>CM038670.1:135033516-136326642 GCA_021605145.1 Aegilops bicornis | reverse complement strand
AGATGATGATCGTAAAAGGAAACTGGAAAGCAAAGCGAAAGGGAAGAGATCAAAAGCGATTGAAGCCAAATGTCCCTTCTATTAAGAAGACCTCCCGACCGTGAGGCTTATCCAGGGGATGTTTTTTATTTGCATCCCCTCTGATTTGTGATCTTTTAATAGAAAGAAAAAGCCTTCTCTCAGACTTAAAGGTAAATGAAAGCGGGGTTTTTTTACAGGTCGGGCCGGAGCTCCACGCTCTTTCTTTCTGTGTTGGACGATGCCGGGGAATGTGTCGAGGCGGCGAACAACATTGCTCATATTGCTTTAGGAAAAATGGCGCCACCACCACCACCACCACTATGTCGACTATGCAAGTCAAGGTGCGCCAGCAGCCTTGCAACTGGCAAGCTGTTCGGCATCTACTTCCAGCCGAGTTTTCGTCATGCAGCGGTAAGAAATTAGATGAAATGTAATAACTATTTTATTTTTAGTGATGGCATTACTGCATTGTGTCATTTTGCTTATTTTACACAGATCGTCCCACGCAATGTGAGGTTGAAATTCAACAAGCTGACAGGAGACAATGTGACATTTGATGCTCCTAGGCGGCCGTACACTATGGAGGTCGAGAAAGGACGCAATATGTTGTAGATTGGAGGAGATGGATGGGCCCGTTTCGTCGCTCGCATGCGTATTACTGGTGGTGAGTTGATCAGCTTCTCCTTCAGAACAGAAAGACCCAAGATGGCTGTCATTTATCTTAACCTGGTGGAAGATGATGAAGATGACGAAGATGATGAAGATGATGAAGATAATGAGGACCAACTCGATGAAGATGATGAAGACCCACTTCATGAACCCATCGTAGCTCAAAGAACAAGGCTGAGCGAGGAGGAGGTGTCCAACCTGTGGGACATAATTCCGCCACGTGCTGACTTGTTGGGGTGCCATTCGTGATCCGCCTGACAAATACCATGGTTGATCGACATGATATGGTATGTTATACTTACAAATGCAAATTATCCGATGAAATACTTAGTGTACAATCCAATGATATGGTATGTTGTGTGGAATCTAGTCGATGATATGTTTTAGTGTAGAGTTCGATCACATGCTTATTAGTGTAGAATCTAAGGAAACTATTAATAGTGTAGATAATCCATATGTACTTATTTGCGAGGCTATTTATTAATTGATATGTTTTTCTTATTCAAAAATTGGCAAAGAGCATATCTGTGAGTTATGGTATCGAGCCTGATGAAGAAGGCTCACCGGACTACGCCTTACGCAAGGGGGTCCGTCACAACCTGTACTTACAGCGTGGACATGCACAAATCGCTTTTACACTTAAACTTCGGTTGGGTGGAAGAAACTCCTCGATGGCAAGAATCTTCGTGTTTGACAGGCCATCCTAATTACTATCAGGAACACCAACCGCCCAGGCTTGAGGATGATGATTGTCTTCGATATCATCTAGAACTACATATGTGTGTGTGGCTATATCATCTAGAAGTACATATGATGATTGTCATTGATATCATCTAGAACTACATATGATGATCGCCGTTGATATGACCTTGTACTGCTTGAGGATGCATATTGACTATGCATGAAATTGTTATCTAGTACTCCCTTCATTCCAAATTACTCGTCGTGGTTTGTACTAAAACCAGGACAAGTAATTTGGAACGAAGGGAGTACTACCCAGTAATGTTTTATTAATTTGATATCTAGTAGCAGTACCTAGTATCTAGTGTGTGAAAGGGAAACTGAAAGGGAAAATGATGAAAGATATAGCAGTAGCGAGGGACTACGAAATCGCGTTCGAAAAAAAGCGTTGCTGATATCGTCATCAGTAGTAGCGCGTTCGAAAAAAAGCGTTGCTGATATCGTCATCAGTAGTAGCGCGGGTACGGACCGCGCTACTACTACAAGTTAGCTGTAGCGCCTTATTAGTAGCGCGGCCACCCGCGCTGCTGCTACACTCAAAACCCGCGCTGATGCTAGGGTTTTCCCTAGTAGTGGAGGGTGGGGGCGCGCCCAGGGGGGCAGGAGCGCCTCCCTCCCTCGTGGCCTCCTTGCTTCTTTCTTGACGTCCATTCCAAGTCCTCTGGATCACGTTTGTTCCAAAAATAACTCTCCCGAAGGTTTCATTCCGTTTGGACTCCGTTTGATATTCCTTTTCTGCAAAACACTGAAATAGGCAAAAAGAACAGCAATTTGCACTCGGCCTTCGGTTAGTAGGTTAGTCCCAAAAATAATATAGAAGTGCTTAGTAAAGCCCATTAAACATCCAAAACAGATAATATAATAGCATGGAACAATCAAAAATTATAGATACGTTGGAGACGTATCAAGCATCCCCAAGCTTAATTCCTGCTCGTCCTCAAGTAGGTAAATGATAAAAACGGAATTTTTGATGTGGAATGCTACCTACCATATTTCTCAATGTAATTTCCTTTATTGTGGCATGAATGTTCAGATCTGAAAGATTCAAGACAAAAGTTTATTATTGACATAAAAATAGTAATACTTCAAGCATACTACCAAAGCAATCATGTCTTCTCAAAATAACATGGCCAAAGAAAGTTATCCCTACAAAATCATATAGTCTGGCTATGCTCTATCTTCATCACACAAAGTATTTAATCATGCACAACCCTGATGACAAGCCAAGCAATTGTTTCATACTTTTGATGTTCTCAAACTTTTTCAATCTTCACGCAATACATGAGCATGAGCCATGGATATAGCACTATATGTGGAATAGAATGGTGGTTGTGGAGAAGACAAAAAGGAGAATATAGTTACACATCAACTAGGCGTATCAACGGGCTATGGAGATGCCCATCAATAGATATCAATGTGAGTGAGTAGGGATTGCCATGCAATGGATGCACTAGAGCTATAAGTGTATGAAAGCTCAACAAAAGAAAGTAAGTGGGTGTGCATCCAACTCGCTTGCTCACGAAGACCTAGGGAATTTTGAGGAAGTCCATCATTGGAATATACAAGCCAAGTTCTATAATGTAAAATTCCCACTAGTATATGAAAGTGACAACATAGGAGACTGTCTGTCATGAAGCTCATGGTGCTACTTTGAAGCACAAGTGTGGTAAAAGGATAGTAACATTGTCCCTTCTCTCTTTTTCTCTCATTTTTTTATTTGGGCCTTTTTCTCTTTTTTTTGGCCTATTTTTTTCCTTTTTTTTCTTTTCGTCCTGAGTCTCATCCCGACTTGTGGGGGAATCATAGTCTCCATCATCCTTTCCTCACTGGGACAATCCTCTAATAATGATGATCATCACACTTTTATTTACTTACAACTCAATACTTAGAACAAAACATGACTCTATGTGAATGCCTCCGGCGGTGTATCGGGATATGCAATGAATCAAGAGTGACATGTATGAAAGAATTATAAAGGTGGCTTTGCCACAAATACTATGTCCACTACATGATCATGCAAAGCAAAATGAAAATGATGAAGCGTGTCATAATAAACGGAATGGTGGTAAGTTGCATGGCAATATATCTCGGAATGGCTATGGAAAGGCCATAATAGGTAGGTATGGTGGCTGTTTTGAGGAAGGTATATGGTGGGTGTATGATGATACCGTGAAAGGTGCGCGGTATTAGAGAGGCTAGCAATGGTGGAAGGGTGAGAGTGCGTATAATCCATGGACTCAACATTAGTCATAAAGAACTCAAATACTTATTGCAAAAATCTATTAGTTATCAAAACGAAGTACTATGCGCATGCTCCTAGGGGGATAGATTGGTAGGAAAAGACCATCACTCGTCCCCGACCGCCACTCATAAGGAAGACAATCACAAACTTTAGAACAAGTATTTCTCAAATTCACAACTACTCAACTAGCATGACTCTAATATCACCATCTTCATATCTCAAAACAATCATCAAGTATCAAACTTCACATAGTATTCAATGCACTTTATATGATAGCTTTTATTATACCCATCTTGGATGCTCATCATATTAGGACTAATTTTATAGCCAAAGCAAACTACCATGCTGTTCTAAAATACTCTCAAAATAATATAAGTGAAGCATGAGATATCAATAATTTCTATAAAATAAAACCACCACCATGCTCTAAAAGATTTAAGTGAAGCACTAGAGCTAAATTATCTAGCTCAAAAGATATAAGTGAAGCACATGGAGTATTCTAATAAATTCTAATTCATGTGTGTCTCTCCCAAAAGGTTTGTACATCAAGGATGATTGTGATAAACTAAAAAGCAAAGACTCAAATCATACAAGACGCTCCAAGCAAATCACATAGCCTCAAGTAAAGTTACCGATAGACAAAGACGAAAGAGGGATGCCTTCCGGGGCATCCCCAAGCTTAGGCTTTTGGTTGTCCTTGAATTTGACCTTGGGGTGCCTCAGGCATCCCCAATCTTAGGCTCTTGCCACTCCTAATTCCATAATCCATACCCAAAAGTTGGAAACTTCACAACACAAAACTCAACAGAAAATCTTATGAGCTCTGTTAGTATAAGAAAACAAATCACCACCATAAGGTACTATAATGAACTCATTATTTATTTATATTGGTGTTAAACCTACTATATTCCAACTTCTCTATGGTTCATACCCTCCGATACTAGCCATATAGTCATCAAAATAAGCAAACAACACACGAAAAACAGAATCTGTCAAAAATAGAACAGTCTGTAGTAATCTGGATCAAACGTATACTTCTATAACTCCAAAAATTCTGAAATAAATTGGTGGATGTGAGGAATTTGTCTATTCACCATCTTCAAAAATAATCAACCTAAAAGCACTCCAGTAAAAAAATGTCAGCTAATCTTGTGAGCTCTAAAGTTTCTGTTTTTTACAGCAAGATCATAAAGACTTCACCCAAGTCTTCTCAAAGGTTCTACTTGGCACAAACACTAATTAAAACATGAAACCACATCTTAACAGAATCTAGATGAAATATTTATTGAATAACAGCAAGTAAAAAAATTGGTTTGTCTCCCAACAAGCGCTTTTCTTTAAAGCCTTTTAGCAAGGCATAGATAATATTAATGATGCTCACATGAAAGACAAGAATTGAAGCGCAAAGAGAGCATCATAAAACACGTGACAAACGCATCTAAGTCTAACATAATTCCTATGCATAGGCATATTATAAGCAAACAAATTTGCAAGGCAAGCAAAAACTAGCATATGCAAGGAAGAAGAAAGTGACGATGGCAATCTCAACATGAAGAGAGGTAATTTAGTGACAAGAAAACTTCTACAACCATATTTTCCTCTCTTATAATAATTACATGTAAGATCATACTCAAATTCAACAATATCGCTATCACATAACATATTTCTCTAGATGATCCACATGCATGCAAAGTTGACATTCTTCCAAAATAGGGGGATTATCATTAACTAAAGTCATGACCTCTACAAACCCACTTTTATCCAAAATACCATAAGATTGAACATTCTCCAAATATGTGGGATCTAAAGTTGAAACTCTTCCAAACCCAATTTCAATAATATTGCAAACATTATTATCAATCTCATATTCATCATGGGGCTTAAATAAATTTTTAAGGTCATAAGAAGAATCACACTAATCATGATCATTGCAACAAGTAGTAGACATAGCAAACTTAGCATCCCCAAGCTTTGGGTTTTGCATATCATTAACACAATAGACATTAATAGAATTTATAATAACATCATTGTAGTCATGCTTTTTATTCAAAGATCTATCGAGAATCACTTCATAAAGCACTTCATCACAATTTTCAGATTCACGGATTTCAAGCAAAACCTTATAAAGATAATCTAGTGCACCCAAATCACTAGGAATTGGTTCATGATAATTGGATCTCTTAAAAAGATTGGCAAGCGGATGAGGATCCATAGATCTTAGGTACTCTGTTTAGCAATAAATGCACAACTATTCCAACCAAACGAGCAAACGTTCCAAGTACGACATCAAGGCAAACAAAACGACGAACAGAAGAAGGGCGAAGAAAAAGCAAAGGTGAAGTGGGGGAGAGGAAAACTAGAGGCAAATGACGAATAATGTAATGCGTGGGATAAGAGTTTGTGGTGGGTACTTTGTGACGCCCCTGATTCAAGCGTACACTAATCATGCACGCAAACGTGTACGATCAAGATCAGGGACTCACGGGAAGATATCACAACACAACTCTAAAAACATAAATAAGTCATACAAGCATCATAATACAAGCCAGGGGCCTCGAGGGCTCGAATACAAGTGCTCGATTATAGACGAGTCAGCGGAAACAACAATATCTGAGTACAGACATAAGTTAAACAAGTTGCCATAAGATAGCTAGCACAAACTGGCATACAGATCGAAAGAGGCGCAGCCTCCTACCTGGGATCCTCCTAAGTTACTCCTGACCGTTGTCAGCGGCCTGCACGTAGTAGTAGGCACCTCTAGTGTAATAGGAGTCGTCATCGACGGTGGCGTCTGGCTCCTGGGCTCCAGCATCTGGTTGCGACAACCAGGTAGAAGGGAAAGGGGGAAAAGAAGGAGAAAAGCAACCGTGTGTACTCATCCAAAGCACTCGCAAGCAAGGATCTACACTACATATGCATGGGTATCTGTGTAAAGGGCCCATATCTGTGGACTGTACTGCAGAATGCCAGAATAAGAGAGGGATAGCTAGTCCTGTCGAACTCTACGCTTCTAGCAGCCTCCATCTTGCAGCATGTAGGAGAGAGTAGATGGTAAGTTCACCAAGTAGCATCGCATAGCATAATCCTACCCGGTGATCCCCTCCTCGTCGCCCTATTAGAGAGCGATCACCGGGTTATATCTGGCACTTGGAAGGGTGTGTTTTATTAAGTATCCAGTTCTAGTTGTCATAAGGTCAACGTACAACTCCGGATCGTCCTTTTACCGAGGGACACGACTATTCGAATAGATAAACTTCCCCGCAGGGGTGCACCACATAACCCAACACGCTCGATCCCATTTGGCCAGACACACTTTTCTGGGTCATGCCCGGCCGCGGAGGATCAACACGTCGTAGCGCCACCTAGGCACAACAGAGAGGTCAGCGCGCCGGTCTAAATCCTATGCGCGCAGGGGGTCCGGGCCCATCGCCCATTGCCCACATGCATGTTGCGTACGGCCGGAAGCAGAACTAGCCTAGCAGGCGTTCCAGTCCAATCCGGCGCGCGCCGCTCAATCGCTGACGTCACGAAGGCTTCGGCTGATACCATGACGTCAAGTGCCCATAACTGTTCCCGCGTAGTTGGTTAGTGCATATAGGCCAGTGGCCAAACTCAGATCAAATACCAAGATCTCGTTAAGCGTGTTATTATGAAGTAACCACGGACGCCGACCAGGGCCAGGCCCACCTCTCTCCTAGGTGGTGTCAACCTGCCCTGTCGCTTTGCCACAAAGTAACAGTCGGGGGCCGTCGGGAACCGAGGCCCACCTCTACCGGGATGGAGCCACCTGCCCCTTCAGCCCCCATCTCCGAACAAGATCATAACAAATGTAACAGTATAAAGTATATAGTATATGCCCATGATCACCTCCCGAAGTGATCACGGCCCAATAGTATAGTATGGCAGACGGATAAGAGTGTAGGGCCACTGATAGCAGGTAAAGGTAACAACTGTAGCAACAATGACAGGCTATGCAGCAGAATAGGATTAACCGACAGCAGTAACATGCTACACTACTCTAATGCAAGCAGTAGAGAGAAGAATAGGCGATATCTGGTGATCAAGGGGGGGCTTGCCTGCTTTCTCTGGCAAGGAGAGGTCGTCGGTGACGTAGTCGTACTCGGTCGCATCAACGCCGGTCTCAGGGTCTACCGGAGAGGAAGAGGGGGGAAGAAACAGTAAATACAGAGCAAACAAGCAACACAAAATATAACAAGGCAATACACAGTACTAGAGGTGACCTAACGCAGTAGGAGGTGATACCGGCGAAGGGGGGAAACATCCGGGAAAGTATCCCCGGTGTTTAGCATTTTCAGACAGATGAACCGGAGGGGGAAAGTTGTGTGTTCACTATGCTAGGGACGTGTGGCGGACGAACGGGCTACGTATCCGGATTTGTCTCGTCGTTCTGAGCAACTTTCATGTACAAAGTATTTTCATCAAAGTTACGGATTATTTAATATTAATTTTCAAAGTTTTTAATTCATTTTTAGAATTGACAGAATTAATTTAATTTATAAAATGCCATTATGATGTCAGCATGAGGTCAGCATGATGTCATAAGTCAACTAGTCAGTTGACTTAGTCAAACTGACAGGCGGGTCCCACTGTCATTGAGACAGTTCAACTAAACATAACTAGTTCATATTAGTTAAGTGATTAGGCTAATTTAACAGACTTAATTAAGTTAATTAATCATTTAACTAATTAATCATTATTTTTATTTATTTCTAAATCTTTTATATATATAAAACAGGGATGTGGGGCCCCAGCAGGCAGTGGCCCATAGGCCTAGCAGGGCGGGGCGCTAGCGGGTGGAGCCGGTCATTGGGCGCCCGACTAGGCGTTGTGGGGCGCCGGCGGTCATGGTGCCGGCCGGGTGGCCGGAGCGGCGAGCAGGGTAGGCACATCGGCGAGCGCGAGGGTAGGTGGTGGCTGGGCGCGCAGGCAAGCAGCAGTGCGCCCGGCAAGCGGCAGCGGCAGAGGGAGGCGGGCCTGCGGTGGAGGGCGTCGGCAAGGGGCTGCACGGGAAGGGCGGCCGGGAGCAAAGCAGCAGCAGGGGGCCGCCGAAGGCACTAGCAGGCGCGTTGCGGCCTCGTGCGAGGCGACAGAGACAAGGCCCCGGCGAGGCGGTGACGAGGGACGAGGTGGGGCAAGCCACGAGGAGCAGTGCGGTGGTGGAGCCACCGGGCGGCGACTTACGTCTTGGGAGTGCCTCGGCGGCGCGTAAGCGGCGGCGATGGCTAGCGAACACTGGCGCCGACGGCAGTGGCCTCGGCACGAGACGCGGGTGGCGTGAACGCGTGGGGCGGTCTTGCAGCGTCTGTGGCGTGGGTGGCCGGGCGACACGCGCGGTGTGGTCGTGCGGAGAAGAATAGTGCGCTCACGGGGGGTGTAGGGTCCGAGGCAGTGGGGCTCGGGGACGGCGCGTCGCAGGGGAGGCATACCGGCAACGGGGCGATCCGGCAGGGAAGCGGCGCTGGTGAGGTAGCAGAGGGGCGACGGACGGTGTCGGGCGCCCCCGATCCAGATCGGGGAGGGGGGTGAGGGGAACCGAGCGAGAGAGGGGGGATCGGGGGGATGTGGGGTCGTGGGGGTTAGGGTTTGGTCGCCCAGATGGTTATGGGGGAGTGGGGGCGGCCTGGGCCGGTTGGGCCGGCCTGGCTAGCAGCTGGGCCGACGCCCAGATGGGGGGGTGTTCTCTTTCTTTTCTCTTTTACTCTTCTCTTAATATTCTTTTTACTTATTTTCTTTTATTTTTTTCTATTTATTTTAGTTGCCAAATGATTTTTGTTAACTATGAAACCTTGCACATAATTCCTAGTCAACACTATAAGGTTGCATAAAAAGTTTGAGGCCAATTGGAACTGTTCAAATGTATAGTTGAATTAAAATGCTTTTCTTTAATCTTGTTGTTCCACTAAATTAATCCCATGGGCAATATGGGAAACCAAATGAGATTGGTTCCAACATGTTCATTCCTTAGTGAATATTTGCCACCCATCGAACATTTTTATTTGATAGTTTGAAGAAATAATAATTTGGCTTGTTATTTGAACTTTGAAATTGACTCGGTTTTGGACTAACGCAAGATTAACAACAGTGACAACGGTGACATGGCATCATTATATGTGATTACTGTAGCCTAGATATCCGGGCGTCACAATTCTCCTCCACTACAAGAAATCTCGTCCCTAGATTTAAGAGGTAGAGTTAAGGGGAAAGAATTGGTTATGAATTCTAATGAGTGTTGTCGGTCTTGGTTGCTCTTCCCGAAGACGTTGATCTCTTTCGTTGATGCCTTCATTTCTTTGACTCAGGTCATCCTAATGAAGTCTTCATCATTCCTTCGGGAACTCCATCATACTTACGAAAGAATAAAGGGTGGGTATTCCGGGAGAACGGATCTATGTAAGGTTGACTATCTGGTTGATAACATCGGGGAAGGTGGCGGAAAGTAACTCTTGCATTGAAACTTCAGAAATTATCGAGAGCAAAGTAAGAAGGTGCAAAATAGAAGTTTCAAGCGCATAGGCAATCGTTCATTTCCTGAAACGAAGTGTTGAGGGGGTTTAGAGCAATGTGAATAAGCATTGCATCAGATACCAGAATAGATCACTAGGCAGGTGGCCCGTGAATTACTTACAAAGTCAAGCGCGAGGAATAACTTTGACAACAGGTTGTACAGGAGAGTCAGGTTTCGATCCTGTTGAACTGTGGGTTATGGGCCCACCATGTGGGTTAAAAGTAGGAAGGGCGGTAGCGTCTTGCACAATCATGTAAGCAAGGCATGTCAGAGGATAGCATGTCAATTATTTCGGCAACAACATCGGTACCAAGGGCGAGGGACGAAGAGAACCATTTTCCTGCTCGTTGAACGAGGCGGACCAATAGGCAAAGTTCTCGTCCATCGGTGGCTACCGGAATGTCATCAACAATAGTAACAGGGTCTTGCTGACAGAATTATACACCGAGGTGTTTACATAAGCAGGAGAATATTTCTGCTTGGATCATATAGATCACAAGAAATGTTAAACCAAACAATGGAAAGTAAAATGTGATTATCAGATTAAACAGAACAATGGAAAGGAAAATGTGTTTAAACACATATTTCAGGGGTATATCCTTCGCAAGGACAAGCAGAGCATGATAACTGTGACAAAATATAATGTAGAAAACCCTTTAGGTAAGGGGAGAGAAATTTCATGACATTACCCATACAACGGAGTTTGGATAATTGAGCAAGAATCATTTAGAATTGGGCTTCAAATGTTCTTGTTAAAAAATCAGAGTACCACAGACATGCTTCGAGATAGCATTGACATGGTCTTCAAGCAAAGGTTGGACTTGGATATACAAAGGATTCATCATGAACAACTTATAGAATAAGTCTTACAATTTCCTCATGGAAGAATGGTTAACCTTGCTAAAAATGAAACTATAACAATAGGTCCTCCGGTCATGTGTGCTAGGCATGACATCACCTTACCGAGTCATATAAAGACCAATGTTATAACTCTTGGAAATATGTTCCAACCATCATATCTGTCGAAGGTTCAGATCTGATTAGTGTCAGGATACCTCCGACTTAGGGTGCAAGAGAAGAAAAGGTGCAACACAAATTGACGAGATGATAATGTAAGATTCTCGAGAAATGTACTATGGAAGCGAGTTCCAGAACAAGAGCTCGTCATTAAACCAATGAAGGGATAAGGAGGTAGCTGATGAACTCAGCGACAATTCATTGAGATTTTGAAAGGATGGGTTTCCACAATTATGTGAACAAGGAGATAACATTTGTCAGATCAAATGATATAATGATGTATGCTCGAGGAAATCATACACGATTAAACACTGGTTGAATGGTGCACCCGAAATATGGGCTTAGGGAGCATCATCAAGTTAGAATGGTGATCCAATAACCAATAGTCTAAGAATGAATGGTTGACCATTAATTTCAAAGCAATAGGGTTGCTAGAAGTTTTGAATTCACACATCATAGTTTAATTGTCGGTATTCCGGTTAGAAACAACACGGGGACCAAGGAATGAACGGATATGGCAAGAAGTATCACATGTATCAAGAATTCTTAAGAGGTTATGAAATTCTCACGACATTCTTGACATAAAAAGATGGTAATACTCCAAGGTAAAGGACAACAAATGCTGGATAGCAAGGATCTCAAGGTATACACAAAACACGAACAAGTTTGTGTTGAACGGAAGGCAATAAGGTGGTCGATGATGACACAAATCATCGAGGGCAAGGATGGTATTTCTCATCATGAATTTAATTGATATCCAGGAAGGAGTCAAGATGTTGATAATGATCACGACAAATTTTGTCGAGAGATTTCAAGATGTAATCGATCGGCGATGACATCAAGTCAAATGAATGGTCAGGCGAAAGGTTATTGGAACCAAGGGTACGACACAAACTTGAAATCAAGCTTGTTGTTCAAGGCAAACTGATATGACGAGGAAGATCGACATAAGCTTAGCTCATCATCGAAAGTTGTGCTCCGGGATTAAGGACCGGGTAGCATAGTTAAAGTTTAGCATGATAATGATATAGCCGAGCAGGCAAGGACTTACGTGATCGAGTTCAAATTCATAAGTAATGAAGGTTACCAAGAGTTGTTTAATCGCGGTGCAATCTCGATTCAGTTATCGGTGTCTTTGAGTGTCTAATAACTCAGAGCCCGTGAAAAAAATGGTATCAGTGAGAATGTAATACTTGATGAAGAACTCATAAGAAGTTATGCAGTTTCGTGATAATCTCGAGATACCAGGGGGGTAATACTCGATGACAGATGAAAGTAGAGGTTGGATCGGGCTATTGCTCTACAGAATACAAGTGCTTAAACTTGCACGAGAAATGGTATTTAAAGGAGAACATGGTCGGAACCGCGATTGCAACAGCCAGATCCCAAATATAAAATGAACTTATACCAAAGGAATAATTAATTTAAGAGAAGCTTTAATGATAAAATCTACATCGTGTCCATGGGCATGAACACAAGGTTCAAGGTCGACTCCCACTTCTCCAATGCATAACCTTTCATTTACTTCCCGCGTTCGATGAAGTTGTAAAATTTTATCTGGAAAAATACCAGAAGAGTATGACTCATGAAAACTTTCGAGTTCACACATATTAAGGAAGGCATAGGTTCAAGCTATCGGGGCTTCTTAGAACATATACCACGAACTTCAGGAGTAAATAACACAACCTCAAAAGTAGAGCATTGTTGTCAAAGCAGAGGATACAATTTACCAAAGGCATTATATACCCGTGGAAAGGCTCACAAGGTTATTGAATATGAAGGACGATGTCGGATGAAATCCAACAATGGATCGGGAGATCCACAACGAAGCAGATGTGAGTATCGGTACTCAATCAGAGGAAGAAAGAATGCACGAGCATCAGATTATAGAACATCTGAATAATTCGATGATTAGAAAACAAAGGAATTATGATTTCCAAAACAAAGGATCAGAAGCAGACTCTCTGATCAAGGATGGATAAGTTGGATAGACCAGAGGCACAATTGACAACAATTAGTTTGGTCAAGAAACAACTCATGTTCAAAATGACGTCTGAGCCGGAAAGATAATTTAGAAGGGTCGATTGATGATTGTGTGCATTCGCACATATGTTTAATCAATAGGATCAAAATGACGGTGTCAAAAGATACTAGTGAATATTGCTAGTGATATGGGTGCATCCATAATATAGCATACAAGTATTTGCAGAGCAATAGTTTGAAGAGGATGCTCAGAAGGTCGGATAGTATTTCAGAGTATCTTATGAAGCATACGAACAACTGGGGATAAACGGATACTCAATAAGTGCGAGGAATTTTCAATAGGGGTATTCATGTGGCAAATAACTGCAAGGCAGTAGGCACAAAGTAATCTTGGGGTATCTTGTTATAACAAGATTGACTGGGAATAAAAGTAAGAACGACAGGTGTAAGTATTTATCCATAGGGATATTTTGGTGGTAGGGAACTGCAAAAGCGACAGGCACAAATTCTCGAAAGAGTATCGGAGAGTAACTTCGAAATCTTCTAGTGCAGCAGGCGATCATCTAAATTGAGGTGCTCTCCAGGAGAAAATATTTTCGAGAACCTAAAGTTAGTTTTGTTTTTAGCAAAATCATTTAACCCGTATAGAAGAGAGATCACTGTCCCAGAGTAAAGACGAGAAATAAAAGATCCTACTACCACCCAATGGCGACGTGGGCCCGTAAGCCGCACAGCCATGTTAGTAAAAGTTTTGCAATGTCTAGACTCGACTTCGACCAAGGAGTGTGGAAGGGGGATTCCTACAGGCAGTCGGCTCTGATACCAACTTGTGACGCCCCTAATTCAATCGTACACTAATCATGCACGCAAACGTGTACGATCAAGATCAGGGACTCACGGGAAGATGTCACAACACAACTCTAAAAACATAAGTAAGTCATACAAGCATCATAATACAAGCCAGGAGCCTCGAGGGGTCGAATACAAGTTCTCGATCATAGACTAGTGAGCAGAAGCAATAATATTTGAGTACGGACATAAGTTAAACAAGTTGCCATAAGATGGCTAACACAAACTGGGATACAGATCGAAAGAGGCGCAGGCCTCCTGCCTGGGATCCTCCTAAGTTACTCATGACCGTCATCAGCGGCTTGCACGTAGTAGTAGGCACCTCTAGTGTAGTAGGAGTCATCGTGAACGGTGGCGTCTGGCTCCTGGGCTCCAGAATCTGGTTGCGACAACCAGGTAGAAGGGAAAGGGGGAAAAGAGGGAGAAAAGCAACCATGAGTACTCATCCAAAGTACTCCCAAGCAAGGATCTACACTACATATGCATGGGTATCTGTGTAAAGGGCCAATATCGGTGGACTATACTGCAGAATGCCAGAATAAGAGGGGGCTAGCTAGCCGTCAAGACTACGCTCGGCAGCCTCCATCTTGCAGCATGTAGAAGAGAGTAGATGGTAAGTTCACCAAGTAGCATCGCATAGCATAATCCTACCCGGCGATCCCCTCCTCGTCGCCCTGTTAGAGAGCGATCACCGGGTTATATCTGGCACTTGGAAGGGTGTGTTTTATTAAGTATCAGGTTCTAGTTGTCATAAGGTCAAGGTACAACTCCAGGTCGCCTTTTTCCGAGGGACACGGCTATTCGAATAGATAAACTTCCCTGCAGGGGTGCACCACATAACCCAACACGATCGATCCCATTTGGCCGGACAAACTTTTCTAGGTCATGCTCGGCCGCGGAAGATCAACACGTCGCAGCCCCACCTAGGCACAACAGAGAGGTCAGCACGCCGGTCTAAATCCTATGCGCGCAGGGGTCTGGGCCCATCGCCTATTGCACACCTGCACGTTGCGTACGCGGCCGGAAGCAGACCTAACCTAGCAGGTGTTCCAGTCCAATTCGGCACGCGCCGCTCAATCGCTGATGTCACGAAGGCTTCGGCTGATACCACGACGTCGAGTGCCCATAACTGTTCCCGCGTAGTTGGTTAGTGCATATAGGCCAGCGGCCAGACTCAGATCAAATACCAAGATCTCATTAAGCGTGTTATTATGAAGTAACCACGGACGCTGACCAGGGCCAGGCCCACCTCTCTCCTAGGTGGTGTCAACCTGCCATGTCACTCCGCCACAAAGTAACAGTCGGGGGCCGTCGGGAACCCAGGCCCACCTCTACCGGATGGAGCCACCTGCCCCTTCAGCCCCCATCTTTAACAGTATCATAACTAATGTAACAATATAAAGTATATAGTATATGCCCGTGATCACCTCCCGAAGAGATCACATCCCAGTAGTATAGCATGGCAGACGGACAAGAGTGTAGGGCCACCAATGGAACACTCGCATCCTATACTAAGCATTAGGATAGCAAGTAAAGGTAAAAACGGTAGCAACAATGACAGGCTATGCGGCAGAATAGGATTAACCGAAAGCAGTAACATGCTACACTACTCTAATGCAAGCAGTAGAGAGAAGAATAGGTGATATCTGGTGATCAAGGGGGGGCTTGCCTGCTTGCTCTGGCAAGGAGGGGGTCTTCGATGACGTAGTCGTACTCAGTCGCATCAACGTCGGTCTCAGGGTCTACCGGAGAGGAAGAGGGGGGAAGAAACAGTAAATACGGAGCAAACAAGCATCACAAAATATAACAAGGCAATACGCGGTACTAGAGGTGACCAACGCAGTAGGAGGTGATACCGGTGAAGGAGGGAAACATCCGGTAAAGTATCCCCGGTGTTTAGCATTTTCGGACAGATGAACCGGAGGGGGAAAGTTGTGTGTTCACTATGCTAGGGATGTGTGGCGGACGAACGGGCTACGTATCTGGATTTGTCTCGTCGTTCTGAGCAACCTTCATGTACAAAGTATTTTCATCCGAGTTATGGATTATTTAATATTAATTTTCAAAGTTTTTAATTCATTTTTAGAATTGACAGAATTAATTTAATTTAGAAAATGCCATTATGATGTCAGCATGAGGTCAGCATGATGTCATCAGTCAACCAGTCAATTGACTTAGTCAAACTGACAGACGGGTCCCACTGTCATTGAGACAGTTTGACTAAACATAACTAGTTCGTTTTAGTTAAGTGATTAGGATAATTTAACAGACTTAATTAAGTTAATTAATCATTTAACTAATTAATCATTATTTTTATTTATTTCTAAATCTTTTTATATAAAACAGGGACGTGGGGCCCCAGGAGGCAGTGGCCCATGGGCCTAGCAGGGCGGGGCGCTAGCGGGTGGAGCCGGGCGTTGGGCGCCCGACTAGGCGTTGCGGGGCGCCGGCGGTCATGGCGTCGGCTGGGTGGCCGGAGCGGCGACTAGGGGAGGCACAACAGCGAGGGCGAGGGTAGGTGGTGGCTAGGCGCGCGGGGCAAGCAGCAGGCGTGCACGGCGGCAAGCGGCAGCGGTAGAGGGAGGCGGGCCTGCGGTGAAGGGCGTCGGGAAGGGGCTGCCCGGGAAGGGTGGCCGGGAGCAAAGTAGCAGCAGGGGGCCGCGGAAGGCACCAGCAGGCACGCTGCGGCCTCGTGCGAGGCGACAGAGACAAGGCCCCAGCGAGGCGGTGACGAGGGACGAGGCGGGGCAAGCAACAGGGAAGCAGTGCCGGTGGTGGAGCCACCGGGGCGGCGACTACGTGCGGTAGTGCCTCGGCGGCGCGTATGTAACGCCCCGAGACCGACGATCCAGAAGACTTCCATATTTTTGTGACCTCCGTGTGTTTTTATTTGTGCCTACCCTTTTATTTTTGCATTGCATCATGTCATCATGCCTTCATCTCATAAATCTTTTGCAACTCAACTAAATAAATTGCATAGATCTGTTGATCTATTTAAATCGAGGGAATTCACTTGTGATTTCTCTTTATAACATATTAAAGCCTATCAATATTATTAGGGAGCTATAATAAAATTATTCCATTTATTTGGAATTGATCATAACACACTTGCAAAATATCCCATGCCGTTGTTATCTCAATTCTTGGTCTCCAACCTTGCCCATAATTTCTTTCATCATTTTCCGGAGCTCCATCAAAAATCCGAACATTTTGGACCTTCCTTTTATCAAGTCCTAGTTCAAACCCATTTGAATTAAATTCAAATGAGTTTGAATTTACATCTTTCAGCCGTGGCCTTTCTATTTTTCTTGGAACGAGCATATTTTTGTGAGCCCGGGAAAATTATCCGCATGCCAAAGTCATTTCTCTAATTTTTCTCCTTTCCCTCTTTTCCTTCTTCCTATTATTTTCTGCTTTGGAAAATAAAAGAGAGAGGAAGAAGCCTTGCAGCCAGCCGGCCTCTTAGGCCCGGCCAACCTAGCCGGCCCAGCCAGCCCACCTAACCCCCCTAACCCTAGCTCTAACCGATCCAGCCCCCACGCAGCTCTGCTCGATCCCTTCTCCTCCCCTTGTTCCTCCTCCAGCCAAGTCAAGACACGCATCGCTCAAACCCCGCGCTCGATCCCATCTCCTCGCTCTCTCCCTCGATGTCAAGCATCCAGCCAGGGAGAGAAGATCCTCCAGCATGGCGCCGATCCCCATCTCTCCCGGCGCCTTCTCTCCTCGGCCTCCTCCTCGAGCACCTCCTCCACCCCGCAACCATGCCCCGTCGCCCCTCCGGTCGCTGCGACCAGGAGCGCCGCCACCCTCGACCCTCCTCGCCGTCGTCCATGGCCTCCACCGCCTTCGCGCCTCCCCGTCGACCACCGGAGCCCGCCGCCGCTGCCGAATCAGGCTGCGCTTCGCCGGGGACCTCCTCTGTGCCCCTTCTCGCCTCCCTCCTCGTGCCAGGGAGAGGAGCTCCCTCTTCCTCGCCGTCCTTCGGCTCGTCATCGCTCCGGCGCCCGTTCCCAGCCCTGGCCGCCCTCTGCCTTGGACTCAGGTAGCAGCCAAGCCCATGCTGCTGCCTTGCCTTGCTCGCACCAGCCCCTTTTGCGATGCCTTGCTGCCAAGACCCGAGGCCTTTTGTGTTGCTCCGTTTGGATGCATCAAGTTCCTCTTCTACCTATGTACGACTACGTGGATTTGCCAAGTACACCACCACCAAGTCCGCACGGGAGCCCGAACGACTACTTCCACGATGATGCGACAAGTACCCCGACGTCACGTGTACCACTACCGTCGACCTGAACATCTACGAAAACGTGTACAACTACCGTCGCCACGTGAACGTCTACCTCCACTATGGCTCGTGAACAACTACTTCCTCTACACCGCTTTGAACTCGATCCGCCCCGAAAACGCACGCTTCAAAGGTATAACCCGAGACGACCGCGATGAGATGCCCTTGCATGTATGACATGTACGATATGTTTGCACCGTGTCCGAGTTGTCTTTGCACGTTCCTCGTTTGCCATGCCGTCGACCCGTGGGAACCCGGTAGTCGGTAGCACCCCACCATCTCTAGCATGTTTTGCACATCCGCACGCTTCCTTTTGCACCGGTATCTCCATGAGCTACCGGAACCGATATGTTGCCGTGGCGACATTTTCGTTATCGTTGTCGTGGCACCCCTTTTGTTCCGCCATGGTGACCAAATGCTCCCTATCATATTAGATGTCAACATTTTCATAAAATTGCTTAAAACTCGCATATGCCATCCGCATCATGATAACAACAATTAAAATGTTTAAAATTGTTGTTGCATTAAATTGCTAAATGCATATGGGGATTTACCGGAATTGTTGTTTTTATGTCTGGCCCCATTTAAATTGTTTAGATGGTATAGTTTTGTTATGCTTCACCTCTTGCCATGTTAACCAATATTTAATATTGTTGAGTACCTAATCGGGAGTGAACTAAATAATTGATGTGGTGTTTCGTCAATATGCAACTCGTTGCATATTGGGCTCCATTTAACTTGTAGTTTTGTTTGTGCATATTGCCATGCCATGCTCATTAAATCGGACATGCATCATACTTGATTGTGTATCATGTCGTGTTTATGTGATGGTTGTTTACTTTGTTGTTTGCTTGTTTCCGGGTTGCTTCTCTCGTTAGCTTCGGTTTCGTTCCGGAGTTGTGAGGATTCGTTCGACTACATCCGTTTGTCTTCTTCATGGACTCGTTCTTCTTCCTTGCGGGATTTCAGGCAAGATGACCATACCCTCGAAATCACTTCTATCTTTGCTTGCTAGATGCTCGCTTTTGCTATGCCTATGCTACGATGCCTACCACTTGCTTATCTTGCCTCCCATATTGCCATGTCAAGCCCCTAACCATCCTTTCCTAGCAAACCGTTGTTTGGCTATGTTACCGCTTTGCTCAGCCCCTCTTATAGTGTTGTTAGTTGCAGGTGAAGATGAAGTTTGTTCCTTGTTGGAACATGGAGATGTTGTTCCTTGTTGGAACATGTTTACTTGTTGGGATTTCACAATATATCTTATTTAATTAATGCATCTATATACTTGGTAAAGGGTGGAAGGCTCGGCCTTATGCCTGGTGTTTTGTTCCACTCTTGCCGCCCTAGTTTCCATCATATCGGTATTATGTTCCCGGATTTTGCGTCCCTAACGCGGTTGGGTGATTTATGGGTCCCCCTTGACAGTTCGCTTTGAATAAGACTCCTCCAGCAAGGCCCAACCTTGGTTATACCATTTGCCACCTAAGCCTTTTTCCCTTGGGTTCTGCAGACTCAAGGGTCATCTTTATTTTAAACCCCCGGGCCAGTTCTCCTTTGATTGCTGGCCCAAACCGAGCGATGTCCGGCGCCCCCTGGGCAATCAGGGTCTATGCAAACCCGACGTCTTGCTCATCCGGTGTGCCCTGAGAACGAGATATGTGCAGCTCCTATCGGGATTTGTCGGCACATCCGGGCGGCTTTGCTGCTCTTGTTTTATTACTGCCGAAATGTCTTGTAGCCGGGATTCCGAGACTGATCGGGTCTTCCCGGGGAGAAGGAATATCCTTTGTTGATCGCGAGAGCTTATCATGGGCTAAGTTGGGACACCCTTGCAGGGTATTATCTTTCGAAAGCCGTGCCCGCGGTTATGAGGCAGATGGGAATTTGTTAATGTCCGGTTGTAGAAAACCCGAAGTTGATCTTAACTAATATACACCAACCGCGTGTGTAACCGTGATGGTCTCTTCTCGGTGGAGTCCGGGAAGTGAACACGGTGTTGGAGTTATGCTTGACGTAGGTTGTTCTAGGATCACTTCTTGATCATAGTTGTCCGACCGTGCCTTGCTTCTCTTCTCGCTCTCTTTTGCGAATGTAGCTCCCATATATGCTAGTCGCTGCTGCAGCTCCACCTCACAACTCTGTCCTACCTATAAGCTTAAATAGTCTTGATCTCGCGGGTGTGAGATTGCTGAGTCCCCGTGACTCACAGATACTTCCAAAACCAGTTTGTAGGTGCCGATGAAACCGTGCAGTGGCCTTTTGAGCTCAAGGAGGAGCTCGATGAAGATCATGTTCATTGTGTTGTTTCGTTTCAGTTGATCAAGAGTGGAGCCCAGCTTGGGACGATCGGGGATCTGTGTAGCATTTGGGGTAGTCTTCTTTTATTTTGGTTCCGTAGTCGGACCTTGATTGTATCTGTATGATGTAATGCTTTACTCATGTATTCTGTGAAGTGGCGATTGTAAGCCAACTATGTATCTCTTTCCCTTATGTATTACATGGGTTGTGTGAAGATTACCTCACTTGCGACATTGCTTCCAATGCGGTTATGCCTCTAAGTCGTGCTTCGACACGTGGGAGATATAGCCGCATCGAGGGTGTTACAAGTTGGTAATCAGAGCCATCCCCGACTTAGGAGCCCCTGCTTGATTGTTTGCTGGCGTTGTTGAGTCTAGAACAAAAATGTTTTGAGTCTTAGGATTATATACCGGAGAGTAGGATCCTTTTTACTCCTCAGTCCCTTCGTCGCTGTGGTGAGGTCTCCTGACGTAGAAGTTTTGACTCTTCTCTCCTCAAATTTCACTAATTTTTTTTAGGATCACGGGGGTATCTTGGAACCGTTCCGATGGTTTTGTGACGAGAACATTGTTCCTGGTGCCTCCTAACATTTAGGGGTTGTGGCAGTGTCCCGGGGAGTTGAGCTCTGAGGTGTTGTCGTCACAATTTTATCGTTGTAGTTCTGGAATACCTGAGCTTTGCCGACATCGAAAATCTCTTTTATGCAGTTGTTGGTGAGATAACCTCGATAACCCAAAGATCTTGAGGCGAGTTCGAGTATTGCCATGACTCGTATAACGGATGCTTTTCGAAGGTCGAGGTAAACGATTTCCGGAGTTTTCTTGGTTATGTGTTGACGGATGGATACAGCTGGATCTAGGTATTGTTAGTTTGGGTGAGATATATTGTGTCCCCTGTATCCCCAACACCAGATTGCATAACCAGAAAGTTTCGGGAGTTTATAAGTGGGAATTCAAGTATCTCGTAGGATATCACACACATGATACGATATGGGATCTATCATATGTTTGTTTCCGGCTTATTCTGCAAGCCAAATCCTTTTTTTTTGTTTTGTTTTGTGGTATTCGAGTTGCTTCAATGTCAAGTGTTGATTCCATACCTTATTCTAAATGGTGTTCTCATATTTCTATGTGAATACTAATCCTTCTTGATCATCGAGTTTGTCATCTCAATTTCTTCTCACCGGTGCACTTCTCTTCAAGATGATCCCATCATTCTCCCCATTCGCGAGATCAATTATCAGTTCTTTGCAACGGTGCTTGCTTCATCTGACCCAAGTTCCCTTTGTTTTCCCGCCCTCCCACCCTTTTTTCTTCAAGGACTCAGATTTCTTAATCATGTATCCTTTTATTTGTGGGAAGTCTCTTCATTCTTTTCTTTCAATGTTCTTATCCGGTGATTTCCCATGAAGATGCTCAACAATTTCAAGTTCATCATCCTTCTTTGTTGTTTCTTCTCCGGTGGACCCAATTCAAGCTTTCAATATTTATCATATTCCTTTCCTCGTTTCTAATGTTTTCTCATGTCGGTGCATCTCTTAATCATCCACCTCTTGCTATCCATGTTATCTGGAGTGCTAAAGATTATCTCAGAAGATTCGTGTTTTCATTCCTAACCCGTGCAAGATTTCTCGTAGTTGTTACCCCTTTTGAGCCATTTAATTCAACCGATGCAATCTCTCTTTTCAAACAATTGTTCAACGGTGGTTCTTTTGAGTGGGCCCTAACCCACAGGTCTTTTCCCAGGATCTTACCTGAATCTTCTAATTTTCCGGAGTTATTCTCAAATTCTTTTCTAAGTTTGACGTAAGAATGAGTTATCATCAGTCAAATGTCTTTCTCCAAGATCTTCCAAATTCTTTTCATCGTTGGTTTAACCTTTCTAATTTTCATCCCGGAGTATCTCAACAATTCATGGTGGTGTTTCTTGTCGTCATTCTCGAAGTTTGAAGACCGAAGAAGAGTTTCTCTTTAATCTTGCTCCATTCTCTTCAAGATTCGCGGTTCTAGCTTGATGCCATCCTCTCATAATTGTTTTCGATTGTGAGAATTCTTTTCTTACCATCCGGAGCATTTCATGAGTTGTTTCCATTTCTTTACTCTGAAGGCCATCATGTCATAATTATTCATTCCAGCTTCCTGCTCTTGTTCTCCAGATCTTATCGGTGCATCGTTCAAATATCGTCTAATCAGTTCATGATCTCTTCGTTGTCATGTATCTAAATCCCTTCAAATATCTTCATTTGTTTTCCAATTCTTCCCGGCGAATTGTGCCTTTGCTACTTTCATTTTCAATTCTTATGGTGGTTCGTTCAAGAGTTCTCTTCCTTCGTTATTATATAGATTCATTCGTTCTTCCCAAATCCTACCGGCAGATCGTTGAAGACCTTCCCAAGTTGAGCAATATCTCTCTTCAATCCTTTTTCAACGAGAATAAGTAGTATGCCTAATCCGTTGCTTGTCATCAATCTAAATTGGTGAAGGATACGCATAACATAATTCTTGTTCTTGTTTCATCCAAGTGATTGATTCATTCTTCCGGAGTTCGTAATGGTATCAATTTCTCAGTTCTAAGTTGTTCATCTCTTCTTTCCGGAGTTTGTTCATCATATCACATTCTCGGTCCGAGATGCTTCATCTTTTCTTTCCGGAGTTCAAAGTTTTCTCGGTTATATCATTTCAAAGCTTCATCTTATCACTTCAAGGTTTCACCTTGTGTTGTCAACTTATCTTTCTTTCTATCATCCTTTCACTACCGGAGTTCTTCATGGAGGCTCTACATGGTGGTTCGTCAAGGATTCTTTTCATTCTTCAATTGTTCTTCAAGATTTCTCTCGAAGTTAAGATCCGCCAAGCTATACTCAAAATAAACATGGTGTTCAACACATGTTTTGCTTTGAGGAGTTCAAGTATTCTTCATCTTGCATTCCAAAGTGCAATTCTTTCTATCATTATCTTTTGAGGTGGTGTTATATCATTCTTGACAATTTCCCTTCGTGTTTCTTGATTCACATGTTGTCAAGAATGAGATATTTTAAATCCACCAATCTCTTCGTTGGATTTATCTTGTGTCATGTTTCATTTAAAGCCTTCCCTAAGGAATGTTGCTATTATGGTGCTTATCAATGATCCAAGTTTTCCTCCTATCCTCTCAATGAAAGAAGTTTTTCATCTCATCTTTGATCTCAAGCAATCAATTGTTTTTCGTAGTGGCATGTATTCACCTGTAAGTTTTGAGTTGTTTCCATAAGCCCACTACAAGTTTATTCTTTTCATTGTTGATTTTTCAACAACTCCGTTCTAGCCTTCCTCGTAAGGATGTTTCTTTCAAATTCATTTGTGGTAGAAGTTGTCATTTTCTTCTCCGTCCCTTTATCCCAACAATCTAGATTCTATTCTTTCGTTCCGAAGTCATTGTGATGTTGCTCTCTTCGACCCATCGTCTTGTTTTGTCAAGATCATGTTCTTCTCCTTGCTTCTCTGTTTAGTCGGAGTGTCATGTTTTCATTCGAGTTCTCTCATCTTATCAAGTTCTGCCTCCCTTCTCAACCGGAGTGTTTGCAATCTCGTCATCTTCATTGTATTTTTTTTTCTTTCAATTTTGTCAACCTCTCAAGGTTCGTTGGTTTCACTCTTTTGTCAAATAAGCAACTTAGTTTTACCTCTTTCTTCTTCCGTTTTTCTATCCGGTGCCATCCTAGATCTCGGGATGAGATCCTCTTGTAGTGGTGGAGTGTTGTAACGCCCCGAGACCGACGATCCAGAAGACTTCCATATTTTTGTGACCTCCGTGTGTTTTTATTTGTGCCTGCCCTTTTATTTTTGCATTGCATCATGTCATCATGCCTTCATCTCATAAATCTTTTGCAACTCAACTAAATAAATTGCATAGATCTGTTGATCTATTTAAATCGAGGGAATTCACTTGTGATTTCTCTTTATAACATATTAAAGCCTATCAATATTATTAGGGAGCTATAATAAAATTATTCCATTTATTTGGAATTGATCATAACACACTTGCAAAATATCCCATGCCGTTGTTATCTCAATTCTTGGTCTCCAACCTTGCCCATAATTTCTTTCATCATTTTCCGAGCTCCATCAAAAATCCGAACATTTTGGACCTTCCTTTTATCAAGTCCTAGTTCAAACCCATTTGAATTAAATTCAAATGAGTTTGAATTTACATCTTTCAACCGTGGCCTTTCTATTTTTCTTGGAACGAGCATATTTTTGTGAGCCCGGGAAAATTATCCGCATGCCAAAGTCATTTCTCTAACTTTTCTCCTTTCCCTCTTTTCCTTCTTCCTATTATTTTCTGCTTTGGAAAATAAAAGAGAGGAAGAAGCCTTGCAGCCAACCCGGCCTCTTAGGCCCGGCCAACCTAGCCGGCCCAGCCAGCCCACCTAACCCCCCTAACCCTAGCTCTAACCGATCCAGCCCCCACGCAGCTCTGCTCGATCCCTTCTCCTCCCCTCGTTCCTCCTCCAGCGCCGCAGCGCACACGCATCGCTCAAACCCTGCGCTCGATCCCATCTCCCTCGCTCTCTCCCTCGATGCCGCATCCAGCCAGGGAGAGAAGATCCTCCCGCGCAGCGCCGATCCCCATCTCTCCCCGAGCGCCTTCTCTCCTCGGCCTCCTCCTCGAGCACCTCCTCCACCCCGCAACCATGCCCCGTCGCCCCTCCGGTCGCTGCGACCAGGAGCGCCGCCGCCCTCGACCCTCCTCGCCGTCGTCCATGGCCTCCGCCGCCTTTGCGCCTCCCCGTCGACCACCGGAGCCCGCCGCCGCTGCCGAATCAGGCTGCGCTTCGCCGGGGACCTCCTCTGCGCCCCTTCTCGCCTCCCTCCTCGTGCCAGGGAGAGGAGCTCCCTCTTCCTCGCCGTCCTTGGCTCGTCATCGCTCGGCGCCCGTTCCCAGCCCGGCCGCCCTCGCCTTGGACTCGGTAGCAGCCATGCCCATGCTGCTGCCTTGCCTTGCTCGCGCCAGCTCCTTTTGCGATGCCTTGCTGCCAAGATCCAAGGCCTTTTGTGTTGCTCCGTTTGGATGCATCAAGTTCCTCTTCTACCTGTGTACGACTACGTGGATTCGCCAAGTACACCACCACCAAGTCCGCACGGGAGCCCGAACGACTACTTCCACGATGATGCGACAAGTACCCCGACGTCGCGTGTACCACTACCGTCGACCTGAACATCTACGAAAACTTGTACAACTACCGTCGCCACGTGAACGTCTACCTCCACTACGGCCCGTGAACAACTACTTCCTCTACACCGCTTTGAACTCGATTCGCCCCGAAAACTCACGCTTCAAAGGTATAACCCAAGACGACCGCGATGAGATGCCCTTGCATGTATGAGATGTACGATATGTTTGCACCGTGTCCGAGTTGTCTTTGCACGTTCCTCGTTTGCCATGCCGTCGACCCGTGGGAACCCGGTAGTCGGGAGCACCCCACCATCTCTAGCATGTTCTGCACATCCGCATGCTTCCTTTTGCACCGGTATCTCCATGAGCTACCGGAACCGATATGTTGCCGTGGCGCCATTTTCGTTATCATTGCCGTGGCACCCCTTTTGTTCCGCCATGGTGACCAAATGCTCCCTATCATATTAGATGTCAACATTTTCATAAAATTGCTTAAAACTCGCATATGTCATCCGCATCATGATAACAACAATTAAAATGTGTAAAAATTTTGTTGCATTAAATTGCTAAATGCATATGGGGATTTACCGGAATTGTTGTTTTTATGTCTGGCCCCATTTAAATTGTTTAGACGGTATAGTTTTGTTATGCTTCACGTCTTGCCATGTTAACCAATATTTAATATTGTTGAGTACCTAATCGGGAGTGAACTAAATAATTGATGTGGTGTTTCGTCAATATGCAACTCGTTGCATATTGGGCTCCATTTAACTTGTAGTTTTGTTTGTGCATATTGCCATGCCATGCTCATTAAATCGGACATGCATCATACTTGATTGTGCATCATGTCGTGTTTATGTGATGGTTGTTTACTATGTTGTTTGCTTGTTTCCGGGTTGCTTCTCTCGTTAGCTTCGGTTTCGTTCCGGAGTTGTGAGGATTCATTCAACTACATCCGTTTGTCTTCTTCATGGACTTGTTCTTCTTCCTTGCGGGATTTCAGGCAAGATGACCATACCCTCGAAATCCCTTCTATCTTTGCTTGCTAGATGCTCGCTCTTTTGCTATGCCTATGCTACGATGCCTACCACTTGCTTATCTTGCCTCCCATATTGCCATGTCAAGCCCCTAACCATCCTTTCCTAGCAAACCGTTGTTTGGCTATGTTACCGCTTTGCTCAGCCCCTCTTATAGCATTGTTAGTTGCAGGTGAAGATGAAGTTTGTTCCTTGTTGGAACATGGAGATGTTGTTCCTTGTTGGAACATGTTTACTTGTTGGGATATCACAATATATCTTATTTAATTAATGCATCTATATACTTGGTAAAGGGTGGAAGGCTCGGCCTTATGGCTGGTGTTTTGTTCCACTCTTGCCGCCCTAGTTTCCATCATATCGGTATTATGTTCCCGGATTTTGCGTCCCTAACGCGGTTGGGTGACTTATGGGACCCCCTTGACAGTTCGCTTTGAATAAGACTCCTCCAGCAAGGCCCAACCTTGGTTTTACCATTTGCCACCTAAGCCTTTTCCCTTGGGTTCTGCAGACTCAAGGGTCATATTTATTTTAAACCCCCGGGCCAGTTCTCCTTCGATTGCTGGCCCAAACCGAGCGATGTCCGGCTCCCCCTGGGCAATCAGGGTCTATGCCAACCCGACGTCTTGCCCATCCGGTGTGCCCTGAGAACGAGATATGTGCAGCTCCTATCGGGATTTGTCGGCACATCCGGGCGGCTTTGCTGCTCTTGTTTTATTACTGCCGAAATGTCTTGTAGCCGGGATTCCGAGACTGATCGGGTCTTCTGGGAGAAGGAATATCCTTCGTTGATCGCGAGAGCTTATCATGGGCTAAGTTGGGACACCCCTGCAGGTATTATCTTTCAAAGCCGTGCCCATGGTTATGAGGCAGATGGGAATTTGTTAATGTCCGGTTGTAGAAAAGCGAAGTTGATCTTAATTAAAATACACCAACCGCGTGTGTAACCGTCTTTGGTCTCTTCTCGTGGTCCGGAAGTGAACGCGATGTTGGAGTTATGCTTGACGTGGGTTGTTCTAGGATCACTTCTTGATCATAGTTGTTCGACCGTGCCTTGCTTCTCTTCTCGCTCTCTTTTGCGAATGTAGCTCCCATATATGCTAGTAAACTTGCTGCAGCTCCACCTCACAACTCTGTCCTACCTATAAGCTTAAATAGTCTTGATCTCACGGGTGTGAGATTGCTGAGTCCCGTGACTCACAGATACCTCCAAAACCAGTTTGCGGTGCCGATGAAACCGTGCGGTGGCGCACCCGATCTCAAGGAGGAGCTCGATGAAGATCATGTTCATTGTGTTGTTTCGTTTCAGTTGATCAGTAGTGGAGCCCAGTTGGGACGATCGGGGATCTGTGTAGCATTTGGGGTAGTCTTCTTTTATTTTGGTTCCGTAGTCAGACCTTGATTGTATCTGTATGATGTAATGCTTTACTCATGTATTCTGTGAAGTGGCGATTGTAAGCCAACTATGTATCTCTTTCCCTTATGTATTACATGGGTTGTGTGAAGATTACCTCACTTGCGACATTGCCTTCAATGCGGTTATGCCTCTAAGTCGTGCTTCGACACGTGGGAGATATAGCCGCATCGAGGGCGTTACAGCGTAGGCGAGGCGGCAATGGCTAGCGGCGCATGGGGCGCCGGCGGCAGTGGCACGGGACGTGGGTGGCATGCGTGCGTGGGACGGCACGCGCGTGCGCGAGACATGGGCGAGCGGCGGGCGGCATGCATCGGCGTGGTCATGTGGAGGAGAAGAGTGCGCTCACGGGGGGTGTAGGTTCCCAGGCAGTGGGGCTCGGGGAGGAGTTGGGGACGGCGCGTCGCAGGGGAGGCAGACCGGCGACGGGGCGATCCGGCAGGGAAGCGGCGCCGGTGAGGTAGCAGAGGGGCGACGGGCGGCGTCGAGCGCCCCCGATCCAGATCGTGGGGGGGGGGGGGGGAGGGGAACCGAGCAAGAGAGGGGGGATCGGGGGGAACTGGGGTCGTGGGGGTTAGGTTTTGGTCGCCCAGGGGGTTATGGGGGAGTGGGGGCGGCGTGGGCCGGTTGGGCTGGCCTGGCTAGCAGCTGGGCCGACGCCCAGATGGGGGGGTCTCTTTCTTTTCTCTTTTACTCTTCTCTTAATTTTCTTTTTACTTATTTTCTTTCACTATTTTTTATTTATTTTAGCTGCCAAATGATTTTAGTTAACTATGAAACCTTGCACATAATTCCTAGTCAACACTATAAGGTTGCATAAAAAGTTTGAGTCCAATTGGAACTGTTCAAATTTATAGTTGAATTAAAATGCTTTTATTTAATCTTGTTGTTCCACTAAATTAATCACATGGGCAATATGTGAAACCAAATGAGATTGGTTCCACCATGTTCATTATTAGTGAATATTTGCATACATCGAACATTTTTATTTGATAGTTTGAAGAAATAATAATTTGGCTTGTTATTTGAACTTTGAATTTGACTCGGTTTTGGACTAACGCAAGATTAACAACAATGACAACGGTGACATGGCATCATTAGTATGTAATTACTGTAGCTTAGATATCCGGGCGTCACACACTTGGTATGTCCAGAGATGGCTAGATGCTGGGAGATCAAATCTTGACTTGACTTGGCGTAAGCCTCCCCGGCAACGGTGCCAGAAATCCTTCTTGCTACCTCTTGAGCTTGCGTTGGTTTTCCCTTGAAGAGGAAAGGGTTATGCAGCAAAGTAGCATAAGTATTTCCCTTAGTTTTTGAGAACCAAGGTATCAATCCAGTAGGAGGCTACACACAAGTCGCCTTATACCTGCACAAACAAATTAGAACCTTGCTGCCAATGCGATAAAGGGGTTATCAATCCCTTCACGACCACTTGCAAAAGTGAGATCTGATAGAGATAATAAGATAAATATTTAGGGTATTTTTATGATATAAACTGAAAGTAAAGAATGCAAAGTAAAAATAGATTGGAAACTTATATGATGGAAAATAGAACCAGGGGCCATAGGTTTCACTAGTGCCTCCTCTCAAGATAGCATAAGTATTACGGTGGGTGAACAAATTACTGTCGAGCAATTGATAGAAAAGTGCATAACTATGAGAATATCTAGGCATGATCATGTATATAGGCATCATGTCCGCGACAAGTAGACCGAAACGATTTTGCATCTACTACTAACTCCACACATCGACCGCTATCCAGCATTTATCTAGAGTATTAAGTTCATAAGAACAGAGTAACGCATTAGGCAAGATGACATGATGTAAAGGGATAAACTCAAGCAATATGATATAAACCCCATCTTTTTATCCTCTATGGCAACAATACAATAGTTTCCTTGCTTCCCCTGCTGTCACTGGGAAAGGACACCGCAAGATTGAACCCAAAGCTAAGCACTTCCCCCATTGCAAGAAAGATCAATCTAGTAGGCCAAACCAAACTAATAATTCAAAGAGACTTGCAAAGATAACTAATCATACATAAAAGAATTCAGAGAAGATTCAAATATTGTTCATAGATAATCTTGATCATAAACCCACAATTCATCGGATCTCGACAAACACACCGCAAAAAGAATTACATTGAATAGATCTCCAAGAGAATCGAGGAGAACTTTGTATTGAGATCCAAAGAGAGATAAGAAGCCATCTAGCTAATAACTATGGACCCGAATGTCTGTGGTAAACTACTCACACATCATCGGAGAGGCTATGGTGTTGATGTAGAGGCCCTCCGTGATCGATTCCCTCTCTCGCGGGGCGCCGGAAAAGGCCCCGAGATGGGATATCATGGGTACAGAAGGTTGCGGCGGTGGAAATACGGTTTCGTGGTGCTCCTGGATGTTTTTGGGGTATATGGGTATATATAGGAGGAAGAAGTAGGTCGGTGGAGCTGCGAGGGGCCCACGAAGGTGGGGGCGCGCCCTGATACGTCTCCAACGTATCTATTACTTTTTATTGTTCTGTGCTATATTATATTCTGTTTTGGACATTATTGGGCTTTATTATAGACTTTTACATTATTTTTGGGACTAACCTATTAACCGGAGGCCCAACCCAGAATTGCAGTTTTTTGCCTATTTGAGTTTGAGAAAAAAGAATATCAAGCAGTGTCCAAACGGTATGAAACCTACGGGAACGTGATTTTCGGAATTACCGTGACCCATAGGACTTAGACCCTACGTCAAGACATCAACTAGGAGGGCACGAGGTTGGGGGCGCGCCTACCCCCCCCCCCCCCCGGCGCCCTCCACCCTCGTGGGCCCCATGTTGCTCCACTGACGTACTTCTTCCTCCTACATATACCTACATACCCCCAAACTACCAGATACGGAGCCAAAAACCTAATTCCACCGCCGCAACCTTCTGTACCTATGAGATCCCATCTTGGGGCCTTTTCTGGAGCTCCGCCAGAGGGGGCAACGATCATGGAGGGCTTCTACATCAACACCATAGCATCTTCGATGATGTGTGAGTAGTTTACCTCAGACCTTCGGGTCCATGGTTATTAGCTGATGGCTTCTTCTCTCTTTTTGGATCTCAATACAATGTTCTCCCCCTCTCTTGTGGAGATCTATTCGATGTAATCTTCTTTTGCAGTGTGTTTGTTGATACCGATGAATTGTGGGTTTATGATCAAGTTTATCTATGAACAATATTTGAATCTTCTCTGGATTCTTTTATGTATATGATTGGTTATCTTTGCAAGTCTCTTTGAATTATCAGTTTGGATTGGCCTACTAGATTGATCTTTCTTGCAATCGGAGAAGTGCTTAGCTTTGGGTTCATTCTTGCAGTGTCCTTTCCCAGTGACAGTAGGGGCAGCAAGGCACATATTGTATTGTTGCCATCAAGGATAACAAGATGGGGTTTATATCATAGTGCATGAGTTTATCCCTCCACATCATGTCATCTTGCTTAAAGCGTTACTCTGTTCTTACGAACTTAATACTCTAGATGCATGCTGGATAGCGGTCGATGTGTGGAGTAATAGTAGTAGATGCAGGCAGGAGTCAGTCTACTTGTTTCGGACATGATGCCTATATACATGATCATACCTAGATATTCGCATAACTATGCTCAATTCTGTCAATTGCTCAACAGTAATTTGTTCACCCACTGTAATACTTATGCTCTTGGGAGAAGCCACTAGTGAAACCTATGGCCCCGGGTCTATTTTCCATCATATTAATCTCCCATCAACAAGCTATTTACGTTGCCTTTTATTTTGTTGTCTTTATTTTGCATATTTATCATAAAAATACCAAAATATAATCTTATCACATCTATCGGATCTCACTCTAAGTAAGTATTTGCGAAGGGATTGACAACCCCTTTATTGCGTTGGTTGCAAGGATTTATTTGTTTGTGTAGGTGCGAGGGACTCGTGTGTGGCCTCCTACTGGATTGATACCTTCGTTCTCAAAAACTGAGGGAAATACTTATGCTACTTTGCTGCATCACCCTTTCCTCTTCAAGGGAAAACCAACGCAGTGCTCAAGAGGTAGCAAGAAGAATTTCTGGCACCGTTGCCAGGGAGTCTACGCTAAAGTCAACATACCAAGTACCCATCACAAACCCTTATCTCCCGCATTAAATTATTTGCCATTTGCCTCTCGTTTTCCTCTCCCCCACTTCACCCTTGCCGTTTTATTCGCCCTCTCTTTTCAGTTCGCCTTTTTTTCGCTTGCTTGTCGTTATGGCTAGTCCCGTATCTTCTCCATTGTCTCCCGAGAATGAAGTTCTTAATTTTAAACAAAGGGAAGGAGAAAATTTAAAAGACGCTTAGTATAGGATTTGCAATGCTCAAAATAGATCTACAAGGAAGCAATCCACTTCCGTTCTTCTCCGCAATTTTTATGTAGGCACTACTTCTTGGTACAGATATATCCTTGATACTATTATCGGAGGGAATTTCTTAGGTAGCCATACTTTTGATTCTTATAATGATATGATAGATTTGTTTGGCTCACCCCCTCTTATGATTAATGGAACTATGTTAACTTTGGAGCATCTAATGCAAAGACTTGAAATAATTGAAAGTAAACTTGCTACCGTAGAGCTAATTGAAAATTTGGATAAAAAGATCCACAACCGAATCACTCAATATGGATCTAAAGTAGGTGTCACTTTGAAAAATATTAAGGAGAAGGAACCCATAGTTAATGAGAAAATAAATCAGGATGCCACTAGAATCAATAAACTTGAGAATATCATTAGCAACTTGGGGACCGCTTGTTCTTCTGTAAAGAATACTCCAAGTCCTCCGACTAAAATTGCCAAGCTTATGTATGTTCCTAAAAGTAAGGGTGAATCCTCTAGTAAGGAAACTGCGGATCTCAAATCTATAAGTATTCATCCCAATATTTTTGCTATCATTAAGGAACCATTTGCTACAAATGTATTTTTCGATCTTGTGCCTAAAAATTTGATAATTAATAAAAATGAAGAAACTCCTAAGGATGATAGATGCCTCATTGAAGGATTGCCTATCAAAGATGGCAATACCTAGATCTATCTTTGCTATTATGCCTAGCTAGAGGCAACCCAATTTTATTTTTAGTTTTTTTTTTTGCTTTTTGCTTCTGTTTAGGAATAAGTATTTGATCTGGCCTCTGGTTAGATGTGTTTTCATGTTTTAATTAGTGTTTATGCCAAGTTTAACCTATAGGATCTTCATGGATGATAGTTATTTGATCTTGCTGAAAAATCCAGAAACTTTCTGTTCACAAAAATAATTGTTAAAAATCACCAGAACGTGCTAAAATATTGATTCCAATTGCTGATGATCAATAAACAAATTCTCTAGATCGTCCTATTTTGGTAGATTTTTTGGAGTTCCAGAAGTTTGCGTTAGTTACAGATTACTACAGACTGTTCTGTTTTTGAAAGATTCTATTTTTCGTGTGTTGTTTGCTTATTTTGATGAATCTATGGCTAGTAAAAGAGTTTATAAACCATAGATAAGTTGGAATACAGTAGGTTTAACACCAATATAAATAAATAATGAGTTCATTACAGTACCTAGAAGTGTTCTTTTGTTTTCTTTCGCTAACGGAGCTCACAAGATTTTCTGCTGAGTTTTGTGTTGTGAAGTTTTCAAGTTTTGGGTGAAAGATTTGATGGATTATGGAACAAGGAGTGGCAAGAGCCTAAGCTTGTGGATGCCCATGGTACTCCAAGATAATCTAAGGACACCTAAAAGCCAATGCTTGGGGATGCCCCGGAAGGCATCCCCTCTTTCGTCTACTTCCATCGGTAACTTTACTTGGAGCTATATTTTTATTCAGCACATGATATGTGTTTTGCTTGGAGCTTCTTGTATGATTTGAGTCTTTGCTTTTTAGTTTAACACAATCATCCTTGCTGTACACACCTTTTGAGAGACATACACATGATTCGGAAATTATTAGAATACTCTATGTGCTTCACTTATATCTTTTGAGTTATATAGTTTTTACTCTAGTACTTCACTTGTACCTTTTAGAGCACGGTGGTAAATTTTGTTTTATAGAAACTATTATTCTCTCATGCTTCACTTAGATTATTTTGAGAATCTTAAACAGCATGGTAATTTGCTTAACTAATTCTAATATGCTAGGTATTCAAGACTAGTAAAAACTTTCTTATGAGTGTGTTGAATACTAAGAGAAGTTTGATGATTGATGATTGTTTTGAGACATGGAGGTAGTGATATCAAAGTTGTGCTAGTTGAGTAGTTGTGAATTTGAGAAATACTTGTGTTGAAGTATGCAAGTCCCGTAGCATGCACGTATGGTAAACGTTATGTAACAAATTTGAAACATGAGGTGTTCTTTGATTGTCCTCCTTATGAGTGGCGGCGGGGGACGGCGATGGTCTTTTCCTACCAATCTATCCCCTAGGAGCATGCTTGGCGTAGTGCTTGGTTTTGATGAGTTGTAGATTTTTGCAATAAGTATGTGAGTTCTTTATGACTAATGTTGAGTCCATGGATTATACACACTCTCACCTTTCCATCATTGCTAGCCTCTTGATGCAGTGCATTGCCCTTTCTCACATTGAGAGTTGGTGCAAACTTCGCCGGTGCATCCAAACCACGTGATATGATACGCTCTTTCACAAATAAACCTCCTTATATCTTCCTCAAATCAGCCACAATACCTACCTATTATGGCATTTCCATAGCCATTCCGAGATATATTGCCTTGCAACTTTCCACCATTCCGTTTATCATGACACGTTCATCATTGTCATATTGCTTTGCATGATCATGTAGTTGACATAGTATTTGTGGCAAAGCCACCATTCATAATTCTTTCATACATGTCACTCTTGGTTCATTACATATCACGGTACACCGCCGGAGGCATTCATATAGAGTCATACTTTGTTCTAGTATCGAGTTGTAATCATTTAGCTGTAAATAAATAGAAGTGTGATGATCATCATTTTCTAGATCATTGTCCCAAGTGAGGGAAACAGAGAAAGGCCATAAAAAAAAGAAGGCCCCAAAAAAATGAGAGAAAAAGAGAGAAGGGACAATGTTACTATCCTTTTTACCACACTTGTGCTTCAAAGTAGCACCATAATCTTCATGATAGAGAGTCTCTTGTTTTGTCACTTTCATATACTAGTGGGAATTTTTCATTATATAACTTGGCTTGTATATTCGAACAATGGGCTTCCTCAAATGCCCTAGGTCTTCGTGAGCAAACAAGTTGGATGCACACCCACTTAATTTCTTTTGTTGAGCTTTCATATATTTATAGCTCTAGTGCATCCGTTGCATGGCAATCCCTACTCCTTGCATTAACATCAATCGATGGGTATCTCCATAGCTCATTGATTAACCTCGTTGATGTGAGACTTTCTCATTTTTTGTCTTCTCCACATAACCCCCATCATTATATTATATTCCACCCATAGTGCTATATCCATGGCTCACGCTCATGTATTGCGTGAATGTTGAAAAGGTTTGAGATTACTAAAGGATGAAACAATTGCTTGGCTTGTCATCGAGGTTGTGCATGATGAGAGCATTCTTGTGTGACGAAAATGGAGCATGACTAAACTATATGATTTTGTAGGGATGAACTTTCTTTGGCCATGTTATTTTGAGAGGACATAATTGCTTAGTTAGTATGCTTGAAGTATTATTATTTTTATGTCAATATTTAACTTTTATCTTGAATCTATCGGATCTGAATATTCATACCACAATTAAGAAGAATTACATTGAAATTATGCCAAGTAGCATTCCACATCAAAAATTCTGTTTTTATCATTTACCTACTCGAGGACGAGCAAGAATTAAGCTTGGGGATGCTTGATACGTCTCCAACGTATCTATAATTTTTGATTGTTCCATGCTATATTATATTCTGTTTTGGACATTATTGGGCTTTATTATACACTTTTATATTATTTTTGGGACTAACCTATTAACCGGATACCCAGCCCAGAATTGCTGTTTTTTTCCTATTTCAGAGTTTCGCAGAAAAAGAATATCAAATGGAGTCCAAACGGAATGAAACCTTCGGGAACGTGATTTTCGGAACGTACGTGATCCAGAGGACTTGGACCCTGCGTCAAGACATCAACCAGGAGGTCACGAGGTAGGGGCGCGCCTACCACCTGAGGCGCGCCCTCCACCCTCGTGGGGCCAATGTTGCTCCACTGACATACTTCTTCCTCCTACATATACCTATGTACCCCCAAACTACCAGATACGGAGCCAAAAACCTAATTCCACTGCCGCAACCTTTTGTACCCGTGAGATCCCATCTTGGGGCCTTTTCCGGAGCTCTGCCAGAGAGGGCATTGATCATGGAGGGCTTCTACATCAACACCATAGCCTCTCTGATGATGTGTGAGTAGTTTACCTCAGACCTTCGGGTCCATATTTATTAGCTAGATGGCTTCTTCTCTCTTTTTGGATCTCAATACAATGTTCTCCCCCTCTCTCGTGGAGATCTATTCGATGTAATCTTCTTTTGCAGTGTGTTTGTTGAGACCGATGAATTGTGGGTTTATGATCAAGTTTATCTATGAACAATATTTGAATCTTCTCTGAATTCTTTTATGTATGATTGGTTATCTTTGCAAGTCTCTTTGAATTATCTGTTTGGTTTGGCCTACTAGATTGATCTTTCTTGCAATGGGAGAAGTGCTTAGCTTTGGGTTCAATCTTGCGGTGTCCTTTCCTAGTGACAGCAGGGGCAGCAAGGCACGTATTGTATTGTTGCCATCGAGGATAACAAGATGGGGTTTATATGTGGATGCATGCCGGATAGCAGTCGATGTGTGGAGTAATAGTAGTAGATGCAGGCAGGAGTCGGTCTACTTGTTTCGGACGTGATGCCTATATACATGATCATACCTAGATATTCTCATAACTATGCTCAATTCTGTGAAGTGCTCAACAGTAATTTGTTCACCCACCGTAATACTTATGCTCTTGAGAGAAGCCACTAGTGATACTATGGCCGCCGGGTCTATTTTCCATCATATTAATCTCTCGACAACAAGCTATTTGTGTCGCCGTTTTTAATTTGTTTTCTTTATTTTGCATCTTTATCATAAAAATACCAAAAATATTATCTTATCATATCTATCAAATCTCAGTCTCGTAAGTGACCGTGAAGGGATTGACAACCCCTTTATTGCGTTGGTTGCGAGTATTTATTTGTTTGTGTAGGTGTGAGGGACTCGTGCGTGGCCTCCTACTTGATTGATACCTTGGTTCTCAAAAACCGAGGGAAATACTTATGCTACTTTGCTGCATCACCATTTCCTATTCAAGGGAAAACCAACGCAGTGCTCAAGAGGTAGCATGCCCAAGGGGGGCAGGCGTGCCTCCCTTCCTCGTGGCCTCCTCGCTTCTTTCTTGACGTCCACTCCAAGTCCTCTGGATCACGTTTGTTCCAAAAATAACTCTCCCGAAGGTTTCATTCCGTTTGGACTCCGTTTGATATTCCTTTTCTGCGAAACACTGAAATAGGCAAAAAAACAACAATTTGCACTAGGCCTTCGGTTAGTAGGTTAGTCCCAAAAATAATATAAATGTTCTTAGTTAAGCCCAATAAACAACTGTAACATACCAAATTTTCAATTTGGAATGTGATAGATAGATCATCATTTGCATAGCATATTTTATTGCATTCTGGCTCGATCCTAGAAATTTCACGCAACTCAAGGACCCACGGACAGAGTTGGAGATTTCGTTATTTTCATATTTGAGTTTTCTCAAATTTTGAAAATAGGATCATTTGATCTTATTTATTTTATCTTCAATTATTTGTACTGTCAAAATATGAGAGAGGGAATAAAATGAATTTCTCAAAATAAAGGAATAATGAAGATTTAATAAAAAAATCAAATAAGATTTATTGGGAGTTTTTCGCTATTTTATTTGAATTTAGGAAAAATTGCACGTTTTCAAAACTGCATTTTAGAGCCAAGAAAATGTTCACCTCGTTCTAAATATTTTATTTAGACGGCGAAAATTTGTTTTGGCATTTTTAGATTTTTATTTATTTTTCTAGAATTTGTTTCTGAGATTCGGCGGAATTGTTTTAAAAAAATCGCGCCCGCACCAGACTAGGCCAAAGGCCCAGCCAGGCCGGCCAGTAGCCGCCCTACTCCCTTAAACGCGGACCGGAGTCCCGGCGTAACCCTTGTTGTCGCCCGAGTCAGGATAGACTCGCCTCCCGCCCCCTCGCCCAAAGCCACCCGACCCCCTTATAACCCTTGGAGCCCCACTGAGCCCCACACGCCGCCCGGCTCCCCACGCCGCCAGCGCCGCATCTGCCATGACCGCCCTTTGCCGCCGCCGCCCGCTTCGAAGCCGCCGCCCCTCACCCGCACCACCACCGCTTTCGGAACCCGGAGCAGAGCCGAGGTAGGCGCAGCCGTCGGTTTTCTGAGAAAAACCGTTTCGTTTTTTTGGAAAACCTTAGTTTTTGTTTTTTTAATAGATCGGTTTTTCTCTGGTTTATTTAATTAGCGAGCGTTCGCTCGTTCGTTTGTTTTAACGAACGTGTTCACCGTTTAGTTACAGTTAACAAACGTCTGTTCGTTAAGTTGTTCGTTGTTTTTCTTTTTCTCGGATTTAATCCGCGATTTTTCTTATCGCGATTTCTGATCCGATTTTCGATCTAGTATAACTTTTCGCTCGTTTATCGGCATCAGGCGATTCAAGCGCCCAGAGTTTCGTCTCGAAACCCTCTTTCTGAATAATTAACTCAAACAAGTTTTTGCTACTGTAAAATTTGACTTAGGTCCAGATTAGTAAACAAAGCATGTTTCTTTCGCCGTTTGATTTTCGTTGCTTCGTTCGAGTTGTTCCTTTTGCAAACCGGAGTTCTTAAGTTGAACTTTCTGGTTAGATCTTTTATTTGAGTTTTACCTGTGCATTACACTACAAGAAATCTGTTAATACATGACGGATCCAATCCGTCACGCATAAGTGAAAAACTGTCATGGGTGTCCAGACATGACGGATATGAGATCCGTCATGTATATCGCGTCATAATTTGACATTGTACCTTCCTTGACGGTTCCTGACCGTCACAGATCTTCCCCAAGCCCGCCCAGGCCCAAACCATTGTGACGGAGCAGACCGTCATGGACTGATGCCACATAGGATTTTCAATTGCCACATGGCTGCCTACGTGGATACTATTCTCCGTCATAAAATTCGTCATGGATTATGTAAATTAAATCAAGCCTATTAGCCCATTTATTTCGGCTTAATTTTGACCCAAGATGTCTTTGGCATAACGCATCACACAAATCCTAATTCCAGTTTTGACCCTAGAGGAAGTATTTGCAAAGTGTCAAACAAGACATACAGTTCATCCGAGATACAACCATCTGTATGTATCAACGTAGCAGTTTATAAATTCCTCCAAAACCCTCTATGAAATGGTAACTTACAACACAGATTAACAAAATATACCACACATCAAGGTTAGGAACCAGTACAATCCATTTTACATCAACAAAACATATAAACTATTGCGACTTGTTCACGTTCTTGCCCTCAGCCCTTTGTGGCAACCATCATGTCGTGGTTGATTGTGATAGGCAACACCAAGTAGCTCGTTACCTAGCATATTTACAAGAATATTAGATATTTGTAGATACGAATAGATAGTACAAAAAAGAGATCTATAGCAGAGATGGAAAAGAATTACATCTCCAAGATTCTTAAATCTTTATAGTAACAATACTTCTTTGTCGACTTGACCATCATAGTACTATTATTTATAACAGAAACAATAATGAAATGAACCAAGATATATGTATCAAGATGACAGCTTGCACGAGAACTACAAATTTAGTCTATATACATGGCTTAAAAATTACTCCACAATTATCAAAGTACAAGCCAAATCAGACCACGAAACAAAAGTTGATGGCCCCTCCAAGCAAAGCAAGGTTATTAAGGTACAAGCGGAAGTCCTAAGTTTCATTTCTTCATTGTTTCATCTTGTACAGATTGCATTCTCAGACTAGGAGAACCAAAAATGTATCACCATGAAATGTAAGGCACTACTTAACTATAAAATCCTACCACATACCCTCCAACAATTTCATATTTAATATCTTCGAAGCAACTAAGAAGCATGTCTATGTTTCTTGTGATCTTAATTAGTGTATGCAAGCTTGAACACGCATATACATAATAGTAGAAAGTCACCTTAGTTTATGCAAGCTATAATACTTCATGCACACAATTAATTAAGTATGACATGGGATCTCTGGGGACTTACATGTACACCATGGAGTAGCAATTTCTAAGCTATTTTGATGGAATTGCATAAGGCCATATTTTTATCAAACACCTCGACAAACATGTGAAAGGCACACATACAAGAGGAATGTTTCAGCATCTACACCTATGGGGCAGCATGCCGCGTAACAAGAAATCAAAGAAAGAGAGTCATAGTGAAATCCAAGACATAAGCAAGAAGATAAATTGGATTGTTTTTATATCAAATCAAGGCCTACAAATGTGCAGAGACATTCAGTGGTGGACGTTGTGATTTACAAACATCAATATTACATCACTTTGAATTTTCTTGGAACCATTCTGAAAAAGGAGCCTCCGCTTTCTGTGTATATATACGCTTGCATAAACAATATATACCAATGGCCTCCACTAAACAATGGCATTAAAAAACCAAGTTAACCACCATGAGAACAAATCTAGATAATAATAAAGATATATGAGCTGGGCAAAATGAGGATGCTCAAGGCACGTGTAGATACAAACTATGGCCAAACTATTTTAAGAGGACTTAAGAGGGCAAATCTTCAAGCACAATAGTATCTAACTCTGCACTAGTTTCCTTTATAAACAAATAAAATAGAGTAAAAGGCCGGAAAAGGTTTATGTTTACATCTTGTCAGACGGAGGCATTTACTACATAATATCCTGAACTTGGTGACATGTCTTTGGAAACAAGGAATTCATCATCAAATTGTGATATATATTAAACCGAGCAAAGATCGAGAGCCTACTTGTATGTGCATCATCAATTATATAAGCGGATGAAGTACAAGGATGGCAACTACTTCTAGTTACGCATATAAAAAATAGTATCATCGATTGTATAAGCATCTTGGCATTAACCCAGTAACAATCAAGCATGAGTTGTACCAGATTTTGATTTTACCAATAACCGAGAATACATAGTTGTCAGCTATTTTGGATTCCCCTTTTCCTTCCAAGTAGTCTTTTTCTTCCAAAGGGACTTGTCTTTCATAACAAAACGTACAAAAATACAACACATATATTTATTTCTTTGATAACAAATGGGATCAAACTAAGCATTCCATGGCAACAAGCACCACCCTCATCTTGGTACAATAGCATGAAAATTCATGTGGCATAATTTTCATCAACTTGATTGTGTGGAAATCAATATGATGGCTATTTTCACCAAATAACAAATAGAAAGTTTGCACATATTATATAACAGAGAAGCAGTGTAATAGCAGGCCTAGTTAACAATCAATCTACTCTTGGCCAATCGACTCGATTGAGATGAATGAATTACTTCGCTCCATAAACAAGAAAAATCAAAGTAACCAACAGGAGCATCTCATGGAAATTTACTTATTAAACTAGTAGTTTCTTAACTAAGTAGCAGATCTCACAAGTTCTACATCGCTAGTGCTCACACGGTGAGAGAAGAAAAACAAATAGCGAGTGATGCTAGTCTATCGATTCTTTGTAACTGCGAGTATCAGGAAACAAAGTGGCCACGTTTTTTGCATCAGGTTCAGTCCAAGAAAATTTGAGAGCCCTATACAACTATCCAAGAGCACAGCAACAATCATTTGGAAAGAAAGGAAAATAGAGCGACAGGGTCAACCTTCTTGTTCTGCGGGGAATCATGGTGGGCGGGGCAGATGACCTTGCTGTCGACCTCGTCCAGCTCGTGGGGCTTGAGCGTGGGGTCCTGGTCGTCTCCATGCATGGATCTGGAGAGGGGGAGAGCTCCTGCTGATCTAAATCAAAGCAAAAAAAGTCTATTGGAATGGGGAGAGACGGAAGGAACGAAGGAGAGATGAATCGATGGGGAGAAGTAGGGAGGGACCCTGTGCGGTGCGTCGTTGTCGCCGGCGAGCTCGAGCTCGGGCCTCCCGTAGGTCAAGGTCGTCGTCCTCTCCTCGTCTGGCGCTTGCTGCTGCGAATCTCCGGACGATGAGGCAGCTTCACGACCTGGGAGATGGAGCAGGGAGGCCCCTGCTGTAGATCCATGGACCTGGTCCTTGGTTGTGTGCAGCAGAGGCACGCCGCAGCGGCTAGGGTTAGCCACCGCCTCAGCAGACCCTTCTGCTGCCGCCCGTGGCCATGGATCTCGGGCCGTCATCGATTGGAGGCAGGAGGTGGAGACAGAGGACCGGGATAAGGAGAGGAGAGATGTGGCGGCGGCGGATGGAGGAAGGAGGAATGAGATTGGGATGTTAGGTTTAGGTTATATACAGGAAACGTTTAGGGCTTTAGGCGGGCTTTGGGCGGGCTTGCGGGGTTGTACTGGGCCGTTCATGACGATTCCTGATACTGTCACCGGAAATCCGTCATGCATTAACAGGTTTCTTGTAGTGTTAGATGAGTACTTATTTTGTGCTTGTTTGTTTGTGATAGAGTACCCGGAGTGCGCCGCCTGCTACTTTGAATCGCTAGGTTTCGCGGATCATCAGCAAGGCAAGTAACACTTTGATCATACCCTTTTTCATACCAAGTTTTTATGCATTAGATCAAACCTCAAACATTGCATGATTAGGATCTAATTAAACTGTGGGTTTGGGAAAGTAGTTGAGGTAGTGCATATTACCTATTTTATTATCAAACCCTTGGGAGTTACTTCTACGTTTTCTTATTATGCCATGCTATGCTAGTAGACGTGGATTGGGTGAGTGTATCCATGACAGATGTGAGATTGTTAATTAATGGTTTATTTAAGGTGGCAACTTAAACACACATCCGGTGGATTGAGGTACCTGGGTATTCCAGGATTGCCTGTTTTTCTTTATGGACCGCCACCCGGGCTCAAAGGGATCATGAGATTATTCATGCTAGAAACTTCCGTGTGCAGCCACAAGCTACTATGGGCTCTAGCATAGTTGATTAAGTCGTCACGAACTCTTATAGTGGTAGACTAGCAGATGTAGGGAAAGTAGGTGTAACGGTCTACCCATCGTAAGGTGCTAAGCGCTTACGAAGACTGTGTCTCGGTCATCCATTTCTCAAACACCATGTAGTGCGAGAATCCCAACGGAGGAGATCGAGTCTTGTGGGGAAAAGTGCACAAACCTCTGCAGAGTGTAACAAACTAATCATGGTTAGCCGTGTCCCCGGTTATGGACATCTTGAGTATCTGTTACTTGGATTATCATGTGAATCTCATCATGTTACTCCAATTAATATTGTTGGGTTTTTATGATGATACTTAATTGGGATTGAGAGTGTTGTCAACCATTCTCAATGTTTAACAACCACCATGATAGTTAAACAAAATTTATTCCTTTGCAGTAGGGAAAAATTGGCTTTACGCAAAACTGTAACCATAGAGCTTTCCACCAGCCATTTATGCATGTAGAATAGCCTTACCCTTTCATATTGCTCTCTATGTGTTACATTGCCAGCATATTCCATGTGCTGACCCGTTTTCGGGCTGCAACGTTCATGTTGCAGACTTTTTCGAACAGCAGTATGGTGCCTTAGGTCATGGTTCTATACTCAGTGATGTCGTTGGAGTTGATGGACTCACTTATCTTCCAAGCCTTCCGTTGTTATCGTTATTAGATGGCCTTAAGCCATATTTATTGTAATAAGTTCTCTTTTGAGACATTCGATGTAATAAGTGTGTGATTGCTACTGTTATAAATCCTTCAAGTATGCGTGTCAAGATTCTTGATCCAGGATGACAACGATGCACGCGATGACTGCTTGAGGTCCGTCGCTACAAGATGGTATCAGAGCACACGCTGACTGTAGGACACGACCACTAAGCTAAAGCCCTAGATCACTACTCTTTCTTCTTATTTATGACTCCTCATCTTTTCTATTCTTTAGGATGGCGGATGCAAGGAACAAGTTCACACAACCGGATGAAGATACACCCTTTGGATGCCACTTGAAGGAAGTCACTAGATACCTGAACATCGGAGTACCAAGCTTCACCGGGACCTACAATGCCAATTTACCCGAAGAGGAGCGCTGGATGATTCAAGTTCAAGTTCCAGGAAGGACATTCGCACCAGTCATGGAGCCCATAGAGTTATCCTTTGATGCACCAACCTGGAGTCTAGGAAAGAGCATGGCAACCCACATCGCCATGGGACGTATTGGAGAAGTTTACCGCAATGATCTCAAGAATACTATCTACCAGATTTATGGGCACCGAGATGAGCAACGGGAGATGATTAGCACCAGGAGGGATAGATCCATCGTAGCATATATCCAGGAGTTAAACCAGCACATCCGACATCAGGAGAACCAGATGCGCGCAGGCATGGAGGATCTGTAGAAGGCCTTGACCAAGATCAAGGAGCTAGAGGAAGAACTCAAGGCTACACGCGAAGATTACATGGAATAAATTGAAGTGCTAGTGGACAAGAATGATCACTTAACCAGGAAGCTAGGAGTTTTCATGGGAGACCCCGCACGAGGAAGAGAAGACGATGATTCCACTTGCCCGAATAACTATATCATCATCGACGACACCGACTCGGATCCCGACGACAACGATGATGACTATGTTGATGAAGCTGGAGTGGATATCATGGAGTCTTCATCGGAACAGTTTTTCTAGTTGACCACCATAACAGTAGTTGAATTTCCCCATTGTATTTAGTTTAGTCCAAGCACTTTTGTAACGATAGATAGACCGTTGTATGCCCTTGTTTGAAATTGATTGAGTGTTATTGATTGAATTTTGTCTCATGTGCATATGGGTAGTGTTTTCTCACTAGACGTCATTCTATTCTATTTTCTCATCTTCTCTAACACCCTCAGATGCCTCCGAGACGCCGACACGGATTTGTTTTCCCACTGGAGATCACTCAGTTGATTCAGCAGCAAAATGCCTTGATTCAAACACTGGTACAGAACCAAGGCAACAACAACAACAACAACAACAACAACAACAACAACAACAACAACAACAACAACAACAACAACAACAACAATAACAACCCACCACCACCTGTTGACCATTTGACTCATTTCTTGAGGCTAAATCCGCCGGTGTTTTCCAGTAGCACCGAGCCGATTGTTGCAGATGATTGGCTCCGCAAGGTTGGAAAGGAGCTGACCACTGTAGGATGCACTGAGGCGGAGAGAGTGTGTTTTGCCGCACATCAGCTTGATGGACCCGCAGCATCATGGTGGGAGAATTACACAGCCACACATCCTATTGACACTGTCACATGGGATTAGTTTCAACAAGCTTTCCGTACTGCCCACGTTTCAGCAGGAGCTATGGCCATGAAGAAGCGTGAGTTTCGCAACTTACGCCAAGGAGGACGTCAGAAGCCAGTATGTGGAGGACTTTAGTAAATTAGCACGTTATGCCCCTGATGACGTTGCTACAGATGCAGCTAATCTGGAGATGTTTCTAGTAGGACTTAATGATGAGCTGAGCATGGAGTTGATGGTTGCCACTTTCTATAACTAACTGGATTTTGTAGATCTTGCTCTTATGATTGAAGGGAAGCGAACAGATTGAAAACCGCAAGAGGAAGTATGGACAGGGAAGTACAATTACGGAGCTCGTGAAGCTACGCTTTACCCCAAAACCGGGAGGACAATTTCAGCATACCCATGGAGGAGGTACCTCGCACAATCATAATGGTTCCAAGAATGGAAACGGGAATGGAGGAAGGAACGGACAAAACCGCACCAACCCGTCAACCCCAGCCAAGAGAGACCTGAGCCAAGTCACTTGCTTTAAGTGTCAGAAAACTAGACATTATGCCAATGAATGTCCTGAAGCTCAGAATGGAAATGGCAATGGAAGCTCAGGGAAGAAGCCGAACCCTTTCAACAGGGGACTGGTGAACCACGTTAACGTGGAGGAGGTTGAAGCTCAGCCAGATGCAGTAATAGGTAAGTTTTTGGTTAAGACATTTACTGCAGTTGTTTTTTTTTTTGATACCGGTGCATCGCATTCATACATATCACGGGGATTTGTGGATAAGTACAAACTGCCCACCAAGGTTCTTAGAACACCTATGCTAGTAAGCTCACCAGGAGCGGAGTATATGGCCATTCGTGGTTGTTTTCAAGTACCTTTGAGCATAAGTAGGCATGTTTTCCCCACGGATTTAATCATTCTGGAATCGCAAGGTTTGGACGTGATTCTAGGTATGGATTGGCTATCGATGTATGGAGGGAACATCAATTGCGCCAGTAAGTCGACTTTGCTTACAATGTGAGAAGGAAGAAGGATCAAGTATGTATCACGGCATGAGATGAGGAGGACACAAGTAAACTCCTTATCAGGAGTTGTGTAGGAGGAAGTACCAGTGGTGAAGGATTACCCGGACATGTTTCCAGAAGAGTTGCCAGGCATGCCACCGGATAGAGACATCCTTTTGCAAAAGATTTGTAAGAGGCCTAGAAATTTTAGAAAAGTCTTTGATAAATCTCCTATAGAAACCAGCATGACCAAGGACACTACGAATACCTTTGATATATTTAGGACATGACATTTTCTCAATTGCATCAACCTTGACTTTGTCCACCTCAATGCCTCTTTCAGAAATTTTATGGCCCAAAACAATACCTTCGTTAAACATAAAGTGGCACTTATCCCAATTCAAGACAAGATTTGTTTGTTCACATCTCTGCAAAACTCGATCAAGATTGCTTAAACAATCATCAAAAGACTTCCCATAAACAGAAAAGTCATCCATGAAAACCTCAACAATCTTTTCACAAAAATCAAAGAATATAGCAGTCAAACATCTTTGAAAGGTAGCGGGTGCATTACATAAACCAAAAGGCATATGTCTATAAGCATAAGTTCCAAAAGGACAAGTAAAGGTGGTCTTTTCTTGATCAGGTTGTTAAACAGGTATTTGTGAAAAACCAGAATATCCATCAAGGAAGCAAAAATGTGTGTGCTTAGATAATCTTTCTATCATTTGATCAATAGAAGGAAGAGGGTAATGATCTTTTCTCGTTGCTTTATTTAATTTTCTATAATCAATTACCATTCTATAGCCTATCGATTCTTTGTGGAATAAGTTCATTCTTATCATTAGGAACAACAGGTATACCTCCTTTCTTAGGGACACAATGAACATGACTTACCCATCTACTATCAGCTGTAGGATAGATTATACATGCTTCCAGAAGTTTCAATATTTCCGTTCTTACCGCTTCTTTCATCTTCGGATTTAGTTGGTGACCAACAACGAGTTTAGCATCGTGTTCCATATTAATCTTGTGATGACATAGAGTGGGACTAAGGCCCTTAAGATCATCAAGAGTGTATCCAATAGCAGCTCGGTGCTTCCTTAGAACTTTCAATTATCTTTCTTCTTCATGTTCTGAAAGGTTAGCACTAATAATAACAGGATATATCTTTTTCTCATCAAGATAAGCATATTTCAAAGTGTCTGGCAATTGTTTCAATTCAAACACAGGATCACCTTTAGGTGGAGGGGGCCTCCTAGAGTTTCAATAGGCAGATTGTATTTAAGCGAGAGGTTGTTGTTCTAACAAGATTCTATCTATTTCATTTCTTTCACGCATTATGCAAATCATTTTCATGGTCTAGCAAATATCGTGCTAAAGGATCAGTAGGAGGCATAGCAATAGAAGCAAGACTAATAATTTCATCCTTACTAGGCAAATCTTTCTTATGAGGTTTTCTACTAAACTTGGAAAAATTAAATTATGAGATTCATCACCAAATCTAACACTGACAGTTTGTTTATCACAATCTATTCTAGCATTGACGGTGTTCAAGAAAGGTCTACCAAAGATAATGGGACAAAAGTCATCTTGTGGGGAACCAAGAACAAGAAAATCAGTAGGGTATTTTATTTTCCCACACAAGACTTCGACATCTCTAAGAATCCCAATTGGTGATATAGTATCTCTATTGGCAAGTTTAATAATAACATCTATGTCTTCCATTTCAACAGGTGCTATTTCATTCTTAATTTCTTCATATAACACTACAAAAAATACACTTCCGTGATGATACGTGTTTGTCACGAGAGGTCGTGTTTTTGTCATGCATGTACATCCATGACGATTTTATGACGTAATCAAGATAGTCATACTGTCTTTGTCGTAGAAGTGTTCCATGACATTACAAAAATTATCATCACGGAAGTGTCCACTTCCATGATGATAAATCGCGTCACGTAAGTTCTTTCGTCAAGGGTGAGCGACACGTGGCATCCACCGTAGCGGAACGCCGTTAAGCTATCGGGTCGGGTTTTGGATCCGATAACCCGTTAACAGCCCCGACCAATGGGGATTTTCCACGTGTAAAATCATCATTGGCTGGAGGAAACACGTGTCGGCTCATCGTTGTGACAGATGTCATCCACTCATTGGACGGAAGGAGCCTATGATACGTCGACACGTGGCACGGCCCAACAGAGGCCCATTCATGTGAAAAGGCCGGACCGTTTGACTTGGTCAAAAGGTGGCGGGCCGGCCCATAGAAAGCCTGTTAACGGCCTGTTCGCATATAGCCCATTTACAGCCCGCTAACCCAAGGCTCGTTCGCCCTATCGAATTATGCCCGATGGCGTCATCTGGGTCATCCAATATGATTCCAGCCCATTTTCACTTCTGGCGCATGTATGGCCCATGACGTCTTTAGGCCCATATGAGGCCCTATGTAACTCTTGGCCTATTAATGGCCCGTGGTGAAACTGGCCCGTAATGAACAGTGTATCACTTTACACCCATTAACGACCCATGGTGAAACTGGCCCGTAATGAACAGTGTATCACTTTATACCCATTAACGGCCCGTTATTCCGTTGGGCCGTTTCCAGCCCATGTTATCTTTCGGCCTTCTCGGAGCCCATTTATTCTTGGGTTCATTTCAAAGATTCGTTAACTTACGACCCGTTCTTGTCATTTTTACGCTTGTGGGCCAAATTCAGCCCGTGGTTACAGTCGGCCCGTTTGTGGTTCCTTAATACGTTGGGCCGTTTTCATAGCATCATCAAATACGGCCTATTAACGATGACCCGTTATGGTCGGCCCATGAACGGACGATTCCAACTCTAGCCCGTTTACGGCCATAATGCGGTCTATTTGGCCCATGTTTGTGTCGATTATACGGCCCGTATAAGGCCCATTGATGATACGACCCGCAGAAGGCCCATTGTTTCTACGGCCCGTAGAAGGCCCATTGTTTCTACGGCCCATAGAAGGCCCACTGTTTCTACGGCCAGTAGGAGGCCCAGTGTCACTACAGTAAATATTAGCCCATGGTTATTGTGGCCTAGTTTAAAAAAATAGGTTATTGCAGCCACTAGCTAACCGCGGAAAAAGAACTGCAATGACTACAAGCAAACAAATAAAGAAGACAACAAGGAAATAAATAAGCAAGGAACTAACGCTAGGCTATCACGGCTATTACACATATTACATCCACTGGGCATCAAAGTTCGCCACCATTGCAAATATAGGGAACAAAGCAGCATATCATATACATTGGTTGTCAAAGTTGGCGACCAGCGCAAATAAACGCCGCAGCAAAACAAATCCAGAACTGAAACCACTTCAGAAGATCTCAAGAAACAATATCCTGGGTACCCATAATGCTGGCAAGATGCTTAGCAAGCTTATTACCTTTCTCTTGTTTGGCGTTTAAATCCTCCGGTAACTTCTTTGTTGCACCAGAAAAGATGCATCTGAATTCTGCAGGGACTTCCTCAGTCCTTCAGCTTCCTGTCGCAACACATCTGATTGATGTCTTTCAACTTGAAGTTGAAACTCAAGAAGACGAACTGATTCAGGCAGCGAGTTCGAAGAGCTTGTGCCAGCAGTAGTGGCCAGTAACTCGAACACTACATCAAGACAGGACTTTTGGGTTCCCTCACCGTCGTCAAGATAGTTTTTATCAGCTTTCTTGGAGACCAACAGGGATGTCTCACTATCTTGAACCTTATCTGCATTACTTCCTTTACCATTGGATAAAGCGGTACTATTCTCCAATATTTTGTCCGCATTCTAAAAGAGAAACAAGCAGACACATCACATGTTTACTATGTTGTATATGAAACTCATTTTGGTAAATGAGTTCAGTAGTAAAGTGAAACAAAGATATATCTATGTACCACGTTCACTTTATGGTCTATATCATTCTAGTTTTTGTTGCCAAATCAAGATAGAGACACAGTTCAAATAATATTTGTTCAAGACAAAGCAGAATAGACATAATATAAGTGTGGGTAACTATAGAGCAATAACAATACTTGTAATGTGCATGACATGAGAACATAACTGTTTATTCAATTGAAACTGAAATCAACATAGAGCAGGTTACAACAGCAAACTAGTTAAAGAAACATGTTTACATACCTGTTGCGCCATTGGAGTATCAACTCCATCCTTCAAATTTGAAAATAGTTGGTATGAGTAAATACAGTAATGCAAAAGCAAAGGAGTATGAACCATAGCTACAGAACCTGACCTGAGAACAAATTTTCTTCTCCTTTAAGCGTTGAGTTGGGATTCGGAGTGGTGGTTGCTACGTCTCGAGCTTGCGTTGGTTTTCCCCGAAGAGGAGAGGATGATGCAGCACAGTAGCGTAAGTATTTCCCTCAGTTTTTGAGAACCAAGGTATCAATCCAGTAGGAGGTCACACACAAGTCCCTCGTACCTGCACAACACGATAGCAACTCGCAACCAACGCTTAGGGGTTGTCAATCCCTTCACGGTCACTTCCGAGAGTGAGATCTGATAGAGATAATATTTTTGGTGTTTTTGATAGATAGATACAAAGTAAAAAGTAAAGGCAAAGTAAAAACAAAGCAAGTAAATGAAGTGATATAGATTGATATGATGAGAATAGACCCTGGGGCCATAGGTTTCACTAGTGGCTTCTCTCAAGAGCATAAGTATTCTACGGTGGGTGAACAAATTACTGTTGAGCAATTGATAGAATTGAGCATAGTTATGAGGTTATCTAGGTATCATCATGTATATAGGCATCACGTCCGTGACAAGTAGATCGAAACGATTCTGCATCTACTACTATTACTCCACTCATTGACCGCTATCCAGCATGCATCTAGAGTATTAAGTTAAAAACAAAGTAATGCTTTAATCAAGATGACATGATGTAGAGGGATAAATTCATGCAATATGATAAAAACCCCATCTTGTTATCCTCGATGGCAACAATACAATACGTGCCTTGCAACTCTTTACATCCTTTGAGTAAGGACACCGCAAGATTGAACCCAAAGCCATGCACTTCTCCCATTGCAAGAACTACCAATCTAGTTGGCCAAACCAAACGGATAATTCGAAGAGACTTACAAAGATAACTCGATCAGACATAAAAGAATTCAGAGAATAATCAAATATTTTCCATAGATAATACTGGATCATAAACCCACAATTCATCGGTCTCAACAAACACACCGCAAAAATAAGATTACATCGAATAGATCTCCACGAGAGAGGGGGAGAACATTGTATTGAGATCCAAAAAAGAGAGAAGAAGCCATCTAGCTACTAGCTATGGACCCGAAGGTCTGAAGTAGACTACTCACACTTCATCGAAGGGGCTATGGTGATGATGTAGAAGCCCTCCATGGGGGATGCCCCCTCCGTGAACTCGGAACATGCCCCAAGATGGGATCTCGTGGAATCTGAGAAGGTTGCGGCGGTGGAATTAGGTTTTGGCTCCCCTTGATCATCTGAGGATACGTAGGTATATATAGGAGGAAGGAGTACGTCAGTGGAGCTCCGAGGGGCCCACGAGGTAGGGGGCGCGCCCAGGGGGGCGCGCCGTCCACCCTCGTGACCTCCTCGGAAGCTTCTTGGAGTAGGGTCCAAGTCTCCTGGATCACGTTCGGTTGGAAAATCACGATCCCGAAGGTTTCATTCCGTTTGGACTCCGTTTGATATTACATTTCTTGAAATCTGAAAAAGGCAAAAAAAGCGACAATTAAGGCTCGGCCTCCGGTTAATAGGTTAGTCCCAAAAGTAATATAAAAGTGAAAAATAAAGCCCAATATAGTCCAAAACAGTAGATAAAGTAGCATGGAGTAATAAAAATTATAGATACGTTGGAGACGTATCAAGCATCTAAGCTTAATTCTTGCTCGTCCTCGAGTAGGTAAATGATAAAAAAGAATTTTTGATGCGGAGTGATACTTTGGCATAATTTCAATGTAAATCTTCTTAATTGTGATATGAATATTCAGATCCGAAAGATTCAAGACAAAAGTTCATATTGACACAAAAATAATAATACTTCAAGCATACTAATCAAAGCAATCATGTCTTCTCAAAATAACATGGCAAAAGAAAGTTCATCCCTACAAAATCATATAGTTAGGCTATGCTTCATTTTCATCACACAAAGATGTTCCCAACTTCTATACCCCCGATGACAAGCCAAGAAATTGTTTCATACTTAAATAATCTCAAACTTTTTCAACCTTCACGCAATACATGAGCGTGAGACATGGATATAGCACTGTGGGTGGAATAGAATATGATGATGGGGATTGTGTGGAGAAGACAAAAAAGGAGAAAGTCTCACATCAATGAGGCTAATCAATGAGCTATGGCCCATCGATTGATGTTAATGCAAGGAGTAGGGATTTCCATCAACGGATGCACTAGAGCTATGAATGCTCAACAAAAGAAAACTAGTGGGTGTGCATCCAACTTGCTTGCTCATGAAGACCTAGGGCATTTTGAGGAAGCCCATCGTAGGAATATACAAGCCAAGTTCTATAATGAAAAATTCCCACTAGTATGAACAAGACAACTTAAGAGACTCACTATATGAAAAACATGGTGCTACTTTGAAGCACAATATATGAGACTCACTACATGAAGAACAAGGTGCTACTTTGAAGCACAAGTGTGGAAAAAGAGATAGTAGCATTGCCCTTATATATATATATATATATATATATATATTTGGGCCTTTCTCTTTTTTTGGCCTTCCTCTTTTTTTTATTTGGGCAATGCTCTAATGATGATCATCACACTTTCATTACAACATATGAATTACAACTCGATACTAGAACAAGATATGACTCTATATGAATGCCTCCGGCGGTGTACCGGGATGGTGCAATGAATCAAGAGTGACATGTATGAAAAATAATGCAAGGTGGCTTTGCCACAAATACGATGTCAACTACAAGATCATGTAATGGAAATATGACAAAAGTAATGCATGTCACGATGATGATGGTGGAAGTTGCATGGCAATATATCTCGGAATGGCTATGGAAATGCCATGATAGGTAGGTATGGTGGCTGTTTTGAGGAAGATAATAGGAGGTTTATGTGTGATAGAGCGTATCGTATCACGGGGTTTGGATGCACCTGCGAAATTTGCACCAACTCTCAAGGTGAGAAAGGGCAATGCACGGTAAGAAGAGGCTAGCAAAGGCGGAAAGATGAGAGTGCGTATAATCCATGGACTCAACATTAGTCAAAAGAACTCAAATAATTATTGCAAAAATTTAGAAGTCATCAAAAATCAAGTACTACGCATGCTCCTAGGGGGATAGATTGGTAGGAAAAGACCATCGCTCGTCCCCGACCGCCACTCATAAGGATGCACAAGCCAGGTACACCTCATGTTTCAAATTTGTTACATAACTTTAACCATACATGCATGCTACGGGACTTGCAAACTTCAACACAAGTATTTCTCAAATTCATAATCACCCAACTAGCACGACTTTGATATTATTACCTCCACATCTCAAAACAATTATCAAGCATCAAACTTATCTTAGTATTCAACGCACTCAAAAGAAAGTTTCACATATCTTGAATACCAAGTATATTAACATTAAGAAAATTACCATGCTATTAACGACTCTCAAAATAATCTAAGTGAAGCATGAGAGATCAAGTTTCTTTAAAACAAATCCACCACCATGCTCTAAAAGATCTAAGTGAAACACTAGAGCAAAAATTATCACGCTCAAAAAGGTATAAGTGAAGCACTATGAGCAAAACTATCAAGCTCAAAAGATATAAGTGAAGCACATAGAGTATTCTATCAAATTTCAATTCATGTATGGCTCTCTCAAAAGGTGTGTACAGCAAGGATTATTGCGCTAAACTAACAAGCAAAGACACAAATAATACAAGACGCTCCAAGCAAAACACATATCATGTTGGTGAATAAAAATATAGCTCCAAGTAAATTACCGATGGAAGTGGACGAAAGAGGGGATGCCTTCCGGGGCATCCCCAAGCTTTGACTTTTGGTGTCCTTGGATTATCTTGGGGTGCCATGGGCATCCCCAAGCTTAGGCTCTTGCCACTCCTTGTTCCATAATCCATCAAAAGAATTCACCCAAAACTTGAAAACTTCACAACACAAAACTCAATAGAAATCTCGTGAGCTCCGTTAGAGAAAGAAAACAAAAGACTAATTTAAATTACCGTAATGAACTCATTCTTTATTTGTATTGGTGTTAAACCTACTTTATTCCAACTTATCTATGGTTTATAAACTATTTTACTAGCCATAGATTCATCAAAATAAGCAAACAACACACGAAAAACAGAATCTGTCAAAAACAGAACAGTCTGTAGTAATCTGTAACTAACGCAAACTTATGGAACCCAAAAAATTCTACCAAATTTAGAAGACCTGTGCAATTTGTTTATTGATCAGCAGCAATTGGAATCACTATTTTATCACGTTCTGGTGATTTTTAACAATTCGGGCACTGAGCGCAAAGATTCTGGAAATTACAGCAAGATCAAATAACTATCTCCCAAGAAGATCTAATAGGTTTAACTTGGCACAAACACTAATTAAAAGATAAAACCACATCTAAACAGAATCTAGATGGATTATTTATTCCTAAACAGAAGCAAAAACAAAAACACAAAATAAAATTGGGTTGCCTCCCAACAAAGCGCTATCGTTTAACGCCCTAGCTAGGCATAAAAGCAAGGATAGATCTAGGTATTGCCATCTTTGGTAGGCAATCCATAAGTGGCTCTCATGATAGATTCATATGGTAATTTTATTTTCTTTCTAGGAAAGTGTTCCATGCCCTTCTTTAAGGGAAATTGGAATCTAATATTCCCTTCCTTCATATCAATAATTGCACCAATCGTTCTAAGGAAAGGTCTACCAAGAATAATAGGACATGAAGGATTGCAATCTATATCAAGAACGATAAAATCTACGGGCACATAATTCCTATTTGCAACAATAAGAACATCATTAATTCTTCCCATAGGTTTTTTAATAGTGGAATCCGCAAGATGCAAGTTTAGAGAGCAATCATCAAAATCACGGAAATCTAGCAAATCACATAAAGTTTTAGGAATAGTAGACACTAGCACCCAAATCACACAAAGCATGAAACTCAAAGTCTTTAATTTTAATTTTAATAGTAGGTTCCCACTCATCATAGAGTTTTCTAGGGATAGAGACTTTCATCTCAAGTTTTTCTTCATAAGATTGCATCAAGGCATCAACAATGTGTTCGGCAAAGGCCTTATTTTGACTATAAGCATGAGGAGATTCTAGCACGGATTGCAACAAGGAAATACAATCAATTAAAGAGAAATTTTCATAATTAAATTCCTTGAGATCCAAAATAGTAGGTTTAGCAATATCTCGATTTTTATTTCTTTCAATCCCACTTTTATCAATTTCATCATCAAGATCTAAAAACTCAGAAGTCTTAGAACACCTTCTAGGTAAAGGAAGATCATATTCAGTTTCATCAAGATTCATATTGCAAATCAAAGATTTAATAGGGGACACATCAATAACTTTCAGATCTTCATCTTGATTTTCGTAGTTATTCGGTTTAGCGGCCATCTTATTGACTAAGGTAGCTTGCATATCCGAAATTTCAGCGGTCATCTTTTCAAGACGAGCAATTTGGGCTCTTACACCATCAAATTCTTTGGGAATATAATCGAGCACTTTATTCATATAACTCATAAAACTCTTTTGTTCCTTAAGCTCATTTCTAAAGAAATTATTATGCTCAAATTGCAAGACCAAAAACTTCTTGACCTTTTTTTCGATCTCTTCTAGCCTTTTAAGTTGAAGATCACCAAATTTAGGTAAGGCCATCGCGACAAACAAGCAAACTAACACACAAGCAAACAAATGGACGAGGAAAAGGCAACGAAAAGAGAGGAGGAGATTGGGAAAGAGAGGGCGAATAAAACGGCAAGGGTGAAGTGGGGGAGAGGAAAACGAGAGGCAAATGGCAAATAATGTAATGCGAGAGATAGGGATTGTCATGGGTACTTGGTATGTTGACTTTTGCGTAAGCCTCCCGACAGCGCCAGAAATTCTTCTTGCTACGTCTCGAGCTTATGCGTTGGTTTTCCCGAAGAGGAGAGGATGAGGCAGCAACCTGATGGCGTAAGTATTTCCCTCAGTTTTTGAGAACCAAGGTATCAATCCAGTAGGAGGTCACGCGCAAGTCCCTCGTACCTGCACAACACGATAGCAACTCGCAACCCACGCTTAGGGGTTGTCAATCCCTTCACGGTCACTTACGAGAGTGAGATCTGATAGAGATAATATTTTTGGTATTTTTGATAGATAGATACAAAGTAAAAATTAAAGGCAAAGTAAAAACAAAGCAAGTAAATAAAGTGATATAGATTGATATGATGAGAATAGACCCGGGGGCCATAGGTTTCACTAGTGGCTTCTCTCAAGAGCATAAGTATTCTACTGTGTGTGAACAAATTACTGTTGAGCAATTGATAGAATTGAGCATAGTTATGAGGTTATCTAGGTATCATCATGTATATAGGCATCACGTCCGTGACAAGTAGATCGAAACGATTCTGCATCTACTACTATTACTCCACTCATCGACCGCTATCCAGCATGCATCTAGAGTATTAAGTTAAAAACAGAGTAATGCTTTAAGCAAGATGACATGATGTAGAGGGATAAATTCATGCAATATGATAAAAACCCCATCTTGTTATCCTCGATGGCAACAATACAATACGTGCCTTGCAACTCTTTACATCCTTTGAGTAAGGACACCGCAAGATTGAACCCAAAGCCATGCACTTCTCCCATTGCAAGAACTACCAATCTAGTTGGCCAAACCAAGCGGATAATTCAAGAGACTTGCAAAGATAACTCAATCATACATAAAAAGAATTCAGAGAAGAATCAAATATTTTCCATAGATAATAATGGATCATAAACCCACAATTCATCGGTCTCAACAAACACACCGCAAAACAAGATTACATCGAATAGATCTCCACGAGAGAGGGGAGAACATTGTATTGAGATCCAAAAGAGAGAAGAAGCCATCTAGCTACTAGCTATGGACCAAGGTCTGAAGTAAACTACTCACACTTCATCGGAGGGGCTATGGTGATGATGTAGAAGCCCTCCATGGTGGATGCCCCCTCGTGAGCTCGAACAGGCCCCAAGATGGGATCTCGTGGATATAGAAGGTTGCGGCGGTGGAATTAGGTTTTGGCTCCCCTTCATCATACGGGATACGTAGGTATATATAGGAGGAAGAATGCGTCGGTGGAGCTCAGGGGCCCACGAGGTAGGGGCGCGCCAGGCGCCCTCCACCTCGTGACCTCCTCGGAAGCTTCTTGGAGTAGGGTCCAAGTCTCTGGATCACGTTCGGTTGGAAAATCACGATCCCGAAGGTTTCATTCCGTTTGGACTCCGTTTGATATTCTGCTTTCTTGAAATACTGAAAAAGGCAAAAAAGCGACAGTGCAATTTGGGCCTCCGGTTAATAGGTTAGTCCCAAAAGTAATATAAAAGTGAAAAATAAAGCCCAATATAGTCCAAAACAGTAGATAACATAGCATGGAGCAATCAAAAATTATAGATACGTTGGAGACGTATCAGTGGTCCTCGTGCTTTGGGCACTGCAGTTCCCTTACTAACTGCTCGTGTTTGGGTGCTTTGTGGTGGAGACGGTGCTGTGTCAACTGGAACTGGGTTACTATTTGCCGGGGTTGGGGTTAGAAGGGGTGAAGCTGGTTCTCTGTCCAACTGGGTAGGGGTACAATCTGCGAGAGTCTGGGTTATGTGTGGTGGATCTGGTCCTTGGGCAAGTACAACCGTGGTTCTATCTGCATCAATGGTAGCACTATCTTTTACGAAGACCGTGTTGTTACTCCTTAGATACTTCCATCACGCTCTCCAATTCAAATGGCTGATAAACAAGAAAAGTAATTGAAAGTATAGACATTGTATGATGAGACAGTGCAATGGATAGTCTTGAATAAAAGAGGGCATGAAATAATTCATATTTATGTTGTCTAACCAAACAGGATAGCATGACACAATTTCACATATATGATGGCTAACTAAACAGGATAGCATGGCACAATTTCACATTATGATGGCTAACTAAAAAAGATGGAAAGACATATTTCAAAATATGAGACTATGTAAACAGGATGACATGACATAACTATATAATGTGTTTATTAAATAGGTTGGCATGCCATAATTCACATACATTCACGGATAGAATGCCATAATTCAAAATATGATGAATGTAAACACTAAATAGGATGAGATGATATAACTATATGATGTCTTTATTAAATGGGTTGCCATGCCATAATTCAGATAGATGATGTGTATGTACTATGTAAACATGATGGCATGATATAATTCAAATATATGATTTATATAGTAAGCAAGTAAGCAGATGGCAATCCATATATGATGTAAAAACTAAGCAATGCAAGACAACATGCATGACATGGGTAATATAACCCTGCCAAGTTTGAGCATAGACCTCAGGGGGGAAATAGGACTGGTCATCAGTCTCTAAATCCTCCTATGAGGAGCTCTCTATAACCAGCAAGATGTCTGCTTCAGCAGGTAGCATTGTTTGCTCTGAATACCTTGTTTCCACTCCAGATACTTTCATCACCGCTTCAAATGGCTGATGCACAGGAAGAGTAGTTGAATATACAAACGTTGTCGACAAATGGAACACGTAATACAAAAAAATGATAGTATGATATAATTCACATACATGATGATTGGCTAAACAACATGGCATTGCATAATTCACATATATAATGCCTTTGCAACAAGATAGCATTGTATAATTCACATATATAATGTCTTGCAACAAGATGGCAATGCATATTTCACATATATGGTAATTAGACACCTTTGAGCAGGTGGCATTCACACAAAGCATGTCTAAACTAATCAAATGACATAGCAATGTGAGACACCATACGCACGATATGAGCAACATAACCACCTTGCCAAGTTAGAGCATACACCTCGGGGGAATAGGACTGGTCATCTGTCTCTGAATCCTCCTCCGAGGAGTTATCCGTAACCAACGAGATATGCGCTTCGCCAGATAGCATATTCTGCTCAAGACCTTGTTTTCACTCCGAATTTGCCATCACCGTGTCAAATGGCTGATGCACACGAAGAGCGATTGAATGTACTAACATTGTTGACAAATGTAATACGTAACGAAAAAAGGATGGCCTGATATAATTTACATATAAGATGACTGGCTAAGCAGATGGCATTGCAAAATTCACATATATGATGCCTGGCTAAACAAGATGGCGTTGCATAATTCACATAAACGATGAATAAACTAAACAGATGGCATTCACACAAAGGATGTCTAAACTAAGCAGATGACATATTTGATGTATAAAGTAAGCAATGCAAGACACCATATGCATGATATAACCAACATCAGCATGCCAAGTTAGAGCGAAGACCTCAGGGGGTAAATAGGAGTTGTCTTCTCCTTCTGAATCACCCTCAGAACAGATATCTTCCTCTCGATTACAATCCGAAATGCGTGGAGGGCGCTGCCTTTGCGCCTACCATGGAGCGACGTTTGCATGAAATTTTATTGCCACGCAAGGCTCGTCTCTTTTGCTCCACATGTTCAGTTCCATTGTTTACAATAACTGTCATGCATAGGAATAAAACATAGTGAGATTATGTAAGCAGTGCATGCAGAAATCCAGAGTGATGGTAGCAGCCTATGGATAGACCCAAAACCGATAATAGCAGGCAGATAATGGCTTCAGTTAGAAAATACAGATAATGGCTTCTTTAATGTTTGTTTCCCACCCAACGTGAAACTCATAGTAGACACCGGAGATTAACAAGATAGTAGATAGATACTATTGATAGCGACCCCGATATGTACCCCACAACCATTTAAAAACTCAAGTTTGACCATTAGTTTGGAGCTGACTTAGAGTCTAATCGATGAACAGGACGATAAAGTAGCACGTAATATTAAGCGATGCATAACGTAGCGGACAGAAAGAGTGCGACCTCTCTTGCGGACCGTATAGTCCTCGAGGTCATCTGCTCGGTTGATGATGGTAATGCAGTTTTCATGGCTGCCGGTAGGGAAGAAAGATCTCGAGGCGGAGAAAGACAGTCTGGAGGCGGATCCTCTTTGTCTTTGGACCCATACATTGTTGGAGCGGTGAAATTTGGGGTGGACGACGGCAGCGCGGCAATGGGACAAACCACGCAAGGTTTTCTTTGACAACTACCTGTAAGAGAAGTAATTCTGTAAGGGCTCGTTTGAATTGGAGGATTCCAACAATGCGGGGATAGGAAATAGACAGGAATAGGATAGGAATGCACGTGCAAAACAGAGAATTTAAAAACACAGGATTTCTGCCAATCTGGGTGTTTGATTCACAACAATTGGAAGATCACAGGCTGCAAAGAAGCATGGTGAGATTAATCCAAACCACAAGAAAATGTACGGTTATAATGCTATTATGCTACTATTTTGTTAGTCTTGTGCTTCATGAATAGGAATTTGAAAAGGAGGACAAGTGAAAATTAAAATTCCTACGTTTTTTCTTTCAAGGAGACACTAAAGGAACAAATCCGTGTGCTCAGTGGACAATATATATAACATGTAGAGTAAAAAAGAGATGCAACAAGTGTACAACCTCTTTGGCGAAGCCATGTCGATCTCGGCGTGATTGGGTTGGCGGTGAGGATGCTCCGGCTGACTTTCTTTGTCGGAGGAGGAAGAAGATCTTAGGCGTCTGGAGATGGATCCCAGGTATCGCTCCGCTATGATGGAGGGTTTAAATCGTTGGAGCAGCTCCGTTGAGTTGTACGACGCCGAGGCTGAAGCAGGACAAGAGAGACAACAAACAACGTTAACCTGAATGGAATTCTAATAGCATCTCCAATACATGACGTAAAATACATAACCACAAAGTGCTAGATGTAAAATACATCAGCCGCCCATCTCTGAACCTAAGCATCGGCCCGAACTTAATCGTCAAACTGAACTTAAGCGCCGAAACTGAATTTTGGTGTCGAAACTGGACGCACTAGCAAGGTGAGGCTACACGTCAGTCGACTGACTTTTTCATCTCTGGTCAGTCGATTTTGCAGCTGTTGGATACAAAATCAAGGGTCTGCTGTTCATCTTCAACCTCCACCCCCCTGAGCCGCCAGCCACCACCGGCCAAACAGCAGCCCCCGCCGCCCGCGGCCGGCGGTGCGTGATGACCCACAAGTATAGGGGATCTATCGTAGTCCTTTCGATAAGTAAGAGTGTCAAACCCAACGAGGAGCAGAAGGAAATGATAAGCGGTTTTCAACAAGGTATTCTCTGCAAGTACTGAAATAAGTAGTAACAGATAGTTTTGTGATAAGATAATTTGTAACGAGCAACAAGTAACAAAAGTAAATAAAGTGCAGCAAGGTGGCCCAATCCTTTTTGTAGCAAAGGACAAGCCTGGACAAACTCTTATAGAAGGAAAAGCGCTCCCGAGGACACATGGGAATATCGTCAAGCTAGTTTTCATCACGTTCATATGATTCGCGTTCGGTACTTTGATAATCTGATATGTGGGTGGACCGGTGCTTGGGTGCTGTTCTTACTTGAACAAGCATACCACTTATGATTAACCTCTATTGCAAGCATCCGCAACTACAACAAAAGTATTAAGGTAAACCTAACCATAGCATGAAACATGTGGATCCAAATCAGTCCCTTACGAAGCAATGCATAAACGAGGGTTTAAGCTTCTGTCACTCTAGCAACCCATCATCTACTTATTACTTCCCAATGCCTTCCTCTAGGCCCAAATAATGGTGAAGTGTTATGTAGTCGACGTTCACATAACACCATTTGAGGCTAGACAACATACATCTCATCAAAATATCGAATGAATACCAAATTCACATGACTACTAATAGCAAGACTTCTCCCATGTCCTCAGGAACAAACGTAACTACTCACAAAGCATATTCATGTTCATAATCGGAGGGTAATAATATGCATAAAGGATCTGAACATATGATCTTCCACCAAATAAACCAACTAGCATCAACTACAAGGAGTAATCAACACTACTAGCAACCTACTAGTACCAATTCCGGACTTGGAGACAAGAATTGGATACAAGAGATGAACTAGGGTTTTGAGAGGAGATGGTGCTGGTGAAGATGTTGATGGAGATTGCCCTCTCCCGATGAGAGGAGCGTTGGTGATGACGATGGCGATGATTTCCCCCTCCCGGAGGGAAGTGTCCCCGGCAGAATAGCTCTGCCGAAGCCCTAGATTGGTTCCGCCAAGGTTCCGCCTCGTGGCGGCAGAGTTTCATCCCGAAAGGTTGCTTATGATTTTTTCCTCATCGAAAGACCTCATATAGCAGAAGATGGGCATCGGAGAGCCAACAGGGGGCCCACGAGGTAGGGGGGCGCCCTGGGGGGTAGGGCGCGCCCCCACCCTCGTGGACAGGTGGGCCCGCCACTGGTGAACTTCTTCCGCTAGATATTTTTATTATTTACCAAAATGACTTTCGTGGAGTTTCAGGACTTTTGGAGTTGTGCATAATAGGTCTCTAATATTTGCTCCTTTTCCAGCCCAGAATTCCGGCTGCCGGCATTCTCCCTCCTTATGTAAACCTTGTAAAATAAGAGAGAATAGGCATAAGTATTGTGACATAACGTGTAATAACAGCCCGTAATGCAATGAATATCAATATAAAAGCATGATGCAGAATGGACGTATCAACTCCCCCAAGCTTAGACCTCGCTTGTCCTCAAGTGAAAGCCGATAACGATAAATATGTCCCCATGTTTAGAGGTAGAGGTGTCGATAAAATAAAATACGGACATGAAGGCATCAGGATTATTCTCATAACAGCAACATATATAGATTTTGTCATATGATTTCTTATGCTCAAGTAATAATCTATTCACAATGCAGAGGTATTTAATCATAAAGTTTATTGAAAACCAACAAACTATAATCTCAGTCATGGAAGCAATTGCAATTTATCGTAACATCAGAAAGAGTCTATGTCAGAGCTTAATAGCAAGTCCACATACTCAACTATCATTTAGTCTTCCATAATTGCTAACACTCACGCAATACTTGTGGTTATGGAGTTTTAATCGGACACAGAGAAAGATAGGGGCTTATAGTTTCGCCTCCCAACCTTTTACCTCAAGGGTAATGTCAACAATAATAACTCATTCCCCCTACATCCAGTTAGATATATCCATCAGGATCTTTCCAACATATTGTGCTTGCCAAAGGATAAAATGGAAATGGAAAGGTGAAGATCACCATGACTCTTGCATAAGGTAGAAGATGATAATAAAAGATAGGCCCTTCGCAGAGGGAAGCAGAGGTTGCCATGCGCTTTTATGGTTGGATGCACAAAATCTTAATGCGAAATAACGTCACTTTATATTGCCCCTTGTGATATGAACCTTTATTATGCAGTCCATCGCTTTTATTACTTCCACATCACAAGATCGTATAAAGCTTATTTCTCCCACAGCAATCAACCATACATATTTAGAGCAATTTTTATTGCTTTGCACCGATGACAACTTACTTGAAGGATCTTACTCAATCCATAGGTAGGTATAGTGGACTCTCATGGCAAAACTGGTTTAAGGGTTCTTGGAAGCACAAGTAGTATCTCTACTTGGTGCTGAGAATTTGGCTAGCATGAGGGTGAGGAGTCCTGGATTAGGGGTATCCGGACGGCGGACTATAACCTTTGGCGGACTGTTGGACTATGAAGATACAAGATTGAAGACTTCGCCCCGTGTCCGGATGGGACTCTCCTTGGCGTGGAAGGCAAGCTTGGCAATACGGATATGTAGATCTCCTTCCCTGTAACCGACTTTGTGTAACCCTAGCCCCTCCGGTATCTATATAAACCGGAGGGTTTAGTCCGTAGGACAGAACAACAACAATCATACCATAGGCTAGCTTCTAGGGTTTAGCCTCTCTGATCTCGTGGTAGATCAACTCTTGTACTACCCATATCATCAATATTAATCAAGCAGGAGTAGGGTTTTACCTCCATCGAGAGGGCCCGAATGTAACACCCCAAAAATTTTGCCAAGTTTTCAATATTAAATTTTTTTTGCCAAGGGTTTTAAAAATCTTTATTTCTGTTGATTTCAGAACTCTTCTTTTATTTTTAAGGAGTTTTGTATTTTTCCCAAGTGGAGCTTTCCAAAATACATTGGACTTCTTTGCCATCTCATCAAAACAATTTCTAAATCAGTAGAATTGTTTATTAAATTATTTCACCACGAGCTTTATTCATTAAAATGAACTGGATTAAAATTTTGGAGCTCTGTTTGTACTACAACTATTTGATAAAATCACTTAAAATTTCAACCAAAATTTGGAGATGTCATGAGATTTCACTAAATCAATTATGTGCATTAATAAAATTATTTCATAGCTTATTTTGGGTTTTTCACCCATTTTTCTTCTCTGGTCCATTGGGCAACTTTGCACTACAACCCTTTCAAATATTTGTTTCTAGCTCCCACCAAAATTTTGGGATGTCAGTAGTAGCATGCCATTCAACTTTATGCAAAAACATAGTGATGTTCTTTGGAAAATTTGAGTGCAATGTGACCTCTTTTCATTACAGGCCAGACTTGTGTTTTCTACTCCAACTCTATTATTTCTTACTCTAATGACCTTGTGTTTTCTCATGCTTGTATTCAACCTTGCAAAACCCCTAAGTCCAGGAGCATGCTCTATTTGGAACACTTTTGGTCCATGAAATGATGCCACTCACTCCCTGCCCAGAATTGAGGTTTTGCAAAACTTGCACTAGCAAGTTTCTCCTTTTTGCAAACTGACTTCACCACCCTCTCTTATATCCATAGAGACACTGTTCTGGAAGATTTGGCCCCTCCAAGAATAGCCTAAGTGCCTGTGGCATTTTGTCAAACACACAGGTGCATGATCAGATTTGACATAAGTTGTTGTTGGCATTGTGAACTTGGTCTCCTGACCAAACCACCTTGTCCCCTGAGCTTCACTCTATCAACAACCTAGCCTGGTTCCTTGCCAGCCTCACCCAAGCCCTGTAGCAGGCCATGGCATTTCATGGAGCACCTTTCGTGCGTGCTCTGGGCGCGCCCAGAGCGTGCGTTTGGCACCCGCCTGCACCCGAGTCGCCGCGTCCCACCCCGCACTCAAAACCCGGCCCCAGCCAGCTCGTCGTGTCCCCCTGCACCGACACACCACCCCGACCAACCTGGCGCCCCACAGCGCCACCGCCAGGATGGCCGTGGCGGCTAGCTGCCGGCCGCTAGCAGGCCCGACCGTGGTCGGCGCCGCCCAAGCCACCCCAGCTTGCCACCTACTTTTGTGAGCGATGCGTGCTCATCCATGACCTCGTCTGCTAGCGCTTCGTCGCCGCCACGTCGCCCAAGCTACGAGGCGGTTCGCCGTCGTCCTTATCGCCGGCCGCCCCTGAACCGATCTCCACCGCGTATATAAGGGCCCCGGAGCTCAACCAAGTCCTCGAGCAACCTCATTTGATCCTCCTAGTGTTGCCTTGGCCAGCAGTCGAGCAAGGGAAGGCCTTCTTCCCCGAGTCCGGCCGGTTCGGTCGCCGCCAAGCCCTGGCCGATTCCATCGCCACCAGTGCCTCTCCCTCTCCACGCTCTCCACCAAGAACTCCCCCTTCCTCTCGCGAGCACAACTCCTCGCTCAATTTTGGCCGGAGACCACCGCAGCCCCAAACTCACTATCCACCCGAATGCCCCTCCGCTGGAGCTACGCCCGGCGACTCCCTCCACCCCCGGCTACCCTACGACCACCAGAAGAATCGCCTAGGAGTGGCGGATCCATCCCTGCACTCGGATCCCCTCGAGGAGCCGCCTAACGCCGGCGAAGATGGCTGGAGTTCCCGCCTCTGTTCGGCCAGAGGAAAGAGAGGGAAGGAGACTGGTCAAACCTGACCAGTGGGCCCCCCTTGACCCATCGGTGACTCGAGGCGTCGTCCACGCTGGATAAGTGGAAGCGCATTTTCAAAATACGCCTTCGACGTGTACGATATAATCGAAACGTTTTTACTGTTTTTTACATTTTATTTTAAAATCAGATTTTGACCGTAACTTTATTTGTCGATAACTTTTTAAATACAACTCCAAATGAATTGATTCTTTTTGCTACCTCTCTCAAATATTGTCTAGTTTATTTTAAGATTTATTTGAAAAATTTTCAAAACAACTTTTGTGCTGTTTTTATTTTGTGTGTTAATTCAAATATATTACTTTAAATAGGGTTTTTGAAGATTTCATGATGATTTGGATGCACCCTTCCTTCCCATGACACGAAGGCAAGCATTCTGAACCCTGGTGATTTTTGTTGTGTTTTGCATAGCACCGTGGCAACACCCCACCGTCACATACATGCGTCATTTGATGTGAGGATGTGATCCTATTCATGTGTGCATATTAATAACTTTATGATAATGAAGTTGACATGATTTGGGATGGAAATCACCGTCATCGTCTTTCATGCATACCGAAGGAAAGACGGAAGGCCTCTGTCTTGGCTAGACACGGGCTTGCCCCTAGTCCTCCGTCGAGACGGTCGTGTCCGGTATGACATGAGGGGATGTCGTGTGATGTTTTCATCTGTTGTTTGAGATATATGCATTGTTGTGCTAATCATGCAGGAAATATTACAACCTCCTAAGTCGACCGTAGATCAAGTCTTGTGCCAGTAACCCCCATACTTGCTTCGTACTACCACTCGTCTCTACACCTAGTAGGGTGCAGTTCAAGAAGTTGTCAACCCTTTCCTAGCACACACCGCATGAGAGGCCGTGGTGGGAGATACTGGAGGCATCCGGTAGTCATACCACCGGGTCCGGGAGCATGGGTATTTCGGTTGTAGCCGAAAGGGGGTAGCTCCCCAGTTTGCGCGCGGTATAAATTTTGTGATCCCATGTTACGTCGAAGTTGTAGCCTCCCCACTTAGTGTTTTGCTTAACAGGTGTTGTGGGTGATTCCAGACACATGTGAGTTAAGCTGGTGTGTGCAAGTTAGGTGTGTTTTCAACAAAAAGACCGTAGACGGAATTAGTCCCGATGGACTAAAGAAATCCGTTACTCGTGGGTAAAGAGTACACCCTCTGCAGAGATTAAACCTATTCGAATAGCCGTGTCCATGGTTAAGGATTACAGTTTGGGATGGGTCAAGTGTCGGTCTTAGTGTCGGTCTTAGGAGGTGAAACGATTAAACCTGGAAGTACGATTGTGACTTGTGATAATTTATAGTTACTATTTTGGGTGTGGACTAACCCGTGATATTTTTCTGGTATTCTTGAATATCCCTGGGATGGTTCTACCTCCTGGATATTCACTGTGGCATTTCTTTTAAAGCCCTTTATGTGGTGTCGCTCAGACGCCCAACTATGGTATTTCTTTTAAAGCCCTGTATGTGGTGTCGCTCAGACGCCCGACTGTGGCATTTATTTTAAAGCCCTTTATGTGGTGTCGCTCAGACGCCTTGATCGTGGCATTTCTTTTAAAGCCCTTTATGTGGTGTCGCTCGACGCCTCGATTGTGGCATTTCTTTTAAAGCCCTTTATGCGGTGTCGCTCAAACGCCCGATTATGCATTGTTCTTGTTTCTTTATAAGCCCTCTATGCGGTGTCGCTCAGACGCCCGATTGTGACATTTTTTTGCGTTATTTACTTCATGATTACTATACTACCATATTATTATATATCCAAAAAAATAACATGCTTGGGCGCATCAGAGCTTTACTTACCTCATGTGACTAACGTCTTAAGCATGATATATTTTCAATACCTCATTGTTAAATCATGCCTGTTCATTATGTTTGCGAGTACATTCAAAGTACTCACCGGCTTGTCCCTCGCTATTGTCTTGGCCAGATTTCATGTTTGGAGAGGAGCGTTGCGGTGACTGTCCCGAGAACCTAAGCATCGGTGATAGCCGCCACGCGAAGATAGGAGTTAGCTGGTCACTGTTCCCGTGGGAAATGGAGTCCCATAGACGAGGATATTTCATAAACCGCTTCCGCCATCAACCTTCGTAAACCATTTGTTGTACTCACAGCCGTAATGGTCTTGTACTACACATATTGTATTTTCCGCTTGGAATTTCATATCAAGTTGGTGCCTCATCATAACAGCTATCCACAGGGCCGATGAGCACAAGGGCCATTTTCGGGAATTATTACCGGAGAATTGGTCGCCACAGACTTGGTATCGAGCCAGCGACCATTGGCTAATCCTATCTTAGCCAGGTCAATAAACTTAGGCTAATAACCCACCGAGCCATAACCAAGACCTCAGCCAAGCTTCTCGCACAAGATAGCCACCACGGTGACCCGACGCTTCTGCAATCGGTGCCCAACCTATCAACTAGCCCGTCTATCACCCACCAAAGGACCCGGGACCAAAAGGCGTCTCATTCGCAAGCGTGCGAAGGAAGACTCCGTCCCCTTTTCTATAAAAAGGAACGCGCTCGCCTCAACCCAACCCAGCTCAGCCGCTACCCCAAAACCAAGCCAAAATGCCTGGTCCCGTAGTACACCATGAGACTAGTGCAACCAACCTTGGAGGTTTTGTGACCATACTCGCAAAACTCACGCGTCGTGCATACGCATTAGAAGAGCTACCCGAATATGTTGTGTACCAAGGACCCATTAGTGGCGAGAGCCACAATTCTGGGCCACTCTACATATCTACGGTAGGGGTCTGTCACCCGAGCGCCCCTACAGGTTCACCGGAAGAACTACTTCCTTTGAGCCGCAAGCCATCTAACTAGCTGCTCGAGAGGCTATAGTTCATCTCGTGCACTGTCAGCCTGTAGTTAATCGTCGCTCGTTCCACTACTACCCAGTGTGAAGGGTATGGTAGACCACCTCAAGTTGCCAACGGAGACCACGAGATGACCCTGCATTATTGCATCTAGTGCGCTATGTAAGTGCCTTGGAGGACCTATTCGATCAGATCACTATTGATCTGGTCGCAGCTCGTGGAGAGCTGGTTCGTCGAGCCCCAAATGAGAGAGGAGATTGAGCCCAACGCCAACAATCCTGTCGTGCTATTTGGACAACTGATCGAGACCACGAGGCCAGCCCGGCCGTCGGCCAAGGTGCTTTGATGACCCCAGTGCTTCGTCGCCTCCTGCGAGCACACTCCAACGGGGTTGTGGTCAACAATCCCCGTGACGGTCATCATCACTACCCCGAGCCTGCAGCCCCTCAGCCCTCTCCAGCAAATTCCGACGGTGAGAACCGTAGGGAAGCCTCGACGTCCACAAGGGACGCCCGCTTGGATGTAAACGAAGTAGACTGAGACACTCGAGTAGTACCGAGTCCCAGTGTATCCTCGCTTTGTAATTCTGTGATTCCTTAAATTAGCGCAGCCTGGCATCGTGCATTTGTTTTATATAGTAGTTTTGCATCGATGTATTAGCATGCAAGTGATTTCTCTATCCTTGGCGCAGCTACCGTAACTCCGCCCAACAACATCCACAGTGATACGTCACTTTAGTAGGATGTGTGTACCTGTGGTTTACCCCGAGCTGAGCCGGCCGATTCTTTACCTTTTACCATGGTAAATGACCCAGCCCCGGTGCTATAAAAGGGCCACCGAGTGACCTTGCCAAGCACCTTCACATTGTGCACCATCCCCACAACCATTTCCTGCCATGCCGAGCCGTAGTATTTATCTGAGGACTCCAAATTGCTACCCTGTGTAGTTTTGTCAAGATATTGTGGGATTTTACCCGCAGCACCATGGGCGCAACCCAGCCACCCCAAAGACGAGCTGTTCAAATCGAGGATCACCCTTCCACCTCGAGATATTGGGCAGCCGTGCACATCCCGCCCAGAACCCAAACCAAGACCCCACAGAAGTCTCTTTCGTGGGGAAATCTATGCCAACCCCGCACATGGCCGTAGAAGCTGCTGCATATGAAGTGCTTGCTCACCTTCGATTCGCGGTACCCTACGCCAGCGAACGAGGGTATTGTTATTTTCCGAGCCGTGCAGCACCCGGAGGAGTAACATCCTTTCCAGGTGGACGTATTGAGAGAGACCCAGTCTTGGCCAACCTCGTCCAATACGCCATCGCTAAGAACGTTTGACCCAACATGTGATGGGTTATCTGCAGAGCCTCATGGATTTAAATCCTCGTATCACCATCGGCAGATCACCGAGGCCCACCAGGAGAGACGCATACATCGACTGGTCAATCCACTCCTCCGATAGAAGAAGAGTGTATCCTAGTACCGGAAACGCTTTCTCAAGACCCGTCCAATTACCATTTTCAATCTAGATGCACCATCAGTATTTATTGTCGCATTTTGTAACTTATGCTTAGTACCCCGAGTTTCGCAGCGAGTGAATCATTAATATAATCAGCTCATCGCATTTGGACTTTATTGTATAACTGTTTTCCTCGCGAGAAATCACGGAGCGTGATTTCTTTTTCCCGAGTTACCGCATCGTATGTTTTTCTCACGACATAGATCATTTATTTCACACAGCCCCAAGGCAGCAGACTCACCCCACAATTACACGAACACATACATCGCTTGCAAAATTTTGCAACTGTGTTGCATCTAACTAAGCACCTCTGACAACAGTTATCACCCGCGACTCCACCTACTCGTCATGGCCACCGCGACGCAGAGAGCCAATGAAAGCAGCGGCATCACGACGATCGCCGAGGATCATCGCAGACAGAGCACCGAGAGCCCCAAAGACACGCTGCCAGCCCTCCGCACAGCAGACCACGTACCAGTCCGGTGCCGCCTCCGCCATTAGCGCCTCGTCTCGAGCTCCGGCAATCGGAAACAGAGGAGAAGAAGAGAGAAGGAGGAGCGAGGCCAGGTGTGAGGAAGAAGAGGAGGACGCCGCGGTCATTTTTATAATCGAGCTCGGTGTACGGTGGGCGAGGTCCACCAGCGCCGCTCGTCGCCCGACCGCCGGTGTTCGGAGGCGAATCCGCTGAAAGCAAAGGTCGACAAAGACACCGCCCATGAGGTGAGTGCACACCATCTGCAGCTAGCGCTGCCACAAGACTACCACGGTACGGCCTTGGTACCCTACGCGCTAGGCGTCGCCAGGAGAAAGCGCGGGAGAACGCGCGGGAGGGAGGAAGAAGAAAGAGCCGGAGGAAGGAGAAGAGGCTGACCATGGGCCCGGGTCCACCAGTCAGCCAGAGAGAGCACTGTGCCCTCGGTTGCGACCAGCGTATTTTAAGATATAGGATTTGTTCTAAATTTTGACCAGTGTAGAAATCGCTAGTTTTTCCCCAAGACCGTGGATTTTTTTTTTCACACACCGCGCCAGTAACCCACACTGTACTTTTGCACCACCTATCGTCCTCTCACTATAGCCATTTCTGTTTTAATGCATATTTATTTAAAATTTAACTCTTAGCAAATCTCGAGGACGATATTTTTCTTAAGGGGGGTAGTAGTTGTAACACCCCAAAAATTTTGCCAAGTTTTCAATATTAAATTTTTTTTGCCAAGGGTTTTAAAATCTTTATTTCTGTTGATTTCAGAACTCTTCTTTTATTGTTAAGGAGTTTTGTATTTTTCCAAGTGGACCTTTCCAAAATACATTGGACTTCTTTGCCATCTCATCAAAACAATTTCTAAATCAGTAGAATTGTTTATTCAATTATTTCACCCTGAGCTTTATTCATTAAAATGAACTGGATTAAAATTTTGGAGCTCTGTTTGTACTACAACCATTTGATAAAATCACTTAAAATTTCAACCAAAATTTGGAGATGTCATGAGATTTCACTAAATCAATTATGTGCATTAATAAAATTATTTCATTGCTTATTTTGGGTTTTTCACCCATTTTTCTTCTCTGGTCCAAAGGCAACTTTGCACTACAACCCTTTCAAATATTTGTTTCTAGCTCCCACCAAAATTTGGGATGTCAGTAGTAGCATGCCATTCAACTTTATGCAAAAACATAGTGATGTTCTTTGGAAAATTTGAGTGCAATGTTCCTCTTTTTCATTCTGGGCCAGACTTGTGTTTTCTACTACAACTCTATTATTTCTTACTCTAATGACCTTGTGTTTTCTCATGCTTGTATTCAACCTTGCAAAACCCCTAAGTCCAGGAGCATGCTCTATTTGGAACAATTTTGGTCCATGAAATGATGCCACTCACTCCTGCCTGCATTGAGGTTTTGCAAAACTTGCACTAGCAAGTTTCTCCTTTTGCAAACTGACTTCACCACCCTCTCTTATATCCATAGAGACACCATTCGAAGATTTGGCCCCTCCAAGAATAGCCTAAGTGCATGTGGCATTTTGTCAAACACACGAGTGCATGATCAGATTTGACATAAGTTGTTGTTGGCATTGTGAACTTGGTCTCCTCGACCAAACCACCTTGTCCCCCGAGCTTCACTCTATCAACAACCTAGCCTCGGTTCCTTGCCAGCCTCACCCAAGCCCTGTAGCAGGCCATGGCATTTCATGGAGCACCTTTAGAGTGCGTGCTCTGGGCGCGCCCAGCGCGTGCGTTTGGCACCCGCCGCAACCGAAGTCGCCGCATCCCACCTCAAGACTCAAAACCCGCCCCACCATCTCGTCGTGTCCCCGCACCGACACACCACCCGACCAACTCAAGGCGCTCCACAAGCCACCGCCAGATGGCTGTGGCGGCTAGCTGCCGCCGCTAGCAGGCCCGACCGTGGTCGGTGCCGCCCAAGCCACCCCAGCTTGCCACCTACCCCTGTGAGCAGTGCGAGCTCATCCGCAGCCTCGTCCGCTAGCGCTCGTCGCCGCCACGCCGCCCAAGCTACAGCTAGGCGGTTCGCCATCGTCCTTATCGCCGGCCGCCCCTGAATCGACTTCCACCGCGTATATAAGGGCCCCGGAGCTCAACCAAGTCCTCGAGCAACCTCATTTGATCCTCCTAGTGTTGCCTTGGCCAAGATCGAGCAAGGGAAGGCCTTCTTCCCGAGTCCGCCGGTTCGATCGCCGCCAAGCCCTGGCCGATTCCATCGCCACCAGTGCCTCTCCCTCTCCACGCTCTCCACCAAGAACTCCCCCTTCCTCTCGCGAGCACAACCCCTAGCTCAATTTTGGCCGGAGACCACCGCAACCCCAAACTCACTATCCACCCGAATGCCCCCTCCGTCGTGGAGCTCGCCGCTGGCGAGTCCCTCCACCCTCGGCTACCCTACAACCACCGGAAGAATCGCCTAGGAGTGGCGGATCCATCCCTGCACTCGGATGCCCTCGAGGAGCCGCCTAACAACGGCGAAGATCGCCGGAGTTCCCGCCTGCTCGCCGGAGGAAAGAGAGGGAAGGAGACTGGTCAAACTCGACTAGTGGGGCCCCTTGACCCAATCGGGCTGACTCAGGCGCCGTCCACGCTGGATAAGTGGAAGCATTTTCAAAATGCGCCTTCGACGTGTAATGATAATCGAAACGTTTTTCTATTTTTCTGTTTTATTTTAAAATCAGATTTTGACCAGAACTTTGACTGTCGATAACTTTTTAAATACAACTCCAAATGAATTGATTCTTTTTGCTACCTCTCTCAAATATTGTCTAGTTTATTTTAAGATTTATTTGAAAAAATTTCAAAACAACTTTTGTGCTGTTTTTATTTTGTGTGTTAATTCAAATATATTACTTTAAATAGGGTTTTGAAGATTTCATGATGATTTGGATGCACCTTCCTTCCCATGACCTGAAGGCAAGCATTCTGAACCCTGGTGAATTTTTGTGTGTGTTGCATAGCACCGTGGCAACACCACCCCGACACATACATGCGTCATTTTATGTGAGGATGTGATCCTATTCATGGGTGCATATTAATAACTTTATGCTAATGAAGTTGACATGATTTGGGATGGAAATCACCGTCATACGTCTTTCATGCATACCGTAAGGAAAGACGGGAAGGCCTCTGTCTTGGCTAGACACGGGCTTGCCCCTAGTCCTCCGTCGAGATGGTCGTGTCCGGTATGACATGAGGGGATGTCGCGTGATGTTTTCATCTGTTGTTTGAGATATATGCATTGTTGTGCTAATCATGCAGGAAATATTACAACCTCCTAAGTCGACCGTAGATCGAGTCTTGTGCCAGTAACCCCCATACTTGCTTCGTACTACCACTCGTCTCTACACCAAGTAGGGTACGGTTCAGTAAGTTGTCAACCCTTTCCTAGCACACACCGTACAGAGAGGCCGTGGTGGGAGATACAGGAGGCATCCGGTAGTCATACCACCGGGTCCGGGAGCATGGGTGTTTCGGTTGTAGCCGAAAGGGGTAGCTCCCAGTTCTTGTGCATGTATAAATTTTGTGATCCCATGTTACGTCGAGGTTGTAGCCTCCCCACTTAGAGTTTTGCTTAACAGGTGTTGTGGGTGATTCCGGACACATGTGAGTTAAGCTGGTGTGTGCAAGTTAGGTGTGTGTTTTCAACAAAAAGATCAGAGACGGAATTAGTCCCGATGGACTAAAGAAATCCGTTACTCGTGGGTAGAGAGTACACCCTCTACAGAGATTAAACCTATTCGAATAGCCGTGTCCATGGTTAAGGATTACAGTTTGGGATAGGTCAAGTGTCGGTCTTAGTGTCGGTCTTAGGAGGTGAAACGATTAAACCTGGAAATACGATTTTGACTTGTGATAATTTATAGTTACTATTTTTGATTTTGACTAAACCGTGATATTTTTACGGTATTCTTGAATATCCACAGGATGGTTCTACCTCCTGGATATTCACCGTGGCATTTCTTTTAAAGCCCTTTATGTGGTGTCGCCTCGACGCCTTGATCGTGGCATTTCTTTTAAAGCCCTGTATGTGGTGTCGCCAGACGCCTCGACCGTGGCATTTATTTTAAAGCCCTTTATGTGGTGTCGCCAGACGCCTGACCGTGGCATTTCTTTTAAAGCCCTTTATGTGGTGTCGCTCGACGCCCGATTGTGGCATTTCTTTTAAAGCCCTTTATGCGGTGTCGCTCGGGCGCCGATTATGCATTGTTCTTGTTTCTTTATAAGCCCTCTATGCGGTGTCGCTCAGACGCCCGATTGTGCCATTTTTTGTGTTATTTACTTCATGATTGCTATACTACCATATTATTATATAACCATAAAAAAATAACATGCTTGGACGCATCAGAGCTTTACTTACCTCATGTGACTAACATCTTAAGCATGATATATTTTCAATACCTCATTGTTAAATCATGCCTGTGTTCATTGTGTTTGCTAGTACATTCAAAGTACTCACTGGCTTGTCCCTAGCTATTGTCTTGGCCAGATTTCATGTTTGGAGAGGAGCGTTGCGGTGACTGTCCCAGAACCTAAGCATCGGTGATAGCCGCCACGCGAAGATAGGAGTTAGCATGGTCAATTTGTTCCGTGGGAAATGGAGTCCCATAGACGAGGATATTTCATAAACCGCTTCCGCCATCAACCTTCGTAAACCATTTGTTGTACTCACGAGCTAGAATTGTCTTGTACTACACATATTGTATTTTCCGCTTGGAATTTCTGTATCAAGTTGGTGCCTCATCAGCTAACAGTTATCCTGGGGCCGATGAGCACAAGGGCCATTTTCTGGGAATTATTACCCGGAGAATCGGTCGCCACACCGAACCAGGGTAAAAACATCGTGTCCCTTGTCTCATGTTACCATCCGCCTAGACGCACAGTTCGGGACCCCCTACCCGAGATCCGCCGGTTTTGACACCGACATTGGTGCTTTCATTGAGAGTTCCTCTGTGTCGTCATCGTCAGGCGTGATGGCTCCTTCGATCATTGATAGCGATGCGGTCCAGGGTGAGACTTTTCTCCCCGGACAGATCTTTGTATTCGGCGGATTCGCACTGCGGGCCAACTCGCTTGGCCATCTGGAGCAGATCGAGAGTTACGCCCCTGGCCATCAGGTCAGATTTGGAAGCTTAAACTACACGGCCGACATCCGCGGAGACTTGATCTTCGACGGATTCGAGCCCCTGCCGAGTGCGTCGCACTGTCACAATGGCCATGATTTAGCCCTACCGCTGAACAGTGTTCCGGAGACCGCGCCGGCAACCGCTCCGACCCTCAATTCGGAGACAATTGCGCCATCCGTGGACGGGTGGCTAGACCCCGCGCCGGAGGCTGCAGTCTCAGCGGTGATCGAGCCGAATACCAACCTTACCCTTCATGAAAGCCGTGACTCCAAGTTGCCGGATTTTTCCCCGGCAAAAGACTCCGGGCTGCCTGCGCCCTTACCAATCGAATCCGACTGGGCGCCGATCATGGAGTTTACCTCCGCAGATATCTTTCAACACTCGCCCTTCGGCGACATACTGAACTCTCTAAGATCTCTCTCCTTGTCAGGAGAGCCCTGGCCGAACTATGTCCGGCAGGATTGGGATGCGGATGACGAAGAAAATCGCCGCCCACCCACCACCCACTTAGTAGCCACTGTCGATGATTTAACCGACATGCTCGACTTCGACTCTGAAGACATCGACGGCATGGACGACGATGCAGGAGACGAACAGGAACCACTGCCCACAAGGCACCGGCAGGCCACCTCATCTCATGATGTATACAAGGTGGACATACCAAAAGAAAACGACGATGAGGAGCGGAAGGACGAAGCAAAGGATCGTCCCCTCGAGAAGCAGTCAAAACGATGGTGTAAGCGCCACTCCAAATCCCGCCTCGGCAGAAACAGCGGTCATTCAGACCTAGCGATAGAGCAGGCTGAACCGGCGGGCGACGCACATGGCATTGAACAACCGTCCGACCATGGCAAGACGTAGAACTACTCCGCACAACCCATCCTCGGCGAAAATAATAGTCCGGAGGACCTCACGCCGGATAAACCCCTGGAGCAGAAGAACCTCCATAAAAGGCTCGTCACCACTACGCGGAGCCTAAAAAAGCAGAAGCAAAAACTCAAGGCTGCGGAAGATACACTGAAGATCAGATGGAGCAAAGTACTCAACACCGCAGACAAATATGGCGGCAGTCGCCACACAAAAAGCTACCCAAAGCGAAAGCTACTGCCTGAATTCGATGAGGAGGCCTTAGAGCCCCCGCAATCAAAAAACAAAGCAGCCATCCGATCGGATAGACGACCTCATGGCCATCATAGAGCGGCAAACGATGTCGCACGCAAGCCAGCACGCGATCCACATGAGGACTCGCATCACAAAGACGGCCCAACCTGATCTATCTATGCGCCAAGAAAGGGCGCCCAGGCAGGCAATGCAACAAAACAAAAATCCGAACACCACGGTACACCCACATACAGGGGCGCTGCACACCCCCTATGTTTCATCGATGAGGTGCTGGACCATGAATTTCCAGAGGGATTCAAACCCGTAAACATAGAGGCATATGACGGAACAACAGACCCTGGGGTCTGGATTGAGGACTATATCCTCCATATCCACATGTCTCGAGGAGACGATCTCCACGCCATCAAGTACCTACCCCTCAAGCTCAAAGGGCCAGCCAGGCACTGGCTTAAAAGCCTCCCCGAAAACACCATTGGAAGTTGGAAAGAGCTCGAGGACGCCTTTCGGGCAAATTTCAAAGGACCTATGTCCGACCACCAGATGCAGACGATTTAAGTCATATAACTCAACAGCCCGGATAGTCAGCCCGAAAGCTATGGAACAGATTTCTCACTAAGAAGAACGAAATAGTCGACTGTCCGGACGCCAAAGCCTTAGCAGCTTTCAAACATAGCGTCCGAGACGAATGGCTCGCCAGACACCTCGGCCAAGAAAAGCCAAGAACAATGGCGGCATTAACAAGTCTCATAACCCGCTTTTGCACGGGCGAGGATAGCTAGCTGGCGCGATGCAGCACCAGCGACCCAAGTACATCCGAAGTCAGGGACGAGAACGGGAAGCCACGACGCAGCAAAAACCAGCGCCGGAATAAGGAAAACAACCCGAAAAACACGGTGGTAAATGCCAGATTCAAAAGCTCTCGACCGGATCAGCAAAAGCTGCCCTTCAAAGGCGATACAGACGAACTGTCTAGCTTAAACACAATTCTGGACAAACTATGTCAAATCCACGGCACCCCCGATAAACCTGCAAATCATACCCATAGAGAATGTTGGGTCTTCAAGCAGTCTGGCAAGCTCAATACCGATCACAAGGGGTTGGATACACTAAGCGAAGACGAGGATGAGCCTCGCAAGCAAAGCAGTGGGAAACAGAAGAAGTTCGCACCAGAAGTCAAAACAGTAAATGTGTTACATGTGATAAATAAAAACAACGTGGCACTCACTGAGATACGTGCCCCAGGGCCTATCACCGTGGAGTTACGCCACTGGTCGACTGAACCGATCACCTTCGACTATCGGGATTACTCCGCATGTATCCGACACGCAGGATGGCTGCCTTGGTGTTAGACCCAATAATTGACGGATACCACTGCACACGAGTCCTGATGGATGGCGGTAGCAGTTTGAACCTGGTATATCAGGACACAGTCCGCAAAATGGGGATAGACCCAACACAAATTAGCCATAGCAATATTTCCTTTAAAGGAGTAACGCCAGGCCCAGGGGCCCATTGACGCGCTCCCTACTACTAGAGGTCATATTCGGCTTCTCGGTAACTTTCGCAGCGAAAAGCTAACCTTCCACATCGCTCCATTTCAAAGTGGCTATCAAGAACTACTAGGACGTGAAGCTTTCTATCGCTTTAATGCAATACCGCTTTACGCGTCTCTCATGCTTAAGATGCCTGGTCCATGCAGCATCATTACAGTAAAGAGAAATATTGAGCGTTCCTCGCGCACGGAAGACTGTGCAGCTGCCTTGACAGCCGCACAATAGACGGCCCCACCAACTAGAGCATCTTACAAGTCGTTAAGATCACGGACGCGGCTGGACGAGTCCGGCGTGGCAATATAATTGATAAAGGTTTGATGGCTATACCCCTATAACAATACAAGGGGCTCCACGCGCGTACACAAGTGACAATAAGGCTAAATTCTACCCATCTTGAACTATACTTGATTTATTTAGTATAACATACATTTTGCACGACAATTTTTGCAACTAAGTTCCTCTCTTACACAGATGACCATCGTGCTACACCCGTCCAGGATACGGCACAATGGAGACACAGGCGCAGACGTGCAGCAGGGACCCGTTCTAAGGATTCTCTTCAGATTAAGACCCTGCGTAAACCTTTTTTACTGTCTCTTGTTGATAAACATCCCTCGGATTCCCAGTAAAACTGAGATGGATGCTGACGTATTGGCATGTGGCCACGCCAGATTGTTGCCACGTACTTGGACACTAGGGGCTTATTACAAAGGGCGACTTTTCGCCCAGTTTACATCATAAAGACCGAATACCTTAGGGAGTGTTCGGCGTCGTGAGTTTGGCCTTATATGCATCAGCTCCGAATCATGTCTTTGGTCAAATGTTGGGTTTGCCCGGCTCCTGTGTTTTGCTGCCTTACGTTCCGCTCTATCGGCTAAGGCGGCACCAGGAGAACTACTGCGATTGTGCCCTGGTTCAGCCAAGCAAGCACCTCAGTAGAGAAAGCCGAAAACTGACTGTCATGATATAGCGCGAGACTGGTCAACCACTCGATGACCCAGCGGAATCTTCGGGATTCCTCCGCCTTAACGAAGGGCCGTTTCCCTTCCAGGCACACACGCGCCCCGAATTCGGACGAGCGGAGAGCCACCAGGGGCTATATAGTAGCCCCACTATCAAACTCCTATGGCTAAGTGAAAGTGATAAAGCATTATAGTCCGGTTGCCTAGTTCGCTGCACTATCACCTCCTTAATGGACCAAGACGTTGGATCAAGTGTGAATATGCGTCTTCTGCGAGCACCCCCGCATTATATGCGTGGGGAAATTTTGAAGCCGACGACGCCATCTTTCAGGTTATATACACATATACATAAATGGCCGCCTGGGAGGTATTATAATTCTTGCAGCACAAGTATAAAAGAAGCCTTTACATTTAAGCAAACATTGTTTTCAATGGGAATACATGTCATTCGAACATAATATTCTTCGAGCATTGATCCTCTATTAAACGAGCACCCTCAAGAACTTCTTGGAAGTAGTGCTCGGCAGGTACTCGGCTTCGGTCCGAGTCTTGAGCTGCAATGGTGGTGGCCTCCATCTCTGCCCAGTATGTCTTGACACGAGCAAGGGCCATCCATGCACCCTCTACGCACGCTGACCTCTTCATCGCGATGATATGCGGCACGGCACCAAGGAACTGTTGTACCAAACTGAAGTAACTATTTGGCTTTGGCCTTTCCGTCCATAGATGATCCACAAGAGACCCCATGGCAAGTCCAGACAATCTATTCAGCTCGGCCCATTCGGCCATCCGATCAGTCGATGGAAGCGGACGCTCTGGATCATTAAACTGTGACCAGAACAGCTTCTCCACTTCACGCCCCTTTTGATCTCGGAAGTACTCGGCCGCATCAGTAGCACTTGCTACCAGATCAAGGTATGCATCCGCCGACTCCATAGCCGATCCAAGGAGGCGTACTTCAGATCACCGAACTTCATCCGCAACATAAAGGGCTTTCCAGCCGCAATATCTCCGGCCTGACGCAGCTCCTCCTTCATCGCTCTCATAGCAGAGCGGGTGTCCTTGGCCGTCACCACGGCCTTCTCTAGGTCCGACCTCTTCGCCTGATCTTCCTTTTCAAGAAGCTAGTAACGGTCAGTAGCATTCTTCAACTCCACACCCATCTTGGCTATATTTTCCTTACTTTGGCAGTGAGCAGCCTGTTCGGCTTTCAGCTCCTCGATTGCCTTTAGGGCAGCCGCATCGCTTTTCCTGGCTTGTTCTTTGGCTCGGGCAAGTTCTGCCCGAAGGTTCTCCATGGCCGTAGCTCCATCTGCATTCACGCACACGTTATAGATACTCGCATCATGCTCCACTTCCCACGTGTCGCCGAAGGAATCACATACCTTGCACTTCGTCAAGCCTCTTGTTGACAAGTACGATGTCGGCATCAGCCACGTCAAGCTGCCGCTTTAACTCGGCAAATTCATCAGTCCGGCTGGCCACCGGACACTTCGCCACCTGCATATTAAGGCGGTAAAATTAAGACTGGGACTACGATCCTCTGCGCGCCGTCGTCTTCGACGGCACCCAGAGTCTCAGGGGCTACTATCTACACAGGGCGCATCTTAAAGTATGCGGTACTGTCAAAAAAGGTACATCATTTCACGTACCTCAAAACCTGTCAGTAGACTCATGACAGCTTCATGCAACCCGCTCTCCGCGGATGAAATCCTTTCAATTACCGTACCCATTAATCTACGGTGCTCTTCTGAGATAGCCACTCGCTCTAGCAGACCCCTCAGTACCTCCGACCGCGCACCAGACGGTGCCGGACTCTTTCGATTGCTTTTTTCAAAAGTCGGATACTGAGGGCTTCGGGTGGCCATATGACTGCCTTCTGGCCTTGCCGGATCAGGAGAAACCCTCCGCGACGACACCTCGGGGTCGCCCGCCTCATGAGGCGGTATGGCAGGGGGAGGCGTTCCGCTCTCCATCATCTCTGGAAGAATATCCCCCGAAGACGAGCTCTGCTGAGAAGGGCTAATATCCGAACTGCAAGATAGATGCTTCGGTTATTTTCCTCAGGAGTACAACAAGGTTTTTCTCAATACCCTTTTACTTACAGCTCATTGGAGGGCTGGTCCCCTTGAGGGCATAGTACGGTCGGGGTATCCCCCGGTACAGGACCCTCTGACGAAGATTTCTTCCCTCGCTTTGAGACTATTGTCTCCGGGTCTTCGGAGGCGGTCCTCTTCTTCCCCTGAGGACAGGAATTTTTGATTCCTCCCTTCAGGCCAACCTCCTCTGCGGAGGCAGTAGTTTCCTTGTTCCCCCCTTCATCTTCTCCAAAGGCGCGATCTCCAGCATCCTGGTTAATACAGGATTTGGCGAGGTCTCAGGAAGGGGGGCCGGACATCTGATCAACTTTGCCTTCGCTACCCACTCCTGGTGCAAGAACAACTCTTTTTTAAAGGCGATGTTGCGATAAATAAACGGATGGCTGTGTTCGGACGTAGGGCTATTTACTTGGGCATCCGGACGATTGCAGCTCAGACCTTCATCCTCAGTAGTGTCCGGACACATTATTTGTGGTCCGGAGAACAATTTGTACATCTCCGCGGGCGTCATGCCAAGGAAATGTTGAAGAGCTCGCGGTCCCTCCGGATTGAACTCCCACAGGCGGAGGGGACGCCGTTTGCAGGGCAGGACTCGGCGAATTAACATGACTTGCGTGACCGAAACCAGATTGACATCTCTCTCCAGGAGATCTCGGATGCGGCTCTGCAATAGGGGCACATCCTTTACTGGTCCCCAGTCTAGCCCCTTGTTGATCCATGACGTTAGTCGTGGCGGGGGACCCGAGCGAAAAACATGTGGAGCCACCCACTTGGTACCACTGGGAGCTGTGATGTAAAACCACTCTTGTTGCCATAAGCTGGACTCCTCGGGGAAGGAGCCCTCGGGCCATGGGGCGTCAGCATTTTTGCTTATTACGGCGCCTCCGCACTCTGCGTGCTATCCCTCGGTCATCTTCGGCTCCACTTTGAAGGTCTTGAGCCACAATCCAAAATGTGGGGTAATACGGAGGAAAGCTTCGCACACGATGATGAACGATGATATATGGAGGATAGACTCCGGAGCTAAATCATCGAAGTCCAGCCCGTAATAGAACATAAGTCCCCTCACGAAGGGATCCAGCGCGAAGCCTAGCCCTCGGAGGAAGTGGGGCACAAACACGACGCTCTCACCGGGCTTGGGAGTGGGAATATCTTGCCCTTGAGCAGGCATCCTATGCGGGATTTCGCCGGTCAGATACCTGGCTTCCCTTAGCTTTATTACGTCCTCCTCTGTGATGGAGGAGGGCATCCACCGACCTTGAAGGTTGGATCCGGACATGATCGGAGGTCCGAAGTGCCTAAACCTAAGCTTTGGGTGTTGGAACTCGAGGCAGGTGGCGGGTTCGATGGAGGACAAAAGAAAAGAATGGGCCTTGGTTCTTTATAAAGAGATTGAATACCAAGATCCCTCCTCGCGGCCGTTTGGGACTTACCCCCGATCGAGGGGTCGTGCCCACGGGCGCGATTGGGTTATCCACGTCCGCGTTGATGAGAATCTTGTAAATAAAGGGGACACGATCTCTGCTTCGACAGGGCGTGCCAAGGAAACCACCTCACGAAACGCGCTAAGGTTGGTGAAAAAACTATTCGAATAAAGGCTTGGCTGTGGTCTGATGTCACATTACGGAATACGTCAGCAGATTAGATTTGTGGAAATACTATTCTCTCTACGGTGGTGTGTGGAACTTGTTTTGCGAGCGGACCACGATCCTTGTGTTCAAGATCTTGTATGAAGTATTCGAGGAGGAACCCGCCTTGCAATGCCGAAGATAATCTGCGCCCGGACTTATCGTCATTGAAGCCTGGTTCGAGACTCTTGAGGGAGTCCTGGATTAGGGGGTATCCGGACGGCCGGACTATAACCTTTGGCCGAACTGTTGAACTATAAAGATACAAGATTGAAGACTTCGCCCCGTGTCCGGATGGGACTCTCCTTGGCGTGGAAGTCAAGCTTGGCAATACGGATATGTAGATCCCCTTCCTTGTAACCGACTTTGTGTAACCCTAGCCCCCTCTAGTGTCTATATAAACCGGAGGCTTTAGTCCGTAGGACAGAACAACAACAATCATATCATAGGCTAGCTTCTAGGGTTTAGCCTCTCTGATCTCGTGGTAGATCAACTCTTGTACTACCCATATCATCAATATTAATCAAGCAGGAGTAGGGTTTTACCTCCATCGAGATGGCCCGAACCTGGGTAAAAACATCGTGTCCCTTGTCTCCTGTTACCATCCGCCTAGACGCACAGTTCGGGACCCCCTACCCGAGATCCGCCGGTTTTGACACCGACAAGGGGGAAAGGCAAGTTCAACATGTTGGATGATCCATGACAACATACTTTATCTCAGATATAAGAAAACATAACTCATTACGTTGTCTTCCTTGTCCAACATCAACTCTTTAGCATGTCATATTTTAATGAGTGCTCCCAATCATAAAAGATGTCAATAATAGTATATTTATATGTGAAACCCCTCTTTCCTTATTACTTCCTATTAATTGCATTTATGACCAAAGATATGTCTGCCAACTCCCAACAACTTTTAATCATCATACTCTTTTTATGTGAAGTCATTACTCTCAATAAGATCAATATGAACTCTTATTATTTTTATGCTTTTTCTCTTTTCTTTTATTCACTCAAGATCATAGCAAAACGATCAAGCCCTTGACTCAACACTAATCTTTATTATATACTCACGGACTCGATTACATAGAGAGATCATAAAGCAAAAAATCAAAACTAGATCATGCCATAAACTTTATTCTACTAGATCAAGATACTACTAATAGGATCTAACTAAGAAAAACGGTAAGGATAGGAGTGTGATGGTGATACGATACCGGGGCACCTCCCCCAAGCTTGGCAGTTGCCAAGGGGAGTGCCCATACCCATGTGATTATATATCCTTTGCTGGTGAAGAAGGTGGAGGTGATGGATAGTCACACATCGAGCGTAAGAGGTCCTCCAACTTGCGAATAATGCCCTTGAGTGTAACGATATGCTCCTTCAACAAAATATTTTCACTTGTGAGATACTTGTTTTGAATACGAGCTAACTCAATCATCTTGAAAGCTTCGATTTCAGTTGGGGTGAGAAGGTTGTGATCAAGTTGAAGGGTGTCTTCTGCTGCCGGAGCTTGGTCCTCTGTGGCCTTCTTGATCCCTTCGTCCTTGTTGATCTCCATGGGTTCTTCCCTCTTCAATTCTATCTTCATTAGCCAAGCCTCTTTGTCACCATTGTTGGAGGAGGGGACGACATGGTGCCCGGCCTTGACAACCCCGACAAAAAAATAGCTCGAAACAAGAACGAGGAGGATAATTGCGTGATACAGGGGGCAAAACCTTCGGGAGAATATATAATGAATTTTTACCGACCAGAATACGTATCGTGCAAGAAAACGGAGTTCGGAAGGCACTCGAGGTGCCCACGAGGTAGGGGGGGCGCTCCCTCCACCCTCGTGGGGCCCTCGTGTCCTTCCCAGACTGCTACTTATTTTTCTATTTTTCTAAATATTCCAAAATGGAGAAATATTGCCTTAAAAACTGTTTTGGAGTCGGTTTACTTACCGTACCACATACCTATTCCTTTTCGGAGTCTGAAACGTTCTGGAAAGTGTCTCTTATGTATTCCTCCGGGGTTATGGTTTCAATAACATTGGTTTCAACATTTATAGGATTACCTAAGATATAGTGTTTGATTCTTTGACCGTTTACCACCTTCGGATTTGTGCCTTCGAAGTTGTTGATTTTTATGGCACCAGAACGATAGACCTCCTCAATAATGTAAGGGCCTTCCCATTTAGAGAGAAGTTTTCCTGCAAAAAATCTTAAACGAGAGTTGTATATCAATAGATAATCACCTACATTAAACTCACGCTTTTGTATCCTTTTGTCATGCCATCTGAGGGAGTCCTGGACTAGGGGGTGTCCGGATGGCCGAACTGTCATATTTGGCCGGACTCCTGGACTATGAAGATAGAAAATTGTAGACTTCGACCCGTGTCCGGATGGGACTTTCCTTGGCGTGGAAGGCAAGCTTGGCGATACGGATATGTAGATCTCCTACCATTGTAACCGACTCTGTGTAACCCTAACCCTATTTGGTGTCTATATAAACCGAAGGGTTTTAGTCCGTAGGGCGAGCAACAATCATACCATAGGCTAGCTTCTAGGGTTTAGCCTCTCGATCTCGTGGTAGATCTACTCTTGTACTACCTATATCATCAATATTAATCAAGCAGGAGTAGGGTTTTACCTCCATCGAGAGGGCCCGAACCTGGGTAAAAACATCGTGTCCCTTGTCTCATGTTACCATCCGCCTAAACGCACAGTTCGGGACCCCCTACCCGAGATCCGCCCTTTTGACACCGACATTGGTGCTTTCATTGAGAGTTCCTCTGTGTCGTCATCTATAGGCCCGATGGCTCTTTCGATCATCAACAACAACGCGGTCCAGGGTGAGACTTTTCTCCCCGGACAGACCTTCGTATTCGGCGGCTTTGCACTGCGGGCCAATTCGCTAGGCCATTTGGAGCAGATCGAAAGCTACGCCCCTGGCCATCAGGCCAGATTTGGAAGTTTGAGTTACACGGCCGACATCCGCGCAGACTTGATCTTCGACGGATTCGAGCCACAGCCAAGCGCGCCACACTGTCTCGATGGGCATGATCTAGCTCTACCGCCGAATAGTGCCCTGGAGGCCGCACCAGGGTCCGCTCCGACCCTTAGCTCGGAGCCGACTTCACCGATCGAGGATGAGTGGTTGGACACCGCCTCGGGGGCTACGATCTCTACGGCGATTGAGCCGAACTCCATCCCTGTCCTTTGTGAAGCCCGTGACTCCAAGGTGCCGGACTCCAAACCCTCCGCGCCCCTGCCAATCGAATCCGATTGGGCGCCGGTTATGGAGTCCACTGCCGCGGACATCTTTCAGCACTCGCCCCTTGGCGACATCCTGAATTCGCTAAAGTCTCTCTCTTTATCAGGAGAGCCCTGGCCGGACTACGGTCAGAAAGTTTGGGATGCGGACGATGAAGAAATTCAACGCCCACCCACCACCCACTTTGTAGCCACTGTCGATGATTTAACCGACATGCTCGACTTCGACTCTGAAGACATCGACGGTATGGACGACGATGCTGGAGACGACCAAGAACCAGCGCCATGAGCACGCTGGAAGGCCACCTCGTCATATGACATATACATGGTGGACATCCCAAAAGATGGGAATGGCGATGGAAAAGCGGAGGATGACCCCTCAAGAAACAGCCTAAGCGCCCGGCGTCGTGGCGCCGCTCTAAATCCCGCCACGGCCAAAAGCGGTGATTCCGCACGGAGATAATAACACCCGACAGTGCGAAGACAACCTCCTCCAAGAGGATTCAGACAGAGGAGGGCGGAGAAGCCAGCCGCATGATAGAGCGGCGACAAAGAGGTAGAGGGCGATAATTATATGCCTCCCTCCGAAGGCGAGGCAAGCCTCGGCGGCAGCGAATTTGTCGTGCTGAGGATCCCGTCGAACAAGAGTGTTTTAAACGCAGGCTTATGGCCACGGCAAGCAGCCTCAAGAAAAAAGCGACAACGACTCGAGCTGACCAAGACCACGCTAGCTAACAGATGGACTGAAGTCCTTTCACCAAGAGTATGAACTCGAGCGCCTCCAAGAGCTACCCAAAACGCAGGCTGCTACCCCAATTAGAGGAGGAAGCACCCAAACCTACATCACCAGCGTACGACGCGGCCGATCGGCCACCTCGTGGCCGCGACAGAGAGGCCTTTAGGCCCTCCACTCAAGCCGCACTCCGGCGCCGCTCAAAAAGTACCAAGGCACGGGGAGACGCGCCCGACCTGCGAGATATATTGGAGGATAAGGCGAGGTGAGGGAGTCCTGGACTAGGGGGTGTCCGGATAGCCGAACTATCATCTTTGGCCGGACTCCTGGACTATTAAGATAGAAGATTGAAGACTTCGTCCCGTGTCCGGATGGGAATTTCCTTGGCGTGGAAGGCAAGCTTGGCGATACGGATATGTAGATCTCCTACCATTGTAAACGACTATCTGTAACCCAAACCCTATTCGGTGTCTATATAAACCGAAGGGTTTTAGTCCGTAGGACGAACAACAATCATACCATAGGCTCGCTTCTAGGGTTTAGCCTCTCTGATCTCGTGGTAGATCTACTCTTGTACTACCCATATCATCAATATTAATCAAGCAGGAGTAGGGTTCTACCTCCATCGAGAGGGCCCGAACACAGGTAAAACATCGTGTCCCTTGTCTCCTGTTACCATCCGCCTAGACGCACAGTTCGGGACCCCCTACCCGAGATCCGCCGGTTTTGACACCGACATTGGTGCTTTCATTGAGAGTTCCTCTGTGTTGTCATCTATAGGCCCGATGGCTCCTTCGATCATCAACAACAACGCGGTCCAGGGTGAGACTTTTCTCCCCGGACAGATCTTTGTATTCGGCGGCTTTGCACTGCGGGCATATTCGCTAGGCCATCTAGAGTAGATCGAAAGCTATGCCCCTGGCCATCAGGTCAGATTTGGAAGTTTGAGTTACACGGCCGACATCCGCGGAGACTTGATCTTCGACGGATTCGAGCCACAAAGCAAGCGCCGCCTTTGTCTCGATGGGCATGATCTAGCTCTGCCACGAGCGATTGCCACGAGGTCGCACGAGTCCGCTCCGACCCTTAGCTCGGAACCGACTTCGCCGATCGAGGATGAGTGGTTGGACACCGCCTCGGGGGCTACGATCTCTACGGTGATTGAGCCGAACTCCATCCCTGTCCTTTGCGAAGCCCGTGACTCCAAGGTGCCGGAATCCTCTCCGGACTCCGAACCCTCCGCGCCCCTGCCAATCGAATCCGATTGGGCGCCGGTTATGGAGTTCACTGCCGCGGACATCTTTCAACACTCGCCCCTTGGCGACATTCTGAATTCGCTAAAGTCTCTCTCTTTATCAGGAGAGCCCTGGCCGGACTACGATCAGGAAGGTTGGGATGCGAACGATGAAGAAATTCAACACCCACCCACCACCCACTTTGTAGCCACTATCGATGATTTAACCGACATGCTCGACTTCGACTCCGAAGACATCGACGGTATGGACGATGATGCTGGAGACGACCAAGAACCAGCGCCTACAAGGCACTGGAAGGCCACCTCGTCATATGACATATACATGGTGGACATCCCAAAAGATGGGAATGGAGATGGAAAAGCGGAGGATGACCCCTCCAAGAAATAGCCTAAGCGCCGGCGTCAGCGGCGCCGCTCTAAATCCCGCCACAAAGAAAAGCGGTGATGCCAAAGACGGAGATAATAACACCCGGACGGTCAAGACAACCTCCTCCAGCAGGATTCAGCACAGGAGGACGGACAAGCCAGCCCGCATGATAGAGCGGCAGACAAAGAGGTAGAGGATGATTATTATATGCCTCCCTCCGAAGACGAGGCAAGCCTCGACGACGATGAATTTGTCGTGCCTGAGGATCCCGTCGAACAAGAGCGTTTTAAACGCAGGCTTATGGCCACGGCAAGCAGCCTCAATAAAAATAGCAACAACTCAGAGCTGACCAAGACCTGCTAGCTGACAGATGGACTGAAGTCCTTTCAGCCGAAGAGTATGAACTCGAATGCCCCTCCAAGAGCTACCCAAAACACAGGCTGCTACCCCAGTTAGAGGAGGAAGCACCCAAACCTACATCACCAGCGTACGACGCGGCCGACCAGCCACCTCGTGGCCGCGACAGAGAGGCCTCTAGGCCCTCCACTCAAGCCGCACTCCGGCGCCACTCAAAAAGTACCAAGGCACGGGGAGACGCGCCTGACCTGTGAGATATATTGGAGGATAAGGCGAGGCCAAAAAGATCGATCTATGGATCGCGCGGATGCCCCACGACACGTGATGATTACCGTCACGCCGGACACAGCAATTCCGGCCGAGCCGAACACAGCAAACAAAGCTCATTCGAGCTGCGTCGTGATATAGCCCAATATAGAGGCGCTGCACACCCACTATGCTTCACAGATGAAGTAATGGATCATCAAATCCCCGAGGGTTTCAAACCCGTCAACATTGAATCATACGATGGCACAATAGACCCTGCGGTTTGGATCGAGGACTATCTCCTTCATATCCACATGGCCCGCGGTGATGATCTACACGCCATCAAATACCTCCCACTCAAGCTCAAAGGACCAGCTCGGCATTGGCTTAACAGCTTGCCCGAGTCAATCGGTTGTTGGGAAGACCTGGAAGCCGCATTCCTTGATAACTTCCAAGGCACATATGTCCGACCAACAGATGCCGACGACCTCAGCAACATAATTCAGCAGCCAGAAGAATCGGCCAGACAATTCTAGACACGGTTCTTAACAAAGAAAAATCAAATCATTGACTGTCCTGATGCGGAGGCCCTTGCAGCCTTCAAACATAACATCCGCGACGAGTGGCTTGCCCGGCACCTAGGACAGGAAAAGCCGAAATCCATGGCAGCCCTCACCACACTCATGACCCGCTTTTGCAAGGGAGAGGACAGCTGGCTAGCTCGCAGCAACAACTTGACCAAAAACCCTGGTAGTTCGGATACCAAGGACAGCAATGGCAGGTCACGTCGCAACAAGCACAAGCGCCGCATTAACGGCGATAATGCAGAGGATACGGCAGTAAACGCCGGATTCAGAGGCTCTAAACCCGGTCAGAGGAAAAATACATTCAAAAGAAATACCCAGGGCCCGTCCAACTTGGACCGAATACTTTCGATCGCTCGTGCGGATACACGGCACTCCCGAAAAACCAACCACACCAACAGGGATTGTTGGGTGTTCAAGCAGCGAGCAAGTTAAATGCGAAAACAATGACAAGGGGCTGCATAGCGATGATGAGGAGGAGCCCCGCCGAACAATAGAGGATGAAGGGTTTCCCCCACAAGTGCGGACGGTGAACATGATATACGCAACCCACATACCCAAAAGGGAGCGGAAGCATGCACTAAGGGGCGATATCTGGCGATGGAGCCAGTCGCCCCAAAGTTCAACCCGTGGTCCTCCTGCCCGATCACCTTTGATCGGAGAGACCATCCCACTAGCATCCGTCATGGCGGATTCGCCAAATTGGTTCTAGACCCAACCATCGACGGATTTCACCTCACTCGAGTCATGATGTACGGCGGCAGCAGCCTGAACCTGCTTTACCAGGATACAGTGCACAAAATGGGCATAGACCCCTCAAGAATTAAGCCAACAAAGACGACCTTTAAAGGCGTCATACCAGGTGTAGAGGCCAACTGTGCAGGCTCGATTACACTTGAAGTGGTCTTGGATCCCGGATAATTTCGGGCCGAGGAGTTAATCTTCGACATAGTCCCGTTCCGCAGTGGCTATCACGCACTACTCGGACGAACCGCATTTGCAAAGTTCAATGCGGTGCCGCACTACACATACCTCAAGCTCAAGATGCCAGGCCCTCGAGGAGTAATTACGGTCAATGGAAACACCGAACGCTCTCTTTGAACGGAGGAGCATACGGCGGCCCTTGCCGCGGAAGTACAAAACAACCTTTCTAGGCAGCTCTTGAGTCCGGCTATTAAACGGCCAGACAACGTCAAGTGCGCCCGGAGTAACCTGCAACAAGACCGCCTGGCACGATCCAAGCACGTGTAGCAATCCGGACCCAACCCCAGCCCTCGCGAAATAGCGAAGCCAGTACTACGTGTACATAACTACGCTCTGGAGATACCATGGGCATAAGGGGAGGGGCACGACCACAGCACGCCCAGAATGCGGCTCAACCGCACTAGGGGCTCCCGATTAGATCATTCTTTTTCTTTCTTTTTTTCAGGACTTCGTTCTCGAGAAGCCCTATCCGGCATTAGAATCGCCGAACTCACGATGCAATAGCCAGGGAAGAAGAAAGCTACGTCGAGTGTCCAGGTGGTCTCTACCACGAGCATTATACCTGTTTTACATACCATCCTGCAGCTTACCCCTGGAGGAGGACATGTTAAACAGTCCCATTCCTTGCTTATCGCACTATTTGTATCGTTCTGCCTTCATTGCAGTCTCTTTTGAATAAACAATATATAGCTTTTGCCTATTATTGCATTCCTCTTTCTTATATATGTTCAATTATGACATTGTGCAACGTACACTTTGGTACGGACAATACACCAGGGGCTTATGTACCCCAAAAATATGGTGTGATAAGTCCGAACACTTTCACAAGTGCGGCACCCCGAACTTATAGCATTATATGAATCGGCTCCGAATCATGTCTTGGGTCAATAGTTGGGTTTGCCCCGCTCCCATGTTTCGGTACCTTACATTCCATTATATCGGCTAAGGTAGCGCTGGGAGAACCACTGCGATTGTGCCCCGGTTGAGCTGGGTTGAGCACCTTAGTGGAGAAAGCTAAAACTGACCGTCATGATACGGCGAGAGCGATCGCTGTTCGAGAGGTTTTTTCGGGTCCCTAAAGACTTATGCCGCTTAGAGCGAGGAGTCAGCATTGTCCGGCCAAGGCGTGGATAGCGCCCCGAACTCGTTCTTCCGAATACTAGGGGCTTCGCCAAAATTTAAAATTATAGAATTCAATGGCTAAGTGAGAGTGTTCAAGCACTATAGTCCGGTTGCCTTGTTCGTTGCGTTGAGAGCCTCCCTCGAAGGACCCAAGAATGGGAACAAGAGCGCTCAAGTTTATCTCGAACACCCCAGCACTCGTGGCATGGGGGCTGAAGCCAACGACTCGCCATCTCTCAAAATTGATAAACGGCCGCACATAAGGTAATATTTTAAATTCACAAGCGTTGCTTAGCGCATATGAAAAAGTTTCCAGCGTACAGGATAACAAATGCGAGTCTACTCAAATATTACATCTTTGTAGCATTCACCCGCTGTAAGGCGGGCACCCTTCAGGACGCCCTCATAATACATTTCGGGTTTGCGATGCTCCTTGCTCGGCGGTGGCCCGTCCGTCACAAGCTTCTCAGCATCCATCCTGCCCCATTGCACATTAGCACGAGCAAGGGCCCAACGGGCACCTTCAATGCAGACGGAGCGCTTGATGACTTCAATCCAGGGACAGGCGTCCACCAGCCGCACTAGCCCGAAGTAGCTCCTGTGCATGGCTTCAGAGGCCACACCGAACTATGAGGCCCTTCATGGCTTGTTTGGCGACCTTGTGGAGCTCGACCACTTGCTGGTCGCTCGAAGGCACCGGATGTTCGGCCTTAGCATCTTGAGAGCGAGAACACCTTTTCCGTCGAGCTCCCTCCTCGGGCAGTGAGAGAACGCGGCATCGTATACACTACGCCAGATCTGCGAATGCTCCTGGAGAGCTCCGGATTCGGGTAAGTAATAGATAATTCACTTTCACATGCTTGCTTTGCATAAAAAATGCCTTACCCGCCGCTATCTTCTTTAATGATTCAATCTCCTGGAAGGCTTTTTGGGCTTCGGCCTTAGCGGCTTTGTTGCTCTCAAGAGCCGAGGCAAGCTCGGACTCTCGAGTCTTCGAGTCACGCTCCAGACTCTCGTGTTTTTCCACGGGAGCCTGCAGCTCTTGCCACACCTCCGCCACCCGCGCCTCCTGCTTCTCTTGCTCGGTGCGTTCTGCGGCCGCTTTGTTTTCGGCCGCGGACACCGCTTCCTTCAGGGTCGCCACCTCGTTTGTGGCCCCTGCAGTACCCATGTTATTCCTGTTATTTTTTGCAATCAAATCCTTTCTATAAGGTACTACTTTAATAAGGTATTACTTACCTTCCTTGTCCTCAAGCTGCTTCTTGGCAAGGCCGAGCTCGTTCTCGGAACGCTCGAGGATGTGCTTCAATGCATTGACCTCCGCAGTCAGTGCGGCAGAGGTCAGCTGCGTAGCCTGCATTCCCATATTGACACATTTATGTTAGACTCCTGCGTTTATCTTTTTCAAATCCTCAGTCCGGCTTTTCTTTCCGAACACCGAACTAAGCATCAGGGGCTACTGTCGATGCGGTAATATTTTTACATATTCTTTACTTACCTCGAAGCCTGTTAGAAGGCTGGCACAAGCTTCAGTCAGTCCGCTCTTGGCGGACTGAACCGTTTGGATCACCGCACTCATAATAGTGCGGTGCTCCTCGTCGATGGAGGCGCCGTTAAGCGCCTCCAGCAGAATTTCCGGCGCCTCCGGTTGGACGGGGGCCGCCGGCTCAGTAGGCTTGCTCCTCTTGGAAGGAGTTCGCCTACCGCTATCCGGAACCATTGACGACTCCTGCGCGGTGTCCGGCTCAAAGCCGGGCTTGGAGCCTTGGGGAGTTTTATCCCCTTTACTCCTGGAGTCCGGAAAGGTCGCCTTGTGGCGCCTCCAGGACCACCTCCTCCTGGCTTGGAACCTGTTGGGACAGCACTTCGGCGTCGTCCGTAGGGTGGGGGGAGGTAGCCATCGGAAGTGAGCTCACATCCGACGAATCCAGGGAGCCGCACGTCAACTCGTCAAGCGCGGCCTTGGGCGGACTGCATGGTTAAAGTCGACATAAGGAAAGGCTGTGCCATAAAAGAGTACTATAAACCATAAATCATTCTGGAAGCCGGACACTTACGATCTCGCCAGGGGCTTGGCCCTTGTTGGCCACTCCTCGTCGCCGTCGTCGGCGTTGGTAGAGGAGTTCAGAGGGACGGTCCTTCCTTTCTTGGACCCTCCGGCCTCCCCAGTCGGGGCGGCCTTCCTTTTCTTCTCTCCCCCTGCTGGGGGAGAGGCTTCTTTTTACCCCTCCTCGTCTTCAGGGGAGGATTCCACCTGCACCTGGCGCCGGGTGCTCTTTCGAGTCCCCGTGGCCTCCATCTTGGCCTTCTTCTCCGGCACCACGTAAGGTGCCGGAGCCAGCAGCCCCGTCAAGCGGGCATCCGCTGGGTCCTCTGGCAAGGGAGCCAGACAGTTAACCTGCCCGGACGTGTTACTCCAGTCCTGTTAAAGGCAAGGGAGTTTAGATCCCGCATAGAATCACACTATGAAAAACAAAAGTACCGTGAAGGGCAAAATAACTTACCTCGCTAGCTTGACGCTGCGAGCTGAATCCGCGATCTTCGGTAGCGGATGAGGGAGCCTCGGCGCCCTTGAACAGCACCTTCCAGGTGACTTCGTACGAAGTGTCGAAGAGCCTCTTCAGGGTTTGGTGCTGTGCCGGATCAAACTCCCACAATTTGAAGGCCCGCTGTTGGCATGGGAGGATCCGGCGGATGAGCATAACCTGGACTACATTGACAAGCCTGAGATTCTTGTTCATCAGGGTTTGTATATAGGTTTGGAGTCCGGTTAGCTCTTCCGAATCACCCCACGCCAGGCCCGTCTCTTTCCAAGAGGTAAGCCGCGTAGGGAAACCAGATCTGAATTCGGGGGCCGCTGCCCACTTAGGGTCGCGCGGCTCGGTGATGTAGAACCACCCCGATTGCCACCCCTTTAATGTCTCCACAAAGGAGCCCTCGGGCCATAGGACCTTGGCCATCTTGCCAACCATGGCGCCTCCGCACTCCGCTTGGCGGCCGCCCACTACCTTTGGCTTGACATTGAAGGTCTTCAGCCATAAGCCGAAGTGGGGCTGGATGCAGAGAAAGGCCTCGCACACGACGATGAAAGCCGAGATGTTGAGGATGAAGTTTGGGCCAGATCGTGGAAATCCAGGCCATAGTAGAACATGAGCCCCCGGACAAATGGGTGAAGTGGAAAACCTAGTCCGCGGAGGAAGTGGGTGAGGAACACCACCCTCTCATGGGGCCTGGGGGTGGGGATGAGCTGCCCCTCGTTGGGGAGCCGATATGCGATGTCGCCGGACAAGTATTCGGCCTTCCGCAGCTTTTTCACTTGACCCTCCATAACGGAGGAGACCATCCACTTGCCTCCCGCTCCGGACATGGCTGGAGAAGGTTGAGGAAGGATGTGCGGACTTGGGCGTTGGAGCTCGAGTGCGCGAAAATGGATAGGCAAAGGAGGAAGAAGGCGTAGGTAAAAAGGTGGATCCTTATCCCCTTATATGGGCGGATGCAGCTATGCGTCCCCACCAGCCTGGTAAAACTCGCTTATCTCCCAAGCGCTGTAATCAATGGCGTGGTTGGGTTACCCACGCCCGTATTGATGAGAATTCCGGAATAAGGGGGGCACGATCTCCGCTTCGATAAGACATGCCAAGGAAACCGCCTCGCTAAACGCTCTGAGGTGGAACAGCAAAAAAACGATTCGAATAAAGGCACAGTGCGTGGTGTGATGTCACGCCACGGAATACGTCGGCAGATCGGTGTAAAAATTATTCTCTCTACGGTGGTATGTGGAACTTGTTTTGCAGAGCCGGACACTATCCTTGTGTTCAAAATCTTCTACGAGGAATTCGGAGGAGGAACCCGCCTTGCAATGCCGAAGACAATATGCTGCGCGGGACTCGTCGTCATTGAAGCCTGGTTCAGGGGCTACTGAGGGAGTCCTGGACTAGGGGGTGTCCGGATAGCCGAACTATCATCTTTGGCCGGACTCCTGGATTATGACGATAGAAGATTGAAGACTTTGTCCCGTGTCCGGATGGGACTTTCCTTGGCGTGGAAGGCAAGCTTGGCGATACGGATATGTAGATCTCCTACCATTGTAACCAACGCTCTGTAACCCTAACCCTATTCGGTGTCTATATAAACCGAAGGATTTTAGTCCGTAGGACGAACAATAATCATACCATAGGCTAGCTTCTAGAGTTTAGCCTCTCTGATCTCGTGGTAGATCTACTCTTGTACTACCCATATCATCAATATTAATCAAGCATGAGTAGGGTTTTACCTCCATCGAGAGGGCCCGAACCTGGGTAAAAACATCATGTCCCTTGTCTCCTGTTACCATCCGCCTAGACGCACAATTCGGGACCCCCTACCCGAGATCCGCCGGTTTTGACACCGACACGAGGCAAACAAGATCGATCTACGGATCGCGCGGATGCCCCACGACACGTGATGATTACCGTCATGCCGGACACAGCAATTCCGGCCGGGCCGAACACAGCAGACAAAGCTCATTCGAGTTGCGTCGTGATATAGCCCAATATAGAGGCGCCGCACACCCACTATGTTCACAGATGAAGTAATGGATCATCAAATCCCCGAGGGTTTCAAACCCGTCAACATTGAATCATACGATGGCACAACAGACCCTGCGGTTTGGATCGAGGACTATCTCCTTCATATCCACATGCCCCGCGGTGATGATCTACACGCCATCAAATACCTCCCACTCAAGCTCAAAGGACCAGCTCGGCATTGGCTTAACAGCTTGCCAGCAGAGTCAATCGGTTGTTGGGAAGACCTGGAAGCCGCATTCCTTGATAACTTCCAAGGCACATATGTCCGACCAGCAGATGTCGACGACCTCAGCCACATAATTCAGCAGCTAGAAGAATCGGCCAGACAATTCTGGACACGGTTCTTAACAAAGAAAAATCAAATCGTTGACTGTCCGGATGCGGAGGCCCTTGCAGCCTTCAAACATAACATCCGTGACGAGTGGCTTGCCCGGCACCTAGGACAGGAAAAGCCGAAATCCATGGCAGCCCTCACCACACTCATGACCCGCTTTTGCGCGGGAGAGGACAGCTGGCTAGCTCACAGCAACAACTTGACAAAAAACCTTGGTAGTTCGGATACCAAGGACTACAATGGCAGGTCATGTCGCAACAAGCACAAGCGCCGCGTGCGCAGCGATAATCACGAGAGGATACGGCGATGAACGCCGGATTCGAGGCTCTAAACCGGTCAGTGGAAAAATCCATTCAAAAGAAATACCCGAGGCCCGTCAACTTGGACCGAATACTCGATCGCTCGTGCGGATACACGGCACCCCGAAAAAAACCAATAGCGACACCAATAGGGATTTTTGGGTGTTCAAGCAGGCAGGCAAGTTAAATGCCGAAAACAATGACAAGGGGCTGCATAACGATGACGAGGAGGAGCCCCGGCCGCCGAACAATAGAGGACAGAAGGGTTTCCCCCCACAAGCGCAGATGGTGAACATGATATACGCAACCCACATACCCAAAAGGGAGCAGAAGCGTGCACTAAGGGACATATACGCGATGGAGCCAGTCGCCCCAAAGTTCAACCCGTGGTCCTCCTGCCTGATCACCTTTGACCGGAGAGACCATCCCACTAGCATCCATCATGGCGCATTCGCCGCATTGGTTCTAGACCCAATCATCGACGGATTTCACCTCACTCGAGTCCTGATGGACGGCGGCAGTAGCCTGAACCTGCTTTACCAGGATACAGTGCACAAAATGGGCATAGACCCCTCAAGAATTAAGCCAACAAAGATGACCTTTAAAGGCGTCATACCAGATGTAGAGGCCAACTGTACAGGCTCAGTTACACTTGAAGTGGTCTTCGGATCCCCGGATAATTTCGGGCGAGGAGTTAATCTTCGACATAGTCCCGTTCATGATGGCTATCATGCACTGCTCGGACGAACCGCATTTGCAAAGTTCAATGCGGTGCCGCACTATGCATACCTCAAGCTCAAGATGCCAGGCCCTCGAGGAGTAATTACGGTCAATGGAAACACCGAACGCTCTCTCCGAACGGAGGAGCATATGGCGGCCCTTGTGGAGGAAGTACAAAGCAGACTTTCTAGGCAGCTCTTGAGTCCGGCTATTAAACGTCCGGATACCGTCAAGCGCGCCCGGAGTAACCTGCAACAAGACCGCCTGGCACGATCCAAGCACGCGTAGCAATCCGGCCCCAACCCCAGCCCTCGCGAAATTGCGAAGCCAGTACTACGCGTACATAACTACTCTCTGGAGATACCATGGGCATAAGGGGAGGGGCACGACCACGACACGCCTGCATGCGGCTCAAGCGCACTGTGGGCTCCCGATTGTGTCATTCTTTTTCTTTCTTTTTTTCAGGACTTCGTTCTCGAGAAGCCCTGTCCGGCATTAGAATCGTCGAACTCACGATGCAACAGCCAGGGAAGAAGAAAGCTATGTCGAGTGTCCAGGTGGTCTCTACCACGAGCATTATACCTGTTTTACATACCATCCTGCAGCTTACCCCTGGAGGGGGATATGTTAAACAGTCCCATTCCTTGCTTATCGCACTATTTGTATCGTTCTACCTTCATTGCAGTCTCTTTTGAATAAAAAATATATAGCTTTTGCCTATTATTGCATTCCTCTTTCTTATATATGTTCAATTATGACATTGTGCAACCGTACACTTTGGTACGGACAATACACCAGGGGCTTATGTACCCCAAAAATATGGTGCTATAAGTCCGAACACTTTCACAAGTGCGGCACCCCGAACTTATAGAATTATACGAATCGGCTCCGAATCATGTCTTGGGTCAATAGTTGGGCTTGCCCGGCTCTCATGTTTTGGTACCTTACGTTCCGTTATATCGGCTAAGGTAGCACTGGGAGAACCACTGCGATTGTGCCCGGTTGAGCTGGGTTGAGCACCTCGGAGAGAAAGCTAAAACTGATCGTCATGATAGAGCGAGAGCCGTCATTGTTCGAGAGGTTTTTTCGGGTCCCTAAAGACTTATGCCGCTTAGAGCGAGGAGTCGGCATTGTCCGGCCAAAGTGTGGATAGCGCCCGAACTCGGTCTTAGAATACTAGGGGCTCACTTGAAATTTAAAATTATAGAATTCTATGGCTAAGTGAGAGTGTTCAAGCACTATAGTCCGGTTGCCTTGTTCATTGCGTTGAGCGCCTCCCTCGAAGGACCCAAGAATGGGAACAAGAGCGCTCAATTTTATCCCGAACACCCAGCACTCGTGGCATGGGGGCTGAAGCCAACGACTCGCCATCTCTCAAAATTGATAAACGGCTGCATAGAAGCTAATATTTTAAATTCACAAGCGTTGCTTAGCGCATATGAACAAGTTTTCAGGGTACAGGATAACAAATGCGAGTCTACTCAAATATTACATCTTTGGAGCATTCACCCGCTATAAGGCGGGCACCCTTCAGGACGCCCTCATAATACATTTCGGGTTTGCGATGCTCCTTGCCCGTGGTGGCCCGTCCGTCACAAGCTTCTCGAGATCCATCCTGCCCCCTGCACTTTAGCACGGGCAAGGGCCCGACGAGCACCTTCAATGCAGACGGAGCGCTTGATGACTTCAATCCAGGAACAGGCGCACACCAGCCGCCGCACTAGCCCTAAGTAGCTCCCAGGCATGGCTTCTGTAGGCCACAGCCGAACTATGAGGCCCTTCATGGCCTGTTCGGCGACCTTGTGGAGCTCGACCAGCTACTTCAATTTGGTCGCTCGAGGCACCGGATGTTCGGCCTCGATATCGAGACCGTAACACCTTTTCTGTCGAGCTCCCCTCCTCGGCGCGGTAGAACGCGGCAGCATCAGACACACTATGCGGCAGATCTGCGAATGCTCCTGGAGAGTTCCGGATTCGGGTAAGTAATAGATAATTCACTTTAACATGCTTGCTTTGCATAAAAAATGCCTTACCCGCCGCTATCTTCTTTAATGATTCAATCTCCTGGAAGGCTTTTTGGGCTTCGGCCTTAGCGGCTTCGGCGCTCTCAAGAGCCGAGGCAAGCACGGACTCTCGAGTCTTCGAGTCACGCTCCAGACTCTCGTGTTTTTCCACGAGAGCCTGGAGCTCTTGCCGCACCTCCGCCACCCGCGCCTCCTGCTTCTCTCGCTCGGTTCGTTCTGCGGCCGCTTTGTTTTCGGCCGCGGACACCGCTTCCTTAAGGGTCGCCACCTCGTTCATGGCCCCTGCAGTACCCACGTTATTCCTGTTATTTTTTGCAACCAAATCCTTTCTATAAGATACTACTTTAATAAGGTATTACTTACCTTCCTTGTCCTCGAGCTGCTTCTTGGCAAGGCCGAGCTTGTTCTCGGACCGCTCGAGGCTGTGCTTCAATGCATTGACCTCCAGCCAAGGCGGTCAGAGGTCAGCTGTGCAGCCTGCATTCCCATATTGACACACTTATGTTAGACTCCTGCGTGTATATTTTTTAGATCCTCAGTCCGGCTTTTCTTTCCGAACACCGAACTAAGCATCAGGGGCTATTGTCTATGCGGTAATATTTTTACATATTCTTTACTTACCTCGAAGCCTGTTAGAAGGCTGGCACAAGCTTCAGTCAGTCCGCTCTTGGCGGACTGAACCGTTCGGATCACCGCACTCATAATAGTGTGGTGCTCCTCGTTGATGGAGGCGTCGTTAAGCGCATCCAGCAGATTGTCCGGCGCCTCCGGTTGGACGGGGGCCGCCGGCTCAGTAGGCTTGCTCCTCTTGGAAGGAGTTCGCCTGCCGCTATCCGGAACCATTAGCGATTCGGTAGCGGTGTCGGCTCAAAGCGGACTTGGAGCCTTGGGGGTTTATCCCTTTACTCCTGAGTCGGAAGGTCGCCTTGTGGCGCCTCGGGACCACCTCCTCCTGGCTTGGAACCTGTTGGGAAAGCACTTCGGCGTCGTCCGTAGGGTGGGGGGAGGTAGCCGTCGGAGGTGAGTTCACATCCGACGAATCCAGGGAGCCGCTCGACGACTCGTCGTGCCCGGCCTTGGGCGGACTGCATGATTAAAGTCGACATAAGGAAAGGCTGTGCCATAAAAGAGTAGTATAAACCATGAATCATTCTGGAATCCGAACACTTACGATCTCGCCTGGGGCTTGGCCCTTGTTGGCCACTCCTCGTCGCTGTCGTCGGCGTTGGTAAAGGAGTTCGGAGGGAGGGTCCTTCCTTTCTTGGACCCTCCGGCCTCCCCAGTCGGGGCGGCCTTCCATTTCTTCTCTCCCCCCGCTGGGGGAGATGCTTATTTTTTCCCCTCCTCGTCTTCAGGGGAGGATTCCGCCTCGGAGTCGTCGGACGATGAGTCCGACAGCACCTGGCGCCGGGCGCTCTTTCGAGTCCCCGTGGCCTCCTTCTTGGCCTTCTTCTCCGGCACCATGTAAGGTGCCGGAGCCAGCAGCCCCTTCAAGCGGGCATCCGCTGGGTCTTCTGGCAAGGGAGCCGGACAGTTAACCTGCCCGGACGTGTTACACCAGTCCTGTTAAAGGCAAGGGAGTTTAGATCCCGCATAGAATTACAGTATGAAAAACAAAAGTCCCGTGAAGGGCAAAATAACTTAGCTCGCTAGCTTGACGCTGCGAGCTGAATCCGCGATCTTCGGTAGCAGATGAGGGAGCCTCGGCGCCCTTGAACAGCACCTTCCAGGCATCTTCGTACGAAGTGTCGAAGAGCCTCTTCAGGGTTTGGTGCTGTGCCGGATCAAACTCCCACAATTTGAAGGCCCACTGTTGGCATGGGAGGATCCGGCGGATGAGCATAACCTGGACTACATTGACAAGCCTGAGATTCTTGTTCATCAGGGTTTGCATACAGGTTTGGAGTCCGGTTACCTCTTCCGAATCACCCCACGTCAGGCCCGTCTCTTTCCAAGAGGTAAGCCGCGTAGGGAAACCAGATCTGAATTCGGGGGCCGCTGCCCACTTAGGGTCGCGCGGCTCGGTGATGTAGAACCACCCCGATTGCCACCCCTTTACAGTCTCCACAAAGGAGCCCTCGGGCCATAGGACCTTGGCCATCTTGCCAACCATGGCGCCTCCGCACTCCGCTTGGCGGCCGCCCACTACCTTCGGCTTGACATTGAAGGTCTTCAGCCATAAGCCGAAGTGGGGCTGGATGCAGAGAAAGGCCTCGCACAAGACGATGAACGCCGAGATGTTGAGGATGAAGTTTGGGGCCAGATCATGGAAATCCAGGCCGTAGTAGAACATGAGCCCCCGGACAAATGGGTGAAGTGGAAAACCTAGTCCGTGGAGGAAGTGGGTGAGGAACACCACCCTCTCATGGGGCCTGGGGGTGGGGATGAGCTGCCCCTCGTTGGGGAGCCGATATGCGATGTCGCCGGACAAGTATCCGGCCTTCCGCAGCTTTTTCACTCGACCCTCCGTAACGGAGGAGAGCATCCACTTGCCTCCCGCTCCGGACATGGCTGGAGAAGCTTGAGGAAGGATGTGCGGACTTGGGCGTTGGAGCTCGAGTGCGTGGAAATGGATAGGCAAAGGAGGAAGAAGGCGTAGGTAAAAAGGTGGATCCTTATCCCCTTATATGGGTGGATGCAGCTATGCGTCCCCACCAGCCTGGTAAACCTCGCTTATCTCCCAAGCGCCATAATCAATGGCGCGGTTGGGTTACCCACGCCCGTATTGATGAGAATCCCGGAATAAGGGGGGCACGATCTCCGCTTCGATAAGACGTGCCAAGGAAACCGCCTCGCTAAACGCTCTGAGGTGGAACAGCAAAAAAACGATTCGAATAAAGGCCTGGTCGTGGTGTGATGTCACGCCACGGAATACGTCAGCAGATCGGTGTAAAAATTATTCTCTCTACGGTGGTATGTGGAACTTGTTTTGCAGAGTCGGACACTATCCTTGTGTTAAAAATCTTCTACGAAGAATTCGGAGGACGAACCCGCCTTGCAATACCGAAGACAATATGCGTGCCGGACTCGTCGTCATTGAAGCCTGGTTCAGGGGCTACTGAGGGAGTCCTATACTAGGGGGTGTCCGGATAGCCGAATTATCATCTTTGGCCGGACTCCTGGACTATGAAGATAGAAGATTGAAGACTTTGTCCCGTGTCCGGATGGGACTTTCCTTGGCGTGTAAGGCAAGCTTGGCTATACGTATATGTATATCTCCTACCATTTTAACCGACTCTATGTAACCCTAACCCTATTCGGTGTCTATATAAACCGAAGGGTTTTAGTCCGTAGGACGAACAACAATCATACCATAGGCTAGCTTCTAGGGTTTAGCCTCTCTGGTCTCGTGGTAGATCTACTCTTGTACTACCCATATCATCAATATTAATCAAGAAGGACTAGGGTTTTACCTCCATCGAGAGGGCCCGAACATGGGTAAAAACATCGTGTCCCTTGTCTCCTGTTACCATCCGCCTAGACGCACAGTTCGGGACCCCCTACCCGATATCCGCCGGTTTTGACACCGACACCATCTTTTAACTTTTTCTTTAAACAACTTGGCATTTTCATAAGCTTGGGTTCTCCATTCGTCAAGTGAGCTAATATCAAATAACCTCTTTTCACAGGCAAGTTTGAAATCATAGTTGAGCTCTTTAATAGCCCAATATGCCTTATGTCCTAGTTCAAGAGGTAAGTGACATGCTTTTCCATAAACCATTTTATACGGACACATACCCATAGGATTTTTATATGCAGTTCTATAGACCCATAATGCATCATCAAGTTTCTTGGACCAATTCTTTCTAGACCTATTGACAGTCTTTTGCAAAATTAACTTGAGCTCTCTATTACTCAATTCTACTTGACCACTAGACTGTGGGTGATAAGGAGATGCAATTCTATGATTAACATCATATTTAGCAAGCATTTTACGGAAAGCACCATGAATAAAATGTGAACCACCATCAGTCATTAAATATCTAGGGACTCCAAACCTTGGAAACATAACTTCCTTAAGCATTTTAATAGAAGTGTTATGATCAGCACTACTAGTTGGAATAGCTTCTACCCACTTAGTAACGTAATCAACAACAACTAAAATATGTGTATATCCATTAGAGGCAGGAAAATGTCCCATATAATCAAAGCCCCAAACATCAAATGGTTCAATAACGAGTGAGTAATTCATAGGCATTTCTTGACGTCTACTAATATTACCAATTCTTTGACATTCATCACAAGATAAGACAAACTTACGGGAATCCTTGAAGAGAGTGGGCCAATAAAACCCGGATTGCAATACCTTATGTGCAGTTCTATCTCCAGCGTGGTGTCCTCCATAAGCTTCGGAGTGACACTTGCGTAGGATCTGTTTCTGTTCATGCTCAAGTACACAATGTCTAATAACATCATCTACTCCTTCTTTATAAAGATGTGGGTCGTCCCAAAAGTAATGTCTCAAATCATAGAAAAACTTTTTCTTCTGTTGGTATGTGAAACTAGGTGGTATGAATTTTGTTGGAAATATGCCCTAGAGGCAATAATAAAAGTATTATTACTATATTTCCTTGTTCATGATAATTGTCTTTTATTCATGCTATAATTGTATTATCCGGAAATCGTAATACACGTGTGAATACATAGACCACAAAATGTCCCTAGTGAGCCTCTAGTTGACTAGCTCATTGATCAACTGATATTCATGGTTTCGACTATGGACATTGGATGTCATTGATAACGGGATCACATCATTAGGAGAATGATGTGATGGACAAGACCCAATCCTAAGCATAGCACAAGATCATGTAGTTTGTTTTGCTAGAGCTTTTCCAATGTCAAGTATCTCTTCCTTAGACCATGAGATCATGTAACTCCCGGATACCGTAGGAGTGCTTTGGGTGTACCAAACGTCACAACATAACTGGGTGACTATAAAGGTGCATTACGGGTATCTCCAAAAGTGTCTGTTGGGTTGACACGGATCGAGATCGGATTTGTCACTCCGTATGACGGAGAGGTATCACTGGGCCCACTTTCGGTAGTGCATCATCATAATGAGCTCAAAGTGACCAAGTGTTTGGTCACGGGATCATGCATTACTGATGCGAGTAAAGTGACTTGCGGCAACGAGATTGAGCGAGGTATTGGGATACCGACGATCGAATCTCGGGCAAGTAAAATATCGATTGACAAAGGGAATAGTATCACGGGGTTGATTGAATCCTCGACATCGTGGTTCATCCGATGATATCATCGAGGAGCATGTGGGAGCCAACATGGGTATCCAGATCCCGCTGTTGGTTATTGCCCGAGAGCCGTCTCGGTCATGTCTGCATGTCTCCCGAACCCGTAGGGTCTACACACTTAAGGTTCGGCGACGCTAGGGTTGTATGAATACGCGTATGCAGCAAACCGAATGTTGTTCGGAGTCTCGGATGAGATCCTGGACGTCACGAGGAGTTCCAGAATGGTCCGGAGGTAAAGATTTATATATAGGAAGTCTTATTTTGGTCGCCGGAAAAGTTTCGCGCGTTATCGGTATTGTAACGGAGTGCGAAAGGGGTCCGGGGTCCACCGGGGTCCACCTGCCCGGGGCCACATGGGCTGTAGGGGTGCGCCTTGGCCTATATGGGCCAAGGGCACCAGTCCCAAGAGGTCCATGCGCCAAGATATAAGAAAGGGGAGAGTCCTAAAGGGAAGGCACCTCAGGGGTGCCTTGGGAGGATGGACTCCTCCCCCTCTTAACCGCACCCTTCCTTGGAGGAAGGGGCAAGGCTGTGCCCTCCCCTCTCTTGCACCTATATAAAGGGAGGGAGGGAGGGTGGCCGCACCCATAAGCCTGGCGCCTCCTCCTCCTGCAACACCTCCTCCTCCTCCCGTAGTTGCTTAGCGAAGCCTGGGAGTTCTGCTGCATCCACCATCACGCCGTCGTGTTGCTGGATCATCATCAACCTCTCCTTCCCCTTGCTGGATCAAGAAGGAGGAGACGTCATCCGCTCCGTCACGTGTGTTGAGCAGCGGAGGTGCTGTCCGTTCAGCACTAGGTCATCGGTGATCTGAATCACGGCGTAGTACGACTCCATCATCCCGTTCCATTGAACGCTTCCATACGCGATCTACAAGTGGTATGTAGATGCAATCACTCTCCCATGACTCGTTGCTAGATGAACTCATAGATGGATCTTGGTGAAACCGTAGGAAAAATTTTAATTTTCTGCAACGTTCCCCAACAGTGGCATCATGAGCTAGGTCTATGCGTAGTTCTCTATTGCACGAGTAGAACACAATTTCGTTGTGGGCGTAGATCTTGTCAACTTGCTTGCCGCTACTAGTCTTTTCTTGCTTCAGCGGTATTGTGGGATGAAGCGGCCCGGACCGACCTTACACGTACGCTTACGTGAGACAGATTCCACCGGCTGACATGCACTAGTTGCATAAAGTGGCTAGCGGGTGTATGTCTCTCCTACTTTAGTTGGAGCGGATTAGATGAAAAGGGTCCTTATGATGGGTAAATAGAAGTTTACAAAATCACGTTGTGGTTATTCGTAGGTAAGAAAACGTTCTTGCTAGAACCCAATTGCAGCCACGTAAAAGATGCAACAACAATTAGAGGACGTCTAACTTGTTTTTGCAGCAATTGTCATGTGATGTGATATGGCCGTAAGTTGTGATGAATGATGAATGATATATTGTGATGTATGAGATCATGTTCTTGTAATAGGAATCACGACTTGCATGTCGATGAGTATGACAACCGGCAGGAGCCATAGGAGTTGTCTTAATTATTGTATGACCTGCGAGTCATTGATTCAACGCCATGTAAATTACTTTACTTTATTGCTAAACGTGTTGGCCATAGTAGTAGAAGTAATAGTTGACGAGAAACTTCATGGAGACACGATGATGGAGATCATGATGATGGAGATCATGGTGTCATGCCGGTGACAAGATGATCATGGAGCCCCGAAGATGAAGATCAAAGGAGCTATATGATATTGGTCATATCATGTCACTACATTATATAATTGCATGTGATGTTTATTATGTTTTATGCATCTTTTTACTTAGAACGACGGTAGTAAATAAGATGATCCCTTATAATAATTTCAAGAAAGTGTTCCCCTAAGCGTGCACCGTTGCTAAAGTTAAATGCGTTTGAAGCACCACGTGATGATCGGGTGTGATAGATCCTTTCGTTCACATACAACGGGTGTAAGACAGTTTTACACATGCATAAACACTTAGGGTTAACTTGACCAGCCTAGCATGTACAGACATGGCCTCGGAACACAAGAGACCGAAAGGTCGAACATGAGTCGTATGGAAGATACGATCAACATGGAGATATTCACCAACAATGACTAGTCCATCTCACGTGATGATCGGACATGGCCTAGTCGACTCGGATCATGTAACACTTAGATGACTAGAGGGATGTCAAATCTGAGTGGGAGTTCATTAAACAATTTGATTAGATGAACTTAATTATCATGAACTTAGTCTAAAGTCTTTTGCAAAATATGTCTTGTAGATCAAATGGCCAACGCTCATGTCACCATGAACTTCAACGCGTTCCTAGAGAAAACCAAGCTGAAAGACGATGGCAACAACTATTCGGATCGGGTCCGAACACGAGGATCATCCTCATAGCAGCCAAGAAACAATATGTCCTAGAAGCACCGCTAGGTGATGCACCCATCCTGCAGAACCAAGACATTATGAATGCTTGGCAGTCTCGTCTTGATGATTACTCCCTCGTTCGGTGTGGCATGCTTTACAGCTTAGAACCGGGGCTCCAAAAGCGTTTTGAGCAACACGGAGCATATGAGATGTTCGAGGAGCTGAAAATGGTTTTCCAAGCTCATGCCGGGTCGAGAGATATGAAGTCTCCGACAAGTTCTACAGCTTGTAAGATGGAGGAAAATAGTTACATCGGTGAGCACATACTCAAAATGTCCGGGTTGCACAACCGCTTTGTACCGGTGGACATTAACCTCCCGGACGAGGCGGTCATTGATGAATCCTTGATCGCTCCCACCAAGCTACAAGAGCTTTGTGATGAACTACAATATGCAGAGGATGGTGAAGACCATTCCCGAAGTATTTTCAATGCTGAAGTCAGCAGAGGTAGAAATCAAGAAGGAGCATCAAGTGTTGATGGTCAATAAAACCACTAAGTTCAAGAAGGGCAAGGGAAAGAAGAACTTCAAGAAGGACGGCAAGGATGTTGCCGCGCCCGTAAGCCAGATTGCCGGGAAGAAGTCAAAGAATGGACCCAAGCACGAGATCGAGTGCTTTTATTGCAAAGGGAAGGGTCCTTTGAGCGGAACTGCCCCAAATACTTAGCGAACAAGAAGGCCGGCAACACTAAAGGTATATTTGATATACATGTAATTGATGTGTACCTTACCGATTACTGTAGTAACTCCTGGGTATTTGATACGGTGCTGTTGCTCATATATGTAACTCACATCGGAGCTGCGGAATAAATGGAGGCTGGCGAAGGGCGAGGTGACGATGCGCGTCGGGAATGGTTCCAAGGTCGATGTGATCGCTGCCGCACGCTACCTCTACATTTACCTACGGGATTAGTATTAAACCTCAATAATTGTTATTTAGTACCAAGTTTGAGCATGAACATTGTATCTTGATCTCGTTTAATACGAGATGGCTACTCATTTAAATCCGAGAATAATGGTTGTTCTATTTATATGAGAGAAATGTTTTATGGTCATGCTCCGATGGTCAATGGTTTATTCTTAATGAATCTCGAACGTAATGTTACACATGTTCATAGTGTGAATACCAAAAGATGTAAAGTTGATAACGATAGTCCCACATACTTGTGGCACTGCCACCTTGGTCACATTGGTGTCAAGCGCATGAAGAAGCTCCATGCCGATGGACTTTTAGAGTCTCTCGATTATGAATCATTTGACACATGCGAACCATGCCTCATGGGCAAGATGACCAAGACTCCGTTCTCCGGAACAATGGAGCGAGCAACCAACTTATTGGAAATCATACATACCGATGTGTGCGGTCCAATGAGTGTTGAGGCTCGTGGAGGATATCGTTATGTTCTCACTCTCCGATGACTTGAGTAGATATGGGTATGTCTACTTGATGAAACACAAGTCTGAGACCTTTGAAAAGTTCAAGGAATTTCAGAATGAAGTAGAGAATCAACGTGACCGAAAGATAAAATTCTTGCGATCGGATCGTGGAGGAGAATATTTAAGTCACGAATTTGGTACACACTTAAGGAAATGTGGAATCGTTTCACAACTCACGCCGCTGGAACACCTCAACAGAACGGTGTATCCGAACGTCGTAATCGCACTCTATTGGATATGGTGTGATCTATGATGTCTCTTACCGATTTACCGCTATCATTTTGGGGATACGCTCTAGAGACAGCTACATTCACTTTAAATAGGGCACCATCTAAATCCGTTGAGACGACACCGTATGAATTATGGTTTGGGAAGAAACCTAAGTATCGTTTCTAAAAGTTTGGGGATGCGATGCTTATGTCAAGAAATTTCAACCTGAAAAGCTCGAACCCAAGTCGGAAAAATGCGTCTTCATAGGATACCCTAAGGAAACCATTGGGTATACCTTCTACCTTAGATCCGAAGGCAAGATCTTTGTTGCCAAGAACGCATCCTTTACGGAAAAGAGTTTCTCTCGAAAGGAGTAAGTGGGAGGAAAGTAGAACTCGATGAAGTACTACCTCTTGAACCGGAAAGTAGTGCAGCTCGGGAAAATGTTCTGTGGTGCCTACACCGGCGGAGAGGAAATTAATGATGATGATCAAGGTACTTCGGATCAAGTTGCTCTTGAACTTACGTGGGTCCACTAGGACACGTTCCGCACTGCAGTGGTACGGCAACCCTGTCACGGAAATCATGTTGTTAGACAACGGTGAACCTTCGAACTATGAAGAAGCGATGGCGGGCCAGTTCCAACAAATGGCTTGAAGCCATGCAATCCGAGATAGGATCCATGTATGAAAACAAAGTATGGACTTTGACATACTTGCCCGATGATCGGCGAGCGATAGAAAACAAATGGATCTTTAAGAAGAAGACGGACGCGGATGGTAATGTTACCATCTATAAAGCTCGACTTGTCGCTAAGGGTTATTGATAAGTTCAAGGGATTGACTACGATGAGACTTTCTCTCCCGTAGCGAAGCTTAAGTCCGTCTGAATCATGTTAGCAATTGCCGCATACTATGATTATGAGATATGGCAGATGGACGTCAAAACAGCGTTCCTTAACGGTTATCTTAAGGAAGAGCTGTATATGATGCAGCCGGAAGGTTTTTTCGGTCCTAAGAATGCTAACAAAGTATGCAAGCTCCAAATGATCCATTTATGGGCTGGTGCAAGCATCTCGGAGTTAGAACATTCGCTTTGATGAGATGATCAAAGCGTTTGGGTTTATACTGAGACTTATGGAGAAGCCTGCGTTTACAAGAAAGTGAGTGGGAGCTCAGTAGCATTTCTCATATTATATGTAGATGACATACTTTTGATGGGAAATGATATAGAACTCTTGGACAGCATTAAGGCCTACTTGAATAAAAGTTTTTCAATGAAGGACCTTGGAGAAGCTGCTTATATATTAGGCATCAAGATCTATAGAGATAGATCAAGACGCCTCATAGGTCTTTCACAAAGCACATACCTTGATAAGATTTTGAAGAAGTTCAAAATGGATCAGTCCAAGAAAGGGTTCTTGCCTGTACTACAAGGTGTGAGATTGAGCTCGGCTCAATGCCCGACCACGGCAAAAGATAAAGAAGAGATGAGCATCATCGCCTATGCCTTGGCCATAGGTTCTATTATGTATGCCATGCTGTGTACCAGACCTGATGTAAACCTTGCCGTAAGTTTGGTAGGCAGGTACCAAAGTAATCCCGGCAAGGAACACTGGACAGTGGTCAAGAATATCCTGAAGTACCTGAAAAGGACAAAGGACATGTTTCTCGTTTATGGAGGTGACGAAGAGCTCGTCAGAAGGGTTACGCCGATGCTAGCTTCGACACGCATCTGAATGACTCAAAGTCACAAACCCGGATACGTGTATATGTTAAATGGTGGAGCGATGGTAGTGCGGTACCAAGCGAGCGTTGTGGCGGGATCTACATGTGAAGCGGAGTACATGGCAGCCTCGGAGGCAGCACATGAAGCAATTTGGGTGAAGGAGTTCATCACCGACCTAGGAGTCATACCCAATGCGTCGGAGCCGATCAAACTCTTTGTGACAACACCGAGCTATTGCACTTGCCAAGGAGCCCAGGTTTCACAAGAAGACCGAGCACATCAAGCGTCGCTTCAACTCCATTCGTGAATATGTTCAAGATGGGGACATAGAAATTTGCAAAGTGCATATGGATCCGAATGTCGCAGATCCGTTGACTAAACCTCTTCCATGAAAGCAAAACATGATCAACACCAGAACTCTATGGGTGTTCGGTTCATCACAATGTAACTAGATTATTGACTCTAGTGCAAGTGGGAGGCTGTTGGAAATATGCCCTAGAGGCAATAATAAAAGTATTATTACTATATTTCCTTGTTCATGATAATTGTCTTTTATTCATGATATAATTGTATTATCCGGAAATCGTAATACACGTGTGAATACATAGACCACAAAATGTCCCTAGTGAGCCTCTAGTTGACTAGCTCATTGATCAACAGATAGTCATGGTTTCCTGACTATGGACATTGGATGTCATTGATAACGGGATCACATCATTAGGAGAATGATGTGATGGACAAGACCCAATCCTAAGCATAGCACAAGATCGTGTAGTTTGTTTTGCTAGAGCTTTTCCAATGTCAAGTATCTCTTCCTTAAACAATGAGATCGTGTAAATCCTGGATACCGTAGGAGTGCTTTGGGTGTACCAAACGTCACAACATAACTGGGTGACTATAAAGGTGCATTACAGATATCTCCAAAAGTGTCTGTTGGGTTGACACGGATTGAGACTGGGATTTGTCACTCCGTATGACGGAAAGGTATCACTGGGCCACTCGATAGTGCATCATCATAATGAGCTCAAAGTGACCAAGTGTTTGGTCACGGGATCATGCATTACGGTACGTGTAAAGTGACTTGCCGGCAACGAGATTGAACAAGGTATTGGGATACCGACGATCGAATCTCGGGCAAGTAAAATATCGATTGACAAAGGGAATAGTATACGGGGTTGATTGAATCGTCGACATCGTGGTTCATCCGATGATATCATCGAGGAGCATGTGGGAGCCAACATGGGTATCCAGATCCCGCTTTTGGTTATTGCCCGAGAGCCGTCTCGGTCATGTCTGCATGTCTCCCGAACCCGTAGGGTCTACACATAAGGTTCGGTGGCGCTAGGGTTGTATGAATACGAGTATGCAGCAAACCGAATGTTGTTCGAGTCCGGATGAGATCTCGGACGTCACGAGGAGTTCGGAATGGTCCGGAGGTAAAGATTTATATATAGGAAGTCTTATTTTGGTCGCCGGAAAAGTTTCGCGTTATCGGTATTATGCACCGGAGTGCCGAAAGGGTCCGGGGTCCACCTGCCGAGGGGGCACATGGGCTGTAGGGGGTGCGCCTTGGCCTATATGGTCCAAGGGCACCAGCCCCAAGAGGCCCATGCGCCAAGATATAAGAAAAGGGGAGAGTCCTAAAGGGGAAGGCACCTCAGAGGTGCCTTGGCGAGATGGACTCCTCCCCCTCTTAACCGCACCCCTTCCTTGGAGGAAGGGGCAAGGCTGCCCTCCCCTCTCTTGCACCTATATAAAGGGAGGGAGGGAGGTGGCCGCACCCATAAGCCCCCGGGCGCCTCCCTCCTCCCTGCAACACCTCCTCCTCCTCCCGTAGTTGCTTAGCGAAGCCTGCCGAGTTCTGCAGCATCCACCATCACGCCGTCAGGCTGCTGGATCATCATCAACCTCTCCTTCCTCCTTGCCGGATCAAGAAGGAGGAGACGTCATCCGCTCCGTGCGTGTGTTGAACGCGGAGGTGCTGTCCGTTCAGCACTAGGTCATCGGTGATCTGAATCACGGCGAGTACGACTCCATCATCCCCGTTCCATTGAACGCTTCCGCACGCGATCTACAAGTGGTATGTAGATGCAATCACTCTCCCATGACTCGTTGCTAGATGAACTCATAGATGGATCTTGGTGAAACCGTAGGAAAATTTTTAATTTTCTGCAACGTTCCCCAACAAATTTGCAACAATGTAATTAGCATAATCAGCATACCATGGAGTACTACGAGAAGTATTTATGACATTTAATTGCTCATCAGGAAAGCTATCATCAATGGGTAGTGGGTCATCAAGAACATTTTCTAACCTAGACAAGTTATGCATAGCAGGTTCTCAGCTCCTTTCTATCAACAATATGCAAATCAAATTCTTGTAGCAAGAGAACCCATCTAATAAGTCTAGGTTTAGCATCTTTCTTTTCCATAAGATATTTGATAGCAACAAGATCTGTGTGAATAGTTACTTTAGAATCAACAATATAAGGTCTGAACTTATCACAAGCAAATACAACTGCTAAGAGTTCTTTTTCAGTAGTAGCATAATTTCTTTGAGCATTGTCTAGAGTATTACTAGCATAATGGATAACACTTAATTTCTTATCAACTCTTTGCCCTAGAACAGCACCTACAAAGATAATCACTAGCATCACACATAATTTCAAAGGGTAAATTCCAATCGGTGGCTGAACAATAGGTGCGTACATCAATGCCTTCTTAAGTATTTCAAATGCTTCTACACAATCATCATCAAAGACAAATGGTATATCTTTTTGTAATAAATTAGTCGAGGCCGAGAAATTTTTGAGAAGTCCGTAATGAACCTCCTATAAAATCCGGGCGTGACCAAGGAAACTTTTTATACCTTTGATGTCCTTGGGACATGGCATCTTTTCAATAGCATCAACCTTGGCTTTATCAACTTCAATACCTCATTCAGTAAACTTTATGCTCCAAGACAATACCTTCATTAACCATAAAGTGGCACTTTTCCCAATTCAATACAAGATTAGTTTCCTCACATCTCTGCAAAACTCGATCAAGATTGCTCAAGCAATCATCAAAAGAAGATCCATAGACAGAAAAGTCATCCATGAAAACCTCACAAATCTTTTCACAAAAGTCAGAGAATATAGCCATCATGCATCTTTGAAAGGTAGCAGGTGCATTACATAAACCAAAAGGCATACGTCTATAAGCAAAAGTACCAAAAGGGCAAGTAAAAGTGGTCATTGATTGATCCTTAGCTGACACAGGCATTTTAGAGAAACCAGAATAACCATCTAGAAAGCAATAATGTGTATGTTTGCATAATCTTTCTAACATTTGATCGATTAAAGGTCAGGGGTAATGATATTTCTTAGTAGCCTTATTTAATTTGCGGAAATCACCATCCTATAACCTATAATAGTTCTTTGTGGAATCAATTCATCTTTATCATTAGGAGCAACAGTAATACCTCCCTTCTTAGGGACACAATGGACAGAACTTACCCACTGACTATCAGCAACGAGACAAATTACACCTGCCTCCAGAAGCTTTAGTATTTCTTTTCTTACTACTTCTTTCATTTTAGGATTAAGTCTTCGTTGATGATCATGAACTGGTTTGGCATCTTCTTCCAGATTTATTTTGTGTTGACATAGAGTGGGGCTAATGCCATTAAGATCATCAAGAGTATATCCAATAGCAGCACGGTGCTTCTTCAGAGTTTTCAATAATCTCTCTTCTTCATGCTCTGAAAGGTTAGCACTAATAATAACAGGATATATTTTATTTTCATCAAGATAAGCATATTTAAGATTATCAGGCAGCGGTTTAAGCTCAAACACGGGATCACCCTTGGGTGGAGGAGGATCCCCTAAAATTTCAACAGGCAAATTGTGTTTCAGAATAGGCTCCTGTTTAAAGAATACTTCATCTATTTCCCTTCTTTCATTCACAAACATATCGTTTTCATGGTCTAGAAAATATTGTTCTAAAGGATCACTAGGAGGTACGGCAATAGAAGCAAGACCAATAATTTCATCCTTACTAGGCAATTCTTCTTCATGGTGTTGTCTACTAAATTTAGAGAAATTAAACTCATGAATCATATCATTCAAGCCAATAGTAACAACATTCTTTTCGCAGTCTATCTTAGCATTAACAGTATTCAAGAAGGGTCTACCAAATATAATGGGACAAAAGCTATCGTGTGGGGAACCAAGAACAAGAAAATCAGTAGGATATTTAGTTTTCCCACACAAGACTTCAACATCTCTAACAATTCCCATTGCTGATATAGTATCTCTATTAGCAAGCTTAATTGTGACATCAATATCTTCTAACTCAATAGGTGCAATTTCATGCTTAATTTCTTCGTATAAAGTATGAGGTATAACACTAGCACTAGCACCCATATCACATAAGCCATGATAACAATGATATCCTATTTTAACAGAAATAACAGGCACGCCTACCACAGGTCTATGTTTATCTTTAGCACAAGGTTTGGCAATTCTAGCGGTTTCACTGCAGAAATGAATAACATGCGCATCAATATTATCAGACAAGAGACCTTTAACAATAGCAATATTAGGTTCAACTTTAACTTGATCTGGAGGTGTATAAGTTCTAATATTACTTTTGCAAACAACAGTTGAAGCTTTAGCATGATCCTTTATTCTAACAGGGAAGGGTGGTTTCTCCACATAAGAAGTAGGAACAATAGGATCATTATAAGTGACAGTCTTTTCTTCAACTTTAGTAGGTGCAGCTACTTTTAATTCTATGGGAGGATGATATTTAAACCACTTCTCCTTGGGGTGATCAACATAAGTAGCAAAAGATTCACAGAAAGAAGCTACTATCTCGAGTCAAGTCCATATTTAGTGCTAAATTTACGGAAAACATCGGTATCCATAAAAGACTTAACACAATCAAACTTAGGTGTCATACCTGACTCCTTACCTTCGTCGAGATCCCAATCTTCAGAGTTGCGTTTAATTCTATCCAATAAATTCCATTTGAATTCAATAGTCTCCATCATAAAAGAGCCAGCACAAGAAGTATCGAGCATGGTGCGATTGTTTTTAGAAAGCCGAGCATAATTTTTTTGAAGAATTATTTCTCTTGAGAGCTCATGATTGGGGCATGAATATAACATTGATTTAAACGTCCCCCAAGCTTGAGTGATGCTTTCTCCTTCGCGAGGCCAAAAATTATATATATAATTGCGATCACGATAAACAAGATGCATAGGATAATACTTTTGATGAAATTCCAACTTCATTCGTTTATAGTTCCATGATCCCGTGTCATCACATAGCCTATACCATGTCAATGCATCTCCCTTCAAAGATAAAGGGAAGACCTTCTTCTTAATAACATCACCGGGCACACCTACAAGCTTAAATAATCCACAAACTTCATCCACATATATTAGGTGCTCATCAGGATGCTTTGTTGCATCTCCTGCAAAAGGATTAGCTAGCAGTTTTTCTAACATACCCGAAGGAATTTCAAAGTAGATATTTTCATCTTGATGGTTCAGTAGGTTGAGGAGCAACTCTTTGCTCTCTTGGTCGGGGTGAAGATACCCCAAACAAGCCCCTCGGAGGATTACTTTCCATAGTAACAAGTGACAAGAAATTTCAGCACACTATATAAATTTTTCCTTACCAAATTCCACCTACCAAAGGCGCTTCATTCCCGACAGCGGCGCCGGAAAAGAGTCTTGATGACCCACAAGTATAGGGGATCTATCGTAGTCCTTTCGATAAGTAAGAGTGTCAAACCCAACGAGGACCAGAAGGAAATGATAAGCGGTTTTCAGCAAGGTATTCTCTGCAAGTACTGAAATAAGTAGTAACAGATAGTTTTGTGATAAGATAATTTGTAACGAGCAACAAGTAACAAAAGTAAATAAAGTGCAGCAAGGTGGCCCAATCCTTTTTGTAGCAAAGGACAAGCCTGGAAAAAATCTTATATAAGGAAAAGCGCTCCCGAGGACACATGGGAATATCGTCAAGCTAGTTTTCATAACGTTCATATGATTCGCGTTCGGTACTTTGATAATTTGATATGTGGGTGGACCGGTGCTTAGGTGATGTTCTTACTTGAACAAGCATCCCACTTATGATTAACCTCTATTGCAAGCATTCGCAACTACAACAAAAGTATTAAGGTAAACCTAACCATAGCATGAAACATGTGGATCCAAATCAGCCCCTTACGAAGCAACGCATAAACTAGGGTTTAAGCTTACATCACTCTAGCAACCCATCATCTACTTATTACTTTCCAATGCCTTCCTCTAGGCCCAAATATTGGTGAAGTGTTATGTAGTCGACGTTCACATAACACCACTAGAGGCTAGACAACATACATCTCATCAAAATATCGAACGAATACCAAATTCACATGACTACTAATAGCAAGACTTCTCCCATGTCCTCAGGAACAAACATAACTACTCACAAAGTGTTGCGGATATAACTATTTGTGTAAGCCGCCCAGGAGGGGCCGGGTTACGCAAAGAAGACTCATCAGAAAGAAGCCCAAGACCAAGTAAAGATGGCGGTTCAATAATGGGTCTGAGGCCCACTAGCGATTTGAGGCCCATAGCGGTAAACCGCCATGATGGCATGACTTGTAACATAAGGTAGAAATAACTAGTCACCGAGCCAGACACTGTCTATGAGCCGGTTGGGACTCTGTAGGCCGCAGGGCGTCAACCCGTGTATATAAGGGGACGACCCGCCGGCGGCTTAGGAAAAGAAACAACTCATCGAGAGCCGGGCATAGTGTATCTCGCTCCCTGGTCATCGAAACATCAAGCAATACCAACCCAACTAGACGTAGGCCTTACCTTCGCCGTAAGGGCCGAACTAGTATAACTCTCCCGTGTCCTTTGTCCCGATTAACCCCTTTAAGCTTCCTAGTTGCGATGGCTCCACGACTAAGTCCTTGCAAGAGGACATCTGCCGTGACAATTCCACGACAGTTGGCACCCACCGTGGGGCAACCGCACGGTGGATTTGAGTTCTTGAAGGGCAGCTTCGAAGGGCTCAATGGATACACAGTGGGCCGGATGACCAAGAGTCGTCGCGGAAAGATATATCAATGACGAAGGCTGGGGCCCCGACGCCGACTCAATTTAGTATGGGTACCGGGTCCCCTTCGGCGGAATCCACGTCTTCATCGGCCGGGTCGGTGAGCCGGGCCCTGAGCCGGACAGCTGCACCGACCTCGTCGAGACGGCTCAGCGCGCGAGACCCGCCCGGTCTCAACCGGTCGTGAAGCGCGCCTTTGTGGGTTGCATCCATGGAGAGGAATTTTCTGGAGGATCTGAAGATGGTGGTGAGACGGCCGTCCTCTCCGACGGTGATTCGTCCGCCGGGTCAACAGAATCGCTATATCCATTACAAGACGGCGGGCTTGGGGGCTGTTCCGACGGCTCTAGTATTCCGGACACCTGTGAGCCGCCAAGCTGGGTTGGAGTCTTCATGGCTGGTACTCAACCCGGTCAAAACTCTACCGCCGCTGCGGCAATAACGTCCTGGTCAGGAGCGGCCGGGGCAGGAGGCCATGTGCGCCCGCTGGCTCAGGCGCTGATGGATCTCATGGATAAGCTAACGGTCCTATTAACCGTCACAGTCATCCCTGCAAGTCAAGATGAGCATAATGCAGAGGTGGCACGGGTGCGTGAGGAGATAGAGCGGGCCAAGGAGGCCTTGGCAGCTGAAGACACCAGGCTAGCCGCAGAACGGGCGGCTTTGGATGCACGGGCACAACGTGTAACACCCCAAAATTTTAGCCAAGTTTTAGATATTAAAATTTTGCCAGGAGTTTTAAAAATTTTATTTCTATTGATTTCAGAACTTTTCTTTTAATATTAGGTGTCTTTTCCATGTGGAGCTTTCCAAAACATATTGGTCTTGTATGCTCTATGTATACCTTTTTCTTAATCAGTGGAATTATTTATTAGATTTTTTCACCTTGAACTTTATTCATTAAAATGAATTGTTTTAAATTTTTGGAGCTCCTTTTGAACTACAACCATTTGATAAAATCACTTAAAATTTCAACCAAAATTTGGAGATGTCATGAGATGTCTCTAAATCACTTGTGTGCAATAATATAATTATTTCATTTCATATTTTGAGTTTTACACCTGTTTTTCAAATCTGGTCCAATGGACACTTTTGCACTATAGCCTGATTAAATATTTCCCTAGAGCCTCCACCAAAATTATGGGATGTCAGTGGTAGCATGCCATTCAACTTTATGCAAAAACCTAGTGTTGTTCTTTAAAAAAATTGAGTGAATCATCCTCATCTTCATTCTGGTGCCATTTGGTGATTTGTACTGCAACCATCTCCTAACTTACTCCTTTACTCATGAGCTTTCTTCTGCTTGTAGCCCTCCCTGCCAAACCCCTAAGTCTAGGAGCATGCACTCTTTGGAACACTTTTGGTCCATGTAGGGATGCCTTTTCTTTTCTGTCCGGGATGGTAGTTTTGCAAAACTTGCACTAGCAAGTTTCTCCTTTGGCAAACTAACTTCACCACCCTCTCTTACATCCATGGAGGCACCGATCTGGAGTTTTGGCCACTCCAAGAAATGCCTAAGTACCCTTGGCATTTTGTCAAACACCTTATGGGCATGATCTGTTTTGACATGATTTTTGTTATGCATCGTGACCTTGCACCTCTGGGCAATCTAGCATGTCTACTAAGCACCTAGACGATCCTAACCTAGATCTGCTAAGTGCCAGCCTCACCCAAGCCCTGTAGCATGCCATGGCATTTCATCGAGCACCTTCCGTGCATGCTCTGGGCGCGCCCAGAGCACGCGTATTGCACGAGCCGCGCCCGAGCCGACACGTCGCGCCCCTGGTTTTTGGCCCGCTCTGTAGCGCCACGCCACGCACTCCCCTTCTCACCGCAACGCGCCGAGCCGCCCTAGCAGCCTACAGCACCACCGACAGAGCTCTTGGTGGCACGCCGGCGTCCGCAGCGCGCCTCTGCCACGATCGGTGCCGCCAAAGCCACCCCGGCTCGCCACCTGCCCCTGTGAGCAGCGCAAGCTCATCCCCTCGCTCGTCGGCTAGCTCCCGTCGTCGCCATGACGCCCTGACGCTACAGGGAGGCGGTTCGCCGTCGTCCTTATCGCCGGCCGCCTCGGAACCGACCTTCACCGCCTATAAAAGGGCCCCGGAGCTCAATCGAGTCCTCGAGCCACCTCAAATGACCTTCCTAGTGCTATCTTGGCCAGCAGTCGAGGAGGGGAAGGCCATCTTCCCCGAGTCCGGCCGGTTCGGTCACCGCCAAATCCCGGCTGATTCCGTCACCACCAGTGCCTCCCCTTCTCCGTTCTCTTCACCAAGAGCTCTACCTTCCTCCCGTGAACTCCTCCCACTGCTCAGTTTGGATTGGGAACCACCGCCGCCCCAAAACCACTACACCACCGGAACCTTCCTCCGCCGCAGAGCTCGTCGCCGACGACTCCCTCCATCCCCCATCACTCCCTCGACCACCGGGAGAATCGCCCCAGCCTTGCGGATCCATCCCCACCCTCGGGGGCCCGCGAGGAGCCGCCTAGTGCCGGCGACGATCGCCGGAGCCCCCGCCTCTGTTCGGCCAGAGGAAGAAGAGGGAAGGGAGAATGGTCAAACCTGACCAGTGGGCCCCCGGGACCCACTGTCAGTGACCCCGCGCGTCCACGCTGGATAAGTGGAGGCGTAATTTCAAAATACGCCTTCGACGTGGTCAGTAACCGAGTCGTTTTTCTGTTTTTCTGTTTTGATTTAAAATCAGATTTTGACCAAAACTTTGACTGTCTATAACTTTTTAAATACAACTCCAAATGAATTGATTCTTTTTCCTACCTCTCTCAAATATTGTCTAGTTTATTTTAAGATTTATTTGAAAAAATTTCAAAACAAATTTTTGTGCTGTTTTGATTTTATGTAATAATTCATATATATTCTTTTAAATAGGATTTTTGAAGATTCCAAGATGTGTTGGAATGCACCCTGCCTTCCCATGACTTGAAGGCAAGCATTCTGAACCCTGGTGAAAATTTTGTGTGTGTTGCATAGCACGGTGACAACACCACCCCGACAGGAGCATACGTCATTTTATGTGAAGATGTGTTCCTACTCATGTGTGCACGTTAATGAAATTCATGCAAATGAAGTTGATATGATTGTGATAGAAATCACCGTCATATGTCCTTCATGCATACCAGGAGGAAAGGCGGGAAGGCCTCTATCTTGGGTAGACACGGTCTTGTCCATAGTCCTCCGTCAAGACGGACGTTCCCGGTATGGCATGATGGGGTATGTCGCGGGGTGTTTCTATCTGTAGTTTGAAGTATTTGCATTGTTATACTGATCTTGCAGGGAATATTGCAACCTCCTGAGTCGACCGTAGATCGAGTCTTGTGCCAGTAACCCCCATACTTGCTTCGTACTACCACTCGTCTCTACCACAAGTAGGGTACGCTTCAGTAAGTTGTCAACCCTTTCCTAGCACACACCATACAGAGAGGTCGTAGTGGAAGATACTGGAGGCATCCGGTAGTCCTGCCACAGGTTCCGGGAGCATGGGTGTTTTCGGTTGTAGCCGAAAGGGGGTAGCTCCCTAGTTTGTGCGCGGTATAAATTTTGTGATCCCATGTTATGTCGAGGCTGTAGCCTCCCCACTTAGAGTTTTGCTTAACAGGTGTCGTGGGTGATTCCAGACACATGTGAGTTAAGCTGGTGTGTGCAAGTTAGGTGTGTTTTCAACAAAAGACCGTGAAGCGGAATTAGTCCCGATGGACTAAAGGAATCCGTTACTCGTGGGTAAAGAGTACATCCTCTGCAGAGATTAAATCTATTCGAATAGCCGTGTCCATGGTTAAGGAATTACAGTCTGGGATGGGTCAAGTGTTGGTCTTAGTGTCGGTCTTCGGAGGTGAAACTGTTAAACCAGAACTGGAATCACAACTCGTGACTTGTGATAATTATGATTATTATTATTATTGTTGACTAACCCGTGATATTATTGGTATTATCGAATATCCCTGGGATGGTTCTACCTCCTGGATATTCACGGCATATCTTTTAAAGCCCTTTATGTGGTGTCGCTAAGACGCCCGACTGCGCCATTTCTTTTAAAGCCCTTTATGTGGTGTCGCTAAGACGCCCGACTGCGGCATTCCTTTTAAAGCCCTTTATGTGGTGTCGCTAAGACGCCTTGATCATGACATTTCTTTTAAAGCCCTTTATGTGGTGTCGCTAAGACGCCTGATCGTGGCATGCTTGTTATTATTTTCATAATTTTTAATACTACTATGTATTGCATATTCATAAATAACATGCTTGCACGCATCAGAATTTTTATTTATCTTTTGTGACTGGCGTCATGAGCATGAAATATTTTCAGCGCATCATTGTTATATCATGCCTGTGTTCATTACGTTTGCGAGTACATTCAAAGTACTCACTGGCTTGTCCCTGGCTATTGTCTTGGCCAGATTTTCTTGCGCGGAGAGGAGCGACCGTGTCGACAGTCCCAGAACCTAAACAACGGCGATAGCAGCCTCACGAAGATAGGAGTTAACCTGGTCAGTTGTTCCTGTGGAAAATGGAGTCCCATGGGCGATGATGATTTACAACCCGCTTCCGCCATCAACCACCAGAAACCATTTGTTGTACTCATAGACTAGAATGGTCTTGTACTGCATGTATTGTATTTTTGCCTGGAATTTCTGTATCAAGTTGGTGCCTAATCAGCTAACAGTTATCCTGGGGCTGGTGAGCACAAGGCCATTTTCTAGGAAATTTTTACCCGGAGATTCGGCCGCCACACAACGGCTACAGTCAGAAGCCTTCCAGCTTACGATGAACCTGAACGCATCTAACGAGGTGATGAGGAGGAGACATCAAAAAGCCCAATCCCGTTTGCCTCCGGTTTATGATCCTTGGAATCTTTTCGCTACACCTAGGACTGGCACCAGTAACCCGCCAGATGTAAACCAGTTTATGACAAAGCGAACAGAGGGCGGCTCAGCCTCAGCGATGGCACCTCCAAGAAGGGAATGTGGCACCGCCGTTCACGATGCCAATACCTCCGGGTCACTTTTCCAACCCCATGGAAAACTTGATTGTAGCTTCAGCACGTTTGGCGGCTCTCCCAGTGGACGGTGATGATCCAACAGCAGTAGAGACTCGAAGGATCAGAGACCTCGTCCAGACAGCCCTGGCTCAGCAAGAGACTTATTCTTCTACAGGGACAGGATTCATTCAACTCCTCCGCCTTGGTTAGCCCGGCTCATCCAAACCGGAGTCCAAGTTATAGCAGCACATGGAGTCGAAGCTTTGTCAAGCAATGCCCGGCGCCATAACCAACCCGGTGGATACAACCCGGTGCAGGACCAAGTGCGACAGGAGGACCAGCAAGCGGCTCAGCTAGCGGCTTAGCAGGTGGATCAGCAGGCCTTTCCGGATTATCCGACGACTTTTACTGAGACGGGAGTAGCCACCAGAAACGGTGGCGTTCCGTGTCTAGTGCCGGCTTTACGGAATGTGCGTCTCCCTAAGGATTTCAAGGGGCCTCGAAAGGTGCCAAATTACACGGCCGACTTACAGCCCGGAGCATGGATCGAAAGTTATGAGATGGCCATGGAGCTGTTGGAGGTCAGCGATGCAGCAATGGCTAAGTATTTTACCATGATGTTGGATGGAACGGCCCAATCTTGGTTAAAGGGTTTGCCGCCTAATTCCATCAGTTCATGGGCAGAGCTTAAGGCCCGATTCATCCAGAACTTCAAGGACACTTGTAAGCAATCTATGTCGATTGTGGACTTGACAAATTGTAAGCAAGAGGAAGGTGAATCCACAACCCATTGGGTGCGCCGGGTTAAGGAAATAATACATTCATCTGACAAGATGGATGTCGTCTCTGCAGTCCTTATGTTGGAGAAGAATTGCCGCTTTGCGCCGCTAAGACAGAAACTGGGGAGCCTTAAACGTGATTGCAATGATATGGGTACGCTGATGGCAGCTTTAGTCAAATATGCCGACTCTGATAGTACCAAGGATCCCGCGTCTGATGAGGAAAGGACAGGGAAGGGAAAGAAGAATGGCAATGGAAAGGGTCAGCAGCATAACCCGATGAATCAAGGAGGCAATAAGTGTAAGGAAGAGGGCAACCCGAAATTTGTGGCCAACGCCAATGCACAGGGTAACAATCAGAGATGTAAGGGAAAGCCGCCCCCACGATCTGGCGGGTCAGGTCCATCTCTTGAGCAGCTACTCAATGAGCCCTGCCCGAGACACGGCACCCGGGAACGACCCGCCACCCACTTGTGAAAGATTGTGCAATCATGAAGGCTTTCAAGAATTCCAACGCGTTTGATGGCAATCATGGGTCGGGCGGCGGCTCAGGAGCCGGCGGTTTTCACGGCCTGGGCGGTGGTTCAAATTCTGGCTTTCATGGAAATCAAGGTGGCTATAATCAACAAATACGGTCAAGGAGGACAACAACGACCTTGATCGGGTTATCAAAGCCATCCAGCGATTAAGCGATTAGGCGTTATCCTGTGTTCACCACTAGCTTGTGTAAACATGACCGTAAGATTCATAAGAGGGCCGTGAATTACATTGAGCCAGCGGTTCCCGTTATTTAAGGTGGCGTAGCAGCCTATTGTATGGAGCAGGGAAGATCACCCTCCCCGGGTTGATAATCCGGGTCAGTTAGCCTTGGTGGTGGCGCCTCGGGTCGGTGGATATAAATTCACCAAAGTACTCATGGATGGGGGTAGCAGCATCAATATCCTCTATTATGAGACCTTTCGGCGCATGGGCTTGACTGACAAAAATTTAAAGACATCCAACACCGTTTTCCATGGAGTGGTGCCTGGTAAGTCGGTGTTCCCGGTCGGTAAGATTGACTTGGAGGTGGCCTTTGGAGATGAATATGATTCCCGGGCTGAGAAATTGACGTTTGAGGTGGTCAAAATCAAGAGTCCATATCATGCTCTATTTGGTCAGCCATCTTATGCCAAGTTCATGGCACGGCCATGTTATGTTTATTTGCAACTCAAGATGCCGGGTTACAAGGGTACCATCAATGTGCATGGGAGTCGAAAGGTAGCCCTGGAATGTGAAGAGGGTGATGCAGCCTATGTTGAGTCTGTCTGTACAGTAGAGGACTTGAAGTTTTATCAAGATAACGTTGACTTGGCGGATATGACCTCTCTGAAGAAGCCAACCACAGAGCATGACACGGCAATGAAGTTTAAATCGGCTGCTGAGACTAAACTTGTTGATTTCACTCCAGGCGACTCATCTAAGCAGTTCAGCATCAGTGCCAAGTTGGATCCTAAATAGCTCATCGAGTTCATTCGTGAGAACCGGTACATCTTTGCATGGAAACCTTCTGACATGTCGGGTGTACCGAGAGAACTCGCTGAGCACACTCTTAATATTGATCCGAAGTATAAGCCGGTCAGGCAGTTTCTTCGCCGGTTCAATGAGGAAAGGCGGAAGGCTATTGTAGAGGAGGTGGCCCGGCTCTTGGCGGCCGGGTTCATTGTAGAAGTTTTTCACCCGGAGTGGTTGGCTAACCCAGTGCTCGTGCTCAAGAAAAATGGCACCTGGCGGATGTGTGTGGATTACACGGACTTAAATAAGGCTTGTCCGGCTGATCCTTTTGCTCTGCCCCGTATTGATCAAATCATCGATGCTACGGCGGGTTGTGAGCGTTTGAGTTTTTTGGATGCTTACTCTGGTTATCATCAGATCAAGATGGCAGTTAAGGACCAGGAGAAGACGGCTTTCATCACTCCGTTTGGAGCCTTCTGTTATGTATCTATGCTGTTTGGGCTCAAGAGTGCCCAGGCGACTTATCAGCGATGTGTGCAGAACTGTCTCCACAATCAAATTGGGCGCAATGTTCATGCTTATGTGGATGATATCATGGTGAAATCCAGGGAGAAGGAAACATTGATATCTGATTTAAAGGAGACCTTTGATAATCTCCGGGTTTATAAGATGATGCTTAACCCGGACAAGTGTGTATTTGGTGTACCTGCAGGCAAGCTTTTAGGTTTTCTGGTCTCAAACAGAGGCATTGAAGCTAATCCGGAGAAGATCAAGGCAATTACCTCTTTGGCTAAGCCGGCATGCATCAATGATGTTCAGCGATTGGCAGGCCGTGTTGCCACTTTAAGCCGGTTCATAAGCCGGTTAGATGAGAAGGCCCTACCGTTGTATCAGATGATGAAGAAAACGGACACCTTTGTCTGGAGTGATGCTGCTAATGTTGCTTTTGAAGATTTAAAGAGACAATTGTCCGAACCACCGGTCCTTGCGGCTCCCATTGATAGAGAGCCATTGCTGTTATATGTGGCTGCTAATTCACGAGCCGTCAGTGTTGCCATTGTGGTACAGCGCAAGGAGGCTGGTAAGGAACATCCGGTTCAACGGCCGGTTTACTACATCAGTGAGGTGCTCATTGAGTCTAAACAAAGGTACCCAATTGGAAAAAACTTGTTTACGGAGTGTTCACGGCAAGCCGGAAGCTGACGCAGTACTTCCAAGGTCATCCTATCAACGTGGTAAGCTCTCGCCCCCTTGGGAGACATCATACAGAATAGAGAGGCTACGGATCTAGTCGCCAAGTGGGCCATTGAGCTTGGGCCTCATGGTTTGAAATACATGCCTCGGACCGCTATCAAATCTCAAGCCCTGGTGGACTTTATTAATGATTGGACAGAGTTACAGGCACCTGAGGAGAAGCCAGATACACATGTTGGACTATTCACTTTGATGGGTCCAGGCAGCTGGAAGGCTCGGGGGCTGGAGTCGTTTTAACTTCCCCTCGAGGTGACAAAATTTTTTATGTGCTCCGACTTATGTTTCCTTGTACTAACAACGCAGCTGAGTATGAGGCCTTACTCCATGATCTCCGGATGGCCAAAGAGATGAATTTAAGCTGGGTAAGGTGCTTGGGCGACTCAGATCTCGTGGCTCAACAGGTGTCAGGCAAGTGGGACTCAAATGATCCCCTTATGGCGGCTTACCGTCGTGAAGTTGATGCCGTAGCTGGGCATTTTAAAGGTTATCAAGTGGAGCACATTGATCGAAGGAAGAATAAGGCGGCTGATGCTTTAAGCCGGTTGGGATCTCAGCGTAAGCCGGTGCCGCCTAACACCTTTCTTGACGTTTTGCATAATCCTTCTATCAAGGTACCTACAAAGGAAGAACTAGCAGTGCTAGACCCGGAGGCACAGCTGGTGGCAGCCCTTCACGCCAGATTGGACAGTGCCATATTTGGCCTATATGACCCGGGGAGAGTTTCCTGAGGATGAGACCTTGGTGAGACAAATCATCAGGCGGTCCAAATCTATGACAATTGTTCATGACGAGTTACATCACCAGTGTTACTGGGGCGTTGCAACGTTGTGTGTCGCCTGCGGAGAGTCAGGATATACTTAGTGAGATCCATGAAGGAGATTGTGGTCATCATGCCGGCTCAAAATCTCTTGTGGCCAAGGCTTTACATCATGGTTTCTATTGGTCGACGGCTCATGCCGATGCAGAGGATCCGTCAAGAAATGTGATGGATGTCAAAAAGTCTCACGACGAGCTCATGTGCCGCTCAAGAGTTGAGGATGATTCCAATTACGTGGCCGTTTGCGATGCAGGGGCTTGACATGGTTGGACCTTTCAAGAGGTCTAAGGATAAAAGACACACCTCTGGTGGCGGTGGATAAGTTTACAAAGTGGGTTGAGGCGAGCCGGTCAAGAAGTGTAATGCGCATACGGCGGTTCAGTTCATGAAAAAGGTGATCTTTCGTTTTGGTTTTCCACACAGCATTGTAACTGGTAATGGTACTAATCTCTCCAAGGGTGCCATGGAAGAGTTCTGTCAACGAGAACATATCTGGCTTGATGTTTTGGCTGTTGCTCATCCTCAATCTAATGGTCAAGCAGAAAGAGCTAATCAGGAGATCCTGAAGGGTATCAAACCCCGGCTCCTGGTCCCCTTACAGCGGACACCGGGTTGTTGGGTGGAGGAGCTACCTTCTGTAGTGTGGAGCATTAACACCACGCCTAACAGGTCTACAGGTTACACACCTTTCTTCATGGTGTACGGAGCCGAGGCAGTCCTACCAAGTGACATCCGGCACGACTCACCCCGCGTGGCGGCTTACGTTGAGAGTGACAACGAAAAAGCTCGTCAGGATGCACTTGACTTGTTGGATGAGGAGCGAGACTTGGCAATAGCCCGCTCGACGATTTACCAGCAAGACCTGTGCCGCTATCACAGCCGCCGGGTTAGAAGAAGAACCTTTCAGGAAGGCGACTTAGTGCTCCGGCTCATCCAGGATCAGTCTGATATGCACAAACTATCCCCTCCTTGGGAAGGACCCTTTGTGATCAGCAAGAATTTGAACAACGGGTCATACTACCTTATCGATGTTCGAGAGCACAAGGACTCACGTAAGTCGGAGGAGGAGACCCGCCGGCCGTGGAATATTGCTCATCTTCGGCCTTATTATACTTGAGCCACCGGCTCTCTAGTTGTATATATTTTGACGATGTATATATTATATAAAGCAATAAAGCAGGACCTCTATCCTTTTCACCTTTAAAGGCTTACATGTCTTCTTTATCAGGTGGTGGAAACAACCAACAGGGAGCGGATCATATCTGAATCCGGCTCTCCTTTTGGTCCGGCTTATGATCATATCTAAATCTAGCCATGATAACTTGGGGGCTTCCTATTCAAACATAGGTCGTATTCGAACCAAAGAGAACATAGCTGTCGATACCCACTTGATCGGCATACTACCAAACCCACTTGGGGGCTTCCTGATCATATCTGAATCATAGCTTAACCCCTTTGGGTCTGACGTGGGTCGTATTCGAATCAGCGCCATTAAAGAACTCTTATGGTCACTTGGGGCTTCCTGTTCAAACATAGGTCATATTCGAACCAAAGAGAACATAGCTGTCGATACCCACTTGATCGGCATCGCCAAAGCCACTGGGGGCTATATGATCGTATCTGAATCTTAGCTTAACCCCTTTGGAATGGTTCACTGATCGTATTCGAATCAGAAGCCTTTAAGTCATTTATTATTTATCATATTTTGTGAGCATAAATATTTGACTATCTTGAGACCCTCTTGAAAGGACTATGGAGTGGATTTTATTCCACCGGTTTAAATATTGGTTGCCTCAGGTTGTTAAGTGCTAGGTGAACTTTATATATGCCAACTTTCAGAAGATAAACTTACCCTCATGGGTTGGGTCATGTAAGCCGGTAAGATAACCGCAAGAGTCACAGGTATGCTATTGTGATTATGTCTAATAATCTAATTGTAAGTCGGCTTCCTAAGATTGTTTGATACATGCTCCGGGTTATCAATACCGTTATGTGACCCCTGATGCGATAAGTCGCCAAAGGATTTCTGTTTATCTCATATGCAGGATAAAGCGAGCAACTTTTTGTTTAAACATAAAGGAACTAGAAGATCAATAAAAGTTGTAAGTACATAGCGATGGCGGCTTACGAAAGTATTAAGTGCCACAAACACGCGCGAAGGCATGACAAAATTAAGAGGTTTTTCTACCCTATTACAAGACTCCCCGAGTCTGAATAATGAAGCATTGTTTTCGAAAAATTATAAACGCCTGGTGTTTCACTCCTTTGGTGGGCTTGAAGACTCCGGGTTATCCTTCTTCGCCTCTCCGTCTGCTGCCCTGTCCTGGAAGGTTGACGAGGCCCAGTCAATGCCGCTTAAGGCTTCAAACTCAGCTTCATCATCTATTAAACCGGCTGGGTCAACTTCAGGGGCAAAGGTGTGCTTACAAGTTGGAGGGATCAGGCTGATGTCATCATAGTGAGGTGTTGGAATTCTTCGATTCTCGCTGTCATAGCCCGGCTGATACTTGGTAAGGTCAATGTCATTTCCAATGATAGTAGCAACAGGACGTACGGTTTTCACACAAGCGGTAAAGTCTGTCTCGTCGAAAAAAGAGCCGTCTTCCTTCAAGCTGGGATATCCAAGAGCAACGTCTGCCAGGTCTAATTCTGGAAGCAACGCCTTGGCCCGGCTCAAGGTAGCTATAGCCCCAGTTCTGGCAGATGCCTGTCTCAGCTCTTGGATCCGCTGGGGTAGCACGGCAAGCCGCTTTAGCACATCCTTCAAGAGGTGGGGAACGTCATTTGATAAAGCCACAACGGCCAAGGCACGTTGTGACCCGAGATACAGTTGCTCCACCAGAGTGTAAACCGCCTTCAGCTTGAACAACATGTTCTGCTTGAGGTTTGTGCTCTTGGAGCCTGCATTTATAAACATAAGGTGAGCCGGAGATAACAATTAAAATAGTCATCAAAGGAAGGATTGTAATATTCAAAGTTATATATAGGGACTAACCGAAGATTGCTGAGACCATTTGAGATATTTGGCGCTTTAAACCGGGCAGCTCGGCTGTTGCTTCTGCAAGTGACGTTTCTGCTGTCTCGGCCCGGGTCACCAGCGAGGCCTTCTCATCAGCCCAGATTTTCTTCTCCGCATTAAAATTCTTCTTCAACGTCTCTTGTTCAGAGACGCTAAATTCAAATTTGGAGTTGGCCTTTTGAAGTTCAAGTTCTTGAGCTGCCAGGCGGCTCTTCAGGTCAGCAATCTCCGACTCAGACTGACTTATGGTAGCCTACGTTGATGTCGGGTTATAGTCAGAATCATGGTAAGATGCCATTAAGTCCCAAGCACTTTGCAAGGAAAGGTACTTGAAACTTGGGGGCTAATGTATGCTGAAGAAACTTAACGTACAATGTTGATTCATGGAAATTAAGTCCCAAGCACTTTGCAGGCAAAGATACTTGACACTTGGGGGCTAATGTGTATCGCAAATCCAAAGTATCATGTTACAACCGGGTTAAATATCTTCTTTATAAGCCGGACAAAGTAGTGCTAGGCAGGTTTTTTAAGTCTACGGCATATTTGTTCATAAGAAGTAGACTTGGGGGCTGATACAGTAAGTATAGTTAAGAAAAGTAGCATAAGATGTACCTCAGATTTTTGTTGTATTTCCTTCACCATGTTAACTTCCAGGTCACGGCTGTTATGTACTTGGTTGATATAGCCAGAGACTATATCTCCAATACTTAAATGAGTATAGTCAGCAATATCCAGCTTAGCCTTTCGGCATTCCAGAAGATCCTCCTTGGCAGAGCACTTGGCCAGAACAGTGGGTTGCCCCGGTTCAATATATTGAGTCTTCAGAATTTCAATTTCTGGATCAGTTGTCTTGGCCGGTGAGGGAGTCCTGGACTAGGGGGTGTCCGGATAGCCGAACTATCATCACGGCCGGACTCCAAGACTATGAAGATACAACATTGAAGACTTCGTCCGATGTCCGGATAGGACTTTCCTTGGCGTGGAAGGCAAGCTTGACGATACGGATATGTAGATCTCCTATCATTGTAACCGACTCTGTGTAACCCTAACCTATCCGGTGTCTATATAAACCAGAGGGTTTTAGTCCATAGGAGGAACAACAATCATACCATAGGCTAGCTTCTAGGGTTTAGCCTCCTTCATCTCGTGGTAGATCTAGTCTTGTACTACCCATATCATCAATATTAATCAAGTAGGAGTAGGGTATTACCTCCATCGAGAGGGCCCGAACACAGGTAAAAACATTGTGTCCCTTGTCTCCTGTTACCATCCGCCTAGACGCACAGTTCGGGACCCCCTACCCAAGATCCGCCGGTTTTGACACCGACATTGGTGCTTTCATTGAGAGTTCCTCTGTGTCATCACCGATAGGCCCGATGGCTCCTTCGATCATCAACAACGACGCGGTCTAGGGTGAGACTTTTCTCCTTGGACAGATCTTCGTGTTCGGCGGCTTTGCTGCTGGGCCAATTCGGCAGCCATCTAGAGCGGATCGAAGCTTCGCCCCGCCATCAGTCGATTTGGAAGTTTGAACTATACGGCCGATGTCCGCGGAGACTTGATCTTCGACGGATTCGAGCCGCAGCCAAGCGTGCCGCACTGTCTCGATGGGCATGATCTAGCTCTACAGCCGAATAGTGCCCTAGAGGCCACACCAGCGTCCGCTCCGATACTTAATCCGGAGCCGGATTCCCCGATCGAGGACGAGTGGCTGGACACCGCCTCGGGGGCTACGATCTCTACGGCGATTGAGCCAAACTCCATCCCTGTCCTTTGCGAAGACCTTGACTCGAGTGCGGACTCCTCTGGACTCCGAACCCTCGTGCCCCCGCCAATCGAATCCGATTGGGCGCCGATCCGCGGAGTTCATTGTCATGACATCTTTTCAAAGACTCGCCCTTTGGCGACATCCTGAATTCACTAAAGTCTCTCTCTTTATCTAGAGAGCCCTGGCCGGACTACGGTCAGGAAGGTTGGGATGCGGACGACGAAGAAATTCAATGCCCACCCACCACCCACTTCGTAGCCACTGTCGAAAGCTTACACGACGTGCTCGATTTTGACTCCAAAGACATCGACGGTATGGACGACGATGTCGGAGACAACCACGAACCAGCGCCTATAGGATGCTGGACAACCACCTCATCCCACGATGTATACATGGTGGATACACCTAAAGGAAATGAAGACGAGGAACAAGGGGACGCTACGAAGGATAAATCTCTCGAAAAGCAGTCAAAACGGCAACGTAAACGCCGAACCAAGTCTCGCCTCAACAAAGACCCAGCCATAGAGCAGGGCGAACCGGTGGACGACGAACAAGCTATCGAGTAATCGTCCGAACAAGACAACTTGGACAAACAACCCGTCCCCGATGAAGACAACAATCCGGACGATCTCACGCCGGACAAACTGTTGGAGCAAAATAACCTCCAAAAAAGGCTCGTCGCCACTGCGCGTAGCCTGAAAAAGCAGAAGCGGAAGCTCAAAACTGCGGAGGATGCACTCAGGATCAGATGGAGCAAAGTATTCAACACCGTAGACAAATACGGCGACAGTCGCCAAACAAAGAGCTACACAAAAAGAAAGCTACTGCCCGAATTCGACAAGGAGGCCTTAGAGCCCCCACAATCAAAAAGTAAGAAGGCCACACGGTCGGATGGACGACCCCACGGCAAAAAGAGAGCGGCAAATGGCACCGAACACAAGCCGATGTGCGATCCGCATAAGGATTCACATCAAAAGGATGGCCCAGTTAGGTCCATCTATGGGCCAAGAAAGCAAGCTCTTCAAAGCAATGCAACACGCCAAATACCCGAACGTCACGGCACACCCAAATACAGGGGCGCCGCACATCCCCTATGTTTCACTGATGAGGTCTTTGGATCATGAATTCCCGGCCGATTCAAACCCGTAAACATAGAGGCATCTGACGGAACAACAGACCACAGTCTGGATTGAGGATTATATCCTCCACATACACATGGCTAGAGAAGATGATCTCCACGCCATAAAATACTTACCCCTCAAACTCAAAGGGCCAGCTCGGCATTGGCTTAAAAGCCTCCCCGAAAATACTATTGGAAGCTGGGAAGAGCTCGAGGATGCGTTTCGGGCAAATTTTCAGGGGACCTATGTCCGCCCTCCGGATGCAGACGATCTAAATCACATAACTCAACAGCCCGAAGAGTCAGCCAGAAATTTCGGAACAGGTTCCTTACTAAAAGAACCAAATAGTCGACTGTCCGGACGCCAAGCCTTAGCAGCATTCAAACACAACGTCCGAGACGAATGGCTCACGGACACCTCGCCAAGAAAAGCCAAGAACAATGGCCGCATTAACAAGCCTCATGACCCGCTTTTGCGCGGGAGAGGATAGCTGGCTAGCAAGATGCAGCACCAGCGACCCAAGTACATCCGAAGTCAGGGATGGAAACGGGAAACCACGGCGCAACAAGGACCAGCGCCGGATTAAAGGGAGCGGTCCAAAGAGCACAACAGTCAACGCCGGATTCAAAAGCTCACGACAGAACAATATAAACTGCCCCTTAAGGACAATAGCGATGAGCTATCCAACTTAAACAAAATCTTGGACAAGATATGTCAAATCCACGACTCGGGAGGCCCGCAAACCATACCCACGTAAATTCCCTGGTCTTCAAACAGTCCACAGACTCAACGCCCGAACACAAGGGGCTCGACACACCAAGTGAAGATGACGACGAGCACCACAAGAAGAGCCCCGGAAAACAAAAGAATTTCCCACAAGAGGTTAAAACAGTAAACTCGCTTCATGTGATACAAGGGAAAAACAGAGCGGCGTCCGCTAAAATGCGCGCCGCACATACTACCCTAGCGAAGTACCAACACTGGTTGTCAAAACCAATCACCTTCGACCATCAGGACTACTCCGAAGGTATCCGGAACGCAGGATGGACTGCCTTGATATTGGATCCTATAATCGACGGATTCCAATTTACACAAGTCCTCATGGAGGCGGCGATGACATAAACCTGATATATCAGACACAATCCGCAGGATGGGGATAGACCCAACCAAATTTCGCCATAGCAACACCTCCTTTAAAGGGGTAATGCCAGCCCATATGCCCATTATGCGGGCTCCCTCATCGTTAGAAGTTGTGTTCGGTTCACCCGACAACTTCCATCGCGAAAAGTTAGTCTTCCATATCGCCCCATTTAAAAGTAGCCATCAAGCACTATTGGGACGCGAAGCTTTCGCCCGCTTTAAGGCAATACCGCATTATGCATCTCTAACACTTAAAATGCCCGGTCCACGCGGCATCATCTCATTAAAAGGGAATATTAAGTGTTACTCGAGCACGGAAGAACGTGAGACTGCCTTGTGACAGCCCCACACCTATCCGGCTCCGCTAGTCAAAGAACTTGAATAGGTCATTCAAACCCTGGACACGGCTAGACGAGTCCGGCACCTACTAGCGGCATACCCCCATACAAGGGGCTGCATGCATGTACAACAAGAGACAATAAAGCTCAATTTTATTCACTTCTTCGAATCGTACTCTGTTTATTTAATATAAAGTACATCTTTCGCACGATCCTTTTCTTTTAAACTAAGTTCCTTTCTTTTACAGACGAACAACGTGCTACACCCGTCGAGGATACGGCTACTTGGAACCACAGGTAGCAGACGCAGCAGGGACCCGTTGCAAGGATTCTTTTCAGATTAAGACCTGCGTAAACCTTTTTCTTGTCTCTTGTTGATATACATCCCCGGTTTCTTACTACAACCGAGGAGGAGGCTGGCGTTTGGCATTGGCCGCACTGAATTTTTGCGGCGTGCACTGGACACCAGGGGCTTAGGGCATTATTCTGCCCGTTTTTATAAAGACCGGATACCTTAGGGAGTGTTCGGCGTCTCGAGTTAGGCCTTATATGCATCAGCTCCGAATCATGTCTTTGGTCAAATGTTGGGTTTGCCCGGCTCCTGTGTTTTGCTGCCTTACGTTCCGTTTTCGGCTAACGCGGCACTGTGAGAACTATCGACATTGTGCCCCGGTTCGCCGCAAGCGAAAGCACCTCAAGAGAGAAAGCCGAAAACTGATCATGATATAGCGAGAGAATGTTCAACCACTCCGATGAGTCATCGGAATGTTTAGAATTCCTCCGCATTAACGAAGGACCGGTTTTCGATCAGGCACATACGCACTTAATTCGGGAGAGTGCGGTGCCCCCAGGGGCTATATAGTAGCCCCACCCTCGAACTCCTATGGCTAAGTGAAAGTGATAAAGCATTATAGTCCGGCTGCCTAGTTTGCTACGATACCACCTCCTTAACAGGACCAAGACATTGGATTAAGTGTGAAAAAGCGCCTTCTTTGCAAACACCCCCGCACTATGTGCGTGGGGGCTGAAGCCAAGGACTGCCATCTTTCAAAGTTATATATACATATACATAAACGGCCGCAGAGGAGTAGTTTACTACTTGAACGCACAAGTATAAAAAAGCTCTTATATCATATTGAAATATTATTTTCACAAATCATACATGTCATTTAAACATGATATCCTTCGAAAGCACTGCGTCTCTATTAAACGAAGCGCCTGCAGGACTTCCTCAAAATAGTGCTCGGCAGGTACTCGGCTTCTGTCTGAATCTTGGGATGCAACATCGGTGGACTTCATCTCCGCCCAATATGTCTTGACACGGGCCAGAGCCATCCGTGCTCCCTCAATGCACGCTGACCGCTTCATCGCGTCGATACGCGGTACCGCACCAAGGAACTGCTGCACTAAGCCAAAATAACTCTTGGTGAGGTCCGCTCGCCACAAATGAGTCATGACATGCTTCATGGCAAGTCCGGATAATCGATTCAGCTCGGCCCATTCGCCAACCGATCGGTCAACGGAAGAGGCCGCTCCGGACTATGGAATTGCGACCAATATAGCTCTTCCCTTCGTACTTTACGGCCTCGGAAGTGCTCAATCGCGTCGCGGCGCCGCTAAATCCAGATAAGCATCCTCCGAACTCCACAACTTGTCCAACTGAGCATACTTTGTATCCGTATATTTCCTCCGCAGTAGAAACGGTTTTCCAGCCGCAATCGCCCCGGCCTGACTCAGCTCCTCCTTGGCAGCTCTCAAAGCCGAACGGGCATCCTTGGATTCGGCGGCGACCTTTTTCAGGCCCTCTTACTCCGCTTGACGTTCTTTTTCAAGAACCTCGCAGCGGTCGGTAGCATCCTTCAATTTTCTGGCCATATCGGCCATTTCCTCATTGCTTCGGCAGTGAGCAGCCCGTTCGGCTTCTAGCTCTTCGGCTGCCCTTAAAGCGGCCGCATTACTATTTCTGGCCTGCTCTTTCGCTCGGGCGAGTTCCGCCCGAAGCTCCTCCATAGCAGCGGCACCATCTGCATTAAGCATACAAGTAGTAAGACATGGGCGTCAAGCTCCCTTACCAGGCGTCCGCGTAGAAGTCGCATACCTTGTGACTCGTCAAACCGTTTATTGACCGGTAGCGATGTCCGCATCCGCCTCGTCAAGTTGTCGCTTTAGTTCGGCATATTCATCAGTCCGGCTGGCCACGGACGCCCGCCACCTATTTAGGAGCGGCGATATGTTATAATCGAGATTTTGATCCTCGACACGCTGTCAATTTTGACAACATACCGAGTCTCGTGGGCTACTATCTATACTGGCGCATTCTATATGCATAACTGTCAGAAGGTACATCATTTTTGCGTACCTCGAACCCCGTCAGTAAGCTTCTGACGGCTTCATGCAATCCGCTCGCCGCGGATGCAATTCTTTCAATCACCGTACCCATTAGAGCACGGTGATCTTGTGAGATAGCCGCTCGCCCGAGCAAATCCTTCAGCTCCTCCGACCGCACACCACTTGGCGTTGGACCTTCCGGCCCCGTCGGACTTGGGGGAACCCTCCGTGATGACACCTCGGGGTCGTCCGCCTCGCATGAGGGTGCGACAGGTGGAGGCGTTTCACACTCCATCATCTCCGGAAGAAGATCCCCCGAAGACGAGCTCTGCTGAGAAGGGCTAAGGTCCGAACTACAAGGTACAATTTCGGTTATCTTCATAAATAAATGCAGGGATGTTCCTTACTTAAAAAACCCCTTCCTTTTTACTTACGGCTCATTGAGGGCTGATCCCTTGGGGAAACAGTCTTGGCTGGGGTACTTCCCAGCGCCGGACTCTCTGATGAAGATTTCTTTCCCCTCTTCGAGGCCTTGACCTCCAGATCTTCCGAAGCGGTCCTCTTCTCTCCTTGGAGGGTGGGAATTTTAATTCCTCCCTCCTCAAAGGCCTCCTTCGTGGAGGCAGTTGCTTCCCCGCTCCCCTCGCCTTCTTTGAAAGGCGCGGCCTTCAACATCTTGGCCAGCATGGGATCCGCGTGTTCTCTCGAGGAGGAGCCGGACACCTTATTAACTTTGCCTTGGCTATCCACTCTGTTCAACAAACGGCTCCTTTAAAGGGCATATATATATGATAAATGAATGAACAGCCTGTCCGTTCTGGGACTACTTACTTGAGTATCTGGCGATTGCAGCTTAGTCCCTCGTCCTCGGCCAGTCCGGACACTTCTCTTGTGATCCGAAGAACAGTTTATACATCTCCACGGGCGTCGTGCCCATAAAATTTTGGAGAGCTCGTGGTCCCTCCGGATTAAATTCCCACAAAGTGCGGAGGGGCGACGCATAGGCAAAAGGCGCCGGATCAAGATAACTCGCGCCATCGCAACCAGATTGAACTCTCTTTCTTGGAGGTCTCGAATATGGCCTCGCAAAGCAAAGGAACGCCCTGGACGGCCCCAGTTGAGCCCCTTGTTGACCCATGACGCCAGCCGTGGTGGACTGGCGGAAGGCGGGAAGCGCCAACCATTTGGTGCCCCTAGGAGCGGTGATATAAAACCACTCCCGTTGCCACAAACCAAGCTCCTCTTGAAAAGAGCCCTCGGCCACGGAGCGTCAGACATTTGCTTATGACCGCCCCTCCGCACTCTGCTTGCTGCCCCTCGGTCATCTTTGGCTCCACATTGAAGGTCTTGAGCCACAATCCAAAGTGAGGGGTAATATGGAGGAAGGCCTCACATATGACAATGAATGACAAGATATGGAGGATGGACTCCGGATTCAAGTCATGGAAGTCCAGCCCATAGTAAAACATGAGCCCCCGCACAAAGGGATCCGTCGGGAAGCCTAAACCCCGAAGGAAGAGAGACACGAACACCACGTTCTCGCCGGGCTCGGGAGTGGGAGTGACCTACCCTGGAGCAGGCAGCCTATGCGAGATCTCGCCGGTTAGATACCTGGCGTCTCGCGGCTTTAGCACATCTTCTTCTGTGATGGAAGAAGACATCCATCGGCCGTGCTGGTCGGAGCCGGACATCATTGAAGGTCCGGAGCACCTAAATCTGAAGCTTTGGGTGTTAGAACTCGAAGCGCGAGGCGAACTCGATGGAGGGTGTAAAGAAGAAGAGGGCCTTGGTCTCATTATAAAGAGGTTGAATACCAAGAGCCCTCCCCGTGGTCGATTAGGACTCGCCTTTGATAGAGGAGGCGTGCCGACGGGCACGGTTGGGTTACCCACGTCCGTATTGATGGGAATCCCGGAATAAGGGGGCGCGATCTATGCTTTAATAAGACGTGCCAAAGAAACTGCCTCGCTAAACGCTACCGAGGTGGAACAAGAAAAAACGATTCATATAAAGGCCTGGTCGTGGTGTGATGTCACGCCGCGGAATACGTCAGCAGATCTGTGCAAAAGTTATTCTCTCTACGGTGGTATGTGGAACTTGTTTTGCAGAGCCGTACACTATCCTTGTGACCAAAACCTTCTATGAAGTATTCGGAGGAGGAACCCGTCTTGCAATGCCGAAGACAATATGCGCGCCGGACTCGTCGTCATTGATGCCTGGTTCAGGGGCTACTGAGGGAGTCCTAGACTAGGGGGTGTCCGGATAGCCGAACTATCATCACGGCCGGACTCCAAGACTATGAAGATACAAGATTGAAGACTTCGTCCCGTGTCCGGATGGGACTTTCCTTGGCGTGGAAGGCAAGCTTGGCGATACGGATATGTAGATCTCCTACCATTGTAACCGACTCAGGTAACCCTAACCTATCCGGTGTCTATATAAACCGGAGGGTTTTAGTCCATAGGACGAACAACAATCATACCATAGGCTAGCTTCTAGGGTTTAGCCTCCTTGATCTCGTGGTAGATCTACTCTTGTACTACCCATATCATCAATATTAATCAAGCAGAGTAGGGTATTACCTCCATCGAGAGGGCCCGAACACAGGTAAAACATCGTGTCCCTTGTCTCCTATTACCATCCGCCTAGACGCACAGTTCGGGACCCCCTACCCGAGATCCGCCGGTTTTGACACCGACAGCCGGGCTAGGGGCCTCCGGGTTATCAGAGTTGTTGAAAGTGTCTTCGGCGGACGGATCAGAGGTTGGTGCTAAAGAATCATAAGCCGGTTCAGGCGGCGGCTGATGAGTGGAAGTATCAGGAGCAGACATGCCAAGCTCCGGTTCAGAGACGACACGGTCCTGGGCCATCTTATTCTTTTTTTCCCTTTTACTGGGCTTCACTTGCACGTTGTGGATAAAAGCAGAAGGATGAGTTCAAAAACAGGAGTAAGGTAAATCGTAAGGTAAAAAAAACTACATTATCCAGGGGCAATTTTGAAAGCCGGCATATTAGATTGCATAGACTCGCAGGAGGAAGGAGAGGTATCCTGATAATTGGAGTCAGATGAATTAAGAGGTTGACGAATTAAACCCGCCAAAGGGTAAACAGAATGTAAATCGAAGATAACCTCAGCCCGACGCTTCCTGGTTACGACAGGTAAGCCGGAGGAGAGTTCTATATCATTGCTGGTCCAGGTCTGCCTCCGGCTTTCCAATTGCTGTTGCTTCATTAGAAATTGAGGATCTTGGTAAGCCAAAGGATGTGAAATTCTTACTTTCCGTGTTACTCTTCGAATTTTCTGACGCGGCAGGGGCTCGGAGTCGGAGGAGATTATAGTTACCTCATCCTCGACGGCTTGGCTATTTCCCGTGTCTTCCTGAAAAGGTTTAATGTCGCAAGGTAATGATAAAGAGTCAAAGGAGTTAAAAGTTACCTCTTCTTCATCATCATCAGTATCGTCAAGTTTAAACATATCTGAAGCGCTTGGTTTCCTCTTCTTCGAAGTTCCAGTCTTGGCGGCTTTCCTTTCGGCTCTTTTTGCCGCTCTGGCTTGCTTGGCCGCTTCATGGTTATATTTGACCTTCCAAAAGCTATCATCGGCCTGTGAAGAGTGATAAGGGGTTATGAATAAAAGTAAGGTATAACACAATAAGGGGTAATTATTGAGGTTAATGACTTACTGCAGGGGCCAGGTTCTTCTTGCAGAAAGGAAGTAAGCCAAAAGCATTACTGGTCACGATGCCCTCTTTCAGCAACGTCTGGGTTGTAGCATCCACCACATCATCTGGTAAGTCGTCGGGACTATGACGCAGTGGGTCATTCTTCTCGCCTGAGTAAGTGCACATTAAGCCGGGGCGGCCGCTTAACGGAATCACTCGCCAAGCGACCCAGACTCGGACTAGGTCAATACCATCTAAGCCATTCCCCAGCAAAGCTTTGATCTTCTTGATAGTGGGGGTGAGTGGCAGACGTTCAACAGCAGTCAACTTGTCCGGCAGCGGGTGGCTGGATTCAAGGCGCAAGGCTCGGAAGCCGAGCAGTGGGTTTTCGCCAGCCGGAGAAGTATCTTGGCAGTAGAACCATGTCTGATTCCAATCTTTTGGATGACTTGGCAGTTCAGCATAAGGGAAAAGACAGTCTCTTCACCGTTGAATCGATATGCCACCAAGTTCTAGACTGGGCCCGTTGGTGCGTTCGTTCTACCGGTTTAAATAAAACAACTCTCTGAATAAGAGTAAGCTGGGCTCTTCTCCAAGGTACACCTCGCAGAAGACTTGGAAGTTGCAGATATTTGACACGGAATTGGGCCCGATGTCTTGAGGTCTTAAGTCAAAGAAGTGCAAAACGTCTCTAAAGAATTTTGAACCGGGCGGAGAGAATCCCCGGCTCATATGATCCGTAAAAACTATCACCTCCCCTTCCTTGGGTTGAGGTTTCTCCTCGGACGGGTCAGGAGCACAATAAGACATGATTTCCTTCTTGGGTAGGTGGCCAGACTTCACAAATTCGGACAGTTTGCTTTCTGTGACAATGGACGGGACCCAATTGCAGGTCACAGGAGCCTTGGGAGCTTTAGGTGCCATGGTGTAAGTGGAAGCCTATGACGAAGTAAAAATTTCCGGTTTAGCTCATAACCCGGAGGAGAGCATTATTAATTTATTCAAGGCGGCGGCATAAGAAGGGGCCTAATGACATATGGGTAACTATGCAGTGGTATTTAAGTCGCTACAGGTTTCAGAAACAATTAAATTATTCAAAGTCGTCCAGAAGCAAGCAAGACTGACAGCCGGGTTGCTTTAAACCGGCTATATGGACTACCGTGGTTAAACAGATTCAACAAATTAAATATTTTGGCTAAGTATGGAACAAACAGGTTTTGCAAGTTGCAGTTATTATTTTGGATCAAACGGTTGTTCTAAAAAGAAAATTTATAGCCCTAGAAGTGACACAGATGAAGCTCATAGGCTTGAAACGGGGCCTCTGTGCAATGGAAAGGGATCTATGTGCATTTGGAAACGAGTGCGAAACAGCTGCCGCAGCAGTTTTATACTGTCTAAAGATTAGAAAAAGGCGTCGGAGGTGGAATCTATCAAGGGTTCGTGGCGGACGGTGGCGGACACCGACGAAATCGAAAAAGCTCCAACGCAGATCTAAGGAGGGGAAAGAGAGGAACTTACGGATGTGGACGGGCTGCGGAGATTCGTCGTTGATTTTCGGTTAGATTCAAGTTGATGCAGTGGCCTAAGTCGGTGGAGACGAGCGGCTCGACGGCGGCGGCGGCGGAGCTCGAGTGACAGAGGGGGAGCGAGAGGATGAAGACGACTGAGAGGGGAGAATGAAAAAGACCTAGGTCGTGCCTATTTATAAGGGAAGACCGACTGGGATGGCGCGAGAAACGAGGAGGCCAAACATCATTATCCAGCGGCCCCGACGCCTCGGTTTTCGGAACGTTCAGTAAAAGCAAAGATCCATTGGAAGATATAGCGGAGTATAATATGAATTTAAGTAAAGATGACGTCATGGCGGGTTAACACGGATCCAGAAGATGATGTCATAGCGGGTCAAAACCTTTGCGCAGTGTAAGATCAAGATTTATTTCTTAAAGTATTTTAAGATTGACATGAACCGGTTCAAATCAATCTGGGGCCTAATGTTGGGGATATAACTATTTGTGTAAGCTGCCCAGGAGGGGCCGGGTTACGCAAAGAAGACTCATCAGAAAGAAGCCCAAGACCAAGTAAAGATGGCGATTCAATAAAGGGTCTGAGGCCCACTAGCGATTTGAGGCCCATAGCGGTAAACCGCCATGATGGCATGACTTGTAACATAAGGTAGAAATAACTAGTCACCGAGCGGACATCGCCTATGAGCCGGTTGGGACTCAGAGGTCGCAGGCGTCAACCCGTGTATATAAGGGGACGACCACGGCGCTTAGGGAAAGAAACAACTCATCGAGAGCCGGGCATAGCGTATCTCGCTCCCTGGTCATCGAAACATCAAGCAATACCAACCCAACTAGACGTAGGCCTTACCTTCACCGTAAGGGGCTGAACTAGTATAACTCTCTGGTGTCATTTGTCCCGATTAACCCCTTTAAGCTTCCTAGTTGCGATGGCTCCACGACTAAGTCCTTGCAAGAGGACATCTGCCGTGACAATTCCACGACACAAAGCATATTCATGTTCATAATCAGAGGGGTAATAATATGCATAAAGGATCTGAACATATGATCTTCCACCAAATAAACCAACTAGCATCAACTACAAGGAGTAATCAACACTACTAGCAACCTACTAGTACCAATCCGGACTTGGAGACAAGAATTGGATACAAGAGATGAACTAGGGTTTTGAGAGGAGATGGTGCTTTGGTGAAGATGTTGATGGAGATTGCCCTCTCCCGATGAGAGGAGCGTTGGTGATGACGATGGCGATGATTTCCCCTCTGAGCGAAGTGTCCCCGAGAACAGCTCTGCCGGAGCCCTAGATTGGTTCCGCCAAGGTTCCGCCTCGTGGCGTGAGTTTAAATCTCGAAAGGTTGCTTATGATTTTTCCTCATCGAAAGACCTCATATAGCGTAAGATGGGCATCGAGATAGCCAATAGGGGGCCCACGAGGTAGGGCGCGCCCACCCTCGTGGACGGTGGGCCCCCTCCGTGAACTTCTTCCGCTGGATATTTTTATTATTTCCCAAAATGACTTTCGTGGAGTTTCGTGACTTTTGGAGTTGTGCGAGAATAGGTCTCTAATATTTGCTCCTTTTCCAGTCGTAATTCCATTCTTGGCATTCTCCCTCCATATGTAAACCTTGTAAAATAAGAGAGAATAGGCATAAGTATTGTGACATAACGTGTAATAACAGCCCGTAATGCAATGAATATCAATACAAAAGCATGATGCAGAATGGACGTATCAGTGCGCCGCCCCGCCCGCCCCAAAAACACTCCCCACCGCCGGTCCGCCGCCTGCCATCTTCTCTCTAGCCCACCCCCGTGCCGAGCTTTTCTCCGTGATCCCCACGCCACCGCCCGCTTAACGCCCGCCACCGCCGACGACCACCGCCCCATCCTGAACCCTAAGATAGATAGGGATACCTCTCCGGCGAGCCCCCCTCCCCGCGACGGCGGGGTCGTCATTCACCCCGACGATCCCCCGAAAATCGATCGACCCAAAAGTCGATTCCCGATCAAGTGTAGGTAAATCGGAGCAGCATCACAAGCAAGAGCAAGAGCGAGATCAAGAAGGCGAGCAAGAGAAATAGCAAGAGCTGACCAGAAGGGGACCGAGAGCAAGAGCAGAGCAGAAGGCGAAGCGAGAGCTAAAGCAAGCGGCAGCTCCTACTGATGTGGACGTCGCCGCCGAGGGAGCGACGCCGTGGAGGAAGTGGTCGGCGGCGCCGCCGTGGATGGAGCCGCGCCATGTCGGCTCAGGACCGAGCGCTGGCAGCACTGTGAGATCGAATCAAGAAGAAAATGTGGCGATTAGTGTACAACCTCTTTGGTGGTGCCGATTAGGCCGCAGCCTCATCCGAGAAAATGGTGATGATGATGCTCTTCCGGTGGTGCAGGTGAAGACGGCGGTGTGGGAATGGAGGTGGCGCGAAAGACGAGGGGAACATCGGGGCAGCTCCTTGGAGGTGGAGGACGGGGTGGCTGAACCAGCGGGACGATGAGATCGACGACAGATCCTCATCCGGTATGGTGGATGAGGGACGTCGAGGTGTTGCTGTGGACGACGTCGTCGGGGAAGAGGTTCCAGCTGGGTGGCGGATGGAGCAGGGTGTGGGGTTTCGTCGTGGGTTTTCACGTCCTCGGTGTACGAATGGGTGGGCGGATGAGATGGCAGTGGGGGACCATGGCTTAGAGACACGCTTGTCCGAAATGTGGGGTAAGTTACGAAAGTACCCCCACCGATTTGAGGCGGTTCTTTCAGTTCAGGGGTACCACGGGCATTTCGTGTGTCGGGATTTCACGGGAGGTGGGAGTTTTCGCGCGCGTTGTAATTTCGGAATAGCAAGGCGCAGGTTGAGATGGAGGGAGTTGTCGGAGCACAACGAGACAAAGATATATCTTAAATATTTTGGGCTAACAAGGCGCGGGTTGAAATTTCCGTACAAGCCTAACATGTACTGTACCAAATCAATCCGCACTACAAATGTCATTCAAAACTTTGAATTCATGTTATGTTCAATTAAAATATTTTGCTACGTGTATAATGCATGCAAACCTACTACTCAAATGAACGTTTTAGTGCATTCGAAACGTATATACTACCGCTTCAATATGAACTAAATTTGAATTCGTTTATGTCGGCGTTCTGGGAACGGGGGTCCCCAGACTTGCCTGTCTACGGCCTGCGGCGTGGCTCAAAGGGGGGCCTAGCACAGCCCATCTTCATCAACACAAAGCTCAAGACCCTCGCGAGGGGCCAAGCCTCGCGGGGCGGACGACAAGGAGCTTCCTTAGGCACAGCCTCATCAGGCTGGCTCACGAGGAGGCGGAGAGATCAAGGCGGGGTACCTCACGAGGTGCCCATGATGCAAGCCATGACGACCGAGGGCGCCAGGCGGGCGCCAGCCCGCGCAGTGTCCTCCTTTCCTCTTTGGTGCAAAGGGAGCAAGCGCAGGCGAGAGCATCAAGCAAAGGCATCCATTTCGGTGCAACGAGACCAAGACCAGCCCAACGGCAGGAAGGAAGTCATTGTGGAGCCCAAGCAGGCGTAACCACCAGAGACTTTGACAGGCGAGGACCAACTTTAGTCAGGATAAGTGTACCAGATGTTCCCCTGCAAAATGGCCAATTGTTGGCGCCCTTGCCGCTCAATATTTGGGAAGAGGCCCAGGGCCTTTGCCTATAAATAGGACTAGCCACCCACAGGGTAGATGCATCTAGAATCAAGGACCAAGGATCCAGCACTTGGAATCCGAAGAGAGAGAGAGAGAAGGGCGACTGAACTCCTCCTAGCAGTTCATCGCCCCAGCCAAGAACAGACCCTCGCGAGGCTGTTCTTCCTTGTATTGTTCATCACCATCAGCCCAAGAGGCAATCCACCACACCACAAACTAGAGTAGGGTATTACACCACAATGGTGGCCCGAACTAGTATAAACCTTGTGTCTCTTGTGTTGTTCTTTTCATAGCTTAGATCCTAGCATGGCGGCGGGGTGCAGGTAGGTAGAGGGAGAGATCTCCGCGCGCACCCCAGTGTTCGAACCTCAAGGGTCTGCCAGAACCCGAAATCCAACATTTGGTGCGTCAGGTAGGGGTGCGCCAGAATTCGTCTTCCACCGCCCTATTCTCCTCCGACCACCGCATCCAAATCTGATGCTTGTCGGGCCCGCGTCGAGCGCCGAGCCGCTCTCGCCTCCCGCGTCGCCCAGACGGCTCCCGTCGGAGCGCCCTCGCTGCTCCTCGTCGCCGCCATTAACGCCCGCCACTGCTCGGCGGGAACGGCAGCAAGCATCGCCCCAAAGATCCTCCGTGAGGCACGACGGCCGCACTGCTACCCCCTCGCTCACCCCAGCTAGTTCTTCGTCTCGCGCGTTCCGCGCACCCATGGAGGCTCGAGCCGCGCTCATAGCGGCGAACTAGTTCCTGTGCTACCGTCCCGTCGACGACGTCTACGAAGAATGGCTCGACTGCCGCCGAAGCTCGTCTGCAGCGCGCAGGGGGCTCCCTCGCGCGTCCGTCTGGCCCCGCACTGCACCCGCCTGGCTGGCGATGAAGCTCGGGCGCCCCAGCCACCTCCCCCTCAAGAAGGCGCCCTGGCCCCAAGGCGCGTGGCCCCTGGGCGGAATCCGCTCCGTCAGGCGCCAGCACGGCAAGAGCAGAGCTGCCAAGAAGTCCCTCGCCCGCAAGAACCACTGGTGCTCTACCTCGCCGCCACTCCCTACTCCGCCAGCGAGCCCTGGTGGCGGTTAGGGAGGAACGTCAAACCAAAACCACAAAGCAGCTCCGGCCAAGGCGGCAGAACAAGGAAGACCCACAGGAACCACTACCACGGCCGAGAAGGATCAGCCGCCGCAGGGGAGCGCACTGGGAACGGAAAAGACCCCTCCCCCAGATGGCCAGCCTCTGGAGGCTCCATCGCCCCAGGAGGTGCCACGGTCTCCGAAGGGCGCCATCGGCACCGACGCTTCCAAACCTCGTCCAGACTCAAAGGTACTTTCACAAGACGGTGTTGCGGGACGCGAGGGCACGGTACCCCATGCCTCAGAAACTCCTCCTCGTGCTGCTGGTGGCCTCGCGCAAGCTGCAGCACTATTTTCAGGATCACCCCATCAAGGTCGTCTCGGCATACCTCTTGGAGAGGGTGCTCAGGATCCCTAACTCGGCCGGAAGGGTCGCTGAGTGGAACATTGAACTACAAGTGTTTCAGCTCAAGTTCACTATGACCAGGGTCATCAAGGGGGCCGCATTGGCGGATTTCGTGGCAGAATGGACGAAGGCACCGAGCCTCAAGGTCGACGAGGATCGGTCCCTCTCCTCGGGAAGCGAGGCGCCAGAAGGCTGGGTCATGTACTTCGACGGGGCGTTCTCCAGGCATGGCGCTGGGGCTGGGGCGGTGCTTATGTCTCCCACTCAGGACAAGCTCTACTATGATGTACAGCTCTGTTCCCAGCAAGGTGAAAAGGTCTCCAACAACATAGCGCAGTATGAAGGTCTGATAGTGGGCTTGAAGGCCGCAGCTGCCCTAGGGGTGAAGCGCCTTACCATCAAGGGTGATTCGCAGCTCCTCGTCAATTTCTCCAACAAGGTGTACGAGCCAAAAGATGAGCACATGGAAGCCTACCTTGCGGAGGTTCGCGGGATGGAGAAGCAGTTCTGGGGGTTGGAGATGCAACATGTGCCCCGCGGCACCAATCAGGAGGCCGACGACATCGCCAACCGAGTCCAGGCGGTTACCTCAGGAGCCTGGCGTCTTCGAGGAGCGGCTCTTCAAGCCCTTGGCCATGCCATCACTATCAAACACAGCGCAGCCTCGGGAGGAGCTCCCCACCACCGCCTCGGGAGCCCAGTGCAGGCCCGGCCTCAGGAGTGCGCCTACTCCTAACGATGGAGCCTCAGGAGGGGTGTTGGATCACAGAGCTCCGGAGTTACTTAATGCAAGGGACCTTGCCGGAGAAGGAGGAGGAAGCGGAGCGTGTGGCGCGGCAAGCCACATCATACTGCATCAGGGATGGAGAGCTCTACCGGAAGCGGCTAAATGATGTGTCTCTACGCTGCATCTCCAGGGAGCAAGGGAAGGAGTTGTTGGCAGATATACACTACAGAGACTGTGGGCATCATTCGTCATCGCGGACCCTCGTCGGCAAGGCGTTCCGCAGCGGGTTCTATTGGCCCATCAAGGCCAACGACGCTGGCCGAATCGGGTGAAGGCTTGCGAGGCCTGCCAGTTCCATGCCAAGCAGCTCCATGAGCCGGCAGGAGGTCTGCAGACTATACCACTCTCGTGGCCATTTGCAGTCTGGGGGCTGGACATCCTGGGCCCATTTCCTCGGGCGCCAGGGGGCTATCGCTACCTCTACGTCGTTGTGGACAAGTTCACCAAGTGGGCTGAAGTAGAAGCCGTCCGCACCATCCCCGCAGGTTCCACGGTCAAGTTCATCAAGGGCATCGTGAGCCGGTTCGGGGTGCCGAACCGCATCATCACCGACAACGGTTCGCAGTTCACCAGCAACCTCTTCAAAACATGCTCTGCTAAGCTTGGAACGCAGATATGCTAAACTTCGGTAGCGCACCCCCGAAGCAACGGCCAGGCCGAGCGGGCTAACACAGAGGTCCTGAGGGGCCTCAAGACCAGGACGTTCAAGAAGAAGCTGGAGGCCTGCGGCAGGGGTTGGTACAATGAGCTTCAGTCCGTGTTGTGGTCCATCCGCACAACCGCGACCAAGCCAACCGGAGAGACCCCGTTCTTCTTGGTCTATGGAGCCGAAGCAATCCTCCCTCACGAGGTTAGACGTTGTTCCGCACGGGTCCTGGCGTTCGACGAGGCGCAGCAGGACGCCATGCGGGGGGTGGACCTCGTGCTGGGGGAGGAGCGTCGTCGAGAAGCCACGTTGCAAGCGGCGAGGTACCAACAAGCACTGCGTCGATACCACTGCCGCAGCATCCACCCCAGAACTCTTGAGGTAGGAGACCTCGTGCTCAGGCGGGTTCTCTCCAGGGAGGGACTGCATAAGCTCTCTCCCATGTGGGAGGGCCCGTTCAAGGTTGTTCATGTTTCTGTGCCCGGCCCGCTGGCTTGGAGACTCGGGAGGGGTGCCACCAGAACGCGTGGAACATCCAGCACCTTCGGAGGTTTTACCCCTAAAAAGGCCCAGAGCCTGTGAAGAAGGTGAATGCCTGTGAAGATTATCTTTTTGGAAAAGGCCCAGAGCCTGTGAAGAAGGCGAATGCATGTGAAGATTATCTTTTTGGAAAAGGCCCAGAGCCTTTGAAGAAGGCGAATGCCTGTGAAGATTATCTGTTTGGAAAAGGCCCAGAGCCTGTGAAGAAGGCGAATGCCTGTGAAGATTATCTTTTTGGAAAAGGCCCAGAGCCTGTGAAGAAGGCGAATGCCTGTGAAGATTATCTGTTTGGAAAAGGCCCAGAGCCTGTGAAGAAGGCGAATGCCTGTGAAGCTGTCGCGTTTTGGAAAAGGCCCAGAGCCTGTGAAGAGGGCAAATGCCCGTGAAGCTTGCTTCCCCCGAGAAAGGCCCGGTGCCTGTGAAGAAGGCCAACGCCTGTGAAGCTCGCCGCCCGTGACACTCTCACGTAATAATGAGTTGGGGCTGTACACGCCCCGGAGTCTCAGAGCGCCCGGCCTCGGGCCCGGGCTCCCTCCCACGCCTGGCGGCACTTAGCTCTGCTACCGGTGAGAAGACGTCGAAGACTAGATTAGGTGCCGGACGCGGCTTTTTCATTTGCTTTCTGCAGTTGGCTTGTTCATTCTCATTTGAAGTTTTATTGAAGCTGTTGCTGTCTTTGACTTGTGGCTCTTCGACTTTTCGCTCTCCTGCCTCGATTTCTCTTGCGCAAGGTCTCGCGAGGGGGGAGCTCGAGCGCCCTGCGAGTGTTTCTGTCCATATTGTTCAAGGTTTCACAACCTGGGTCCACTACAGGAGCACCCCTCCAGTCCGTGCCCCACGGGCACCGCGACACGAACACAGGACCCGGGTCGGTCGCCCCCTACGGCTGAGGCTGGGAACTACCTACGCGCGAGCGTGCGGCCGGAAGGCACATACCGAAATAACAAAAGCAGAGCAATGATTAACAGCAATAACCCAAACACGCCCCCACGGGGCCCCACACTACTGTCTCTTTACGCAGGAAAAAGGAAAAGAAAGGACAAATCAGGCGCGGCTCGCCCTACACCAGCCCGCAGGGAAGACTCGAGTCGCCTCCGGGGCTCAGGCGGACTCCCTCTCGCGCTTCACCGGGGCGCGACGGCGGGCGGGCGGACCCGCTACCACCCTCCAAGCAGGCACGACGGCGTGAAGGCCGACCGCAGCCACTGCTAGAAGAGTCGCCGCTCGAAGAAGAACCAGTGAAGCTCGAGGAACCCTGGGCGCCGCCAACCATGCGAGCACTGTCATCCCCGTCATCGCCGAGGCTGGCTCCCCGGCCGCGGTCGTCGTCCTCAGGACAGCACCCTGCGCGGCTACCATCTTCCCCAAACACCCTCACGTAAAGGGTGGCATCACCGGCGAACTTGAACTGCAGGGTGCACTGACGGCTCAGGCCACGCGCGCGGGCAAACGTCTGCCAGCCACGGGTCAAGGCCAGGCTCCCGGCTGCGGAGACCTCCAGCGAAGCCCATGAGGCCCGGCTGCAGCAGCCGTCCGCCTGGAGCCAAAGGCCTCCCGGGGCGCCAGCCGGGAGCTCACCTAGGAGGAAGCGAGGAAGTGGAAGCCGGGTGCTAGTTGGCTCCACTGACCACACAACGAACTCCGGCAGCGCCTCAGCGTGCTGCCTAGGGGTCAGCAGCGGCTGAAGCACGCCCGGCCATGACGGCCACCGCCGTCACCGCTGAAATCACCTCCATGACCGCGGGGAGTCGCCGTGGGGGCCGCGGGGTGTTTGCGAGGGCGGCCTCGACCGCGCTTGGGCGGGGGAGAGACAGGCTCAACCTGGCGGGCCTTTACCTTCTCTGCGGCCGAGAACTTCCTTGACGGAGCCATGAAGAAGAAGGGGAAGCAAGAGGGGATAGACTGGAAGGGCACGCGCCGCTCCGTACTTAAAGCCAAGGGAGACCAACCGCCGACCTCCACGATCGCAGGTAATCATGACCCGTTTAGCATGCAGGGACTTGTCAATTCGTGCAGTCACCGAAGCATCGTGGGGAAGTGGAGACGCCCACGTCCCATCAACCGCCACGTGGCGCCCAAGGTCGCAGGCTGTTAGGGTTCGCGGCGCTTCGCACTTGCCCTTTCGCCTCTCTGCTCGGCCAAGTCCGGGCGCGCCTTGGGCCCGGTGGCTACTGTCGGCGTTCTTGGAACGGGGGTCCCCAGACTTGCCTGCCTGCGGCGTGGCTCAAAGGGGGGCCCAACACCGCCCATCTTCATCAACACAAAGCTCAAGACCCTCACAAGGGGCCAATCCTCGCGAGGCGGACGACAAGGAGCTTCCTCAGGCACGGCCTCATCAGTCTGGCTCGCGAGGAGGCGGAGAGATCAAGGCGGGGTACCTCACGAGGTGCCCATGACGCATGCCATGACGACCGAGGGCGCCAGGCGGGCGCCAGCCCGCGCAGTGTCCTCCTTTCCTCTTCGGTGCAAAGGGAGTGAGCGCAGGCGAGAGCATCAAGCAAAGGCATCCATTTCGGTGCAACGAGACCAAGACCAGCCCAACGGCAGGAAGGAAGTCATTGTGGAGCCCAAGCAGGCGTCACCACCAGAGCCTTTGGCAGGCGAGGACCAACTTTAGTCAGGATAAGTGTACCAGATGTTCCCCTTCAAAATGGCCAATTGTTGGCGCCCTTCCCGCTCAATATTTGGGAAGAGGCCCAGGGCCTTTGCCTATAAATAGGACTAGCCACCCACAGGGTAGAGGCATCTAGAATCAAGGACCAAGGATCCAGCACTTGGAATCCGAAGAGAGAGTGAGAGAGAGAGAGAGAGAGAGAGAGAGAAGGGCGATTGAACTCCTCCTAGCAGTTCATCGCCCCAGCCAAGAACAGACCCTCGCGAGGCTGTTCTTCCTTGTATTGTTCATCACCATCAGCCTAAGAGGCAATCCACCACACCACAAACTAGAGTAGGGTATTACACCACAATGGTGGCCCGAACTAGTATAAACCTTGTGTCTCTTGTGCTGTTCTTTTCATAGCTTAGATCCTAGCGTGGCGGCGGGGTGCAGGTAGGTAGAGGGCGAGATCTCTGCGCGCACCCCGGTGTTCGAACCTCAAGGGTCTGTCGGAACCCGAAATCCGACAGTTTCTGTATTTGAATAAGATCTACAGTAATGATTGTTGTGAAGTCAAAGTATTTGAATTTGTTTCTCTGTTTTAGTAAGATCTACAATCATCATTATTGTCAAGTTAAACCATCGTTTGTGTATTATCTTCACAGCACACCACATGATTAGTCTCGAGTTACATATGAACTATGTGTACTATATGAACTCGAACTAGATTTTTGAATCCACTCTATTTTGATTTCAAATCACATTACATTTCTAGCTCTAGCTAGATCTTCATAATCTAAACCATGTCTCATATGTATAATGTGTTTATCACATTATGTATGGTGCCCCGCCCTCACGCCTACAAGTATTTAGATGTGAGTTGCAAACACCACACATTACTACAAATTCAAATAAAATGTGAGAACGTTCGATATATAGTATTGTTTAGATTGTTCGATATTTAGTTGTAAGTCGCAAACACCACACATTATCACAAATTCAAATAAAATGTGAGATTGTTTGATGTATAGTATGGTTTAGATTGTTCGGCATTTAGTCATGAGTTGCAAACGCCATGCATTATCACATTATGGTATAACATGTGCACAACACGTGTATCACCGCTATAGTCATGCATGCAATGTTTAAAACACTATGATCTCCTATTCAAATATATGAATCCGCTTTCATATCAAATTATGATCTTTGTTAGTCTCATACACCCACACAATCCTCTAACCTTTGTAGCTACCACTAACTTTCTCTCGTGCATGCACACGCCCTCCTCGCCCTCCCCCTCCCTCGGCATTCTATCCACTGGGCACATTCCATTTTTTCTTTAGGTCGTTCTCCCAGAGTCTCTACAACTCCTTTCCGACACACACCGATCGATAAACCTCTCCAGCGATGCCTGCCTACAACATACACACACCTTCAATCTCCTCCTTTATGTGTCCTTGCCTCGTGTCTCTCATATGGTCAGACACACGTGTAAACTCTCGCCCCTCTTTTCATCGATCTCACAACTGCACACTCCTCCCCCTATCTAGCTAGTAGTTGGGCCTCTCGCACCACCTCCTAGCTCCATTATCTTTGTCTATCCGTCTCGCTGGGCCTTATTTGACTCTAACAAATGGACGTACACCGACCATTCTCTCGCTATACATATAGCTAGCTAGGTCCTTATAACTCGTTTTTACCCACACGTCAATCGATCTACCTCATTAGTTGTGTCTCTCCCTTCCTCCGACAAACAACAATCGATCGACCGATCTAGTTAGGTTTGCTTACCAAACACATGGTTCCCCTTCATCATCAATGGATGCGTCCCGACAGATCTATCACGCACAGGCACACACAGAAACACATCCCCACTCTTATTGATAACATTGCAGTTCCACCCTCAGTTTGTCTAGTAGGCCTCTCCCACCATCTTCGAGAAGCAACTCCATCACCCATCCAGCACTCTACCCCTCTCCCTCCCTCTCCCTCCCTCTCTCTCCTCTCTCTCTCTCTGTCCCATCATATTTCCCGTTCTTTAGTTATGTATGGATGTCGACCGATCTCCCTCAAGACATAGTTGGGTCTCTCCTTCTCAACACATATACGAGTCGTTCTACCTCTATAGTTAGGCCTCTGCCTACCCCTCCCCCCACCCCCCTCCCCCCACACACACCGATACATCGAGCGCTCTAGTCATGTCTCCCTGCCACACACAAACTTGACATGTGCCCTCTAACGTTCCGGTAGGCCAGTCGCCCTATATCTTTGACTTGCACACACACACAATTTCGATGGATCTCTTCATCGATCTCGCACTCACCCACTTGATCCTCTCTTCGACTTTATCGATAGCTATGACCCCTCCCTCTCTTCTCGTGTATTGCCCGACCCTCTATGTATGATATGGATAGGCCTCCATTTCACACACATTGCATGCAAAATTTTGTTTGAGATTTCATCGACACATATTCCCACAAATAATTCACGAAATCAACCCCCACCCCCACCCTAAAACAAAAAACACTCACGAACGCGATTTGTATCTCTCACACACACCCACGTAGATGGGGGACGTGCACGAAGAGAACAGGTGCATGCACGGCGCACGTACTCCCGTCTCTTTCCAAACCACACCCACGCGGGTACACGGTGGAGCTCATTTCCGTACGAAAAAGGCAGCCCACGTGGTAATTTGGCATGTGTACTAGTTGTCCACTTGGTGGAGGGAGGATCGTCTACCACGGGTGAACAAAAAAATTGTGACTTGACGTGTTATTGTAACATCCCAAAATTCTAAATTTTGGAATGTTAATATAATTAATTGAATTGTTTGTTTGTTTGCTTGAGTGAATTAAACTTGAGTGAAATTTGAACCTTTTCAAAAACTTTTGAATGAGAGGGAATAAAATGACTTTCCCTTCTCCGTAAATTCAAATTCATCCTATTAAAATCAATGAGAGAAGATGACATGACTTCTTCAACTATAAAGAATTTGAACGGAGTTTTGCAATTTAATTCTTTCAAATATTTGCACTTGCTTCTCTATTTTTCTTCCCGAGAAATACCCCGAAAAATAAATTCTTGCAAGCAAGAAAGAGCGGAGGAAAATGACCCTCCAAAATCAGGGGCATTTTTGAAAATATTTGAGCCAAGAAAAACCAAAGTTTTTATTTAAAAATTATTTGCAAAAAGAAATAAAGCCTTTAGGGATTTTCTGAAAAAAATTTTTTTTAAGTTTTTATTTTGGCCGTGGAATAATGCTCATCATCTACATTTTATTTTTCTGATAATTTTAGTATATAAAAACTCTTTATTCCGAATTGATTTGATTTCCTTTTTATTGTTTTAGTTTCCTAATTTTAAAAATAGGAATGGAATCGTGTTTATTAGGAAAAACCTGCTAGCCCATTAAGCACTTTCCTATTCTAGCCCAACAAGAGATCATCTCCTTCCTCTGTTTCCTCTCACGTTACAGAAGCTTTCCATATCCATGGAGACAGGAAACTCCACCTTCCCGATCTCCCTCGTCTTTCCATCTCAGCGCCTCCCGAGACCGCCTATAAAACCCCCTCCCTCTCCTCGTTCCATTTTTCCCATCACCACGCCTCCTGCCCGTAGCCTCCTCGCCACCGTCCTCCTTTTCCTGCCTAGAACGCTCACCAGAGCTCTCCTGAACCTCCCATCGCCCAGCGCCACCTCCCCAAGCGCCGACCCTCCTCCGCCACCCCCACCTCGGCGACCTCGCCCCCCTCGCCGAGCAGCCCTCCACATCGCCGTCTCTTTCCTGCCATCTCTGCCTCACGTCAGGTAACTCCGTTTTCGTTTTTCAGATTTATTTCCGTAACAGATTTAGTTCCGTTCTTGTTTAGCTTATAACTTTTGATCTAGAAGTCCAATGATGCTGATTCTTTTATGTTAGATCACAATTTTCTTGTAGTTTCCAAAAATATATAATTTGTCTATGTTTGGATTTACAAAAATTGAGTTAGATCAGATTTGAATTAAAGCTTGTTTTGCTTATTCCGGGAGTTTAAAAATAGGTTTTTAATTAATTCTTTTTGCTCCTGGTCTCTAGGACCTTTGTTTATCCAGTAGTATTTAGTATTTTATTTTCAGATTAATTTAAATTAGGTTTTTAGCCAAACAGTACTGTTTTAATATTAGTTCTGTTTTAGCTTTTTATTTATTGTTTTTATTAGTTTTAAATTATTTCTTTTTGTCACTTTTGACAAAATTAGTTGTGTTTCTGTTAGATAACAGGAGAAAATTTATTTTTATTAAAAAAAAAATTATTTTCCTTAGTTTTGTATGAAACCTTCTATAGGTCATAGTTAGAGTTTTATAAAAGCTTTTTATTTGTTTCTTTTTGCAAATAAAATTTTATGGGAAAAAATACTTTCTGTTAAATTAGTTATTTTACATTTTATTTTCTGTTAATTTATTAGTTTAGTATTTTAATTGTTGTTAAGTTTTCACTTACGGCAAAACTATATTAGATGTTTGTAGCAAAGTCATAGATCTTCATTAGTAGTTTTTCTTTGTAGTTTATTTGAAGTTTCTTTTGATTTTGTTTGAGTTTTATTATCGATTTTCCTTGCTGTTTTGATTGTTATTTCGAGTGCTCAAATTGTTTGCTAGGATGTTTGCTTATGTGAATGCTATGTTTGACTATATAGATTTTCAACGGAGTGACGATTAGTTCTACCAAGTCATTTTCCGACGTTGTTATCTTCATCAAGTATTACCGTGCAAGTTCACTTTGATCATTGCTTTCATACCTATGTTTTTATTGCATTTAGTGGCATCCTTGCAACCACCCCTCAGTAGTGTTATTGAATCCTTGTAGTTGAGTAGTATGCATGAGGTAGGAACCCATCACCCTGTTACCAAGACCGGGACGTTATTTATTTTAATGCTACGCTATAGTAGACGGGTTTGGTATGAGTGCTCGTGGAGTGGTGTGAGAATGAAGGATCTACGTCAATGACGACAACACCATGATGAAAGCTGCAAGGACTGCATCTTCAAGGCCTCAAGACTTCAAGACTCGAGACAAGAATTCAATACACACTCTTTGGATGAAGGACGGTTGACGGGCACCTGGAGAAACCAGTGGTTGGCGGGATGCATGGAGAAGCGCCATGACATCTTGCGGAAAGCTTCACCCATACTCAAAGAGACGGAAGAATACTTCATGCCCGAAGCTTACCTGTGCAACCGCAAGTCATTATGGGCTCTGGCTTGGTTGACCTTAGTGGTGACTCTGGCCGGGACGGTACTAGCGGATGTAGAACTACGGTAGGATGGGATGAGTACCGACGATTGGTCGAGGAACTCTTTGGAAGACCATGTTTTGGTCATCTTGTTCTCAAACACCACGAAGTGCGAGAACGTAAAGAGAGGGATCGAATCTTGCGGGTAAAGTGTACAAACCTCTGCAGAGGGTTTATAACCTAATCGATTAGCCGTGTCCCGATTCACGGACAATTTGAGCATCTGGACTTGGATCTATCTCGGAACTCTCAACACCGGATTGATAACTTAATTGTGGGCAACTTATGATGATTTTGGGCTATGAGACATCGGTTGGCGGAACCATGTCATGACAGGAAACTCCATAGTACAGACTTCATTCTATTCTTTTGATGTAAGTAAAATAAAATCAGCTTTTATGCAAACAAAACTCGAATCTGAGCCACAAAGCCAAATTGCATATAGTATAGTTTTACCATCTGCTTTTCTCATGGTGTGATCTTGCCGGTACATTCAATGTAATCTTGACCTACACGGCTGCAACGTATCATGTTGCAGATATTTCCTCGACGAGTAAGAGTTACGATACAGGTTACGGTCTACACTCAACCTCGCCGATGGCGTTGATGGGACTCCACACCCGTTTGATTGTTTCACTGAGTATTATGAGGTATATATCAGTTTTACATTATTTATACATGTGATTGCACTTTGATATATACATTGATGTACTGTGTGTGCCAGCATACTGATCCAGGGATGGCACAGTAACACAGAGGCTTGACCGTCTGAGGTCGGGTCGCTACAGTTATGTTAAAAAAAGAGGCAAACCATGTGGGGCCTACCATAGAGGCAAGGCTCTATACACTAGAGTACTTTTGATGTGTCCCGTCAACTCGCAGAACGAGGAGAAGCTTGCTTAGTACGCCGTCTCCCCCGCCCACGGGCACGGTGGCTCGCAGGATGAGGTGAAGCTTGCTCCGCCTTACGCCCATCCCTCGCCCATGCACGCGGTGGCTCGCAGGATGAGGAGAAAAATTTACTACTCCCTCCGTTTACTCCTCGTCCCTACTACCTTGGTTATAGAGATTATATCATATTGTTTGGAATATATATGTCCTTTAGTAGATTTCAATATGAACTACTAGTACATACTCCAAACACTGATGTATATAGACGTTTTTAGAGTGTAGATTCACTCATTTTGCTCCGTATGTAGCACTCTCCCTCGCCCCTCGACCCTTGCCCACGTGGTGGACGTGCAGCAATTCATTCGGTCTCATATAGCCAGAACGATATATACTGCACTACCATTATTGCTCGACTTCCTGAAGAGGTGAAGAGCCAATCGCAAGGTTAATATTTTGGAGATGCCAAGCGCAAGGTTATAGGAGAACGAGTAGTAGGTGCCGTTTCATTTATAAATAAAGTTTTTTTTTCTTCAGTGGCACGTACGCAATATGATAGGTTCATATGGAGAGAAAAGGAAACCGCTCCACTATATACATAGTCAGGATGGGCCAGCCTACACGGTTGCTTGCTGGGGTTGCTCTCTTCACACTCTCTCGCACAAAACGACTGTGGCCACATCTCTAACATCTCGGCGGATCACATCCGCTTGGGGAAGGGGTGGATGCTTAGTGTAGATCCAGTGGCCGTCAACGACGGTGAAAACCCACTGTCAGCACGTCCCGATCAGGGGTCCCCACCGCTCTCTCTCACAAAGCCGGTGAGGTTGCCTTCGTCCCTTGCTCATCGCCGACGTAAGTGGGCTGTCGCCTCCGCCGCCCTCCTCAAGGTTGAGCTACGTCCCTCGTGTACAACTCCCTTTACAAAGCTTGCACCATCGCCTCCAAATGCCCACATCACTCCCTCGTGGATATTTCTCTACTTCTTTGCCCCACATACCTCTCTTGGCTTCTACGCATCAGATTTGTGATGAGTTTACGTCTCATCAACTAGTCCCAGTAATCTTATTCTAATCACGCTTCTTCAATTTCTTTGCCACAAGGATGCTCATCTCGATTTTGGTGAAACTGCACAAAATGATCCGATGGACAAAAGGTTCCAAACTTCATTTATTAGGAAGCTCGAACGTTGCCAGCAAATTTAAGCCTGGTCAGGGTTCACGGTTCAAGGGCTAGGGACTGCATGGATCGCTTTTTAGCTGCCTGCTCCAAAATAAGTGTCAACTTTAGTAGTAGTACAACTTTGTCCTAAAGTTTGCACAAAGTTGAGACACTTATTTTGGAACGGAGGGAGTACATATTTGCTATGATCTGTCAATCATTGAGATGCAATAGCATGCATGTTAGTCTCCTTTGTATTTGATGAAATGTTGCAATGGGCAACCTTGGACTTAATATACATGTAATGAAGGCTGGAAGCTTCATAGCATTGTACAAATTTATCTCATTGATAAATTACAGTACGTACTATACTAGTACTCCCTCCATTCCTAAATATAAGTCTTTGTAGAGATTTCACCATGAACCACATGCGGATGTATATAGATGCATTTTAAGTGTAGATTCATTCATTTTGTTCCGTATGTAGTGGAATCTCTACAAAGACTTATCTACTAGTAATAGCTAGCCCCCACTACCAGGAATTCTCTATCCTCTCCTTGAGCCACATCATCAAAATTGATGTAGCCGTTAGATGAAGTAAATTAGTCCATAATAGCCGTCTGATCTAGACATTGAGAGGCTCCGCACTAAGCCACATGCAAGCATGCAGAAATACTATGGCACATGCATGTGAGTGGGTTTTAAATCACATCAACATGTCTGCATGCAAGCATGCACTGGTAGCATGCATGTAAGTGAGCTTTTAAGTCCCATTAACATGTCAAAAAGAAAAATATAATCCCATTATGCAAAGAGGAGTTGGCTGATATTTTTTCCTTACGTGGGATGATTTAAATGATGATGGGAGTTTATTTAGTTTGGCTACCACATTTGTCATGCGGTTATAGAGTTTTTTAGTTCTATGAAATCGATAATTTTATGCAGAGAGATATATCGTTGTTCATGACAACGCGAGGACTCATCTAGTAATATTTAGGAACGGAGGGAGTACTATGTAAAGAGTTAGGTGTCGCACGGTGATAGTGTGAGGTGGTCCATGTAATCACTGAGCTGCGTGTTTTCACTTTGCTCTTGCACGCCTCCATTGTAAGAATGGAGAAAATTGTAATCTAGTAGTAGTACCTCCTTTTGCCGAAAGCGTGGGACATCCAAAGCAGTCCTACCACCTCAAGAATAAAGACCAATGAGCCGTCAAATCACATAGACCCAACAAGAAGTTGGACGACGAAGCCACCATCACTCTTGCGCCAAGTGAGAGGTCGTGTCCTCTCTGCCGGGCATGAATGCGGCACCGATTCTTTGGAGCGGTCTTGGACCGCTTCAGGTGGGAAGAGCCTTGAGCGATGGAGGGGCTTTGGGTGGGCCGAGCTGGTCGGGGAAGCGGCGTGGCGGTTGTCAGTATGTCCCTCTAGGACATGCCCGGAAATGAGAGGATGCACCGACTCGCTGCCAAAATCGTACACTACACAACATCTCTCTCAGAGGGAGTAGGTCGATCTGTCGCTCTCTCTAACACACACATGCTGTTAAACACACACACACACACACACGCACGCACGCACCTTGGTCCCGTTGCACCTTCTAACGTGACTTATTACACCTAGACGTGGCTAAAATGTTTTCTAGGGTTTGCACGCTTCACACACTCTCTCCAGTATATATATACACGCTGGAGCCTCAGCGCTTGTAGTTGCTCTCTTCACACTCTCTCGCCCTCTCCCGCTGGAGCCTCGGTGCTTGAAGTTGCTCTCTTCACACTCTCGCCCTCTCCAGATCTAAACAAGACTTCGTTGGCCTCTCTCTCCTCACCGCTGCTCAAAGAGTCGATAGGATCCGTCCGTAGGGAAGGGAAGGAGGCTAAACACTATCGCCGTCGGCGAGGACTACTGGCTGTTCACTTTCCACCCAACAAGGCGGTGAGGGCCTCCGACCCCTTCTTCTTCTTCGCCGTCTGTCGCCCAATCGAACCACGCCCCAAGAACCTTAAGGTATAATTTACTTACTCCACATGCATTGCTCTAGCTGCATGTATACCATGAATCAAGGGCGTGGTTCAAAGAGGAAAGGAGTGGAGGAAAGTAGTGGGAAAGTTGTATATAGCATGAATCTAGGACATGGTTCAAAGAGGAAATGATGGGGGAAAGTTGTATAGCATGAATCTAGGACGTGGTTCAAAGAGGAAAGGAATGGGGGAAAGTAGTGGGGAAAGTTGTATCGCATAAATCTAGGACGTGGTTCAAAGAGGAAATGAAGGCGAAAGTACTAGTTCGTAAAGGAAAAGGAAGGGACAAGGTTTGTAGAGTTTGAGCAGGACTAGATTTGTTGCGCTCACATAGGGAAAGGTGTCTAAAGATAAAAAACTGGTACCAACACAAATATGCTCCTTGGTTGTTTGTTCTTTGTTGCAACAGATTGTGCATGACCACAAGACATCGGTAGATGCACATGGTCTTTGTCGTCCCACCCGTGCAACTCATTAGCCATTGTTAATCTAAGGCCCCTGTTTGGTTAAAAACTCCCTAGTCCCTACCGCTTGGTTCCGGGGACTAAACATGGACTAGAGGTTATTAAATGACATGCTAAAAGACCATGTTACCCCTAGTAATGAACTAATAGAGACAAGGTGCGATGCGTGGCGGGCAATCGTTGGAAAAAGTCCCAAAAAGACTCCCTCTGGGTCTTCTTTCTTTAGTCCCAAATGCCCACTTTTAGTCCCTAAAAGTCCCTCCTGCTTGGTTTAGATGGGACCGACATGGAATTTTTTAGTCCCTACACCAAAATGTCCCCGTAAACAAACACCCTCTAATAATGCATTTGGAAAATTGATGCAATGCCACAGTTAAAAGCAAATTACATGTTTAACGAATTTTATTGTTAATATAATCTCTATGTTAATATTAATCAATGCCACCGTTTGAGAAATGCTACAGCCTTGCTTTCTTTCCCATTTAGATAAGGTAGATGCTTCTTTTTGTTGGCTTCATGTCATCCACCGTTATTGACCACTAATTGTTTCCTTTGCACCTATGTGTAAACAGGGTTATCTACTTCACCTCGTTGCCATTGTGACCTTCATTTGCCTTTGCACAAAACAGTTTTGTTTTAAGAGTGTTTTGTGCAGTTCAACCAAAATGTCACACCGACCATGTTGCTTGATTGCTTGATCTTAGTGGAACTGCACAAGAGGAGATCTTACTTCCTATCCTTTAAGGCGAATTTGGTTCAAATCTTCTTCTTGTGAGTTGTTTGAATTCCGCATCATGAGAGGTCAGTACTAGCCTTCTTTCACATGATTCTCGCGGTGTGCTTTCATATGTTGTGCTACTTATGCGATAATGTTGCTTGATTTTAGTGAATCGCACAAATGGAGATAAGACTTCCAATCAGATATGCGCACCGTAATATCCCATTGAGGTAAGATAAGGATATTTCACAACCGCTGGCTCATATTTTGCCACTTTCATCGAAAATTAAGTTTAGCACTATATTTGTGCTCCCTAATTGACATGCCAAATCTTACATTGAAGGCGAAGCTTATGCATTATTGAACCAAGTGATGAAGGGAAGAACAAGCGGAAGAAAACAAAATCAACTCCTGTGTCAGAATGAAGCAATCGAACTGTGTGATGACACAAGTAATGATATAGTTTTGCATCTTAATTTATTGCTATGGTGGAACGAGCAATTGTTTTGCCACTGATTTGATGCCACTCTTAATGTAATATGTAATTATCTCTACTTGTGCAAACAGGGATCTTCTTTGAAGATACCATATATTTTAGTGGACCTGCACACGAAGATGCTGGAAACATTAATCTAATCGAGGAGTATATAGTAAGCATGGCCACCACCGTAGATAGCAACAGATGGTTCTGTTGGAAATATGCCCTAGAGGCAATAATAAATTAGTTATTATTATTATATTTCCTTGTTCATGATAATCGTTTATTATCCATGCTATAATTGTATTGATAGGAAACTCAGATACATGTGTGGGTACATAGACAACACCATGTCCCTAGTAAGCCTCTAGTTGACTAGCTCGTTGATCGATAGATGGTTACGGTTTCGACCATGGACATTGGATGTTGTTGATAACAGATCACATCATTAGGAGAATGATGTGATGGACAAGACCCAATCCTAAGCCTAGCACAAAGATCATGTAGTTCAGATGCTAAAGCTTTTGTAATGTCAAGTATCATTTCCTTGGACCATGAGATTGCGACTCCGGATCTGGTAGGAATACTTTGGGTGTACCAAAGCGTCCTGGCAATGGCTGGGTGGCCATAAAGGTGCACTACGGGTATCTCTGAAAGTGTTTGTTGGGTTGGCACGAATCGAGACTGGGATTTGTCACTCCGTGTGACGGGGAGGTATCTCTGGGCCCACTCGGTAGGACATCATCATAATGTGCACAATGTGCACAATATTCTAGACTAACGCAGCATGGGCCATCCGGTAAATGTTGTTATCTCTATTCCTAATGAAGCAGTTGGTAGTCTTCGTCGGTCAATTTTCGTCCCACCTCTTCTAGTTTTTTGGTACCTTCTCCCACCTCTGACTTATCCACCAAAAACCGAAAAACCTCCTCCTGAGGCCCCAAACTGCACCCATCCACGTACCAAAAAAATAGACCTACGAAGGTTAACCAACGAAAAAAAGACCTACCAAGGTTAAGCAGCGACAAAAAAACCTAAACCTATCACCCGCTCCCTCGCGCCCCTGTTGCTCCCTCCTCGATCCCGATCTGGATCGAGGGGACGAGGAGCTCCTGCCTCCCCGACGGCCGGCCTCCTCCTCCCCCGCCGCTGCGTCCGGTGCCGCCACGGCCTCTGGAGCCAGGGAAGCCATGGCCTGAGCTCGGCCTCGAGGTCCCCGTCGCCGTCTCCTGCAGCTTCTGCCCCGCCGCCTCACCGCCCGAGCTCGCCGTCGCACCAACCTCGGCGCCGCGCCGCCGCCGGCTCTGGCGCGGATCTAGGCATGGCAGCGGGAAGTGGCTGTTTCTCTGGCTCGATCTGCTGCTACGGTGTCCAGGCGGCCGGAAAGAGATGGTCGGTGGTTGGAGGGGCTATAGGCGCGCTGGTCTTACACCGTGAGGGTTGGCAAGGTGGGCTACTCGGGTCCACTGGTTGGATGGTTAAGGTTGCCGGCGAAAGCTGAACTCCGGCAGTGGCCGGAGTTGTCGATGGCGGCACCGGCAGGCCGTTTCCTTGCTGAAGGTATCAATGTTGCAGTCCTCACCTTCCACTGCCCCATGCCTCCCCCTGTGATTCACTGAAAACCTGATTCGATCCAGCTTGCTTGCTTTGTACTGTATTGCGCAGCAGCCAGACATGCCCATCCGGTCGGAAAGGAATCGGCAAGCTGCAGATTGATCAAGCTAAGTAATTTTCTTATCTTTGTTTGCACGGCCAGATAGCACGCCTTCTTGCTGATTACTTCTTCCCGTACACTCAGTGAAACAACATAGATTCACTAATTCATTTTGGCCAGATGCGCTAATACAGAAAGTTAGCTTGATTAGTTAATCTTCAGCTAGATGAGCGCACACATGTAACGCACAGAACGTGCAAACACGGTAAAATCTATTGGATGGCAATAGGTGTGTGACGCACCTATGTTTTTATTGTTTTGATCTGGTCAAGTTCACACGGGTTCTTATTTTCATAAGGCCAAATGGTGTTCATCAATGCTTTCGATATCTTTCCTCTTTTTTCTATGTATGTTATCATGATATTTCTCTTGTCCTTTACATAAAATATCTTTTCATTGCCCTCGGATGACTCCCAAATGTTGTATTTCATCTGTCAAAAAAGGTGCTTTGCCTGATAATAATTTTTTTGTTATGTTTGTTCAAGAGTACACAGCAACATTGATTGTGCTAGGCGTGATGGAAACGTGATGCTTGCAGACACTTGTCATGATGCAGACGGATGGGGACACAATGGTGGGGAACTTGGGTATATGAATGATAGACATGATCAGAATATGCATGCCACATTAGGTTGACATGGAGTGGAGAGGAGCCAAGGTAGGGGTGGTGAAGGGAGGCATTGGAAGAACAAAGAAGAAGGTATTTGGCAGGAAATAAGGCAGAAAAATCAGTTGGGTACATAACGTTTAGCAAAAATGAGCTCACCATTTTCGAGTGTTTACTACATCCTGGTCATCTACAAGTACTACAAGACATCATATGTAACTACAACCTTCCTCTTCAACATGTCGTTTATTTTGCGGGTGTCATGTCATTCATTTTTGTGGGTAGCATTTATGTTGAAGACAATTCTTTATTCCTTTGTAAGGATAAATACAAGCATGTTAATTATTGTATGATATAGATTTTGTTTATATATAGTTTTTAAACTCAACATGTCGTTTATGAGAGAGAGAGAGAGAGAGAGAGAGAGATTACCACTCAAATTAGTATTTAATGTAATGAAGGTCAGACTCTTGTCTGGTTTGCAGGAGAGAGGGAGGTGTTGGTCGGGTCATGGTTCAGTTTACTGTGGATTTTCAATTCTTTTCACCTCATAATTATCTTTATTTATGTGTTAAGCTTTTTTTCTTCTTTTGGTCCTTTCCATTTGAGGCTTCTTGTGCACCTTGATTTAGTTCTGTTATTTATTTGGTGCCAATGTCTTAGGACAATACTTTCATGCATGTATTATTTCCAGCATTCAAATTTGGAGACCTTTGTTCCACTAGGTTCATTGCATTCACCTTATTGAAGATAATAAACACTTATTGAGGAACATGCTAAGGAAGGAGGAACGGACGTCAAGTTCCAGCTGCATATTATTCAGCTCGATTCATTGCTCAGGATAATTCAGAATCTAAAATTTGAAGGTGAGGTAGAGGAATATTGCCTGTCCTGTCCAGAAACAATGCTCTTTTTTTATTCCAGTCTATGTATTTCTTGTGTCTCATGGATTGAGTATTTGAGTTGGAACATAAGAATATTAGTGTCATAGAATTTGCACATATGCTTTATCCACTTGTGATTACTATTTACAAAGCATATATTTATATTTGGATTACAAATTCTCTGTACTTGTTGTCGTACTTTGTGTTTTCTACTGATTGTGGTGCCTCTTGAAGCAGGGAAAGCTAGGAGTCATTGATGACAGGTACGAAAGTTGGTGGACACCTACAAGGATGTGGAGGTGAGCATCATCGTGATGCGGCACAACCCCGGGGCGGCGCTGGCCACCCTGATCACGTTCGAAATCTTTGATAATGGCCAGTCACGGCGTTTGCGTTTGTTAGGCCGCGTGTGGGCGGCGCCAGCTTTAAGAAGCGGTTCCGGTTTGTTTTCGCCATACCTGAGGGCGTCGCTCTCCGGTTTATTTTTGTTGTTTGGATCACCGCAAGGTGAGTCGAATCAATCTCGGCCTTAGGCGATGCCCCAACTTTCTTGATATTCGTCGACATGATTCCTCAGTATGAGTCTAGAAAAATATGGCTATTTGATTGTAAAGAGCAAGAAAAGAAAATAATAAATTTGAATCTTCATGTGCATGTGCATTACATTCGTTTTCATTCTACTGATATGTTTTTGCAGGAGGAGAAAGCAACATGAAGTTTCTGGGGCGGGTAATGCTCTTCACGTCCATGGTTGAGTTTAATTGATTTTTTTTAATGATAAGGGAGGTCATGGATTCGTAGTCGTGGTGCATGTTATGTATTTTTCTGAACTATTTTTCAATGTGTTGAATCATGTGAGAGTATTTCCAGTTTCCATACAAATATACAAACTCATCTCCATGCTATATTTTAGGATAGGCTACAGATGTCTATGTTCTTTCATCCAGCCCATGACGCAAACTTCTTCCATTTGCCAAATTTGCTCTAAATAATGTTGTCATTGAGAAAATTATTGTGTGTGGCTCTTCCAGCTGTACATTTGGTACGATTTGCTCCCGCATGCGTGATGTGGTTATGATTTTCTGGTGCCTATTTTTTTGCAGAGATTAACAATATTTGGAAGATGGTATGGTTTGCCGGACCGGAACTAGAACAAGAACAAGAACGAGAAGGAGCTTAAGTAGGGCCATGTCAGGGTGTCGCTGCAATAGGAAATTGTCGCCGGCACTAAATACTAGGGGAACCAATTTTTTTCTACAAAGGTAACAAACTTTATGCGTCTAATTGAACTATAAATTATTGCCTATATAGAGGGACCAAATCGAGCAGGCCATAAACAACCTATTCCTGCTTATCTTTGTTTTCTTTGTATTTGTATTATTAATCTTGGTTTCAACTGGCGTGTTGAGTGCAATCTTCCGGGTGCAATCCTCAAATATGGGATGTCAGTACTAGCCTTAATTCAACATCTGGATTGGCTTATGATGGCATGGAGTTCCATCGTTTCGGCTGCTCGCGGCGGGGAGTGTGTGGCCGGTGCTTGCGGCAACAGCGGAGTGGCGTCTTGTGGCCTTGGTGTAGGCAGTGGCCAAAGGCTAATCGGCTGCTGCGAGTACGCCGTTGGCACCAGGTTCATGACATTGTAAAATAAATAAATCTTGATTCAAGATAAATGAAACCTTTCCTATATACAATCAGCTTTCTATTGAAGGTTGCATTTGATGGTTTATTGGCTCTTCTGTGTTTCTAATTAACATTATTAATATTTAGGGTGTAAGAGCTTTTGAATTTAGATGGTAGTCGAAGGAGTGGGCCAGGTACTTAGCAAAAGGTTTAGCTGTTTTTTTAGAACAGAGATGGAGCATGGGTTACCGACAAGATCCAACACAGAACGTGAAGTAGTGTGACTAAGTCCAAGAAGGAAAAAATGCTAGAGGGGGACCAGCCAAATGATGATAGCCAAGCCGCCGCCTCTCCGCCGAGAAAGAAGGATCCCGATCTCCGCCGTGGTGGACAAACAGCACGACGGGCGGAGCACCCAGCCCGTAGGCTCATCCCCTTCTCCGATCCACTCCGGCGGCGGCCATCGTTGGTACGTTGCGCTTGTGTCACCTCTCATGAATTTTTTCTGGTTTGATTCCCCATGTCTCACGGGTGTGTGGTATGCAGTCAAGGCATCGGTTCATGTGGTTTCCTGCTGCTGGCATATGTAGGTTTACCGCTGGATTCAAGTCTAGAAATGTTTTATTAAAATTGATTTATCATATGCTTTCATGATTTCATCAGGAAAGAGATGCAGACGAGAGGAAGAGAGCCTCCCCCAAGCTCTGTCTAGGCGATGCACGGGCGACGACCACCCTTCCTGTTATTGCCTCCATGGCTGGCTGCTCATCCCCAGGAACCTCCTCCCCTCTCACGTGTGCCACACTCTGGGATTAAGGTCTGCTCCTTGGCTGACATTTGCGCAGAACGATTCTCTGGTTTCTCTCCATCGAAGAATCAAAGAAACAAGCAAGCTGATGTCTAACATATTTGTTTCGTAATAGTTGGAACACAGGTATCTAGGGCAGGGCGTGGTCACATTGCAGGCAGCGAGGAGCAGCGCAAAGTTGTCTCGGCTGTGCCCTGCATCAAGGAGGAACACATGTATTTACAAATCGAGGAGGAAAACATGTAGTTTTCTGTATTTTTTGTTTGTTATTTTGTAACTTTATGCTTCACCTGTCCTGAATTATACGTATACTCATGTTGTCAGATACATAGGTATACAGATACATAGATATGGAAGTTACAATTTACTGATACATATCTGAATGTTATAGCTATAAAGATACCTAATTGTTATAGCTGAATGTAACAAAGAAAGTGGTATGGATGAATGGTGTCGTTTCTTTACCCATGCTGTGGTTGAAATCGTTGTTTGGTTCCCAGGTTGAACAAATCCGACATCAGTAAATCGTCGATGTTTTTATGGAAGTAGTACAGTAGGTTTAAGATTGGGTGATGATTCGTTCATTCGACTGCCAGGTGATCAGAATTACTGCTTTGTTTATTACTCAACGATGTCAGACACTGGTTTCTCTAAATATCTTTTACAAGTACAGTTTCTACTTTTTTCTGCAGAAATACTACATGGTAGTCTTGAAGTAAATACCAATTATGTGATCCGATATGTTGTTTCAGAACAATAGACCATCAATATTATTTTCGCCTCAGGTTCTAGAGGAGGATAACTAATTAAGAGAAAACTTCGGTGGGATAGAGACAGAAGTTTGCTATATTTCACAATACCCAAACAGAATTTCATTGCTGATTCTTCTCCCCTGAACTTTGCTCATGCCAATTACATTTTGTAGACCCTTTTTAAGGAAACTGCTTCGTTTACACCATCCCATTGGCATGTCTATTAGCAGTAATGAAACTCAAACGAACACTTCTAGGCTAGATATTACTGAGGTGTTGTGTACGTTGGTCCTTTTATAGATCTTGCCATCTTTGTTTGCCAGGTGATCAGTCATTTAAAGTATTTGAGAAACTTGAAGGGAAGCACATGGCAAAGCCATAATTACCTTTTAGTTATATTTCAAGTTGTAGGAAAGTTGGAATCAATCTGGAAAGCATCTTTCTATTGCAGATATTTTATTAGTGGCTTGAAGACTTACACTCTGTTTGATGTTACAGAAATAGTGAGGTTATGCCACAATGTTGATAGACTTGGTACTTGTAGGATGGAGAGGAGAAAACTGAAAAGGATGTTGATATGAGGAATCCAAGGAAGTGGAAGAGGAAGGAAGTTCTGATGATGGTGATAATTAGGTTAGTACCTTAGAACTTTATATGCACTGAGGTTTTCTTTGGGGGTAGAAAATTGGGTTTTAAAAGGTTCATCATTTTGGTAAAATTATGTATTGTATGTGTGCTCCTTCACATCAACAAATATGAAATGGATAGATCAGTTGATGCATAACTTAGTTGTCATCCATATTGTTAAGTTTAACTCATATATTCTCGCTCTCCAGAATATCAAGTTTGACGACGATGATGATTGGAACCAAGAGGAGGAAGTACGTAAGTTTCCATCTATTCATATGGATGTTATCCTCGATGTACTGTGACCACATATGTAATGCCTGGTTTGGTTTAATTATTTTCTTGTGTATCACTAGATAATCAGTTAACAAGTGTTGGCCATGGTGCATTGATCTTATTTAGTTGTGGTTTTGTATGCCTCCCCCAGCTGCCGCTAAAACCCACCAAAGAATTAGCAAGAAAATTGATGGTGGGAGCTAGCAATGCCGGCAGTGCCTCCTTTGTTGGAAATATGCCCTAGAGGCAATAATAAAATGGTTATTATTATATTTCCCTGTTCATGGTAATTGTCTATTGTTCATGCTATAATTGTGTTATCCGGAAATCGTAATACATGTGTGAATACACAGACCACAATATGTCCCTAGTGAGCCTCTAGTTGACTAGCTCGTTGATCAACAGATGGTCATGGTTTCCTGACTATGGACATTGGATGTCGTTGATATCAAGATCACATCATTAGGAGAATGATGTGATGGACAAGACCCAATCCTAAGCATAGCACAAGATCGTGTACTTCGTCTGCTAGAGCTTTTCTAATGTCAAGTATCATTTCCTTAGACCATGAGATTGTGCAACTCCCGAATACTGTAGGAATACTTTGGGTGTGCCAAACGTCACAACGTAACTGGATGGCTATAAAGGTGCACTACAGGTATCTCCGAAAGTGTCTGTTGGGTTGGCACGAATCGAGACTGGGATTTGTCACTCCGTGTGACAGAGAGGTATCTCTGGGCCCACTCGGTAAGACATCATCATAATAAGCTCAATGTGACTAAGGGGTTGGTCACGGGATGATGTGTTATGGTACGAGTAAAGTGACTTGCCGGTAACGAGATTGAACGAGGTATTGGGATACCAATGATCGAATCTCGGGCAAGTAACGTACCGATTGACAAAGTGAATTGTATACGGGATTGATTGAATCCTTGACATCGTGGTTCATCCGATGAGATCATCGAGGAGCATGTGGGAGCCAACATGGGTATTCAGATCCCGCTGTTGGTTATTGACCGGAGAGTCATCTCGGTCATGTCTGCGTGTCTCCCGAACCCTAGGGTCTACACACTTAAGGTTCGATGACGCTAGGGTTGTAGAGATATTAATATGCGGTAACCCGAAAGTTGTTCGGAGTCCGCGGTCTTGGAAACTGTCGTGACGCTTTGGTGACGAAGGTCACCGGGGTGGAGTCCCGGATGAGATCCCGGACGTCACGAGGAGTTCCGAAATGGTCCGGAGGTAAAGATTTGTATATAGGAAGTCCAGTTTCGGCCACCGGGAAAGTTTCGGGGGTCACCGGTATTGTACCGGGACCACCGGAAGGGTCCCGGGGGTCCACCGGGTGGGGCCACCTATCCCGGAGGGCTCCATGGGCTGAAGTGGGAAGGGAACCAGCCCCTGGTGGGCTGGGGCCTCCCCCTGCGCCTAGGGTTGGAAACCCTGTTGGAAATATGCCCTAGAGGCAATAATAAAAGGATTATTATTATATTTCCTTGTTCGTGATAATTGTCTTTTATTCATGCTATAATTGTATTATCCGGAAATCATAATACACGTGTGAAAACATAGACCACAATATGTCCCTAGTGAGCCTCTAGTTGACTAGCTCGTTGATCAACAGAGAGTCGTGGTTTCCTGACTATGGACATTGGATGTCATTGATAACGGCATCACATCATTAGGAGAATGATGTGATGGACAAGACCCAATCCTAAGCATAGCACAAGATCGTGTAGTTTGTTTTGCTAGAGCTTTTCCAATGTCAAGTATATTTTCCTTAGACCATGAGATCGTGTAACTCCCGGATACCGTAGGAGTGCTTTGGGTGTACCAAACGTCACAACGTAACTGTGTGACTATAAAGGTGCACTACGGTATCTCCGAAAGTGTCATTGGGTTGACACGGATCGAGACTGGATTTGTCACTCCATATGACGGAGAGGTATCTCTGGGCCCACTCGGTAATGCATCATCATAATGAGCTCAAAGTGACCAAGTGTTTGGTCACGGGATCATGCATTACGGTATGCAGTAAAGTGACTTGCGATAGCGAGATTGAACGAGGTATTGGGATACCGGACGATCGAATCTCGGGCAAGTAACGCATCGATTGATAAAGGGAATTGTATACGGGGTTGCTTGAATCCTCGACATCGTGGTTCATCCGATGATATCATCGAGGAGCATGTAGAGCCAACATGGGTATCCAGATCCTGCTGTTGGTTATTGACCGGAGAGCCGTCTCGGTCATGTCTACATGTCTCCCAAACCCGTAGGGTCTACACACTTAAGGTTCGGTGACGCTAGGGTTGTATGAATATGAGTATGCAGCAAACTGAAAGTTGTTCGGAGTCCCGGATGAGATCCCGGACGTCACGAGGAATTCCGGAATGGTACGGAGGTAAAGAATTATATATGGAAAGTCGAGTTTCGGCCATCGGGAAAGTTTCGGGGTCCACCGGTATTGTACCGGGACCACCGGAAGGGTCCCGAGGGTCCATCGGGTGAGGCCACCTATCCCGGAGGGCCCCATGGGCTGAAGTGGGAGGGGAACCAGCCCCTGGTGGGCTGGTGCGCCCCCCTTGGGGGTCCCTCTGCGCCTAGGGTTGGGAACCCTAGGGGAGGGGGCGCCTCCACTTGCATAGGGGGGCACACCACCCCCCTTGTCCGCCGCCCACCTAGGAGATCCCATCTCCTAGGGCCGCGCCTGGGTCCCTATATAAAGAGGGGGGTGGGAGGGCAGCCGCACCCCAACACCTGGCGCCTCCCTCCCCTCCCTGCTACACCTCTCCCTCCCGTAGTTGCTTGGTGAAGCCCTGTCGGAGCCCTGCTGCATCCACCACCACGCCGTCGTGCTGCTGGATCTTCATCAACCTCTCCCTCCTCCTTGCTGGATCAAGGCGTGGAAGACGTCATCCGCTCCGTACGTGTGTTGAACGCGGAGGTGCTGTCCGTTCGGCACTTGGTCATCGGTGATTTGGATCACGACGAGTACGACTCCTTCAACCCCGTTCTCTTGAATGCTTCCGCTCACGATCTACAATGGTATGTAGATGCACTCCTATCACTCGTTGCTAGATGAACTAATAGATGGATCTTGGTGAAACCGTAGGAATTTTTTTATTTTCTGCAACGTTCCCCTACAGTGGCATCATGAGCTAGGTCTATGCGTAGTTCTCTTTTGCACGAGTAGAACACAAATCTGTTGTGGGCGTAGATGTTGTCAACTTTCTTGCCGCTACTAGTCTTATTTTGCTTCAGCGGTATTGTGGGATGAAGCGGCCCGGACCGACCTTACACGTACGCTTACGTGAGACAGGTTCCACCGACTGACATGCACTAGTTGCATAAGGTGGCTAGCGGGTGTCTTTCTCTCCCACTTTAGTTGGAGTGGATTCGACGAAAAGGGTCCTTATGAAGGGTAAATAGAAGTTGACAAATCACGTTGTGGCTTTTTCGTAGGTAAGAAAACGTTCTTGCTAGAACCCTTTTGCGGCCACGTAAAAGATGCAACAACAATTAGAGGACGTCTAACTTGTTTTTTCAGCAATTGCCTTGTGATGTGATATGGCCAAAAAGGTTGTGATGAATGATGAATGATATATTGTGATGTATGAGATCATGTTCTTGTAATAGGAATCACGACTTGCATGTCGATGAGTATGACAACCAGCAGGAGCCATAGGAGTTGTCTTAATTATTGTATGACCTGCGCGTCATTGATTCAACGCCATGTTATTACTTTGCTTTATTGCTAAACCGTTAGCTATAGTAGTAGAAGTAATAGTTGGCAAGCAACTTCAAGGAGACACGATGATGGAGATCATGATGATGGAGATCATGGTGTCATGCCAGTGACAAGATGATCATGGAGCCCCGAAGATGGAGGTCAAAGGAGCTATATGATATTGGCCATATCATGTCACTACTATATAATTGCATGTGATGTTTATTATGTTTATGCATCTTGTTTACTTAGAACGACGGTAGTAAATAAGATGATCCCTCACAATAATTTCAAGAAGGTGTTCCTACGTGATGATCGGGTGTGATAGATTCCTACGTTCACATACAATGGGTGTAAGATAGTTTTACACATGCAAAACACTTAGGTTAACTTGACGAGCCTAGCATGTACATACATGGCCTCGGAACACAGAGACCGAAAGGTCGAACATGAGTCGTATGGAAGATACGATCAACATGGAGATGTTCACCGATGATGACTAGTCCGTCTCACGTGATGATCGGACCACGGCCTAGTCGACTCGGATCATGTAACACTTAGATGACTAGAGGGATGTCAAATCTGAGTGGGAGTTCATTAAATAATTTGATTAGATGAACTTAATTATCATGAACATTAGTCTAAAATCTTTGCAAAAATGTCTTGTAGATCAAATGGCCAACGCTCATGTCAACATGAACTTCAACGTTCCTAGAGAAAACCAAGTCGAAAGATGATGGCAGCAACTATTCGGATCGGGTCCTAACACGAGGATCATCCTCATAGCAGCCAAGAAACAATATGTCCTAGAAGCACCGCTAGGTGAAGCACCCATCCCGAGAGAACCAAGGCGTTATGAACGCTTGGCAGCCTCGTCTTGATGATTACTCCCTCGTTCGGTGCGGCATGCTTTACAGCTTAGAACCGGGCTCCAAAAGCATTTTGAGCATCACAGAGCATATGAGATGTTCGAGGAGCTGAAACTAGTTTTCCAAGCTCACGCCTCGGTCGAGAGATATGACATCTCCGACAAGTTCTATAGTTGTAAGATGGAGGAAAATAGTTACATCGGTGAGCACATACTCAAGATGTCCAGGTTGCACAACCATATGACCCAGTTGAATATTAACCTCCCTGATGAGGCGGTCATTGACAGAATCCTTCAGTCGCTCCCACCAAGCTACAAGAGCTTTGTGATGAACTACAATATGCAGGGGATGGTGAAGACCATTCCTGAAGTATTTTCAATCTTTGAAGTCAGCAGAGGTTGAGATCAAGAAAGAACATCAAGTGTTGATGGTCAATAAGACCACTAAGTTCAAGAAGGGCAAGGGTAAGAAGAACTTCAAAAGGACGGCAAGGATGTTGCTGCGCTTGATAAGCGATTGCGGGAAGAAGCCAAAGAATGGACCCAAGCCGAGATTGAGTGTTTTTATTGCAACGGAAGGGTCATCGAAGCGGAACTGCCCCAAATACTTAGCGCATAAGAAGGCCGGCAACACTAAAGGTATATGTGATATACATGTAATTGATGTGTACCTTACCAAGACTCGTAGTAACTCCTGGGTATTTGATACCGTGCCGTTGCTCATATTTGTAACTCACAGGAGGCTGCGGAATAAGCGGAGACTGGCGAAGGGCGAGGAGGTGACGATCTTGGCGTCGGGAATGGTTCCAAGGTCGATGTGATCGCCCGTCGACGCTACCTCTACATTTACCTACGGGATTAGTTTTAAACCTCAATAATTGTTATTTAGTGCCAAGTTTGAGCATGAACATTGTATCTGGATCTCGTTTAATACGAGATGGCTACTCATTTAAATCCGAGAATAATGGTTGTTCTGTTTATATGAGAGAAATGTTTTATGGTCATGCCCCAATGGTCAATGGTTTATTTCTTAATGAATCTCGAATGTGATGTTACACATATTCATAGTGTGAATACCAAAAGATGTAAAGTTGATAACGATAGTCCCACATACTTGTGGCACTGCCGCCTTGGTCACATTGGTGTCAAGCGCATGAAGAAGCTCCATGTTGATGGACTTTTAGAGTCTCTCGATTATGAATCATTTGACACATGCGAACCATGCCTCATGGGCAAATGACCAAGACTCTGTTCTCCAGAACAATGGAGCAAGCAACCAACTTATTGGAAATCATACATACTGATGTGTGTGGTCCAATGAGCGTTGAGGCTCGCGGAGGATATCGTTATGTTCTCACTCTCACTGACGACTTAAGTAGATATGGGTATGTCTACTTGATGAAACACAAGTCTGAGACCTTTGAAAAGTTCAAGGAATTTTAGAATGAAGTAGAGAATCAACGTGACCGAAAGATAAAATTCTTACGATCAGATCATGGAGGAGAATATTTAATTCACGAATTTGGTACGCACTTAAGAAAATGTGGAATCGTTTCACAACTTACGCTACCGAACACCTCGGTAACAGTGTGTCCGAACATCGTAATCGCACTCTATTGGATATGGTGCGATCTATGATGTCTCTTACAGATTTACCGCTATCATTTTGGGGATACGCTCTAGAGACAGCTACATTCACTTTAAATAGGGCACCGTCTAAATCCGTTGAGACGACACCGTATGAATTATGGTTTGGAAAGAAACCTAAGCTGTCGTTTCTAAAAGTTTGGGGATGCGATGCTTATGTCAAGAAACTTCAACCTGAAAAGCTCGAACCCAAGTCAGAAAAATGCATCTTCATAGGATACCCCAAGGAAACCATTGGGTATACCTTCTACCTTAGATCCGCAGGCAAGATCTTTGTTGCCAAGAACGGATCCTTTCTGGAAAAAGAGTTTCTCTCGAAAGGAGTAAGTGGGAGGAAAGTAGAACTCGATGAAGTACTACCTCTTGAACCGGATAGTAGTGCAGCTCAGGAAAATGTTCCTGTGGTGCCTACACCGACTGGAGAGGAAATTAATGATGATTATTAAGGTACTTCAGATCAATTTACTACTGAACTTCGTAGGTCCACAAGGACACGTTCCACACCACAGTGGTATGGCAACCCTGTCCTGGAAATCATGTTGTTAGACAACGGTGAACCTTTGAACTATGAAGAAGCGATGGCGGGCCCAGATTCCAACAAATGGCTTGAAGCCATGCAATCCGAGATAGGATCCATGTATGAAAACAAAGTATGGACTTTGAAGACTTGCCCGATGATCGGCGAGCGATAGAAAACAAATGGATCTTTCAGAAGAAGACGGACGCGGATGGTAATGTTACCATCTATAAAGCTCGACTTGTCGCTAAGGGTTATCGGCAAGTTCAAGGGGTTGACTACGATGAGACTTTCTCTCCCGCAGCGAAGCTGAAGTCCGTCTGAATCATGTTAGCAATTGCCGCATACTATGATTATGAGATATGGCGAATGGACGTCAAAACGGCATTCCTTAACGGCTATCTTAAGGAAGAACTGTATATGATGCAGCGGAAGGTTTTGTCGACCCTAAGAATGCTAACAAGGTATGCAAGCTCCAGCGATCCATTTATGGGCTGGTGCAAGCATCTCGGAGTTGGAACATTCGCTTTGATGAGATGATCAAAGCGTTTGGGTTTATCTTGAGACTTATGGAGAAGCCTGCGTTTACAAGAAAGTGAGTGGGAACTCTGTAGCATTTCTCATATTATATGTAGATGACATACTTTTGATGGGAAATGATATTGAACTTTTGGATAGCATTAAGGCCTACTTGAACAAGAGTTTTTCAATGAAGGACCTTGGAGAAGCTACTTATATATTAGGCATCAAGATCTATAGAGATAGACCAAGACGCCTCATAGGTCTTTCACAAAGCACATACCTTGATAAGATATTGAAGAAGTTCAAAATGGATCAGTCCAAGAAAGGGTTCTTGCCTGTATTACAAGGTGTGAAATTGAGCTCAGCTCAATGTCCGACCACGGCAGAAGATATAGAAGAGATGAGTGTCATCCCCTATGCCTCAGCCATAGGGTCTATTATGTATGCCATGCTGTGTACCAGACCTGATGTAAACCTTGCCGTAAGTTTGGTAGGAAGGTACCAAAGTAATCCCGGCAAGGAACACCGGACAGCGGTCAAGAATATCCTGAAGTACACGAAAAGGACTAAGGACATGTTTCGTTTATGGAGGTGACGAAGAGCTCGTCAGAAGGGTTACGTCGACGCTAGCTTCGACACAGATCTGGATGACTCTAAGTCACAAACCGGATACGTGTATATGTTTAATGGTGGAGCTGAAGTTGGTGCAGCTGCAAGCGGGCCGTATGGCGGGATCTACATGTGAAGCGAGTACATGGCAACCTCGGAGGCAGCGCATGAAGCAATTTGGGTGAAGGAGTTCATCACCGACCTAGGAGTCATACCCAATGCGACGGGGCCGATCAAACTCTTCTGTGACAACACCGAGCTATTGCACTTGCCAAGGAGCCCGTGTTTCACAAGAAGACCAGGCACATCAAGCGTCGCTTCAACTCCATTCGTGAAAATGTTCAAGATGGAGACATAGAAATTTGCAAAGTGCATACGGATCTGAATGTCGCAGATCCATTGACTAAACCTCTTCCATGAAAGCAAAACAAGATCAACACCAGAACTCTATGGGTGTTCGATTCATCACAATGTAACTAGATTATTGACTCTAGTGCAAGTAGGAGACTATTGGAAATATGCCCTAGAGGCAATAATAAAAGGATTATTATTATATTTCCTTGTTTGTGATAATTGTCTTTTATTCATGCTATAATTGCATTATCCGGAAATCGTAATACACGTGTGAATACATAGACCACAATATGTCCTTAGTGAGCCTCTAGTTGACTAGCTCATTGATCAACAGATAGTCATGGTTTCCTGACTATGGACATTGGATGTCATTGATAACGGCATCACATCATTAGGAGAATGATGTGATGGACAAGACCCAATCCTAAGCATAGCACAAGATCGTGTAGTTCGTTTTGCTAGAGCTTTTCCAATGTCAAGTATATTTTCCTTAGACCATGAGATCGTGTAACTCCCGGATACCGTAGGAGTGCTTTGGGTGTACCAAACGTCACAACGTAATCGGGTGACTATAAAGGTGCACTACGGTATCTCCGAAAGTGTCATTGGGTTGACACGGATCGAGATCGGGATTTGTCACTCCATATGATGGAGAGGTATCTGGGCCCACTCGGTAATACATCATCATAATGAGCTCAAAGTGACCAAGTGTTTGGTCACGGGATCATGCATTATGGTGCGAGTAAAGTGACTTGCGGTAACGAGATTGAACGAGGTATTGGGATACCGACGATCGAATCTCGGGCAAGTAACATACCGATTGACAAAGGGAATTGTATACGGGGTTGCTTGAATCCTTGACATCATGGTTCATCCAATGAGATGATCGAGGAGCATGTGGGAGCCAACATGGGTATCCAGATCCCGCTGTTGGTTATTGACCGGAGAGCCGTCTCGGTCATGTCTACATGTCTCCCGAACCCGTAGGGTCTACACTTAAGGTTCGGTGGCGCTTAGGGTTGTATGAATATGAGTATGCAGCAAACCGAAAGTTGTTGAGTCCCGGATGAGATCCCGTGACGTCACGAGGAGTTCCGAATGGTCCGGAGGTAAAGAATTATATATGGGAAGTCGAGTTTTGGTCATCGGGAAAGTTTCGGGGTCCACTGTATTGTCTGGGACCACCGGAAGGGTCCCCGGGGTCCACCAGGTGTGGCCACCTATCCCGGAGGGCCCCATGGGCTGAAGTGGGAGGGGAACCAGCCCCTGGTGGGCTGGTGCGCCCCCCTGGGCCCCCCTCTGCGCCTAGGGTTGGGAACCCTAGGGGAGGGGGCGCCTCCACTTGCCTTGGGGGGCACTCCACCCCCCTTGGCCGCCGCCCCCCCTAGGAGATCCCATCTCCTAGGGCCGGCGCCCCCCCTGGGGTCCCTATATAAAGAGGGGGGGTGGGAGGGCAGCCGCACCCCAACACCTGGCGCCTCCCTCCCCTCCCTGCTACACCTCTCCCTCCCGTAGTTGCTTGGCGAAGCCCTGCCGGAGCCCTGCTGCATCCACCACCACGCCGTCGTGCTGCTGGATCTTAATGAACCTCTCCCTCCTCCTTGCTGGATCAAGGTGTGGAAGACGTCATCCGCTCCGTACGTGTGTTGAACACGGAGGTGCTGTCCGTTCGGCACTTGGTCATCGGTGATTTGGATCACGACGAGTACGACTCCTTCAACCCCGTTCTCTTGAACGCTTCCGCTCGCGATCTACAAAGGTATGTAGATGCACTCCTATCACTCGTTGCTAGATGAACTAATAGATGGATCTTGGTGAAACCGTAGGAAAATTTTTATTTTCTGCAAACGTTCCCCTACAAACCCTGGGGGTGGGGGCGCCCCACCTGACTTGGGGGACAAGTCCCCCCCTTGGCCGCCGCCGCCCCCCCATCTAGATGGGATCTAGAGGGGCCGGCGCCCCCCTGGCCCCCATATATAGTGGAGGGGAGGGAGGGCAGCCGCTCCAAAGCCCCTGGTGCCTCCCTCCCTCCCGTGACACCTCTTCCTCCCCGCTTGCGCTTGGCGAAGCCCTGCCGGGATCCCGCTACTTCCACCACCACGCCGTCGTGCTGCTGGATCTCCATCAACCTCTCCTTCCCTTGCTGGATCAAGAAGGAGGAGACGTCTCTCCAAACCGTACATGTGTTGAACGCGGAGGTGCCGTCCGTTCGGCGCTCGGTCATCCGTGATTTGGATCACGACGAGTACGACTCCATCAACCCTGTTCTCTTGAATGCTTCCGCTCACGATCTACAAGGGTATGTAGATGCACTCCCCTCTCCCTCGTTGCTAGATGACTCCATAGATTGATCTTGGTGATGCGTAGAAAATTTTAAAATTCTGCTACGTTCCCCAACAGTGGCATCATGAGCTAGGTCTATGCGTAGTATCTTGCACGAGTAGAACACAAAGTAGTTGTGGGCGTCGATTTGTCAATCTTCTTGCCGTTACTAGTCTTATCTTGATTCGGCGGCATCGTGGGATGAAGCGGCCCGGACCGACTTTACACGTACTCTTACGTGAGACTGGTTCCACCGATTGACATGCACTAGTTGCATAAGGTGGCTGGCGGGTGTTTGTCTCTCCCACTTTAGTCGGATCGGATTCGATGAACAGGGTCCTTATGAAGGGTAAATAGAAATTGGCACTTCACGTTGTGGTTTTGGCATAGGTAAGAAACAGGGTCCTCAATAATTGTTATTTAGTGCCAGCTTTGAGCATGAACATTGTATCAGGATCTCGTTTAATACGAGATGGCTACTCATTTAAATCCGAGATATGAGAGATATGTTTTATGGTCATGCCCCGCTGGTGAATGGTTTATTCTTGATGAATCTTGAACGTAATGTTACACATATTCATAGTGTGAATACCAAAATATGTAAGGTTGATAATGATAGTCCCACATACTTGTGGCACTGCCGCCTTGGTCACATTGGTGTCAAACGCATGAAGAAGCTCCATGCAGATGGACTTTTGGAGTCTCTTGATTACGAATCATTTGACACGTGTGAACCATGCTTCATGGGTAAAATGACCAAGACTCCGTTCTCCGGAACAATGGAGCGAGCAAACAACTTATTGGAAATCATACATACTGATGTGTGCGGTCCAATGAGTGTTGAGGCTCGCGGTGGCTATAGTTATGTTCTCACCCTCACTGATGACTTGAGTAGTTATGGGTATGTCTACTTGATGAAACACAAGTCTGAGACCTTTGAAAAGTTCAAGGAATTTCAGAGTGTGATTGAGAATCAACGTGACAGGAAAATCAAGTTCTTACGATCAGATCATGGAAGAGAATATTTGAGTCACGAATTTGGCACGCACTTAAGGATATGCGGAATAGTTTCACAACTCACGCCGCCTGGAACACCTCAGCGTAATGGTGTGTCCGAACGTCGTAATCGCACTCTATTGGATATGGTGCGATCTATGATGTCTCTTACCGATCTACCGCTCTCATTTTGGGCCTATGTTTTAGAGACTGCCGCGTTCACTTTAAATAGGGCTCCGTCGAAATCCGTTGAGACGACACCTTATGAATTATGGTTTGGAAAGAAACCTAAGCTGTCGTTTCTAAAAGTTTGGGGATGCGATGCTTATGTCAAGAAACTTCAACCTGAAAAGCTCGAACCCAAATCAGAAAAATGCGTCTTCATAGTATACCCTAAGGAGACTATTGGGTATACCTTCTACCTCAGATCTGAAGGCAAGATCTTTGTTGCCAAGAATGGATCCTTTCTAGAGAAAGAGTTTCTCTCGAAAGAAGTAAGTGGGAGGAAAGTAGAGCTTGATGAAGTACTGCCTCTTGAAACGGAAAGTAGCGCAGCTCAGGAAGATTTTCATGTGGTGCCTGCACTGACTAGAGGGGAAGTTAATGATGATGATCAAGGTACTTCGGATCAAGCTCATACTGAACTTCGTAGGTCCACAAGGACACGTTCCGCACCAGAGTGGTACGGCAACCCTGTCTTGGAAATCATGTTGTTAGACAACGGTGAGCCTTCGAACTATGAAGAAGCAATGGCGGGCCCAGATTCTGACAAATGGCTAGAAGCCATGAAATCCAAGATAGGATCCATGTATGAAAACAAAGTATGGACTTTGACTGACTTGCCCGATGATCGGCGAGCCATAGAAAATAAATGGATCTTTAAGAAAAAGACAGACGCGGATGGTAATGTGACCATCTATAAGGCTCGGCTTGTCGCTAAGGGTTATCGACAAGTTCAAGGGGTTGACTACGATGAGACTTTCTCACCCGTAGCGAAGCTGAAGTCCGTCCGAATCATGTTAGCAATCGCCGCATTCTATGATTATGAGATATGACAAATGGACGTCAAAACGGCATTCCTTAATGGTTTCCTTAAGGAAGAATTGTATATGATGCAGCCGGAAGGTTTTGTCGATCCTAAGAATGCTGACAAGGTATGCAAGCTCCAACGCTCAATCTATGGGCTGGTGCAAGCATCTCAGAGTTGGAACATTCAATTTGATGAGATGATCAAAGCGTTTGGGTTTACGCAGACTTATGGAGAAGCCTGTGTTTACAAGAAAGTGAGTGGGAGCTCTATAGCATTTCTCATATTATATGTGGATGACATACTATTGATGGGAAATGATATAAAATTCTTGGAAAGCATAAAGGCCTACTTGAACAAGTGTTTTTCAATGAAGGACCTTGGAGAAGTTGCTTATATATCAGGCATCAAGATCTATAGAGATAGATCGAGACGCCTCATTGGTCTTTCACAAAGTACATACCTTGACAAGATATTGAAGAAGTTCAATATGGATCGGTCCAAGAAGGGTTCTTGCTCAGACAGTAAGGTGTGCGATTGAGCACGGCTCAATGCCCGACCACGACGGAAGATAGAGAAAAGATGAATGCCGTCCCTATGCCTCGGCCATAGGGTCTATTATGTATGCCATGCAGTGTACCGGACCGATGTAAACCTTGCCGTAAGTTTGGTAGGAAGGTACCAAAGTAATCCCGGCATGGAACACCGGACGATGGTCAAGAATATCCTGAAGTACACCAAGAGGACTAAGGATATGTTTCTCGTTTATGGAGGTGACGAAGAGCTCGTCGTAAAGGGTTACGTCGATGCTAGCTTCGACACAGATCTGGATGACTCTAAGTCACAAACCGGATACGTGTATATTTTGAATGGTGGGGCAGTCAGCTGGTGCAGTTGCAAGCAAAGCGTTGTGGCGGGATCTACATGTGAAGCGGAGTACATGGCAGCCTCGGAGGCAGCACAAGAAGCAATCTGGGTGAAGGAGTTCATTACCGATCTAGGAGTCATTCTCAATGCGTCGGGCCCGATGACTCTCTTCTGTGACAACACTGGAGCTATTGCCCTTGCCAAGGAGCCCAGGTTTCACAGGAAGACCAGGCATATCGAGCGTCGCTTCAACTCCATTCTTGAAAATGTTCAAAATGGAGACATAGATATTTAGAAGTACATACGGACCTGAATGTCGCAGATCCGTTGACTAAACCTCTTCCTCGAGCAAAACATGATCAACACCAGAACTCTATGGGTGTTCGATTCATCACAATGTAACTAGATTATTGACTCTAGTGCAAGTGGGGACTGTTGGAAATATGCCCTAGAGGCAATAATAAAATGGTTATTATTATATTTCCCTGTTCATGGTAATTGTTTATTGTTCATGCTATAATTGTGTTATCCGGAAATCGTAATACATGTGTGAATACATAGACCCCAATATGTCCCTAGTGAGCCTCTAGTTGACTAGCTCGTTGATCAACAGATGGTCATGGTTTCCTGACTATGGACATTGGATGTCGTTGATATCGAGATCACATCATTAGGAGAATGATGTGATGGACAAGACCCAATCCTAAGCATAGCACAAGATCGTGTACTTAAATGCGCTAGAGCTTTTCTAATGTCAAGTATCATTTCCTTAGACCATGAGATTGTGCAACTCCCGGATACTGTAGGAATACTTTGGGTGTGCCAAACGTCACAACGTAATTGGGTGGCTATAAAGGTGCACTACAGGTATCTCCGAAAGTGTCTGTTGGGTTGGCAAAAATCGAGACTGGGATTTGTCACTCCGTGTGATGGAGAGGTATCTCTGGGCCCACTCGGTAAGACATCATCATAATGAGCTCAATGTGACTAAGGGGTTGGTCACGGGATGATGTGTTACGGTACGAGTAAAGTGACTTGCCAGTAACGAGATTGAACGAGGTATTGGGATACCGACGATCGAATCTCGGGCAAGTAACGTACCGATTGACAAAGGGAATTGTATACGGGATTGATTGAATCCTCGACATCGTGGTTCATCCGATGAGATCATAGAGGAGCATGTGGGAGCCAACATGGGTATCCAGATCCCACTGTTGGTTATTGACCGGAGAGTCATCTCGGTCATGTCTGCGTGTCTCCTGAACCCGTAGGGTCTACACACTTAAGGTTCGGTGACGCTAGGGTTGTAGAGATATTAATATGCGGTAACCCGAAAGTTGTTCGGAGTCTCGGATGAGATCCCGGACGTCACGATGAGTTCCGGAATGGTCCGGAGGTAAAGATTTGTATATAGGAAGTCCAGTTTCGGCCACCGGGAAAGTTTCGGGGGTCACCGGTATTGTACCGGGACCATCGGAAGGGTCCCGAGGGTCCACCGGTTGGGGTCACCTATCCCGGAGGGCTCCATGGGCTGAAGTGGGAAGGGAACCAGCCCCTGGTGGGCTAGTGCGCCCCCCATGGGCCTCCTCCTGCGCCTAGGGTTGGAAACCCTGGGGGTGGGGGGCGCCCCACCTGACTTGGGGGGCAAGTCCCCCCTTGGCCGCCCCCCCCCCCCATCTAGATGGGATCTAGAGGGGCCGGCACCCCTCCTGGCCCCTATATATAGTGGAGGGGAGGGAGGGCAGCCGCACCAAAGCCCCTGGCGCCTCCCTCCCTCCCGTGACACCTCTTCCTCCCCGCTTGCGCTTGGCGAAGCCCTGCCGGGATCCCGCTACTTCCACCACCACGCCGTCGTGCTGCTGGATCTCCATCAACCTCTTCTTCCCTTGCTGGATCAAGAAGGAGGAGACGTCTCTCCCAACCGTACATGTGTTGAGCGCGGAGGTGCCGTCCGTTCGGCGCTCGGTCATCTGTGATTTGGATCACGACGAGTACGACTCCATCAACCCTGTTCTCTTGAACGCTTCCGCTCGCGATCTACAAGGGTATGTAGATGCACTCCCCTCTCCCTCGTTGCTAGATGACTCCATAGATTGATCTTGGTGATGCGTAGAAAATTTTAAAATTCTGCTACATTCCCCAACATCCTTTAGGATTACAAAATCGTTAATCCTATCTTCGCTTGCATGTGACTGATGGTGATGCCAAGATCTGAAGGCAATGCCCTCCCCTTCAGCAGGTAACAAGGATATATTAAAAACATTTTTAACTTTCTGACATATTAGTTCAACATTTTTTGCATAATACCTAGCAAATTCAGAAAGTGCACAAACAGATCTCATCAATATTTTGTGTTTTGCTTGTTCAGTCTTTTGAGGAACTTCTATTGTGTATTCCATTCTCTTCAGGAGATCTTGCCGGTTACGCATGGCACAACCGGATTAAATATGCTACTGACAAGCGAAGGAGTTCAACGATGTAATTGCCACTCTGCTGTTCTGATGCTTGATTCATCAGATATGTTTCTATTGGATACTAATAATGAGGGACTTTCTTGGCTTCATACCAGGTTGTTGGAATCAAAGGATTCATCCTAACGAAATTATACGGGACTACTCGTGTCGGCTGTGTGGTAGTGCAGGCGATTTCCGATCCTTTATTATATGATTACAAATTCCGATCCTGGATCTTAAATAAACGACAACTAAACTTGTCGACTGAATCTGTCTCGGTGAGTGTTCATAGACGAACTTGGAGTTCCAGCCAAGTTTGTTGGCGTCGGCGAAGGGGTGAAGATCTCCAACCTTTTGATGCAGAAGCATTTGTTGAAGCCATTTTCCCATAAATTTGACCCAGTTATTAGCGTTTCTCATGTAACAAGATTTTGGCTAACATGCTACTCCCTCCGTTTCTAAATATATGTCTTTTTAGAAATTCTAATATGGACTGCATACAAAGAAAAATGAGTGAATCTACACTCCATAATATGTCTACATTCATCCGTATGTAGTCCATATTCAAATCACTAAAAAGACCTATATTTAGGAATGGAGGGAGTAGAACTTGGTAGAAGCAATTATTTCAACAATTACAGTTTTTTGGTTCATCGTCGACTCATCACTTTGACTTGTTTACATCGTTGATCCTAACTATTCATACGGAAGCGAAGCAAGTATTTGTGATATTATATGTTTCTTGTGATTAAGCTCAAGGCACGTTGCAGATACATTGAGCAAGAGTACTAACAGAGAAGAGGAATTTTTCTTTCCAGACTAGCATGATACAAGAATATTTCATTAATAGTCATACATTCATAACATATATCTTGAATCATAAATACTTCCACATTCGATTTTGACTCCTAAGAAAAAAGATCCTAATGTGAAACATCTTAAGATGAAAGTACTTCCACGTTGGATCTTTTTTCTTAATTAGGTGATATCATTTGATACCATGCTTGATTTGTACTACTACTTAAAAATTATCTTTCTTGCAGTCGTAGTTGATTTGGAGGTGCGATCAATTGAGACATGGACTCTCGATTGAACAATAATTTTGTGCAACTATGTCAACATCTAGACCATACATTTTTAACAGGTCATGAAGAGCATCACGTGTGCTATTTTTACGGCATAAAGCCTGATCTTAATGCTCATAAAACAAAAAAGAAAGATTGTACATATAGAAAATGGATATATACAAACATGAAAAAATATAGTTTATATAAAAGCAGTGGATGTTAGAACATCACACCAATGAAAAGCATTGTACATACAAAACTATTTCAGGCTAAGCTGGTTTTGACAACAAAAGTTGTCGCCCGTAGCAATGCACGGCCATTTGGCTACATGAGGCGTTGGGAGGGGATCAGTGTGGAGAGCGGGGCGATTAGCGGAGGACTCCTACTTGGCAGTCCATGGGAGGTATGGTGCGACAGAAAGGGGTCGTGATGGCGAAGATGAGGTGGGTGTCGTACGGTTTGAAAGGAGAGCACAATAGCGAGAAATGTCCTGCTAGGGCAGAAAACCGAGCGGAAAGGGGAGGGTCCGGCAAGAAAAGAGAAATGTGCGTTGTGGGGGTCGGGTTTTTGTCGGACCGCGTGTTGGACATAACATGACAGATAATCAAGATTGTTGGGCAAATAAGCCACGACGACGAGCCAGACGCGACCAGCGCGTGTATGGGCGCGAGCTGGGCGTGTCGGGCGCGTCGGGTCCGCGGCATGTGTGTGCGTGTGTGCGTGTGTGTGGTGCACGGGGTGCCCGTGCAAGTGTACACCGTAGGCGTGCGTGTGTGTGCGCTCTGTTGGCGAGAATAGGGGGGTGTGTGGAGTTGGTCCAGGGCGGGCTCGCCGCGACCCGGACGTGTGCATGCATGTTGGGCGCGGGCAGAGCGGGCCGGACCAGGCGGTCCGCGTGGACGGGGATGTGGGGTGCGCGCCCAGACGTGGCCCGGGATATAAGACCCCCCCCCCTAGATGTTGTAACAGGTGTGGGCTGAGTTCGTGCTCAGGGAAAACAGAAAAACATCGTTCGTGGCGGCAGTGGCGTTCGTGCGCCGGCAAACCTCGATGTTCTTCGTGTCTCCTTCTTCTTCTTTCTGTGTTTGAGCGCAACAAGCAGAGAGAGTGAGAGAGGCAGCAGCTAGGGCTAGCTAGGGTTTAGGGTTTGGTTCCAACAATTGGCATCAGAGCCACATTGCAGGAGGTGATCACCGGCGATGTCGCTCGTCCCGTACGCCGGCGGGTCGGGGAGCTCGCTGCCAACGCCGGTCCTGATGCTCACTGGTGATAATTACACCACATGGGCAATCAAGGTCGAGGCCAATCTCGACGCGGCTGGGCTGTGGGAGGCGGTGGTGGTGCTGAAGGATGCGACCGCAGTGGTGATCACCAAGAAGGACAAGCCGGCGTGGGCATACCTGCTCGGGGCGCTGGCGGAGGATCTCCTGCTGCAGTTAGCGTCCAAGAGGACGGCGGCGTAGGTCTGGTCCAGCCTGAAGGCGCGATTCATCGGCGCGGATCAAGTTCGGGCGGCGCGGCTGGGCACTCACCGGGGTGAGTTCGAGCTGCTGCACATGGCGGAGGCTGACACGCTGGATGAGTTCGCCGGCAAACTCGGTGGTATGGCGGCGCGCTTCCCCGGGCTCGGGTCGACATTGGAAGATGACGCGTTGGTGAATAAACTGCTCGACTTCGTGTCGGATCGCCTGTACGCGGCGGTGGCCGGAATCGAGCAGTTCTGCGACGTGTCCACCATGGCGTTCGAGGAGGTGCTGGGTCGCCTGAAGGCCTTCGACGAGTGGCTACAGCGCGGCGAACAAGTGGGCGGCGAGCGTGCGGACGGCCAGCTCATGTACACGACGGGGCAGTGGCGGGCGCGGGAGCGGCAGCAGGACGGCGCTCGGGTCAACGATGACGGGCGGAGCGTGGCGTCGGGCTATGGTGGCAACAAATGTGGCCACTGCTACAAGTGCGGTGAGTGCAGCCATTTCAAACGTGACTGCCCTCAGCTGCGGAAGGCACCGGCGGTGGAGCAAGCGCTGTTGGTGGACGTCGGCGTCGAAGACGAAGGCCTGCTCTGAGCCGCGGCTTAGGGGGTGAGTGTTGGGCAAATAAGCCGCGCCCACAAGCCGGACGCGACCAGCGCGTGTATGGGCGCGAGCTGGGCGTGTCGGCCGCGTTAGGTCCACGGCGTGTGTGTGCGTGTGTGCGTGCGTGTGGTGCACGGGGTGCCCGTGCAAGTGTACACCGTAGGCGTGCATTTGTATGCTCTCTGTTGGCGAGAATAGGGGTGCTTAGAGTTGGTCCAGGGCGGGCTCGCCGCGACCCGGACATGTGCATGCCTAGACATGGCCCAGGGTATAAGACCCCCCCCCTAGACGTTGTAACAGGCGTGGGCTGAGTTCGTGCTCAGGGAAAACAGAAAATGCCGTTCGTGGCAGCGGTGGTGTTCGTGCACCGGCAAACCTCGCTGTGCCTCGTGTCTCCTTCTTCTTTCTGTCGTTCGAGCGCAACAAGCAGAGAGAGTGAGAGAGGCAGCAGCTAGGGCTAGATAGGGTTTAGGGTTTGTTCCAACAAAGACAACTACATTTGTCCCCCACATATGGAGTGGATTTGTGGGAGTCCGGACTATCCGGATGGTTGGATTTGGAGGAGCCTACTGGGTGCTTGTTTGATGTGTGAACATGCACTGACATATGAGGGAGAAATAAACTTCAAACTTTGAGACGACCTTAATTATTTGTTTAATTTATTTATATGCATTGTAGTCCGTAGCAACGCACGGGTATTTTACTAGTGAAAATTAAATTTCCACATTACAGTACTCCCCCAACGAACCTGACGACAAGTACATGTGCATCAAAATTTCGTTACTGTTAACAAGGCAAACACACCCCCAACGAACCTGACGACAAGTACATGTGCATCAAAATTTCGTTACTGTTAACAAGGCAAACACACAATCTGCTTGCAATCACAATGACTGTGTACATTTCAAAGCAAAAAAAATCAATTCATTCCAAGACATCCGCATCACATACCAGGTCATCGGCATGAAAACTATAAATTTCAGAACATAGCCTACAAAAATTTCTCCTTGTCAAAGATTTTAAGCGTAGCCTACAATTCTTCAGCCTCCTAGTTGCATGCACAGTTCACCAGCCCTAGTGCAGTTGTTCCTCCTGTGCCCCTCCACCCTGCAATTCTTGCATCTTGCTGTTTGTGTGGCTGCTTCAACATGTCTCCTCTATCCGGGCAGGTGGTCCACTTTGTGCCCCTGTTTCTAACAGATAGTGCAAAATCTAGACCTCTTACTCAAATCTTCGTATGGCGCCTTCCGCCTGTTTGTTGTTGGACATCCAATCTACTTCCTTTTAGCTGGGGGAAATAACCCTGCCATCTGAATTGTTGATTCTTTGCAGTTCTTCTAGAGCCGCTTGATTTGGACATCCTTGGTATATAAAATCTGACCTTCTTGCACAATCTCATAATTCTGTTGCTGATATTGTTTTGGCTCTAATTAACATGAATCACCCACAAGCTTCGATCCCTAACATATTTACTTTCTTGTGGCGTTTATGGAAAGCAAGAAACGATACTCTGTTTTGCAGGAAAACCTCGTATCTGCATCAGGTTCATGATGTGAATTTGGAGGAGACGAAATCAATAAGATGTCGAGAATGACCTCATGATGTGAGTTTTTATTTCACCAATTCATAAGAATATTTATTTCACCACGCTATGCATATTGCATATTGCATATTGTATATTGCATATTTGATTCCTTTTTACAACATACAGTTAAGTATCAAACAGAACCTTAAACTATCCAACCTTGTTTTAAAGTATTACTTTAGTCCACCTTTCCCTCTTCCGCCTTAATAGGTGCTTTTCACTTTCTTTTGCTTCTGAATTGCAGGACAAAGTCGCTAGTACCCAGCGACATAAAGCAGCATGTCGTGGAATTGTTGCTTTGTCGACCGAAGTCATATGATAGCTCTGAGAGTCTCTTTCGTAAATGGATAAAATACTTATGGAACACCCTGATGGTTGTATGTTATGGAAACAATAACTATTTCAATGCCAATAGGAATTCTCCAGATTCAAAGCATCTGATGTAGGGAAGTCTTATAAATACGCAGTACATGCTATATCTGCAGCTTGTGCCCAGCTATTTCCCCATCCACCCCCCTCTTTTTGCATGAACTTATTGTAGCCATTATGATTTCTTGTTCACATGAGTCAGGATGATGTTGAATCTTGCTTAAAAAAGCTTAGCATTGGTCTATAGGACGAGTATAATAACAAAGTTAAAGATGCAAAAACATGGAATAGATGGTCCACAATGGAACTGTTTGAGGGACAATGAGCAATGTATGCCTCTTCATGAAAAGTATGGTACTTCCATTTCCCCCTTTGTTGGTCGACAGAAAATTGACTTTGTAGGTTTGTTTAGTTAACTCAACGCCTCACATTGGATGCTTTTTACACTAGGACCAAGTCATTCCGATGATGCTTCATCTGGAGAATAGATTTGAGACTGTAAATTAGTTTATGTTCTATCTATCTCCAGAAGAGGCTCACTTTTCTTTGGTATGCCAATCCATCGATTTCTATGTTGACAAAATTTCTAGAAGGTAAATTCTCTTAGTTCTATCCAGGCTGTGGCCATCCTCTTAATGTGAAAATAACTGAAGAGTACATTTATATTTCCATATGAATTGTTTCAATTTTTATTGCTCAGACTTCAATCCTTAAATATAATATCTATCAAAAAAGATTGGATTGTATTATGAGGTACATGTTTGACACAATTGATGTTAAACCCCTAAAATATGTCACCCGCAAAAAATAAAAAATAAAAAAATGTATGGCCCCGTTTCAACCCACGAGCAGTTAACTAGTACAAAGTGTAGAAATCATACACTTCCCCAGCGAGTCAAAACTCATTCCTAGCGCTGGAACGACCACATTATTACCCGGATTATCTGCAAAATACCGAATCGTTTTCTCCAATGCTGACGTTTGGTTTGGACACGCGTTCTTCCTGGAGCAGCAGCACCAACTCGCACCCTGCACACCAACAACAGCCAGAGAAAATCCATATTTTGCATCAGGAGGGTACTCGACCATGTCTGTAACAGCCACAAATTTCTGCAAATCTTATCGGAAGTGCCGTATGAGATACAGGTAAATCATAACTGCATGTATTAAGTATTAACATATGCTTAGTTACAGAAAGTGTTCCTTCCTGTATGTTTTCATCACTATGAACGCCCTGTTTAACTCTAGTGTAGTGTCAAAAAACGCCTTACATTATGGGACGACGGGAGTAGCTCCTACGCATTGTTTTCAGACGCAGCACACATAAAAATCCCCATGCGTGCTCCAGGGTTGTTTTGCAAATGCTAAGTTGGCGTTCCATCATACAGGATGACCCTTGCAATCAGGCTCAGACACCCACCACAAACCTATATCCCCTGTTCCCTCTGTTAATGCAACCAGACTATCTGAAATCGACATCAAATTTAACAGGAGGTGGTTTGAAATCCAAAGAATCATACACTGCCACCACCAATCATACACACTAAAGCAGGCAGCATAATCTTGCAGACCAACTAACCGAATAGCAACCAGTAGATCTGTACAACACCACCACTGAACAAAATGGGTTCAGATTCACACCTTTTTCCGCTAGCCTGGGGCCTGCGGGTTCACCGTTCAAGCCGACAGTCCAGACGCCGGTGGAGGATCCGCTCCCTCCACCGCCATCCTCCCCTGCTGAGCGGAGATCTGGCCATCCGCGCTCCCTGCTTTCACCATCGATTGCTGCTACTCCACCAGCTGCACTGGCACCGGGTATCTCAGTGGCTCCAGGGGGATTTCGCTGTCGTTAACCTCCTATAGCACTGTCGTCCTGACGACGCACAAACCAAAAAGAGGATTCAGTCGCTACAAGAATCCAATCAACGATTCGCACAAACACCCTCAAGCATCTTAGAAACGGCCCCTCACCTGCGTATGGGCTGCATCAGGAATTCCATGGCCGCCATGAGGGCAGCTTACTCGGACTGGATCGTAGAAATGGGTGTAGTGGATGGACGACGGCAGCTTCCTCCGCCGCCAGCTCTGTTCTTGGGGTGAGTGGATGGATTCGGCAGCTCCCACCGCTCGCCGTAGCAATTAACATCTACTGTACCTGGGATGGACGGAAAAGGTACTTTCCTGAGCCACGAAACAGGACGCCGGGCAGCTTCCAGGTCCACGGCTCAACTCCAGGAGCGTTACGGCGGCCGTCCGTCCTCCGTTAGATGGCCCACCGCCCAGGTTCATTGTCACGCGTAACCATTCGCTTACTCGGATAACCTCCCGACCACACAGGCCCGCAACATTGAATGGATCGTCTCGGATGAACGTAAACGTAGCGACCAGATGACGCGCTCACCTGCGCTCGAGCGCAGAAACTCCGCTTCGGCCCCCTGTATTAGCATCTGTATCTCTACTCCTAACTAATAATAGAATGCCCGTGCGTTGCCACGGGCCTTCTTAGTTTGTTTTCCTGATTACACCTATAAATACATTGCATATCTATCTCTTGTGTCAGGACCCCGATTCTAGGTCACACCGATCTAGCCTGTAACACCTCATATCACTTTGCGGCCTCACGCACGGTATTCCCACGGGTGTCGCCTTACCATGGCCCGGGACCGTTTGCGCCTTTTGGCTCACGTATATGATAGTGTCGCTAGCATCCATATGACAGAGAACACAGGCCGACATGGCTAGTCGTGAACCCAAAGCGGCACTAACCCATGGGAACAGGCATACATGAATCACATCGAGCACGTCGGTCGCCAGCATGTGAATCCGGGCTGTAGCAGGCTAACAGGACTCAGGAACCCGGGCTGCAGGCTAGGCAGGACTCGGATGTCACCAGCGTGACATTTCCCGAAGGGACGAACCACGAGAACGGTGAAACACATGCCGGCCAGTCAAGTGTCCAGAGCGGTAGTCTTTGGGCTAGCGAGGACTCGGTGAACCGGGCTGTAGCGGACTACTATCGCTCAGAAGCACTAGACTACATTTCCCCATATGAGAGGCTGCCAAGGATAAACAACTAGGTTGTCGGATCCCACACATACCAAGCATTTCAAACATACACACAATATGCTCAATATGTGTAAATAGAACATGGCATCACAACATAACTCTACGACTCAAATATTTATTCATTAGGCTATGATGAGCGAGATATTACAAACATGGGTCTCATGACCCAACATACAGAGCATACAAGCAACAAGCACAAGCGGAAGCTTAACATGTCTGAGTACAGACAGCTACAAATGAAAAAAAGCTGAGACGCCTGACTATCTACCAGATCCTGCCGAGGGCTCAAGATCGTAGCTGAGGTAACAAGCTAAACGTCAAAGTCCACGCGGAACTACTAGCGAGACTGACGTCTCTCTGCAAAACATAAAATAAGCAAACTTGAGTACAAATGTACTCAGCAAGACTTACATCGTAACTAACTACATATGCATCATTATCAACAAAGGGGTGGTGGAGTTTGACTGCAGCAAGCCAGCTTTGACTCGGTGGCTATCCTAAACTACGACTGCAAGTAACTCTTTTGAGGTGGTGCACACGAGTCCACATATTCACCAAATCAATACACCACTATGGATTCGATCCCGTCTTCCTACGAGAACGCCATCCATAGCACTCACGCTTATCTTGCACATTTTAGAGTATCCACTTTCACTTGTCTTGTCTATGAACTGTTATAGGCAACCCAGAAGTCCTTTTCCGCGGACACGGCTATTCGAATAGATCATGTTAACCCTGCAGGGGTGTACTTCTTCACACACGCTCTCACCACTTACCGCCGTTTACACGACATGTACTCAGCAACCTTCAAGCGGAAGCCCAACGTGGGTGTCGGCCACAGCCTACCTAAACACTCAAGTCTCTAGTCCAGGTTTATCGCCTATTCAGGTTCCATCCGCAGGGAGTCCGGCCGAGGTTTCCACATACGGCCCCGAACGATGTGTGCAGGGTTCTCGAGATACCAAACGGGCATTCGGTACACCGTGCCACGATGTATCTACCGCATCATAGCCCATCCCTAGGGTCAGCGCTACGCACGGCCTCCAACACATATCCTACAAACACCAGAAACTAGTTGCAACTCCTGGACAGAGAACAGGGGTGGTTAAGAAGCCGAGAGGGTCCATTGGTTTCGGGCCCAATGCGTGGTAGTAACTGTTTCATGGATCACAAACACGTAACTTCAGTTCACGAGGACGGCTTCAATTAGACAACCCACCATGTACTCCTACATGGCCTCTCACCGCTACCTTTACCAAATCGTGTTCACACACTTAGCTCTCAACAGTAGGACATGTTTACACACCTCCGATTCATCCCGATGAATCAAACTGACTCAACTCTATGCGAGCAGGCATGACAAACAAGCATGAATGAGTAGGCACAACAGGGCTCAAACAACTCCTACTCATGCTAGTGGGTTTCATCTATTTAGTGTGGAATGACAGGTCATGCAGAGGATAAAGGGATTCAGCTACCGCAGCAAGTAACAGATGAATCGTTGTTGTCCTAATGCAGTAAAAGAGAGCAGGAGCGAGAGAGTGGGATTGTATCGGAATGAACAAGGGGGTTTTGCTTGCGGCACTTCAAGATATTATAGCTCTTCATCGGTGTCATCAAACTCATCGTCGGGATACGCCTACCGAGAGGGGACAAGCACCTGCAAACACGGAAAGAACACAATTAATGCAATGCAACAATATGATGCATGATCATGACATGGCAATATGTTGTTGATTGAGCTAATGCAACTAGCAACCATATTAAATGAAGTTGGTTTGAACCAAGGGTTCAAATTCAAACTCCATATGTGCTTATTTAAATGTCAATTATGCAAATTGCCCTGCATAAAGAACCCTAGGTTGTTCAAACATGCATGCAAATGCCATAAACAGATTCCTTGAATTTTTACGATAATTTTTCATATAATTTATTTCATTTGGAGTTACGGTTGATTTTATATGAATTTTAGAAGTTTATACTATTTTCTGGAATTTCTGAATAAGAATAAATCCAGAAAAGGCATTACTGCATCAGCATTGCGTCACTATGACGTCGGCCGGTCAATCTGCGGCGGTCCAGGTCAAACCACGACACTGTGGGTCCCGCGTGTCGATGTAATTAGCCTAACTAGTTTTTAGTTAGCACTAAAACCAATTTAATTAGAGGATCGGCCCCACCTGTCATGGAGTCGAAGTCAACCAGGCCCACACGGAGTCAACCAGGGTCAAACGGGTCAACTCACCGGCGTTTAGCACCATGAGGCCGACAGCGGGGCACCTCGGATTTCACCTACGAGGCACCGTTCGAGGCGCCGTTGGGCTCTCTGGTAGTCTGGCGCCAACGCGTCCGTTGATGGTGGCCGTGGATCGGGCACAGGGTGGCCGGAGTCAGCAATGGCGAGCTTCGATTCGCGGCCGCCGGAGTTGGCCTTGGCGAAGCAGCGGTTGCGGTGGCCGCCTCTTCTTCATCGCGCCACGGCGCCACCGGCAGCCGCGATCGCATCTCCGTCAACCCTCCCCCTTCCCGTACAACCTACGCCCTAGACCAGGTAGGATCCTAGCTCCTACCAGCAAAACTTTTATTTGTAAATGTTGCATGCTACTACCTCCTAATTAATATGTCATTGAAAAGAAGTAGATGCAGCTCTTCATAGATATTGTAACATGTTTTGGTTTGCGGGTTTAATATTTGACGTCCTCTGTTTGGTAATGAGAGCAATGCAATATTCTGAAGGGCACACATGTAAGGGAAACTGATATATGTCTACTGTCAATCTGAAACTGCAATTTGTATTACGAGCTACGAGCTCCCAATAATTTGCTTTTCTCTTTCCTTCAAGTTGTCATCTTATTTCAGGATTGGCATCACTAATAATGCGGAGGTTTTTTCCATTCAATCAAATTATAAATTCCAAATTTGTTACCTGTTTCTATAAATCTTTGTACTATTTTGTTAGAATGTTGTTTTCCATTTATATTAATTGCCATTCTTGCCCACTTCCTCTGATTGCAGCTCTTTGTGTGAATCATTTAGTTCATCACCAGTCAGGTTTTTTAAATTTCAGGTATCCCATCCTGTTTTCTATTTTCCAAATCAATTGATTCTTGTGTTGTTACAATATAGACATCCGGAGAAGGTAGACATAGCATGTCATCTTCTTTCAACTAATGTTTTGTTCAAACACATTGATGTTATCCTTCATTTTTGCTACAGACCTTTCCTTATATTTATGCACTTCTTCAAATGGCGAACATAACATGTGAATCATCTGCTAATATTTCTACAAAGATTAATCTCATGATACATAGTGAAGTAATATAGGTGTCATATACCACAATCATATCACCTCTCAGATTATCTGTAATATACCACAATCATATCACCTCTCAGATTATCTGTACATTTATTATTTGGTTCCTCCTTTTTTGGTTCATTTTGCAATAGATATGGAATCTGAATTACTAATAGATAGTACTAACAAATTAATTCAGTAGATGCTTCATTAGGCATGGCCTTCGTTAAATAAATAATTTCTTGAGGAGGATTAAGTAAATTGATATGCAATGTACAATTAGTTGATGAATTGATAATTTGGTGTAGCATGGAGATTGATCTCATTGGTACATATATTCTTTAGTTGGAATAAGGTGACCAAACTAAAGCAAGTGATTGATAATTTGTGTGTTGTCTATAATCTCACATTGGCAGTTTTGAGCACTGTTCTCACCTTCTTTTCTTGATAAAAAAATGAATTCTTCAACTTTGTTTTGTCATGATCACATCTTAAGTTGTAAGGATATTTTAATAATACATTGCCCCAAAAGGCAATTGGCTTTTACGTTTATTCCGTAAGTTCATTCTTTCACCTCATTTTCTTCAAAGGTTGAAATTTTCATGTATGATATATGATATGCATTGTGATCTTTCTTAACTTGAATATGGATTCACAGCCATATACCCTCGCAAGTAAGGGATGTGGACCTATGTGTAAGGAGTGCGGAGGTCACCATTTGATTTTGTGGTTGCGTGGCGCAGATGACAAGGCCAAGACGGAGCACCTCCTGGCGCCGGCGACGGCGGCGGCAAGCCCAGCGTCCGCTTCTTCCTGCGGCGACCTCCTCGGCGGTGCCGCCAAGCTCGCCGCAACGCGTGGCTACTCCGGCATCATCCACCTCGCCTCGCCCTGCACCATCAACAACGTCCTAGACCCCCTGTGTACTGCTGCCCGTGATCGTCTGTCGTTGTTCCTTTAGAGTTTAGACCTCTCGATGCACGGGGTGGCGTGTGTCTCGTTTTGTGGCCGCAGAAGGAGCTGGTGGTGCCGCCGTGGAGGGGCGCAGAAGGAGCTGGTGGTGCCGCCCGGTGGAGGGGCGCTCAACATTGTTTGTCGCTTCTCATTGTCTAATTCCTCTATTTTTCCTCTTGCTGTAATAGGGACTGCTGTCGTTGCTTGAGCTTGTTGAGTTTGTTCGAATTCCTCTAACACGGGAAAGTCTGTTGGAAACCTTGAGCAAGCATCTTATGTTGGTTGTGTCATCAAGCTCACGGCTTGTAATCAGTATTTCTCTCCTCCTCATCTTCTTCTTTGAGGAGGTTTTTTTAAAGTCTTGACAGATTTGGTAGAGGATCTAAATTTTCTTTAGAATTTTAGAACCACTATCCTTTTTAGTTTCGTGTTCAATTGATTATACTCCCTCCGTTAAGATTACTTGTCACAAAAATGGATGTATCTACAACTAAAATACATCTAAATACATTCATTTCTTGGACGAGTAATTCGAACGGAGGGAGTAGATGATAGTGACATTTTGGACCATGGTCCTGGTTCGGTGTGGTTTCACGATTGTCATTGGTGTCCCATGTGTCATGTCTCTGCTTCTGCAGAAATTCTCACTCAGGTTGAGTAATTTGGAACATATGGAACTGTGATGCTTCTTTGTGTACACATTCATCTTGTGAAGTTAGTATGCATTTAAATTTCAGTGCAAGCATGTTAGATCAGAGGGATTAAGCAAGGTGCATATAATTTTAAGTTCTTCCGAACTTGATGAGATTGCTTCTGCTTTGTTAAATCACAGACGGTGAGTTCCTTCTGTTGAAACATCTCGGTATATTATGTTTGGCATCAATTTTTAGCCCCCTACCAATTGTTGTCAAAAGTAGGCTGGCATTGTCAAAATAGCTTTTGAGGGATTTTTTAGAAACAAACTTCTGCGAGGCACAACCATAATCTGTGTGTTAGAAATAAGCTCTGTTCATGTATATTATTATGCCCAATTTAAAAGCGAGTATGATCGAATGGTTTCATTATGGTTATTGTGACTTGTGACTGAAGGACTATCCATTGTTGCCCGTAAAGATTTGTGCAGGTCCATACTTCCTTTTTCCAATGTATTGCGCGATCGAGGTCTCTAGCAAGGATACCCTCCCGAGGTGTTCCGCTTCGTGGATCGCGTCTGGCGCCCAACGCCAAGGAGATCCGCCGCTGCAACACCGAAGGAAGCGTCACTGCAACGCGCGCAACGGCCGCAGGATTGTATCGGAATGAACAAGGGGTTTTGCTTGCACGGCACTTCAAGATATTATAGCTCTTCATCGGTGTCATCAAACTCATCGTCGGGATACGCCTCACCGAGAGGGACAAGCACCGCAAACACGGAAAGAACACAATTAATGCAATGCAACAATATGATGCATGATCATGACATGGCAATATGTTGTTGATTGAGCTAATGCAACTAGCAACCATATTAAATGAAGTTGGTTTGAACCAAGGGTTCAAATTCAAACTCCATATGTGCTTATTTAAATGTCAATTATGCAAATTGCCTGCATAAAGAACCCTAGGTTGTTCAAACATGCATGCAAATGCCATAAACAGATTCCTTGAATTTTTCCGATAATTTTTCATATAATTTATTTCATTTGGAGTTACGGTTGATTTTATATGAATTTTAGAAGTTTATACTATTTTCTGGAATTTCTGAATAAGAATAAATCCGAAAAGGCATTATCTTGCATCGACATTGCGTCACTATGACGCGTCGGCGGGTCAATCATGCGGCGGTCCAGGTCAAACCACGACTGTGGGTCCCGCGTGTCAGTGTAATTAGCCTAACTAGTTTTTAGTTAGCACTAAAACCAATTTAATTAGAGGACTCGCCCCACCTGTCATGGAGTCAGGGGGAGTCAACCTGGGCCCACACGGAGTCAACCAGGGTCAAACGGGGTCAACTCGCAGGCGTTTAGCCGCCGGCGAGGCCAGACGCGGCGGGGCACCTCGGATTTCACCTCTGTGGCACCGTTCGAGGCGCCCGTTGGGCTCTCACGGTAGCCTGGCGCAACAGCGTCCGTTGGTGGCCGTGGATCGGGCACTGGGTGGCCGGAGTCAACGGCGGCGAAGCTTCGATTCTGCGGCCGCCGGAGTTCGGGCCTTGGCGAAGCAGCGATTGCGGTGGCCGCCTCTTCTTCATCGCGCCACGGCGCCCCGCCGCCGGCAGCCGCGATCGCATCTCCGTCAACCCTCCCCCTTCCCGTACAACCTACGCCCTAGACCAGGTAGGATCCTAGCTCCTACCAGCAAAACTTTTATTTGTAAATGTTGCATGCTACTACCTCCTAATTAATATGTCATTGAAAAGAAGTAGATGCAGCTCTTCATAGATATTGTAACATGTTTTGGTTTGCGGGTTTAATATTTGGCGTCCTCTGTTTGGTAATGAGAGCAATGCAATATTCTCAAGGGGCACACATGTAAGGGAAACTGATATATGTCTACTGTCAATCTGAAACTGCAATTTGTATTCGAGCTACGAGCTCCCAATAATTTGCTTTTCTCTTTCCTTCAAGTTGTCATCTTATTTCAGGATTGGCATCACTAATAATGCGGAGGTTTTTTTCCATTCAATCAAATTATAAATTCCAAATTTGTTACCTGTTTCTATAAGTACTGTACTATTTTGTTAGAATGTTGTTTTCCATTTATATTAATTGCCATTCTTGCCCACTTCCTCTGATTGCAGCTCTTTGTGTGAATCATTTAGTTCATCACCAGTCAGGTTTTTTAAATTTCAGGTATCCCATCCTGTTTTCTATTTTCCAAATCAATTGATTCTTGTGTTGTTACAATATAGACATCCGGAGAAGGTAGACATAGCATGTCATCTTCTTTCAACTAATGTTTTGTTCAAACACATTGATGTTATCCTTCATTTTTGCTACAGACCTTTCCTTATATTTATGCACTTCTTCAAATGGCGAACATAACATGTGAATCATCTGCTAATATTTCTACAAAGATTAATCTCATGATACATAGTGAAGTAATATAGGTGTCATATACCACAATCATATCACCTCTCAGATTATCTGTAATATACCACAATCATATCACCTCTCAGATTATCTGTACATTTATTATTTGGTTCCTCCTTTTTGGTTCATTTTGCAATAGATATGGAATCTGAATTACTAATAGATAGTACTAACAAATTAATTCAGTAGATGCTTCATTAGGCATGGCCTTCGTTAAATAAATAATTTCTTCAGGAGGATTAAGTAAATTGATATGCAATGTACAATTAGTTGATGAATTGATAATTTGGTGTAGCATGGAGATTGATCTCATTGGTACATATATTCTTTAGTTGGAATAAGGTGACCAAACTAAAGCAAGTGATTGATAATTTGTGTGTTGTCTATAATCTCACATTGGCAGTTTTGAGCACTGTTCTCACCTTCTTTTCTTGATAAAAAAATGAATTCTTCAACTTTGTTTTGTCATGATCACATCTTAAGTTGTAAGGATATTTTAATAATACATTGCCCCAAAAGGCAATTGGCTTTTACGTTTATTCCAGAAGTTCATTCTTTCACCTCATTTTCTTCAAAGGTTGAAATTTTCATGTATGATATATGATATGCATTGTGATCTTTCTTAACTTGAATATGGATTCACAGCCATATACCCTCGCAAGTAAGGGATGTGGACCTATGTGTAAGGAGTGCGGAGGTCACCATTTGATTTTGTGGTTGCGTGGTATGCAGATGACAAGGCCAAGGCGGAGCACCTCTGGCGCCGGGCCGACGGCGACGAAGCCAAGGTCCGCTTCTTCCCGTCACGACCTCCTCGGCGGTGCCGCCATGCTCGCCGCCACGCAGCGTGGCTGCTCCGGCATCTTCCACCTCGCCTCGCCCTGCACCATCAACCACGTCCTCGACCCCAGTGCACTGCTGCCCGTGATCGTCTGTCGTTGTTCCTTTAGAGTTTAGACCTCTCGATGCAGGGTGGCGTGTGTCTCGTTTTGTGGCCGCAGAAGGAGCTGGTGGTGCCGCCGGTGGAGGGGGCGCAGAAGGAGCTGGTGGTGCCGCCGGTGGAGGGGGCGCTCAACATTGTTTGCTGCTTCTCATTGTCTAATTCCTCTATTTTTCCTCTTGCTGTAATAGGGACCTCTTTGTCGTTGCTTGAGCTTGTTGAGTTTGTTCTGGAATTCCTCTAACTGGGAAAGTCTGTTGGAAACCTTGAGCAAGCATCTTATGTTGGTTGTGTCATCAAGCTCGGCTTGTAATCGTGTATTTCTCTCCTCCTCATCTTCTTCTTTGAGGAGGTTTTTTTAGGAGTCTTGACAGATTTGGTAGAGGATCTAAATTTTCTTTAGAATTTTAGAACCACTATCCTTTTTAGTTTCGGTGTTCAATTGATTATACTCCCTCCGTTCGGAATTACTTGTCACAAAAATGGATGTATCTACAACTAAAATACATCTAAATACATTCATTTCTTGGACGAGTAATTCCGAACGGAGGGAGTAGATGATAGTGACATTTTGGACCATGGTCCTGGTTCGGTGTGGTTTCACGATTGTCATTGGTGTCCCATGTGTCATGTCTCGCTTCTGCAGAAATTCTCACTCAAAGTTGAGTAATTTGGAACATATGGAACTGTGATGCTTCTTTGTGTACACATTCATCTTGTGAAGTTAGTATGCATTTAAATTTCAGTGCAAGCATGTTAGATCAGAGGGATTAAGCAAGGTGCATATAATTTTTAAGTTCTTCCAGAACTTGATGAGATTATACGCTTTGTTAAATCACAGACGGTGAGTTCCTTCTCATTGAAACATCTCGGTATATTATGTTTGGCATCAATTTTTAGCCCCTACCAATTGTTGTCAAAAGTAGGCTGGCATTGTCAAAATAGCTTTTGAGGGATTTTTTAGAAACAAACTTCATGCGAGGCACAACCATAATCGTGTGTTAGAAATAAGCTCTGTTCATGTATATTATTATGCCCAATTTAAAACTGAGTATGATCGAATGGTTTCATTATGGTTATTGTGACTTGTGACCGAAGGACTATCCATTGTTGCCCGTAAAGATTTGTGCAGGTCCATACTTCCTTTTTCCAATGTATTGCGCGGTCGAGGTCTCTAGCAAGGATACCCTCCCGAGGTGTTCCGCGCCGTGGATCGCGTCTGGCCGCCCAACGCCAGTGGAGATCCGCTTTGCAACACCGGAAGGAAGCGTCACCTGCAACGCGCGCAACGGCTGCAGGATTGTATCGGAATGAACAAGGGGGTTTTGCTTGCACAGCACTTCGAAGATATTATAGCTCTTCATCGGTGTCATCAAACTCATCGTCGGGATACGCCTACCGAGAGGGGACATGCACCGTCAAACACGGAAATAACACAATTAATGCAATGCAACAATATGATGCATGATCATGACATGGCAATATGTTGTTGATTGAGCTAATGCAACTAGCAACCATATTAAATGAAGTTGGTTTGAACCAAGGGTTCAAATTCAAACTCCATATGTGCTTATTTAAATGTCAATTATGCAAATTGCCTGCATAAAGAACCCTAGGTTGTTCAAACATGCATGCAAATGCCATAAACAGATTCCTTGAATTTTTCTGATAATTTTTCATATAATTTATTTCATTTGGAGTTACGGTTGATTTTATATGAATTTTAGAAGTTTATACTATTTTCTGGAATTTCCTGAATAAGAATAAATCCAGAAAAGGCATTACTGCATCAGCATTGCGTCACTATGACGTCGGGTCAATCAAGCGGCGGTCCAGGTCAAACCCTGACTGTGGGTCCCAGCGATGTCGATGTAATTAGCCTAACTAGTTTTTAGTTAGCACTAAAACCAATTTAATTAGAGGATCGCCCCACCTGTCATGGAGTCGGGGAGTCAACCTGGCCCACACGGAGTCAACCAGGGTCAAACGGGTCAACTCACGGCGTTTAGCCGCCAGCGAGGCCGTGACGCGGGGCACCTCGGATTTCACCTCTGTGGCACCGTTCGAGGCGCCGTTGGGCTCTCACGGTAGCTGGCGCAACGGCGTCCGTTGGTGGCCGTGGATCGGGCACTGGGTGGCCGGAGTCAACGGCGGCGAAGCTCTCGCCATGGCCGGAGTTCGGGCGCGAAGCGAGAACGCGGTTGCGGTGGCCGCCTCTTCTTCATCGCGCCACGGCGCCGCCACGGCAGCCGCGATCGCATCTCCGCTAACCTCCCCTTCCCGTACAACCTACGCCCTAGACCAGGTAGGATCCTAGCTCCTACCAGCAAAACTTTTATTTGTAAATGTTGCATGCTACTACCTCCTAATTAATATGTCATTGAGAAGAAGTAGATGCAGCTCTTCATAGATATTGTAACATGTTTTGGTTTGCGGGTTTAATATTTGACGTCCTCTGTTTGGTAATGAGAGCAATGCAATATTCTGAAGGGGCACACATGTAAGGGAAACTGATATATGTCTACCTGTCAATCTGGAAACTGCAATTTGTATTCTGAGCTACGAGCTCCCAATAATTTGCTTTTCTCTTTCCTTCAAGTTGTCATCTTATTTCAGGATTGGCATCACTAATAATGCGGAGGTTTTTTTCCATTCAATCAAATTATAAATTCCAAATTTGTTACCTGTTTCTATAAGTACTGTACTATTTTGTTAGAATGATGTTTTCCATTTATATTAATTGCCATTCTTGCCCACTTCCTCTGATTGCAGCTCTTTGTGTGAATCATTTAGTTCATCACCAGTCAGGTTTTTTAAATTTCAGGTATCCCATCCTGTTTTCTATTTTCCAAATCAATTGATTCTTGTGTTGTTACAATATAGACATCCGGAGAAGGTAGACATAGCATGTCATCTTCTTTCAACTAATGTTTTGTTCAAACACATTGATGTTATCCTTCATTTTTGCTACAGACCTTTCCTTATATTTATGCACTTCTTCAAATGGCGAACATAACATGTGAATCATCTGCTAATATTTCTACAAAGATTAATCTCATGATACATAGTGAAGTAATATAGGTGTCATATACCACAATCATATCACCTCTCAGATTATCTGTAATATACCACAATCATATCACCTCTCAGATTATCTGTACATTTATTATTTGGTTCCTCCTTTTTTGGTTCATTTTGCAATAGATATGGAATCTGAATTACTAATAGATAGTACTAACAAATTAATTCAGTAGATGCTTCATTAGGCATGGCCTTCGTTAAATAAATAATTTCTTCAGGGAGGATTAAGTAAATTGATATGCAATGTACAATTAGTTGATGAATTGATAATTTGGTGTAGCATGGAGATTGATCTCATTGGTACATATATTCTTTAGTTGGAATAAGGTGACCAAACTAAAGCAAGTGATTGATAATTTGTGTGTTGTCTATAATCTCACATTGGCAGTTTTGAGCACTGTTCTCACCTTCTTTTCTTGATAAAAAAATGAATTCTTCAACTTTGTTTTGTCATGATCACATCTTAAGTTGTAAGGATATTTTAATAATACATTGCCCCAAAAGGCAATTGGCTTTTACGTTTATTCCGTAAGTTCATTCTTTCACCTCATTTTCTTCAAAGGTTGAAATTTTCATGTATGATATATGATATGCATTGTGATCTTTCTTAACTTGAATATGGATTCACAGCCATATACCCTCGCAAGTAAGGGATGTGGACCTATGTGTAAGGAGTGCGGAGGTCACCATTTGATTTTGTGGTTGCGTGGCGCAGATGACAAGGCCAAGGCGGAGCACCTCCTGGCGCTGGCCGACGGCGGCGAAGCCAGCGTCCGCTTCTTCCCGTGCGACCTCCTCGGCGGTGCCGCCATGCTCGCCGCCAGCGTGGCTACTCCGGCATCTTCCACCTCGCCTCGCCTGCACCATCAACCCCGTCCTCGACCCCCAGGTACTGCTGCCCCGTGATCGTCCTGTCGTTGTTCCTTTAGAGTTTAGACCTCTCAGTACGGGGTGGCGTGTGTCTCGTTTTGTGGCCGCAGAAGGAGCTGGTGGTGCCGCCGGTGGAGGGGGCGCAGAAGGAGCTGGTGGTGCCGCCGGTGGAGGGGGCGCAGAAGGAGCTGGTGGTGCCGCCGGTGGAGGGGGCGCTCAACATTGTTTGCTGCTTCTCATTGTCTAATTCCTCTATTTTTCCTCTTGCTGTAATAGGGACCTGCTGTCGTTGCTTGAGCTTGTTGAGTTTGTTCTGGAATACCTCTAACCTTGGGAAAGTCTGTTGGAAACCTTGAGCAAGCATCTTATGTTGGTTGTGTCATCAAGCTCTGGCTTGTAATCGTGTATTTCTCTCCTCCTCATCTTCTTCTTTGAGGAGGTTTTTTTAAGGAGTCTTGACAGATTTGGTAGAGGATCTAAATTTTCTTTAGAATTTTAGAACCACTATCCTTTTAGTTTCGGTGTTCAATTGATTATACTCCCTCCGTTCGAATTACTTGTCACAAAAATGGATGTATCTACAACTAAAATACATCTAAATACATTCATTTCTTGGACGAGTAATTCGAACGGAGGGAGTAGATGATAGTGACATTTTGGACCATGGTCCTGGTTCGTGTGGTTTCACGATTGTCATTGGTGTCCCATGTGTCATGTCTCTCGCTTCTGCAGAAATTCTCACTCAGGTTGAGTAATTTGGAACATATGGAACTGCGATGCTTCTTTGTGTACACATTCATCTTGTGAAGTTAGTATGCATTTAAATTTCAGTGCAAGCATGTTAGATCAGAGGGATTAAGCAAGGTGCATATAATTTTTAAGTTCTTCCAGAACTTCGATGAGATTGCTTCACCTTTGTTACGTCACAGGACGGTGAGTTCCTTCTCATTTGAAACATCTCGGTATATTATGTTTGGCATCAATTTTTTAGCCCCCTACCAATTGTTGTCAAAAGTAGGCCTGGCATTGTCAAAATAGCTTTTGAGGGATTTTTTTAGAAACAAACTTCTGCGAGGCACAACCATAATCTGTGTGTTAGAAATAAGCTCTGTTCATGTATATTATTATGCCCAATTTAAAACTGAGTATGATCAGAATGATTTCATTATGGTTATTGTGACTTGTGAGTGAAGGACTATGCCATTGTTGCCCCATAAAGATTTGTGCAGGTCCATGCTTCCTTTTTTCAATGTATTGCGCGGTCAAGCTCTCTAGCAAGGATACCCTCCCTGGGGTGTTCCGCACTTCGTGGACTGCGTCTGCTGGCCCAACGCCAGTGGAGATCCGCTGCTGCAACACCGGAAGGAAGCGTCCTGCAACGCGGCGCAACGGCTGCAGGATTGTATCGGAATGAACAAGGGGGTTTTGCTTGCCTGGCACTTCTGAAGATATTATAGCTCTTCATCGGTGTCATCAAACTCATCGTCGGGATACGCCTACCGAGAGGGGACAAGCACCGGCAAACACGGAAAGAACACAATTAATGCAATGCAACAATATGATGCATGATCATGACATGGCAATATGTTGTTGATTGAGCTAATGCAACTAGCAACCATATTAAATGAAGTTGGTTTGAACCAAGGGTTCAAATTCAAACTCCATATGTGCTTATTTAAATGTCAATTATGCAAATTGCCCTGCATAAAGAACCCTAGGTTGTTCAAACATGCATGCAAATGCCATAAACAGATTCCTTGAATTTTTCTAATAATTTTCCATATATAATTTTTTCATTTGGAGTTACGGTTGATTTTATATGAATTTTAGAAGTTTATACTATTTTCTGGAATTTCCTGAATAAGAATAAATCTAGAAAAGGCATTATCAGCATCGACATTGCGTCACTATGACGTCGGCCGGTCAAGCTGGCGGTCCAGTCAAACCACGACACTGTGGGTCCCGCGTGTCAGTGTAATTAGCCTAACTAGTTTTTAGTTAGCACTAAAACCAATTTAATTAGAGGACTGGCCCCACCTGTCATGGAGTCAGGGGGAGTCAACCTGGGCCCACACGGAGTCAACCAGGGTCAAACGGGGTCAACTCACCGGCGTTTAGCCGCCCGCGAGGCAGGCAGCGGCGGGCACCTCGGATTTCACCTACTGTGGCACCGTTCGAGGCGCCGTTGGGCTCTACGGGTAGCTGGCGCAACGGCGCGTCCGTTGGTGGCCGTGACTGGGCCTGGGGTGGCCGGAGTCAACGGCGGCGAGCTCAGTTGCGGCCGCCGGAGTTCGGGCGCGAGCGAGAACGCGGTTGCGGTGGCCGCCTCTTCTTCATCGCGCCACGGCGCCCCGCCGCCGGCAGCCGCGATCGCATCTCCGTCAACCCTCCCCTTCCCGCATAACCCTCGCCCTAGACCAGGTAGGATCCTAGCTCCTACCAAGTAAACTTTTATTTGTAAATGTTGCATGCTACTACCTCCTAATTAATATGTCATTGAAAAGAAGTAGATGCAGCTCTTCATAGATATTGTAACATGTTTTGGTTTGCGGGTTTAATATTTGGCGTCCTCTGTTTGGTAATGAGAGCAATGCAATATTCTCAAGGGGCACACATGTAAGGGAAACTGATATATGTCTACTGTCAATCTGAAACTGCAATTTGTATTCTGAGCTACGAGCTCCCAATAATTTGCTTTTCTCTTTCCTTCAAGTTGTCATCTTATTTCAGGATTGGCATCACTAATAATGCGGAGGTTTTTTCCATTCAATCAAATTATAAATTCCAAATTTGTTACCTGTTTCTATAAGTACTGTACTATTTTGTTAGAATGTTGTTTTCCATTTATATTAATTGCCATTCTTGCCCACTTCCTCTGATTGCAGCTCTTTGTGTGAATCATTTAGTTCATCACCAGTCAGGTTTTTAAATTTCAGGTATCCCATCCTGTTTTCTATTTTCCAAATCAATTGATTCTTGTGTTGTTACAATATAGACATCCGGAGAAGGTAGACATAGCATGTCATCTTCTTTCAACTAATGTTTTGTTCAAACACATTGATGTTATCCTTCATTTTTGCTACAGACCTTTCCTTATATTTATGCACTTCTTCAAATGGCGAACATAACATGTGAATCATCTGCTAATATTTCTACAAAGATTAATCTCATGATACATAGTGAAGTAATATAGGTGTCATATACCACAATCATATCACCTCTCAGATTATCTGTAATATACCACAATCATATCACCTCTCAGATTATCTGTACATTTATTATTTGGTTCCTCCTTTTTGGTTCATTTTGCAATAGATATGGAATCTGAATTACTAATAGATAGTACTAACAAATTAATTCAGTAGATGCTTCATTAGGCATGGCCTTCGTTAAATAAATAATTTCTTCGTGGAGGATTAAGTAAATTGATATGCAATGTACAATTAGTTGATGAATTGATAATTTGGTGTAGCATGGAGATTGATCTCATTGGTACATATATTCTTTAGTTGGAATAAGGTGACCAAACTAAAGCAAGTGATTGATAATTTGTGTGTTGTCTATAATCTCACATTGGCAGTTTTGAGCACTGTTCTCACCTTCTTTTCTTGATAAAAAAATGAATTCTTCAACTTTGTTTTGTCATGATCACATCTTAAGTTGTAAGGATATTTTAATAATACATTGCCCCAAAAGGCAATTGGCTTTACGTTTATTCCGTAAGTTCATTCTTTCACCTCATTTTCTTCAAAGGTTGAAATTTTCATGTATGATATATGATATGCATTGTGATCTTTCTTAACTTGAATATGGATTCACAGCCATATACCCTCGCAAGTAAGGGATGTGGACCTATGTGTAAGGAGTGCGGAGGTCACCATTTGATTTTGTGGTTGCGTGGCGCAGATGACAAGGCCAAGACGGAGCACCTCCTGGCGGCTGGCCGGCGGCGAAGCCAGCGTCCGCTTCTTCCCGTCACGACCTCCTCGGCGGTGCCGCCATGCTCGCCGCCACGCGTGGCTGCTCCGGCATCTTCCACCTCGCCTCGCCCTGCACCATCAACCACGTCCTCGACCCCAGTACTGCTGCCCGTGATCGTCTGTCGTTGTTCCTTTAGAGTTTAGACCTCTCGATGCGGGGTGGCGTGTGTCTCGTTTGTGGCCGAGAAGGAGCTGGTGGTGCCGCCCGGTGGAGGGGCGCAGAAGGAGCTGGTGGTGCCGCCGGTGGAGGGGGCGCTCAACATTGTTTGCTGCTTCTCATTGTCTAATTCCTCTATTTTTCCTCTTGCTGTAATAGGGACCTGCTGTCGTTGCTTGAGCTTGTTGAGTTTGTTCTGGAATTCCTCTAACACAGGGAAAGTCTGTTGGAAACCTTGAGCAAGCATCTTATGTTGGTTGTGTCATCAAGCTCTGGCTTGTAACTGTGTATTTCTCTCCTCCTCATCTTCTTCTTTGAGGAGGTTTTTTTTAGGGAGTCTTGACAGATTTGGTAGAGGATCTAAATTTTCTTTAGAATTTTAGAACCACTATCCTTTTTAGTTTCGGTGTTCAATTGATTATACTCCCTCCGTTCGGAATTACTTGTCACAAAAATGGATGTATCTACAACTAAAATACATCTAAATACATTCATTTCTTGGACGAGTAATTCGAACGGAGGGAGTAGATGATAGTGACATTTTGGACCATGGTCCTGGTTCGGTGTGGTTTCACGATTGTCATTGGTGTCCCATGTGTCATGTCTCCGCTTCTGCAGAAATTCTCACTCAAGGTTGAGTAATTTGGAACATATGGAACTGCGATGCTTCTTTGTGTACACATTCATCTTGTGAAGTTAGTATGCATTTAAATTTCAGTGCAAGCATGTTAGATCGGAGGGATTAAGCAAGGTGCATATAATTTTTAAGTTCTTCGAACTTCGATGAGATTATACCTGCTTTGTTAAGTCACAGGACGGTGAGTTCCTTCTCATTGAAACATCTCGGTATATTATGTTTGGCATCAATTTTTAGCCCCTACCAATTGTTGTCAAAAGTAGGCCTGGCATTGTCAAAATAGCTTTTGAGGGATTTTTTTAGAAACAAACTTCTGCGAGGCACAACCATAATCTGTGTGTTAGAAATAAGCTCTGTTCATGTATATTATTATGCCCAATTTAAAACTGAGTATGATCGTAATGGTTTCATTATGGTTATTGTGACTTGTGGTGAAGGACTATCCATTGTTGCCCGTAAAGATTTGTGCAGGTCCATACTTCCTTTTCCAATGTATTGCGCGATCGAGGTCTCTAGCAAGGATACCCTCCCGAGGTGTTCCGCGCCGTGGATCGCGTCTGGCCCAACGCCAGTGGAGATCCGCTGCTGCAACACCGGAAGGAAGCGTCCTGCAACGCGGCGCAACGGCTGCAGGATTGTATCGGAATGAACAAGGGGGTTTTGCTTGCCTGGCACTTCTGAAGATATTATAGCTCTTCATCGGTGTCATCAAACTCATCGTCGGGATACGCCTACCGAGAGGGGACAAGCACCGGCAAACACGGAAAGAACACAATTAATGCAATGCAACAATATGATGCATGATCATGACATGGCAATATGTTGTTGATTGAGCTAATGCAACTAGCAACCATATTAAATGAAGTTGGTTTGAACCAAGGGTTCAAATTCAAACTCCATATGTGCTTATTTAAATGTCAATTATGCAAATTGCCTGTAAAGCAACCCTAGGTTGTTCAAACATGCATGCAAATGCCATAAACAGATTCCTTGAATTTTTACGATAATTTTTCATATAATTTATTTCATTTGGAGTTACGGTTGATTTTATATGAATTTTAGAAGTTTATACTATTTTCTGGAATTTCATGAATAAGAATAAATCCAGAAAAGGCATTAATGCATCAGCATTGCGTCACTATGACGTCGGCCAGGTCAATCATGGCGGTCCAGGTCAAACCCTGACACTGTGGGTCCCGGCGTGTCGATGTAATTAGCCTAACTAGTTTTTAGTTAGCACTAAAACCAATTTAATTAGAGGATCGCCCCACCTGTCATGGAGTCGGAGTCAACCCAGGCCCACACGGAGTCAACCAGGGTCAAGCAGGGGTCAACTCACGGCGTTTAGCCGCCCGAGCAGGCCGGCGGGGCACCTCGGATTTCACCTCTGAGGCACCGTTCGAGGCGCCGTTGGGCTCTCTGGTAGTCGGGCGCCTTGGCCAGCGTCCGTTGGTGGCCGTGGATCGGGCACTGGGTGGCCGAGTCAGCAGCGGCGAGCTTCGATTCTTGACGCCGGAGTTGGCCTTGGCGAGAACGCGGTTGCGGTGGCCGCCTCTTCTTCATCGCGCCACGGCGCCCCGCCGCCGGCAGCCGCGATCGCATCTCCGTCAACCCTCCCCCTTCCCGTACAACCTACGCCCTAGACCAGGTAGGATCCTAGCTCCTACCAGCAAAACTTTTATTTGTAAATGTTGCATGCTACTACCTCCTAATTAATATGTCATTGAAAAGAAGTAGATGCAGCTCTTCATAGATATTGTAACATGTTTTGGTTTGCGGGTTTAATATTTGACGTCCTCTGTTTGGTAATGAGAGCAATGCAATATTCTGAAGGGGCACACATGTAAGGGAAACTGATATATGTCTACCTGTCAATCTGGAAACTGCAATTTGTATTCTGAGCTACGAGCTCCCAATAATTTGCTTTTCTCTTTCCTTCAAGTTGTCATCTTATTTCAGGATTGGCATCACTAATAATGCGGAGGTTTTTTTCCATTCAATCAAATTATAAATTCCAAATTTGTTACCTGTTTCTATAAGTACTGTACTATTTTGTTAGAATGTTGTTTTCCATTTATATTAATTGCCATTCTTGCCCACTTCCTCTGATTGCAGCTCTTTGTGTGAATCATTTAGTTCATCACCAGTCAGGTTTTTAAATTTCAGGTATCCCATCCTGTTTTCTATTTTCCAAATCAATTGATTCTTGTGTTGTTACAATATAGACATCCGGAGAAGGTAGACATAGCATGTCATCTTCTTTCAACTAATGTTTTGTTCAAACACATTGATGTTATCCTTCATTTTTGCTACAGACCTTTCCTTATATTTATGCACTTCTTCAAATGGCGAACATAACATGTGAATCATCTGCTAATATTTCTACAAAGATTAATCTCATGATACATAGTGAAGTAATATAGGTGTCATATACCACAATCATATCACCTCTCAGATTATCTGTAATATACCACAATCATATCACCTCTCAGATTATCTGTACATTTATTATTTGGTTCCTCCTTTTTGGTTCATTTTGCAATAGATATGGAATCTGAATTACTAATAGATAGTACTAACAAATTAATTCAGTAGATGCTTCATTAGGCATGGCCTTCGTTAAATAAATAATTTCTTCAGGAGGATTAAGTAAATTGATATGCAATGTACAATTAGTTGATGAATTGATAATTTGGTGTAGCATGGAGATTGATCTCATTGGTACATATATTCTTTAGTTGGAATAAGGTGACCAAACTAAAGCAAGTGATTGATAATTTGTGTGTTGTCTATAATCTCACATTGGCAGTTTTGAGCACTGTTCTCACCTTCTTTTCTTGATAAAAAAATGAATTCTTCAACTTTGTTTTGTCATGATCACATCTTAAGTTGTAAGGATATTTTAATAATACATTGCCCCAAAAGGCAATTGGCTTTTACGTTTATTCCAGAAGTTCATTCTTTCACCTCATTTTCTTCAAAGGTTGAAATTTTCATGTATGATATATGATATGCATTGTGATCTTTCTTAACTTGAATATGGATTCACAGCCATATACCCTCGCAAGTAAGGGATGTGGACCTATGTGTAAGGAGTGCGGAGGTCACCATTTGATTTTGTGGTTGCGTGGCGCAGATGACAAGGCCAAGACGGAGCACCTCCTGGCGCTGGCCGACGGCGACGAAGCCCGCGTCCGCTTCTTCCCGTGCGACCTCCTCGGCGGTGCCGCCATGCTCGCCGCCACGCGTGGCTGCTCCGGCATCTTCCACCTCGCCTCGCCCTGCACCATCAACCACGTCCTCGACCCCCAGGTACTGCTGCCCGTGATCGTCCTGTCGTTGTTCCTTTAGAGTTTAGACCTCTCAGTACGGGGTGGCGTGTGTCTCGTTTTGTGGCCGCAGAAGGAGCTGGTGGTGCCGCCGGTGGAGGGGGCGCAGAAGGAGCTGGTGGTGCCGCCGGTGGAGGGGGCGCTCAACATTGTTTGCTGCTTCTCATTGTCTAATTCCTCTATTTTTCCTCTTGCTGTAATAGGGACCTGCTGTCGTTGCTTGAGCTTGTTGAGTTTGTTCTGGAATTCCTCTAACCTGGGAAAGTCTGTTGGAAACCTTGAGCAAGCATCTTATGTTGGTTGTGTCATCAAGCTGGCTTGTAATCGTATTTCTCTCCTCCTCATCTTCTTCTTTGAGGAGGTTTTTTTTAGGGAGTCTTGACAGATTTGGTAGAGGATCTAAATTTTCTTTAGAATTTTAGAACCACTATCCTTTTTAGTTTCGGTGTTCAATTGATTATACTCCCTCCGTTCGGAATTACTTGTCACAAAAATGGATGTATCTACAACTAAAATACATCTAAATACATTCATTTCTTGGACGAGTAATTCCGAACGGAGGGAGTAGATGATAGTGACATTTTGGACCATGGTCCTGGTTCGGTGTGGTTTCACGATTGTCATTGGTGTCCCATGTGTCATGTCTCTGCTTCTGCAGAAATTCTCACTCAGGTTGAGTAATTTGGAACATATGGAACTGCGATGCTTCTTTGTGTACACATTCATCTTGTGAAGTTAGTATGCATTTAAATTTCAGTGCAAGCATGTTAGATCGGAGGATTAAGCAAGGTGCATATAATTTTTAAGTTCTTCCAGAACTTCGATGAGATTATACACTTTGTTACGTCACAGGACGGTGAGTTCCTTCTCGCTGAAACATCTCGGTATATTATGTTTGGCATCAATTTTTAGCCCCTACCAATTGTTGTCAAAAGTAGGCCTGGCATTGTCAAAATAGCTTTTGAGGGATTTTTTTAGAAACAAACTTCTGCGAGGCACAACCATAATCTGTGTGTTAGAAATAAGCTCTGTTCATGTATATTATTATGCCCAATTTAAAACTGAGTATGATCAGAATGGTTTCATTATGGTTATTGTGACTTGTGACTGAAGGACTATCCATTGTTGCCCCGTAAAGATTTGTGCAGGTCCATACTTCCTTTTTCCAATGTATTGCGCGGTCGAGGTCTCTAGCAAGGATACCCTCCCTGAGGTGTTCCGCACTTCGTGGACTGCGTCTGCTGGCCCAACGCCAGTGGAGATCCGCTGCTGCAACACCGGAAGGAAGCGTCCTGCAACGCGGCGCAACGGCTGCAGGATTGTCCTTCAGGAACTCAGCACCTGGACCTAGGCAGGGCAACGTCGTCTGTGCTATCCTTGTCATCCTGGTGAGCCATACTTTCCTTTTCCGATCCGTCCGTTTGGAAACGGAAAAGCTTTATTACTTTGTTCGTTCATCTATATGGAGGTCCTAGAAATTGTGGCATGGTGGATGCAGTATTAGCGGCTGGATTAACTGTGCTCAGTACCACCAATGTTTTTTCTTGAAAATGTGTTTTACATGCTTCTATATAGTTAAATGATGTGCTTGCTTGTTACATAGTTGTTTTTAGCTAGAAATCAGAATACTGGGATGTTAATGATTGTAGTTGATGTTTTTCTCTTCCATGCCTAAATTGTCTTTAGTATATGTCCATATAAAGAAAATTGCAGTGTTCCAACTATTGAATCAAAATTGTTAAATTAATTATTTTTAGCTATATTATAGTTTGAGCCGAGGGCTTCTTACAATTTTTACTACTACTAATTTCCACTTCTACTAGATTCATTTGTCACATGAGTTTTTAGAGTAGGGTACTTGGTAAATAATTTAGATCACTTTTCTATCTGAGAGTCGATTTTTTGCGTGTTAGATGGATTGACAAGTACCAAAGATTGACACCAAACAGAACTAAAACCTGCCCATGGATTACCTTCAGTCCCTCAATCCAATCAACAACATTGGACAGAGAGCCGGAGGGGCGGCCAGCGACCAGTGAGCGCGCGGGTGGCGCAAGAGGCAACGGGGAGCCGGTGGAGACTGAGTGGTGAGCGGCGGTGGCAATCTCGAGCAGTTGGCACCAGCAGCGAGCGGACGGGGTGAGTAGGTGCCACGATTGCATCACAATTGGTATCTATCCTGATACGTACACGAGCCGGTGAATGAGCAACACCCAGGTGGCCCGTTCTCACAATGCAGGCAAGTGATCAGTTATCCCTAAATCTTTGCTCTCTTTTAATAGCATGTTCATCAAGCAGAGAACCCTTGCTCGGTCTCCTTTAATATCTCACCAAGCAACACAAAGGCCTCGGATAGGCTTGGACACATCTGACAGCAATCAAGCGCTTCCTTGGCTTCCCAGCTTAGCTGTTTTCCGGATTTGCACAAGTACAACTCTAGAAAGATGACAACTCCACAATTTTTGGTCCCCTCCTACAGCGTCTAGCGAACTTGCCTAAAGAGATCTTGGGGCAATATCAAGATGGACATTACCACAAAGGCTAAATAGCAGCAAATCGAGCAGCGTCGCAAGCAGCAATATTCCAGCTGTTGTAACGTTCATGGAAAAAAGTATACCTCATTAATCTCAAGAAAGTCAACTCATTGATTTGAAGACCTCATTAATCTCAAGAAAGTCAACTCATTGATTTGAAGACCCTCATCCTTCACTACTGTATGAATAGCAACGGCAGGACCAACACCCATCACAATTGGATCAACTTCAACTGCAGCAAAGCTCCTACATTTTTTTTATTTGCTGAGTCAAAAAACAGAATTTTGTAATGATTAAAAATGTCATAATTCTCCCTGCTTCGATGCCCAAAAAGTGTTGAGCCATAATGTTGGTAGTATAAGTGTAAACCAATGTGTTAATATGCTGTACATAACTGCAGAAAAAATTTCTACAGAATATGAAGATCATTCTAAATTTTGAGTAAAAGTTTCGGAAAATTAGACAGTTATTTTGGAAAAGAAAACTAAGGCACTACAATACCTTAGTAGCTTGAGTTCTGAGAAATATTTGTAAGAAACCATAAGCTGGACAGCATACAGACTACAAACACCTTTTTTTCTGTTTGAGAAAATATAGAAGGGTCCAACAAGCAACCCTTCAGGACGGCAATATATAACCAGAAGAACTAAAACAACGTCAAATCGTATACACACAACTATGCCATTCCATTCTAGTAAAAAATCAATTCCCTATTCTGTTATCAGGATTTAGAGCATATTCCAAAAGGTCGCATTCTTCAGAAATTCAGATTTTGGCAAATATAACTGCAACTATCAGTCATGCGGGGAAAAAGGTTTAAAAAGGTATTGTTGTTGGTAATCAATTCTGTTGCCATGAGATCATGAAATGAATCTGGACTCAAACAGGTATACATCTAAGAAACCAAATGATTCCAATCTAAAATAGATGTTGTTTGAAGTGATAGATCAACATATTCAATATTTGCTAGTTCAGTAGCCGCAACAATTGATTAAGCTAACATTGTATACCTTGTAGAGTTTTCACTTAATCAAGCATCAATAGGCCCAATGCACGTACATTATACACCATAGATTTCAAAATCCACGACAACATTATGAAGCTTGTACCTAAGAAAGGATGGCACAAATTCCTTCATTAGAGAAGGGAGGAATGACAAGATATATATTTTTTGAATGGACAAAGCACCACCACGGCAATTGTAATCTGCTTCTCACATAATAACAACCTCAGCAACTATGCATAGGCAATTATTTTTGTGTCAGTGATCTAGGAGAAAAATGAAATAAAAACAATGGAGAAATATGCACAGATTCATATATTTAGTTACATAGGAGATAGATTAAACATACTGCCATATGTGACCCTAATGGTGCCACACTAGTCAAATATACTACCTTATTAATTTTTCACCGGCAAAAATATTAAGGAATTAACTTTCACAAAAAAAAGAAGCAATGAACATGAGGGACGATAGGGAGAGCGACCTGGAGGATGAACGAGGTCGCAAGCCACGACGTACTATCCATTTCGGCGAGAAGTAATTCAGGACGGAGGGAGTATACAAAAGATGCAAAATTGCCATGTTAGAGCAAACAATATTTAACAGTCACGACACTAATAAGAAAGGGAGAAGGCAAATAAATAGTACTCCAGCGTATCTCAGCTGAAATGGCACTAACTCTCATGGTTTTAGAAAAAAAAACAGCATTGGCTATCAATCTATCACGCACAAAGTCAGAGTTATCACTCTTCAAAAGCCTATGGACTCCGTTTGTTTGAGCTCTCTACGAACGATACGATCAAGCAACTCATCAAGAGCCCCCCTTGATAGTACGACAAACGATCCTATAACCCGGTCTTCCACAACTACCATGAGACGGTAAAATAGAAAACCTATCAAGGGCAAACCTTTGCCTTGCACATGGTCCACTTGAGCTAGATGATGACGATCTTGACTCCCTCAAGTTGGACCACCTTTCTTGATTGCATTGGCGGGATGAAGACTAGTTGATTGCTCCCCCATACTCTACTGTGGGTGAGCCTCTCTTCCGCTTATCTTCACAAGTCCATTGTCACCACAATGGACGGCAAGCTTCAAGCACTTGATCTCTTCGTGATGCATTACTTGAACTTGCACACCGCAACCTAACCCCACAAAGAACTTTCACGAAGACCATGGGTTAGTACACAAAGCGTAATGGACAATGCTTACCATACCATGGGATCACTTGATCCCTCTGTACATTTTGTACGCTTTGTGTGTTGAATCTTTCCAACTCTCTTCATTTGGATGATGTCTTGAAGGTGGACATGAATGATCACACACTCTTATTCTTCAAGACATGCTTGCAATAAGCTCAACACTCACATGACCAATCTTTGGATAATTCCTTGAATAGCACCTTGGTCGACACAAAACTCTCCTTGAAACCAACACATGTACTCCAAGAAAAGCCTATGGACAAAACCTTCAAATAAACTCAAGGCAACCATTAGTCCATAAAGAATGTCATCAATTACCAAAACCACACATGGAGGCACCGCATGTCCTTTCAGTTGGTATCATCACCGCCCGTTCCCACGCGATTCGTGCTACTTCAATACATCGATGTCGTATAACCTTTTCTGGCCACCGTACACCAACTGGTGTAGCTCTCGTATTGCCTCTGTCTTGCCCAGTAAATGACCCACAAGGCAGACTCACGCATTGAAACGATGGGCGCATTGATTGCAGGGAAGTGCCAACGGCCTAGCTGCAAGCAGGAATCAGACGCGCGTTGATTACACCTCAGCCAGAACAGCTAACTGCACCACGCTCCTCTCGGTCTTTTTAACTGACCTGCTTGCTTCCTTCTGCTGACCGTCCTTTTTTGTTCTCCTTCTCCATTCCTCTCGGTGTCGCTTGAGCTTCAAAGCATGTGTTCGTCCATGTCCCAGAGTAGTTCAACACCACCTCCATCACACCACATGGCCAACAAGATGCCTCCACTCCCTCTCATCCATTTGTGCCAGGAAACGGAACAAAATCCAGGGAGGCATTTTTACAAATCCGAACGGCATGGGATAAGCTTTCTGAAAACCTTTACATCCATCTTCTCCACGCCGTGCTGGAAGTGGGAGACCAAATATATTCAGTACTTCAGTGCGCTTTCTGAAGAACATTTCATGCTTGGCCTCGTGAACCTGCTGGCCATGGCGACGATCTTCCTCCACAAACTCTGAAGTTTATCCCCTCTGGTGTAGTTTCTCATATGTATTTTTGTGTGTGCTCTAAGCACTGCATGTACCTGCCATAGCCATGGTCTTCCTTCACAATTTCTGAAGTTTATCCCTTCTGCCGTAGTTTCTCATATGTATTTTTTGTATGTGTGCTCTAAGCACTGCATGTACCCGCCATGGCCATGATCTTCCTCCACGAACTCTGAAGTTTTTCCCTCTGTGTAGTTACTGCGGTAGCTTTTCATATGTTTTTTTTGCGCTCTATGCACTGCATGTACCCGCTAGTACATTATGCTTGCTCACGCAGGCTGTGAGCTGGTCTATCAATAATTTATCTGGACCCATTGTGTGCATGCAGCAAGCTGTAATTGACCCGGACGTAATTAGTCGACCCCTAATCACGAAACAAATGTAAACACACAAAACAAATGTAAAAACACCAAATAACAGAGATGACATAAATTCGGGGTGGCCTACTCTTGCGCCCGACCCACCCATCGGAGATAATTCACGAGTCATCGACCGGCATTTGTTTAAATGCCTAAAGTTAAGAAGGCACTGCGCACCAATACACCCAGCCCCCCTGCAGCCGAATAATCCAAAAATGTCTGACATGCCATGCTATGGAGGACAGACAGCGGAAAGATGATTAGACCTTGTCTCGTTCATTCGTACAAGAACACGGGGGAAACGACAGATAAAAATGAAGTTTCGATGGGCTAACCTGACGTTCTCTGTTTCTGCGGAAGCCGTGTCCTCTTTCCCTTCAGTTGTTCCACGGGTCCTGGCTCGAGGAAGATGTGAGGAAGATGTACAGTAGACAGCCACGAACGGGGAGGAGTTGTGCTTAATGATGATGCGCTCCAACGTCAACAGCAGTTATGCCACCCCTGAACCTCGGGCCCATTCGCTAACACACAAGCCTGTATTTTCCGTACTAACATAAATTCAGTGTGGCCCACTCACGCGGGGTATAGCGGATGTATTACTTTTCGTATGCAATTATCGTGTGAAGTATTGCGCATGGGGCTATATTAATTAGCAATCACGATGCCCTCACAGACGAACCGGATTACGGCATCGCGTGGCCGCATGTCCCAAAAATTCACGTCCCCATCTTCACTTACTTTTATGTGCTATTCTTGACAGCAGACTAAGATGGTTAGTTTGTAAAGTTCTTGCATAAATTAGGAAAATATTGTAAATATGCTTTCTTCACATGTTGGACTGTCTTATGCTCCTAACGGAGCCCTGATGATGTTGTTCTTAACTTGGTGTGCATATAAATTGTTCTCCAAGACTGACTGAGCAATCTTCATTATAATAATGATGTTTCTTTGGTTGGTATACACAATTGATTGATGTTGTTTAAGAATATGCCAGTTGCAACTTACATGTCATAGCCTATGATTCTTTTGGTACTTTAGAAGCCAGCACCGGCACCGGTGGCGGGCTCGACATAAACTTATGCCATAGACATAACTCTATTAAATCCTACCTTTGCACTCTTATGCAACTACTTTCATCTTCGTGAAGTTAGTTATATTTTAAGACAATGTTAAGTAGACAAAGAAGTACTTGCTTAAGCTTAATGGATCTACTCATCTTCTCAGTATGGAAAGGACTATGAATATGATGCACCTGTCAAGTTGTTGGTAAAGCATTTGTATTCAATAATTCAATGGAGCAATCACCTGATGATCAGCATGGTGGTATCATAGGTTATCAGTTCTTCTCATGTTAGTTCATGACATCCCAATCCGAGCAACCAGCCGTCGATTCAAGCGACCCCCTTTAGGAATCCATGGAATTTGAGGTGGATTTCCTGGAAGAGGGAGGAGGAAGGATGATGGTGGGGTTCATGGGGAAGAGGAGTCCACCATCTGCGACTCTCTCCCTCAGGGGAACATTACAGATTTGACTAGGAGCTCTCAAGCACGAGATCCCACTACTAGGAAAAGGGCTATAGATAGGATTGATACTAATGGCGCACCAGGTAAGTAGTGCGCCACTACTATATACTAATGGCGCACCAGACACACGGTGCGCCACTAGTATTAATTTTTTTTTCCATTTTTCCATACATACTAATGGCGCATGATGTCGAAGTGCGCCATTACTAGTTCTAACTACTAATGACGCACCGTGCAGACAGTGCGTCATTAGTATATATTTTTTACTTTTTTGCAAAACTACTAATGGCGCACCGTGTCGCAGTGCGCCATTACTAGTTTAAACTACTAATGGCGTACTTTTCCACAGTGCACCTACTGCTATATATACATATATTATTTTTTTACTTTTCTGCAAAACTTTTAATGGCGCACCACCTGCAGGTGCGCCATTAGTAACCAGGGTTACTAATGGCGCATTCTTTGGTGGTCATCATCTCTTCTAGGACCAACAAGATATTTTGGACAACCCACCTACCCACTCACTTTCCCCACTTCATTCTCTCCACCTCCTCCTCCAAGCTTGTCTCGCTGCCTCCTCCTCCTCACCTCATTTGCACCATAGATTCATCAAAATTAAGTGGTGAAATTACCTTTTTTGATAGGTAAGTAAGGGAAAGCTATCTTCATGATGTAGATCTACTTTTTTCTCCCTAACTCGCTCCAACAACGTGCACATGCACTTTTGTGGCCTAGCTAGATCTATGTATGTTTGTGGTGTTGCATGTGTTTGTGGTGTTGCATATATGTTTGTGTTTGCAGGTACCGGTATTTGAAATGCGATAGTTGCCAATATTTTGCGGAATGTTGATTCATTTCCGTTTGGTAGAATTTTGGCACTATGCATTCTTTTTGGTCCTATTTTTAGGGAAGGTCATGCCAAATTTTTTTCTTGGTTCTAAAATATCGTTTTGCTCTACCCCGTAGGCCACCATGGTCCGCACGATGATCGAAGGCATCGTGAATAGGTTTTTGAGCTCCGCGAAGGCCGAGATGCTTCAATAGAACGAGACGGAGATAAGATGTCTGTGTCGAAAATGCAAGCTGAAGAGCCTTATTGCGGACCCGGATTCCGGGCAGGTGTGGGACCACCTGCTCTTGCGTTGTTTCATGGATGGCTATCGGTGGCAAGGTGATGAAGATGACTATGAAGTCGTCCATGGGGGCCGGGCAAGAAATGAGGAAGGGCAACAAGACAAGTACCACCGCTGCGAGGGCGGGAGAGAAGACGAAGAATCTCCAGGACATGATCACGGCGGTGATCTTGCACAGATCATCATGTAGAAGATGTCGTACATGATGATGAGGAAGATCAAGACGAAGGGCATGATAATGAAGATGAAGATGCCGGAGCGGCGACGATGGAGGCTGGGTGCAGGACCCTCATATTCAAGAGTTGCTTCTCAAGCGACGGATAACGCAAGAGCTGCCGCCCGAGAAAGCCAAGCTGGATCAACTGGAGATAGACGCGGTTACTCCATTGTATGAAGGATGCAGGCCGAGGATACCGCTTTGAAAAGTAACGCTCATGGCTCGAGATGAAGGTAAAACACAAAATGACCGGCGCGTAGCTTCGGCGAGAACATGTCATTCGAGCACTAACGTCTTCCCAAAGGGGAACAAGTGCCCGACCAGTTTCGAGGAGGCGAAGAAAATCGTGTGTCCTCTGGATTTACCGCACGTGAAATACCATGTGTGCATGAACAATTGGATCATTTATCGGGACGAGCACGCGGAGTCTACCATATGTCTGGTGTGCGGCGTCACTCGATACAAGAAGAGGAAGAAAGCTCCTCGAAAATCGGTGTGGTACTTTCTGATCACTCCTCGTCTGCAGCGGTATTTCATGGACCCTAAGGTAGCAAAGCTCCTGCGTTGGCACGCAGATAGGGAGGAGAAGAAGCGGGAAGATGACGGAAATGATCCGGAGATAAATAAAAAGACAAGATCTTGAGTCACCCTAAGGATGCGAGCCTGGCAAGCGTTGAACTTCGAATACCCAGAATTTGGGAAGGATCCAAGGAACATCATCTTTGGGCGCGAGCACCGATGGAGTCAATCCGTTTGGCAGCCAGAGAAGCACACATAGCACCTGGCATGTGTTTGTGTGGATGTACAACCTTCCCCCCTGGTTGTGCATGAAGAGGAAGTACATTCACATGAGTATGCTAATTGAAGGGCCGAAACAACCAGAGCCGGGAAAGAAGCAAAAGGCGCCAGAGCCGCTGCTGAAGGTATGGAAAACGAGGTCTGTTTTCTGGGACTTGTCGTACTGGAAGATCCACTGTGTGCCTCACAGCCTTGATGTCATGCATATCACGAAGAACGTGTGCGAGATTCTGCTTGGTACCCTGCTCAACATGCCAGAGAGGACCAAAGATGGGCCGAAAGCAAGGGCAGACTTGAAATCAATGGGCATCGTGCGGGAGCTTCATGCTAATGATGATGATGATGATGATGATGATGAGGCGAAGCGGGACATAGAAAGTCGTCGCCAAAGGCAAAAAGGCCAAGAAGACCGGAGATGACTACCCTCCGCGTGCTTCACTCTAAGTCGAGGAGATCGAGCAGTTTTCACCGCCTCCTAGGAGTAAAACTTCCTTCACGGTTATGCGGGAAGATAAGCAGATACCTAGACCCAGTGACGAAGTTCAGCGGGATGAAGTCTCGCGATCGTATCGCGCGGCCGATGACGCAGATACTTCCGGTTGCAATCCGTGGGATCATGGACGCGCACGTCCCGTGAAACGCTATTTGGCCTATGCAACTTTTTCGACGTCATCTCGGAAGTCGATTGGCGTGAGGCAACTCGAAGGCTACATGAAGAGATCGTGGTGATACTATGCGAGCTTGAGATGTACTTCCCGCCCGCATTCTTCGACGTTATGGTGCATCTGCTGGTCCATATCGTGGAGGATATCATCCAACTCGGGCCAACGTTCCTGCACAGCATGATGCCGTTCGAAAGGATGAATGGTGTCATCAAAGGATACGTTCGCAACATGTCACGTCCAGAGGAAGTATAGCCGAGGGCTTTACGGCGAAGAGTGCATCTCCTACTGCACGAATTATCTAGGCATCGAGAACCCCGTTGGTCTGGCCGTCAACAGGCACCTCGGCAGGTTCGCTGGATGGAGTCACCGTGAGGGTCGCCGCGAAATGCATGTCGACTTCGAGGGTCGACTCGTCGACTTTGAAAGAGCAAACCTAGTCGCACTACAACACATAGACGTGGTAGATCCTTGGGTGGTAGAGCACAAAACCTTTATTGAGAAGACGTACAATGACCGAGGCCAACAGAGGACGGACGGAGATATAATCAAAGAGCACAACTCATGTTTCACGCGTTGGTTCAAGCAGAAGCTTCTGTCGTACCCTTTACATGAGGATTCTTCCGCGGAAGAACAACTCATATTCGCCTTGTCACAGGGCGCCAAGCACAACCTGATGACCTATGAGGCGTACATATCAACGGCTAGACATTCTACACCGAGAACAAGGACATGAAGAGCGATGGTTATCAGAACTCCGGGGTAACGATGGAATCCTACACCGGCAATGACAAGGACAGATACTACGGAAGGATCGAGGAGATCTGGGAGCTGAGCTACGCTGGAGAGAAGGTCCCGATGTTCCGTGTCAGATGGGCCAAGAGCGTCCTAAAAGAAGACCGGTATTTCACCACCATGGTTATACCCGGCCAAATCCAAGACCCATGGCGCATAAGCGTCACCTTGAAAAATGAGCCATGGGTACTGGCTTCCCAAGTGGACCAATGCTTCATTACCGACCCATCAAAGCCCAGTCGTGTTGTCGTGAGGAGAGGCAAAAGGAAGATCATCGGAATGGATGGAGTAGCCAATGAGCAAGACTTCGACAAGTACGGCGACCCGAAGATCGAACATGACGACGACGATGAAGTAGCAGCACACACCACAAGAAGAAGCAGTGCCACCCTACCTAAAGGACGTCCGTTCCACAGAAGAACTCCATTTGCGAAAAAGAAGGGCAAGAAGATTGTGAACAGATAGCTAGCTAAGATCGATTGTATTTAAATCGTAGTCTTCATTTCTCGATTGTATTTCATGGGCACTTTTTGATATCATGAATATTTTTAAATTTCATGGGCACTTTTTGAATTCATGAGGACACTCGATCTCGGTCCCCCTCCATCTCGATCTCGATTCCCCCTCCATTTCGATCTCGATCCCCTCCATCTCGATCCCACCGCACCCTCCCCGCTAGCTCCATCGCCGTCGACCCACATAACCCTCCCCGCTCCACCGCCCGATGAGCACCCGACCCCCGCACCTCCCGCTCCATCACGCCAACGGGCACCCCGCACCCTCCCGCTCCACCGTGCGCCACGATGATATTTTCAAGTAACAAATTTGAACTTATTTTTAAAAAATTATTACTGTTTTTATAAAAATATTACTGTTATGATTTAAACAAGTTTGAACATATTTAAACACAAATAAATATCAAACAACATTTAAAATGCATTAAAAATATTAGGGAGCACAGGAATCGAACCCAGGACCTCCTGGTATGTGTGTCTTTGCGTCTTGACCGGTCAGGCTAGTGGGGGTTACATTGTGGAGTGGGTTAGGTGTAATATAACCTGTTGAGTGCTCGAACTAAAAAAAACATTCTAATGGCGCACCCCCTGGTGGTGCGCCATTAGTAATCTTCCCCCATCCATACACTTCGTCCCTCTCCCTCTCGCTAGATCGGCACTTCCTTCCTCTCCCTCCACCGCGCCGCTCCCTCCCTCCACCGCGCCACCGCTGCTGCCCCGACCCACGGCGCCGCAGCCGCCCACGCGCCCCCGCCGCCTCCCTCTCCCCTTCCTCCCCCTCGAGCGCCGCCTCCCCCTCGAGCCCTCCGTCATCTCTGCTCCGGCCACCACCAAATCTCTCTCGTCGGAGCTGCCCCTCGACGGCGGCTAGCCTCGTCGGACGCGCTCCTCGACGGCGGCGCGAGCCTCCCCGCGCGGCCTGGTTAGTCTCTCTCCCTCCCTCCCTCTCTCCCCCGCTCATCCCCATGCCCCCACGGGGCGGCGACCTAGGGTTAGGAGCAGGAGCTCGCCGCCGCCGCCCCGTCGTGCCGCTGCTGCTGCTTCTTGCGGCCGCCTTTCTCTAGCTTCCCCTCGGGATCTGCACGCCATGCCATGGCTACTGCTGCTTTGTGGCCTCCGCCGCCGCCTGCCCGTGTGGGTTGGTCGCCTGCTTCCTCTGCCGGCGCGGCGGGATGCCCAACGTGGGTACGGTTTGGCAGCGCTGTGTTGGTGAGCTCTGTAGGTTCTGTAGGTTCAAATATGCCTGTGAATTTGTGGGAGAAAGAGAGTTAGTGTAGAGCAGTACATCCAAGAAAATATGCCTGTGAATTGTTATGCACAATGTACATACACGTGTAGGTTCAAATATTTTCTGTAGGTTCAAATATTTTCTGTAGGTGTACTTCAATGGTACATCTACTTTTTGTCTGTGAATTGTAGTGCTAGTGTACGTCCTGATCCTAAACAAAAAAGTAGAGCCAATGAGCCAACCCGTACATACGTGTACGTGTATACCAAGTAAATATGCCTGTGAATTGTTATGCACAATGTGCAGATGTTAGTGTAGATCAGTACATCCAAGAAAATAGTTCATCAATAGTACTTCAATGCACCAGTAGTTTCCTCAAATCTTAATCAAGCTAAATAGCTATTTAATGTGGGCATGTGCTGCCACACTTCTTTTTTATATATCAAGAAGTCTGGACTGCTTGGTTTATTTTCCTTTGGTTCCTTTTCAGGTATCTGGTCTGAAATCAATTACTTCTAAGCATTTAGCTTTAGCAAGTCAAATTATCAGTTTCATACATTCTTTGATTCCAGGTAAGCATTTTTCCCTACCTTCTATCTTTTTGCTGCACTGTTATTTATTGTATCCATACTTTCTGTTAATTTTGCCAGAACATAGAGTTCTGAAGGCTGACTATCCTGTCACTTCAAGTGATTGTGGGTTGCATTATCTTATCTTATTATATGTTTTTAGTTGATTATTTTTGTGTCTTGATTTGTTGGTGGGATGAAGGTTTGGAAAACTGGAAACCAGGGTCCTTAAAAAATATCTACAGAAATATAAGCTGGAGCGCTTTTGTCTCTCCCTAGAACTGTTGGTATTTGAGTAGCTAGATGTAGAAGGGTAGGGAACAACACAAACTTGAAAAGTAGAAGCAATAGCTAGTTTCCAGCTTAGGGACCAATACCAGGTGTGTTGTTCCCCTTTGTTTATCTAGAGCCTGATTCATGTGATGGTGATAGCCTGATAGGCAATAGATTTATTTTGGTACAAGTAAACTGCCTTCCAGCCAACCAGAACTAACATTGCATCTAATTAATAAATTCACCAAATATGCAACATATATCCCAAGAGCCATCCTGTTCTTGCTACACCCAATATTTACTTAGGGAAAAGAAAATGCAAATGGCCATGTTGAAACCGTTTTTCTAGGAAATTGTCATGAAACATCCCCCTCTTTAGTTACAAGCATTGCTGCTCTAATCGGTTAGGTGCGCATTAAAAATTCAGTCTAAAAGTCAGTTAAAGTTTCAGTTTTAGAGTAATTTTCAGTTTGTAAAACTGAGAAGTGTATTTTTATATTTTGAAACTTAGTGTAACTATTTTCAGTCATGCAGGCTGTAACTTGAACTTGAAGAACTCCTTAGATAGTTTTTAGTCTCCTTATACAAAACAAGCTGAAGTTTGAAACCTATTTCTCCTAAGCGGACACCGAAAAATTGCAGATAAGTAGACACTGAAAATTGCAGCCATGTCAAAGTGTCATTTCATTTGGGAGCAGTAACTATAAGAAAAGGAAGTGAGTTGAATTGCAAAAAATGGAAGGTGAAATGAAAAGAACATTGCTCTATGTGAAAACTGTATGTGCAATCTACAAATGTGAAAAACTGTATGTGCTGTCATAGGTGTTGTGCTGTCAAAAACTGTATGTGCAATCTCCAGAACAATTATGCTTATGTGAAAACTGTATGTGCAATCTCCAAATGTATCATCATAATGTAGGTGCTGTGTTGTGTGATTCTTCATGCTGAGAACTTCAGCTTTTTCAACTTGCTGGACTATATGTTCATTGGTACTACTTGTGATCTTTCTTCTTTGTACTACTTGGGAATTTTGTCAACTTGTGATGCTGCTGTTGTACCCCGAGAGGCCCTTGAGTTTGCCGGAATGTCGATTAACTTCCATTCCGGCAAATTCGGCTACTCCATATGTCCTATTTTCAGCAAAGGTCATGCTGAAATTTTCCGTGAATTTTAGCATGACTTCGCTAAAAATAGGACATATGGGGTACTTGCGACTGATGCATGGGCCGGGGTATCTTAGTACTTAATTAAGTAGGATCAACTGCCCTTTATTCTTGCTGCATTAAACCATAGGTGGCAATAGAGCCAAGTGATTAGGCCCAACTTAGAATTCTCCTTAGCATCGATAAACCCTAGATGATAAACCCAACATATGTGGCAATAGAGCCAAGTGATTAGTGCCAAGTGATTAGGCCCAACCTAGGGTGCCTTGGCATCGATAAACCCTAAATGATGAAAACTTAACTTAGCATTTAGGGTGCCTCGGCGTCGACAAACCCTAAATGATGAAACCTTGGCTGCGCCGGATGCCTCGGTGTCGATGAGAACCTAAATGATGTACGCTTAGGCTTTTAGGGCGCCTCGGCGTCGACAAACCCTAAATGATGAAAGCTTAGGCTTTTAGGGTGCCTCAGCGTCGACAAACCCTAAATGATGAGACGATGATCTTGTTCCTTGATAATAACCAACTTTTTGACCAAACTTTTTTCCTATTTAGAGCGAAACATGGCCCACAACGATGAGGCCGGTGGTTTGAGGCGGCAAGCAATTCTCGAGCTGTCCCAGGAGATGGAGGAACAACCTCACCGCTATGAGGACGCCATGAAGACACCGATCCTGACTACACAACCCCTAGTGGCATCGGGGATGACACCACTGATGGTGCCACCGAGGATGCCACCACTGATGATGGCGGCGCACACAAAGATGGTAGCCAACCGAAGAAGCAAAGGAAGGAACGGCGCCCGAATGCGCTCTGCACCCTCTAGGAGGAATTTACTCAAGTGGACTCCGACGGGCATCCAACGGAGCCCAAACATATAGTCAAGGGGTACTCGCTTCAGCTCGGGTGCATTCTCCGGAGCACCGTCTCGATCAACACCAAGAACCTTAGGCATAAGGACCACGGGAATTTGCGCAACCTCCTCTTCACGAAGCTGCACGAACGATACAAGTTCCCCGCCAAATTTGAAAACACATGCCTCTCAGGGAATAAAGTGAATAGTGTCGCCCTCACGAGGATGAGCACGGCCCTGTCTACTTGGAGAAGCGCGGTGAAGAGAATGATTGATAAAGGTGATAGTTATGAGAAGATCAAGGCGAAATATCCTTTGATGAGCGAAGATGAGTACAAGGAGTTCAAGATCAAGTGCGAGAGCAGCGCAACCTCCGAATCAAGTCGATGGGGAAAGAAATGCGGGAGTTGAACTTAGGGAACACAAACTCGGTCCCCGGCGGTTGCAGTGGCGGAGCCTATATGGGACAAGGAGGACGCCGGAGCGCGTCGAGCAAGGCCTACCGCCTCTTCGAGAAATACATCGGTGACAAGCGGACCGGGAACTTTGTCGTGGCCCGGTACAAGGAGGACCCGATAACAAAGGAGCTTACCACGGATCCGAAGACCAGGGCGCTTGAGCTTGTTACGATAAGGAATACACCCAGCGTAATTAGCTCCATATGGTTGCACTCTAATTAATCCCCAATATTTCTAAATGGTTCACGTTCCTTTTCGCAGACACTTGAAAGCGATGGCGCGGGTCGTCTCGAGCTCCCCTTTCGACACCCCTTTAAATAGAGGCGTTGAGCGTAATGAAAAGAAGGATAAGCTCACTAAGCCAACGTCGGTGGTCGTGTGGCGGCAAAGGCTTGTCCACAAAATGGGGTCATACTATACCGCTGGTGTGCGGAAGGAGAAAAAGACCAGCTCGGAAAGCGACGCCAGCGAGGTTGAAGCACTCAAGGCACAAGTGGCGCGGATTCCGGAGCTTGTCCAAGAGCAAGTGGAACAACAATCGGGAACGAAGCTCAACGCCATGGTGCCTACGTTGATTCATAGGTCGACGACGTGGATTGCGGGCGGCCAGCGTGGGCCTCCCGGTTCCCGGCTTCACGGCCAACAACTTCGCGACAAGCGCAGCGGCGCCATTGGTGTCTCGTGGCGCCATTGGTGTCTCCGCGGCGGCGCCATTGGTGTCTCCGGTGGGCGGTATTCGTGTCTCCGGCGCCGGCACGGGCATTGGAGCTTAATGCACCGGGTGTCGCCGGCGGCACCTCGCCAAAGCGCCCCTCCGTCGATTACCGCCCGCCATTGGCGGTGCCTCGACATTAGCCGAGCTCGACGGCATCACGGTAACTAAGCCTCTCGGCCGATGACTTCATCTCCTTGCCTTTGACTGGGCATCCCTGACGCCCTACATGTTTTCGCAGGGCGCCGCCGATGTTCCTTGCACTCTTCTGCACTTTGTGGGCGGCGAGGTTGTCGATGTTGCCAAGGGCAGAATCGTTCAACCGGGCAACCGCATGTTCCACGGTAATCCGATGGCACCCACAGTGTATAGGGTTGAAGTGGTTCGGGTGCTGCCAGGCTGCGACGAGCTGTTACCTCCGATTCGACCCGCTGGGGCCGACGAAGAAGATGAGATGACCCTCAGCGCCTGCGTAAATCGGTCCCTGCTTTGGCCGAAGAGCCAGATTCGTTTCGGGGCGGGGACACCACCACAGACAAGACCGCCCGATCGTGCGGCGCCAAGCCATGGCAAGAACGCCCGCCAACGCTACGGACCTGCCGGACATCCCTATGGCACGGGATCCGGATAGCCCTATGGCACAGGATCCAGACGGCGGCGACAACGGCGACGCGGTACATTTACCAAAGTTGATAAGTACTTTGCCGAACATGGGTACGCCGACGAGTTCTGCGGGCCTCTTTCTCAAGAACCCAACCAAGACGACCGCGATCTAGCTGATGCGGCGGAGAAATCCAATTGCAACAGCGCCGTCTGGCGTTTAGTTCTCGTGACACGCCTCCGACTTCCGCCTTCACCGAGCCTCGAGATAGCTGAGGTGCGAAATATTATTAGCCCCAACACGCTCAAGAAGGCGGTGCGTGAGCGTAACTTCGGTCCCATTACAGGAGATCAAGAAGAAGGGACGGAAGCGAAGACTAACAAAGGGCGCCGGTGCGAGCCAGCGGCACCGAAGTTCGATCCGTGCTCGGGGCGGGCCACCTTCACCTAAGGATATCTCGAGGAGGGTGCATGTGGCGGGTAGAGGCGATGCTACCGCCAAATATGCTGAATCTTTGCAACCGGTGCTATGCGGAGTCTTCACGACAGTGTTCTTTCTTTGGAGAAGTGGCGTCTGAGAGAGAATGATGTGGCATACCCGGTTTTCGTGGCCAAGGTGCCAGAGGGCAAGGGCTTTGTGGATGGCGACATCGGGGGTACAATCGTCCTGCTGTTTGATGACATCTTTGCTATGTTTAACCTTCATCCGCTGCACTACACCTTCATTCGGCTGTTTTCATTTGAGTATGGAGATGCGGATCATTAGAGACAAGACCGGACATCGTGATAGTCGACCCCTTCTACATGCGTGCCAAGCACTTGAGCAGCTGGGACCGCCAAGTTGCGAAGTTCACACCTCGAAGGCGTCATTCTCGCAAACCAGATAAGGATAACTTCCTTGTGGCTTACTTTCCCGAGTAAGTCATCCCTTAACCGCCCGTAACATATGATTTCTTAGATTTCGATCGTTCTTTTTTTCTAACATTCCGTGTTACGTGCGGTGACACACATTGCACACTCATCCTCTTAAGCCCGAAATATTCTATGGCCACGTATTTGACCCGAACCGTAACTCCAAGATAGACTACACAAATGTCAAGAAAGTTCTTGATGATGTTCTCCCGGCCACGCCAAATCTGGAGGCACCTTCACCGGGGTAGTTCGTAAATGCGGCAAGCACATGTTCTCACACAATGTCTGAAGTTCTGCTGCGTCAAGCAGCCGCTGTGATCGAAGGATGCCTACTACGCCCTCCATCACATGCGGGCGATCGTGAGACCATCATCAACTTCGCTGCAGATAATCTCAAAGATTGGGCGCGAGCTTGTCGGCGGTCCAGACGCGGACCTCGGACAAGAATTCTTTCGCATCGATCCGGAGTTTGCGGACATCATCCATCAAGATGTCCTTCATACCTCGGGGCAGTTCTTCCTCAGATATCAACTGTCCAACAGTGAGATAGATGAAACGCTACAAATGCAGGGTGACAACGACCGCGATTTCATGACCATCACGACAGACGGCGGCTTCATCCACGCTCCTGTGCGATGAGTCGAGTCAAAAGTACATGTGTAGTTCTGGAACATTGATTGGCTCATGTTGTAATTAAACTTTAATGAATTCGTATGTCTCTTTGGTTTGGACAGTCGTTCAACTTAGATGTAATCGATGCTATTTATTAGTAGGACCATGAATCGTGCTATTAATGTCTTGCTTTTCTCTTCCGATCCTTTTGTTTCATACTTACATATTGCTTATGTATTGTCTGTTGTTTGGCTTGTGCATAGAGATGCCGTCGTATGTCGTGTACAAGGGTAAGGTTCCCGGAGTCTAGGACGAATGGGAGGAGTGTCGGAGACAAGTTCACCGTTCAGCGGTATGATTACAAAGGGTACACCACGAGGGCGGAGGCCAAATCTAGATACGCCCGCTATCTAGCGGAGAGAGGAGGGCGTTGTAGGAACCGGATGAAGACCAGTTTGATCGCGATGATGCTCATCATGATGACCGCGGCTCTCTTCTATGTGATGGTAGTTTACATGATCGATATCGACTTGTAATGTGAAGACAAACTCGATACTCGCGGTCTTGAGACTTGTAATGTTTTATCTTTGTTCGGTCTTTTGAATTCGGAGACTAATATGATGAATTGTATTCGGAGACTAATCTTTTATTGTATTCGATGAATCTGCTCTTGATGTGTGCTGCTGTCTATATTTTGTCCAGTAATATATTTTGTAACCTGTGCAAAAATCAGAAAAGTAAAAAAAACCAAATATTCATACTAATGGTGCATCAGCTCAAGGTGCGCCATTAGTATGCCAAAGGATACTAATGACGCATCACAACAGAGTGCGCCATTAGTATGACAAAGCACATGGTTACGTATGGCCCCCCGGGAGGCACACTAATGACGCATGGTGTTACATACTAATGGCGCATTGCATGGTGCGCCATTAGTATACCAGATTCTAATGGCGCATCATGCGCCATTAGTAAAAAATACTAGTGGCGTGCTACTAATGGCGCACCGATAGTGCGCCATTAGTAGGCAAAACCGGTGTGCCATTAGTAGGCTTTTTCCTAGTAGTGTCCCTGGGCCTCTCATCTGTCCTTGCAGGCATGTGTTCTTCCTCCTCTTATGAGATCATCATGTGCAAATATGCTAGAGTTGTACTTCCTCTGTAGACTAATTATGATCTAAAAGGTCTTATATTAGTTTACAAATATCTTGCAAGGCCTGACTAATAAGTAGTTGTAGGCTTGTGGCTTAAGATGCTTCTAGAGACTCATTGGAATGGTGGAATTCAATCGGACTATCATATGAGCATAATAGACTATGAGCATCATTCAGATTATAATGAATGAGAAGTGAAGGTCTGAATGTCAAACAAAAAACACAGTGCTAAATATTCAGTCAAGGAATAGCAAGAAGTATATATCTTCTCATGTATATTACGAAGAAATTCTTCACATGTTTTCCTTTTTCATACTAGGTTCAAGGTGATCAGGTACGGCTCATGGGATGCTACAACTATTGGTGCGACAAAAGGGTTGTGCATGCACATGCTTATTGATTCAAGGCAGGATTATGGGAGATAGTGCATGGTCCAGATGAATAGATGGAACCCGTCTAGAGAAACGAAAAAGGAGAAAAAGGTGCCACCAATTCGCATCTGTATATAATTTATAGAACTGAGATTCTGTTGAACCTGATCTAAGATGCGTGTGCATTGTAATTACAGAAGAAAATTGTTCTTCGTAAAAAAAATACTCCCTCCGTCCCACTTATTTTGGGACGGAGTACATATTACATAATATGTAACCGGAGAATGGCGGCATGTCAAGATCAGGCAAGAACTCTGATGTCTGTGTGCACTTGCTGAATCCAGAAATAAGAGAAGAAGGCTCCTACAAGGCTCCTTAGAGCTCAAGCACTCTCGGCCGTCGGATCGTTTCCCTTGATGCGTTCTCGTCCGTCCGATCGAGATCTGGAGAAGCCTGGGTCGTTGGATCTGGGATTGACACTGCTGGAATGAATAGTAATGGCAACAAAATGTAAATACCATGCCCCCACCGGGGCATTTTGGTCATTTCGCGTATGGGGGTATAAAAGGCGGCCGCTCCCGTGGCGGAGACCTAGCCGCCGCCTCTCTCTCCCGCACTCGCCCAGCTCCTCGCCTCTTCCTCCAATCCCCACCTCCTGCCCACTCTCCCGCCTCGGTCGCCGGCCGATTCCGGCCTCCGGTGAGCTCGGCGCCGCCCAACACACACAAGGGTGCTCCTCGACGAGCTCTACTAGCTTCACCGAGTCGATCTACTTTTCCTCGCCTCCTGCGGTCGCCCCATCGATTTCCCCACTAGGGTTTCGGTGGTGGAGGCAGACCTCGCCTCCGGCGGCCGCCTGCTCGTTGCCTCGATTTCTCGATCGTTGCCTGGAGAAGAACGAAGCGCCCAACCTGAACTCCGTTTAGCCTTTGACTTGCGACTGCCGACGCCAGACTACTTGAGAGTGTGGTGGGGTGGAGGGCACCGGCCTCCGGCGGACTGCTGTTGTGCTTTGCTGGTGTGGGGGTGGCCGCTAGTGGGCGGAAGGCTAGGGATTGGTCTCAATCACGCTGGATCCTCCACTCCTGCCTCCTGATCTGTCTCGTCGCCGGCGCCGCGCACGGTTCTGCAGTTAGCTGGTGAGCAGACTGCACTTGCTGGATCTCCCCCCACTTTGGAAATTATGGAAAGTTCAAGTAGTTTCATTCTGCTGTTTCTTTCATCTTAGTTGGGGATTCTAATTAGGTCTGGATTTTGTCAACTGAAAATGTCCTTTACAGAGGGTGGTCGTGATGCTTAAGGAAAACAACTGATCCATTTTCAAAAGAAAGAAAGGTGATTTAGGGATAGTACAACTGATGAACCAACATCAACTCAAGCAATACGCCTCCTCTGTTGTTGCTTGAATTTGAGCAACAGTGACTAAATCCTTCGATGTGGCCACAACAAGGCCATCAAACTCAGACAAATGTAGTACTATTCTGAGGGATTGAATTCTTGGAGCTATGGGGCGAGCATGTTTGATGCTTGGTGCTATGCAGCCCGTTTTGAAAATTTACAAAAGTTATGGTCTAGAAGTTCACAAACGACACTTTAAGTTCGACTGGTCCAAGGGATTTCCATCACGGATGAAGCACTTGGAGAACACCATTGTCCATATTGTTTATATTGTTTTTTGTTCAGAAAAAAATATAAACAAGTGATGCATTTTTCTTCGCAGCTTCGCCCCTCCTGAGATTTCTTTCAAGCTCCGCCGCTGCCCCGGGGACGTCATGCAGCTCCGCATCTGAGACAAGGTGCCCGCCAATATGCGCGTCCTCAGGCTCGTCTCCTGCGTCGAGCAGGGGTCGCTCCGTGTCGAGCAGGGATCGCTCACCGGTGAGACCAACTCCGTCAACAAGACTGCGCATGCCGTGCCGGCCGAGGACGCTGACATCCAGGCCAAGGAGTGCATGGTGTTCGCGAGCACCACCGTCGTCAATGGCAGCGCCGTCTGCCTCGTCGTGCGCACCGGGATGGCCACCGAGATTGGCAAGATTTACTCTGCTGGTCTTCTCTCGTTCGCCTCATTCCTTACATGCTCACACGCTCCGTCCGCAGAACTGGTGCTCTCTCTCTCTCTCTCTCTCTCTCTCTCTCTCTCTCTCTCTCTCTCTCTCTCTCTCTCTCTCTCTCTCTCTCTCTCTCTCTCTCTCTCTCTCTCTCTCTCTCTGCCCGCCACATAGCTTGCAGCCCTGGACCCTGGTTCTTGCCACTGATGCGGCACCTCCTGGTTCAGCATGAATGTATTGCATGTGTTTGATAAATTGTCAGGGTGGGCTCATGAACAGAGTGGCCGATTAGTTTACCTGATTAAGAAGGGGATTTAGCTTTCCAGTATGCTTTTCTTTTTCTTCTTCCATATTTTGTTTTTTCTTCCTTTTTCTTCACTCGATTTACACTATTTTGTTTGTGTGCTGCCTAATTTACTTTTCAGGTACAGATCTTGGTGTGGTTTGGCCTTGCCTTTCCGCAGATAGTGGTTCAGTTGGCTGTCGCAGGAGGATGCAAAACGCCGCTCAAGAAGAAGCTCAACGAGTTCGGCGAGGCACTCACCAAGATCATCGGCCTCATATGCATGCTCGTGTGGCTCATCGATGTCAAGTACTTCTTGACCATCGAGCTCGACGGATGGGTGCCCAGGAACATACGCTTTTCGTTTGAGAAGTGCACATACTAATTTGAGATCGCTGTGGCGCTTGCCGTCGCCGCCATACCTGAAGGATTGCCTGCCATGATCACCACCTGCCTCGCCCTCGGAACCAGGAAGATGGCCGCCAAGAATGCGCTCGTGAGGAAGCTGCCCAGTGTGGAGACTCCGGGCTGCACCACCGTGATCTGCTCTGACAAGACTGGGACACTGACCACCAACCAGATGTTAGTCCCAAAGCTCGCTGTGATCGGTGATGCCCCAGGGAAAGTTAGGAGCTTCAAGGTGGACGGCACGTCGCATGATCCCGTGATGGCAAAATTTACTACTGGCCTCTAGGGAGGATGAATGCAAATCTTGAGATGATTGCGAAGGTTGCCGCTGTGTGCAATGATGCCATTATCTCACATTATTCAAACCATTATGTTTCCATTGGAATGCCGACCGAGGCTGCTTTAAAGGTGAGGATTGATACAGTTCATGCTATTCTCAGTTTTCTAGAATTTCACAGTATGTTAATTTGAGAATATGGCGGTGCTTACTTGGTCCACAACTGAACAGTTATCACTAGAGTTTTGGTTGTGTCAGTCCAAATTCAGACAGTACTGATGTTGGAAAACATTCCATTCTTAGGCTTCCATGATGATTAATTTGTTGGTTGGTTTCTTGTAGGTCCTGGTTGAGAAAATGGGAGTACCTGAAAGAAAGAACGGTCTGTCGGTGGATCCGGCTGAGACATTAGGTAAGCATCAATGCATGCTTTTGAGCTTAGCATAACATAACTTACTATTTTGATATTTTCTGATACCTGCTGCTGAGTTAAGCTACAGCCGTATATTGTGCATTTTTGTGATATTGTTTGTTGTCAGGCTGCTGCCGATGGTGGAGCGATGCTGCCAAAAGGATTGCGACCCTCAAGTTCGACCGTATGAGGAAATCAATAGGAATCATCGTTACCTCCAAATCAGGAGGCAACACTTTACTTGTGAAGGTGTGAATGTCGCATCTCTTGTTATACGACATTTCCCACTGATATGTTAAATAAAATTATCCTGCATTTTATAGTACCAATTATTTTATGTTCGCTGGAGTGACACTAAGTGCATGATGATGTGTCCTGATTGCAGGGAGCTGTTGAAATCTTGCTGGAGTGGAGTAGCCATATTCAGCTGCAGGATGGTTCAGTTGTGCCGTTAGATGAGAAATCTAGAAAAGCTATTTTGGCAAGTCTCCGTGAATTGTCAACAAAAGCTCTCCGTTGCCTTGGATTTGCATACAAGGAGGGTCTTGGGGAATTCACAACATATGATGGCGAATACCACCCTGCTCACAAGCTTTTGCTGGATCCAACCAATTATGCGGCAATTGAAACTGACGTGATATTTGTTGGTCTTGCTGGCCTAAGGTTAAGACTCTGCTCCTCATTGTGGATATGTTTTGCACCAATGCTGGTTTACACTTTATAATTTGTAATCTAGGAAAATATTTTGGCTGGGGACCATGATTTGATAATATGTTTTTCTGTATATGATTCCTTGCAATGCTGACAAGTCTTTGTTGTGGATCTTTTAACTATCTCAGGATCCTCCGAGAGAAGTGGCCTTTGATGCTATCGAGGATTGCAGGGCTGCGGGCATTCGTGTTATGGTTATTACAGGAGACAACAAAGAAACAACTGAAGCGATATGCCTTGAAATTGGTGTATTTTCACCTGATGAAGAAATTAGCTTGTAGAGCTTTACAGGGAGGGAGTTCATGGCACTTGAGGATAAGAAGACACTTCTGCGAAGGAAAGGTGGCCTTCTGTTCTCTAGGGCAGAACCTAGGTACAAGCAAGAGATTGTGAGGCTATTAAAAGAAGACGGTGAAGTTATTGCTATGACTGGAGATGGAGTAAATGATGCCCCTGCTCTAAAACTAGCTGACATTGGTATATCAATGGGTATTACCGGCACTGAGGTAAATTCTTAATGTGCGCCATCTTAGCCGCTTTTGAACCACCATTTTGGTTCTTTTTTGAACCAGGGGAAGTGCCCAATTTTCTATTATTTCAAATGAAAAAGTTTATACTCACCATACAACCAGAGTGAGATTACAAATCACAAGTTTAGCAAAACATATCTAAACTAATCACGAATATTAGACTGAATGGACTGTTTCAAAATTAACTCAAAACCAGTAGCCACCATCACCCTACTAGCGTGCCTGAATCATCCATCATGTTGCACTTTAGAGTCTTCATGGTCTTCTGCTTTAAAATCACTTCTTCCACTCGTTTACCTGGCAAAAACTATTGATTTCTCAAATGTCTGTTTGTCTTCCAACCCTTCTACTTAAGAAACCTATGAAATGTATTGATTACCGGCCCTTGTCCCCTCATCTGTTACTGATTTCATGCTAACCAAATAACACTGTTTGAACCAGCAAAACAAGATTATTTTTCTGTTTAGATTGTAGAACATGACTTGGAGGTTCTAAGAAAAGAGTGATATTCTGTGTGTAGATATTGGGTTCACTGAATAGTTGTCGAGTGATTGGGCGGGATTTTCCAACAAGGTTGTTGAGCATCTCAAAGATACCAGTTCTTTGGTCAATGCCAATCGTATTTTACCCTTCCCCCTGCGGTGGCACGCTCCTAAGCAGTACATTTTATTCACTGTACCCTTCTTTTTGTTCTCATGTTAGTTTTGAAGTAGTTGCATTTTCCTGTGTTGATTGCCTTGCCGATGTGCTGTTTCCTTTGCAGGAATTGAACCATGTCACTCAGAAATCAAAGAGCAGGCAACTATAGTTTTAGATAGTGATTCTGGTAGGCGCAGCTGAACTACAATACTGAACAGGCTAATGTTGTTCCAGTTGATTCTTAAGTTTGTTGCCATGACAAGAAGCCGAATTCAGTAATTTGCCTGCAATCATCTAAGTGTGTTGTGTCTAACAGTGCCCTATTTTGTTCAGAATATTTACTACACATTTAATTTTGTTGCATTGCATATTTAACCATTTCCTGATCTCCATAGTATTGCTAGCTCCTTAGGTGTAATGCTGCTTAAAAGATGCCAAAGTCGTATATGAAGTTTTTCATGATACAAACATATATTTGTTTGTTTGTAGGGTTCAGATTTTAAGATTTCCAGTGTGTTGCTGGCTATTTCAATTTTTTCAGCAAATTGGACGCTCTTGACTGATCTAGCAAGCTGTCAAGCAAAGATAATTGTTGGTCTCTACAGGATGAGCCACCAACAGGAATAAATCCTTGCATGTTTTTTAACCCTTGAATCAGTTTGCATTTCACCCTTATTTTTGGTACATAGTTCTGCAACATTATACTCCCTCCTTCCCAAAATATAAGGCGCGATTGACTTTTTACGGTCTTTGATGCACAACTTTGACCACTAATATATATCAAAGTATATGGATTGAACATGTATAAATGGCATCGCTGTATTTGTCTTGCAAAGCAATTTTATTTCATATGTATGTATAATAATTTTATAGACATATAATACATAAAAAATATAGTCAAAGTTGTGTAACGAAGACCAGAAAAGTCAAACCGTGCCTTATATTTTGGGAAGGAGGGAGTATTCCAATTATATGGTGGCGACTTTAATTGTAAGAGATGCATGCTTACAAAGTTTAGTTATATATGTTCCGTAAAGAGGTTGCTTTCTGAAACACGTGCTGCATATACAAGGTTGATTTCCAGGTCTAGCCATGAGTCATTTTGTTGATAGGTTTATGCTTTTATGAATTTCTAAAATGAAAATAGGCATGGTGAAGTGTCTAATCTTAGGTATTTACGTACGGTTGAACCATCGATAAGATAATTTTTCTGTATTACTTCCATTTAGCTCTGTCCGTGGTGCTCTCATGGATGTATTCATACCTTTACACGGCGGTGACACCTCTCCAAGTATACATATCCAAAAATCTTTGTTTTATGGAAAATTGGAGATCAGGTTGAATTTGGCCAAGTAATCACTTCTCTTGCAGACTCTGCCTTTGTTCCAGTAACTCTTTAACAAGAATTCTTCTTCTTTTCTCAACCTCTTGCATGCAATTTAAGGCCACTCCATCTATCCGTGGAATATACATGTTTGTAGCATATTTTGTGATATTCGAAAGAACCATTTTATCTTATATTTACATTTCCTTTATAAAAAATAAATACAATAGAGAGTGCCTGCTACTTGATGCAATTTTAATATCTTCCTAAGAATACACAACTCATGTTTTGTAGAGTTATGAGAGAATAGCCCTTGGCAGGGGCCAAGGTTCGGCTTTGTTTTCTCCTGCTATTGATATTCATATCACACTGAACAAAATGCTTCATGTTGTGATTTGAACTGGTTTGTCCTAATAATTTTTTCTTATATTTCCATCTTCGGTTGTATCTTGGATTTCTCATCACCCTTTCTTTGAACATATAGTGCATTCTAATGGTGTTATTTGCCTATTCAAATGCCATGCTTTAGACATCTGTTATGGTAGTACTTTCACTAAAGTAAGTGATCTAAATGATTTTACATTTGTTTGCAGAGGGAGTAATTCATAACTGAACATGTGTTATGTACGATCTGTTACTGACTGGCATTGTGAAAAGCATAAAAGGTATTATCTGCACATGTAAATTTAACTCCATATTTGTGTTGTCGTGCTACTGTTATTTAAGCAGTTACACTCTTCCTTTCATTTCTTGGAAAATTAGGAATTAACCGAAGCTTGTATTGTTATATTATTCCATACTATAAGAGAAATTACTCATGTATCACTGAAGCTTGCATTATTATAGTGTCATTAGAAAAATGAAGCCCGAGGACGCTATCATCCTTTCCTGTCAAGTATTGGCCACTACTATCTGCATTAGCTTCACCTCGAACATGCCCTTTTCACTTGGAAAGAGGAAGTAGGAGTTCTCAGTGATGATCATCCACAAGATACCATGCATGTTTGTTGATTGACTAACAAAGACAAAGGCCGTACCGTTATTGATGTTTCTACTATAGCATTTTTTCCCGTTGCTGTAACACTTGTTTTTACACTTGCGAGTATGAACTATTTGGCTATATTTTATAGAACTTGTGTACCGATGTAGAATGATAGATCATGCTTTATACTTTATGATATACCTTTTCGTCGTAGTATTTTATGAAGTTGCAATGCTCAACATTTGCATAGATTCTATCATAATGGTACTGTTCTTGCCCGTTATAGCAATTTTTTGTACCATTGCTCATATGATCTTATCAATGTTGAAGGTGCATATATTTAGAAACACTCTTTTGCATCAAATTATTGACTAATAACGTTATATTGTCTCTCACAAAGTGAAAACTTAAGTGAATGATTTTTCTTTACTTTATTTTGTTATCCTGTCTGAATGAGCATTACTTGCTTGACCAGAAAGTTTGGACCGGCACCCTCGCGCCAAGGCACGCTCTCAATCTAGTATACATGATTGTGATGGCCTCATTCCTTGGATGTGTAGGGAGCTTCAACGTGGTACGTAGTTTATTACCTCCTACTTTTTGCGCCTACAAAGAATTATGTACATTGATATATGTGGTCTAATCAGTACCATGCATCATAACCTATCCTTCGTTTTACTGAAGTTTTTAGTTATTTATTTCTTGGCCGAATAAATTCCCTTTCGTATGTAAAATACAATTGATCATCATGAATAAGAAGTACCTCATTGTGATTATTTGTTACTGAGAATGTCAAGTAAAAAAATCGAATTATTGACATTGAACTCTTAAACCTTTCTTCATGTATGTACAGACACTCAAATCTAGCTTTTCTTATGTATAGGCAGTTCACAAGATACGCGGACATCGATGCATTCGGCGGTGGCGAAAATGCACATACTTTAGGGGTGCCTCGGTATGGCTGTTGGCTCGCGTGTTCCTCTTGGCCGAATCATTGGGTATAGGAGGAGTAGGCGGCCGGGGGTGAATGAATGGTGCCTCGAGGAGTTTCTCGATGGTGCTTTTTCCATCTTGTAGATGGTTCAGTGGATCGTGAAGTTTTTATGTAAGGTATTACATGTAATTAATTTTTTGGTTGGATGGATGCAAAAAAAAAATCATGTACTTAACTCATCTGGATTGTTTGTGCACAGTTACTAGAGAAGAGAGGGGAAGGGGAGAGGAGAGGGGGTGGTTGAAAATAGAAGATAAAGAAGAATAGAAGTGTTTTTATCATGCATGAGGATTTTAATGGCACATGTTAAATACGATTGATGTTGAACTATGAAAACATATGTGTTGCAACGTTAAATACAATTGATGTTGAACTATGAAAACATATGTGTCTCGTTGCAACGCACGGGCATTGTCCTAGTATATAACTAAAAAGTAAGAAGGCATCCCTCAACGTCCGCCCGGGATAACGGCCTCCAGGCAGCTCGGCCTCCAAAACGCTCCACTCAACTTAGACTGCCTTTTGAGTTGTATAAACTTTTAAGATACTAGCTTATTTAACTGAACTGAACTTGCATGTAAGCTGTCGCTTCATGTATGGAGAAATGTATTTTTCTCAGTTGTACTCCCTCCGTTCCTAAATATAAGTCTTTTTAGACATTTCAAATGGAATACAACATACAGATGTATATAGGCATATTTTAGAGTGTAGATTCACTCATTTTGCTTCGTATGTAGTCACTTATTGGAATATCTAGAAAGACTTATATTTTGGAACGGAAGGAGTACTGAGCATGTCAGGACGCATAGAAAATATTAGTATGTAACTTGTCTCATAGTATTAAAATGCACGGAAATTAACAAAACAACAGAGATGGTCATAACATGTACTCCCTCTGTTCAGAATTACTTGTAACAAAAATAGATGTATCTACAACTAAAATATATCTAAATACATTCATTTCTTGGATGAGTAGAACGGAGGGAGTAGAAACCATATTCTATCACACTACATCAAGGATCTTCAGCTATAACTGAAACATAAAATTTACAGAGTCACGGCTTGCTCTCTATTCTCTAACTGCTCTTACCGCCTCTTCTTCACCTTTGTTCCCAATGTTGTGATTGGCCCCTATCTCTAAAGCTGCGGACACATTTGACCGCATGCACACCAGGTTCAAATATTTTACACGAGAAACATAAAATGTAGTAATTATTCTAGATAACTCAGAAATTGAGATTTATGTTTTCGGATGCAAGCAGCTCGCTAAGCAAACAAAATATTAGACTACCCTAATTGCTCAACTCACAGTTCAAAGAGAGAAACAATTGTTCAACCAAATATTATAATTTCTTACAGATAGGAAATAGACCAGGATGCAAGAGTAATCTGAATCGAATCAAAACAAGATTATTCAGAGCACCCACTTGACATCGATGTGATTGAATACGTAACGAGTGCGCTTGTGCTGGACCATCCGGAGGCCGTCTTGGCCACGCTCCATCTCTACGCCGGTAAGAACAGCAAACTGCTTGCCCAATTCAACATCTCCGAAGAGCTTGGCCACGCAAAACCTGTTGTCACCCATGTTGATGAGCCTGAAAAACAGAGGGTACCAATTCTTCTCACCAGGCAGGGTGGCATTGTCCCAGACGTGCTGCCATGTGGGTGCTTGGCCATCCATGTCCATGGTGGAGAGGTCCACAGCGCATAGGTGGTGAGGTTTTCTGCCGGCCGTGAAGCCCAACCATATGCCCAGTTCGGGAACATGCTCGGCTCTCCCATAGAACGGCAGTTCCCACTCCCCAACTTGCTTCCACACGTCCAGGTGCTTCCACCTAAGATGGTGGGTAGAATCGAAGCACCACGTGTCAAAGCAGTGGGTGCCTATCTTGTCGGACGATATGCAGATAGTGGTACAGCCATTGGCGACCTTGATTGTCGTGTGGGAGTTAATCATGGAGGGCCGGTATCCAGGTTGACGGACAAATGGAGGAGGAGGAAGAAGCCGCCAATCCCAGCCCTTGTTAGGGCCGTTGCCATCATTGGACAGGCCCTTGTACTCGAGAACCTCGAAGCAGGAGCGGGGGTGCTCGCTTCGGTCGGGTACAAACCGAGCCTGGCAGACAGCTTGACCAGGATACCTGTGCAAGACGTAGAGGCTATCCTGCCCGCTGCCTGGGTGGGTGACGGAGAAGCTCACTGGGCTCGTGCCTTTGGCCTGGGAGAGGTTGGGCAGCATGAGATAGAGAGACTTGTCGGCGTCGAACATGGCGGTGTGGCCAGCCTTGTTGGAGTTGACGATCCGACCCTCGCCGCTGCGGGGTGCGAGGAGCTCGAACCATTCCAGGCCAGGAAACAACACACCGACGGGGGACGGGTCGAAGCTCGAGATCGGGTCAGGCAGCCGCCGCAAGGTCTTGTATTTCTTCTTCTCGTCGTTTGCTGACTCTTCTGCTTCTTTTATTGACGGGTAGAAAAGATGCTTGGCCGCTTCGATGCGCCGCAGCGAATAAACGCCGTCGGAATTCTGCGCTACCAGATTCACAAAACGCCGGCGTAACATGATCGCCGATCTGCCAACAAAATCCGTCTAATTAGAGAGAAAACAGATAAAACTGTGGGAGTGAGAACCCCTACATCAGGCGCCAAGCAAGGGGAAGGCTTTCGCTGAGTAATACCTGAAACAGATGATCGACAGGGCTCGTACTTCGCAGCAAGGTCTTGCGTGTAGGGATGGGGTAGACGATGTGCCGTGTGCGGGGGCGGGTGGAGGAGAACGCCTGCGGCGGCGGAATGGGAGGGGTGGGACTCCTCACTTCGGGCCAGGCCGTGAGGCTATTGCTGGCCTGGGCCGGGCCGAAAAAAATAGACCCAGCTCATGTTGCAGCAAGGTCTTGCGTGTAGGGATGGGGTAGACGATGTGCCGTGTGCGGGTAAGCTGTAGTAACCGCTACGCCATCCGTACTGGACATACTAACTTTCATATTTTTATTCCTTTTCTTCTTTTTTCTTCTGTTTTTGTTTTCCTATTTTATTTTTTCTCATTCCTAGGTTGGATGAACTTTTTGAAATTCGTGAACTTATTCTTCAAAATCAATGATTTTTTATCAAATTCGATGAACTTTTTTTCAAATTCGATGAACTTCTTTCAATTCAGTGAACTTTTTTTTTCAAATTTGATGAACTTTTTTTTCAGATTCGATGAACTTTTTTCAAGATTGATGAACTTTTTGAAAATCGATAAACTATTTTTCAAATCAATGAACTTTTTTGAAAAGTGATAAACTTTTTATTCAAAATCGACGAACTTTTTCCAAATTTCGTGAACTTTTTCCCAAAATTTGATGAACTTATTTCAAATCAAGGAATTCTATTTCAAATTTTGATTATTTTTTATTTTTTTGAAAATTTAACACCGTCAATCATGAAGCGGTCAAAAGTTTAATGGTCAACTGAATTCAACACGTCAATTGAATCGAACGAGAGTTTTCTGTTTCTGGAGCGTTCGTAGGGATCGATCCAGCTAAATGGGCCGCCCCAAGTGAGCTGGGACGTGAGCGCCACCAGGGAAATGCGGCGCATAAGGCGCCAAAGAGGAGGACTCCGGCGTAATGGGAGGGTGGGAGAAGGGAAGCTAGGTCTTGCCAACTTGCCTCTTTTATATAGTAGTGACTCCTCACTTCAGGCTAGGCTGTGAGGCTATCGCTGGCCTGGGCCAAGCCGAAAAAATAGACCCAGGTCATGTTGCCGTAAATATTGATTTTCTCTTATACTCATTGCCTACAAAAAAACGTCTTGCCTAAGAAAAACTTGTCGTGTCAAAATTACCCAAAAAAACACGTGTCGTACCCTCTCCTGCTAAGATAGGTCAGCGCCGCATCACATCAGCCCTAGATTCACAACTAAAAGGGCCAAGTATGATAACTTCTAGTTTTTCTTGTCGTCGCCACCTCATTCTGAAAAAGACCTAGCCACCGCCTCCACCATAGATCGGTTCCCCCTCCTTCGGCCGGCCTTGCCGCTGTCAGGAGGGGTGGGGAACCCGATCTATGAATGGAGTTCTTAATAATAGTAGTGCTTCCATTAGATTAATTTAGGGTTTCGGTAGCCATCTTCTTTGTTGGAGATGGCATCGTCTACAATATATAATCTTCGTCCCTTCGTTCAACGACAAGATCTTTTTCCCAGCATCAATGGTGGTGTTGGAAGATTAAATTTGTCTAGGTATGGTCCTTTAGATCTTGCTTCGCCAGATCTTTTTTCTCATGGTCGCCGCGAGGAGGATTGTCCTTGCAATATCTGTCCCGACTGCTACGTCCTCAACAATGGTGATTTGTACTCTCAGCTCCCAGCGATGTCGACCTGGTTGTTCGGTTTTTTGTCCCTGGAACTAGTATTGGTACTCTTGCCGGTGTTGGTTGATTACTTTAATGGCAGCGTGCTTGCATCGTCGCCTTGGCATTGCGGCTCAAATTAAAAATAATGGGAGAACCCTCGTTGGTATTTACAGGTTTGTAGTTTGATACTTTTGTTATGTTTCTATGGCTGCCTTCAGAAAAGTACAAGATTGTGTCATGAAAGAAGGAAGAGTTTGAAAATCTCGAAGATTTTCTCGTTTCTTTTAGACTTTATTGTGTATCGCTGTAGTCAGCTCATATATCTCTACCATGTACAATTTGCTACTATAATATATCATGGTATTGATTGAGAAAAAAAGGCAAGTATGCATAGTTATTACATGCCCAGTCATAGAAGAATATCAGTCCGGAGTTCGTGCAAAAAATTGATTTTCTGCCCTAGCGGGCCAGCAATCTGTGTTGCACGCTCAATTTTCCGCCACCGCCTCTGCATCCTTCTCCGTCGTCTCGACCTTCTTCTTCTTCTTCACCGCCACCTCCACCTCCAACTCTTTTTTTGCCACTTCAACATCTGGACAGCTTTGACGATCATCCTTGCATCGTCATCTAAAATCTTTGAAGGTCAACATCTTTGCACCCTCCTAAGCGGCTTTGATCTCAACCTTCTTCTCTTCGAGCACGACCTTCTTCACTTCGCTTGTTCTTCTTGTCGGGTGTTGGTGTCAAAACCAACGGATCTCGGGTAGGGGCCGTGTCGTGGATTTGTCACGGCAGATGTCCTAGTGTGAGGACTTAGTCGTGAGGTCAACGCATCTACGTGGTAGCTTGAATGGGTTGGTCAGAACCGAGAGACACGAGGTTTTTTACCCAGGTTCGGCCCCTCACGGTGGAGGTAAAAGCCTACATCCTGCTTCATTGATATTGATGATAATGATTATGATTACAAGGGTGCTCTATACTTGTCTCTCTCTCAACTTGTAAAAACTTGCCCCTCTTGGGGTGCCCTGCCCCTCCTTATATAAGTTGAAGGGGCGGGTTACATGACTAATCCTAGTAGGATTAGGATTACTCTGTTACAAGTGGAGTCCTAGTCTTGCTTCCTTTGTAAGGGAATATTCCTTCTGCTTTCCTCTTAAGCCGGCCCACTGGACACGCACCTTGAGTCGGTCTTCTCATAAGTCGCCTTCCAGGCCTTGGGCCTTGTTATTCCTCTGACCCACCTGCCGGGTCACCAATGAGTCACCAGGCCCGACCGGGTCATCAGTGAGTGGAGAGATCCGGGTGGGTCACTTAGTGAGTCACCAGTCTTTGGGCGGGTCACTAGTGAGTCGCCAAGTCCAGCCGGGTCATACTTCCGGCCGGGTCATACCGCGGGGTATATCTCCAACATTAGCCCCCAGTTTAATTGGGATTTATCCATGTTAAACTGATCCTACAAAATAAACACAAGAACAAATTTGATAGGTTGTGCTCCGGTTTAAAGTTTTTCTGAACCGACACATGCTCATCCTTAAGTCCTTGTCATTTCCTTCTTGATATGTGTCCATGAGTTCATAGCAAATCACCTTTAGCAGATATGTTCAAACTTTGCCAATGCAAAAGATCCTGGTACTTTGTTTGAAAAGTCTGGGTCAATAGGCCAGCTTCATAGTCAATTTGCTTGTAGAAAAATATTATAAAAAAGAATCCATTTGAGTCGAGCTTCAACGCTCTGACTTAATAAAAATATTTGACTTAAGATGTCCTTCTAGAGTTGAACCAGTTTTTGAGTACTCCAGCTTAATGATGCTAGAGCTTGTCAAGTTGTGATCCTCGAAATTGCCGGGTTATGAGTGATAATGCCGGGTCATGATTGTTGCTGACACCGGGTAATGTAATTGACTTTCTTGAGTTATCCAGGCCAAAACTGAGAATATAATACTCGGTTTGTTCAAAAAACTGAGAACTTGAATATATTCCTCCCTGATATGCATATCATCTGTAGCCCCCAAGTCTTAAGAGGAAAACATAGTGATAGCTTAAGACTGGCTTCAATATAAATGCTGCAACTTTGGAGACATCCAGATTGTTCATGTAAGTCACCAATCATAAACTGAACACTTTGTACTTCCCGGATTATTCATGTAAGTCACCAATCATAAACTAAACACTTTGTACTTCCCATGTGTAGCCCCCAAGTGCCGGGTCTTATGCAATAATGAGCAGGGACTTTGTAGATTTGATTATGTAGACTTAAGCAGCAATGTGTAGCCCCATGGGCCTGCTCAGTAAAATAATACTGAGCTGGGACTTTATATGTACTTCAAAAAATAACACCATATGATGCAGCTCCCAAATTTCAGGTTAACTTTGACAGGAGCAATTAGTAGCCCCCAAGGGCGGCTCATCACTATGTGATGGGTCGGGTCTTCAATGAGGCAAGTTAAAATGACTTTGCATTAGCCCCAAGTACCATGGTGCATGCTTGCAGTGACATGGGACTTGCATACTTGATGTAATCTTAGTTTGATTAATGTAGCTCCCAAGCGCCGGGTCGTATGCCTACAGCGACTCGGGACTAAATAAAACCATATCCATTGTCCGGATGATGTTGCTGAAAGCCTTTGCATATCAATATTGAAGCATGATCTTTGTTGTGAACTGGTATTCTTGGATGAGGAAATAATAGCCATTGCTCTGAAGTGGCTTTGAAAACCTCAATCATAATACTAGTTATTGATAACCATAATAAAAATCCAGCCATGTTGGCTATTAAACATTTGAATAATATAATCCGGTATGAAAACCTCAATCACAAGATCTTGTCTATTGACAAGTAAATCCAGAGTTAAATACTCAGTGGCTCTTGGCCGATGGCGACTTAATGCGCAGTCATTGTAATCCGAGATTTTTGTAACCCGGCGGCTTATAGCCTTGTAAAAGAATCAGGAATTGATAACCCCTGCAAGTAGAGATGTTATTGCAAACATGCACAGTAATATAATTCATGAGTCGGCTTTTAAAGCTCGAATCCAGGGCGGGTTAAACAACCCAACCATCCATGGAGGCTCATAGTCATTTCCAGTTTTTGAAAAAGATCACTTTGGCGTCTTATAGCCTCAATAAACTAAATATGGAGCAATATAACCCAGAGCTGGATAACCCGGCAATATCTTCAGATGGCTAGATGATGGACTTAAACGCAATGATTCATATGAGCAATAGCAGTATTCTTACTTGTGTGTAAAACTATGCATGCCCTACACAAAGTTTAAACAACATATGCCCTGGCGACTTAACGTCAAAAGTTAGGGCGGGTAACAACCCAAACATAATATAGTCATTATGCAATTATGGAAAATAATAGAATTAAGGCCATTCAAGCCAAAATATATTGGTGACTTAAAGTCCAAAGCCAGAGCGGGTTATTAAACCTCGCATATTCATATAACCAGAAAAACATACCTGTAAAATTGACTGATATTATCAAGTCACATCACCATATGTAGTAAAGGTGACAACCCCAATATTTATAAGTGCCTGATTTCAACGAAGCCTAGAAAATTGGCTTATGCTGCCGGCTTACATCGCCATATCCAGTGAGGGTAACAACCCAAAGATTTTGTAAACGCATGATTCCAATTGCGCAATCCAAAGTATACTGGCGACTTAAAGTCCATAGCCGTATGGTTACAAAACCCCAAATATTCATGCAATTATTGAAAGACATACGTGTAGATTAATACCATGGTGATGCCTTGATAATTATAATCCGGAGCCAGTATCAACCCGGAGTTATGAAATATCATCATTTTGATTGCTCAAGGCAAAATATCCTCGCGACTTAAAGTCTGCTAACAGGGCGGGTTATCAATCACAATATGCTCAATTATGAGTCATATAATCAAGGCTACATGGCCTGATTTGTTTTAAACCATATGTTAATATGGAATAAGGATATGAATCCAACAATGTTCACAGAAAACAATAAATTAGAAAAACAAGGCTTTCATAGGCCGCCAAGCCTCAATATCAAGTGCTTCATGGGCCGCACAGCCACTGAGTTAATCCTTCATTCAAACATGTAAGTCGAGCCTCACATGACCAACCGCCGTTTTAACTTTGGACAAGTTCAAGGTCTTTATAAGATTGACAATCAAGAGTACGGCGGGTCATTTCAGGATTACCTGGGCGGAGTGACAGGCATACAAGGAAGGATAAACCATAATTTGGTGTTTACACCTGGCGTACAAGCTAATCAAAAGGGTAAATAAGCTATGTTCGTTGAACAGGGAGCCCACAAGTGACGTATAGTGAGCCCTCAAGGCAGAATACCTATGTTTGAACTGCGCACTGCATCAATTTCTCTTTGGTAACCTTTAACTCGGGCAACAAGCCCCCAAGTGATTTGTAACAAGGCGCGCAAGCCGGATCAGGAGGATAGTCCCAGCTATGCTCAATGAGCAGGAAGCCCCCAAGTGATTTGTAACAAGGCATGTAAGTCGAATCAAGAGGGTAAACACAGCTATGCTCATTGAGCAGGAAGCCCCCAAATGACCCATAATATGATAAGCCAATAAGGCAGGATACCCATGTTTGAACCGCGCATCATGGCAACAAGTTCTCTTTGGCAACCTTTAATTTTTTCTGAGAACTCGAACTTTGCGAGAGATGAATTCCTCTTGAACTGGAATTGAGAGCTCAAGACTTTTGTGAGAAACAGATTTCCCTTGAACCAGATATTGAACCAGAATCTTTCTTTTTAAGCCAGAAATTTTATGACGGCCTTTAAATTTGCACAAATGTGGCAGTAGCCCCCGGGACCGGGTTATCTTCCCTCCAATGACCCGGGGTTCTTGAATCTGCTTAAGCTGGCAAGATTTGCTGAGCCATGTCATTGTAGCCCCCGAGTCTTAAGACGACTCAAGGAGTTGGCTTAAGATTCTCCATACTTGACTATTATATACTTCCGGTATGAACCATTCAACAACTCAGTGACATAATGGTTCCTCTTGCAGTAGACAACTTGTCCTGCATTAAAGAATTTGCAAGCCAGAGTAATATGTAACAAAAAAATATACTGGATGGATTTCACCTGATATGTTAGGCCGAAAATTATCCATCGCGGAGTTGATGATACTATGATGAAGCTGAAATCAATCACGGGCGAGTCGGCCACGGCATTGTAAGTCAGTGCGGCATTGTAAGTCGGCGCGACATTGTAAGCCGGCACGGACGGGCGAGTCAATCGCTCGTGCACGAACGGGCGAGTCAATCACAGGAGCGGTAAGCCGCACGAACGGCGAGTCAATTGCGGGCGTGATCTCGATGAGTTGACGTAGATCGAGCTGCACGGACAACAGCTTTCCCATACCCGTTCAACAACAAGCAAGTGCGATCCCAGCAAGTTGATGTAGACCCTGCCGCAAGGGCGGCGACTCATACGCATGCCCATCAAGCAGCATGGCACAGAGGAACACCGGTCCAGAATGTTGCTAGCGCGTGCGGCGCTCCCGCAGCATAAACCACGTTTGTAGTGGATAATTGTCCTGATATATTTTATCAGATGAACGTAATGAAGGTAATATGCCCTAGAGGCAATAATAAAGTTGTTATTTATATTTCCTTATATCATGATAAATGTTTATTATTCATGCTAGAATTGTATTAACCGGAAACTTAGTACATGCGTGAATACATAGACAAACAGACTGTCACGAGGATGCCTCTACTTGACTAGCTCGTTGAATCAAAGATGGTTAAGTTTCCTAGCCATAGACATGAGTTGTCATTTGATTAACGGAATCACATCATTAGAGAATGATGTGATTGACTTGACCCATTCCGGTAGCTTAGCATTTGATCATTTAGTATATTACTATTGCTTTCTTCATGACTTATACATGTTCCTATGACTATGAGATTATGCAACTCCCGAATACCGAAGGAACACTTTGTGTGCTACCAAACGTCACAACGTAATCGGGTGATTATAAAGGTGCTCTCTGAGGTGTCTCCGATGGTACTTGTTGAGTTGGCATAGATCGAGATTAGGATTTGTCACTCCGATTGTCGGAGAGGTATCTCTGGGCCCTCTCGGTAATGCACATCACAATAAGCCTTGCAAGCAATGTGACTAATGAGTTAGTTACGGGATGATGCACTACAGAACGAGTAAAGAGACTTGCCAGTAACGAGATTGAACTAGGTATAGTGATACCGACGATCGAATCTCGGGCAAGTAACGAGATTGAACGTATGTTGTTATGCGATTCGACCGATAAAGATCTTCGTAGAATAGGTAGGAGCCAATATGGGCATCCAGGTTCCGCTATTAGTTATTGATCAGAGAGGTGTCTCGGTCATGTCTACATAGTTCTCGAACCCGTAGGGTCCGCACGCTTAAACGTTCATTGACAATATAGTATTATATGAGTTATGAATGTTGGTGACCGAATGTTGTTCGGAGTCCCGGATGAGATCACGAACATGACGAGGAACTACATAATGGTCCAGAGATAAAGATTAATATATGGGATAATAGTGTTCGGTCTCCGGAGGGGTTCCGGAATTCACCGGAAGGAGTTCCAGATGTTTCCCGAAATGTTTGGATACGAGAACACTTTATTTGGGCCAAAAGGGAAAGCCCACAAGGTTTTTGGAAAGCGCAAAAGGAAGTTTTGCGGAGTCCAGGGGCCAGACGCCAGGGTCCCTGGCGTCTGGGTCCAGATGCCGGGAACCCTGGCGTCTGGCCCTGGAGTCCGAGAAGGACTCTTGCCTTTCGGGTGAAACCGACTTTGTGGAGGCTTTTACTCCAAGTTTCGACCCCAAGGCTCAACATATAAATAGAGGGGTAGGGCTAGCACCCAAGACACATCAAGAAACACCAATCCGTGTGCCAGCAACCCCGTCCCCTCTAGTTTATCCTCTGCCATAGTTTTCGTAGTGCTTAGGCGAAGCCCTGCGGAGATTGTTCTTCACCAACACCGTCACCACGCCGTCGTGCTGCCGGAACTCATCTACTACTTCGCCCCTCTTGCTGGATCAACAAGGCGAGGACGTCATCGAGCTGAGCGTGTCTTTGAGCAGGGGTGCCGTACGTTCGGTACTTGATCGGGACAGATCGTGAAGGTGTATGACTACATCAACCGCGTTGATAAACGCTTCCGCTTTCAGTCTACGAGGGTACGTAGACATACTCTCCCCTTGTTGCTATGCATCACCATGATCTTGCGTGTGCGTAGGACTTTTTTTTGAAATTACTACGTTCCCTAACAGTGGCATCCGAGCCAAGTTTATGCGTAGATGTTATATGCACGAGTAGAACACAAGTGAGTTGTGGGCGATACAATTCATACTGCTTACCAGCATGTCATACTTTGGTTCGGCAGTATTGTTGGATGAAGCGGCCCGGACCGACATTACGCCAGACGCTTCTACGCGAGACTGGTTCTACCGACGTGCTTAGCACATAGGTGGCTGGCGGGTGTCAGTTTCTCCAACTTTAGTTGAACCGAGTGTGACTACGCCCGGTCCTTGTTGAAGGTTAAAACAACACTAACTTGACAAACTATCGTTGTGGTTTTGATGCGTAGGTAAGAATGGTTCTTGCTCATCCTGTAGCAGCCACGTAAAACTTGCAACAACAAAGTAGAGGACGTCTAACTTGTTTTTGCAGGGCATGTTGTGATGTGATATGGTCAAGACATGATTTTAAATGTTTGTATGAGATGATCATGTTTTGTAACCGAGTTATCAGCAACTAGCAGAAGCCATATGGTTGTCGCTTTATTGTATGAAATGCAATCGCCATGTAATTGCTTTACTTTATCACTAAGCGGTAGCGATAGTCGTAGAAGCAATAGTTGGCGAGATGACAACGATGCTACTATGGAGATCAAGGTGTCGCGCCGGTGACGATCGTGATCATGACGGTGCTTTGGAGATGGAGATCAAAGGCACAAGATGATGATGGCCATATCATATCACTTATATTGATTGCATGTGATGTTTATCTTTTATGCATCTTATTTTGCTTAGATCGACGGTAGCATTATAAGATGATCTCTCACTAAATTTCAAGGTATAAGTGTTCTCCCTGAGTATGCACCGTTGCCAAAGTTCGTCGTGCCGAGACACCACATGATGATCGGGTGTGATAAGCTCTACGTTCATATACAACGGGTGCAAGCCAGTTTTGCGCACGCAGAATACTCGGGTTAAACATGACGAGCCTAGCATATGCAGATATGGCCTCGGAACCGGAGATCGAAGGTCGGCGTGAATCATATAATAGATATGATCAACATAGTGATGTTCACCATTGAAAACTACTCCATCTCATGTGATGATCGGACATGGTTTAGTTGATATGGATCACGTGATCACTTAAATGATTAGAGGGATGTGTATCTAAGTGGGAGTTCTTAAGTAATATGATTAATTGAACTTTAATTTATCATGAACTTAGTCCTGGTAGTATTACAGTATCTGTGTTGTAGATCAATAGCTCGCGTGTAGGCTCCCTGTTTTATTTTTGATATGTTCCTAGAGAAAACTAAGTTGAAAGATGTTAGTAGCAATGATTCGGATAGGATCCGTGATCTGAGGATTATACTCATTGCTACGTAAGAATTATGTCCTTGATGCACCACTAGGTGACAGACCGGTTGCAGGAGCAAATGCAGACGTTATGAACGTTTGTCAAGCTCGATATGATGACTACTTGATAGTTTAGTGCACCATGCTTTACAGCTTAGAATCGGGGCTTCAAAGACGTTTTTTGAAACGCCACGGAGAATATGAGATGTTCCAAGAGTTGAAATTAGTATTTCAGACTCATGCCAGAGTCGAAAGGTATGAGACCTTTGGCAAGCACTTTTCCTACAAGATGGAGGAGAATAGCTCAGCTAGTGAGCATGTGCTCGGAATGTCTGAGTACTACAATCACTTGAATCAAGTGGGAGTTAATCTTCCAGATAAGATAGTGATTGATAGAGTTCTCTAGTCACTATCATCAAGTTACTAGAACTTCGTGATGAACTATAATATGTAAGGGATGACGAAAACGATTCCCGAGCTCTTCGCAATGCTGAAATCAGCGAAGGTAGAAATCAAGAAAAGCATCAAGTGTTGATGGTTGACAAGACCACTAGTTTCAAGTAAAAGGGCAAGGGAAATAAAGGGAACTTCAAGAAGAATGGTAAGCAAGTTGCCACTCCCATGAAGAAGCCCAAAGATAGACCCAAGCCTGAAACTAAGTGCTTCTACTGCAAAGGAAATGGTCACTGGAAGTGGAACTGCTCCTAGATACTTGGCGGATAAGAAGGATGGCAAAGTGAACAAAGTTATATTTGATATACATATTATTGATGTGTACTTTACTAGTGTTTATAGCAACCCCTCGGTATTTGATACTAGTTCAGTTGCTAAGAGTAGTAACTCGAAACAAGAGTTGCAAAATAAACAGAGACTAGTTATGGGCAAAGTGTTGATGTGTTGGAAATGATTCCAAGGTTGATAAGATCACCATCGCACACTCCCTCTACCTTCGAGATTAGTGTTGGACCAAAATAAATGTTATTTGGTGTTTTGCGTTGAGCATGAATATGATTGGATCATCTTTATTGCAATACGGTTATTCATTTATGTTAGAGAATAATTGTTGTTACATTTACATGAATAAAACCTTCTATGGTCATACACCCAATAAAAATGGTTTGTTGGATCTCGATCGTAGTGATACACATATTCATAATATTGAAGCCAAAAGATGCAAAGTTAATAATGAAAGTGCAACTTATTTGTGGCACTACCGTTTAGGTCATATTGGTCTAAAGCGCATAAAGAAACTCTATGCTGATGGACTTTTGGAATCACTTGATGCTTGCGAACCATGCCTCATGGGCAAGATGACTAAGACTCCGTTCTTCGGAACAATGGAGCAAGCAACTGACTTATTGGAAACAATACATACTGATGTATGCAGTCCGATGAGTGTTAAGGCTCGCGGCAAGTATAGTTATTTTCTGACCTTCACAAATGATTTGAGCAGACATGGGTATATCTACTTGATGAAACACAAGTCTGAAACATTTGAAAAGTTCAAAGAATTTCAGAGTGAAGTGAAGAATCATCATAACAAGAAAATAAAAGTTTCTACGATATGATCGCAGAGGTAAAATATTTGAGTTACGAGCTTGGCCTTCAGTTAAAACAATGTGAAATAGTTTCACTACTCACGCCACCTGGAACACCACAGTGTAATGGTGTGTCCGAACGTCGTAACCATACTTTATTAGATATGGTGCGATCTATGATGTCTCTTACCGATCTACCACTATCATTTTGGGGTTATGCATTAGAGACAACTACATTCACGTTAAATAGGGCACCATCTAAATCCATGGAGATGACACCATATGAACTGTGGTTTGGCGAGAAACCTAAGCAGTCGTTTCTTAAAGTTTGGTACTGCGATGCTTATGTGAAAAGTTTGGACATGATGATAAGCTCGAACCCAAATAGGAGAAGTAAATCTTCATAGGATACCCAAAAAGAAACCATTGGGTACACTTCTATCACAGATCTGAAGGCAAGATCTTTGTTGCTAAGAATGGATCCTTTCTAGAGAAGGAGTTTCTCTCGAAAGAAGTGTGTGGGAGGAAAGTAGAACTTGATGAGGTAATTGTACCTTCTCCCGGATTGGAAAATAGTTCATCATAAAAATCAGTTCCAGTGATGCCTACACCAATTAGTGAGGAAGATTAATGATGATGATCATGAAACTTCAGATCAAGTTACTACCGAACCTCGTAGGTCAACCAGAGTACGGTCCGCACCAGAGTGGTACGGTAATCCTGTTTTGGAGGTCATGTTACTTGACCATGACGACCCTACGAACTATGAGGAAGCGATGATGAGCCCAGATTCCGCAAAATGGTTTAAGGCCATGAAATCTGAGATGGGATCCATGTATGAGAACAAAGTATGGACTTTGGTTGACTTGCTCGATGATCGGCAAGCCATTGAGAATAAGTGGATCTTCAAGAGGAAGACGGACGCTGATAGTAGTGTAACTATCTACAAAGCTCGAATTGTCACAAAAAGGTTTTCGACAAGTTCAAGGTGTTGACTACGATGAGATTTTCTCACTTGTAGCGATGCTTAAGTCTGTCCGAATCATGTTAGCAATTGCCACATTTGATGAAATCTGGCAAATGGATATCAAAACTGCATTCCTTAATGGATTTCTTAAAGAAGAATTGTATATGATACAACAAGAAGGTTTTATCAATCCTAAAGGTGCTAACAAAGTGAGCAAGCTCCAGCAATCCATCTATGGACTGGTACAAGCATCTCGAGTTGGAATATATGCTTTGATAAAGTGATCAAAGCATATGGTTTTATCTGCACTTGCGATGAAGCCTGTATTTACAAGAAAGTGAGTGGGAGCACTACAACATTTCTGATAAGTATATGTGAATGACATATTGTTGAATCGGAAATAATGTAGAATTTTCTGGAAAGCATAAAGGAGTGTTTGAAAGGAGTTTTTCAAAGAAAGACCTCGGTGAAGCTACTTACATATTGAGCATCAAGATCTGTAGAGATAGATCAAGACGCTTGATATATCTTCAATGAGTACATACCTTGACAAGATTTTGAAGTAGTTCAAAATGGAAAAGTCAAAGAAGGAGTTCTTGCCTGTGTTGCAAGGTGTGAAGTTGAGTAAAGACTCAAAACCCGACCACGGCAGAAAATAGAAAGAGAATGAAAAGTCATTCCCTATGCCTCAGTCATAGGTTCTATAAAGTATGCCATGCTGTGTACCAGACCTATTGTGTACCTCACCATAAGTTTGGCAAGAGGGTACAATAGTGATCCAGGAGTGGATCACTGGACAACAGTCAAAAATATCCTTAGTATAATAAGGAAACGTTTCTCGGTTATGGAGGTGAAAAAAAAGTTCGTCGTAAAGAGTTACTGTAAGTGCATCTAGTGCCACCCCTAGTTGGTTTTGGAGTATTGACGACAAACCTGGTTGAGGGACTAATGTGTTTGTGAGAATTGCAGGATAACACAGGTAGTAGTCCCTCATTGATTCGGTTTACCTACCAGAGATGACCCCTAAAAATGTATGAAGACATTGACGACAATGGTGGTATATGAAGATATTCACATTGAAGACTATGACATGAGAAGACATTCAGTGAAGACTATGGAGCGCGAAGACTTAGTTGTTTTGTTGTTTCCTTTTCCTCTTTGTTGAGTCATAGGAACCACCGTACTGTTAAGTGGGGTCCCAGTGAACAAAGTCAGGATGACTGAAGTGATGCTCAACCAAAATTCTATGTCTTCGAGCGAAGACAATGAGAGCTAATCTTATCCAGAGCCGGATGAGTCAGCTTTACTTGGAGACCAAGTAAAGTTGCCGCGTGTGTTTGATATCTGACCGTTGGTACACGTGTCAGTTCCTTAGTGACCCAGGGTCATTTCGGACAAATTAGGTCGGGTTGCCAAGTGGCTATAAATAGCCCACCCCTACACCATAAATTGGTGGCTGCTCGTAGTTAGTGCACGGCTTTTGTCGCTTAAGAGCAACCCACCTCAAGCTTTTGATAGAGAGAAATCATGCGAGGACCAAGCCCAAACACCCAGAGCCAAAGAGTGTTAGGCATCATCAAGTCTTCTGTCTGCGTGACCTGAAGACTTATTACACTTGAGGACTGTGAATCCTCCAGCCGGTTAGGCGTCGCGTTCTGAGAATCCAAGAGTCATTGTGGATCGCCGGTGAACGAAGTCTGTGAAGGTTTGGAAGTCTACCTTGAAGACTTACCAGAGTAATTGGGCGAGGACTGGGTGTCCTTAGCTCAAGGGGAATAAGGTGAAGACGCGGTCCATAAACGACCGTGAAGGATTTGGGTCATATTCGGCCATGTCAGACATTCGGCCGTTAGAGGCCCACCATAGCTTTGGGCCACTTTCGGCCTGTTGTCATTTTCGGCCTGTTAACGTCGGACGTAAACCATGGGCCATATGTGGCCCAACGTCATATCGGGCCCATTAACGGCCCATATAAAAATGACGATAATCTAGCCCGACCGAAGTTCCGGCCTGTTAAAGGCCCGTGTATTAGGTCGGTGCATTTACGGCCCGTCCGAATTTCGGCCTGTTAAAGTCCAGTGGGTTATTTGGCATAATCAGGGCCCAATCTCACTTTCGGTCTATTAAAGGCCCATGTATTTTATGGGCTCGAGATATTTACACCTGTAAATGGCCTATTTTTACTGAGGGCCCAAATTATGTTTAGGCCTGTTAAAGGCCCACTATGGGCACATGCCTACCAGAAAAATATGAAAGCTTATGCTGATTTAGGCCCAGATATTTTTAGTGGGCTACATGCCAATTTCGGCCCGTAATCGTTTTTAGCCCAATTGGAATGGGCCCGGCGAATGTTGGCATGTTGGGCTCCTACGAAGCTTTCGGCCGAATACATTACTAAGATAAACCTACACTATACAAAAATAGCGTCGTAATTACTGCAGCCTGAGGCAGCATCATAAATGTTGTATCACAACAAAATAAATTCCAACCATACAACAAAAGGCCTATTGGCATAAAGTTTACAGTCCTTCCAGATATAAGCACCATCAGATGTATAGAAGAACAGGTCATTTGACCTGAGTGCTAATGTTTCAGGCTGTAGAATCTGATGGAGCAGCACGATCTCCACCTTTTTTCCGCCATTGCTCTTGAACAACGAAACAAATGTCTGATAGTCTGGTTTCACAACCATTCATATCTTGACGACATTTCTCAACCACTATTCTTGTTTCCGAAACAACGTCCATTAGGGATTGGACTTGTGTCTGGAGCACAGACATATCACTTTGTCTAGCAGGAAGATTTTGTTCAAGATGGCGATTTGGACGAGGTTACCTTGACAACCAACCCCGCATTACGCAGAAGGTGCTTTTTGCACCGTTAGTGGAGAGATACCGACGACCGCAGCAAGAGGTGACATTGTGCATGTAGTAGCCTCGTCACCTTCAGGTGGTTGTGGCTGTTCAATCATTTGTTCCATAGGTTCCTGAAAGTTTGAACTTGTAGATTAGTGTACCAGATAAGTTACTAATGAGACAAAAACAAACAACGTTGGTTAAACGTTTATACATAACTTATTTTGGTGAACTACTGTAATACATTAGCATGTATTGTAGTGCCAACTACATAATAAAATCACTTTCGGAACATATGTCCATGTAGCATGCCTCAGTATTGTCTATTTCCTCACATTCGTTAACATCTAAGGATAAAGAGACATGGTTTAAAGTAGGATGAACATAGTATGACATCATTCATATCATGGGCAAACAGATATAAAACAAACAGGCTATTTTATCATTGTATGCATGCGTGAACATAACAACTAGACTACAGATCAAGAACAAAAGAATATCCTTCATCTCTTTTAAACCATGTAAGGTGAAATGATACGTTAAGACAACTGTGAATAAAAGTGAACAGAGTAACTGACATTGGCTGCAAACCAAGTAGTTAAATGAACACATCACAGTACCAATCAGTTCAAGGCGGGAGGAGTAAGGACTTACAACAGCGGCTTGAACTGGTGTGCTCATGCCCTTCATCTTGCTGGTGTGGCAATCCTTGAAGATTTGCACTGCATTCAGTTCAGGTTCTTTTTAGTCCGCACGGGATTTCCTCTGTATTTGGAACAAGTCAATATAGATACGATAATATGGCACAAAAAAGAAGGAAGTAGCAGCTATTTACAAGAGCCTCGCAGTGTGCAATATAGCTACGAGATCCTGTTGTCTGTTGGAATTTCACTTTAGAACGGTTGGTTTTGTTCTTCAAACAGTTAGCCTAGAAGAAGATACACTTGTAAGGCACATACATAAATACAAGTTCAATATGTGGTCTGATCAAATACATATAGCCTACCTAATACTTTGGATCAGACCAGTGTTTAACAAGGGCTGTCCAGTCTTCATCTGTAATATATTCCACTGGAGATGTTTGGGCGATTTCATTGTTAGCCTTGCCTTCAAAGTGAGATTTTCTAAGGTGGTACCGACATCGTCAGAAAGCGATGAAAAACATGAGTGCATGCTTGTCTAGTTGCATCATCTTTCGGATCCAACTTGAACCTCATCTGTTAAAAAAAGAATGTGAGTCTTACTAGGAGGAAGCTAGAAAGTATGGGACAGAGCAAGACAATATTACTAATTGTGATGAATAACATTACTTACAGATAAATGGTCAAGGAAGGTGTTAAACTGGGTATTGTCTTTCTCATTCCTGTACTGGATCCACGTTGGGAGGATACGCGCATGACACCTAACGGCAACGGCTGCCTCCGATACTAACTTGGCTGACTCGGTAGCATCACGTGGCCTTTTTAAACCTGCCTCAAAATGGATCTCCATTCTTCCTCCTTTAGATTTGGTTAATCTGTCAAGCATTATCCATGATGTCTGCTTTCGCTTGCCGTGGTGCTAGTTCAACAACGAATATGGAAAGTGTTAGTGTACATCAAACCGTGAGAGTACATATAAAGGAGCATGCAATCGCAACTTGACTCGGTCAGTACCGTCTTGGTGTTGATGCTCATGAGGTTCATCTGATCATTCCAAGTCCTGTTGTGTCGCTATTAGCTTGAAGTAGTGTTAGGTGTGAAGGCAGCTTGGGAATTGGCCGCCCGGAGCAAACGAACGAGTAATCGTTGAGATCTTTGATGCAGTTGAAGCGGATGCTGCAGCTGGTGGAGCAGGTGATACAGTGTTTGTAGATTTAGCCGGTCGACTTGGACCTTCTACTCCACTATAAGTACCAGCAGAATCTCGACGGCAGAACCTTTTCGGTTTCACCCGACAAGTAACAACACTCCCTACTATATTATTTTCCTCGCTCTTTTTTGACTTTGCCATGTCAAGCTGTACCCACAACACAAAAGAATAAAATCCCTCTTCAGAACTCATTGATGCATGATACAGACAAGCAATACTTTGATGTAAGACAACCATATGAGGATGGAATATGTAAGAAAAACAGGACGGCATGACATATTCACAGCTATGGTGTGCAAACTAAGGTATGATTTTCAAGAAAATAGAAGTAATGCAAGCTAGACACCATATGAAAGATGCAACCAATATTACTCGCCAAGTTAAAAGTGTCTTGTCATAAGTGGCAATTCGAAAAATTAGAAGCAAAGACAACATAGAAATCAATGCAAGATGAAACCACTATCAAACTGCAATGTTAAAAGCGTCCAATCATGAGTGGTGATGCGGGATACACAACAACAGTACTTTGATGTAAGATCATGGTATGATAGATAGATGCGATTGTATTCTAGACACAGAAAGCCATGTCATATGCACATGTATAATGTATAAACTCAGCAGGTGCAATTTAATCAAAATAGAAGAAATACAGGCTAGACAACATATGCAACATGAAACAAATTATCACACTGTCAACTTAGACCAAGCACCTGCGATGGTGGAGTACGGGAGATGAACTCATCATGTAGACTTGGGACTTCAACTTCATCAGTAGCAGTGGCAAATCTAGAGAGTCTCTGTTTGCGTCGGTGCGGAGGACCACCAACATCCCCTAACTTACTCTTTTCCTTCCTATTTTCTGATATTGCCTTATGAAGTCAAAACCACAAGAAGATGAATAAAATTAGCTCTGCATAACTGGTTGATGCATGATACAGACAAACACTACTTTGATGTAAGGCAAGCGCAGGATAGGAGGATGGAATATATACAAAAAAGACAGCGTTTCATATTCACACGTACGATAGCGTGTCTTATGGGTAAGTGATCGTTGCAGGTATAAGTTGTAAGCTACACAGATGAAATTCAACATAATCAGAAGCAATACAAACTAGACATAATACGTAAAACGCAACCACGTATAATAGTTCCAAGTAAGAGCAAGCACCTGTAATGGTGGAGTAGGGGAGATGTGCTCATCATGTAGATGTATGTTCTAGAAACAGGAACACGTGTCATATTCACAGGCATTATGTGTAAAGTAAGCAGATGCAATTCAAGTTAGAAGCAATACAAGCTAGACATCATACGCAACATGCCACCACATATAATAGTGTCAAGTTAGGGCAAGCACCGTGATGGTGGAGTAGGGAGATGTGGTCATCATCTACACAGCTACGTTGACTGTCCAGCCTTGTGTTGTCTTGCGAATCTTGTTGGGAGGATGGCGGAGTAGAATCTGTAGAGACCCCCTGTTTGAGTTACTCCGAAGGACCACCAACATCCACTGCCGGACTAATTTCCTTCAGCTGTAATGATTTTGCATTGTGAAGTCAAACCGATAAGAAAAAGGAATTAGAAACACTGCAAGACACCATATGGAAGGTGCAATCAATATCACTCTACCAAGTTAAAACTGTCTCGTCATAGGTGGCGTTCATCAAACTAGAAGCAATACATGCTAGAAATCATATTCAAGACGCAAACCAATATCACATCGCCAACTTAAAGATGTCCCATCGTAAGTGAAGTGGCGATGCAGGATACACAAGAACAGTAGTTTCATGTAAGAACATGGTGTGATAGATGATATAGTATGTACCAAAAACAGGAAAGCGTGTCATATTCACATGTATCATGTGTAAGCTAAGCAGATGCAGTTTACACTAATTAGGAGCAATACTGAGCTAGACACCATATGCAACATGCAACCAGATATCACTGCGCCAAGTTAGAGCAAGCACCTTGGATGGTGGAGTAGGGAGCGGAGACTTGGACCTTGTAATGCACTATCGGTACAAGGAGAATCGCACAGATGCTCCGTTTACGTTGTCGCAGAGGACCACCACCATCGCCTTTCCTTACTCTTTTCCTTCCTCTTTCTTGATTTTGCCTTGTCAAGTCAAACCCACAAGAAAAAGGAATAAAATTTGCTCTTCGTAACTCATTGATGCATGATCTTGTGAACACTACTTTCATGTAAGGAAGCCGCATGATAGGAGGATGGAATATGTATGAAAAACAGGACGACGTGACATATTGAGATGTATGATGTATAAAGTGCAAACTAAGCACAAGGTGCTTGAACTTGTTAGAATCGATGCAAGCTAGAAACCATATGAAAGATGAAACCAATATCACTCTGCCAAATTAAAAGGGTGCCCTAACAAATGTATTTGACCAAATTAGAAGCAATACATGGCAACAGGCTAGAAATAATATGCAATATGCAACGAATAAAGGTGACTCATCGTAAGTGATTGATGCAGGATACATAAGAGAGGTAGTTTCATGTAAGAACAAGGTTAACAAATAGATGTAGTGTGTACCAAAAATAGGAAGGCATGTCATATTCACAGGTATAGTGTGTAAACTAAGAAGATGCAATTTACCCTAATTAGAAGCATTAGAAGCTAGACACCGTATGCAACATGCAACCACATATCACACTGCCAAGTAAGAGCAAGCACCTGCGATGGTGGTGTGGGGGAATTGCAGTGATCAACTAGAGAGCTACGTTGACTATCTTCATTTAGCCTTGCTGTTTCTTGAGAATCATGTGGGGAGGATGACACTGCACTCTTTAAACGAGTATGGCGTCTCACAGTAACCCAGTCGGGTGACTGTCTCATCATAAGTTATTGACGTGGGATACAAAAGAGCATTAGTTTGATGTACGAACATGGTTAATAGACATATGTAGTATGTATCGAAAACAGGAAGGCATGTCATTATCAAAGGTATAATGTGTAAAGTAAGCAGATGCAATTTAACCAAATTGGAAGCAATACAAGCTAGACACCATATGCAACATGCAACCACATTTGACAGCGCGAAGTTAAAGCAAGCACCTGGGATGGTTGTGTGTGGCAATTGAGATCATCACTGTAGAGCTACGTTCTTGTCTCCAACTACGACATCGCACCCTTTAGAGCTGGGCAACGCTTTAGTGCTTATCTTGAATTACACCGAGCGACTTACATCTTTTCTTTTCTGCATTCATCAACACCTGCGTCGAGTCTGAAATACCCGTGCATAAAAAAACAATAGTGTGAGTATGGGTGAAGTGTGTGCACAATTAGTACAAAGTGTAAAGGTAGGAGATAGCAGGTCGGTGAGAAATAAATGACGGAGACATATGATAGCTCTACAACATGCATGGCACACTAAATTACTACAGGATTCTATGAAAATAACAATGATCGAAAGCAAATAGGTCACCCATTTTTCTGCATCGTCGATGTACAAAGAACGGGCAGATCGCCTTCATCTACCTCCACCGATCGGTGTTGACTATCTTCCTCGAACGCCAATGACCATCGCCCAAGATTCCTCCCCCTGCGCCTCCCTCGACCTCACCGCACTGCCGTGCTTGGCACCGCCCGACCATCCATTCAAGCCCACGACCTCCAGATCGGGCGCAAGTAGCTCCTGACACCACACCCCGCTTCCCGAGGAGCAAAGGCGGACTAGGTGCTCCGCGCGCCTAAGCGGTGCCGCTTCTTTTAATTGCGGTTCGACCGACCTGAATTGAAATCCAAAGGGCTACCGTGTTGGGGAACGCGTTGCATAAAATAAAAATTTCCCTCGCTCACCAAGATCAATCTATGAGTTCATCTAGCAACGAGAGAGATGCATCTACATACCACTTGTAGATCGCGTGTGGAAGCGTTCAAGAGAACGGGGTTGAGGGAGTCGTTCTCGTTGTGATCCAAATCACCGGAGATCCTAGCGCCGAACGGACGGCACCTCCGCATTCAACACACGTACGGTCAGCATGACGTCTCCTCCATCTTGATCCAGCAAGGGGGAAGGAGAGGTTGATGAAGATCCAAAGAAGACGACGGCGTGGTGGTGGATGCAAAGAAGATTCGGCAGGCTTCGCCAAGCAACTGGGGAGGAGGAAGAGGTGTAGCAGGGGGAGGGAGGCGCCAAGTTCAAGGGTTCGACTGCCCCCCCCCCCCTTTATATAGGCCCCCTGGGGGGGCGCCGGCCCTGGAGATTAGATCTCCAAGGGGGGGCAAGGGGGGAGGCTTGCCCCCCAAGGCAAGTGGGGCGCCCCCCCACCCAAGGGTTTCCAACCCTAGGCGCGAGGGCCAAGTGGGGCGCACCAGCCCACCAGGATGGTTCTCTCCCACTTCAGCCCACGGGCCCTCCGGATAGGTGGCCCCACCGGTGGACCCCGGACCCTTCCGGTGGTCCTGTACAATACCGGGTGACCTCAAACTTTCCCGATGGTCAAACAACACTTCCTATATATAATTCTTTACCTCCGGACCATTTCGGAACTCCTCGTGACGTCCGGGATCTCATCTGGGACTCCGAACAACATTCGTTTTGCTGCATACTCATATTCATACAACCCTAGCGTCATCGAACCTTAAGTGTGTAGACCCTACGTGTTCGGGAGACACGTAGACATGACCGAGACGGCTCTCCGGTCAATAACCAACAACGGGATCTAGATACCCATGTTGGCTCCCACATGCTCATCGATGATCTCATCGGATGAACCACGATGTCGAGGATTCAAGCAACCCCTTATACAATTCCCTTTGTCAGACGGTATGTTACTTGCCCGAGATTCGATCGTCGGTATCCCAATACCTCGTTCAATCTCGTTACCGGCAAGTCACTTTACTCGTCAGTAATGCATGATCCCGTGACCGGACACTTGGTCACTTTGAGCTCATTATGATGATGCACTACCGAAAGTGGGCCCAGTGATACCTCTCCGTGTCTGGAGTGACAAATCCGATCTCGATCCGTGTCAACCCAATGTACACTTTCGGAGATACCGTAGTGCACCTTTATAGTCACCCGATTACGTTGTGACGTTTGGTACACCCAAAGCACTCCTACGGTATCCGGGAGTTACACGATCTCATGGTCTAAGGAAAAGATACTTGACATTGGAAAAGCTCTAGCAAAACGAACTACACGATCTTGTGCTAAGCTTAGGATTGGGTCCTGCTGTGAGTTACAAATGTGAGCAACGGCACCGGTATCAAATACCCAGGAGTTACTACGAGTACTGGTAAGGTACACATCAATTACATGTATATCAAATATACCTTTAGTGTTTCCAGCCTTCTTGTCTGCTAAGTATTTGGAGAGTTCCGCTTCCAGTGACCCTTCCGTTTGCAATAAAAGCACTCAGTCTCAGGCTTGGGTCCGTTCTTTGACTTCTTCCCGGCAACTGGCTTACCGGGCGCGGCAACGTATTTTCCGTCCTTCTTGAAGTTCTTCTTACCCTTGCCCTTCTTGAACTTAGTGGTTTTATTAACCATCAACACTTGATGTTCTTTCTTGATTTCAACCTCTGCTGACTTCAGCATTGAGAATACTTCAGGGATAGTTTTCACCATCCCTGCATATTGTAGTTCATCACAAAGCTCTTGTAGCTCGGTGGGAGCGATCAAGGATTCTGTCAATGACCGCCTCGTCCGGAGGTTAATGTCCACTGGGACAAAGCGGTTGTGCAACCTGTACATTTTGAGTATGTGCTCACTGACAGAACTATTTTCCTCCTTCTTACAACTATAGAACTTGTCGGAGACTTCATATCTCTCGACCCCGGCATGAGCTTGGAAAACCATTTTCAGCTCCTCGAACATCTCATATGCTCCGTGTTGCTCAAAACGCTTTTGGAGCCCCGGTCCTAAGTCAGAAAGCATGCCGCATCGAACGAGGGAGTAATCATCAAGACGAGACCTGCCAAGCGTTCATAATGTCTTGGTTCTCTGGGATGGGTGCTTCACCTAGCGGTGCTTCTAGGACATATTGTTTCTTGGCTGCTATGAGGATGATCCTCGTGTTCCGACCCAAATCCGAATAGTTGCTGCCATCGCCTTTCAAAGCTTGATTTTCTCTAGGAACGCGTAGAAGTTAATGGTGACATGAGAGTTGGCCATTTGATCTACAAGACATTTTGCAAAGATTTTAGACTAAAGTTCATGATAATTAAGTTCATCTAATCAAATTATATAATGAACTCCCACTCAGATTTGACATCCCTCTAGTCATCTAAGTGTTACATGATCCGAGTCGACTAGGCCGTGTCCGATCATCACGTTAGACGGACTAGTCATCGTCGGTGAACATCTCCATGTTGATCGTATCTTCCATACGACTCATGTTCGACCTTTCGGTCTCTTGTGTTCCGAGGCCATGTCTGTACATGCTAGGCTCGTCAAGTTAACCTAAGTGTTTTGCATGTGTAAAACTGTCTTACACCCGTTGTATGTGAACGTAAGAATCTATCACACCCGATCATCACGTAGGAACACCTTCTTGAAATTATTGTGAGGGATCATCTTATTTACTACCGTCGTTCTAAGTAAACAAGATGCATAAACATAATAAACATCACATGCAATTATATAGTAGTGACATGATATGGCCAATATCATATAGCTCCTTTGACCTCCATCTTCGGGGCTCCATGATCATCTTGTCACTGGCATGACACCATGATCTCCATCATCATGATCTCCATCATCGTCTCTCCTTGAAGTTGCTTGCCAACTATTACTTCTACTACTATAGCTAACGTTTAGCAATAAAGCAAAGTAATAACATGGCGTTGAATCAATGACACGCAGGTCATACAATAATTAAGACAACTCCTATGGCTCCTGCCGGTTGTCATACTCATCGACATGCAAGTCGTGATTCCTATTACAAGAACGTGATCTCATACATCACATATATATCATCCATCATTCATCACAACTTTGGCCATATCACATCACAAAACACTTGCTGCAAAAACAAGTTAGACGTCCTCTAATTGTTGTTGCAAGTTTTTACGTGGATGCAATAGGGTTCTAGCAAGAACGCTTTTCTTACCTACGTGAAAGCCACAACGTGATTTGTCAACTTCTATTTACCCTTCATAAGGACCCTTTTCATCGAATCCGCTCCAACTAAAGTGGGAGAGACAGACACCCGCTAGCCACCTTATGCAACTAGTGCATGTCACCGGTGGAACCTGTCTCACGTAAGCGTACGTGTAAGGTCGGTCCGGGCCGCTTCATCCCACAATACCGCTGAAGCAAGATAAGACTAGTAGCGGCAAGAAATTTGACAACATCTACGCCCACAACAAATTGTGTTCTACTCGTGCAATAGAGAACTACGCATAGACCTAGCTCATGATGCCACTGTTGGGGAACGTTGCATAAAATAAAAAATTTCCTACGTTCACCAAGATCAATCTATGAGTTCATCTAGCAACGAGAGAGAGATGCATCTACATACCACTTGTAGATCACAGGCGTAAGCGTTCAAAAGAACGGGGTTGAGGGAGTCGTTCGCCGTGATCCAAATCACCGGAGATCCTAGAGCCGAACGGACGGCACCTCCGCGTTCAACACACGACGGTCAGCGTGGCGTCTCCTCCGTCTTGATCCAGCAAGGGGAAGGAGAGGTTGATGAAGATCCAGAAAGACGACGGGCGTGGTGGTGGATGCAAGAAGATTCGGCAGGGCTTCGCCAAGCAACCGGGAGGAGGAAGAGGTGTAGCAGGGAGGGAGGCGCCAAGTTCAATGGTCCGCTGCCCTCCTCCCCCTTTATATAGGCCCCGAGGGCGCCACCGAGATTAGATCTCCAAGGGGGCGGCCAAGGGGGAGGCTTACCCCAAGGCAAGTGGGGAGCCCCCCACCCTAGGGTTTCCAACCCTAGTTAGGGGGGCAGTGGGGCGCACCAGCCCACCAGGGGCTGGTTCTCTCCCCACTTCAGCCCACGGGCCCTCCGGGATAGGTGGCCCACCGGTGGACCCTCGACCCTTCCGGTGGTCCCAGACAATACCGGTGACCCCAAACTTTCCCGATGGCCGATAAAGCACTTCCTATATATAATTCTTTACCTCCCGACCATTCCGAACTCCTCGTGACGTCCGGATCTCATCCGGACTCGAACAACATTTGGTTTGCTCCACACTCATATTCATACAACCCTAGCGCCATCGAACCTTATGTGTAGACCCTACGGGTTCGGAGACACGTAGACATGACCGAGACGGCTCTCCCGTCAATAACCAACAGCGGGATCTGGATAGCCATGTTATTCTACATGCTCATCGATGATCTCATCGGATGAACCATGATGTCGAGGATTCAAGCAACCCGTATACAATTCCCTTTGTCGACGGTATGTTACTTGCCCGAGATTCGATCGTCGGTATCCCAATACCTCGCTCAATCTCGTTACCGGCAAGTCACTTTACTCGCATCAGTAATGCATGATCCCGTGACCAGACACTTGGTCACTTTGAGCTCATTATGATGATGCACTACCGAGTGGGCCCAGTGATACCTCTCCGTAATACGGAGTGACAAATCCCAGTCTCGATCCGTGTCAACCCAACAGACACTTTCGGAGATACCAGTAGTGCACCTTTATAGTCACCCAGTTACGCCAGGACGCTTTGGTACACCCAAAGCACTCCTACGGTATCCGGGAGTTACACGATCTCATGGTCTAAGGAAAAGATACTTGACATTGGAAAAGCTCTAGCAAAACGAACTACACGATCTTGTGCTAAGCTTAGGATTGGGTCTTGTCCATCACATCATTCTCCTAATGATGTGATCCCGTTATCAACGACATCCAATGTCCATAGTCGTGAAACCATGACTATCTATTGATCAACGAGCTAGTCAACTAGAGGCTCACTAGGGACATATTGTGGTCTATCTATTCACACGTGTATTACGATTTCCGGATAATACAATTATAGCATGAATAAAAGACAATTATCACGAACAAGGAAATATAATAATAATCCTTTTATTATTGCCTCTAGGGCATATTTCCAACATACTGTCCTCTAGCAAAGGTGAAATAGTAAAAGGGAGGAAACCTTGTGCATTTAGTATCACGAAGAAGATGCAGTTAGAAGCGCTCAACTAGTTTCTTTCGTGGGATGAATACGGTGTGAGCGGAGACGTAAGATTTGCACGAATAAGGGAAGAGGAGTACCTCTTTCTGCTGGCAGTGATGTGTCCTCCTTCTGTTTTTTCGACGATCTTCTTGTTGTGTGCCGGAAACCAGAAGTTGTGGAGGACGGTGCAGCCTTGGACGAACCCATGGACAAGTTGTTGAGTGTGGTGCGGTGGCAAATGCATCGGCGGGGAAGCGATCCAAGGCGGCGAAGCACGGCGTGGCGGAACAGCTACAGTGCGGTGGACGATTGCGGCAGTGGAGCCACAGTAGTGAGGCGCAGGACGGCGTGGTCGGAGTGGTTCTGGTACGGCGCACGTCGGCGTCGGCGTCGTGGAGGCAGCTCTGCCTCGGCTTTAGCTGCTAAGTCCTTGAGGGTGTTGCGGTTGCATTGGACGACGACGTCGGGGTACCGGCTCCGGCGTGATGGAGGAGGGCGGCGGTGGATTGGCCGCTATGGGGTGGAGGACGGAGGAGGCTGGGGTTTCGCGGCTGGTGGAGAGGGTGTTTTCGCGCCCACGGAGTATGAATGGGGAAATGGAGGGAGGCGGGGAACTAAGGGGGAACAATGTTTCAGTTTGAGACGCGCTTGTTTGAAATTTGGGGAAAGTTATTTAACTTTCCCCCATCTAAAATTTCGGACATATTGCGGGTTGGTTGTAGGACAGTCATGTCAGGTGTCCCAAATGTGGGCGGGATAGATTTTCGCCGAGCGCATGGGTAGGTGCCCACGGCGTATGAATGCTTCTCTAGCGTCTTGGTGAAGTTACAAACCTACCCCGGTTTAGACCTTTGGACATCGGGCCGATAGGCTACACGGGCCAGAGTCGACATAATTTCCTACCACCAAAACATTAGTCTCAAGCATGGTTTCGGGTGACCAGAGGCCTATTCGGGCGCTTCGTTCAATATTTGGGAGCGTAAGCATTAACGCTTTCGGTTCTCTTGAATTGAGCTTCGTGATTTGTCAAACTTCACAAATCTTTACTCTTGAAATCCTAAAGCTACAATTATTTTGAAATGGAGGGGGTACATTTGAATATACATTGTACACGAGTATATATTAAAAAATATGCAACTTACCTCAGTTCATGCATGGTTCCAGATATAATCTCCTTGGTTGCAAAAAAAAGTTAGATATGCGTATGAATATATATAGCATGTTCAAATTGGCAACAAAGATTGATGCCCCCTTTTACATCTGATTTACAAATGCCATTATCTCGGGTTCAAATAGATGAATGCACTTCCTATGAATTCGAATCTTCGAAACCCCCTTTATGTTGAATTCGACATGTATTCTATTTCGTAGCTAGCAATTTGGAATGTATCCATCCAAGTGAAAAATATATAAAGTGCTTCACACTAACAACATGGAGTGCACTAATTAATGTTTATATATGAATTGCAAAAGCATCCATTGCCTGTATTTCAAACCGCTCTCACTCTATGGATCGATAATATGAAATAAACACATGCACATGCTAGAATTCAATTGCAGTTGAAGAAAGAGCCTACTCATGGTACTGTATATTAGTGATAGGGGTGTGTACAAAGTACACGTGAATACCAGGCATTGTGCGTGTGTGTATACTATCGACGAACTAGCCCCCAAGCTTGTATAACATACTAAGGGCCTAGGGTTACAAATCATATATATTCGGGTTATCACCAGTGGGGATAGAGTCCTCCGCAACTTTGGTAGCTTCGTGTTGTACGCCGAGTCCTCCACATGGGTCTTCGTATAACACGTCTCGGTCCAACCTATATGTGGCGCAGGATGGAACCGACCCGTGAGTCTTCATGTTGACCCACCACAACTAGAAATGATGTGCCCACCACACCACACTCGCAATCGGCCACTAAGAAAATAAGCATATACAATATTACAATGGTATCTAGCTCACGATACGTCTCCATATTTTGTTGATGACACTGATGGACTTTGCATTTGATGCATGCTTCAGATTTTGTTGATTTACACTTACGATCATTGTATTTGAAGCGAAAAGCACGATATGGTCACTAGACTTCAGAATAAGCTCCTCACGGTCACCACATACATTTTGTCGTGCTAACCAACATGTGGTTGGATGGTTAGAGGACAGTGGTTTCTCGAGCTCACCAAGGTTAAAGTCCCGGTGCTCGCATTTATCTTGTGTTAATTTCAGTATTTTCCAGCGACGCACGCTCGGTGGGAGGAGACGTTCCACTCGACTACGAGGCACCTATGGTGACTTCGTAAAATCTCAAGATCATATATGCTGGCCCACTCTCTCGAAGGTGCTCATAGGGGTAGGGTTCACGTGTGTGCGCTTATAGCAGTGAGTGCTTGCGCGTATATATGTGCCCTTGCGTCTGTACCGTGTTAAACAAATACATATCATGATTATACGGTCACTGGCTCACCCGTACAACTCCGTATTTTGTTGATGACACAATCAATTGACGGTCGATAACGTTTCCACGCCAAGCAACTAGTGTTGCACCATCGGGCGCCAGTAAGTGTGGGGCCCACCACAGCCGGTATATGAAAGAAAGAAATGGTAGTTTGAGTCTGCATCGTTAATAAAACAGGAGTACATTTTAGGGTGATCATACGGTCACGGGCTCACCATACAGCTCCGTAATTTGTTGATAACACGATCAATTGACCAAACCAAACGGTCCACATTCAGCAGCGCACATTACCATAGGGCCCACCCGCTGTACAGAGTATGAAGGACATAAATGGTAATAACTTAGTGGTAGGTGGGTATTCGAAGTCGTGAGACCTCTGGTTGGCACTCACCGGCGGTTGGGGGCGTTCATTGGGCGGTGGGTGGGGATCCCAGGAGAAAAAGCTCAAGGGGGAGGGGCTAGAGGGATGGCGGGCGGCGTACCAGCGGTGGGGAGTGGTTTCACGGAGGGCGGGCCGGCCGCGGGCGGTGGGAGCTGGCGGTTCGGTCGGTGGTGGCTGGCGGCTCAGGGGGGGGTGGAGTTTGATGATAAACTGGAGGCCCTTGATTTCGTATCCAATGGCTGGAAAATCTAATGACTAGAGATGAAAAGTCGACCGACCGACGTGTAGCCTCACCCACGCATACATGCACGCACGCAAGACACGCACGACGCAAGACACACACGCATGTAGGTGCGCAACATCGACACGCATACACGCACGCATGCCGGGCGTGCAACAATCGACACGCATACATGCAATCACGAACACACGACGCACGCACTCCATGCATGCAACATCAAACGTATCTCTGCACGCACGCAACACTCGTGACGCTCGCATGCACACAAAGACACGACGCAAGACACATGTTCAACCTATACGTGCATGCACCCATTGTTAAGGACATGGATTGTTACGGGTATTAATCAGTCTTATCTGTGATAAGCAGAACATTGATATTTATGGGTATTGATGTTTGTAGGTACAATAGTACACAGTCAGCAGGCTATTAGCAGTTCCACGTCATCAAATTCTTAGCTGGAAGAGAGAGAATGAAGAGAAAATGAGGGAGGGGGCGCTTGAGCTATCGCCGGCTCGAGTGCAAGAAACACGAAATCGAACTCAGATGCAGCCCGCATGCAGCTGCAGAGCTCAAGGCCTCTCCTTTCCAGCAACGAGCATGTGCCTTCTTTTCTTATTTCACATGCAAGCATTAAATACCAGTAGCTAGCTTAGAGCCCATCAATTATATTAGCTGACTATTAGGCTGGCCATAGTGGGGGTAACATAACTACTCCCTCCGTCTAGGTGTGTAAGTCATCTTACGAAAATTAAATAATCCCAAAACACTTAGGCGCGGTGCATTAACTTCTACTGTACCTCGTTTCTTGTGTCTTGACATATCAACCAATAAGATATGTGGGGTGTGCATGATTTTAATGACTTGAGACTACCAAACACGACATGCAGTGGTTAGTTCATTGCATGCAATGATATTAATTAGAAAATAAACATTAAGTTATCTCGTTTTCCCCTCCTCCTTGGTCACGGTGCACAACCTAAGATGACTTACTAACCTAGACGGTGGGAGTAGTAACATATACTTGGGACTAGCAAACATGCTTATGTGGCACATAATTAAAGAAGAGAGAGAGAGGGTTAGAGTAACATAAGTAGATACCATATCATGTTAAATGCTATGCTACTTTGTGTCATGCATGACAATAAATATGATCATCTATGATACTACTTTATGTTACCATGCACTATGGAGGTAGTATCATACACTAGTATCAAATGCATGATACTAGTATATGTTACTCCCCACTATGACCAGCCTTATAAAGGCTCCAAGTGACATGGCATTGTTATATAGCCAGCAGCTGGCTTTCTTATTAACCATGCCCTTATCTACATGAAAAAGATGATGTCACACTTAATGAACAATCATCGGTTTATGAAATGCCCGCTCGACCGCCTGCCCACCAAAGGTTCCTGTGCTGTGCGCTGCCTGCGTTGGGTCACTGACATGCATGCCATGCACCCAAAGAGCCCACATGTTAGTGGAAGAACGGCGCGGTGTCCTAGGTCAGAGTCGAGGGCACCACTTGTGGAACGCCCGGCTGAACACGCCTCCGTGCCGCATTCAAACGCCTCCATGAAACCCGTGTTGAAAATATGCCCTAGAGGCAATAATAAATTAGTTATTATTATATTTCCTTGTTCATTATAATCGTTTATTATCCATGCTATAATTGTATTGATAGGAAACTCAGATACATGTGTGGATACATAGACAACACCAAGTCCCTAGTTAACCTCTAGATGACTAGCTCGTTAATCAATAGATGGTTACGGTTTCGACCATGGACATTGGATGTCATTGATAACGGGTCACATCATTAGTAGAATGATGTGATGGACAAGACCCAATCCTAAGCCTAGCACAAAGATCGTAGTTCAGATGCTAAAGCTTTTCTAATGTCAAGTATCATTTCCTTAGACCATGAGATTGTGCAACTCCCGGATACCGTAGGAATATTTGGGTGTACCAAACGTCACAACGTAACTGGGTGACTATAAAGGTGCACTACAGGTATCTCCGAAAGTGTCTGTTGGGTTGGCACGAATCGAGACTGGGATTTGTCACTCCGTAAACGGAGAGGTATCTCTGGCCCACTCGGTAGGACATCATCACAATGTGCACAATGTGACCAAGAGGTTGATCACGGATGATGTGTTATGGAACGAGTAAAGAGACTTGCCGGTAACGAGATTGAACAAGGTATCGGGATACCGACGATCGAATCTCGGCAAGTGCAATACCGTTAGACAAAGGGAATTGAATACGGATCGATTGAGTCCTTGACATCGTGGTTCATCCGATGAGATCATCGTGGAATATGTGGGAGCCAACATGGGTATCCAGATCCCGCTGTTGGTTATTGACCGGAGAACGCCTCGGTCATGTCTACATGTCTCCCGAACCCGTAGGGTCTACACACTTAAGGTTCGATGGCGACGCTAGGGTTATAAAGGAAGTTTGTATGTGGTTACCGAATGTTGTTCGGAGTCCCGGATGAGATCCCGGACGTCACGAGGAGTTCCGGAATGGTCTGGAGGTAAAGATTTATATATGGAAAGTTGTTGTTCTGGTTCCGGAAAAGTTCGGGTTTTTTCGGTATTGTACCGAAGCTTCTGTAGGTTCCGGAGGATTCCTGAGGGGTCCGGAGGTCCGGGAATAGTTCCACCACGTCCAATACAGTAGCATGGGCTGTAGGGGGCGCCCTAGCCTTAATGGGCCAGGGGCACCAGCCCCCAAGGCCCATGCGCATGGGAGGGGGGAACCCCAAGGGGAGGGCCTCCACTTGACTTGGGAGTCACTCCTCCCCTCTTGGCCGCCCCCAAGTCCCATCTAGGGCTGGCCGCACCCTTGGGGTGGAAACCCCTAAAGGGGCGCAGCCCCCTTTCCCCTATATATACTTGAGGTTTGGGGCTGCCCAATGCACATGAGTTCTCTCCTCTTGGTGCAGCCCCGCCTCCTCCTCCTCCTCTCCCGTGGTGCTTGGCGAAGCCTGCTGGATTGCCACGCCTCCACTACCACCACGCCACAGTGCTGCTGCTGGATGGAGTCTTCCTCAACCTCTCCCTCTCTCCTTGCTGGATCAAGGCGTGGGAGACATCACGGGGCTGTACGTGTGTTGAACGCGGAGGTGCCGTCTGTTCGGCACTAGGATCTCCGGTGATTTGGATCACGACGAGTACGACTCCTTCAACCCCGTTCTCATGAACGCTTCCGCTTAGCGATCTACAAGGGTATGTAGATGCACTCTCCTTCCCTCGTTGCTAGTTTCTCCATAGATAGATCTTGGTGACACGTAGGGAAAATTTTGAATTTCTGCCACGTTCCCCAACAAAGGGCATCATGAGCTAGGTCTATTGCGTAGATTCTTTGCACGAGTAGAACACAAAGTAGTTGTGGGCGTTGATGTTGTTCAATATGCTTACCGTTACTAGTCCAATCTTGTTTCGACGGTATTGTGGGATGAAGCGGCCGGACCGACCTTACACGCATTTTACGTGAGACAAAGTTCCACCGACCGACATGCACTTGGTGCATAAGGTGGCTAGCGGGTGCCGCCTCCCACTTTAGTCGGAACGGATTCGGCGAAAAGGGTCCTTATGAAGGGTAAATAGCAATTGGCATATCACGTTGTGGTTTTGCGTAGGTAAGAAACGTTCTTGCTAGAAACCCATAGCAGCCACGTAAAACATGCAAACAACAATTAGAGGACGCCTAACTTGTTTTTGCAGGGTATTCTATGTGATGTGATATGGCCAAGAAGAATGTGATGAATGATATGTGATGTATGAGATTGATCATGTTCTTGTAATAGGATTCACGACTTGCATGTCGATGAGTATGACAACCGCGTGAGCCATAGGAGTTGTCTTTATTTATTGTATGACCTGTGTCATTGAACAACGCCATGTAATTACTTTACTTTATTGCTAACCGGTAGCCATAGTAGTAGAAGTAATAAGTTGGCGAGACAACTTCATGGAGACACGATGATGGAGATCATGATGATGGAGATCATGGTGTCATGCCGGTGACAATGATGATCATGGAGCCCGAAGATGGAGATCAAAAGGAGCAATATGATATTGGCCATATCATGTCACTACTATATAATTGCATGTGATGTTTATTATGTTTATGCATCTTGTTTACTTAGAACGACGGTAGTAAATAAGATGATCCCTTACACAAATTTCAAGAAGTGTTCTCCCCGACTGTGCACCGCTGTTACAGTTCGTCGCTTCTAAGCACCACGTGATGATCGGGTGTGATGGATTCTTACGCTCACATACAACGGGTGTAAGATGATTTACACAAAGCAAAACACTTGGGGTTAACTTGACGAGCCTAGCATGTGCGTGCATGGCCTCGAACACGGAGACCGAAAGGTCGAGCATGAGTCGTATAGTAGATACGATCAACATGAAGATGTTCACCGATGATGACTAGTCCGTCTCACGTGATGATCGGACACGGCCTAGTTGACTCGGATCATGTAATCACTTAGATGACCAGAGGGATGTCTATCTGAGTGGGAGTTCATAAGATGAACTTAATTATCTTGAACGTAGTCAAAAGACCTTTTGCAAATTATGTCGTAAGCTCGCGCTTTAGTTCCACTGTTTAGATATGTTCCTAGAGAAAATATAGTTGAAAGTTGAAAGTAGCGATTATGCGGACAGTAGAAAGCTTATGTCCTTAATGCACCGCCACAGGTGCTGAACCCCAAACGTCGTTTGTGGATGTTTCGAACATCGGACATACACGTCTTGATAACTACGTGATAGTTCAGTTAAACGGTTTAGAATTGAGGCACCAAAGACGTTTTTCGAAACGTCGCGGAACATATGAGATGTTTCGAGGGCTGATATTGGGATTTCAGGCTCGTGCTCACGTCAAGAGGTATGAGACTTCGGACGATTTTCTTAGAGTACTTACTAAGGGAGAATATATCTATCGTTGAGCTTGTGCTCAGATTGTCTGTGTACAATAATCACTTGAATCGAGTGGAGCTGATCTTCCGGATGAGATAGTGATGTTTCTCCAAAGTCATTGCCACCAAGCTGCTAGAGCTTTGTGATGAACTATAACATATCGAGGATAGAGATGATGATCCTTGAAGTATTCGCGATGTTTGACACCGCGAAAGTAGAAATCAAGAAGGAGCATCAATTGTTGATGGTTGATGAAACCACTAGTTTCAAGAAGGGCAAGGGCAAGAAGGGACACTTCATGAAACGGCAAATCAGTTGCTGCTCCAGAGAAGAAACCCAAGGTTGAACCCAAACACGAGACTAAATGCTTCTGTAATAAGGGGAACAGCCATCGAGCGTAACCACCCTAGATACTTGGTAGATGAGAAGGTCGGCAAGGTCGATAGAAGTATATTTGATATACATTATGTTAATGTGTACTTTACTAGTACTCCTAGTAGCACCAGGGTATTAGATACCGTTCGGTTGCTAAATGTTAGTAACTCGAAATAAAAGCTACGGAATAAAAGGAGACTAGCTAAAGGTGAGCTGACGATATGTGTTGAAGTGTTTCCAAGTTTGATGTGATCAAACATCGCACGCTCCCTCTACCATCAAGATTAGTATTAAACCTGAATAATTGTCATTTGGTGTTTATGCTGAGCATAGACATGATTGGATTATGTCTATCGCAATACGGTTATTCATTTAAGGAGAATAATGGTTACTCCTTATTTGAATAATACCTTCAATGGTATTGCACCTAATAGGAATGGTTTATTGAATCTCGATCATAGTGACACACATTTTCATGCCAAAAGATATAAGATAGTAATGATAGTACCACTTACTTATGGCAATCGCCATGTAAGTCATATTGGTGTAAACGCATGAAGAAGCTCCATGTTGATGGATCTTTGGACTCACTCGTTTTTTTTTTGAAAAGTTTGAGACATGCGAACCATGTCTATTGGAGTATACGCATGAAGAAACTCCATGCAGATGGATCGTTTGGACTCACTTGATTTTGAATCACTTGAGATATGCAAAACATACCACATGGGCAAGATGATCAAAAACTTCGGTTTCAATAAGATGAAACAAGATAGCAACTTGTTGGAAGTAACACATTTTGATGTGTGCAGTCCAATGAGTGCCGAGGCATGCAAAGTGAATATCGTTATGTTCTTACTTCACAGATGATTCGAGTAGATGTTGAGTATATTTACTTGATGAAACACAAGTCTGAATTATTGAATGGTTCAAGTAATTTCAGAGTGAAGTTGAAGATCTTCGCCACAAGAGGATAGAATGTCTATGATATGATCATAGAGATGAATATCTGAGTTACGAAGTTTTGGCACACAATTAAGACATTGTGCAAATTGTTTCACAATTAATACCGAACACCATAGTGTGATGGTGTGTCCGAACATCATAGTTGCACCCTATTGGATATGGTGCATACCATGATGTCTCTTATCGAATTACCACTATCGCTCATGGGTTAGGCATTAGAGACAACCGCACTCACTTTAATAAGGTACCACGTAATTCCGCTGAGATGACACCGTATGAACTATGGTTTAGAGAAACCTAAGCTGTCATTTCTTAAAAGTTTGGGGATGCGACGCTTATGTGGAATAGTTTCAGGTTGATAAGCTCGAACCCAAAGCGGACAAAATTCATCTTCATTGGACACCCAAAACAGTTGGGTATACCTCCTAATTCAGATCCGAAGCAATAGGGATTGTTTCTTGAATCGGGTCCTTTCTCGAGGAAAAGTTCGTCTCGAAAAGTTGAGTGGGAGGATGGTGGAGACTTGATGAGGTTATTGAACCGTCACTTCAACAAGTGTGTAGCAGGGCACAGGAAGTTGTTCCTGTGGCACCTGCACCAATTGAAGTCGAAGCTTATGATAGTGATCATGAAGTTTCGGATCAAGTCACTACCGAACCTCGTAGGACGACAAGGACGCATACTGCTTCGGAGTGGTACAGTGATCCTGTCTTGAAGGTCATGTTGCTAGACAACAATGAACCTACGAGCTATGGAGAAGCGATGGTGGGCCCAAATTCCGACAAATGGTTAGAGGCCATAAAATCCGAGATAGGATCCATGTATCATAACAAAGCATGGACTTTGGTGGACTTGCCCGATGATCAGCAAGCCATTGAGATAAATGGATCTTTAAGAAGAAGACGGACGTGGACGGTAATATCACCGTCTATGAAGCTCGACTTGTGGCAAAGAGTTTTCACAAGTTCAAGGAGTTGACTACGATGAGATTTTCTCAACCGTAGCGATGCTTAAGTCCGTCGGAATCATGTTAGCTTAAGCTGCATTTATGAAATCTGGCGATGGATGTCAAAAGAGTTTCCTTACCAGGTTTTCGTAAGGGAAGGTTGTATGTGATACAATCGAAAGTTTTGTCGATCCTAAGGATGCTAAAAGGTATGCTGGCTCCAATGATCTCTTCTAAGGACCGGAGTAAGCATCTCGGAGTTGGAATGTGCGCTTTGATGAGATGATCAAAGATTTTGGGTTTATACAAAGTTTATGAGAAACTTGTATTTCCAAAGAAGTGAGTGGAGAACCTGTAGAATTTCGATGAGTATGTGTCGTTGACATATAGATGATCGTAAATGATGTAGAATTTTGTAAAGCATATAGGGTTATTTGAAAAGTGTTTTCAAGTGAAAACCTGGATTAAGCTACTTGAACATTAAGCATCAAGATCTATAAGATAGATCAAAATGTTTAATAATACTTTCAAATGAGCATGTACCTTGACATGATCTTGAAGGTGTTCAAGATGGATCAGTCAAAGAAGGAGTTCTTGCCTGAGTTGTAAGGTATGAAGTTAAGACTTAAAGCTCGACCACGGCAGAAAAGAGAGAAGGGACGAATGTCGTCCCCTATGCTTCAGACGTAGGCCCTATAGTATGCTATGCTTTGTGTACCGCACCGAAGTGTGCCATGCCATGAGTCGGTCGAGGGTACAAGAATGATCCAGGAATGGATCATTGGACAGCGGTCAAAATTGTCCTTGGAGTAAATAAGGACATGTTTCTCGATTATGGAGGTGATAAAGAGTTCGGCGTAAAGGGTTACGTCAATGCAAGCTTTAACACCTATCCGAGTGACTCTGAGTAGCAAACCGGATACGTATAGTGGAGCAACCATTTGGAATAGCTCCAAGTGGAGCGTGGAAGCAGCGTTTACAATATGACCTAGAAATTTGTAAAGCACACACGGATCTGAAAGGTTCGCACTCTGACTAAAACCTCTCTCACAAGCAAAACATGATCAAACCTCGTAACTCATTGAGTCTAAATCACATGATGATGTGAACTAGTTTACGTACACTAGTAAACTCTTTGGGTGTTGGTCACATGGCGATGTGACCTATCGCTGTTAATCACATGACGATGTGAACTAGATTATTGACTCTAGTGCAAGTGGGAGACTGTTGGAAATATGCCCTAGAGGCAATAATAAATTAGTTATTATTATATTTCCTTGTTCATTATAATCGCTATTATCCATGCTATAATTGTATTGATAGGAAACTCAGATACATGTGTGGATACATAGACAACACCAAGTCCCTAGTTAACCTCTAGATGACTAGCTCGTTAATCAATAGATGGTTACGGTTTCCCGACCATGGACATTGGATGTCATTAATAACGGGTCACATCATTAGTAGAATGATGTGATGGACAAGACCCAATCCTAAGCCTAGCACAAAGATCGTAGTTCGTATGCTAAAGCTTTTCTAATGTCAAGTATCATTTCCTTAGACCATGAGATTGTGCAACTCCCAGATACCGTAGGAATACTTTGGGTGTACCAAACGTCACAACGTGAATCGGGTGACTATAAAGGTGCACTCATGTATCTCCGAAAGTGTCTGCTGGGTTGGCACGAATCGAGACTGGATTTGTCACCCGTAAACGGAGAGATATCTCTGGGCCCACTCGGTAGGACATCATCACAATGTGCACAATGTGACCAAGAGGTTGATCACGGGATGATGTGTTATGGAACGAGTAAAGAGACTTGCCGGTAACGAGATTGAACAAGGTATCGGATACCGACGATCGAATCTCGGGCAAGTGCAATACCGTTAGACAAAGGGAATTGAATACGGGATCGATTGAGTCCTTGACATCGCGTGGTTCATCCGATGAGATCATCGTGGAATATGTGGGAGCCAACATGGGTATCCAGATCCCGCTGTTGGTTATTGACCGGAGAACGCCTCGGTCATGTCTACATGTCTCCCGAACCCGTAGGGTCTACACACTTAAGGTCTGGCGACGCTTAGGGTTATAAAGGAAGTTTGTATGTGGTTACCGAATGTTGTTCGAGTCCCGGATGAGATCCCGGACGTCACGAGGAGTTCCGGAATGGTCCGGAGGTAAAGATTTATATATGGAAAGTTGTTGTTCGGGTTCCGGAAAAGTTCGGGTTTTTCGGTATTGTACCGGGAAGCTTCCAGAAGGTTCCGGAGGATTCCGGAGGGGTCCGGAGGTCCGGGAATAGTTCCACCACGTCCAATACAGTAACATGGGCTGTAGGGGGGCGCCCTAGCCTTAATGGGCCAGGGGCACCAGCCCCCCCAAGGCCCATGCGCATGGGAGGGGGGAAACCCTAAGGGGGAGGGCCTCCACTTGACTTGGGAGTCACTCCTCCCCCTCTTGGTCGCCGCCCCCAAGTCCCATCTAGGGCTGGCCGCACCCCTTGGGGTGGAAACCCTAAAGGGGCGCAGCCCCTTTCCCCTATATATACTTGAGGTTTGGGGCTGCCCAACAGACATGAGTTCTCTCCCTCTTGGTGCAGCCCTGCCTCTCCTCCTCCTTCTCTCCCGTGGTGCTTGGCGAAGCCCTGCTGGATTGCCACGCTCCTCCACTACCACCATGCCGTTGTGCTGCTACTGGATGGAGTCTTCCTCAACCTCTCCCTCTCTCCTTGCTGGATCAAGGCGTGAGACGCCACCGGGCTGTACGTGTGTTGAACGCGGAGGTGCCGTCCGTTCGGCACTAGGATCTCCGGTGATTTGGATCACGACGAGTACGACTCCTTCAACCCCGTTCTCATGAACGCTTCCGCTTAGCGATCTACAAGGGTATGTAGATGCACTCTCCTTCCCTCGTTGCTAGTTTCTCCATAGATAGATCTTGGTGACACGTAGGAAAATTTTGAATTTCTGCTACGTTCCCCAACAACCCGCCCGTGTGGAAGCCGAGAAACCCACTCTGGACACACGTCCGTTCATGACCGGGCCGGCGTTAAACTCAACGCCGGCCGAGCTCCTCCCGTCCGCCATCTATTTAATCTCGTATTTAAACGAGGCCGAACACCGGCCAAGAATCGAACACCTCCGCCGCTCCCCTATCTCCTCCACCATTTTGTCCACTCTTACAATGGCTTACGAAGAGTAGTTATTCCGCATCCAAGCCGGCTGGGTAGCCCGCCGGATACGAGCTATGCAACTCGCTGATCCACCTCCCTCCCCTCGCCTGACGGAGCCAATTGACGCCCCAAGCCGGCGCGCGGTTCAGCAACTCGCCGCTACAGGCCAGCTCGACGAGGAGCGGCGACGGCCGTTGCCGCCGCCCACGCCGCCGTACCGCATCTCCCATTTCTGTGGCCGAGACTCCCATACCGGCGGCCACGCCATGCAAGCAGCGACAGAAACCGGGTGCGCGGAGAGCGACGAGTCGGTGGCCAGCGCCTCCGCGTCCGCCGCCATCATCGAGGAGAAGTAGAACACGGGAGGCCACCGCCGCTTGGGTCCCATGAAGGCCACCGTGGAGGCGACGCAGGCGTACACAGCAGGTGTCTTGCCGGATCCTTTTGTTGCGAGGACCTTCATCGACCCCGCATGGGCTCCACAGAAGAGGGCAATGTTAGGATGAACTTGAGCTGGTGCCGGCCATGGCGAAGTAGTCGCCAATATTTTGGCTACACCGGGCAAGATCCAAACAGCCCCTCCCAATAGATTCAAATCCCTCGTTCACCGTGGAATTTTGCCATGTGTTGTTTTCATGGACTAGCAAGATGCCCGTGCATTGCACGGAACATCAAGATGCATTTTTTACAAACTCCCGCATGCATGCAAGGGATAATTAATGTCCTCCTTTGCTAGTACCATGAGGCAAACACCATTAATATTGCATCGATTAGTGTTAGTGGCCTTGTATATCTGCAAATTGTAATTTTGATAGTGGCCCCTTGTCTATAAAAATGGAGGGAGAAAGATGAGAGATAAGGTGAGGAGGAGTGGGGCACGGTGGTGACTGGTGGTCGGACTGGGCGGAGGCATGGGGATGGACGGTGCATTATGTCTAGGTTTGTATCTCTCTCTCACACGCCCACGTAGGTGGGGGACGTGCAAGAAGAGAAGAGGTGCACGCACGGAGCACGTACTCCCGTCTCTTTCCCAACCACACCCGCGCGTGTACACGGTGGAGCTCATTTCTGTATGAAAAAGGCAGCCCACATGGTAATTTGGCACGTGTACTGGTTGTCCACTTAGTGGAGGGAGGATCGTCTACCACGGGTGAATAAACAAATTGCGACTTGATGCGTTATGTTAAATTAAAAAAAGAGGCAAACCATGTGGGGCCTACCTTAGAGGCAAGGCTCTATACACTGGAGTACTTTTGATGTGTCCCATCAACTCGCAGAACGAGGAGAAGCTTGCTTAGTACGCTGTATCCCCCGCCCACGGGTGCGGTGGCTCGCAGGATGAGGTGAAGCTTGCTTACTACGCCTTACGCCCGCTCCCTCGCCCACGAGGAGAAAATTTTACTACTCCCTCCGTTTACTCCTCGTCCTTACTAGTACGTACTTTGGTTAGTACTCCCTCCATTTACTTATACAAGGCCACTATAAAAAAATACATTTAGCTTCTATACAAGGCCACAAATAGTAATCGAGACAAAAGTTACTACTCCCTCGGCTCAATTTCAAAATCTCTCCAACCAAGGTAGACGGTGAGTGGTCGAATTAATTTCGTAGTTTGCACAAGTAATTAGTACGCTAGTTTTTCTCAAGAAGTTATGTTTACCGAGGCATTAATTAGAACGAATGCATGAATGACCACTAAATTTCCATGAACTTGTACATGCATTGGTTAGTTTCCTCTTGACACTGCTTGCGTCGGGTGATCTAACGCACCTCGAAATCCAACATGTAATGGTACTACTACTAGTAGTATAGTAGAATTGAGACTTATCAAACGGAAAAACGGATGTTTTTTAGATGAGCCCTATAAACCCTAGTGGGTACGTACTCCGTAAAAACATATTTTTCCAAAACTAAGTCGCTCCCTTTCAAGAATTCTGTAGTATACTCCTCCGTCGACGCTCCCTTTCATGAATTCTGTACTTGCTGTCGCCGACATGTGGGACATATAGCAACCGGGTCGACGTGTCAAGCACCAAATGACAGTGCAGAACAGCAGGGGGGACGCACCCCACTCGTACCGGCCCAGTAGTAGTAATGAGCAATGAGATGTCAAATCACAATGCCGCCCTTTCCCGGACGAACGAAGCAACCATTATTTCACACTTCGGTTCGCCATCATCTTAAACCACGTACTAGTATTGCTTCTGCCTCAAGAGGGACACGCGCATCGCCTTGGTACATCATGACACATGGGACCGCATGACAGGCCATGCTCCCACGCCGATCGCTCGGTAAAATCACCTCATTTTTACTATACTTCCACCGTATCGGTTTACTACATGGCATGCACGTCGTTCTAGGTTGAGAATTTAACTGTCTATATATGTGATGAACAGTACTTTTGTACAGTAGTACTATCGATGGATTGCGCCATGGAGCAAAAATTGAAATTAAAAAAAAGGTGGTACATATAGAGAGCGCTCGTCGCCAAATTATGTATATAGTACTATTAAAAAAGCTATAGTACGTGCTTAATTGGGGTGCTAAATTCTATTAAAGAAATACTAGTAGTATGTACATACTGAAGAGTTAAAGTAATGAGAAGAAATATAACATAGTTCTGCTGGGGGCCCAGCACAACACACCCCTCAAATTAAACTAAGCACACCTGAAATTAAACTATGCAACTAATCCGGTAGACATTGCATTAGAAGTTTAGAACCACCATGAGCAACGACACTGCCACCTTACTCGGAGTCCTTGTCCACGTCCTCGACTTCGTCCTTGTCCCTATTCCTCTTGGCTGATACTTCTTTGCTTGAACCGCACACTTGGCTGTTGCTCTTCATCCAACCCTTGTAGATATTGAAACAAAGGTAGCCATCCATTGCAGCGTAGTGGATGTGGTCTATATCTAGTACATTCCGCTGCCATGCATGACGATGAAACGTGTATGGAGGTTTCACCAGTTTACCGTATGAAGGATGAACCATGGCTCCTGCCAGGGTCAGCATTGAAGGCTGATGAGAGGGCACCAGCCGATTCTTCTAGAGGTCGAAGGGGTTGCCTAGAACGAGGCCTATCCGACCCAGGATTTCTTCGTCGTTCGTAAAGTCTACAGTAACGAATTTCACTGTTTTGTCCTTGAGGAAGTCCTTAAAATCCTAGCACTCAACGTCGGCATGGCGTATGTGGTAGACCAAGCATAAGTCATGCACGCAAACCTGGATCACGGCGGGCTTCTTCCTCTCTTCGTCCTTTAGATCCTTCTCTCGTCCCAGGACTGTGGTGTACTCAACATCTAGCCCAGTGAACCACTCATCATCTGAGTTTTTGAACATGCGTCAGGCGAAAGGCATCCTTTCACCGTCGCAGAAGAACGGGTGTAGATGACGTCGAACTCATCGCCGGTGATGGTTCTAACCTTGTACTCACCGCCGATCATGGAGATTTGGGACGCCATGGATTTGGGAGGAGGGTTAGGATTAGTGGAACTACCGTAATGTGAATGGACAGGGCGACTAGGAGCGAACCACCGTAGTATTGAAGGACGTGCGGGGACGAGTAGGAGCGAACTGCCAGCGTGCAAACGGTAGGGTAGTGGCTTTCCATTCTCCCATGATATGGGCTTCTGAGAGCCCTTGGATCTGAGATCGAACGGTTGCATGGCGTGATTCTAGACCTATGGATGAATATCCTATCCTGGAGGGTTATTCTGCAAATTTTCAGCAACTTAGCATGTGACCGTTCGATCTCAGATCCAAGGGCTGCCAGCACTTTGTATCATGGTCGCGCCTACCACGGCCGTCAGCGTCATGCAGTCGCGCCTTTGGAGATTTAACACGGTGCGTTAGGGCTATCCGATATTGGCATGTCATACATAGTCATCACTTAGTCACTCATACTACAACAAGGTTGGCTATAAGTGTATTTTTTACTCCTCTCTATCTCTTTCTTCGTACTCAAGGAAGAAACGGTGCTAGTGAGCGCGTGTATTTATTGCATTTGCCAAGGAGTGACCTCTTCCAATGAAATGGTGTTGCTAAGTTTGCTTCATTTAATTAGCTATGGACTCAAAATTTTCTTTTCACCTAGGTACATGCGCTTAGCACCGTTTCTTCCTTGGATCACCAAACTAGTCTCTCTCTTCTTGATTAACTTGCCACATCAGACTTTATGCCTATGTGGCAAGCTTAAGCACCTGTAGGAGCAAGTAAAAGTAAGTACAATAGTGTGCTTTACATGGCATTTTTGCATATGGTGGGGGAAATAGAGGCAAGCAAAAAGTGGAGAAGTGGGCTCTCATGCAAGAGCCAGCCTCTACTACACGGTGGAGCATTGGGAGAGGCACCTGTATGGAGGTGGTCAGGAATCTGGGAGACTCACGCCGGTCGTAGCGCCGCAGTTGAAATGATAATGGCAAGTCAAATCACGGGCCCCCAGCATCCCAGAAGAACTTCATTGTCAAATCACACAGCCCTACGTTTGCAGCAGCCTACTCCCTCGTCTTCTCGCGTCTTTGTCGAACCGACTAGGCAGAACTGCCTCGCCGCCTACCGCGCAGGAAAAGCCATGCCCTCGACTTTTAAATACAACTACATCCGCTTAAGAATCCAATGATATACTTTTTGTGACATAGTAACTCATATTTAGTTAGTCAAATGGATGACCTAGAACTACGTGCAGGCCCTATAAACCGAGACGCCTAAAAATAAAAAAACCGAGACGGAGAGGGTAGTTCAACACGTATCTTTTTAGATCAATATATAGTCGGGATTCACCAAGGAGCAAAACCAAGTGGTAGGCTGCTCCTGTCGTGTCAGCGTAGCAACTCAAGCAGGGCCAGTCCGCACACGAAATGGCGACACACTTAACAGGACCCCTTTGGCCGACATGTGGCTCATCCACCATCTTGTTCCACATGCGATGCACCAAATTACAGTTCGGAGCAGCGGTTGGAATTGGAGGCACCCCGGTCGTAGCGCCGCAGTAGTAGAAAATGAGCGACGAGGGGTCAAATCACAAAGCCCCACCTTTCCCGCATTAAGCTGGACGGACGAAGCAACCATCATTTCACTCTAGGGCGCAAGAGCATAAAGAAAAGAGAAAACAATGATGCGTGTGGCAGCTACCTAGGGCACCCTAGGGTAGGGGTCTCCACTACAGATCCTTTTTTTTGAAAGCGCCTCCACTACAAATCGGCTTCTCCCTCGTCCTCTTGAAGTAATCCGATGATGAGTGCGGCGGTAGGGTTTGTAGGAGTACTATGGCGTGTGGGGCCACGTCGTAGTAAACGGGTTCGAGCCGATGCCTTAAATATGTGTGGGCCGCTTGGTTTTACGGGAACGAGGCAACATTTTGGGTTCGGGGACCAGTGGAGATATAGTACGTACAAAAAATTGTGGACGTAGGTTCGACCAAAAGGCAATGATGCATGGGCAAATTGATATACCCGGGGCCGCGTGAAATTTGCTACTCTACTCAAAACTAGTAAGGTACACATGTATTGAACGCATGAGATTTCGAAACCAAATTATGAATAAATACACACTATAGCATGTAAAGCTTTGAGTCATATATGCATGATGTAGTTGTTCGTTTAGTTCTTATAGTTCACCTCATTCATAAAAATGTTAAGATTCATGGGGTTGTGCATTGTACTCCCTCCGTTCCAAAATAGATGACCCAACTTTGCAGTAACTTTGTGCAAAGTTGGGTCATCTATTTTGGAACGGAGGGAGTAAATCATAAAGTAAAAAACAAATAATGGCAATTCATTTAGAAAAAATAATCAACTATGATACAGAAGATTCTAAAACAAAGGAGAAGTGCTTGTGTTTTGAGGTTTGTGCATTATGCTTAAGTTCAACCATGGAGTCTTCTAAATTGTACATGTGTCAGATCTGGTGGAATGTTGATGATATCCAACGGCAGTAGTGCTCGGATTTTCCTATCTCTGCACTGCCGGGTTAGCTTCATCCATCAACCATCTTTCAAAGTTATTGGCACACTATATAGTTCTTGTGCCATAGTTGCATGTTTTGGAAAAAAGCTACTAGTGGGTTGTACTATCTATTTAGGAATAGAAGATGTATACATGGAAGTTGTAGGGAAAGAGATGACATGGAGCATCTCAATTCCTATGAGTAGGGATTGGAAAAGAGATGTCATTTGGTTCACATCATAGGAACTTTTCTATTGAATCTAGATATGACATGTATCTCAATTCCTATGAGGAGGGATTAGAAAAGACATGTAATTTGGTTCATATCATAGGAACTTTTCTATTGAATATACGTTAATGTTTATTTTCCTTTGAAATTAAGGGAGTATAGGAATCCATTCATATGAACCAAGTGGCTCTAAAGCTATAGAAATGATATCATGTTTATTTCCTTTGAAATGTGGAGTATATGAATCTATTCCTATGAACCAATTGGCTCTAAAGGAAAAATCCTATAAAAATCATATCATATAGAGTTCCTATGATATTCCTCGACACTAAAGGATGCTTGAAATTGCGGTGATATGATGGTCTTTCTTTGTAGACTCCTCACCCAACTTTATAGTTACCTCTCGAAGATGAATGAAATGACATATACATGGTATTCTACATGTGCAATTTGGTACACGAAAACTCGGTAAAAGTTTGCGAGGTTCGAATTTTCAATAAAGCTATATGCACTGCATTTCGGAACGGAGGGAGCATACGACAGTTGCTAACACTCACGTGGAAGATTTGTGTGTAGGAGGAGTGGCTGTTACATTAAATGACATGGCAAACCGACACCTGGATGCCGATCTAACGGTTCTTACGGCGTTCGTCAGGAAAAGGCTTGTGGCGAACGTTTGTCGGATAATGATTTACGGACACATGCATTGCATTGATACGTGTCCCCCTCTCACTCACGCACACGCACCCTCACGAGTCACGACTCTCCCGAGTCCTCTCGCAGACTCGCACGTCGCACCCACCATCTATCTGCAGGTAGACGTCACGCACATATGTGCTCTTCACACCCTACCCTCAGAACTTCTAAAAAACAAAAGACGGTGCACACATTTTATTTTAGCTCACACGTCACACACTTGTACTATTACTCTTGCGGCGAACGTTCTTTGGGAATAGTATATTGTACTCTCACGAAGAGAAGCGGTGCACGCACGCACTAGTTCTCTCACACCCACTCGCGGGTACACGTAGGAGCACATTTTTTTGAAGCTAGTACAACAAAATCACTCCACTATATATAAAAGCAGGAGCCTTAGCGCTTGCTTTACTAGGGTTCCTCTCGTTCACTCTCTCATGCTCTCCAGATCTAAGCAACACATAGGTGGCCACACTCTCTCTCAGCTCACGGCTGATCAGATATCTGGCCGGACAACCTCGACCGGGGCAGGGGTGTAGGTGCATCGTTCATGTTGTCGTCGGCGGCGAGGGAGGAGACCTACGGCTGCCCGCGCGTCCCGATCGGTAGCCGTGCCGTTCTCTCCGAGAGAGAGCCGGCTCGGGAGGGCCTCCGACCCCTTCTTCCTCCCCGCGGTATTGTGGCCAAGATGCGGCCTCCCGACGCCGTCTTTGAGACATGCCGATGACCCTCAGGTATATATTCCTTCGAAACTTGCCTTGCTCTACTACCCCAGCTCCCTTCGTGTGGATCCTTTTCTACCTCCATCCGCTGTTCGAAAGCCACCTAGACTTCTACTATTATTAGAAGTAAAGCTATTTCATACAGTCGACTCAAAGCGTTGGTTCAAACAGGGAAGAAAGTGGGAAAGCTGTAGCATGAATCTAGGACTTGGTTCTAAGAGGAAACGGGGGAAAGTAGTAATATCTGTCACTGTTTAAATAACCGTATTTCTTATTTGCGCAAACAGGGATGTCTGTCTCCATATTTATTTGGGATGTCTGTCTCCGTATCGTTTCTATCCGTGCAATCAAAAGCACAAACCTCAATTTTAGTACAACTGCGCAAAATGAGATGGCTATCCCTCGCTACGACCGGGGTGACTCTCCGCCTGCATATTGCCTTCTAATTTGGTGGATGGCATTTGGGCCCGCGCGCTGCATGGCCCGCATGTCGGTGAACAAAAGTATAAAGCCATTCAGTAGAGGGAGACGTTTCAATGACCTAGGAGGAGCCAGAAGCGATAGAGTGTCTCCACTGTACTAGTAGTAATTGTTTTTCTGGGTAGTTTTCTGGGTAGCTGTAGAGTGTCTCCACTGTACTAGTAGTAATTATTTCTCGGGTCCCAAGACAAAACAGCCCATCCACACTAGTAAATAGTAAAATCAATTCAAAAGCCCATATATTTACTGAATGAGAGGCGCTACCCACACCCAGAACACTGCCCCCAAAAAAACCTGAGTGCTCTTCTTCCTCCTCACTCCCACCCACCTCACGTCACCGCCCACTGCACCCCCAAATTCCTCACCTCACTCCTACAGAAAACCCCAGCTCCACTTCTTCCTCACTCCTACAGAAAACCCCCAGTTCCCCTTCTTCTTCGCTCACACTACAACTAGGCTCGTCATTCGTTACTCTACTCAAATCCGTGAGCGCGACGAGACACCCTCGAGGAAAATGGAGTCGGCTGACCCCAAAGACTAAGAAGATGAGGCTCCGCCAACGGGCGACGCCTGTTGTAGATCCTGCACCCGGCAGCGTGGGGGAGAAGCGGCGACCCCGCCCCCACCGGATCCCAGAACTCAGAGAATCTCGGGTGGACCGCATCAGCGATCTCCTGGTCGCCATCCTTGGGGAGATCATCTCGCTTCTCCCCACCAAGGATTGCTGCCGCACCCAAGTCCTCTCAATTCGGTGGCGCCCTCTATGGCGCGCCGTTCCCCTTAATCTCGACTATCGTCAGCTATCTCTCTTCAATGATTTTGAAATCCCTGCAGCCATAATCTCCTCCCACCAGGCTCCGCTCAAAGCCTCTCGTGATCCCGTCATGCTACTCGAGCAAGCATACCATGCCCTGCACGGTGGACGCCTTTGGCTAGAATCCCTGAATTCACGTAACTACAGCTGCTTGAATTCTACTATTCCCCTGAAATCACATACCACATACCGAACGCCATGAACTTGTGCCCTCAAAGACCGATGTCCATCTCGGGTTTTCGCCCTCTCTCCACACCGCCACCTTTGCGCAGTGCTACCTACCGCATAATTTGGTACTAAACCTTCACTCCCATTTCTCAAGAAACTTTCACTTGTGTGGGTTCAGATATCGGAGGCCTCATTGCACAACATCATCCACTCCAGCTTGCCTGCTACCGGAGTGCTTGGTGCTTGTTTTCACAGCTTAGAATCGGTTGTCTCCAAATAAAGTCACCTAACCTTGTAAGAATTGGAATTTCTTTTGACGGAAGGCAGCTCATCATCCAAGATGCCCCTTCACTTCAAAGGTTGATCCTTGATTCTAGTTATTCACCATTGCAAATAACCGTCCTCTCTGCGCCTAAACTCGAGACCTTGGGTGTAATACATGATCTCTGTGCTCATTTCAATATGGTGTTTGGCTCCACAGTTCTTCAGGTACTTTATATTATCATCTACACTTGTAACCATAAGCTGCATTTTAAATTTCCGCGCATAATTTATATATCATCTTGGAGTACACATATTGTACTAATATTATGTTCTATGCTCAATGAAGAGTTTCTCCATGGATGGCCTATCAATGGTGCTGGATTCTATCAAGATCTTATATATCCAAATGAATAGTTTTGATCTGAACAAGATTATTGGCTTGCTGCAATGCTTCCATGTCAGGAGAAGTTGTATATAAAGGTGATAATTTCACGCATTACTGGAAGCCCGCATATAGTGTACTAGAATTAACCGTTCAACTGTTGCTCTTTCGACACTCTTCTTTTAGACCTTAACTGTTTTCAATCTTCATGTCTATTTAGGCAACAGGACGGGGTAAGAAAGTTATAACCAATCGATGGATTCGTAAGCATCGGGATTTTCTCACTTCTCATGAGATTCGATTGAAGACAATAACGCTAGAACGATATGTAGCCAACGGTGCAAACACAAGATTTGTCACATTCTTCCCGCTGAATGCGAGGTTACTATTGTCCATCGTGCTTAAGTTTATCAGCCAGCATGGTTTTGATGGATGGATATGTCAAGAGCAAAAAAGGAGTTTCGTGGGCAAAAGAGCTTACGAACGTGCAGCTTCTATTTACAACATATTGTGGTCATAATCCAAAGAAATTTTACGACCCAGATGTTCATTCTATGGACCCTGACCGATCCATTTGATCGTGGACTGTCAAAAACAGTGCTTGGAGTTAGATGTTGTTGCCCTTTTCAATCTGGTTTTTGTAAACTCGATGAACAATTAACCCTCGTGCTTTTGTACAGCTTTGTAAGTCGGAGTTAGATGTTCTCGCCTTTTCAACTCGGCCGTCTGCATCATATTTTCTTTGAAACAAGGCAAATGGCTTGCCATTCACTTAATTTAGAGTGAAATATTGTAAAAAATCCAAACCAAGGGAAATAACATCACTCTCGCCGGCTGCTTGAGCTCACTGTGCATTACAGAAGCCAAGTGATTAGCCCCCACCAGCACCCACAAACTTATTTCGAACTAGCACATCAAATGGGTTATAAATTTTCATAGGAAAGGCTGGACATCTGGGGCTCACGCCATTGTCAACGTAGTCAGTAAACGAGAGAATTACACAACGAGCGGTGACACGTGGACCCGGCAAGTCGCCTAGCTTTTTTTGAGGAACAAGCAGCTTGTTATTTATACTAGTTTTAGCGACGGATCAGTGGTAACAACGGGTCAGGGGGCTGTGTCTGCCTAGCCAGTGGTTTTATTTATGTTTACCACATCATCAGCCCAGTTGTGTTTTTTTCTTGCTGAAAATGGCTAGCCCAGTTCTATTTTTCAAATAAATACCCAAACAAGGCCTACTTGCTTTATCGGCCTCGCTGGGCTGCAAATCTTTCAAGACGAGGAGAGTTTCATCTGGTTTGCCCAGAAATGGGCTGTACATTTTTAAAACACATCAAACCGGGAATTAGTTTCAATTTATTTTTCATTACAAGATCTTAAATTCCATTGATTTTTATGCGTGGACAATTATTTGGATTTTATATTTATATAAATTATTTTTCAAAATAGTTTGAATGTGAATCGATATTTCTGGATTAAAAACAGTTGACCGCTTTGAAATATGCAAAAATTCAGATACTTTTTAACCGTGGCCACAATATGGGGTGTGATGCTAACAAAAAGAAGATGGGCTCCAAAAAATTCTTAAGAATTAGCAAATGGGCTGTACATTATTAGAAATAATGGCAGATGTGCTGTATGCTGTTTTCCACATATTTGAGGCTGACTTGTGCGCCTACTACAGGTTGACGCGTATACTTTCATAAAAATAAGGTTGGCGCACACGCAACGCCCTGTCAACTTAACACACGAGAGCAGTGACTGTTGGATGTCCATCCAACGGCTGTCGTGCTTCTTCAGTCTCTGCTCTTCATGCTCAAGCTGCTCAAACAAGCGCCAAGGGACTGCTCGCTTCCTCCTCCATGTCGGCTATGCTATCACAGAGGCCTCACGGCCCCACCGTACTCCCATCGCTGGCCTAGCCATCCCTCTACTCACCCACACATGTTGTTATTCTCCGGCGACGGCAGACGAACAAGTAAACCCTTGTACGCCTCCGTGTGGGAAACAACTGCCGAGTATTCCCCGGCTCCGTGTCGTTCCCTTCCTAGGCCTCGCCGTCGTCCACCGGCCTGGTGCTCTCGGCGCAGCCTGGTCAATATGGTCAATGAACGACATCCATCGGAAGTGGACTGTACGTGAAGAGGCTGACAGCTGGGTCCACGGCCGCACGCAAGGAAATGCCTCCTTATTACGCGCAAAACAATGATTCCTCCACCTGACAGCTAGAACCCACATGAAGGGCCTCTGTATTTCGTGAAAAAAACATTCCCCCGCTGACAGGTCGGACCCACCGGCTATATCTTCGCACGCAAAGAAGTGCCTCCTTATTACGCCCAAAAAAATGAAACCCCCTGCTAGCTGGGACCCACCATATTGTTTTTTTGACTATGTACTGCAAGGCAACAGCCTCACAGTCCTTTATTAAAACAATATGGGTTCAGTACAAAATTACAAAGGGAAACAAAAGGAAGAAAGACTACTTACAGGGAGTGATTAGTGTAAAGAAGCTATCCAATCAGTTAGTCTATCTCTATATTTACACTTGATTCTATGAGCTAAGAGAGAAATATCATGAATAAAATTCCTCCTCCAAGCTCCGAAAGTGGGCAACTCATTTTGAAGATCCTTCCATTCCTTTGGGTCCAAATATTCCGTAGCCGTAAAGACTACATCGGTGAAAACGGTTGACCAAATTCCGCTTTGGCCGCACAAGCCATTTCAAAAGTAGTCTGGTTAGGTTGAACATTCCATGAAATGCCCAAATAATTCCGGACATCGCTTGGCTAAAGTTGCGAGCAAAGAAGAGATGAGCTCTATCTTCATGCAAACCTGAGAAGCAAATGGCACAAGTATCATCTGGATAATCCAATGTCGTCTCGCATCATATCCCTAGTGTTCAGACGGTCCATCAAAAGAAGCCAGCCAAACACCTTGAGCTTGAGAGTGCAAGCACATTTCCGCATCCACCGAAAAAGAGGGTCAGCCACGACTTCGAAAAACAAGACAAATAGTAGATCCTGGATTGATAATCCCAGTTTTTGAAGGCCATTTCCAGACATCACTAACTCCCTCATGCAAGTTTATCAGAGGCATTAAAGCCTGAAGTTGATTGAATTCCTCAAAAGCTTCAACTGATAAAGGCAGGTGAAAATTGTCGGTCGGGACAGGCAGCTCCATCACATTCTTAATGGTAAGCGTGTCATCAATGACAAAAGAATGAAGCCTTGGGAAACGTTGTTGCATGATAACCACCTCGTTATTAAGTTGCCACCGATCCAGCCAGAAAACCACTGAGTCCCCGGAGCGCACATGAGGGACGACCAACTTACAAAATTTGTCATAGAGCTTCATCACATCACGCCACCAAAAGAACCACAACTTTATGCTACTTGGGGCGGAGCAGAAAGATAATATGTGTCCCGGATAAGTGAAACCTGTGGCACATCCAACTTGTTATAAAATTTGAAGAGATGCTTGATCAACAAGGCATCATTTTGTTTGCCAAGGTCTAGAACCCCAAGTCCTCCCTGGTTCTTGGGCCGACATACTAACTCCCAAGCTGCCAATGATTGTCTTGGTGTGTCAGAGTTGCCTCACCACAAACATTGCCTCATGATACGTTCTATCTGCTTCAAAATTCCTTGAGGTAATGAAATGGTGCACAAGAAGTATATTGGCATGGAACATAAAACCGATTTCAAGAGCTGCAGCCGGCTACCCGGATTCAATGTATGTGATGAGGCGCATAATCTTCTCTCTATGCGGTCCACTAAGGGAGCAAGTCATAGATTGTGGGCGAAGTAGTACCCATTGGCAATCCCAGTAAGTAAATGGCATGGAGCCAACATCACATCCAAGCAAAGCCGCCACACGTTGACCCTCCTCATCAGACATATTCATTGGAATCAATGATGATTTACTAAAATTAACCCGCAAACCCGTTGACTTAGCAAAGGTCTCAAGCATCTCCTTGAAAGCGATAAGCTGGTCGTCCATCGTAGGAAGGACAATTAATGTGTCATCAGCGTATTGAACAATCGGAAAATCCCGTGAAGAGGTTGGTATGGGCAGTGTGAGAACGTTCCTTGCACACATCTCATTAACCACGGACTGCAATAAATCCACCGCAATCATAAATAACAAAGGGGATAATGGGTCTCCTTGTCGCACACCGAACGCAGACAAAGTGATTACCAGCACACCATTTAAGAGGACTGAAGAGGAACCAGAGGACAAGATGCTATCGATCCAACCTGTCCAACGATCATCAAAACCCTTGCATTTCGTAATCCCGAGAATCGAGATCATGCTCGATGGTATCAAACGCCTTCGTGAAATCCAATTTGAGAAGGATTATAGGTCTTTTGGATGCCTTACACTGATGTATATATTCAAAACACCATGCAAGGCAATCTTGAATGGATCTACATCGAAGAAACCCATATTGATTGCGATGAATACATTTTAGAATCACACTCTGCAAGCGATTTGCCAAAAGTTTAGTTAAAAACTTGAGACAAGTGTTTGTCAACGATATGGGTCTAAAATCACCAATATATTCCGGCTCAACTTTTTGGAATGAGTGTAATGAGAGATGTATTCGGACACTCCAGGTTGCACTTTCCTCATAAAACTCCCCGACCAGCTTCATAAAATCTGGCTTCAAAATATTCCAACATTTCTTGAGGAAAAGACCCAGAACCCATCGGGGCCCGGAGCCCGGTCAAGGCATGTTCTTAATCACCGTATCCACCTCGAACTGCGTGAAAGGCAAGGATAAGTTCTCCAGCCCATCAATACGAGCAATTAATGTGTCAAGGTCAAAACCCATTTGTATACCTTTTGCTTGGCCCATTCTACGATTGAAATCAGACCAAAACATCCCAAATAACTGTTGATGATCAAGAACCACGTCCCCATCCACAGATTTGATCGAAGAAATAGTGTTTCTCCTATATCTTTCCGTTGCCATTGCGGAAGAATTTTGAATTCTCCTCACCAACTTTGATATTTCTCGATCGTGCAACGTTGCTTCCAAAAATGAACCGCCAAAGGCAGGATATCTTCGAGATGTAATTTGACAATCTTCCGAAAATTGAACTCCGCCAACTCAAGGGCCTAAATTCCTCAATATTATCCAAAAAAACAATTACTTTGTTGCAATCAGCAATGAGCGCCTTGACTGTGGATAGGTTAAGATGCCATTTCTTAAGAGCATAACGAAGAGATTTGAATTTAGCAAAAACGATTAAGGCAGTTGAAGATTTATCCATGTGGCTATTCCAAACCTCGATACACAACCATAAAGCCAGGCAAATCAACCCAATAGTTTTCAAAGCGAAAAACCTTTGCCTTGGGGATACAAGTGGCAATTGAAACCACACACGGGACGTGATCAGAGGCAGTGCGTGCAAGCGGAATAACCATTGTGTTGGGGTGATCATGTGTCCAAGCCACAGATGTAAAAAACCAATCAATTTGTTCGAGCAGGGGTGTGGTTTGCATATTAGACCATGTGTACTGACGACCCTTGATTGGCAGTTCAACAAGACCCAAATGACCAATTATTTCATTAAACAAAAAGATATCATTCACATCACCACCTGGCTGATTTCGATTCTCAATCGAACGCATAAAGTTGAAGTCACCTAAAAGCAGCCAATTGTCCTCGAGCTGAATATCCAGATTATATAACCACTGCACAAAATCATCACGCTACCGTCCTTGACACGGACCATAAATTGAGGCAAGAAACCAAGACTCGGATGTATGTTTAGATTGAAACTTCACAATAATTCCATATGGTTTAACCTCAATTAAGCTGCCTATGAAGAGAGATGAATTCCATATGACCACCATACCAATGATGCCCCAACCGATGGTACATAAACAAAGTTATCAAAATGCCGTGGACAGAATTTTCTAATGAAGCGATGATCAATATGCATGCATTTGGTTTCTTGGAGGCAAACAACAGAGCATCCACTTTCATTGATCTTTTGCCTAACCGCAAGCTGACGCGCTTCAGAATTCAGACCCCTAACATTCCAACAGAGCACTTTCCAATCTCTAAACAAGGTTTGATTCATTACATACCAAAAGAGGACATAGTAAAAGTAAGCCACACAATGGCCTACAACCCACTAGACAGATGTAAACTGCAGAGTACCAAACATATAAGAACAAAAAAATGGCAATTATGGTACGCCATGGACCTAAACCTTGGATGACTAAACTAATCATCGGAACTTGCACTGTTGTTGGAGCGGGAAGGATTAGCTGCAAGCTTATCCGTCGTGATTTTCTCCGGTGCAATGCGAAGACGAGCACCAATTCGCTGAAGATCAACTATGGTTGTCAGAGGAGGCACTGCAGAATCATCGTCAGGCTTGGAAGGTGCAGTTTTGCGCTTCTTCACCGTGTGTGGCTTCCTAGGAGGTGTCCCAATAACTACCTGACGGTAGCCATCACGCATCGTGACCGAGGCGAGCACCGCTACCGACCTCAGATTCCACAATGACTTTAGAGGCCTTGGGCTTTCTTCCACGCTTGAGTAACTTTAGGAACAGCCAGAACTCAAATGTTTCAAAGAACATGCTCATCAATATCACAAAACAAAGAGCTCGAGCTACGTGCCTTTTAACAGGTGTCATTTCCTTAAACTGAGTCACAGAAACAGGTGCGTAAGCTGCAATTTTGGAGCCGGAGTGGTAAAAAGAGTCGCCAGACTGATTGTTCAAAAGGGCACCGAGATGAGACCGAAGGCAACCTTTGGGATATCAGAGATCCCAATAAGCGGCAATACCTTCTCAAACGAAGCGCTTCCATTGCATTACGTAAGCGGGACAGGCCCAAAACAGTTAGCACTTGTCCGATCATTAAAGGGGGCATTGCGGTCCCATTGGGTCGAGAACCGCAACTTCAGCAAAGCACCGATGCCGGTGTTAATCAATCCTCGGACAATCAAGCACAATTGATTCTTGAGACCGAACTTCCTCAACATTATCCCGCTGCCCCACTTCCCTAACTTGTGGAGGGTCATTCTGCGGGCTGTTCATTGGGTGTGCACATCGCTCCAACCCAGCTCCGGAACTCGTGTAAGACCCAATTATGATTGTTGAACCGCATGTTGCCGGGGAGAGGGTGGGGATTGCCATTGAAGGGCATTGGATCCTCATCACAGGTAGGATATCAAGAAAGTCTCTGCAGATAGAATATAAACCGGAACAGTCCAAGAAATCCGAACCCTCCAAAGTCAGCAAATTCTCTCAGATGTCATCGATCTAGGGACCATAGATGGTGCAGGAAAAGACACATAGACCAAAGATCGGACCATCATTGGATCATCCGATGCCAATGGTGGAAGCGCCAAACGCATCGATAACATCCGCAAGATATTGAGAGCGCCTATAATCCAAAGGAACTCCTAGCAGCATAACCCATCCCCTTCGAAAACCTTGAGCAGCTCCGTAGTTAATACCCTCGTCATGCGGAATAAACCTGACAAATCTATCGTTGCCCAAATTGAAAGGAGGATGATCAACTAATGCTTGGCGGGCCGAAGCACCGTGTAGTCGAAACAAACCAACTCCTTGGATCCACGGTGGGCATCCAACACAGCTCTCTGCAGAGTATTGACGACAAAATCACCGACCAGATTCACTTAGATGGCGACTTCTTCAGGTAGAGGAGCCGGCTCGACAATGGCGACGGCATACTCCTCATGCTATCGATCCGGAGCCACCGCCGGCGCAAAGAAAGTGCGAGGCAGGCGTAGCTCCTCTCCATCAATGATGTCGAATCCATGTGGGAGGAAATCCATCGGGTCCAGCGGAAAGTTGGCCATTGCCGGAGCTGGGGAGGGGTGATCCAAAGCCGGAGGCGAGGTGATTGAGGGTGATGGTGAGGAGGGCGGCAGAGGCGTTGTGTGCGGTGGCTCAACTGGCAATGGTGGGATGGACGGGGTGGCAGGCTTGATAGGACCGGGCATAGACCCCTCCGGGCTAGCTATGGGAGAAAACGAGGAGTCCCGCTCCAAAAACCTGTGACCGGTTAGATACGGGGATTTGGACCATGGGACCCACCTGTAAGAGGGAGATAGGCTAGAATCGAGCAGCCCTTTGCCCTGTGCCCCAACCGAAAGCATCTACGGCACCTAACCCTGCTGGTGCACGCGCTGGATAAATGCTTCATTGACAAACATTTTTTACATTTCCAAACTTTGAAAACCATGTCATCCACTAGATCATTAAATCCATCATAATCAACAGGTGATTCCGATGTCCCAGGACAAATAAACTCCTCATTTCCAATAACAGGTGGAGGTGCAGATTGAGATTCGGAAGCAGCTTGGGCCGAAACAGACCGGACCGGAGAAACATCCTGGGGCTGGGAATTAAACTGGGCTGAAGAAGTCTCCTGGGCCGCCGCCGGACTAGCCCGTTCCATCCCATACACATGCAGATTCACGTCCGAAGTAGATGGATTAATCCCAGAAATACCGGCCAAGGAAATAGCGTGGACGTTGACTGTTCCGAAAATAATGGGTGGTTCTGCCACCGTCCATCGGAGTTCAGTCGCCAGCGGCGGAGGAACGATGTCTCTCACGAGGCAGCACCGTGTACCCAAAGATCTGAAACCGCATCTACAAGACTGGCGAAGCAGGAAAAGAGTATCCCTTGAAAACATCATACGTTGGAAAGTGGCAAATGAAATCTTCTTCGAGGCCTAGAGCTCAGACGTAAGGCAGATTTGGAAGGAGGCTTATGCATAGCTAGTAAACCCATAGCAAAGACGCTTTTAGAAGGGCTAATGATAATCCATTCAGCATCACACTCTTTCTTCCAAATAACAAACTCACGTTTCCAATTAGGGCCGCCATTACCCCACATATGAAAGTAGCATTTGAATTGCGGACACGCGAAAGATCGCAAATGAAGAATAAAAATGCCAACACGTTTGCATGATACCATAAATGAGAATACCTTGTCCGCAATGAGTTGCACAGATAGATCAATTGCAGATCCTCCAGTTGCACATTCCAAAGCCGCAGCCACCAAATCCTCATCAAGACGGAATCTGTGTCTGCTGAAAGACACAACCATAATAAAATGGCTCGTGTCATCCGAGGGATGAATGGTTTTCCCACAAGATCTGAAAACCTCCTCCAAAAAGCCACACCTTTGGAGAAATCCAGATCCAAAGTTGATCCACCATGAGGACCCATGTGAGATGGGTATAGTGTGGTAGATCAGAGAACGCCGAAGAATATGGATGGAGAGAGGACCAGATTTACTGGCTGAGGAGAAAGATCGCCGGAGAGCCTAGGGCGCCGGTGGGAGGAGAGGTGGGACTCTCATCGCCTAATCTCCTTTAGACGACTTAACATGTGTTTCACTTCCCCTCTGACCCACCATATTGTTGGGCTGACTTGTGGGCCTACTAAGTTGACAGGGACGGAGAGCTTTGTCAACTTAGTCAATACTCCAGTGACCATATGATGTCCATCCAACGGCCATAGTGCTTCTTCAACCTCTGGTCTTCTTGCTCCGGCCGCCCAAAGCAGCGCCGGTCGTGCCGCCTGCTCCTGCCTCCCATGGCCGGCTGTGCTACGGCGGAGGCCTCACCGCCCCCATACTACTCCCATCACTGGCCAGGCCATCCCTCCACTCACCCACACCCCCTGTTATTCTGCAGCGACGGCAGCCCCACACCGCAGCCGAACCAGTGAACGCACGTACTCCTCTCTGCGTGGGCATCCACTGCCGCGTCTTGCACGGCTCCGCGTCGTCCCCTTCCTAGGCCTCGCCGTCGTCCACCGCCGTGCTGCTCTCGGCGCGGCATGGTCAATGTGGTCAACGACCGACTTCGATCGGAAGAGTATCAGACGTGGAGAGGCCGATACCGGGTCCACAAAGACCGCAAGGAAGTGCCTCCTTATTATGCGAAAAATAATTATTCCTCCACCTGACAGTTGGGACCCACCTGACGGGCCACCAGTATTTTGCAAAAAAATTTGTTTCCCCCTGACTGCTGGGACCCACCGGACGGGCCACCGTATTTTGCGAAAAAAATGTTCCCCCTGCTGTCAGCTCGGGCCCACCGGAAGTGCCTCCTTATTACGCACAAAAAAATGAATACTCCCCCGGCTAGCTGGGACCCACCTTGCTGGGAGGTTGACTTGTGGGTCTACTAAGTTGACGGGGACGAAGGGCTTTGTCAGCTAAGTCAATGTGAACGATTCTAGCCCCAGTGACCGTACAACGTACAACCAACGGCCGTAGTGCTTCTTCAACCTCTGGTCTTCTTGCTCCAGCTGCCCAAAGCAGCGCTGGTCGTGCCGCATGCTCCTGCCTCCCGTGGCCGGCTGAGCTGCCGCAGAGGCCTCACCGCCCCCTACTATTCCCACCGCTGGCCAGGCCCTGCGGCAGCGGCAGCCTCACACCGCAGACAAACCAGTGAACCCTCGTAGTCCTCTCCGCGTGGGCTTCCACTGCCGCGTCGTCCCCTTCCTAGGACTCGCCGTCGTCCACCGCCGTGGTGCTCTCCACGCGGCGTGGTCAACATGGTCAAGGAACGACTTCCATCGGAAGAGTACTGTACGTGGAAAGGCTGAAAGCTGGGTCCATGGCAACAGCCCAGTTTTTTTGTGATTTGCCAAGTAAGTCGCTTTGTCAGGCCTGTTGGGCTGCAAATCTTTCAAAACGAGGAGAGCTTTCATTCGGCTGGCCGAGAAAATGGCCCATCAGTAATGAGAAATGGGTTGTACATTTTTAAAACACATCAAACCGGCAATTAGTTTGAAATATCTTTTTTTTCATTTCAAGATTTTAAATTACATTAATTTTTATGCGTGGAGAATTTGTTGGATTTTATATTGATATACATTTATTTTTAAAATCAGTTTGAATGTGAGTCGAAATTTCGGGATTAAAAACAGTTCGGACCGCAGCGAAATATGCAAAATTTCGTATAATTATTTAACCGTTGCCACAATATGGGCTGCAATGCTAACAAAAAGAATATGGGCTCCAAAAAACCTTAAGAATTAGCAAATGGGCTGTAAATTATTAGAAATAATGGCAGATGGGCTGTATGTTGTTTTCCACAGATTTGAGGCTTTCCTAAAAAAAGGTTGACGCCTTTAAGCATCGATCGTTGGATGTCCATCCAACTGGACGTCGTCTTCTTCAATCTCTGCTCTTCCTGCTCCAACCCGCTCAAACAAGCGCCGGCGGGACTGCTCCCTCCTCCTCAGCGGTTTTGTCTTTGCCCTTGAGCTCACCGCCCGACCGTACTCCCATCGCTGGCCTAGCCATCCCTCTACTCAACCACACCTGTTGTTATTCTCCGGCGACGGCAGACGAACCAGTAAACCCTCGTACAGTCGTACTCCCCTCCACGTGGGAAACAACCGCCGAATCTTCCCTGCCTCCGTGTCGTCCCCTTCCTAGGCCTCGCTGTCGTCCACCGCCCTGGTGCTCTCGGCGCGGCGTGGTCAACGTGGTCAAGGAACGACTTCCATCGGACGTGGACTATACGTGGAGAGAGGCCGACAATGGTCCGCGTCCGCGACAAGGAAGTGCCTCCTTATTACGCGGAAAATAATGTTTCCTCCACCTGACAGCTGGGACCCACCGGACGGGCCACCGTATTTTGTGAAAAAAACTTTTGCCCCTGACTGCTGGGACCCACCAACTACATCTTCGCAAGCAAGGAAGTGCCTGACAGTCGGGACCCACCTGGTCGAAGCGTATGTAGCTTGTCATTCTGGTCGCGAACGTGTACGTACATATATACTGGTCAATGTAGAGGCGCGCACGTGTCATAGTAGAGGCGCGCATGTAGCATGTACACGTACGTATAGCGGCCAAGGTGCAAGAAAGAAAATACGGCCACGTATGTGTACATACGGGCGGGGTCTCGAACGCCTACTCGCGCATACGTACGGCCAGGGCTCGTGTACATGGCTGGGTCGGAACGGAGAAACAACGTCGTCGTCGTGTTCATGGGGAGGCAATGGAATGCGTCGTGTTCACGGGGAGGCAACGGAATGCGTCGTGTTCATCAGGAGGGCTTGGACGGAATAGGCGATGGAAACGAGGCCTGGCGTACCGCAGAACGGAGGAAACGGCCTTGTGTTCGACCGGCCACGTTCGAAACGGGATCCTGTTCATCGGGAGGGGTCTGGCGTATCGCAAAACAGAGGAAACGGACCTCCTACGGTCGAAACGGGGGTCCTGTTGATCTTGAGGGGTGTGGCGTACCGCAAAACGGAGGAAACGGACTTGTCTTGGAGCGCTACGGGTGAAACGGGGGTCCTGTTCATCGGGAGGGGTGTGGCGTACCGCAAAACGGGACTCCACGGGATACTATTCATCTCCACCGTCGACCCCCTCCAGCCTCCAAGAGCTACTGTTCATCCACCGTCGACCTCCTCCAGCCCCCACGGGCTCCTGTTCATCCAGCCTCCACCGCGCGCTACTCCACCAGCTACTGTTCAACCATCCCTCCACCGTCTACTGTTCATCCAGCCCTCCACACCACAGGGTCCTGTTCAACCACCCCTCCACGGGCACCGTCCACCACCTACTGTTCATCCAGCTCTCCACACCACGGGGTCCTGTTCAACCACCCATCCACGGTCACCCCTCCACCGTCTACTGTTCATCCAGCCCTCCACACCACAGGGTCCTGTTCAACCATCCCTCCACCATCTACTGTTCATCCAGCCCTCCACACCATGGGGTCCTGTTCATCCACCCCTCCACGGGCACCCCTCCACCGTCTACTGTTCATCCAGCCCTCCACCACACCAAGGGGTCCTATTCATAAAGAGGCAACGCCATCGATCACTTTTCATCCAAACCCCCCCGCAACGCTCACTGTTCATCCCATCGATCGGCTTCAGTTAGCAGCAGTAGCGAAGGAATCGCTCGATCGGGTTCAGTTAACAGCCATCGATCAATCGCTTGGGTTCAGTAACGCGTAGCCTGCAGTGCAATCGCTCGGGTTCAGTTAGAGCCCAACGCCTCGCTCGGGTTCAGTTAGAGCCAACGCCTCGCACACACGTGTGTACGTGTATGAGAGAAACGCGCATCGCTCGGCCCCCGACCTCCCACCGTAACCGGGAACTCCCCGAAATTTTCCTCCCCCTCGCTTCTACCACGGTTTTTCCATCATGAACGACCCAAAGAATGTCATGCAGCTGCGTCTCCGGCCCGCCCAGGACGAAAAGCCCATTTTCTATCATGATTTTTTGTCATAGAAGTAGGAGCCCACCACATCTATGATGATACCGGGTTTTGTCACAATTATCATCATAGAAGTGTCATATGTATGCCAGAAATTTTTTTCGTTCGGCCCAAAATGTCACAGATGTGTCTTTTTTGTAGTGCAACCACTCATGAAAAGCTCTCCTATGATTATCTTCAAAGGAAGCAAGAGCTTGAGAAATTGAGAGCGGCTCATGAAGATCTTCAAAAAGAGAATGAATCACTTCCGCTCAGGACATATTTGAACCACCATGTCTGAAATGCCTTGAGCGTGATAACGCTACTTCTGTTGCTGAGTGTTCTACTGCTGCTACTGTTGCAATATCTTCAACTGCTGATGTGGTAACTAACCCCTCTGCTGAGGATACCACTACTATTGCTAATGAAAATGCTAGGTTGAAGACATTGCTTGAAACAGGGATGTACAAAAGCCTGAAAGGGCATCAGACACTGTGCAATGTCCTCAAAAAGCAGATTCTGAACCAAAACCCTAGGAAAGAGGGTGTTGGGATCGAGAGGAAAATGAATGTTGATGGCTCCTACTGGAAGCCTGAGCAGTACCCCAAAACCACATGGGTTGCTGCAAAGGGACCCTCAGTGGATCCATCCACCTTATCTGGCTTCACTTATGCTAATCCTATTATCATTGATGAATCCTTTGATGCAAACTATAAACTGTTTAAGAATCAGAATGGTGAAGTGTATGCCAGGTATATTGGTACTAACTGCAGGAACGGGCCACCTATGAAGAAGATCTGGGTTCCCAAAAGTTGTCTTGAGAATCTTCCTGTGAATGTCATCATGACACCACCTGGGAAGAAGACAAATCCCAGACCAAAGGCTTCATATGGCCCAAAGGCTTCATACAGACAGAGGACTCACCTGAGTCACCCTAATGCCAATGTTTTGCAGGGAAACCATACTCAGACTTATGAATATGAGCATGTGTCTTCAAACGGCTATGTTCATAGAACTAAGAACTTTTCTGCTTATTCATATGAGTATCGTTCTTCTCCTGCAAGGCTATTTGCTAGGGCTCCAAAGTCAAGTTCTCGAGATGTCTGCACTTAGACTCATTGCTTCTAAGCCACCCCACGAAAATGTGGGTGGTTAAGAAGAATTAACTTTCTTTTGCAGGAAAGGTCTCCACCGGAAATCAAAGGCGTCTGATGCTATTGTCAGACCTAAAACATCTTGTAGGGTGCAAGATCAAATGCCCAAATGGTCTCACTATGTATTTTGTTCTGAATCATTTGCCATACATCCAATCAGTCCTAACTTGGGTCTAAGCTTTCATAATCCACACCTTTCGTCAAATGTTTATGCTTCACACTTCTCTTTGTGAAGCCTATCCCTAACTGCATCAGAGGGTATGACACCTCATGCTTCAGAATGGATTATGGATAGCGGATGCACTAATCATATGACTGGTGATCAAAGTCTTCTCATGGACTCAACCTTACATCCATCTGACAAGAGCCACACCACATTTGCTGACACTGGTAAAAGCAAGGTATTGGGTCTAGGTAGAGTTGCAATCTCAAGGGATCAACACATGGATAAAGTGATGCTTGTTGAATCCCTTGGTCTCAACTTAATGTCTGTCCCAATGCTTTGTGACTTGAACATGATTGTGATATTTGGAAAATATCGTTGCCTTGTGCTAATGGAATCTGACAAATCTCTAGTATTTGAAGGGTACCGGAAAGATGATTTGTACATGGTAGATTTCTCAGCAGGACCTCAGCTTGCCGTATGTCTTCTTGCAAAATCTTCAGAGTGCTGGCTCTGGCATCGGAGGCTAGGGCATGCTGGCATGAGGAACTTGCACACGCTCGCAAAAAAGAAGCATGCCATAGGCATCAAGGGCGTCAAGTTCAAGAAAGATCATCTATGCGGTGCCTGCGAAGCTGGAAAGATGACTAGGGCCAAGCATCCTTCAAAGACAATCATGACGACAACTCAACCCTTCGAGCTGTTACACATGGACTTATTTGGCCCTACTCACTACTCTACTCTCACTACCACTGCCTATCTCTATGGCTTCGTTATTGTTGATGATTACTCAAGATACACATGGGTGCACATAATTCTCTACAAGACTGAAGTGCAGGATGTCTTCAGGCGCTTCCCAACCGTGCCATGCACAACTATGGCGTCAAGATCAAGCATATCAGAAGTGACAACGACACTGAGTTCAAGAACACTGGCCTCGATCTTTACTTGGATACAATGGGAATCACTCATGAGTTCTCCGCTCCGTACACACCCCAGAAAAATGGCATCGTGGAGCGCAAGAACAGAACACTCATTGAGATGGCTCGGACGATGCTCGATGAATACAAGACGCACAGAAAATTCTGGCCTGAAGCTATCGATACTGCATGCCATGTCATCAACCGTGTTTATCTTCACAAGCTTCTGAAGAAAACATCCTATGAACTCCTCACTGGCAAGAAGCCAAATGTCAGTTACTTCAGAGTATTTGGTGCTAAGTGCTGGATCAAGGATCCATATCACTCTTCAAAATTTGCACCGAAAGCACATGAAGGTTTTATGCTCAGTTACGGAAAAACTCGCATTCCTACAGAGTCTTTAATCTCTTTCTCTATAAAGTGGTTGAAACTGTGGATGTACAGTTCGATGAGACCAACGGCTCGCAAAGAGAGCACCTGCTGAATGTGCTAGATGAAGTTCCACCCAGTGAATCTATCAAGCTAATGGGATCAGGAGAAATCATACCATCTGAAGCACTGCCTGAAGAGGAACTTATCATTTCTACACCTAATCAATCTGAAGACAATGCTCAGCCTGAAGACAATCCTCCCAATGATGACAATGGTCAGCAAGAGCAAAATCTTCGTCCAGTTCATCCTCGTGTTGCAAATGAAGTACAGATTGAGAAAATGATTGACAACATCAATGCGCCTGGTCCTCTTACTCGTTCAAGAGCAACACAGCTAGCAAATTTCTGTGGGCACTTTGCATTTGTCTCAATATCTGAACCCAAGAAAGTTGTTGAAGCCTTTATGGAACCTGAATGGATTCAAGCTATGCAAGAAGAGCTTCAACAATTCAAGCTAAACAATGTCTGGGAACTTGTCAAGCGTCCTGACCCTCGCAAGCACAACATAATAGGCACGAAATGGATATATCGCAACAAGCAAGATGAACATGGTCAAGTTGTCAGAAACAAAGCTCGTCTCGTCACACAAGGATACACTCAAGTTGAAGGGATTGACTTCTATGAAACATTTGCTCCTGTGGCTAGGCTCGAAGCTATTCTTATATTGCTAGCCTATGCTAACCATCACAACATCTTGCTATATCAAATGGATGTGCAGAGTGCATTTCTCAACGGCAAGATTGAAGAAGAAGTGTATGTTGCACAACCTCCTGGCTTTGAAGATCCAAAACATCCTGATATGGTATACAAGCTAAACAAGGCACTGTATGGCCTCAAACAAGCCCCTCGCGCTTGGTATGACACACTCAAAGACTTCCTGAAGAGCAAAGGCTTCAAACCTGGTTCTCTGGATCCCACTCTCTTCACGAAGACATATGATGGCAAACTGTTTGTGTGCCAAATATATGTGGATGACAATATCTTCGGATGCACCAATCAGAAATACAGTGATGAGTTTGGACAGATGATGCAAGAGCAATATCAGATGTCCATGATGGGTGAGCTGAAATTCTTTCTAGGTCTCCAAATTCGTCAACAACACAAAGGCATCTTCATATCTCAAAAAAAATACCTCAAAGATTGCCTGAAGAAGTTTGGAATGCAAGACTGCAAAGGATACACGACGCCAATGCCAACTAAAAGTCATCTGAGTCCCGACGACAATGGTAAAGAGTTTGATCAAAAGGTATACTGCTCCATGATTGGTTCTTTACTTTATTTATGTGCATCTAGGCCAGATATTATGCTTAGTGTTTGCATGTGTGCTCGATTCCAAGCGGCACCAAAGGAATCGCATCACTTAGCTGTGAAGCGAATTCTTCGATATTTGGCTTACACCCCAACATGAGGATTATGGTATCCAAAGGGCTCAGAGTTTGATCTAGTTGGATACTCGGATGCTGATTATGCTGGTGAAAAGGTGGATCGCAAGTCTACATCAGGCACATGTCACTTTCTGGGACGATTACTTGTCTGCTGGTCTTCAAAGAAGCAGAACTGTGTATCACTCTCCACTGCTGAATTTGAATACGTTGTTGCTGGATCTTGCTGTGCTCAGTGGATGAAGCAAACTCTCAAGGACTATGGCATCCATCTGAAACAAGTACCACTCTACTGCGACAATAAAAGCGCCATCAAGATTGCCAACAACCCAGTTCAGCACTCGAAGACAAAGCATATTGAAATTCGTCATCACTTTCTCAGAGATCATGTCATGAAGGAAGAAATTGATAGAGCAACTGGCAGATATCTTCACAAAGCCCTTGGATGAGAAAAGGTTTTGCAAGTTGCGGTGTGAGCTAAATATCTTGGAATCCTCAAATGTCCTGTGATCAGGCACACATCCTAACACTTATGCATGATGATGACTTAGATGTGCAACACACAAAGTAAAGTATATCTTCAATCAATGAAGACTTACATTCTAAGTGTGAATACATTAACGTGGTATTTGACTTCGGAGCGCCACGATAATTGTGCGCCGTTTCTGGGTCTAATACTTCCTATACGGTGGGTAACGCCACCACCAAATTCTTCTGTTTAAGTGTTTTCCCATGGTTTTACATTTGCTATGTCTTCGCATTTAGTTTATCTTCAATCTCATTTGTCTTCATGCTTATCTTCACTATGTTGATTTGGTTGCACTCGGATATATATATATATATTAGTGTTCTGTCCTCTACATCATCCACTTATAGCAATGTCTTCTCTTTTTGAATCTTTTGAACTAAGTGAATGTGATCGGACCCTAACCTCTCTATGCTTCCCATCTCAAACTCTGTCTATCCAAATCATATGCATTCTGTTGAAACTATCGAATGTCTTCTCTGCGTCCTTGTCAGCAGAAGATACAGAGACAACCATTAAATCTGTTTTAAATGCTCCATCCTTATTGCCTGAAACTCGGAGAAGCTGGAACGACCATCCGACAGTCAAGGCAGGCGTGGGAACGTGGGACATCTCCAAGTGAGTTGCATGTTCGCCATGTGTCCTTCAGAAGTGAACCGCCAGGGGCACCTGCGTAATTGCGCTGTGCCGCCCCTTTCCCTATAAATACATGTCCAATCACAGTCAAAAATCCTTCTTCCACCTCTCCACCTCGACAAACCCTAGCGCCACCGCTAGCTCTCGACGACGCCGGCGACGAAGCGCTTAGCTGCCGCGACCTCTCCGACGCCGTCCTCACGCCGGCCGCGGACATCGTCTTCTCCTTCGTCGCCGTAGGTGTCCTCCATCGCCAAGTTAGGGCACGGAAGATTGAACTGCTCGGCCTCCAACTTCGCTCTGTCTAGCAGTTCTTCGCGTGGTAATTAAAATCACTTTTTACCGTCTTTTCGATCTGATATATTCATCCTACCTTACCAAAAGTGGTTTCTAGATCCCCAAGTTGAATCTATCTCTTTCTGCATCTCATACTATGCCTAGTTCATTCAGTTATGCTTCTTTACAAGTTCGATTCCTCACCTGTACTTATTCTTGGATTGGTACAAATCTGGAACCAACTCTCATCAAATAAGTGAATGTCTTTGCATTATGAGGTCAATGTCTTTAAACTGATTTATCTTCAAAATATTCTAAGAATGCATATGACCTCTTCCCCTTCCCTCGCATCTCTAATGCTGTCACAGGTACATGTCCGTGGGAGAATCCCTTGGTTCTCATAGTCTGCATTCATTTGCAGAATTCTTACAACATCACATCAATTCTCCCAAAGCCAATTCCTGTCTGACCAGCAGACGGAAGCCCTTGACTGTGTTGAAGCCATTCAGTCTAAACTTCATGGCGACAGAAATATCAGCAAGAAAGGGTGGCAGACAGCGCCGTGGGGGTACATCAATGGATCTGCCTGAAGACCTCTATGAACTTTACAAAACAGATCCAAAGAAAGCTATGGACAGCGTAAAACTCGAATCCAATGGATTCGAAGATATTGGGCAGAGCAATGGTTTAAGTACAGATTCGTCACCAAGGAGTATGCTGAGAAGAATGCTATCAAGCGCCCTTGGGGAGATATCCTCTATAAAAATCTTCAACCCAAGACCAGAAGTGAAGCCATTGCTCAGGGATTCTATCCTTGCATGGTCCGAGGGCCACAGCCTGCTGATGTCGACCCATCGTCATTATTATGGTGTCGAGATGACAATCTGTTCAAGCGCAACTTTCAGTTTGCCAAGAACTCAGCAAAGGAAAATAAGAAGTCTTGGGAATTAGACTTCAACCCAGGCCCCTCTGCGCCTCGTGACGACGACACACGTGAAGCTGAACAAAATCTTGTTGGGCCCTTCTACAACTTAGAAGATCTCATCTCTCACATACTGGTCCAAGGGACAGACGTGGAACGACCTGCAGACGACGCTGAGTCTGATGAAGCCCCTCCTCCAAAGCCGCAGAAGCAAAAGAAGGCTAAAGCTTCAAAGTCATCTGCTGCTCCAAAAGCTTCCCAAGTGAAGCCATTGGCAACTGCCCCTCCTGCTCCCAGTAACAAATCTGAAGATCTCTCTCGCATGTCCAAAAGGCGTGAGAAGCCACAGAAGAAACCTGTTCAGTGAGACAGTCAAGCACTGACACCTGCTGCCGTTCTAAGGAACGAATGTGACACCATTGATTTGTCTTCAGATGAAGAATTTGGAAATGATGCTCTCGAACAGTTGATCAAGAGCAAGCAAGAGGCGGAGATCTTCAATGATCTGCCCCTCTTTGATGTGAACATCTTGCACAATTTCATTGATGAATGGTTCGACAATCAAGATATCAGCTTTGATAATCTTGAACTCCCAATTGGCATCAGCGTCTCCTTTCAAGGCGCCATTGCTCCTGAGCTGGCTCTGGCTCAGCGAATTGTTGAACTGAAGCACAAGATTGATTTTGAGAAGGAACAGTTCAAGAAGCATGTGGCCAAGCTTAGTGTGGCTGATGTTCAGAAGTTCAAGTTGATGCTGAATGATCTCAAGGAGTCGTTTCGCAAGAAACGAGAGGAAGCTAAAGGCTCAAGAGAGCGCATGAAAACACTAGCTGCAAAGTGCGTGCAAGCGTACAACGAAGCTGAGAAGCGCAAGGCACTTGGGCGTCCTGGCATCGACCCCAAGATGGCTGCCAAGAAGAAGAAGCCAACTGTGGAGCAAGGTGAACCATCCAGGCGGGAAGATCCTCGCATTGTCTTCCCTGCCAGCATGGCAGGCGTGAAGCCTAAGGTCCCCACAGTGGCTTCAGAGCTTCAGAAAACCAGGGCAGCTGAAGCCAAAGCCCTCAAGTGCAAAACCAAGAACACTACTGATGAAGCTCCACCCATCAAGAAGCGCAAGACCAAGAAAAATCGGGCTGCTCCCACAGAGCCCCTAGTTGTTGAACCCATTGCTTTCGCTCACCCTGACCCTAACAATCAAGAGTGTCAGATGATCGTTCATGAGCCTGCTTCCACAGAGGTGCCTGAAGCTCAAGAAATTACAGTCGTTGACCCCATCGCGACTGAAGACATTGGTCCCCACGACAATGTAGAAGATGATGTAGTTCTTCCTCAGATTGAGCGCCCAACAGTATCATCGCCTGTTCTGACGAACAACGAGCTCATCAGTATTGGTCGTCCTTTGACGCCAATCTCACAAGATGACTCATGGGCTGATCGCCCCCAACCAGAAACTCCACATCAAGACTCACCAAGTACACCCCGTCCTTCACCAGTGCCAGTCATCAGACCCAATTCAAATGATCACAACTACATGGAGACCACACCGTCACCAAAAGCGTCGCCCGTGTTCCAACGGCTTCGCAAAGGCTTGAGGCCATCCGTCTCCATGACTACCATCACAGAAGAAGGCTCAAACTTGTCCAGCTCAGTGACACGTCAAGTGTTCCCCGAAGACAATCCTTCTGTGACGGTCCCTGTGTCTGAAGCTAATGTTGCTGAAGACAATCCGGCTACATCAGCCGAAGAAAGACAAGGAGAAGAAGCGCGTGTCACTACTCCCCCTACCACTCAACAAGTTGTTCTAGAAGAGAACGTGTCTGTGCCCGACCCTCCAGCTACTCAAGTGGAGGTTGAGAATCCTGAGGCTGCCACAAATAACACCAATGAAGCCAATGACGTTGTCATGGCTGAAGACACTATGCCAGAAGCCAATGAAGCCAATGATGCACCAGCAACAAATGTGCAGCCTGACGCCTCTGCTGATGGTACTACTCCTGTTCTGCCACCAAGGCCACATACTATCGAGCAAGCATACAACTATGGCCAGCTTATCACTGTCAATTGGCTTCTTATGGTTCCTCCACCTGCTTCTGGTCCTCAATTTGATTATCACGTCAAGCACATGCCTCAGGTTCAGAAGCCAAATCCAAGACTGCCAAGGTTCCCAGGGACTGGCACTTCACCAGGGTCCTTCAATGCTAATGGTTTCAAAGCGCACAACACCTTCTTTGATAGCGCCAAGAACCCCTACTCAAGACCCAGGATTTCATCTGATCGGTTCTGGAGCTATCAGCAACGCAGTTATTACTCATGCATTTTATACAATCAAGGTCGCATATTCCCACATATGCGTCTTGACACGGCTCATAACCGGGTCTGCGTTGTTTGGAAGAAGCGCCGATTGCTTCGTAGAGTCTCGGCTTATTGCAGTTCATCACTGACAAGGAGCACTGGAATGAAGAATTGCTGCTCCAATTCTATGCCACCCTTCATATTCGTGGCTACAACAGGGATCCGAAGACATGGGTCCTTGAGTGGATGACAGGAAATGTCCATCATGAAGCCAAAGCTCTTGATGTCATTGAGCTTCTTGGCCTGCCCACCTGTGTGATCTATATGAACCTAGTTGTCAGCTTCACAGTGCTGTCTTGGGGAGCATTTTTCACAAGCCTGAACCCGACATGAGCCAGATGCTTAGCACGATGAAGCCTTTGCCTCCAGATGCAGAATATCCTAAGGAGTTCTTTGTTGAAGACCTTGAGTATCTGCCACGTACCATCTATCACATTATACGGCGAACTCTTTGGCCCATCAAAGGACATTCTCCACATGCTAAGCTGGAAGGTGCAATGAAGACCTTGGTCTTCCATATTCTCCACGGAAAATGCTTCAATACACAAGACTTCTTTATCCGACAACTTGCTGCATCAGGATCTAACATTTTTGGTCTGAAGTTCTATGCTCCCTGGATCATGCGTCTGATCAAGCTCCACTCTGCCCTCAACTATCAGCCCTCTGCACGCAACCATATCATCTTTTTGCCAGATGTTGACCTTTCTGTTGAAGCCATCTACCCAGAGCCTACCAAGGAGCCAATTCATCTTCACAATGCAGATCACCAAAGCTTCACTCAGCCCATTGAAGGAGTACAGGCTGCCACTCGTGTTTATCCCCTAGCTGGTACTATGTGTGCACCTCACCGTGCCCTCACTGAAGCCACTGAAAGCACAATTGCTCAACCGCCTCAGAAGTGATCTCGTGTTCTCAATGACCGAGAGCTTCTCGTCGCCCTTCATCAGAAACAGGATAAGCATCATGACTGGCTGAAGCGCCAGATGAAAAGCATCTTGGTGGACGTAAACAGGATTCGCAACCTTGCCACCAAGAATGCCTTTGTCGCCCATGAAACCTGTCGGTGTACATGGAAAGGGCTGACGCTTATGTTCTGAAGATGATCTTCAAGATGATGGCTTCTCTGAACGATTCAAGTTTGACAAAACACCTCCCAGAAAGGCTGTACTGCAGCGCACTCCATCTCTTGAAGACTCTGAGTACTCCTCTTCTGCTGCAACAGTGAATGCCCGTGTCATCGATGATGAAGCCGATGCTACTTCCCCACCTCCAACACGTATCGACACTGCACCAAGTTCGTCTGCACCGCCAAACCTCGACACCAACCCTGCATCTTCTCCTACTCCTTCTGGGAACGAGTAGAGGCTCTATGCCTTCAAACCTTTTTGATCCTTACTGACAAAAGGGGGAGAAGCGTATGAGTTGATAATCTTCAAGTGGGTCCATATGGGCGGTTGCTTTATACTTTGCCTGGTGTTTACAACTCTTGCCTTTGATACATTTGGTTATCTGAGTTGTAACACTTAAACTCGATGGTCGTCTGCTACTTATTTGCTATTCTGTGATGCGATGATAAATTCCGCATGTGCGATGATAACTTCCACACTTAGTCATTTTGCAGACGTCCATTTTTCATTATGCATGTCATTATCTTCACTATATCAAATCATGCATGGTGAATTGTCTTCATAAGTTGAAGAGGATCTCCACAAGTACAACCTGCCATGTGCATTTGCATTCCAAAAGCAAATTACTTATATGCACATCTTCAGGGGGAGCCTTTTGCTACTTACGAAGACAATACCTTATCCTTTACAATTTCACATGTTTTTATCCCTGTTGAAAACTTCAACCAGTTTGTCATCAATCACCAAAAAGGGGGAGATTATAAGTGCATCTAGTGCCAACCCTAGTTGGTTTTGGAGTATTGACGACAAACCTGGTTGAGGGACTAATGTGTTTGTGAGAATTGCAGGATAACACAGGTAGTAGTCCCTCATTGATTCGGTTTACCTACCGGAGATTACCCCTAAAAATGTATGAAGACCTTGACGACAATGGTGGTATATGAAGATATTCACATTGAAGACTATGACATGAGAAGACATTCGGTGAAGACTATGGAGCGCGAAGACTTAGTTGTTTCGTTGTTTCCTTTTCCTCTTTGTTGAGTTATAGGAACCACCGTACTGTTAAGTGGGGTCCCAGTGAACAAAGTCAGGATGACTGAAGTGATGCTCAACCAAAATCCTATGTCTTAGAGCAAAGACAATGAGAGCTAATATTATCCAGAGCTGGATGAGTTAGCTTTACTTGGAGACCAAGTAAAGTTGCCGCATGTGTTTGAAATCTGACCATTGGTACACGTGTCAGTTCCTTAGTGACCCAGGGTCATTTCGGACAAATCAGGTCAGGTTGCCAAGTGGCTATAAATAGCCCACCCCCTACACCATAAATTGGTGGCTGCTCAGAGTTAGTGCACGGCTTTTGTCGTTTAAGAGCAACCCACCTCCAAAGCTTTTGAGAGAGAGAAATCCTTGCAAGGACCAAGCCCAAATACCCAGAGCCAAAGAGTGTTAGGCATCACTGAAGTCTTTCTGTCTGCGTGACCTGAAGACTTATTACACTTGAGGACTGTGAATCCTCCAGCCGGTTAGGCGTCGTGTTCTGAGCATCCAAGAGTCATTGTGGATCGCCGGTGAACGAAGTTTGTGAAGGTTTGGAAGTCTACCTTGAAGACTTACCAGAGTAATTGGGCGAGGACTGGGTGTCCTTAGCTCAAGGGAATAAGGTGAAGACGCGGTCTTCTGAGTTAAATCTCAGCCTCCCTAACCAATTGTGCAGTTGTCACAGCAACTGGAACTAGTCCAACATATCATGTGTCCTTGACAAGTGAGTGGTTCTATCCTCTCCCCCTCTTTACTTACAGTTTGTCTTTGTGAAGTCATTGCCAGCATGCACTACTTGTTTGACTTCACTGTGTGACTACTATCATTGTTTGGCTTCATACCATCTTCCATCCTGATCCTTACTACCTAGCTGCTATTAGTCTTCGTGCTTTCACTTCATTGCATACTTGACTATGGCTTGCTTAGTGTAGTTTACCTTCCGCTGCATATCAATAGGACCATTTCTATTGTTTGTCTTTGAAACTCCCATGTAGTGAAGACTTTCATAAAAATCGCCTATTCACCCCCCTCTAGTCGATAACTAGCACTTTCAGTTACGTCGAAGCAAGCTTTGACAGATCTGGATGACTCTAAGTCTCGATCTAGATACATATTGAAAGTGGGAGCAATTAGCTAGAGTAGCTCTATGCAAAGCATTGTAGACATAGAAAATTGGCAGACCCGTTGACTAAATTTCTCTCACAAGCAAAACATGATCACTCTTTGGGTGTTAATCACATAGCGATGTGAACTAGATTATTGACTCTAGTAAACCCTTTGGGTGTTAGTCACATGGAGATGTGAACTAATCACAAATCGATGTGAACTAGATTATTGACTCTAGTGCAAGTGGGAGACCGAAGGAAATATGCCTAGAGGCAATAATAAAGTTGTTATTTATATTTCCTTATATCATGATAAATGTTTATTATTCATGCTAGAATTGTATTAACCGGAAACTTAGTACATGTGTGAATACATAGACAAACAGAGTGTCACTAGTATGCCTCTACTTGACTAGCTCGTTGAATCAAAGATGGTTAAGTTTCCTAGCCATAGACATGAGTTGTCATTTGATTAATGGGATCACATCATTAGAGAATGATGTGATTGACTTGACCCATTCCGTTAGCTTAGCATTTGATCGTTTAGTATGTTGCTATTGCTTTCTTCATGACTTATACATGTTCCTATGACTATGAGATTATGCAACTCCCGAATACCGAAGGAACACTTTGTGTGCTACCAAATGTCACAACATAACTGGGTGATTATAAAGGTGATCTACAGGTGAGGGTGTCCTGGATTAGGGGGTATCCGGACAGCCGGACTATATCCTTTGGCCAGACTATTGGACTATGAAGATACAAGATTGAAGACTTCGTCTCGTGTCCGGATGGGACTCTCTTGGCGTGGAAGGCAAGCTTGGCGATACGGATATGTAGATCTCCTCTTGTTGTAACTGACTCTGTGTAACCCTAGCCCCCTCCGGTGTCTATACAAACCGGAGGGTTTAGTCCGTAGGACAACAACAATGATACCATAGGCTAGCTTTTAGGGTTTAGCCTCTACGATCTCATGGTAGATCAACTCTTGTACTACTCATATCATCAAGATCAATCAAGCAGGAAGTAGGGTATTACCTCCATTGTGAGGGCCCGAACCTGGGTAAACATTGTGTCCCGTGCCTCATATTACCATCCGCCTTAGACGCACAGTTCAGGACCCCCTACCCGAGATCCGCCAGTTTTGACACCGACATTGCTGCTTTCATTGAGAGTTCCACTGTGTCGTCGCTGTAAGGTTCGATGGCCCCTCCGATCATCGACAACGATGCGGTCCAGGTTGAGGTCTTCCTCCCCGGACAGATCTTCATATTCGGCGGCTTCGCACTGCGGGCAAACTCGTTTGGCCATCTGGAGCAGATCAAGAGCTACGCCCCTGGCCATCAGGTTAGGTTTGGAAACTTGAATTACACTGCCGATATCCGTGGAGACTTGATCTTTGACGGATTCGGGCCCATGCCAGGTGTGTCGCACGATCACGATGAGCACGATATAGCTCTGCCGTCGGACAGTGTTCGGGAGATCACGCCAGCAACTACTCCGGCCTTCAATCTGGAGCAGATCGCGCCATCCGAGGACAGGAGGATAGACTCCGCCACGGAGGCCGCACGCTCAGTGGCGATAGAGCCGAATACTGACCTTACCCCTCACGAGAGTCGTGTCGCCGAACTGCTGGACTCGTCCCCGGCCACGGACTCTGAACCACCCGCGCCCATACCTATCGAATCCAATTGGGCGCCGATCATGGAGTTCACCTCCACAGATATCTTTCAAAGACTTCGCCCTTCGGCGACATATCAACTTCGTTAAAATCTCTCCTCGTTCGAGAACCTTGGCCGAACTATGTCCGGCTAGAGTGGGATGCGGATGACGAAGAAATTCACTCCCCACCCACCACCCACTTAGTAGCCACTGTCGACGACTTAACCGACATGCTCGACTTCGACTCCGAAGACATCGATGGCATGGACAACGATGCAGGAGACGAACAGGAACCATCGCCAACAGGGAGCTGGACTACCACTTCATCACATGACATATACATGGTGGATACACCCAAAGAAAATAAGGACGAGGATGCAGCGAGAGATAGCTCCCACGACAAGCAATCAAAACGGCGCCGTAGGCGCCGCTCTAAATCCCGCCTTGGCAAAAACAGCGATAGCGGCGTAAGAAGAAGCCAAATTGACCCAGCGATAGAGCAGGGTGAGCCAGCGGGCGACGAACAAAGTGCGGAGCCGCTGTCCGAACACGGCGACGCCGAGCGTCAAGACAACCAACCCGTCTCCGGTCAGGAGAACAGCCCGGACGACGACGAGCGCATCATCCTGGAAAGGCAGCTGGAGCAAGAAAGGCTTATTGCCACTACAAGAAGTATGAAGAAGCAGAAACAAAGGCTCAAGGCCGCACAAAACACACTCAATAGTAGATGGAATAAAGTGCTCGACACGGCAGAAAAGTACGGTGGCAGTCGCCACACGAAGAGCTACCCAAAGCTGCTACCGGAATTCGACGACGAGGCCTTCGAACCACCGCAGCCAAAAAACAAAACCGCCGACCGGTCGGATCGACGACCTCGTGGCCGCGATAGGGCGGCCAACAAGGACGCACATAAGTCAGTACATGACCAACGCGAGGACCCGCATCAACGGGCCGGCGCAACCAGATCCATCTACGGATCAAGGAAACGCGCTCCAGCACTCAGCCAACACCAAATACCACAACCGTCCGAACGCCATGGCACAGCTAGATACAGGGGTGCCGCACACCCCCTATGTTTCACCGATGAGGTATTAGACCATGAATTTCCAGAAGGGTTCAAACCAGTTAACATAGAGGCATATGATGGAACCACAGACCCTGGGGTCTGGATCGAGGACTTAATCCTCCATATTCACATGGCTCGCAGAGACGATCTCTACGCCATCAAAATACTTGCCCCTCAAGCTCAAAGGACCAGCTCGGCACTGGCTGAAAAGCCTCCCCGAAAATTCCATTGGAAGTTAGGAGGAGCTCGAGGACGCTTTCCGGACTAACTTTCAAGGGACTTATGTCCAACCTCCGGACGCTGATATTTAAGTCATATAATTCAACAGCCCGGAGAGTCAGCCCAAAAGCTTTGGAACAGGTTTCTCACTAAGAAGAACCAAATTGTCGACTGTCCGGACGCTGAAGCCCTAGCAGCTTTCAAGCACAACGTTCGAGACGAATGGCTTGCCAGACACCTTGGCCAAGAAAAGCCGAGAACAATGGCAGCCCTAACAAGCCTCATGACTCGCTTTTGCGCGGGTGAGGACAGCTGGTTAGCCCACAGCAGCACCAGCGACCCAAGCACATCCGAGGTCAGGGACGGCAATGGAAAACCGCGATGCAGTAAAAACAAGCGTCGGAATAAAGAAGACAGCCCAGACAACACGGCGGTAAACGCCGGATTCAGAGGCTCTCGATCGGGTCAGCGGAAAAAGCCCTTTAAAGGCAACAGAGATGGACCGACCGGCCTAAACAAGAATCTAGACAAACTATGTCAGATCCACGGCACCCCCGACAAGCCTGCAAAACATACCCACAGAGAATGCTGGGTCTTCAAGCAGGCTGGCAAGCTAAACGCCGAACACAAGGGGAAGGATACTCCGAGCGAGGACGAGGATGCGCCTCGCCAGCAAGACACTGGGGGACAGAAAAAGTTCCCACCAGAAGTCAAAACAGTAAATGTTATCCACGTGACATAGAGGAGAGGCAAATACGCACTCCGAAATACACAAGCCGTAGAGCCCGTCACCCATGAGTTCTACCCCTGGTCGGCCTGCCCGGTCACTTTTGATCGCATGGATCACCTAATAGGTATCAGGCAGGAAGGATCAGTCGCCTTGGTGCTGGACCCAATAATAAACAAATACCATCTCACACGAGTCCTATGGACGGCGGCAGTAGTCTAAATCTGATATATCAGGACACCGTCCGCAAAATGGGGATAAACCCAACAAAAATCAGCCATAGTAATACTACCTTAAGGGGAGTAATACCAGGCATAGAGGCCCGCTGCACGGGCTCTCTAGTACTAGAGGTTGTGTTCGGCTCGCCCGACAACTTCCGGAGCAAAAGGTTAACCTTCGACATCGCTCCATTCCGAAGTGGCAATCTAGCACTACTCGGACGAGAGGCTTTCGCCCGTTTAATGCAATACCACATTATGCTTTACTCCAACTTAAAATGCCCGGTCCGCGCGGCACCATCATAGTACATGGAAATGTTGAGTGCTCCTTACGAGCAGAAGAACGCACGACTGCTTTAACAGTCGAACACTAGACGGCCTCACCACCAGAGATGATGACCGGTCGTTAGGACCAAGGACACGGTTACACGAGTCCGGCTAATCATTGGATAGAGATTGGTTCGATGGTTATACCCATATAAATGGTACCAGGGGCTTCGACTTTTTCATGGTTTATTTATAATAACCAAAATTTTGCACAACAACTTTTCACTAAGCACCTCTCTTTTACAGATGACAATCGTGCTACACCTGTCCAGGATACGGTACAATGGAGACACAGGCACAGACGTGCAGCAGGGACCCGTGCAAAGGTTTCTCTTTAGATTAAGACCCTGCGTAAACCTTTTTTACTGTCTTTTGTTGTTCACATCCTCCGGATTCTCAATACAACCGAGAAGGATGCTGACGTCTTGGCATGTGGCCACGCCATAATATTGCTCGCACAGACACTAGGGGTTCATTATCCAAGGGCATCATCTAAGCCCAAGATATATTTCAAAGACCGAACACCTTAGGGAGTGTTCGGCGTCATGAAGTTAGGCCTTATATGCATCAGCTCGAATCATGTCTTTGGTCAAATGTTGGGCTTGCCCGGCTCGTGTTTTGCTACCTTACGCCCGCTCTATCGGCTAAGGTGGCACCAGAGAACTATCGCGATCGTGTTCTGGCTAGCCCGGACGAGCACCTTAGTAGAGAAAGCCGAAAACTGACTATCATGATAAAGCGAGAGACTGGTCAACCACTCGATGACTTATCAGAATCTTCGGGATTCCTCCGCATTAACGAAGGGTCGTTTCCCGGCCAGGCATGACCGTGCCCCGTATTCGGATGAGCGTGGAGCCACCAGGGGCTATATAATAGCCCCACTGTCAAACTCCTATGGCTAAGTGAAAGTGTTAAAGCAATATAGTCCGATTGCCTAGTTCGCTGCGCTATCACCTCCTTAATGGACCAAGACGTTGGATCAAGTGTGAACACGCGTCTTCTGCGAACACCCCCGCATTATACGCATGGGGCCAAATTTGACGATCGCAAACTTTTAGGTTATTTCCACATATACATAAACGGCCGCACAGGAGGCATCATAACACTTTCAGGCAAAAGTATAAAAATAGCCTTTATATAATTTAGTAAAACATTGTTTTTCAATGGGAATACATGTCATTAGAACATAATATTGTTCGAGCAATGTGCTTCTATTGAACGAGCGCCTTCAAGGACCTCATCAAAGTAGTGCTCGGCAGCTACCCGGCTAACTGCCGAACTCGGGGCTGCAATTGCGGTGGCTTCCATCTCCGCCCAGTGCGTTTTGACACGGGCAAGCGCCATCCGCGCACCCTCGATGCACGCCGACCTCTTCATAGCGTCGATGCGCGGCACAGCACCACGGAACTGCTGCACCAAACTAAAGTAACTGTTCGGCCTTGGCCCTGCCGGCCACAGGTGATCCACAACAGACCTCATGGCGAGTCCGGACAACCTATGGAGCTCGGACCATTTGGCCATCCGCTCATTCAGAGAAAGCGGACGCGCTGGACCATTAAATTGGGACCAGAATAGCTTCTCCACTTCGCGATCTCTTTGATCTTTGAAGTACTCGGCGCATCGGCGACACTCAGCCAAATCCAGATAGGCGTCTGCAGAACTCCACAGCCGGTCCAGAGGAGCATACTTAGGATCTACGAACTTCATCCGCAGCATAAAGGGCTTCCCAGCCGCGATATCCCCGGCGTGACACAGCTCCTCCTTCATCGCTCTAATTGTAGAGCGGGATTCCTTGGCTGCTACCATGGCCCTCTCCAACTCTGTAGCCTTCGCTTGGCTTTCCTTCTCAAGAAGCCGGTATCGGTCGCCGGCATCACTTAACTCAACGGCCATCTTGGCCATCTTCTCCTTACTTCGGCAATGGGCAGCCTGTTCGGCCCTCAGCTCTTCGGCCGCCTTCAGAGCGGCCGCATCACTATTCCTGGCTTGCTTTTTGGCTAGGGCAAGTTCTGCCCGAAGGGTCTCCTCTGCCGCAGCTCCATTTGCAGTTCACAACATGTTCAAGGTACTGGCATTATGCTCCTCTTACCATATGTTGATCACCGGAGAAATTACATACCCCGCGCCTCGTCAAGCCGCTTGTTGACAAGCATGATGTCGGCATCTGCCGCGTCAAGTCGCCACGTTAGCTCGGCAACCTCACCAGTCCGGCTAGCCACCGGACCTCCCGCCACCTGCATATGAAGATGGCTGGATTGTTACCTGCGACTATGATCCTCTGTTTACCATCGTTTCTGACGGCAACCAGAGTCTCAGGGGCTACTATCTGCACAGGGCACATTTAAAACATGTGCGGTACTGTCAAAAATACACACCATTTCACGTACCTCAAAACCTTTCAGCAGACTCATAAAGGCTTCATGCAACCCGCTTTCGGCGGATGAAATCCTCTCAACCACCGCGCCCATTAGCGCACGGTGCACTTCTGAGATAGCCGCCTGCTCTAGCAGATCCTTCAGTGCGTCCGACCGCATGACAGGCGGAGCCACACCCTTCCGGTTGCTCTCTTCAAGAGCCGGATACTGAGGACTTCGGGTGGCCAAAGAATCACCCTCTGGCCTTGCCGGGTCGGAAGAAGCCCTCCGAGACGACACCTCGGGGTCGCCCGCCTTGTAAGGCGGGATGGCGTGGGGAGGCGTTTCGCTCTCCATCATCTCCAGAAGAAGATCCCCCGAAGACGAACTCTGCCGAGAGGGGCTATGATCCGGACTACAAGACAGATGTTTCGGTTATTTTCCTCAGAGGTAAAGTAGGATGTTTTTTACTATTAAACCCTTTTTTTACTTACAGCTCGATGGAGGGCTAATCCCCTTGCGGACACTGTACGGCCGGGGTATCCCCTGGGCCAGGACCCTCTGGCGAAGATTTCTTCCCCCGTTTAGAGACTATTGTCTCCGGGCCTTCAGAGGCGGTCCTTTTCCTTCCTTGGGGAGAGGAAACTTTGGCTTCTTCTCCCCGGTTGTCCGCCTTCGCGGAGGCGTCAGCCTCTTTCTTCCCACCTTTATCTTCCCTTGAGGGCGCTTGGTAGGGCGCAAGCTCCAACATCCGGGCTAGAACCGGATCCGGTGAGATCTCGGGGAGGGGGCCGGACACCTGATCATATTCGCCTTTGCTATCCAGTCCTAGTCAAAGAGCGACTTTTTAGAATGATGTTGTGATGAATAAAAATACAACGTGTTCGGCCACAGGGCGACTTACTTGGGTATCTGGACGATTGCAGCTCAGACCCGCGTCCTCAGTAGAATCCGGACACATTGCTTGTGGTCCGAAGTACAATTGTACATCTCCTCGAGCGTCATGCCGAGGAAGTGCTGAATAGCTCGCGGTCCCTCCGGATTGAATGCCCACAGACCAAGGGGACGACGTTTGCAGGGCAGGGTTCGACAAAGTAACATTACTTGCGTTACTGTGACCAGACCAATATCTCTTTCGAGGAGATCTCGGATGCAGCTCTGCAGTATGGGCACGTCCTTTACTGGCCCCCAGTCCAGCCCCTTGTTGATCCATGACGTTAGTCGTGGAGGGTGACCCGAGCGAAAGGCAGGGGGAGCCACCCATTTGGTACCCACAGGGCTGTGACATAAAACCATTCTTGTTGCCATAAGCTGGAGACCTCCTGGAAGGAACCCTCGGGCCATGGGGCATCGGCGCTTTTGCTTATTACGGCACCTCCGCACTCCGCGTGCCTCCCCTCGATCATCTTCGGCTCCACTTGGAAGGTCTTGAGCCACAAGCTGAAGTGAGGGGTGATGCGGAGGAAAGCTTCGCACACGATGATAAAAGACGAGATGTGGAGAATAGGATCCGGAGCTAAATCATAAAAATCCAGCCCGTAATAGAACATGAGCCCCCTCATGAAGGGATCCAGAGCCAGGCCTAGCCCTCAAAGGAAGTGAGATATGAACACTACGCTCTCGCCGGATTTGGGAGTAGGTATGACCTGCCCTTGAGCAGGCAGCCGGTGCGCGATCTCGCCGGTCAAAAACCTGGCCTCTGTTAAATTTTCGATGTCTTCCTCCGTGACGGAGGAGGGCATCCACCGACCTTGAGGGTTGGATCCGGACATGGCTGAAGGTCCGAAGCGCCTGACCTGAGCCTTGGGTGTTGGAACTCGAGGCGGGGGAGGGATTCGATTGAGTTCGAGGAATAAAAAAGGGATAGGCCTTGGCCTCTTTATAAAGAGGGTGAATACCAAGCGTCCTCCTCGTGACCGTTTGGGACTTGCCTATAATCGAGGAGTCATATCAACGGGCACGATTGGGTTACCATGCCCGTATTGATGAGAATCCTGTGATAAGGGGACACGATCTCTGCTTCAACAGGACGTGCCAAGGAAACTGCCTCGCGATATGCGCCAAGGCTGGTTGAAAAACACGGTTCAATAATAACCGGGCCATGGCATGATGTCATGATATCAAATACGTCAGCAGGTCGGATTTGTGGAAATATTATTCTCTCTACGGTGGTATGTGGAACTTGTTTTGCAGAGCCGGACACTATTCTTGTGTTCAAGATCTTCTATGGAGTATTCGGAGGTGGAACCCGCCTTGCAATGCCGAAGATAATCTGCGCGCCGGACTCATCGTCATTGAAGCCTGGTTCAGGGGCTATTGAGGGTGTCCTGGATTAGGGGGTATCCGGACAGCCGGACTATATCCTTTGGCCGGACTGTTGGACTATGAAGATACAAGATTGAAGACTTCGTCTCATGTCCGGATGGGACTCTCTTGGCATGGAAGGCAAGCTTGGCGATACGGATATGTAGATCTCCTCATATTGTAACCGACTACTGTAACCCTAGCCCCTCCGGTGTCTATATAAACTGGAGGGTTTAGTCCGTAGGACAACAACAATGATACCATAGGCTAGCTTCTAGGGTTTAGCCTCTACGATCTCGTGGTAGATCAACTCTTGTACTACTCATATCATCAAGATCAATCAAGCAAGAAGTAGGGTATTACCTCCATCATGAGGGCCTGAACCTGGGTAAACATTGTGTCCCTTGCCTCCTGTTACCATCCGCCTTAGACGCACAGCTCGGGACCCCCTACCCGAGATCCGCCAGTTTTGACAACGACAATAGGTGTCTCCGATGGTACTTGTTGAGTTGGCATAGATCGAGATTAGGATTTGTCACTCCGATTGTCGGAGAGGTATCTCTGGGCCCTCTCGGTAATGCACGTCACAATAAGCCTTGCAAACAATGTGACTAATGAGTTAGTTACGGGATGATGCACTACGAAACGAGTAAAGAGACTTGCCGGTAACGAGATTGAACTAGGTATAGTGATACCGACGATCGAATCTCGGACAAGTAACGTACCGTTGACAAAGGGAATAACGTATGTTGTTATGCGATTCGACCGATAAAGATCTTCATAGAATATGTATGAGCCAATATGGGCATCCAGGTTTCGCTATTGGTTATTGACCAGAGAGGTGTCTCGGTCATGTCTACATAGTTCTCGAACCCGTAGGGTCCGCACGCTTAAACGTTCATTGACGATATAGTATTATATGAGTTATGTATGTTGGTGACCGAATGTTGTTCGGAGTCCCGGATGAGATCACGGACATGACGAGGAACTCCGGAATGGTCCGGAGATAAAGATTAATATATGGGATAATAGTGTTCGGTCTCCAGAAGGGTTCCAGAATTCACCGGAAGGAGTTCCGGATGTTTCCCGAAATGTTTGGGTACGAGAACACTTTATTTGGGCCAAAAGGGAAAGCCCACAAGGTTTTTGGAAAGTGCAAAAGGAAGTTTTGTGGAGTCCAGGGGACAGACGCTAGGGTCCCTGGCGTCTGGGCCCTAGAGTCCGAGAAGGACTCTTGCCTTTCGGGTGAAACTGACTTTGTGGAGGCTTTTACTCCAAGTTTTGACCCCAAGGCTCAATATATAAATAGAGAGGTAGGGCTAGCACCCAAGACACATCAAGAAACACCAAGCCGTGTGCCGGCAACCCCGTCCCCTCTAGTTTATCCTCCGTCATAGTTTTCGTAGTGCTTAGGCGAAGCCCTGCAAAGATTGTTCTTCACCAACACCGTCACCACACCGCCGTGCTGCCGGAACTCATCTACTACTTCGCCCCTCTTGCTGGATCAAGAAGGCGAGGACATCATCGAGCTGAACGTGTGCTAAACGTGGAGGTGCCGTACGTTCGGTACTTGATCAGGACGAATCGTGAAGGTGTACAACTACATCAACCGCGTTGATAAACTCTTCCGCTTTCGGTCTACAAGGGTACGTAGACATACTCTCCCCTCCCGTTGCTATGCATCACCATGATCTTGCAAGTGCGTAGGATTTTTTTTGAAATTACTACGTTCCCCAACACGTAAATGCTTATTCTGAATAATACCGGACGTTGCTATGCATCACCATGATCTTGCAAGTGCGTAGGATTTTTTTTTGAAATTACTACGTTCCCCAACACGTAAATGCTTATTCTGAATAATACCGGACGTAGCTCCACATGATCTCTCCTCCGTTATCTCTTTCTTTTTCATTGTTTTGATGCGATGAGGAAATGACATTGGCCCTTGATCTCCACGTATAATTAGGGAGTGTTTGTTTCCAGGGACTTTTTGGTGTAGGGACTAGAAAAGTTCCCTCTTAGAGACTTTTTAACCAAACAAGGACTACTAGGGACTAAAAGTTGCTTTTTGGGACTAAATGAAGAAGACTCTTAAGGAGAGTCTTTTTGAGACATTTTGGGACTTTTCCGACAATGCCCCACCCTGCACCCATTGCCCTGCCGTCCCATGGTGTTGTTTGGTTGTTATTTTTCTGTATACTAGGGGTAACATGGTCATTTAATAACCTGTAGGGAGGGACTAGGGACTTTTTAGTCCCTGGAAACAAACATGGAGGGACTTTTAGGGACTGGAGACTTTCTAGTTGGGACTAGAAAAAGTCCTAGAACTTATGAACCGAACAGGGCCTAATACTAGTAGTAACGCACTTGCAACACCAAATCTTTGCAGTATGCTTTCGGGTGCAGTTTGTGTAACAGCTTGCATGTTGTTCAACATCTTCCTCACCACATGAATGCAGACCAAAAAACGAGGCCACCGCTATCCCTCATCACCGCAGGAGCCTTTTGGATGTAGGCCTTTTTTTTTTCCATTGAGCCCTTCTTATTCTTGTTCGCTGTTTAAGAGCAGAAAACAAGACCAACAACGACAAGGCTGCGGCCTGGCAGAAGTGGAACAGGCCGGGGCAATCCTGGAGGCGGCCGCAGCGGCGGCTCATCGCGAGGGCCCGCGCTGGGGCAGGCCAGAGGCGAGGCGAGGACCTCGGCAACTTGTGGGGACAAGACGGCGTCTCAATGGCGTGTCCGTGATTTTGAGGCAGAAGTGAGTGGCTCAGAGCAGAGCGGAGGTGGCCTCGGCCACAGACGGGGCCAAGACGGTGGCGGCTCAGAATCGGATGCCAGCTATAACCGTGACAAAGGCGGGGGCGGCTGATGCGGCAGGAGCGGGTGGCTCATAGTCGATGCAGAGGAGTCCGACGGCTCGAGGCGGCGGGTCGCGGCCACGACCACTACGGCGGAGTCATCTGGCGGCCGGCGAGGCGAGGCGCTGGGGTGGCCGACGAGGCAAGGAGCTGGGGCCGTAGAGGCGTCCGAGTCCGTGCCCACGAGTCCTTCTCTGGATTTTATAGACGTGGCACACCTGCAGGCAGAACGGAGGTGAGTCGGCGGAGAGGGGTCCTGGTGGAGGTGGAGTGAAGGCGGCCGGCGGCAGCGGCGCGAGGCTGAGCGGGGGCGGCTCAGAGGCGCAAGGCCGCGGCGGAGGCAGAGACCGCTGCAGCCGCTCGGTCACCGCAGAAGCTGAGCGCGGTCAGGATGGCTCGAGGCTTGCAGAGGCGACTCATTGGCGGAGACGGAGGCGGTTTTCCAGCAGATCGTTCCCCCCTTTTTTTCAAATATGCTGAGAAATCCGGTTTAGATCAGTTTATTCTGCTCTGTATAGCAACCTTTTGCAACCAGTAATATACTAATACTAGTAGGATGCCCGTGCGTTGCCACGGGCTAACAAAATATATGCACAACAAAAAATATGCTACTAAAAATGTATATACAAAGAGAAATGCCATGTGATATGGGAGTGATAGACAACATGCGATGATATTGCATGCTTGTGATGCGGTAGATAAATACATATCCTCGTCATCTTTCCCTTCCCCTCCCTATCTCACAATCTTTTCTTCTTCGTGTGTTTCTCATGGGGCAAGCATAATCATTGATATGAATAGTCATGAAAATATCAGATCACTACAACCAACAATCTATCATCTGCTCCAAAATTGACACCTATGCTTATTATACATACCAAAAAAAAACAACTACAATGTTGCAGTCAAGACAAAATTTTGAAAGAGTATTAATGGACCAGGCATTGACAAAATGATTCTGTTAGTGTAACGCAGACCAAATGACATGGCACACACACCAATGTATTCAGCAGTATTACATTAATCAGACAATTTGTTCAGCACATGGTAGCTATATAAATAGTCCAAATATCGTTCATGTTGACAGAAATTAGCAATGCTCACGGCTACATACGAAATTGGCCAGAGTCAATTTTCTAGCATCTTCTATTTTTACACAGCGTCACATGCCAAGTTTCCAAAGATTGAACTTAATAAAGACATGCCTTCACGTCCATACAGGAGCTTTAGTGTCGATCTGCCCAATAAATTGCTCCGATGCTGGCGACGAATCTTTCGTTCAAGCTTCTATAGCCCCTCCGCCGCATAGATCTGGCTGTCTCCACTCACTCGCCTCATAGGCAGCAGCTGCTCCACGTGTTGATCCACTCATTTCTGGCTCCACTCACTCCCCTCATAGGAATACTGAATCATAAAAATATTTTCAGAGTATTAGGATTGTATCATGAATTATGTTAACTTCTATCAACACCTCACAAAGCTTTTGTGTTTGGTAAGAAAATTCAGCAGATATGAAGATAAAATGAAATCATCAATATAATTCCCACCTACACTACTGCATGGAACAGACATGAAATGTCGTGGAAACTGTCGAAACTTACTTCTCTGGAAATACAGAGCGTTCAATACTGACTTGCACATAATTCGCAATTAGCACCCAGGTTTCATCCAATATGTAGATGCGGCGAACAGGAGCACATACTTGGACAGAGCATACCGCATGGGGGCGAGGCTCCAGTCCAACACTTCCCCAGCCCTCCGATTTTATTGCAGTAGTTTGTATGTCATAGGTGCCCTTTAGTCACACGTGTAGTACTATTTTTCGTTGACACGGAAACTTCCTAGACTATTACCTCAAATACAAGCTCCTTTAGTAGATATTTGTGGAGCACTTCTAAAAAAACCAAAATCTGAAAGTAACTAAATCACTGTATTTAACCAATTTTATCTTCTTGGCAAATGAAAGTATAGCTAGCCATAGCTTTGTATCAAAAATGGCAGAAGAATTCAAAAGCAGTACATTAACGGAGACCTCAGGTATGGGAGTGTTTTTGTCGCACGCACGCACATATGTGTTTGTATTGTATATATATTTGTCTCTCTATGTGTGTGTGTGTGTGTGTGTGTTTGTATTGTATATATATATCTGTATCTGTCTCTGTGTGTGTGTGTGTGTGTGTGTGTGTGTGTGTAATAAATAAACAGGGTAATAAATAAACCAAGATGTGAGACTATTCTACGGTGTACCTAATCAAAAAAAATCCTTTGTGATTCAGTTGTATATATGAAATATTGACATCCGCAAGAGATTAAAAAAAGCACCATGTCATACCTACACGTATTTGATTTCTTCCCATGTTCTATCCACCTTCCCATTCTCCACTAATTCCTCCTTCAAGTCTCCATCTTCTGACTAAATTCAATCAGATCTGAAGCTCATGCATCCTCCTTTTTGTATTGGTCTTCATATGGTCTTCCTACCTTTTGTATTGCCTGCATTTATAGCACAGATCTAATTTTTGCAACCAAGATTTGAGTTCCCAATTAATATGATGTGTTACAAATTTTGTAGAGTACTAATAATTTCTAACGACCCTTGTTGGCTTTGCTTTCTTCTACTCGGAAATACCAGAGCATCTTACGAAAATGAAGCTTTCCAGTACTGCTCTTTACAAGTTTAAGCCAAGAAGCTCCACGACCATTGTAACCTACAAAAATGAGGAAACATATATCAGATTCAGTGACGTTGTAGTTGTGTTCTCTCCCAGAATAAGCTAGTCAGATGCATCTTTCCAATACTACTCTTTAGTAGTTTCGCGCCCTAATGATAAAGTATATAGATGCAAAAGGATTTTGCATACTACTAAAATGCATAGCCATTCCAATACACTGATCCAACAAGCACATTATCGTTGTCGGTTAGTGGTTGCCGGTTGTCTATGCTGGTTCTCTCCCTTATCACTTAAGGGGCTTTGGCGAGACCAAGTTCTAATCTCTGCAATTTTACTTCACTCCTCTGCATTAGTGTCATTAATTCAGTGGCGCCATCCGAGCTAGCGGCACTATCCAATCCAATTTCCTATAAATCATGATTAACAACTCTCTTCTCTTTTTCATGTTTTAAAAATCTGCATATTTTCTTGGAATGATTTCAGTAACATAATTGAATGGCTCAGTATATGCTCACATATCCCCGCTCTTACAAGCTACCATAAAGCTTGTATCAGACTGGTAGTGTATACTATATTGCTAACTCTGAGATTGGATTTTGTGTTAATTATAGACAACAACAACAAAGCCTTTAGTCCCAAACAAGTTTGTGCTAACTATAGAATCTTGAAAAAAGAAATAGTGGGCTGATTAGATATAATAAGATTTAAAATAGAAAATAAATGATGAATAGCAAATGACCATTTTAATCAAGCGCTAGAAGTCGCTGCACACTTAAAAAAAAGAAGCTAATTGCACATCAGCTCCGTCTCGATTCGGTGCCACTTTAGAATTAGAGGAAATTTAGAGAGGCAGATCGCATTCTTTGTTTGTCTAATGCCAACTTTGATCATACACTATGAATCTACAAAGTTGACTTGCCCAACAAATTTCTGAATTTAATTAGTGTGACTACTTGTTGGAAAGAATCATCATCATATGACAAAACAAATACCCAAAATATGTTCCCATCACATGACACAACCAAGATGTGCAGTCAAGCATGAGGTTGCAATGAAATGTAAGAACAAAGAATTACAGTCGGTTGGGTGGGTTGTGGTCACGTGTGATGAGGACAGTGAGCCCGGCAGTGTAAATGCCGTCAGTTATCTGCTCCTCCGTGGACGCTGACCGAAACACACTGGAGCCCGACTTGCTGGAGATGAGCGACAAGATACCCATCTGGTCATTAGTGGACTCCCTAACAGAAGGGAGCCCATAAATAGGAGGTAAAAAAAGAAACAAAACAGAGTGCGAGTCCCCAAGAACCACATAACGACCAGTTCAAAAAAGAGAAAGAGCCACGAATTGATTCTCACCTGATAGGTTGTCCTCAGTGTATAGCACCTGAAAGTACTGTCGGGAGATAGAAAAGGAGTAAGGGCACAACAGAATACAATATCATGTCATGATGAGTAAAAGGTGTATGTTTGAACATACCATCCTATGGCTTTGTTTGGCAAATATCTTGGCATTCCCTGAAGAAAAGGTTGGCCTGTAGCACAAGTTTAGGTCCTAGTTTTCAGTACAATCAGTTCGGTTCGATAATCTCATTTGCCGCCATAGTGTTTTGTTCTCTAGTTACACGCCCACCCTCAAATACACCAAATAACTTGATTTGAGATATGGTCGACAGTGTTTTTCTCATCAGTTCGGTTCGATAAAGCATGATTAAGAAGTTCCCTTATCTCTAATCGATGTGATCTCTACCACAGCAAGGCTTCTATGTCTGAATAGTGAATATACAGTGTTTTACAGAGAGTTTATGTCAGAAACTGGTTCCCTAATTTTCTGATACTCCACCCACGTAAATCTCGAGACTTGTAGCAAAGATATATATGTAGCACAACAAATAGCTCTCAAACTTGATAGATGCTTACCAGGGGACAAATGGGCAATGTCTTCACTTCTCTTGGCAGCATGAACATTCTTCGTATACAATATGTCTGTTTTGGATGCTTGCATCATGGCTCCACCAATGGACACCCTACGGTTTACACCACCCATCGAGTGTCTAGGCGCCTCTTTATACTTTGAGGCTTGGATGGACTTGGTTTTGAACCGTAGAGAGTTGAACACCGACCGTCCTTCTGCCCACCCCTCTGCCTCGAGGTGGATGCTGACTGCCCTCCATCCCTAGCCGATGAGAGAGAGTGGAGATGAGGAGAAGCTAAGATGGGGCGAAGACGGTGGTGGATAGTATGTAAACAAACATTGCAAGTAATAGTATGAGAACCAATTGTAAAGAAAAAGGACAACCAAAAATCAATTTACCCGCACTTTACCAAATTTGCCAAAATAATCTTTGAAGTCCTCCCTTAAAACTATTTCTTTATGAAGCTTGTATGAAGCAGAATCTACATGATTCTATTCTGCAAGAGACACCACTCTTAAGAGAAATAAAATAAAATAGGAACTTAAGAGGTCATCAGGCAAGACATAAGAAAATAATGACTACCATGCAGCAAAAATAGCATCAAGACCAGGTGCGAGTACACACACCCTTATGATGATCTGGTATAGTTCCTAGGGCTGAAATTAGGGAGGAAACTGCAGTAACATTAAACTTGAGCGTGCTTACCAATGAGGCGTTGATACAAACTGGATTCTGTTCTGGGCATCTCACTCTTCCAATAAGAAACGTAAAACCAACCTAGAATAGCATATCCGCATAGTCAAGGTAAGACCGGAATCCAAATGCAAGAGGATCAGCACATAACTTTATGCCCAAAAACAAACATGTCATCATTCTGTTGTTAGTATCAACTATATATGTACAGATTATCATACAAGATTTCCATTACCCTGAACATTAGTACAAGAGACGAAAAGGAAACCTATAAACTAAGATTTCCAAAATAAACAGAAGAAGCTACTACTGTGCATCATATCCCACAATTAATTCATGATGCTAGCAAAGCTGTACAAGAGCCCAAAAGGAAACCTATAGTATTAAGTGCAGACTTCATCTGAATAGCCTTGCTTGTTCAGTGTTCCTAGTTATTGTGCGGACTTTAATCCTAATTTAACCGACCTCATCCGGGTCTCGAATCAAATGTACCACAACTCAAAGAGCCGCAAATCTGAAGATATACTAAAGAGCCGCAGCTTTCTTTGCTTCAGCCTTCTGCCCTAAAATATAAAGCGCCCATTCAACCTGCAGGTTGCAGTTTCAAGTAATCACAAGGCAAAACAAGCACAAGAAAGTAGCCTGAACCCTGCAAGCCAATTGTTTTCCTCACTTCTGAACCCACACTATGTTGGAAAATGTTCTGCATCACGAGTGCAGACGTATCAAACGGACCAGTCCAAACTCTAAGCATCAACAAATTCAGTTTTGAACAACAGAACTCAAACGAAACATAGCCACGAGAAACCCAACGGTGCATCCAGGAGCAAATAAAGAATCCCTAGAGTGGTCGTTTTGAACACATACACACAAATAGTAATGGCAGATTGATGATAAGCTACAGGCACCACTAATATTTGTACGCACTGCTTGGGTATCTTGCAAATAAAACAGAGGTAATAAATTCCTTATAGCTAATCACGTGAATATAGAAAATTGATTACCTGTGGTTTGATTCCATGTGCTCTATCCAAAATAGATCAAATCTGCAGGACATCCTTAGGCTATGAGTGGTCAGTTGTAGATGCTGTTGCTTGTGCTTTTGCACCAAAGGTGCCTGAAGAGCCCCATCTCCCTTCAACAACCTCTGAATAGTAAAGAACATCATATAACAAGTAATTAGAAAAAAGATAGTCTAATCGAAATCAATTCGTTCGAATAACCATATGTGCATAGTGACAAAAGTATGTTTCACAGGGGGATTGCAAAGTATGTTGCAGCCTAAGAAGCAAGATATGAAGTTGTCGATGCTCAAAGTTGATGTATATATATTAACCCCACCATCCCAATAAGGTGAATAAATCTGCGAAAGAAATAAACTTGGCTTAGACCCAAAAGTAAGCTAGCTTAAAAGAAATCCTTACTGATGGCGCCAGTCATATAGGATTGCCCATAGCTTTTGCACTTTCTCTCTGCAATCAAAATCAATCACCACGACATAAATCAACAATATATACACTCCATTGCGAACATACAGAATGGGGAGAACCAAAACACCTTGATGTATTCATGTCATCCATAAGTTGTAAGGATGGAGCTCCAAATGCAATAGCAAACATGAATCGTATTTCTTAACTGTGGTAAGACAAAAAAAATTAGGATGATTAAAACGAATTAGGAGGATGAACCTGGTGGGGGAGGGTGTCGTCCAGAGCGGTGCAGAGTGGTCACTGGAGGTCAGCCTCCCTCCTCAGCTTCTTGGCGGACGAGGGCGGCTATGGATGGTGATGTATATGGTGAGCAGCCTCTGGCCTCCCCTGCTCCCCCATGGTCCTGCTCGACGCCCGTGCTGCCCATTCACCGCCGCCATCGCTTGCCAAGTTGAGATTGAGTAAGAGAGAGAAAGAGAGAGAGAGAGGAAAAAAATAGTGGAGGGAAAGCTCAGAAACTGCTGCTCACACAAAGAAAAGCAATCAGATTATAGGATACATGTGGTTTTAGAAAAAGCAAAAATGTAATACATACAACATCCACTAAAAATTGTAACAAAGTTTGCTCGATTGATCCAAACCTACTGTGAACTTCACGCTAGGCACAACAATATCCCCTCTATTTTTTCAGTTCAGAGCAACGCAAAATGAATTGTAAGGATGGAAACCTACTGTGAACTCGTTTTCTGATGGCTAACAGCAACATAAAACAACAACCACTTATATAAACTGAACCAAAAAAGAAAATGATCCAGAACTGAACCAAAACGTCATGTTTCCGATTTCTGATGTTTTTCCTCCAATCTCCTGCAGACAGGAGAGCAGTATTGCACTAAAAATAAATAAACAAACTTGAGAATCTGAATACTACTGTAAGGCATAAGATGTCCTTGGCATAATTATAATAAAGAAGGGAAAACTGAACCAAAATGTGATGTGCACCTCACGTCCTCAATGGATGCATGCACAAGATGCTGCTGCAGGTGATAGATATTGTGAGCCACCTGGGGGTGGGGTTAGATAAGATTGGATGGGGGAAGCTCACCTCACGTCCAGGCGATGGCTGCTCCACCTCCTCCCCTCTCCTCTCCTCCTCCCTGGCCGATGTACCACGTATAGACAAGTGAAGAGAGAGACACGCAGGGGTCAGAGGAAGAAGAAGCCACCTGCACATCACTCACTCACTCACGCATCACAGGAACAAGGAAGAAAACCAGAGGAAGAAGAAGAAGGAAGGGGATCTGACCTAGGGCGCCATGGGTGGGGCTCGATTGCTAGGGTTTTGGGCGGCGGCTACGGGGTGGAAGGAGGTTGCTTCGTGGTGGAGGAGCCGAGCCGGCGGCGGTCCTCTGCTGGTCGACGCAGCCAAATCCATGAGATCCAAATCCTTCGCTTTCGCTCGACGCGCTAGGGGCGGCTACGTTGGCCTCCACACCTTGAGATCCAATTCCATCCCGTCACCCGTATTCCTCCCTCATCTGGCCATGGAGATCAGCTCATCCTCTCCCGAGAGTGGGGCGCCTTTGATGTGAGACGAGTGCGGCGGCGAAGGGATGAAGGGCGGCGGTGGCGAAGGGATGAAGGCGGCGACGAACGAGGGAGGGCAGGGAGTCTAGCGTGCGAGCCGTTCTCGCTCGAGGGCATGTGACGTCGCTCGTACGTGCGGGGTTTTTTTTCGCTGGTTATTTTTCGTACGTTTTTTTATAGCTGGTTAATCATCGTAGATTTCTTCTTCTTCCTGAAGAGCGCGGGGGCTGGTGGAGGATTCGGTACGTGGTTTTTTCGGCTAGTGGCGGGTCAGCATGAGGTGGGAGGAGGTATCAAAATAGATACCAAAAAAAACCGGATGAGGTAGGACGAAAATAAAATCCGGAACGCGACCTACCAACTGAGACATTAGGAGTAGAGAAGATGCCTCGTTGGACGTGACATCTGATGGTAAAAAACAAAGGCCAGACTGATACTCTGTACTAGTCCCTTCACACGTCATAATGGATAATAGTGTAGTAGTTGATGACTTATTTTTGTTTCCCTGAGAGGAAATCAAAATGACTGGTCAAATCTGTAATTGTGGCTAAAGAATCAAACAACTGCCTTAGACTTGACGCGACCTCACGTGTTCCAATTTGGAATAAAAGCAGCAGCAGCGCCGGCGCACAGGACGACATGTATGTACTCATGTCGATACAGTAACACTTGACCTCAGTTGACATCCTTAGATCATTACTAGTAGAACCCTCAAACCCTTATAGCAGTTTTAAGAGTTAAGAAGTGCCAATTTTTAACACTTTTAAGGGTTGAAAAATAGGGGCAAAGACTAGAACCCTCAAACCCAACCCTTAAACTGCTTTAAGGGTTGGATTTGAGGGTTCTGGTCTTTGCCTCAGCCCCAACCTTTAAAACTGTCATTTCATATATCACACATTTCATCACATTTCATCATATGACATATCACAAATTCTATCACATTTGATATAAAACAATAATCATTCTAGTTATTATTACAACACCGAATAAAACAATAATCATTCAAATTATTACAACAATGTTTGAGCAAATTACACTAGTTGTTTGAATCAAATAGGACATAGAAAAGTAAAACAAAGATACATCATGGGCTAATGCGCCCATCCAACCGCCAAAGGGTGCTCTACTAGATCATCCCGAGCCGACCATGAGTTGTTGCATCCTCAATCTCACGATGTGCTTGAAGAAAAGCGTGTATGCGAGAAGGGTTTCTTTCCGCTGCACACAGTACCAACATTGTCATAGAAACAAGGAAGGTTTAACCCTCTCTCATCCTCTAGGATCATGTTGTGTAGAATCACACAACATTTCATGATGTTCACCAAGGTTTTTGTCCCAAAACCGAGCCGACCACGAACTATTGCAAACCTTGCTTGCAAAACACCCAAAGCTCTCTCAATATCCTTGCGGGCTGCCTCTTGTGCCTTGGTGAAATGAGCCTCTTTTCTTGTTAAGGGCACCCCATTTTTCTCCTTGATGGACTTCACAAGAGTTGCCCATTCGGGATAGATGCCATCGGTGAGATAGTATCCCATTGAGTACTCATGGTCCATGATTTTGTAGTTGCAAGTCGGAGCATTCCCTAAATTAATCTTTTGAACAAAGGAGATCTATTGAGGATATTGATATCATTGAGTGTTCCCGGCAACCCAAAGAATGCATGCCAAATCCATGTGTCCTGAGATGCTACGGCCTCAAGCACAATGGTAGCATCACGGCTTTTACCGCAATACATTCCGTGCCATGCCTTTGGGCAATTTTTCCACCTCCAATGCATGCAATCAAGACTACGTAGCATCCCCGGCCATCCCCTTTTTTCATTCATTTCCATTAATCTCTTTGTATCTTCCTTGTTTGGTGCCCGAAGATACTACTCACCGTACAACCGGATGACCAACTTGGCAAACCTACGGACTGACTCCGTGGTTGTATCTTGCCCAATGCGAAGATACTCGCTTCGGTATAATCCGCGGGTATGCCATAAGCGAAGTACCGCATTGCCGCCGATATCTTTTGATATGCACTAAACCCCATGATACCGGCGGCGGATCTACGGCGTTTAAAGTAATAGGAGGCGGCCTCATAATCGGTGACAATCTTCACAAACAAACTACGCCGCATTCGGTACCTTCTGCGGAAGAGACGAGGAGGGTAGGTAGGTACCTCCGCGAAGTAGTCTTCCATCAAATGCTCGTGTCCGAGAACGCGGTTCCGGTAGATGGTGACTCGCCCCATCTTCGACCCTCTCCTCTGATCCATCAGCTTCACGCGGTTTTCAAACGATTGCACGTCGATGAGGAGGCTCATCATCTCGACGTCGTCATCTTGCAACAACTCGTTGATGTCCGAATCGTCGGATGACGACCAACCCGACGAATCGGACAACGAGTCCATGTCGTCGTTGTTCACCTCCATCTACACAATACAACAAACAATAAATTGTGAGTGCCAACAATGAATCAGAAAGGAAAAAAATAAAACAAAAAGAAAGAAAAGGAGGCATACCTGCGGGGAGCTCGGGGCGGCGGCGCGGCTGCCTCTGGCCCGCCTGGCCTCTGGCGCGGCGGCTAGGAGAGCTCGAGGAGGCCTGAGGCCGCTCGCCTCCTCTTTGGGGCGGGGGCCACTGGGGCGGGAGGCGGCTGGGGCGGGGCGGGAACGACGGATGAGGCGGGCGGCAAGGGGCGGCGCGGCCGGGGAGGTGGAAGAGAGGAGGCGGGCGGAGGCCGGGGCGGGCGCGGGCGGGCCGGGGCCGGGCGCTGGGCGGAGGCGGCGGGAACGGCGGATCCCGGCGGGAGTGGGCGAGGCTGGCGACGGCCGCGGCATCGAGGGGAGGCGGCCCACGGATTGGCGGCGGGCGACGGCTGGCGGCTTGGGAGGGAGGAGCCGGGAGGTTGGGGACGGGAAATTTCCCTCCCGCGCGACGGGGGAAGGGAGTGCGGGTTGGGGTCGAGTGCCCCTCTCCAACCCTCACTTCTATAGATTGGAATTGGGTTTGAGGGTTGGACCCTTACCTTTTTTTGAGGGTTTGAGGGTTTAGGGGTTCTAGTCTTTGCGTTTTTTTGTTGCAACCCGGAAAAAAGCGGTTATTTTTTAGGGTTTGAGGGTTTAGGGGTACTACTAGACATGCTCTTACAATCTCATGTAGTGTGCCGCTCTCCCCGGACCACCTCGGATTTAGACGGTTGTTTGTTTAGTGGCATCGACAAACCGAATTGGCTCAGATTTTGATGGATCTTCTCAGGACATGAATCGGCACATTACAGCGACAACTCTCTGATATGTTCTTCGACTTGCAGAAGCGCCCCCGACGCAACCCTAATTTCTCTCAATCTCAATCTCATATATGCCAACTCCAAAGTTTCGGTGATCTGTTCAAGGTTATCCCATGTCGGTTCATCCTGTGTGACTGTTCTGTGCCGGTTCTTCTTCATCCAACCAATCGCAGGCTTCTCGGTCCATGAAGAATTCCCTCCAAGAACTCAACACCACCGTGCGTAGGCCCCATAGTGGGCGCCAACTGTCGTGGATTTGTCACGGCAGATGTCCTAATGTGAGGACTTAGTCGTGAGGCCAACGCATCTACGTGGTAGCTTGATGGGGTTGGTCGGAACTGAGAGACACGAGGTTTTTTACCCAGGTTCGGCCCCTCACGGTAGAGGTAAAAGCCTACATCCTTCTTCATTGATATTGATGATAATGATCATGATTACAAGGGTGCTCTATACTTGTCTCTCTCTCAACTTGTGAAAACATGCCCCTCTTGGGGTGCCCTGTCCCTCCTTATATAAGTTGAAGGGGCAGGTTACATGACTAATCCTAGTAGGATTAGGATTACTCTATTACAAGTGGAGACCTAGTATTGCTTCCTTTGTAAGGGGAATATTCCTTATGCTTTCCTCTTAAGCTGGCCCATCGGACATGCACCTTGAGTTGGTCTTCTCATAAGCCACCTTCTAGGCCTTGGGCCTTGTTATTCCTTTGACCCGCCTGTCGGGTCACGAATGAGTCACCAGGCCCGACAGGGTCATCAGTGAGTGGAGAGATCCGGGTGGGTCACTTAGCGAGTCGTCAGTCTTTGGGCGGGTCACTAGTGAGTCGCCAACTCCGGCCGGGTCGTACTTCCGGCCAGGTCATACCGCGGGGTATATCCCCGACAGGCCCCGAGCTGTGGATCTGGGATCGATGAGGAACAGGAGACAAGGGACACAAGGTTTTACCCAAGTTTAGGCCCTCTTGAAGAGGTAAAACCCTACTCATGCTTGATTATATTCGATGGGTGATACGTCTCCAACGTATCTATAATTTTTTATTGCTCCATGCTATTATATTATCCATCTAGGATGTTTATATGCATTTATATGCTATTTTATATGATTTTTGGGACTAACCTATTAACCCAGAGCCAGTGCGAGCCGCTTTTTCCTTGTTTTTGAGTATCGCAGAAAAGGAAAACCAAACGGAGTCCATTTGACCTGAAACTTGACGGAGCTTATTTTTGGACCAGAAGGAGGCCATGGAGTAAAAGAGTTGGGCCAGGAGAGTCCCGGGCTGCCCACGAGGGTGGGAGGCGCGCCCACCCCCCTAGGTGCGCCCCTACCTCGTGGACAGCCCGCAGACCCCCACTGACTTGTTCTCGACGCCCAAACCTCTTATATATACGGAAACCTCCAGAAAATAACCTAGATCGGGAGTTCACGTCAAGAAGCCTCTATGGCCACCGAAACCAATCTAGACCCGTTTCAAGCACCTCACGGAGGGGGAATCCCTCTCCTGGCCATCTTCACCAGACCGGCGCACTCCATGCCGAGGAGGGAGTAGTTCACCCTCGGGGCTGAGGGTATGTACCAGTAGCTATGTGTTTGATATCTCTCTCTCATGTTCTTGATTTGGCACGATTTTGATGTATCGCGAGCTTTGCTATTTGAAAGTGCTAGTTATCGACTAGATGGGTGTGAATAGGCGATTTTTATGAAAGTCTTCAAAACATGGCGGTTTCGAAGACAAACAATAAAATGATCCTATTGATATGCAGCGGAAGGTAAACTACACTAGGAAAGCCATAGTCAAGTATTCAATGAAGTGAAAGCACGAAGACTATTAGCAGCTAGGCAGTATGGATCAGGATGGAAGATAGTATGAAACCAAACAGAACAAGTAGTCACACAGTGAAGTCAAACAGATAATGCAAACAGGCAATGACTTCACGAAGACAAACTGTAAGTAAAGAGAAGGAAGAGATAGAACCAGTAGCTTGGAGAGGACAGTGATTTGTTGGACCAGTTCCAGTTGCTGTGAATATTGTACGTCTGGTTAGGGAGGCTGAGATTCAACTCAGAAGACCCCGTCTTCACCTTATTCCCCTTGAGCTAAGGACTCCCAGTCCTCGCCCAATCACTCTGGTAAGTCTTCAAGGTGGACTTCCGAACCTTCACAGACTTCGTTCACCGGCAATCCACAATGACTCTTGGATGCTCAGAACGCGACGCCTAACCGGTAGGAGGATTCACAGTCCTCAAGTGTAACAAGACTTCAGATCACGCGGACAGAAAGACTTCAGTGATGCCAAACACTCTTTGGGCTCTGGGTGTTTTGGGCTTTGTCCTCGCAAGGATTTCTCTCTCTCAAATGCTTCGGAGGTGGGTTGCTCTCAAACGACAAAAGCCGTGCACTAACTCTGAGAAGCCTCCAATTTATGGTGTAGGGGGTGGGCTATTTATACCCACTAGGCAACCTGACCTGATTTGTCCAAAATGACCCTGGGTCACGAAGGAACTGACACGTGTTCCAACGGTCAGATTTCAAACACACGCGGCAGCTTGACTTGGGCTACAAGTAAAGTTGACTTATCCGACTCTATATAAGATTTGCTCTATTCATCTTCGCTCAAAGACATAGGATTTGGTTGAGCATCACTTCAGTCACTCTGACTGTGTTCACTTGGACCCCACTTAACAGTGCGGTGGTTCCTATGACTCAACAAGGAAGAAAAGGAAACTACGAAACAACTAAGTCTTCGTGCTCCATAGTCTTCATGCGATGTCTTCTCATGTCTTAGTCTTCAATGTGAATATCTTCACATACCACCACTGTATTCAATGTCTTCACACATTTTTAGGGGTCATCTCCGGTAGGTAAACCGAATCAATGAGGGACTACTACCCGTGTTATCCTGCAATTCTCACAAACACATTAGTCCCTCAACCAGGTTTGTCGTCAATACTCCAAAACCAACTAGGGGTGGCACTAGATGCACTTACAATCTCCCCCTTTTTGGTGATTGATGACAAACTGGTTGATGTTTTCAATGGGGATAAAAGTATGTGAAATTGTAAGGGATTAAGATATTGTCTTCGTAAGTGGCAAAAGGCTCCCCCTGAAGATGTGCATATAAAGGTTTTCCTTTGGAATGCAAATGCACATGGCAGGTTGTACTTGTGGAGATCCTCTTCAACTTATGAAGACAATTTATCATGCATGAAAAGATATAACAAGGATAATGACATGCATAATGAAAAATGGACGTCTGCAAAATGACTTCATGCGGGATTTATCATCGCACATGCAGAATTTATCGTCGCAACACAGAATAGCAGAAAACGTAGCAGCCGACCATCAAGTTTAAGTGTTACAACTCAAAGAACCAAATGTTTCAAAAGCGAGAGTTGTAAGCACTTGGCAAAAGTATAGCAACCACCCATATGGACCCGCTTGAAGACTATCAACGCATATGCTTCTCCCCTTTTGTCAGTAAGGACCAAAAAGGTTTGAAGACATAGAGCCTCTACTCGTTCCCATGAGGAGTAGGTGGTGAAGCAGCAGGCTCGTCGTTGAGGTTTGGTGGTGCAGAAGAACTTGGTGCAGTGTCGATACACACCGAAGTTGGAGGTGGTGAAGTAGCATCATCTTCGTCATCAATGACTCTGGCATTTACAGTTGCCGCAGAGGATGAGTACTCACAATCTTCGAGTGAGGGAGTCCGACGCAAGACAACATTCCTGGGAGGAGTGGTATCAAACTTGAATCTTTCTGTGAAGCCGTCGTCTTGAAGATCAGCTTCAGCACTAAGCAATGTCAGACTCTTTCACGACCTCTGATAGGTTTCATGAGTGACAAATGCATTCTTGGTGGCGAGGTTGCAAATGCCATTGACATCCACCAAGAGGCTTTGCATCTGACGCTTCAGCCAGTCGTGATGCTTATCTTGCTTTTGATGCAGGGCAACGAGAAGCTCTTGGTCATTGAGAAAACGAGAACGCTTTAGAGGCCTTTGAGCAATTGTGCTTTCAGTTGCTTCAGTATGTGCACGATGAGGTGCACGTGTATTGCCAGCCAAAGGATAAACATGAGTAGCAGCCAGAACACCTTCAATGGGTTGAGTGAAGCTTTGGTGATCGGTGTTGTGAAGATAAATGGGCTCCTTGGTAGGCTCTGGGTATATGGCTTCGACAGACAAATCAACCTCTGGCAAGAATATGAGATGATTGCGCGCAGAAGGCTGATAGTTGACAGCAGAGTGAAGCTTGATGAGGCGCATTACCCATGGGGCATAGAATTTCAAACCAAAGAGATCAGAGCCAGATGCAGCCAATTGCCCGATGAAGAAGTCTTGAGCATTGAAGCTGATGCCATTGAAGATATAGAAAACCAATGTCTTCATTGCTCCTTCAAGCTTCGCTGCAGGAGAATGTCCCTTGATAGGCCATAGAGTTCGCCTGATAATATGATAAATAGTGCGGGGCAGATACTCTAGGTCTTCAACAAAGAATTCCCTTGGATATTCAGCGTCGCGTGGCAGTGGCTTCATCATGCTCAGCATTTGGCTCATGTTGGGCTCGGGCTTATGGAAGATGCTCTCCAAAGCATTGCGGTGAAGCTAACAACCAGGTTCAAAGAGTTCACCTGGAGTGGGCAGGCCAGTGACCTCAATAATATCAAGAGCTTTGGCTTCATGATGTACATTGCCTGACATCCACTATCCATGTCTTCGGATCCCTGTTGTGGCCGTGAATGTGGAGGGTGGCATAGAACTGTAGCATAAGCTCTTCGTTCCAAAGGTTTTTATCACCACAAATTGTAGCGCATCAAAGATCTCCGAAACAATAAAGGGCTTCTTCTAAGGTGGCATGCCAGCAATAGCTTCGCAGTCTAGACGCATATGGGGAAAGATGCGCCCTTGATCGTAAAGAACACAAGAGTAGTAACTGCGCTGTTGATAGCTCCAGAACCAATCAGATGAAATTCTTGGCTTCGAGTATGGGTTCTTGTCGCTAGCAAAGAAGGTGTTGTGTGCAATGAAGCCATTCGCATTGAAAGATCCTGGTGAAGTTGCAGTACCTGGAAACCTTGGCAGTCTTAGTTTTTGCTTCTGGACCTGAGGCCTGTGCTCCACATGATAGTCAAATCAAGGTCCGGGAGCAGGAGGAGGAACCAGAATAGGCCAGCGAACCATGACAGGTTGGCCGCGATCAAATGCTAGCTCAATAGTGTGTGGCCTTGGAGGCGGTACAGGAGCATCGGCATTGACATGAGCTGCTAGTGGTACAATGGCTTCAGGTGCAATATTGACTTCAAGGGACACATTCACCTCTGGCGCCACATTTGCTTCAGGCGCCACATTTGCTTCAGCCATGACAACATCATTGGCTTCAGTATTGGTGTTGGTGGCCACCTCAGTATTGTGAACCTCCACTTGAGTAGCTAGAGGGTCGGACACATTCTCCTCGAGAACAACTTCTTGGTTGGACGGGGGTGTAGCAACACGTTCTTCTTCTTGACGGGGTTCTTCTTGATCATCTACTGATGCAGCTGGAATGTCTTCAACAGCTTTGGCTTCAAACTCTGAGACGTTCGTAGTAGGAGTAGCTTCAGGGAACACTTGGCATGATACTGAGGTGTGGTGCTCTTCTCCTTCTGGAACGCTCGACAGAGCGACTTGTGGCCTTGGTCCTTTCCGAAGCCTGCGAAATGCAGGCGACGTGTGTGGAGAGGGAGTTGGCTGGGTCACAAAGTCATCATCATCAAGCACCGGGGTGGTGACTTGAGTTGGGGGAGTACATGGCGATTTTTCTTGACGGGGGGAGACTTGAGGGTGATCAACCCATGAATCGTCCAGAGCAATTGGCGTCAAAGGACGACAAATGCTGATGAGTTCGCTGTTCATGAGAACATGCGATGATACCATTTGGTGCTCGATCTGAGGAAGGACTTCATCATCATCTACATTGTCTTGGGGACTGTCGGTGTCAAAACCGGCGGATCTTGGGTAGGGGGTCCCGAACTGTGCGTCTAGGCGGATGGTAACACGAGACAAGGGACACGATGTTTTTACCCAGGTTCGGGCCCTCTCGATGGAGGTAAAACCCTACTCCTTCTTGATTAATATTGATGATATGGGTAGTACAAGAGTAGATCTACCACGAGATCTGAGAGGCTAAACCCTAGAAGCTAGCCTATGGTATGATTGTTGTTCGCCCCACGGACTAAAGCCCTTCGGTTTATATAGGCACCGAAGAGGGTTAGGGTTACACGTAGTCGGTTACAATGGTAGGAGATCTATATATCCAGACGCCAAGCTTGCCTTCCACGCCAAGGAAAGTCCCATCCGGACACGGGACGAAGTCTTCAATCTTGTATCTTCATAGTCCAGAGTCCGCCAAAGGCTATAGTCCGCCATCCGGACACCCCCTAGTCCAGACTCCTCAAGAGTCTCCCTAACCAGGCTTCAATGACGACGAGTCCGGCGCGCATATTGTCTTCGGCATTGCAAGGCGGGTTCCTCCTCCGAATACTTCATAGAAGATTTTGAACACAAGGATAGTGTCCGGCTTTGCAAAATAAGTTCCACATACCACCGTAGAGAGAATAATATTTACAAAAATTCAATCTGCTGAAGTATTCCGTAGCGTGACATCACTCCACGGCCAAGCCTTTATTCGAATCGTTTTTACTGTCCCACCTCAGCACGTTTAGCGAGGCGATTTCCTTGGCACGTCTTGTCAAAGCAGAGATCGTGCCCCCTTATTCCGGGATTCTCATCAATACGGGCGTGGTAACCCAACCGCGCCATTGATTACGGCACTTGGGAGATAAGTGAGTTTTACTAGGCCGGTGGGGAGGCATAGCTTCGTCCGTCCATATAAGAGGATAAGGATCCACCTTTTCACCCACGCCTTATTCCTCCTTTGCTCATCCATTTCACAAGACTCGAGCTCCAAATACCAAGTCTGCACATCCCACCTCAACCTTCTCCAGCCATGTCCGGAGCGGGAGGCAAGTGGATGGCCTCCTCCGTCACGGAGGGGCAAATCAAAAAGCTGCGGAAGGCCGGATACTTGTCCAGCGACATCGCGCATCGGCTCCCCGATAAGGGGCAGCTCCTCCCCACTCCCAAGCCCCATGAGAGGGTGGTGTTCCTCACCCACTTCCTCTGCGGACTAGGTTTTCCACTTCACCCATTCGTCTGGGGGCTCATGTTCTACTACGGTCTAGATTTCCACGATCCGCCCTCAATTTCATCCTCAACATCTCGGCGTTCATCGTCGTGTGCGAGGCCTTCCTCTACATCCAGCCCCACTTCGGCTTATGGATGAAGACCTTTAATGTCAAGCCGAAGGTAGTGGGCGGCCGCCAAGCAGAGTGCGGAGGCGCCATGGTGGTCAGGATGGCCAACGTCCTATGGCTCGAGGGCTCCTTTGTGGAGACCATAAAGGGGTGGCAATCGGGGTGGTTCTACATCACCGAGCCGCGTGACCCTAAATGGGCAGCGACCCCCGAATTCCGATCTGGCTTCCCTACACGGCTCACCTCCTAGAAAGAGACGAGCCTGACATGGGGTAATTTGGAAGAGCTGACCGGACTCCAAACTCAAGGCCCAAAACCTGGTGAACAAGAATCTCAAGCTTGTCAATGTAATCCAGGTCATGCTCGTCCGCCGGATCCTCCCATGCCAACAACTGGCCTTCAACTTGTGGGAGTTTGATCCGCCACAACACTAAATTCTGAGCGTGCTCTTCGGACCACGATGTACGAAGATGCCCGGAAGGTGCCGTTCAAGGGTGCCGTGGTTCTCGCATCCGCCATCAAGATCACGGATTCAGCTCGCAGTGTCAGGCCAGCGAGGTAAGCTATTTTACCCTTTACGGGACTCTTGTTTTTTATAGTTTGACTCTATGCGGGATCTAAACTCCCTTACCTTTGACAGGACTGGCAGAATACGTCCAGGCAGGTTAACTGTCCGGCTCCCTTGCCCGAAGACTCAGCCGGACGCCCGCTGACGGGGCTCTTTGGTTCCGGCACCTCACGTGGTGCCGGAGAAGAAGGCCAAGAAGAAGGCCACGGGAACTCGAAGGAGTTCCCGGTGCCAGGTGCTGTCGGACCCATCGTTTGATGATTCCGAGGCGGACTCCTCCCGTGAAAACGAGGAGGAGAAACAAGAAGCCTCTCCCCCAGCGGGGGGAGAGAAGAAAATGAAGGTCGCCCCAACCGGGGAGGCCGGAGGGTCCAAGAAGGGAAGGACCCTTCCTCCGGACTACTCCACCAACGCCGATGACGGCGAGGAGGAGTGGCCACCGAGGGCCAAGCCCCTGGCGAAATTGTAAGTGTCTGGATACCAGAATAACTCATGGCTTTTCGTTTGCCGCATAGTATCTTCTAACGCCGAATATAACCATGCAGCCCTCCCAAGGACGGGCTCGACGCTTCGTTGAGTGGCTCCCTGGATTCGTCGGATGTGAATAGCACTTCACTTCCGGCCGCCTCCTCCCCTCGCGCTGCTGATGACGCAGAGGTGGGGTCCCAAAAGGGGCCTGGCCAGGAGGAGGTGGTCCAAGAGGCGCCGCAAGGCAACCTCCCGGACTCCAGGCGCGAAGGGGATGAAACCCCAAAGGGTTCTAAGTCCAGCCCTGGGCCGGACTCCGCACCGGAACCTTCAGTGGTTCCGGAGTCCGGTAGGCGGCCCCTTCGTAAGAAGGGCAGGACTGCGACGCCGGTGACCTCCGTCCAACCAGAGGCACCGGATAACTTGCTGGAGGCGCTTAACGGCGCCTCCATCGACGAGGAGCACCGCACTGTTATGAGTGTGGTGATCCAGAAAGTTCAGTCCGCCAAGAGCGGGCCGATCGAAGCTCGTGCTGACCTTCTAACAATGTGCTTTGAGTAAGTATTTAAAGATATGTATGAATATTACCGCATAGACAAGAGTCTCGATGCTTAGTTCGGTGTTCGGAAAGAAAAGCCGAACTGAGGATCTAAAAGATATACGCAGGAGTCTAACATAAGTATGTCAATATGGGAATGCAGGTTGCGCTGTTGACCTCTGTCGCACTGACTGTGGAGGTTGATGCATTGAAGCAGAGCCTCGAGCGGTCCGAGAATGAGCTCGGCCTTGCCAAAAAGCAGCTCGAGGACAGGGAAGGTAAGTAATACCTTATGGGAGTATATTAAAGATATGGTTGCAAGAAATGACAGGAATAACGTGGGTATTGCAGGGGCCACGAACGAGGTGGCTACCCTGAAGGAAGCGGTGTCCCAGGCCGAAAGCAATGCGGCCGCGGAGCGCACCAAGCGAGAGAAGCAGGAAGCGCGGGTGGCGGAGGTGCGGCAAGAGCTCCAGGCTCTCGTGAAAAAACACGAGAGTTTGGAGCGTGACTCAAAGACTCGAGAGTCCGAGCTCACCTCGGCCCTTGAGAGCGCCAAAGCCGCTAAGGCCGGAGCCCAAAAAGCCCTCCAGGAAATTGAGGCATTGAAGAAGATAGCGGCGGGTAAGGCATTCTTTATGCAAAGCAAGCATGTGAAAGTGAATTATCTGTTACTTATCCGAATCCGGAGCTCTCCAGGAGCATTCGCAGATCTGCCCCGCAGTGTGTCCTATGCTGCCGCGTTCTACCGAGCCGAGGAGGGGAGCTCGACGGAGAAAGTGTTCTGGTCTCAGTATGCTGAGGCCGGACACCCGGCAGTTTTGAGCGACCAAATCAAGCAGCTGGTCGAGCTCCATAAGGTGGCCGAACAGGCCATGAAGGGCCTCATAGTTCGGCCGTGGCCTAAGGAAGCCATGCAGGAGCTACTTGGCTGGTGAGGCAGCCGGTGGATGCCTGTCCATGGATTGAAGTCGCCAAGCGCTCCGTCTGCATCGAAGGTGCCCAGAGGGCCCTGCCCGCGCTTAAAGTGCACTGGGGCAAGATGGACGCTGAGAAGCTTGTGACGGACAGACCACCGCCGGGCAAGGAGTATCGCAAGCCCGAGATGTATTATGAGGGCGTCCTGAAGGGTGCCTGCCTTATAGCAGGTGAATGCTCCAAAGATGTAATTTTTGAGTAAACTCGCATTTGATATCCTGTACGCTTAAAACTTGTTCATATGCGCTAAGCAACGCTTGTGAATTTAAAATATTACCTTCTGTGCAGCCGTTTATTAAATTTGAGAGATGGCGAGTCGTTGGCTTCAGCCCCCATGCCGCATGAAAAGTCGGGTGTTCGGATAAACTTGAGCGCTCTTGTTCCCATTCTTGGGTCCTTCGAGGGAGGCGCTCAACGCCATTTAACGAGGCAACCGGACTATAATGCTTGAACACTCTCACTTAGCCATAGAATTCTATAATTTTAAATTTCGGCGAAGCCCCTAGTATTCAGAAGACCGAGTTCGGGGCACTATCCACGCCTAGGCCGGACAATGCCGACTCCTCGCTCTAAGCGGCATAAGTCTTTAGGGACTCGAAAACCTCTCGAAGAGCAACCAGCTCTCGACCTATCATGACGGTCAGTTTTAGCTTTCTCCACTGAGGTGCTTAACCCAGCTCAACCGTGGCACAATCGAAGTGGTTCTCCCAGCGCTACCTTAGCCGATAGAACGGAACGTAAGGTACCAAAACATGGGAGCCGGGCAAACCCAACTATTGACCCAAGACATGATTCGGAGCCGATGCATATAATGCTATAAGTTTGGGGTGCCGCACTTGTGAAAGTGTTCGGGCTTATCACGCCATATTTTGGGGTACATAAGCCCCTGGTGTATTGGCCGTACCAAATTGTACGGTTGCACAATGTCATAACTGAACATATATAGATAGGAAAAGGAATGCAATAATATGCAGAAGCTATGTATTGTTTATTCAAAAGGACTGTAGTAAAAGAAAAACGATACAAATAGTGCGATAAGCAAGGGGGGACTTTTTGAGATGTCCCCCTCCAGGGGTAAGCTGCGGGATGGTATGTAAAACAGGTATACTGCTCGTAATAGAGACCACCGACACTCGGCGTAACTACGCTTCCCTGGATGTTGCATCGTGTGTTTGGCGATTCTAATGCCGGGCAGGGCTTCTGGAGAACGGAGTCCTGAAAGTAAGGAAAAAAAAGGAATGACACAATCGGGAGCCCCTAGTGCGGTTGAGCCGCATTCTGGGCATGCCGTGGTCGTGCCCCACCCCCTATGCCCATGGTATTTCCAGAGCGTAATTATGTACGCGTAGTACTGGTTTCGCAATTTCGCGAGGGCTGGGGTTGGGGCCTCATTACTACGCGTGCTCGGATCGTGCCAGGCGGTCTTGTTGTAGGTTACTCCGGGCGCGCTTGACGATGTCCGGACATTTAATAGCCGGACTCAAGAATTGCCTTGAGAGGCTGCTTTGTACTTCCGCCGCAAGGGCCGCCGTATGCTCCTCCGTTTGGAGAGAGCGTTCGGTGTTTCCATTGACCGTAATTACTCCTCGAGGGCCTGGCATCTTGAGCTTGAGGTATGCGTGATGCGGCACCGCATTGAACTTTGCAAATGCGGTTCGTCCGAGCAAAGGCGTGATAGCCGCCGCGAACGGGACTATGTCGAAGATTAATTCCTCACTTCGGAAGTTATCCGGGATCCAAGACCGCTTGAGTGTAACCGAGCTCGCATAGTTGGCCTCTACACCTGGTATGACGCCTTTAAAGGTCGTCTTTGTGGGTTTAATCCTTGAGGGGTCTATGCCCATTTTGCGCCTTTGTATCCCGATAAAGCAGGTTCAGGCTGCTGCCGTCCATCGTGACTCTAGTGAGGTGAAATCCGTCAATGATTGGGTCTAGAACCAATGCGCGAATCCGCCATGGCGGATGCTTGTGGGGTGGTCCTTCGATCAAAAGTGATCGGGTAGGAGGACCACGGGTTGAACTTTGGGGCGACTGGCTCCATCGCATATACGTCCCTTAGTGCACGCTTCCGCTCCCTTTTGGGTATGTGGGTTGCGTATATCATGTTCACCGTCTGCACTTGTAGGGGGAAGCCCTTCTGTCCTCTATTGTTTGGCGTCCGGGGCTCCTCCTCGTCATCGTTATGCAGCCCCTTGTCATTGTTTTCGGCATTTAACTTGCCTGCCTGCTTGAACACCCAACAATCCCTGTTGGTGTGGTTGGCTGGTTTTTCGGGGGTGCCGTGTATCCGCACGAGCGATCGAGTATTCGGTCCAAATTGGATGGGCCCCGAGTATTTCTTTTGAATGGCTTTTTCACGACCGGTTTGGAGCCTCTGAATCCGGCATTGATCGCCGTATCCTCGATATTATCGCCGTTAATGCGGTGCTTGTGCTTGTTGCGACGCCGACCGCCATTGCTAACCTTGGTATCCGAATTACCAGGGCACTTGGTCATGTTGTTACTGCGAGCTAGCCAGTTGTCCACTCCCGCGCAAAAGCGGGTCATGAGTGTTGTGAAGGCTGCCATGGATTTCGACTTTTCCTGTCCTAGGTGCCAGGCAAGCCACTCGTCGCGGATGTTATGTTTGAAGGCTGCAAGGGACTCTGCATCCGGACAGTCGACGATTTGATTTTTCTTGGTTAGGAACAGTGTCCAGAATTGTCTGGCCGATTCCTCTAGTTGCTGAATTATGTGGGTGAGGTCATCGGCGTCTGGTGGTCGCACATATGTGCCCTGGAAGTTGTCGAGGAATGCGGCTTCCAGGTCTTCCCAACAACCAATTGACTCTGCTGGCAAGCTGTTAAGCCAATGCCGAGCTGGTCCTTTGAGCTTGAGTGGGAGGTATTTGATGACGTGTAGATCATCACCATGGGCCATGTGGATGTGAAGGAGGAAGTCCTCGATCCATACCGCAGGATCTGTTGTGCCATCGTATGATTCAATGTTTACGGGTTTGAAACCCTCAGGGATTTGATGATCCATTACTTCATCTGTGAAGCATAGTGGGTGTGCGGCGCCTCTGTACTAGGCTATATCATGATGCAGCTCAAATGAGCTTTGTCTACTGTGTTCGGCCCAGCCGGTGTTGCTGTATCCGGCGTGAAGGTTATCATCACGTGTCGTGGGGCGCCCGCGCGATCCGTAGATCGATCTTGTTTGCCTGGCCTTGTCCTCCAATATATCTCGCAGGTCTGGCGCATTTCCCCGTGCCTTGGTACTTTTCGAGCGACGCCGGGGTGCGGCTTGAGTGGAGGGCCGAGAGGCCTCTCTGTCGCGGCCACGAGGTGGCCGGTCGGCCGCGTCATGCGCTGGTGATGTAGGTTTGGGTGCTTCCTCCTCTAATCGGGGTAGCAGCCTGCGTTTTGGGTAGCTCTTGGAGGGCGTTCGAGTTCATACTCTTCAGCCGCAAGGACTTCATCCATCCGCCGGCTAGCAAGTCTTGGTTAGCTCTAAGCTGTTGCTGCTTTTCTTGAGGCTGCTTGCCGTGGCCATAAGCCTGCGTTTGAAATGCTCTTGTTCGACGGTATCCTCGTGCACGACAAATTAAATTGCCGTCGAGGCTTGCCTCGCCTTCGAGGGAGGCATGTAATTATCGCCCTCTACCTCTCATCTCGCCGCTCTATCATGAGGGCTGGCTTCTCCATCCTCTGTCTTTGAATCCTGCTTTGGAGGGGTTATCTTCGGCACTGTCCGGGGTGTTATTGTCTCCCGTGCCGGAATCACCGTTTTTGCTGTGGCGGGATTTAGAGCGGCGCCGCTAACGTAGGCGCTTAGGCTGTTTCTTGGAGGGGTCATCCTCCGCTGTTCCATCGCCATTCCCATCTTTTGGGATGTCCACCATGTATATGTCGTATGACGAGGTGGCCTTCCAGTGCCCTGTAGGCGCTGGTTCTTGGTCGTCTCCTACATCGTCGTCCATACCGTCGATGTCTTCGGAGTCGAAGTCGAGCATGTCGGTTAAATCATCGACAGTGGCTACGAAGTGGGTGGTGGGTGGGCGTTGAATTTCCTCGTCGTCCGCATCCCAACCTTCCTGACCATAGTCCGGCCAGGGCTCTCCTGATAAAGAGAGAGACTTTAGTGAATTCAGGATGTCGCCAAAGTGCGAGTGCTGAAACATGTCCGCGGCAGTGAACTCCATGATTGGCGCCCAATCGGATTCGATTGGCAGGGGCGCGGAAGGATCGGAGTCCGGAGAAGAGTCCGGCACCTTGGAGTCACGAGCTTCGCAAAGGGCAGGGTTGGTGTTCGGCTCAATCGCCGTAGAGATCGCAGCCCCCGAGGCGGTGTCCAGCCACCCGTCCTCGATCGGCGAAGTCGGCTCCGAGCTAAGGGTCGGAGCGGACGCTGGTGCGGCCTCCAGGGCACTGTTCGGCGGCAGAGCTAGATCGTGCCCATTGAAACAGTGCGGCGCGCTTGGCTGTGGCTCGAATCCGTCGAAGATCAAGTCTCCGCGGACGTCGGCCGTGTAGTTCAAACTCCCAAATCTGACCTGATGGCCAGGGGCATAGCTTTCAATCTGCTCCAGATGGCTGCTTAATTGGCCCGCAAAGGCAAAGCCGCCGAATATGGAGATTTGTCCGGGGAGAAAAGTCTCACCCTGGACCGCATCATTGTCAATGATCGGAGGAGCCATCGGGCCTAAAGATGACGACACAGAGGAACTCTCAATGAAAGCACCAATGTCGGTGTCAAAACCGGCGGATCTCGGGTAGGGGGTCCCGAACTGTGCGTCTAGGCGGATGGTAATAGGAGACAAGGGACACAATGTTCTTACCCAGGTTCGGGCCCTCTCGATGGAGGTAAAACCCTACTCACTGCTTGATTAATATTGATGATATGGGTAGTACAAGAGTAGATCTACCACGAGATCGTAGAGGCTAAACCCTAGAAGCTAGCCTATGGTATGATTGTTGTTCGCCCCACGGACTAAAACCCTCCGGTTTATATAGGCACCGAAGAGGGTTAGGGTTACACAGAGTCGGTTACAATGGTAGGAGATCTACATATCCGTATCGCTAAGCTTGCCTTCCACGCCAAGGAAAGTCCCATCCGGACATGGGACGAAGTCTTCAATCTTGTATCTTCATAGTCCAGGAGTCCGGCCAAAGGCTATAGTCCGGCCATCCGGACACCCCCTAGTCCAGGACTCCCTCAGGGACCAATGTATTCAACTGCGGTGTGGTCAACAGCTGGATCTTCTTGAGCTTTCGGAGCCACTTTGGTAGCAGGCTCGTGAACTATCAAACGACGCTCTTGGTGTGTGGACGCAGGATGAGCAACTGAGATTGGCTCGACGACAAGGGGCTCTGTGGGAGCAGCCCGATCTTTCTTCTTTGTCTTTCTCTTCTTGGTCGGTGGAGCATCGTTAGTGGTGTTCTTGGACTTGTGCTTTTTGGCTTCAGCTTCAACTGCCCTTGTTTTCTTAAGTTCCGAAGCTACTGTGGGGACCTTAGGCTTCACGCCTGTCATACTGGCGGGGAAGACAATGCGAGGTTATTCCTGCCTGGATGCTTCAGCTGGGGCCACAGTAGGCTTCTTCTTCTTGGCAGCCATCTTGGGGTCAATGCCTGGACGCCCAAGAGCCTTGCGCTTCTCGGCTTCATTGTGAGCTTGAACACATTTGGCAGCGAGGTGTTTCATTCGCTCATGTGAACCTTTTGCTTCTTCACGTTTCTTGTGAAACGCCTCCTTGAGCTCATGCATCATTTGCTTGAAGTTTTGGACATCCGTCACACTGAGCTTGGCCGTGTGCTTCTTGAACCGGGCTTTTTCATAGTCAATTTTGTTCTTCAGTTCAACAATTCTCTAAGCTAGAGCCCGCTCAGAGCAATGGCTCCATGGAAGGAGACGTTGAGGCTAATTGGGAGCTGAAGATCATCAAAGCTGAGGTTTGGGCTGTCAAACCACTCATCAATGAAATTGTTCAAAATGTCCACATCAAAGAGGGGCGAATCGTTGAAGATTTCCACCTCTTGCTTGCTCTTTATTAGCAGCTCAAGAGCATCATCGCCAAGATCGTCGTCACTAGACAGATCAATGGCTTCAGTCTCATTCCTCAGAATGGCAGCTGGGGTCAGTGCTTTGACCAGTAATCTACATGGGCTTCTTCTTCTTCTCAGTCTTGGAGATGCGAGAGAGATCTTCAGAATGCACACTTGGTGCAGGAGGAGCGATGGCTGAGGCTTCACCACGGCGCTTGGTGCAAGAGGTGTTTCAAGCCTTTGGCTTGTTTTGCTTTTGAGGCTTCGGTGGAGCAGGAGCTTCATCAGAATCAGCTTCATCTCCAGACTGATCCACTGTGGCTCTCTGAGCGGCGATGTAGGAGAGGAGACCATCAAATTTATTGAAGGGGCCGATGACATTGGGATTGGCATCATGTGTGCCATCAGCCCGAGGGGCAGAAGGACTAGGATTGAAATTGCATCCGAGACTCTTCTTGTTCTTTACTGCAGAGTCCTTGACAAACTTGTAGTTGCGTTTGAACAAACTATCTTCATGACACCATAACAAAGACGATGGGTCAGCATCAGCAGGCTGTGGTTCACGGACCATACAAGGGTAGAAACCCTGAGCAATAGCTTCAGATTTGGTCTTGGGTTGAAGATTTTGGTAGAGAATATCCCCCCAAGGACGCTTGATGGCATTCTTTTCAGCTTATTCCTTGGTGACAAATTTGTATTTGAACCATTGCTCGGCCCAATATGTTCGAATCCATTGGATTCGTGTTTTGTGTTGGCCATAGCTCTCTTCATGATCAGTTTTGTATAACTCATAGAGATCTTCAGGCAGATCCATTGAAGTGCCCCCGTGGCGCTGTCTGCCTCCCTTCCTTGCTGACTTTTCTGTGGCCATGTAGTTCAGACTGAATGGCTTCAAAGTCATCAAAGGCTTCCGTCACGGGTCGACAAGAACTAGCTTCGGAGAATTGATGTGATGTCGTAAGAATTCTGCAAATGAATGCAGACTATGAGAACCAAGGGATTCTCCCATGGACATGTACCTGTGACAGCATTAGAATGCGAGGGAAGGGAAGAGGTCATATGCATTCTCAGAAGATTTTGAAGATAAATCAGTTTGAAGACGTTGACCTCATAGCGCGAAGACATTCACTTATTTGGTGAGAGTAGGTTCCAGATTTGTACGAATCCAAGAATAGGTACAAGTGAGGAATCTGACTTGGTGTGAAGCATACGTGAATATACTAGGCATGATATGAGATGCAGACCAGGATAGATTCATTTGATAGGAAAAGAAACCGCTTTTGATGGAGAAGGATGAATCTATCATATCAAAAGGGCAGTAAAAAGAGAGTTTTAATTACCACACGAAGAACTACTAGACGGAGCGGAGTAGGAGGCCGAGCAGTTCAATCTCCCGTGCCCTAACTTGGCGACGGAAGACACCTACGGCGACGACGGAGGAGACGGGGTCCGCGGCCGGCGTGAGGACGGTGTCGGTGAGGTCGCGGCAGCTAAGCGCTTCGTCGCCGGCGTCATCGAGAGCTAGCAGTGGTGCTAGGGTTTGTCGAGGTGGAGAGGTGGAAGAGAGATTTTGACCGTGATGTGATATGTATTTATAGGGAGAGGGACATCATAGCGCAATTACGCAGGTGCCCCTGGCGGTTCACATCTGAAGGACACTTGGCGAACATGTAACAAATTGGAAGTTGTTCCATGTTCCCATGCATGCCTGGACTGTCGGGTGGTCGTTCGAGCTTCTCCGGGTTTCAGGCAATGAGGATATAGCATTAAAAACATATATAATTTTTGTCTCTGTATCTTCTGTTGACTAGGACGCAGAGAAGATAGTCGACGGTTTCAATAGAATGCATATGATTTTGATAGATAGAATTTGAGGTAGAAGCATAGAATAGGTTAGGGTCCGATCACAATCACTTAGTTCAAAAGATTCAAACAAGAAGACATAGCTATAAGTGAATGCTGTAGAGGATAGAAAACAAATATGTATATATATATCTAAGTAAGACCAAACCAACATTGTGAAGATAATCATGAAGTCAAATCAATGTTGAAGACAAATCAAATGCGAAGACTTTGCAAATGTAACACCAATTGGAACACTTCAAACAAGAGTTTGGTGGTGGCGTTACCCACCGTATAGGAAGTATTAAACCCAGACACGGCGCACAATTATCGTGGCGCTCTGAAGTCAAATTCCACATTAATGTATTCAGACTCAGAGTGTAAGTCTTCATTGACTGAAGATATACATTACTTCGTGGGTTGCACATCTAAGTCATCAACATGCATAAGTGTTAGGATGTGTGCCTAATCAAAGGACATTTGAGGATTCCAAGAAATTTAGCTCACACCGCAACTTGCAAAACCTTTTCTCACACTACAAAAAAATACACTTCCATGATGATACGTGTTTGTCACAATAGTTCGCGTTTTTTGTCATGCATGTACATCCATGACAAATTTATGATAGAATCGAGATAGTCATACCTGTGCTGTCATAGAAGTGTTCCATGACATTACCAAAATTATCATCACGGAAGTGTCCACTTCCATGACGATAAATCGCGCATCACAGAAGTGATTTCGTCAAGGGTGACCGACACGCGTGGCATCCACCGTAACGAACGCTTGTTAAGCTACCGGTCGTATTTTGGATCCGATAACCCGTTAACGGCCCGACCAATGGGAAATTTCCACGTGTAAAATTCTTATTGGCGGACGAAACACGTGTCACCGTCGATGGGTCGAGATAGGCGCCTATGATACATCGACATGTGGCACGGCCCAACAGAGGCCCATTCCTGTGAAAAGGCCGGCCTGTTTGACTTGGTCAAAAGGTGGCGGGCCGGCCCATGGAAAGCCTGTTAACGGCCTGTTCGCATATAGCCCATTACAGCCCTCTAACCCAAGGCCCGTTACACCCTATCTGAATTAGGCCTAGTAGCGTCATCTGGGCCATCCAATATGATTCCAACCCGTTTTCACTTCTGGCCCATGTATGGCCCATGACGTCTTTCGGCCCATATGAGGCCCTATGTAACTCTTGGCCTATTAACGGCCCATGGTGAAACTGGCCCGTAATGAACAAAGGTATCACTTTACACCCATTAACGGCCGTGGTGAAATCGGCCCGTAATGAACAAAGGTATCACTTTATACCCATTAATGGCCCGTTATTCCATTGGGCCGCTTCAGCCCATGTTATCTTCGGCCTTCTCGTGAGCCCATTTATTCTTGGGCTCATTTCCGACGATTCGTTTACTTACGGCCCGTTCTTGTCATTTTACGCTTGTGGGCCAAATTCAGCCCGTGGTTCTGATCGGCCCGTTTGTGGTCCATTAATACGTTGGGCCGTTTCCATAGCGTCATCAAATACGGCCTATTAACGATGGCCCGTTACAGTCGGCCCATGAACAGACGATTCCAACTCTAGCTTGTTTACGGCCATAATGCGGCCTGTTATTGGCCCATGTTTGTGATCGATCATACGACCGTATAAGGCCCATTGATGATACGACCCGTAGAAGGCCCATTGTTTCTATGGCCCGTAGAAGGCCCTCGCTTTCTCTGACCCGTAGAAGGCCCATTGCTTTCTGATCCGTAGGAGGCCCAAAGGTCACTATAGTAAATATTAGCCCATGGTTATTGTGGCCTAGTTTTAAAAATAGGTTATTGCACCCACTAGCTAACCGGAAAAAGAACTGCAATGACTACAAGCAAACAAATAAACAAGACAACAAGGAAATAAATAAGCAAGCAACTAACACTAGGCTATCACGGCTATTACACATATTACATCCACTGGGCATCAAAGTTCGCCACCAGTGCAAATATAGGGAACAAAGCAGCATATCATATACACAGGCCGTCAAAATTGGTCACCAGTGCAAATAAACGCGACAGCAAAACAAGAGCATAACTGAAACAACTTTAGAAGAGCTCAAGAAACGTTATCCTGGGTATCCACCATGCCGGCAATAAGCTTAGCAAGACGATTAGCTTTGTCCTGTTTGGCGCTAAAATCCTCCAACGCTTGCTGTTGCACGGAAAGTATGCATCCGAATGCTCCGAGGACTTCCGCAGTCCTTACGCTTCTTGTCGAACCACGCTTGATCGATGTCTTTCGACTTGTAGTTGATACTCAAGAAACCGAACGGATTCGCATAAAGGAGTTTGAATAGCTTGTGCAAGCGGTAGTGGCCAGTAACTCCAACACTAAACCAAGACAGGATGTGTCACTATCCCGAACCTTATCTGCATTACTTCCTTTACCGTTGCTTAATAAGGCACTCTTCCCCAATATTCTGTTAGCATTCTAAAAGAAGAAACAAGCAGACACATAACACGTTTAGCATGTACTATTATATGAAACTCATTTCGGTGAACCAGTTCATTAGTAAGGTGGACAAGATTAAACTACCAAGTCTTCTATTGCCAAGTACTAGTACATAATAAAAGCATCAAACAAACATATATCTATGTCCTATGGTATCAATGGAATCTTAAATTAGAACAGTTGTTCTTCAGGTTTAGGCACTTGTTCTACATGAACAGAGTACAGTAAGACGCAAGAATATAATACTTAAAAATACAAAATGAGCTCATAGACCTTACCACATTCTTGGTTCGGGACCAGTACAGAACAAGGCGTTCCCAGTCATCGTCTAGTAAATGTGTCTTAGGAGAACGTAAGGGAATTTGATGAGTTTCTTTGCCGGTGAATTACGTTTTCTTCAGGTAATTCCGATACTGCCACCAAGCATTCTTGAAGATAGCGGAGGTATTAGCACAGGTTACCTCATCCTAAGTTTCCAAATCGGTCCTTCTCTATAGAGAAAAATGGGAAAATTTGCTGTATTATAACCATCATGGAGGTAGGATGTATGGGACGAAGCAAAGTAATTGCCATGAATAACATTACTTACACATAACTCCTAGACAAACACACTGCAATCGAATTTTCCTTCATCTTCGTGATAATATTTCCAAGATGGGAAGATACGCACATACGATTTAACAACATCAAATGCGATAGATGCTAAACTACGACTAGGTGGTTGTGCTTCCTCCACAGGAATAGGCGTACTAACTGGTGGATTTGGGGTTCGCCGTGATAGTACTGGCCCTTTGGGCACTGGAGCTGCCTTACTAACTGCTCTTGTTTGGGAGCTCTGTGGTGGAGATGGTGTTGTGTCAACAGGAACTGGGTTATTATCGGCTGGGGTTGGGGTTAGATTGGGTGAAGCTGGTTCTCTGTCCATCGTAGTAGGGGTACAATCTGCGAGAGTCTAGGTTATGTGTGGTAGGGCTGGTTCTTGTGCAGTACAACCGGGGTGCTATCTCCACTAAGAGGTAGCACTGTTTTATTTGAAGACCGTGTAGTCCGCTAGATACTGGCATCACCCGCTCCAATTCAAATGGCTGATAAACAGGAAACATAGTTGAATGTACAGACATTGTATGAGAGACATATGCAATAGATAGTGTGGAAAAAAGAGGGCATGAAATAGTTGACATGTATATTGTTTAACTAAAATGGATAGCATGACATAATTTCACATATATGATGTCTATCTAAACTGGATAGCATAGCATAACATAATTCAAAGATATGATGAATAACTAAACAGGACCGCATGACATAATTCACCTACATGTTATCTAAGTAATCAGGATCACATCATTTAATTCACATATGTGATGTATATGCTAAACAGAGGGCATTCGATATGATGTCTGAACTAAGAACATGGTGTTGAATATTGTGTATATGATGTCTAAACTATGCAATGCAAGACACCGTATGCATGATATGAGCAGATAACCATGCCAAGTTAGAGCATACACCTCGGTGGGGGAATAGGACTAGTCATCTGTCTCGAATCCATCTCCGAGGAGCTATCGGGACCCAACAAGAGATCTCGCTTCAACAGTAGCACCGCTCGCTCAAGGCCTTGTTTTCACTCTAGATTTTTCCATCTCCCACCCAAATGGTTGATTCACAGGAAGAGTAGTTTAATGTACAAACATTGTCGACAATTGGAAATGTAATGAAGAAAAGGATGGGCAAGATATCATTCAAATATATGATGCACAGTTAAGCAGGATGGCATTGCACATTTCACATATATTATGGCTGGCTAAAAGACATGAGACTGCATAATTCCCATATATGATATAGAAACTAAACAGGTGGCATTACAGAACATGTCTAAACTAAGCAGATGACATATATGATGTCAAAAGTAGGCACTGCAAGGCAACATATGCACGATATGACTAACATCATTATGCCAAGGTAGAGCAAACACCTTGGGGGGTAAATAGGACTGGTCAGCGGCGTCTGAATCTGCCTCAGAACAGATATCCTTCCTCTGGATTACAATCTGGAGAGGGGTGGGGAGGGTTTGCCATTGAACCCACCATGGAGCGATGTCTGCATGACATTGTATTTCCGCGCAAAACTCTTCTCTTTTTATCTACATCTTCAGCATGACTGTGTACAATATCTGACATGCATACGAAAAAATATGGTGAGATTATGTAAGGAGAGCATGCAGAAATTTAGAGTGATGGTAACAACCAGTGGATCGATGTTTTTTCGTTGAACCAAAATATCCCTAATGGATCGACGTGAATGTATAGTAATAAGTGATGCAACAAGTGTACAACCTATTTGCCGTAGCCGTGTCGACCTCAGCATCATTGGGTTGGTCATTTGAAGCGATTGAGGTAGAGGTGGCTGTCGGAGGTGTGGAGGAAGATCGAGGAATCAGAGACGGCACCACTGCATTGTGATGGATCGCTTACGTCGTTGGAGCAGCTCCGGTGAGCCGTAAGACGTCAAAGGTGAAGCGACACAAGACAAACATCGTCAATCTCAAGTGGGATTCTAATAGCATATCCAATAGATGATGTAAAATGGATGTAAAATTAACATCACCAAAACCACCGACTACAACAGATGAGGTAAAAACTGTTGACTCGAACTTAACTGTCGAAACTGAAATTTACCGTGGAATCTGAATGCTACTCATCGGCCGAGCGCAATGGTAGCAGTAGAGGCACTTGACATGTAGTTTAGGCAGGGCATGCAGTTCATCTTCAACTGCACCCCCACGAGCCTTGACCACCACCGGCCGAACCGCCGGCCCCAGCGCCGCCTCGCCGCCCCGAAACAACTCGCCACCGCTGCCCCGGGTAGCCCTCTAGGCCCCCTGCCCCCACCCTGAACCCTAAGATAGATAGTGGGGTACCTCTCCAGCGAGCCCCCGTCCCCGCTGCGGGTGGTTCTTCCTTAACTCCGTGAGCCCCCAACCCCTGAAAATCGACTAACCCAAAAGTCGATTCACGATCAAGTGTGGCTTAATCGGAGCAGAGCAGCAACACGAGCGAGGGGGAGAGCAGCAGCAGCAGCTGGGCGAGCGAGCGATCAAGCGAGAGCCAGAGCAGCAGCAGCAGATCCGGCTGGTATGGATGCCGCCACCGAAGGGGCCTCGCACTGGGGGAGGGCAGCCGTGGAGATGTCGCTCGCGGCGCCGGCTTCAAGGTAGCCGCTCCATGGGGGTGCGGGATGGAGCACCGTCGGTGCCGAGAGGTCGAGTTAAGGAGAAGGTGCGATGCGATGAGTGTACAACCTCTTTGGTGGCGCCGAGTAGGCCTCAGCTTCGTCCGAGGAGTCGGTGAGGATATTGCGGTTCCGATGGAGCAGGTTAAGGCGGCGCTGTGGGGATGGAGCAGCCGCGATAGACGAGGCGATCATCGGAATAGCTCCTTGGAGGTGGAGGACGGGGCGGCTGAACCGGCGGGACGGCGAGATGGATGACGGATCCTCATCCGAGGAGGTGGACGAGGGACGTCGAGCTGTTGCGGTGGACGACGTCATCGGGGAAGAGGCTCCGGCTGGGCAACGGTGACGTGGCGGACGGAGGAGGGTGGGGTTTGGCGGCTGGAGCGGAGAAGTTATGGCGGCCTGGGATTTCGAATGGCGAAAAGGGGGCGATGGGAGGGGGTGAAGCATGCCTTAGGGACGCGCTTGTCCAAAATGTAGGGTGTGTTACAAAAGTACCCCTCACCGATTTGAACTAGCGGCCCTTTCGGCTCAGGGTTAGAAGGGGATTTCACGTGTCGGGATTTGGCACCGGAGGGAGTTTTCGCACGCGTTGTAATTTCCGGATAGCAAGGCGCGGGTTGTGAAGGCGCCAGTTTTGGGAGCACGATATCTGAATTTTTGGGATATAACAAGACGCGGGTTGAATTTTAGGGACAAGCCTAACGTGTAGTAATATTGTACTTGTACGTGCCAAATCAATTCATACTTCCCTCAACCAAAAATAAAACAAAAAAAATAAAACTATTCACACCACACAAAGAGAGAGTCTTGCCCCGTTTTATTATACAAATGCTATTCAAAGCTACTCCCTCCTTCCATCTATATAGGGCCTAATGCGTTTTTCGATGCTAACTTTGACCAAATATTAGAGCAAGGATATATGACATGCAACTTACACAAAGCACACCGTTAAATTAAATGCAGCGAAAGGTTCTTTCAATGATATAATTTTCACATTGTGCATGTCATGTACTATTAATCTTGTCAATAGTCAAAGGCGGTCTTAAAAATCTCATTACGCCCTATATAGATGGAAGGAGGAGTATGAATCCATGTTATGTCCGATTAATTTTTTTTGCTTGTCAGTATAATGCATGTAACCTACTCATACCAACATTTTAGTGCATTCCAAATGTCTATACTACCGCCGCAATTCGAACTAAATTTGAATTCGTTTCTCTATTTCAATAAGAATCTACAATCATGATTGTTGCCAACTTCAACCATCATAGTTTCCTTGCTATCCGCCAGATATAAATCAGAATGACCTATAATGCAGGATGGCAGGCACACCATCATCAACAACTCCGTTTTTATAAGAGTAGAGATAAAATATATTAAATGTAGTATACCATGTTCATAACCACACCATGTGTATCACCGTTATATATATTCACACATGCATCGGTTTGAAACACTATGATAAATTCTTCAAATATCCGGATTCGCTTTTTATAATGAAGTATATATGATCTCTATTCATCTTTTACACCCACACAACCCTCTTATCTTTGTAGCTAGCGCTAACTTTCTCTTGTGCATGCACGCCCGCATCCCTCTCACCCTCCCTCAAAGATTCTCTAGCTCCATCAGCATAAATTGCGTCTTTTCACTTTAGGTCATTCACCCATGGTGTGTGTTGGCCCCCCAGCTCCTTCTTTACGGTGCACATCGATTGATATGCCTCTCTAGCCAGGTGTGCCTAGCACAAACACAAGCTTCCCCTCTTCTCTTGTCACCGTCCATGCCTCACTCCCACCACTCTTTTCATCGTTCTTGTACTCGCACACTCCTCCCCCTCGATATAGTATGCCTCTCGTACCACCTCCTACATGCATCCCCCTCTCTCTATCCTTCTCCTCGTGCCTCATTTGCTTCTAACACACACATGCATGTATACCGATCGATCTCCCAACATATACCTAGATCGACGTACCTCACAAGTTATGTCTCTCCTTTCTCTTACAAAGGGCGATTGATCTTCCTATGTAGTTATGTCTGCCTTACCACAGCCACATCATCCCCTCATCATTCGTGCATGCCTCTGACCCGTCTCTCACATGCACGTGCATACAACAAGCAGCCATCTCCTCTCTTATTGATATTCGGCGTGCCCTCCGTTTGTCTAGCAAGCCTATCCCACCATTTGTTAGAAGCAACTCCACTACCACCCCCTCCAACACTCTAGCTCTGTCTCTCTCCCAACCTTATTCATCTCCTGCACATATGCATGGATGTCGATCGATCTCCCTTAATACAAGAGGCAGATCGATCTCCTTAATACATGAGGTAGGCCTCTCTCCTCCTCCACACATATACCAACCATTGTACCTCTATAGTTAATTGGGCCTCCCTCTTCCCCCACCACACACCGATAGTCGAGAGCTGCAGGTAGGTATCCATTCCACAGAGACAAACTGCACACACTGGTGGAAAAAAGGCCTTTGGTCGCGGTTCGCAACTGCCATTAGTCGCGGTTGGGCAACCGCGACCAAATAAGCGCGACTAATGCCCCCCACCTTTAGTCGCGGCTGCTTAAGAACCGTGACTAACGGCCCGTCTACGTGGGCGCCAGGCGGCCGTCAGGCGGAGGACCTTTAGTCGCGGTTCTTCGCCAACCGCGACTAAAGGCCGCCATGAGTTTAGGGTTTAGCCCCCCTAAACCTGTTTTCTGTTTAATTTGTATTGTTTTATATGTTTTGTGCTTTATTTTAATTTTGAAGGAGTTTCATATATTCTACCGGCGGGCGAGGTTCGCCGAGGGCGGGCGAAGCGAGGCGGCGCGCTGCTGTGGGCGAGGGAGGCCGGTCGGCGGCGTTGAGGGCGGGCAAGCGAGGCGGCAAGACCGAGGTCGGCCGCTGCTGTAGGCGAGGGGCGATCGCGGGCGCGCCGAGGGCGAGGGCGATGGCGGCGGCGGCCGAGGGCGAGGGCGACGGCGGGCAAGGCGGCCGAGGCGACGGCGCGACGGGCGGCGTCGAGGGCGAGGGCGACGGGCGGCGTCGAGGGCGAGGGCGACGGCGGGCGGCGCCGAGGGCGCGGGCAGACGAACAGTGAGAATCGGAATCGGAGAAGACGAGAATCAGACCTTGTATTTATAGCCCCACCCTTTAGTCGCGGTTGGCGAGACCCGCGACTAAAAGGTACCCTTTAGTCGCGTCGCCTGTCCAACCGCGACTAAAGGGTTTTTAAGCGAGTTTTTTGCGTTCAGCGCCCCACCTTTAGTCGCGGTTGGTCGCCAACCGCGACTAAACGCTGCAGTTTAGGGTTTTAGCCCCCCAAACCTGTTTTCTGTTTAATTTGTATTGTTTTCTTTTTAATTTGTATTGTTTTACATTTAATTTGTGTTGTTTTATTTCTTTTGTGCTTTATTTTAATTTTGAAGGAGTTTCACATATTCTACGGTACTACATACATGCATATGAATGTACAATTTCAAACAAATTTGAAATTAGAACCAAAAAGAATTCAAGAGGAATATACAATATATATTCAATATCATCGGATGACCATATACAATTTTGAACAAGTTTCCATACATAATTTAATGCATATAAAGTTCTCGTCCTTTGTATCTCTGAACCGTCTCCAAACCCTACGAGGCAAATACAAATAATATGTCAAAATAAAACTAATTCAATTCAATATGTTAAAATACAAATAATATATCAAAAAATGGCTAAGTGTTGGCTGCCGGATGGGTATATATAGGGGAGGGGCTTTAGTTGCGGTTGGCACAGCAGCAAACCGTGACTAAAAAGGTGCCGAAGGCCTTTAGTCGCGGTTGTCACAGCAAACCGCGACTAAAGACCTCACGTCTTGTATGCCACAGCGCCACAGGCGAGGCCTTTGGTCGCGGTTCACCTCGAATCATGACTAAAGGTCCCATTAATCGCCAGTTCCTACAACCCGCGACTAATGGGGCTGGACGGAAGCCTGTTTTTCCACCAGTGACATGTCCCATCTCACATTCCAGTAGGCCAGCCACTCTATATCTTTGACGTGGGCACACACGAATTCGATGGCACTCTTTATCGATCGCGCGTGCACACACACACACACACATCATCCCTCTCTTTGATTCTATGGACACCTCAAGCCGATGATACTTCCACTCTCGTCTTGTGGATCGCCCCCTCTATATATATGTTATATCCAGGACTCTATTTCACACACATTGCATCTGTTAAAATTTTTGATTGACCCCCCCCCCCAAAAAAAACTCTCAAGAACCCACACACTATATCTCTCTAGGTTTGTATCTCTCACACAACCCCACATCGGTGGTGTACGTATAGAAGAAGAGAATAGGTGCACCATGCACGTACTCACGCCGTGCCCAGCCACACTCACTTGCGGGTACATTGGAGCTCATTTCTTTCTGAAATGGCAGCCCACGTGCTAATTTGAACACACATGGCGGTTGTTTACCTAGGGATGTCGTGTACCATGCGTGCACGAAACAAAGTTCGACTTGACGCGTTGTCGCGTTATTTTTAAATAAAGTTATAACGCTCAATGGCACGTACACAGAATATAAAACAATTTTTATGGAGAAAAAGGTAGTCCGCTCACTATATATAATGGAGCTGTCGCTCTTCAGAGTATCTCACACAAGGCTCCGGTGGCCTCTCTCTCTCTCACCGTTGGTCACTGATCCGTCCGCATCCCGTCCACGGGGAAAGGGAGGCGGTGGCTCTCTCTCTCACCGTTGGTCACCGATCCGGCCGCATCTCGTCCGCCGGGGAAAAGTCTGGTGGCCTCTCTCTCTCTCACCGTTGGTCACCGATCCGGCCAGCATCCCGTCCGGGGAAAGAGTGCGGTGGCCTCTCTTCTCTCACCGTTGGTCACCGATCCGGCCGCATCCGTTCACCGGGGAAAGGGAGGAAGTGCATCGTTCTCCGTTAAGCGGCGCCGAGGTAGCACGTCCGATCTGCGATACACGCTGTTCTCTCGACCAAGCTCTGGCGGCGGCGAGCCTCGCCACCTTTCATGATTCCGCCGCCGCCGCTCACTCCCTTAGGACAAGGAATATGCTTCTTTTTTGTCGTCGCATGTGTCATCAACTGTTATTGGCCAGTAATTGTTTCCTTTCTACCTCTTTTTTTGGAAACAGGGCTATCCATTTCACCTCGTTGCTATTGCGACCTTTTGGTGAACTGCACAAGTCACTTTTTTCTTAAGAGTGTGTGCAGTTGTACTAAAATGTCACACGGTCAACGTCTCTACATTTCGGTCTTGTTGCACAAAGGGAGATTGGTTTTGCTCTATCCTCCTCATCCAACTCCGAGCCTAATCTTCTCCAACTAGTTAGTCTTAAGAGAGGCGCAAAGGTGACCGGCTTCTATCTGTGTGTTTATTGTTTCATCAGCGGTCCCTCTATTATTGTAATCACACTTGATATCTTTGGAACAGGGGCCTTTCGGCTCTATTTTAGTGGAACTGCACAAAATGATCGGAATGTTGCATGCTCCAGAGAGCTACTTTTTCCCAACATGCCTTGTTGATTTAGACAGTGGGGGATGTTCTTGCCAATGAAAGCATGGATCAATTTTAATTTAACACCTTCTCACAATTTTGTCTTGATTGCGATGTAATTATTAGCTCGATCTGCTAATAATTGACATGCATTAGCAAGGAAGTTAGTTTTTTATTGTTTCGAAAGAGCATCGATGGCAAGACACAAGAAACAAAATCTGAAGGCTCACACCATTGTACAATTTCATGTCGCTGGAAAATTATTTGTATAGTACGTCAATTATGTAAACAAATGATGGAGCTTGATAGCATTATGAGAAGCCTCTTCATCATCCGGGTCCATGTGCCATGCACAAAATTATACTCCTTCGTTCCTAAATATTTGTCTTTTTTACAAATTTCAAACGGGCATATTTTAGAGTGTAGATTCACTCATTTTGCTTCGTATGTGTACTCCCTCCGTTCCTAAATATTCTATTTGTCTTTCCAGAGATTTCAACAAGTGACTACATACAGAGCAAAATGAGTGAATCTACACTCTAAAATATGTCTATATACATCCGTATGTGCCAGTCCATTTGAAATCTATGAAAAGACAAATATTTGAGTAGTCACTCGTTGAAATCTCTAGAAAGACAAATACTCCGGAGTATATTTAAAAACCGAGGGGGTAGTGCACAACCGCATGGGCGACTCAGCCCGGTCGTTGCGCCGCATTAATAGTGAGTAATGAGCAGTCAAATCATAAGCCCCACCTTTCCCACTGTAAGTTGCTCTGAAGAAGCAACCATCAATACGATCTTCTTTGAATCCGCTCATACTACTTTGTCCGTCACTGTTTATACAGCCCGCTTCAGAAAAAAAATCTATGGGACCAAGGCGACTAGCGATCAGCCTGAAAAATAGCATTGGTAGTTATAGCACAGCGTCTATTACTAGAGGGAATAATGCGTACACACATGCATGCAATGCTTCCACCCCGGGTACACACATGCATGCACTTACTCCACTCCGTAGTAGTACAAAGACATGGATAGAAAATTGTGGACTTGATTGCGGTTACCACGCCCTAATTAATTGAGCATTAAACCAAATGCGTCTAAAGTCTCTCTGGTGGTGGAAATGCATTGAGAGAAATGCATCATAATGAAGCGCGCCCTGTAAACTGTGACGGAGGGAGGAGTAGTATGAAGGTGCAAAACCAAGTATGCATACTACTATGCTTGGCTCTCCGCCTCTTCATGAAGTCGAACAATGATGGTACTCCGCATGTTGGGTACTACAGTGTATGCCTCTGACAATCTGACACCGAATGGACTGATGCATGTCCACCGAGGGTAGGTTGCATTAGTCAAAAGGCGTAGCGAGCTTCACCTTGTCCTGCAAGCTTCTCCTCGTTCTGCGAGTTGACGGGACACACCAAAAAGTAGTGCTAGTCCATACTCCCTCCTTTCCGGTTAATATGGCTTAATCTTTTTTGCGGGTAAATGAGAGAGATGTATTCACATATAAGCATTCTTAGGACGATCAACCAAGACATTGGTCACTAGGAAGCGAGGTACCCCGCAAAAAAAGAAGTAGGAAGCGAGGTGTTTCATCAAGCCGACTCGGCCACATTCAAAGTGCAGCAAGCACGGTTCGCACAAAGATGCGCCGCAAGGTTTGCTGACCTATTTACATGCTGAATAACAAAAAAAGAGGAAATATTCTGAGCGCTACTATTTGTAACAGGATATGAGCCAGAATTAAGCGAGAATTGTGGCGAGTGTTCCATGCAATCAACTTCCATTATCACATGCGAGTACCCTCGAAGAGAACCAAATGTGTTGAAGATTGCTTTATCACATTTTAAAATTATAATAAGAGTGCAGACGCTCCTCCATCCGGTTCCTGGTACTAGTATAGTACGTACCTTTATGGACTATAGTAGTAGTACTAGTAAACTTTGCACTTGGCTGTTCGGGAAGTCGAACAATAATAGCACTAGTAGTATAGTGTACGCTTCTGGCAATCTGACACCAAATTAACTGTTGCACGTCCACCGCCTGAGCGAGGGAGAGCTTGCATTAGTCAAAAGTTTCTCCTTGTCCTGCGAGCCATCGCTGCGCAAGCTTCTCCGATCTGCAACCTGCTCCTCGTTCGGCAAGTTGACGGGACACAACAAAGTAATGCTAGTCCATCTTGCCTCCTCTCCGGTTAATATGGCTTAATTTCAAGCGAGATAAATACACCATGCATCCTTTGTATATTTGTAAAAATACGGTCAGTGGACTTCATAATACGCTCATTGCGCTCAATATATATATATTTTCCGGTGTTCATACGGTCACTAGCTCACCCTGACTGATTATGTGTGTGCATGCATGTGTAGGTTGAGCACTTGAGCGTGACCGTGTGTGTTCTATCGTGTGCTCAGACATGCATGCATTAGGGCATCGCGCGCGTTTTTGCATCCATGTGTACGTGTGTATCATTGCATACACGTGGGGGAGTACGTGTAGGGGCACTAAGGAGCGGTCAAATCACACGATAAGTTAGTCGGAAGAAGCTACCATCATTTCACTCTTGAATGACACGTACGCAATATAAAATGGTTGATATGGAGAGAAAAAGAAAACCACTATATATACACTAGCAGGAGCCTAAGCTACAAGCCTGCTTGCTTAGGTTGCTCTCTTCACAAGCATAGAACGACGGGCCTGATCCCACAGCCGGCGGAAGGGAACAATGTTCTGCGTAGACACGGTCGACATCGGCGAGGGAGAAAACCCACAGTCGGTGCGTCCCAATCGGGGGTCACCGCGGTATGGGCCGATGCCGCGTCCCAACTGCCCTTCTAGCTACAAACCGACGTCCCAGGTAGTCCATCTTCCTTTTGGAGCCGGCTTGCTCCACTGCCGTAGCTCCATCTCCATGTCGATCTTTCTCTACTTCTACCGGATTCTACTTGTGATGAGTTTATGTCTCATGAACTAGTGCCAGTACTATTATTCTAATCAGACTTCTTCAATATCTTTGCCATCAGGGATGCTCAGGTCGATTTTAGTGGAACCGCACAAAAGCACCGTATGATCCGAGGGTGCCGGCCGTCTTTCCTTGACGGGTTCTACCCGCCAGGAAATTAAATCATGTTTAGGGTTTAGGGTTTAAGTCGTAGTGACCCCATCAGTAGTTTTCTTTCTTTCAGACACGCTCTCACAACTTTTTTCTTTAGTTGTGAAGTAAATATTAGCTATGATCGTGAATCATTGAGATGCATCAGCATGCGTGTTAGTTTTCCTTTGTATTTGATGGAATGTTGTAACGGGGCAACCTTGGAATAGGAATGAAAATGGAGTGGAAAATTTTCCGTTTTCCGGAGAAAAAATGGAAACGGAGAGAAACCAACGTTTCGTTTCGTTGGATCGCGCCATCGAGCAAAACCAACGTTTAAATCACATCTGTCGTGTTCATGTCTCACCCTCCTCCACGGCTCGACCCCACACGATCGCTCAGCATGCCACTCACCGCAAACCGAGTAGTATACCATAACTTTCCCTCCTGCTTGTCGATGGATCGCGCTATGGAGTACTAGCACTACTGTAAGAGATTGACGAGTTGGGGGAGGACAGCTAGCTGTAGCACGGACTCCCAAGAACTATTTACATGCATGTTGTAGCCGGCTATTGCGACCTTTGAACACGGAGTAGCCGCATGCACCTGGAAGCGGCGCGGGTGACGCTCTCTCGGCCGGCGCGCCGCTTCAATGCCGGCGCTAGTGAGAGGTCGCGTCCGCTCTGGCCGAGCATGAATGCGGCACTGACCGTTTCAGGCGGGAAGCACGCACGGGTGATGTAGAGGGTTCGGGTTGGTCATGACCGGCCGGGGCAGCGGTCCGGACGTGCGCAAACAAGAGATGTTGTATGTTAATATTGCTGCGTATATAATTAACAACATAAATAATGTGCCAGTTGGACAATTATGATTGGAGATGGAGATGGAAATGGAATTTTATGTAAACACGGATATGCATGTCTATGCCTATGTGTGTGTGCGCGACGACTCTCGCGACCTGGAAGTGGGGGCGTGTTTTTGATCGAGTTTTCTTTCTTGGTACGTTAGAAAATTAGTTTGTCTAATTCACATCAAGATGTTATTTAAGGATATCACATCTAAGCTCCCACAAGTATATAATCTAGCAACAAGAAACAAAAAAAACTAGGGAAAAAATAGACCACAAACAGAGTGGACATCAACTTAGATGTGACATAACTATGTCACATCTAGATGTGTCCTAGACAAACCCTTAAAAAATTGTTCGCCAGTTTTAGTTTCTTTTTTCTGGGAACGCGCGTATTCTATTAAAACAACTGCTATGGAGAGATTTTTTTCTCCATTATAGCCTCTTGTTTGATAGAGTTTCTCGCGTCTCGCTCTCTCACCCTCTCCATATCAAAACAAGATGACAGTGTCCACTCTATCTCTCTCCTCACCGGTGGTCACAGATCCGGCCGAATCCCGTCCAGCTGCGGGAGGTGAGGAGGTGCAGCGTTAGCGTTGTCGCCGTCGGCGACAGAGGAAGCCGATGCGCACTGGTCCTCTCGGAGCGGTAAGGCGCGACAAAGATCCTCCACGCCCTTGTTATTTGCCGTCATGTGGGTAGATCCGCCACCCGCCTAAACGACATCTCGCCCACCTGAGGTATAACTTCTTGTACTGGTCCAGCTCCCCAGGTCGCTGCGTGCGGGTTTTCTTCTATGCGACTACTCCCCAGCTCCCCATGCATAGTAGCTAGGGTTTGTCAGCTGGTCCAACATCACCTAATAGTACTACTATTATAGAGGAAATGCCACTCGAAAAGTTGTCCTGATTTATGCCTCGGTGGAGGTATACATGTTGTTTCGACAAAAAGTACATGGTGGTTGTGCGGTCATTGTCCATATGGTGGTAGTACTATCACTGGTTAAATGAAGAAATGCTTTTTTTCTCGGGTATCCTGGTTTAGTTCCATCAAGATAATTATGATGCTTCTGTTTGTTCATGTACTTTTCATTAATTCGTATTGACAATTGAGATGTCGTTGCTAACCCTTTTTTATATTTTTGGAAACAGCGATGCGTGTCTCCATACCCAGGCATGTCTTCCTCAATTTTAGTGGAACTGCACAAAATTGGATGGCCATTGTTGTTCCGGCTCCATCGTCCTCGCCACGTGGTTCTTCCTTCCTCGAGCTTGATTCTTGAGAAGAAAGCAGACCACAATGAGGATTTTTCGAAATTCATAGGTGCCTCACCCAAACTTGATGCCAAATGGATGATGCATCACCACGATGACCTATCGATGCTCATGGTTGCGCCTCATGGTTGCGTCGGCTGGTGAAGCTGATCGATTTTTGATGAAAAACAAGCTGTCTTCCATCGCGTGCTCTTTGCTTGTTACCCACAAAGATGATATCCTTCGTCAGTTCACCTTGGTTGCATTGGAGACGCAGTCGTCTTTCACGTTAGTGCAATTTTATCACACAAGTGGCTATGAACCAAATGTTTCCTCGAAGAAGGATCGACATTGGTACTAAGAGCATAAGTTTTTTATTGATTTCTAAGCCTTCTCACAACTTTGTCTCTAGCTCCCCTGTAATTTTATTTGTCCAGCTATTAACTTTGATTTAAAAATGGTGTGGACTAAAAACCCGGATGGACGTAGTAGCCCTCCATTTTTATTTACTCCGCATATTAGATTTGACTCAAGTCGAACTTTGTAATACTCTCAAACCTTTCCGATAATTGAAATTAAATTTCTTTATTTGTACACACTCTCACACGTTTAGATAATTTGGCGCATGTGTGGTTGTTCACTTAAGGGAGGGTAGTGTACCACACGTGAAGGACAGGAAGTGCGACCGGGGCGGCGTGGGCGTGGATCGTTAGTTCATCGGTAGTACTAGTTTTCTTCTTTGTACATTAAATAAAGAGTTTCGTTTCGTACTTACACAATTTAAAAGCGATTGTTATGGAGAGAATAAGAAAACCACTCCACTATATTTTAAATCGTATACACGAGAGTACTATATGGACGCAGCTTCATTGACTTAGTGCACCTGCCTTTGGATTTATGACAGGTGGGCCCAAAATGTGGTAGCTCACCATCATACAGCCAAAAGCAGGTGCAGTGAAGGCACCGAAGCTCAGTCCGTACTATAGTAGTATATATATATAAGCGGGAGCCTCAGCGCTTGTTCGCTAGGGTTTGCACTCTCCACACGCTCGCCGCACTACATATATGTTACACGCTGGAGGCTCAACGTTCATTTGCTAGGGTTTGCTATACTCACAGTCTCTCACCCTCTCTTCACCAGATCTAAACAAGACTGCGTTGGCCTCTTGTCTCTCTCTCCCCCTCACGGTGGTGAAGGAGGCGTCCGTATCCCGTCGCACCGGAAGGGGAGGAGGTGCAGCATTCACTCTATCGCCTTCAAGAGGGAGGCAATCCAATGCCGGCTGCTGTTCTCTTTCACCCAGCGCTTTGTCTTGGGAGGGCCACCGACCCCTTCTTCCTCGCTGCCGTACGTAGTGTGGGCAGATCCGGCCTCTCGCCGCACGCCTTGCCAAATCCCGACAACCCTAAGGTATAAGTTTCTTTGAAACCGTCGTTGCTCTAGCTGCTTGTGGATCTTTTTTGATCTGTAGTCGAATCTAGGTCTTGGTTCAAAGAGGAAAGAAGGGTGCGGTGGGTTGGAGCAAGAATCTAGGACGTGGTTCAATGAGGAAAGGAGGGGCGGAAAGTAGTATAGACTGGCTATCCAGCCGCTTTGTAGGTTGAAAAGGGAAAAATGGGGTAACCCAATACACACATCTGTAAGGAACCGATCTCTTTGTTGAAAAGGGAAAGAAACTGGGGGGTCGGGTAGTTTGTGCATGACTAGATTTGCTGCTCTCACATAGGAAGAAGGCTCAAAGAGAACAAATATGGGACCAGCGCATATATGTTGCTTGGCTACATACTCTGCATCACCCATTTATACGTGTGGACGCACATGGTGCTGGCATGTCCCATACAGCTATTTTGCTGTTGTTAATCTAAGAATGCCACCGGAAAATTGAAGCAATGCCACTGTTAAAAGTAAATTACATTTTTTAACGAATGTTGTTTCAAGAGAATGTCTCTGTTAATATGAATCGATGCAACCATTTTAGAAATGCTACTGTCCTACTTTGTTTTCCATCCAAGATAAGTTAGATGCTTCTTTCTGTCACCGTTTGTTTCATCCTCCTTTATCGGCAAGTAATTGTTTCCTTTTTTGCCTCTGTTAAAACAGGGGTATCGATTCAACTTGTTTCTATTGCGACATTTTGCTTCGCTACTCGAAACACTTATGTTTTAAGAGTGTTTTATGCAGTTCAACTTGAATGTCACACCGGTGACTTTGCTCAATTTTTGTGGAACTGCACAAAAGGAGATCGAGATTTGTTTCCAGTCTTCGTGGCGAGTTGTTTCAAATCTTGGTCTCAACCACATGATGTGCAGTGTGCTTTGAGATGTTTTGCTACTTGTTTTGGTACTGTTTTTCCCATTAAGTAGTGAACAAAAATGGGACCAACCCAGACATGATGCTTGTTGCTTTGTTACAACAAATTCAGCATCACCCCCTTTATAACCAAGTAATTGATGCCACTCTCAGAATTAACTACTAATCTATTTTAAGAGAATTTCTCTGTTAATATGAATCAATGCAACCGTTTTAGAAATGCTACTGTCCTATACTTTGTTTTCCATCAAGATAAGGTAGATGCTTCTTTTTGTGGCCGCATGTTTCATCCTCCTTTATTGGCCAGTAATTGTTTTCTTTTTTTGCCTCTTAAAACAGGGATATCTATTCAACTTGTTGCTATAGAAAATTAAATGTCACACCGGCAGCTTTGCTTGATTTCAGTGCAACTCCACAAAACTTGATTGGATTTTCTATTCGTGTTGGTAGATTCGTATTTTATGTTGGTCATCTCATGAAAGGTCAGTACAGGCCTTCATCCACATGATTGTACAGTGTGCTTTGAGATGCTGTGCTACTTGTATTGGTATTGTTTTAAATAAATGATGAATTGAAGCTATTGTATTGCTGTCTTTTCCCATTAAGTAGTGAACAAAAATGGGACCAACCCGGACATGATGCTTGTTGCTTTGTTACAACAAATTCAACATCACCCCCTTTATAAGCCAGTAATTGATGCCACTCTCAGAATTAACTACTGAATCTTATTTCAAAACTGCAACACTTGTTAGGGATTGGCCGGAGTATATGTTTAAGAAATGTATTATTCAGATAATGTCTCTGTTATTATATATCAGTTACAAACTTACAGTGTTTTACAAATGGTACTATCCTGCTTTGTAGTTCTTTCTACATGTTTAACCAAGGTATTGTTAAGATAATGTCTCTGTTAAAATGAATCAGTCGCATTGTTTTAGGAATGATACTTCTTTGCTTTTTCGTTCTTTATACATGTTGAAACAAGACATTGTTAAGATAATGCCTTAGTTAATATGAATGAATCACACTGATTGAGAATTGCTACTCTCCTGCTTTATTTCCCATTAAGATAAGGTAGATCAGTAGATGTTTTTCTTCTGGGAGTACAAGTCATCAACCCTTATTTCTCAGTAATTATTTCCCTCATACCTTTTGTTGCTTACAGGGATATCAAAATTAAAGCTCTGTTTTATTCCGACTTTGATTTTAGTTCAACTGCACAAAAGGAGCCAATGTGTCCAAGGAAAACTGCTGCATTCTTTGGGTCCAGTTGGTCGCTCCACTTTGCGTAAAGAAAACGATCCGTTTGCGCTACATTACAGAAGGAATGACCGAGAAGCTTTACAGAGTATTAGGCCTCCCACTATGTAGGCCAAAAGATGTGCCAATTTCACCTTTTCTTAGTTTGGCACCAAATCCCTCCATTGCTACAACCGGTGCCATAAATATTAGACACAGGTGACATGACTAGTCTGCAGAGACCATTGGCAATTTAACAATACGTGGAGTGCCCTGGGCAAAAAGTGCCCAAACTAGTACGAGAAGCGACATGACTCCACGATCATAGGCATTACATATTTTGAATGGGAAAAGATTGTCAAAGGTTAATCATTGATGTTAGCAAGAAGCGACAGGACTCCACGATCATTGGCATTACATATTTTGAATGGGAAAAGCTTGTCAAATTTTAATCATTGATGTTAGCAAGAAGAGGTTAGTTTAGTATATTGGAATTGGAAAACCTTGTCAAAATTTGCTCATTGATGTTAGCCATAAGACATGCATTTGATATTTTTGAGTGGGATGCCCTTGCTGTGAGCAGCGTCAATTGTTTTTTCCTATTCCTGTGTTCAGTTTAGAAGTAAATAGTTACTCTACTGAGATATTCCTGTGTTAAGCGTTTGTTTTGAATATTGTCTATGTAATGCCAAGCCTTGTGTTTGATTGCAAAGTTGAGCTTGGAATGTTGTGGCATGCGGCATTACGAGCTGTTCACCGTGCCTCCTGAGAATAATGCTTCGTATTGTTTTGCATGTTGTGGCATGCGGCATCACGAGCTGTTCACCTTGTTAAGAAGATCATCCTCCTCTGTTGTTTCCGTGCTTAAGAAGTTCATCGTCTGATGTTTCATTCATAGCCTATATGACAAGTCGGGTAGGTTAGACGTGAAACCATATGATCTTCCGACCAACTCATGATATTAGGCCGTGATTGGATCGTCGTTTTCCAAGCAAAACCGCTTGTAAAACTGACGCTTGTAAATTAAAGCAGATGGTCTCGGGCGAAGGCGCTTGTGAAAGGATCGAGATGGACCTAGAGGGGGGGGGGTGAATAGGTACAATTATAAATTTTAATTATTACTTAGCAATTTTAGGCAATAGTGCGGAATATGAAGGTGAGCCTAACAATTGCTAGTAAGTATGAAGTACAAGGCAAGTAACACAAGCTTATAAGTGAGTAAGTACAATATGATGTAAGTAAGTGCAAACCAAAACAAGTAACCACAAGTATAGAGTTAGGGTAGGAATAACCGCAACTCCGGGAGATGAGGATGTATGCCGATGTTCACTTCCTTGGAGGGAAGCTAGTCACCGTTAGAGAGGTGGATGTTACCACGAAGGCACACCAACGCCACGAAGGCTCACCCTATTCTCCCTTTGAGACAACACCACGGCGTTTCTCAACCACTAGTGGTAGACCTTGAGGTGGTCTCCAAACCCTCACAAACTTATCCGGGGTAATCACAAGGTCGATTCCTCTCCGAAAGACTCCTACCGCCTAGGAGTCTCCAACCTCCAAGAGTAACAAGATCGATGGGGATTTGCTCAAGACTTGCTCAAATCACGAATTCCTTGGGTGCAAAGAAGGAGGAGAAATGGATCTATCACTTGACCGGACAGCTTCTTTTCAAAGCTCTCAAATCCCTTGGGGATCTGAGATTTGGTGTGGAGATATGAGAGAGAGTGTGAGAAGTGTTCTAGGATTTGTTCAAAGTGAATGGTCAACCCCTACCCGTGGAAGGGAAAGGAATATATATATAGGTGGTGGGAAAAGGTGACCGTTTGGGGTACAGGATGGCCGGACGTCCGGAGAACGTCGGACGTCCGGAGGCCCAAATGGGTCCGGACGTCCGGCGATCATCGGACGACCGATCATTGTGAAAAGTGTGACCCACACACCAATGTACGAGATACGATGCGTCCGGCAGGGCGGACATCCGTAAGAATGCTTCGATGTGAAAGTGTCGGACGTCCGGAGGTTCCGGACATCATAAAAATGTTTCTGTTGTGGAGGTGTCGGACGTCCGGAAGTGTCCGGACGTCCGGGCAATCAGGAAGGACCGGACGTCCGTAGAGCGCCGGACGTCCGAAGGTAAGGTATATAGATAGCAACTTTGAGCAAGTTTTTCACAGATCCATCGATCCCCTCTTAATAGTCTTGGGATTCCTATACTCAAGAACAAACCATAAATGAAGTTAACATCTTGTATCTCCATTCTTGAGTTATATGCTTTTGTCCCTAGTCATGATCCATGTACACGGTCTTTGGAACATAATCTGAGATATACTTGATAAACATGATTAGTCCCGAGCATACGTGTTGTCATCAACATCAAAATATGATTAAGGGCATGATTGCACTTTCAATCTCCCCCTTTTTGGTAGTTGATGACAACTCATATGCATACTCATAATAGTAATCAGAAGTATTTGTTGTGGAGCTCAATAACCATAATAAGAATAAGTAGCGAGCGAGCTCCCCCTCAAAGTGATACCACAGATACTACTTAAAAACAAAAATGATGAGGGCTCCCCCTCAAACTGATGCCACAATAGTTGGATCACTTCATATAGATTCACCAAACTCATAACCAACAAACTCATAACATAGTTCAACAACTCATAATATAGTTCAACAAACTACTCCTAACATAGATTTCGATTACATAATGAGCTAGAGTAGTGCATATGGAGCCTACTCCCCCTTTGGCATCAAGCATCCAAAAACAAAGGGGAATGACACGAAAGTATTAAAGTTCATCCTCATCATCATCATCATGAACACCACTGCCACCGGTCTCGTCAAAGAAATCAGACCACTCAGACCGGAGGGAAAACCAAAATCGAAGGGGTCTGCAGGAAGACGCTCATCGTCACTCACATCATATACGCTTTGAGTCTCGCAGACGAGCCTTGAGTGTTCTTGGAAGTGACCATGCAGTGACCATATCGTGGTGTTGGGAGCAATGGAAGGTGAACATCTTCATCATGGCTGAATGAGCCTTCCCAAGAAAGCGAGCAATACGCCCAAAGGGGACATCCTTTGGAATGAGGATGGTTAGCGTGAGAGGGAAAACTAGCAGCGGTGTGACTAGCGATGGCGGGAGGAGGAGGAACATGGTCAGCCGCCATGTGAGGTGGGATGACCCATCTCTCATGTATATGAGTGCGTGCAATGGGAAAGGGAGCTGCCCTCTCGATAAATGCACGAAGAAAAGGTGCATGAGGGAAAGCCCGCTTGTCTTTGGAAGCTAGCAAGGCGAATCTCATGCCATAGAAAGTGTGGAACATTTATCTTCCCTTTAGGAGATGTGTAGAGGCGATGCATGAGATCAATGCAAGAGTCTGCTGCAGAGCCCTTGTCACCCATCTTGGGATAAATGGTGCGGATGACACAGCGATAAATGATGTTGAAAGGAAAACGCCAAATGGAGACTTGATTTAGACCCTTTTGTTTTTCAAGACTAGACAAAGATGATATGGGTCTAAGGAGATCCGCACAGACCGCAATGCCTTTGGGCTTATGATTGGGGTCATCCTTGTGGATTTTGAACCCAATGTCGGGAAATCCAAGTGCGGTGACAAACTCGGCATAAGATCTTTGTGAGGGCGATGTCGGAGGTCATCCATGTGACAGTGTTATCGGGAGCAAAGTAACATGTGGCATAAAACCGATGGATGGCAGCGTGGTTAAAATCGTGTTGAAAGGCGAATGGGGCAGCTAGGTTTGACGACTCAATGAGCTCAATGGCTCCGGATATTTCTCCGGATGAGTGCGAATGTGCTCAAGATCAATGCAAACATGAAGTGACAAGCCTTTAGGGATGACAATCGTGGTGAAGATGTCGGCTTGGACATTTGTGCGAAACGACTATCCCGAGAATCCCTAACAACGATAAATTGATCTACATCACGACGCAATTTGAGATATGAAGATTTGGGGACTTCATTGAAACGCTTAACATGACGGCCTAGTGATAGTGGAGGCTCAATGGAGATGTGACGGCATCACCTTGGGGTTGCACGGAGGAGGAGGAGGTTGAAATGTTGGACGGCGAGTGCCGGGCTTGGGGGCAGCGACGGGCGCCAATCATCGGGACGGATCCACCTCTTGAGCTCATCCTCAAAATCGACCCTCCGAAGAGGAATCACTGGACGAGCTGGGAGGACGAGCGGCACGTTTCCGAGGGCGATCTTCCTCCTGGGAGTCGTTGGAGCCACCACGACGAGACGGACGCGCTGGCCCTCTGGCGACTTGCTTGCGTGCGGAGTGCTTGGACCGAGGCATCATGCCCGGTAGTAAGAGCACCGGAGGAGCCGAGCGACGAGAGGCTCCGGCGTAACGGCTGGACGGGCCGGACGGCTAGTTGCAGATCCGCGGCGGGGAGAAACCCCGGCGAGGGGTACGGCGGCGGGCGGCTGCGGGGAGGACGCACTACAGAAACGGCGGCGGCGGTGGGCGGCTGCGGGGAGGACGCACTACAGAAACGGCGGCGGCGGCGAACTCAGTGGAGAGGATGGGGTTGGTTGACCAGAACCCTACGACGCAGTATATATAGTCCCTAGTAAAAACGTACGGACGTCCGGAGCCTACAGACGGCCGAGTCATATATGCGTCCGGACATCCGAGAACAGCCGGACGACCGGGTCTGAACCATCAGCCTGAAGAGGATAATGAAGATGATTTACGGACGTCCGGCGGCATCGGACGACCGGGCATCTTATAACGAGAATGGTTTTACGGACGTCCGAGTCTTCCGGACGTCCGGCTTCATTTGCTAGGCCAACTTAAGTGAACGTAGTGGACTTTACGGACGTCCGGCGTCTTGGACGACCGGTTGAAAATAACCAGCAGAATATCTGGACGTCCGGATTCTTACGGACGTCCGAAGCGAAATACCACACGGACGTCCGGAACCTACGGACGTCCGAGCCGTAAGTTTGGACAGGGGCTGATCATGATGATGATGAGAAAGGCATTTTCTCACGGTAAAAACTATTTTATGTAGTAACTCGGATCCCACCTTACTCAATCATAGCCATAGACTACAAGTGGTGGCTAATGCCACCATGTCACGAGTAGACATGACATGACACGTAAAGACTTGAACTTTAAGTGCATAGTCACTACTCCATCATGTTAAAGCACCATAGGTCTAGACCCATGGATACTTTGAGAGTGTTGGTTCTTTTTATGCATTGAGTAGGGCGAGAACATTCATGAATTGAATGTCTCCCCCTAAATATATGCCTACATCAAGACAAGACATTAAGTTTAAGCATGGATGAGTACTAGATTTCACATAATGTTGTCAAGCTCCAAGATACCAAGTTCACGTCTAAGTCGTAACCTTGCTTCATCCAATGGTTTGGTGAAAATATCCGCCAGCTTGCAAAATCTGTCCCAATGTGATCAATGTGAATATCGCCTTTCTCAACATGATCTCTCAAGAAGTGATATCTAATATCAATGTGTTTGGTGCGGAGATGATCCTTGGGGTTCTCGGCAATGTTGATAGCACTTTCATTATCACATAGAAGAGGCACATGCCTATAGGTGATACCATAATCCTTCAAAGTTTGCCTCATCCATAATAACCGAGTTACAACTGGCGGCAGCAATGTATTCAACCTGCGGTAGAGAGGGCAATACAATTTTGTTTCTTCGATGACCAACTTACCAAAGAGCGTCCAAGAAATTGACATGCACCGGAGGTGGACTTACGATCCACTTTGTCTCCGCCCAATCCGCATCCGTGTATCCAATGAGACAAACTTAGCATCCTTGGGATACCATAGACCCAACTTTGGGGTGTGAACAAGGTATCTAAGAATATGCTTAACCGCCTTTATGATGACTTTCCCTAGGGAAGCTTGAAATCTAGCACACATGCATACACTAAACATGATGTCTGGTCTAGATGCACAAAGATAAAGCAATGAACCAATCATAGAGCGGTATTTAGATGGGTCAAGGGGATACCGTCTGTGTCTTCGTGAGTGTTATTTTGGTTGGCATTGGTGTCTTACATGGACTAGCATCAGACATACCAAACTTCTCTAGGATATCCTTGAGGTACTTTGCTTGGGACAAGAAAATTCCTTCTTGAAATTGTTGAATTTGAAAACCAAGGAAGAACTTCAAATCCACATTGAGTGACATTTCAAAATTCTTGGTCATTGAAGCCGCAAACTTTTTGCACAAATGAATGTTAGGAGAACCAAAAATGATATCATCTACATAGATTTGGCATAAGATCAAATCACCCTTATCCCTCTTAGTAAAAAGAGTAGGATCGATCACCCCTCTCACAAAACCATCATCGAGTAAAAACTTCTTAAGATGATCATACCAAGCACGAGGTGCTTGTTTGAGGCCATACAAAGCCTTATGAAGTTTATACACATAGTCTTTGTGATCGGGATCAACGAACCCAAGTGGTTGTGATACATATACTTCTTCTTGTAGAGGACCGTTAAGAAAAGCACTCTTCACATCCATTTGATGTAATGTAAAACCATTGAAAGCAGCATAAGCAAGTAAGATGCGTATGGATTCAAGACAGGCAACGGGGGCAAAGGTCTCACCACAGTCCAACCCTTCAACTTGTGAGAACCCTTGTGCCACTAACCTTGCCTTGTTTCGGATGATTACACCATTCTCATCTTGTTTGTTCTTGAAAATCCATTTTGTTCCAATGACGTTGTGTTCAGTAGGTGGCCTCTTGACTAACGACCACACTTGGTTGCGTTCAAAACTGTTCAACTCTTCTTGCATAGCAACTAGCCAATCGTTGTCAATCAATGCATCTTGTACCTTGATGGGTTCAAAACTAGACACAAAAGAGAAGTGAGCACAAAAGTTGGTCAAGTGTTTACGAGTGACTCTACCTTCCGATATGCGGTGAGTATTTTGTCAACATCAACACGACCGCCACTCGTGGCATGATAGAGGTAAGAGTTTCACGAGGTTCAACTTCATGTCCATCATCCACATCCTCAACATATGGATCATTAATGTGTGGAGGAAGATCTTCTTGTTCATATTGCATTTGTTGAGGTTCATCATCAATGATTGGACTTTCTTGTTCTTGTTCTTGAAGATTGTCATGAGGAGGAGCTTGATCATCCTCTTCAACTTGGGCTAAAGGTATCGGTTGAGCAATAGGGGCTTGTGGTGTTATGAATGTTGAAGTAGTTTGATGATGTGGGAGACTTCTATCTTCTTCTTCATCATCATGAGGTTCTTGTTCCATAGGAAGAAGTGCACCAACACCCATGGTCAAAATGTCTTGAGAAGAATCTTCTTCACCTACATCACTTAGATCAACTTGCTCCCCATGGGAGCCATTAAATTCATCAAACACCACGTCACAAGTTTCTACAACACATCCATTGGATTTGTTGTAGACTCTATATGCGTGAGAGTTTGATCCATAGCCAACAAATATACCTTCAATTGTTTTGGATTGAAATTTTCCTAACCTTTCTATTTTGTTGAGGATGAAACATTTGCACCCAAATACACGAAAGTACTTGACATTTGGCTTGTTTCCAGTTAGAAGCTCATATGGAGTCTTTTCCAATATAGTGCGTAGGAAAAGCCGGTTTGATGCATGACATGCGGTGTTGATGACTTTGCCAAGAAACTATGTGGTGACTTGTATTCATCCAACATGGACCTTGCCATCTCCACAAGGGTGCGGTTCTTTCTTTCGGCTACACCATTTTGCTGAGGAGTGTATGGAGCTGAATATTGATGCTCAATCCCTTCATCACTGAGGAATTCTTCCAAGGTATAGTTTTTGAACTCAGATCCATTGTCACTTCTTATTGCCAAGATTTCTTTGTCAAACTTGCGTTGTGCTTGCTTGGCAAAGTCAATGAAAGTGATCTTCGTTTCATCCTTGGACTTAAGGAAAAACACCCATGTATATCTTGAATAATCATCAACAATGACAAGTCCATACTTTTTCCCACCAAGACTATCCCATGAAGGAGGCCCAAAGATATCCACGAAGGAGCTCCAAAGGCCTTGAAGTAGACACAATATTCTTGGGTGGGTGCTTTGATTGATGTTGCTTCCGGCTATACATGCACTACACACACGATCTTTCTCAAAAGAGACATTTGTTAGTCCAAGGATGTGATTACCCTTTAAGAGATCTTGGAGATTCCTCATGCCGACATGGGCTGGCCAGCGATGCCATAGCCACCTTGTCGGCCTTGGCCATTAGACAAGTTGCATGGAATGTGCTCTCTTCGAGAAATCAACCGTAAAGGTTGCCATCCAACTCTCCAACGAAGGCCACTTCAAGAGTATCTCTCTTAAAGACTTTCACATCCGTTAGTACAAATAGTGTATCATAACCAATGTAAGCCAATTGGACGAGAAAGCAAATGATATTTAAGGGATTGGACAAGCATAACATTTGCAAGAGACATGTCATTTGTGATAGCCACTTTACCCAACCCAAGTACTGTCCTTTTGATCCTCCACCAAACATAATGCTCATAAATGGTTGAATAGCTTCCATGAAATCATAGAGCAATTTGCTATCTCCGGTCATATGATTGGTACATCCACTATCAATCACCCATTTTACTCCACCGGAGAAAGCTACCTACACACAATTATTACTTGGTTAGAGGAACCCATTTTACAATGGGACCTCTCAAGTTAGTCACAAGAGTCTTAGGGACCCAAATAGCATAAAAACGAAATGCCTTTTGGGGACCAACAAAATTTGCATAAACTTCTCCATCCTTAGTCTTACGCGATTACATAGGATGGAGGCATGAACTCTTTTGGCTTGTTGAGAGTGGGCATGCCCCTTGTGGCCTTCCCACTAACACCCTTACCTTTTTCCTTGTGTCCTTCTCGTACAAAAGTTTCTTTTAAAGGGGTGGTGCAATTTTGGGAGGACGTCTTCTTCTTGCTTGTGCTTGGGTCAAACCCAAGTCCCTCTTTGGCGAACGCTTCATTGTGTTGGCTCAACATCTCATTAAGGTTCTTTTGCCCTTGAGCACATGTCATGAGCCCTTTCTCGATTTGAGCTTTGAGAAACCGATTCTCCTCAAGAATGGATGCTAGATCACTACTAGAGTTAGTAGAACATGCATCAACATTGATAATAGGAGATGAGTAAGCCTTAGCTAGAGTTTCAAGATAAGTAAGTTTGAGTGTCTCAAAACTCTTTGTAAGAAGGGTGAGCTCTTCTTCCTTAGTCTTGAGAGACACGGATAGAAGCTCACAATCCTTAGTGAGAGAAGCATGAGACTTTGCAAGCTTACTTTTATCATTCATCAACTCTTCACAAGAGCCAATAGCCTTTTTCAAGGAGGCAAGATCTTTAGTATGAACATCAATATTTGCACCAATTTTTAAGCATAGTTCATCATTTCGTGCTTCCTCATATTTGACTTTTCGCTCAAGGATTTCATATTTTTCCTTTTCCTCGATGACGAGGGTTTCGAGTTCCTTGATGGAGATGGTGTGCTTACTCACCATCTCCATAAGCATACGAAACATAGTGAGCTTCCTTCCTTTGAGGGAGCACATGAACTTATTAAGTTTAGCAAGCATAGGATCAGTTAGATCATCATCCTCATAACTATCCTCCGCATCAAGATACTCATCACTAGGAGTAGAAGGAGTGAAAAGAGGAGGGTTTGATCGTGGAGTTACCTTGACCTTGTCAGAAGAGCTTTGGTCCTCTTCTTCTTCAACCATGGCCTTTGCCATTAGGCATTTGTGAGCGTTGCCCTTGTAATCTTTCATGTAGTTGTAGGTGACCACGTCACCACTCTTGTTAACTAACCTCAAAGTGTTTTGAGAGTCTTGAGCAACTCCGGCAACACCACTAACATCATCCGGATCAGATTCTTCTTGAGCAACCATTGCCTTTCCATCTCTCTTCTTGAGCTTGGAGTTCAAAGGATTTGGCAACTTCTTCTTGGGAAAGGTCTTGGGAAACCTTGGTTTATCTTCTCTCTTCTCATAAGGGCACTCGTTGGAGAAGTGATTGGTTTCTTCACAGTTGTAGCATTTTCTTACTTTCTTCTTTTGAAATCTTCCCTTGAATTTACCCGCTAAACTTCTTGACAAAAGAGCCATGTCTTCATATGTAGGGCCCACGTCAGTTCAAACTCATCACCATCTTCGTCATCCTCTTCTTCTTCTTCACTTTGTTCATCTTCACATACATGCTTGGCCTTCAATGCAAGATTGATCTTTGATGATGGGGAACCATGCATGGCAAGATGTTTTGTGGCATTAGTCTTTGACTCTTCAAATAGTTGAAAGGTGGATACGATGTCATCTCGTAGTCTTTTCCTTGTTGATATGGTGTTGTCTTATGTCCCACACCATCTGATGGTGAAATGGAGCAAGAGCATGAAGTAACTTATCCACAAGGAACCTCTTAGTCATGTTGAAACCATCTTGTGTCTTGTCACACTCACATGACTCAATATCAGCAGTGAGTGTCATGAGACGCTCATGGAGTTGACTGGGGGTTTCACCTTTCTCCATACAAAAGTTTTGCAATTGCCCCTTGGCAATTTCATATTGAGCACTCCGAGGGTAGAAGTGCCGCTTTGGATCGTACAACAGTTTCCCATAGTTCCTTAGCACTTGTGATGTGTATGAACGGTCTCCTTTGTTTTTCATCCAAACCTCTCCTTATCCACATGATTGCAGTGTCATTGAGGTTCTTGTCATATATTTCTCTTGGTGTGGGGTTCTTTGGATCAACCACATGATAGCCATACTCCAAGATCTCCAACATCTCATCGTTTCCATGTCGAAGATGGTCCTGCATTGCAACTCTCCACAAAGGAAAATCGGAGTAGCACTAAGCAAAGGAGGACTGCCTTGAGGATTATATCTTGGTTTCTCAACCTGAGGTCTTGCATAAAGCCAAGGAACACCGGGGCGTGTTCATTGTTAGGAGGTTGTTGACCAAGTGATGGAGTAGGCACAGTTGGCCTTGAGGCGGCACCACCGAGAGTGGTGCAAGCACCGAGGACAACGTGGCTAGTCTCATTTGGACCAAGGCCTCAAGAGAAGCATCATGCTCCTCTTTTTGCTTAGCAAGGGCCCGTTCTAGATCCTCCGACGTAAAGGACTTGACTTCGAAGAAGCCCCGCCTTTATCCTTAGGATCTACAACCAAGGAGTCCCATCTGGGTTCATCTCGCTCTAGGGCGGTTAAGCCACAAGAATAGAGCACGAGGCTCTGATACCAATTGAAAGGATCGAGATGGACCTAGAGGGGGGGGGTGAATAGGTACAATTATAAATTTTAATTATTACTTAGCAATTTTAGGCAATAGTGCGGAATATGAAGGTGAGCCTAACAATTGCTAGTAAGTATGAAGTACAAGGCAAGTAACACAAGCTTATAAGTGAGTAAGTACAATATGATGTAAGTAAGTGCAAACCAAAACAAGTAACCACAAGTATAGAGTTAGGGTAGGAATAACCGCAACTCCGGGAGATGAGGATGTATGCCGATGTTCACTTCCTTGGAGGAAGCTAGTCACCGTTAGAGAGGTGGATGTTACCACGAAGGCACACCAACACCACGAAGGCTCACCCTATTCTCCCTTTGAGACAACACCACGAAGGCGTTTCTCAACCACTAGTGGTAGACCTTGAGGTGGTCTCCAAACCCTCACAAACTTATCCGGGGGTAATCACAAAGGTCGATTCCTCTCCTAAAGACTCCTACCGCCTAGGAGTCTCCAACCTCGAAGAGTAACAAGATCGATGGGGATTTTCTCAAGACTTGCTCAAATCACGAATTCCTTGGGTGCAAAGAAGGAGGAGAAATGGATCTATCACTTGACCGGACAGCTTCTTTTCAAAGCTCTCAAATCCCTTGGGGATCTGAGATTTGGTGTGGAGATATGAGAGAGAGTGTGAGAAGTGTTCTAGGATTTGTTCAAAGTGAATGGTCAACCCCTACCCGTGGAAGGGAAAGGAATATATATATATAGGTGGTGGGAAAAGGTGACCGTTTGGCGTACAGGATGGCCGGACGTCCGGAGGCCCAAATGGGTCCGGACGTCCGACAGTCATCAGACGACCGGCCGCTGTGAAAAGTGTGACCCACAAACCAATGTACAGGATACTGATCGTCAAAGCAGGGCCGGACATCCGTAAGAATGCTTCTGATGTGAAAGTGTCGGATGTCCGGAGGGTTCCGGACATCCGCAAAAATGTTTCTGTTGTGGAGGTGTCGGACGTCCGGAAGTGTCCGGACGTCCGGGCAATCAGGAAGAACCGGACGTCCGTAGAGCGCCGGACGTCCGAAGGTAAGGTATATAGATAGCAACTTTGAGCAAGTTTTTCACAGATCCATCGATCCCCTCTTAATAGTGCGGGATTCCTATACTCAAGAACAAACCATAAATGAAGTTAACATCTTGTATCTCCATTCTTGAGTTATATGCTTTTGTCCCTAGTCATGATCCATGTACATGGTCTTTGGAACATAATCCTGAGATATACTTGATAAACATGATTAGTCCCGAGCATACGTGTTGTCATCAACATCAAAATATGATTAAGGGCATGATTGCACTTTCAGCTTGGTTGGTCGATTTAGACTAGTAAAATATAGGAAGTACTTGACACATGATAAAAACCGCTGAACGACACTCGGACGATTGCTAATCCAGCCGCTAGTTGCTATTTCAGCCTTGCCCATGGATGGCATGATACACACGTATCGTCTGGTAATGTCGTCCATATAGTAGTGCTCGTAAAATATACACTGGTCTCTCAAATTACACGCGTAACCCGCCGGTTTTACTTATAGACCTCGGGCCCTCGGTTTCATTACGCCTGTATTTTACGCGTTGTTTCCGATGACGAGTAAATTACACTTGTATGTTAATACAGGTTTGAAATAAACCAGAGCTCCCAAGCGCGGCCTTACCCTTTCATGCCGTCTCAATTTCTCGAAGGTGCTCATAGGTGTCCGATGATCCTGGCTTCCTGAATGAGCAGCGGGCCTTTATGTCGAGACCATCCGTAGGGCTGCGAGGCCCTCTTCGTTGTCCTTCGAAGGTTGTTGCGCTTCGCCGTGGCGCCGAGCATTGTTAACATCGTCAATCGAACATGAGGATTCAAGAGATGACTTTATTTTGGTGGATGACACTAGGGACCCACTAGGGCAATAGCCGTGCGTCATAAGTGCCTCCTTATTATGTACAACTATATTTTTTTTGCTTTCTCCTGGTTTCCTGACATCACGGTCCCACACCATTGACAACCTATGTAGTCAATATAAACCATAGAATTGCACAAGGTGTGGCCAACAGCTGGGACCAAGCAGCTCGAGTAGTATTTGTGTTTTTGAGGCGTGAGCACTGCAGAGTTTTTCTTGGCGATGATTTCGTTGTTGTTAAGAGGAGAGCAGGGTATTAACTGGGCGGGCTGTGGCCCGTCTAGCCCGAGCCGATATCCAGCCCGGATACTAATTTTTCAAGATGAAAATGGCTAGCCCAGCTATACGTCTTTTGAGGAATACCGAGGCAAGGTCAACTTGTTATTCTCCGCCTATTTGGGCTGCAAATCTTTCCTAGGAGGGATGCATTAGGCTTAACAGGAAAATGGGCTTTAAAAAATAATAAATGGGATGTAATTATAAAAACTGGGCAGTAACTATAAAAAATGCACCAAACACGAAATTAGTTTATAAAATATTATTTATGGATTTTGAAAATCTTAAATTTTCATTGTTGCGCGCGCAATGTTTCATTGGATTTTTACGTAGTACAAATTTATATTTAATCTGGCTAGAAATTTCGGGATAAAAATATTTCGGAGCCCATCAAAATGTGGGAAATTTTATTGAATTCTGCCTTCAATGGTTGGTTCAAATTATTAATCATTGTCCTAGCTAGAAAATGGGCTGTACTTTTAACAAGCTGTAAATGGGCTGTTGTAAATTCCATTAGAATTCCAAAATGGGCTATACATTCTTACAAAACGCAAATGGGCTATAAGTTCTCTGCCACACACTTGTGGGCCTACTAAGTGACGCGTCCCCTAGAAAAATAAGTTGACGCGTATGCAAGGCTTTGCCAACTTATTATAGTCAACACACGGTTCTAGCAGCAGTGGCCGTTGGATGTCTATCCAACAGATGTCGTGCTTCTTCTTCAATCTCGGGTAGTCTTAGCTTCGGCCGCCCAAAAAATGATTCCTCCCCCTGACATCTAGGGTGCACCGTTTCGGAGGCTGACATGTGGGCCTACTAAGTTGGAGCGTACCAAGGGCTTTGTCAACTTAGTCAATATAAATGATTCTAGCTTCAAAGGATCGTGACGATGTCCATCCAACGGCCGTAGTGCTTCTTCAACCTCTGGTCTTCTTGGTCCGACCACCCAAAGCAGCGCCGGTCGTCTTGCCTTTGTTCACGCCTCCCGTGGCGGTGTCTTTGCCTTGAGGCCTCACCGCCCATACTACTCCCACGCTGGCGTGCCATCCTCCACTCACCCACACCCCCTGTTATTCTGCGGCAACGGCAGCCTCACACCGCAGCCGAACTAGTGAACCCTCGTACTCCTCTCCGCGCAGGCTTCCACCGCTGCGTCTTCCCCGGCTCCGCGTTGTCCCCTTCCTAGGCCTCGCCGTCGTCCAGACCACCGCCCTGGTGCTCTCAGCGCGGCGTGATCAACATGGTCAACGACCGACTTCCATCGGAAGAGTACTGTACGTGGAGAGGCTGACAGCTAGGTCCAGGCGGCCGCAAGGGAGTGCCTCCTTATTACGCGCAAAATAATTATTCCTCCACCTGACAGCAGGGACCCACCGGACGGGCCACCTTATTTCGCGAAAAAACGTTTCCCCCCTGATACGTCTCCAATGTATCTATAATTTTTGATTGCTCCATGTTATATTATCTACTGTTTTAGGCAATATTGGGCTTTATTATCCACTTCTATATTATTTTTGGGACTAACCTATTAACCGGAGGCCCAGCCAGATTCTTTGTTTATGCCTATTTCAGTGTTTCGAAGAAAAGGAATATCAAACGGAGTCGAAACGGAACGAAATCAACTGGAGACGTTATTTTTGGAAGGAAAGCTACCGGATAGACTTGGACTCTACGTCAGGAGATACGGGAGGTGCTCACGAGGGTGGGCCCCCCCTAGGGCGCGCCCCCCCTGCCTCGTTGGGCCACCGAAGCTCCACCGATGTACCCCCTGCACCCATATATACCTATGTATCATAAAACTTCCAGAACGGAGATTAGATCGGGAGTTCCGCCGCCGCAAGCCTCCAGAGCCACGAAAAACCAATCGGGACCCTGTTCCGGCACTCTGCCGGAGGGGGGAACCCTCACCGGTGGCCATCTTCATCATCCCGGCGCTCTCCATGACGAGGAGGGAGTAGTGCACCCTCGGGGCTGAGGGTATGTACCAGTAGCTATGTGTTTGATCTCTCTCTCTCTCTCCCGTGTTCTTGATTTGGCACGATCTTGATGTATCACGAGCTTTGCTATTATAGTTGGATCTTATGTTGCTTCTCCCCCTCTACTCTCTTGTAATGGATTGAGTTTCCCCTTTGAAGTTATTTTATCGTATTGAGTCTTTAAAGATTTGAGAACACTTGATGTATGTCTTGCCATGCATATCCGTGGTGACAATGGGATATCACGTGCCACTTGATGTATGTTTTGGTGATCAACTTGCGGGTTCCGCCCATGAACCTATGCATAGGGGTTGGCACACGTTTTCGTTGTGATTCTCTGGTAGAAACTTTGGGGCACTCTTTGAGGTTCTATGTGTTGATTGAATAGATGAATCTGAGATTGTGTGATGCATATCGTATAATCATACCCACGGATACTTGAGGTGATATTGGAGTATCTAGGTGACATTAGGGTTTTGGTTGATTTGTGTCTTAAGGTTGTTATTCTAGTACGAACTCTAGGGCTGTTTGTGACACTTATAGGAATAGCCCAACGGATTGATTGGAAAGAATAACTTTGAGGTGGTTTCGTACCCTACCATAATCTCTTCGTTTGTTCTCTGCTATTAGTGACTTTGGAGTGACTCTTTGTTGCATGTTGAGGGATAGTTATATGATCCAACTATGTTATTATTGTTGAGAGAACTTGCACTAGTGAAAGTATGAACCCTAGGCCTTGTTTCCTATCATTGCAATACCATTTACGCTCACTTTTATCTTTAGTTACCTTGCTGTTTTTATATTTTCAGATTACAAAAACCTATATCTATCATCCATATTGCACTTGTATAACCATCTCTTTGCCGAACTAGTGCACCTATACAATTTACCATTGTATTGGGTGTGTTGGGGACACAAGAGACTCTTTGTTATTTGGCTGCAGGGTTGCTTGAGAGAGACCAACTTCATCCCTCGCCTCCCTACGGATTGATAAACCTTAGGTCATCCACTTGAGGGAAATTTGCTGTTGTCCTACAAACCTGTGCACTTGCAGGCCCAACAACGTCTACAAGGAGAAGGTTGCGTAGTAGACATCAAGCTCTTTTCTGGCTCCGTTGCCGGGGAGGCTAGGTAAGTGAAGGTATATCTTTAGATCTTGCAATCGAATCTTTTTGTTTCTTGTTTTAGCACTAGTTAGTTTATAAAAGAAAACTACCAAAAAAATGGAATTGAGTTTGCCACATACGCTTCACCTTTTTAATATCTTTCGTGAGTATGATGGAAAGGAAAATTGTGCCAAAGTGTAAGAAGAAGAATGCATTAAATTGTTTGGCACTAAATCTTTGAATGATGAGCATGATTGCAATATTGTTAGTATGAATTCCTTGAATATCCATGATGCTAATGATATGCAAAGGCACAAGATTGGGGAAGCTATGTTTGATGAGGATGATATTTTTTGTCCCCCAAGCTTTGATGAGCAAATTTACTATGATGAAAATGCCGCCTATAAACATGTCAATTTTTGTGGCGTGCATTGGGTTTGTAAGTACACACCAAATAGGGAAGATAGATATTGCAAGAGGCATAAGTACTTAGAAACCAAATTGTTGCAAGAAGAGCTAGATGAATGTGCTGAAAGATTCAATATTTTTCACGCTCCTTGTGAACTTTGCAATGGACATGGTCATTTAAAACTCCAATGCTATTTGTTTCATGATCAAGTCATGTCCAAATATTGTGATAATATGATTACCCTTGAGCATCATAAAGAGCTTAGCCTTCTTTTGGGTTATGAAGAAATGAAACGTATAACTAAGGGTATTCCAAAATTTAATCTTGATAAAATTCTTGATTTTGATCTAGAAAAGATTTGTATGTATTGTGCGGTGAATTGCATTGAAAATCCTTATATTGCCAATTACATAAAGAAAAGGAAACAAATAGAGGATGAAAACAATACTAATGAAAGGGAAGAGACTTCCCAATATCCTCCTATTATTTCTTATGATGAATCAGGTAACGAGGACGAGCCTTCTACTCAACCAATCTCATTAATAAGGAGCTCCAAAAAGAGGATTAAATCCACACAGGATGTGGTGAAGAAGAAGAAAAGAAAAAGGAAGAGAGGTAAAAAGGTATCTCTCCCAAATAATGTTGCTCCTATTATTGTTGTGCCTCATGAAAATGAAGATGATACACTTGATGATGATCTCGTTATGCCTATTGCTTGTTGTGATGATTATGGTTGGGAAGATAATGATACTTCTTATGATCTTGAAAATCTTTTTGGCACTTGCTTGGAAGAATATAATAATTGCTATACTTAATGATGAGAGTGATTATGCTTATGATACGAAAAGGCCCAAGCTTGGGGAAGCTATGTTTGATGAGGATGACATATTTGAGAATATATTTGCTGCAATTAATGTTTGTCCCAAGCTTGGGGATGCTATGTTTAATAATGATAATATTTTTAGCCTCCCAAGTTTTGATATGCAAAGTTGTTATGATGATCGCATGCCTTCTACCTATGATGATTATATTGATGAAAGTGGGTTTGGAAGAGTGTCAACTTTAGGAAGTAGTGATCCCACAATATTGGAGGATGTTTAATCTTATAATATTTATGAAAGTGGATTTGGAGAGGTCATGACTTTATTTAGTGATGTATCCACTATTTGGAAGAGGTTTCAATCGATTATGATGAGAACAAAGTTGCTACTTATGATGATTATTGTGATAAAACTTATGCTATAAAGAGTAGTTATGATTATATTTATAAAACTTGTCATGATTATGAGTACCCTTTCTCTGAACATTACTCCTTTAATGTGGAAACGATTTATTGTGTTCAAGTCTCTTATGATACTCCCACTATTCCGCATGAGAAGAATTTTGCTTATGTGGAGAATAGTAAAAATTCTATACTTGTAGATCATGAAAAGAATGCTTTAGGTGCTGGTTATATTGTTGAATTCATTCATGATGCTACTGAAAATTATTATGAGGGAGGAATATATGCTTGTAGGAATTGCAATAATATCAAGTTTCCTCTCTATGTGCTTAAAATTTTGAAGTTATGCTTGTTTTGCCTTCCTATGCTAGCTGATTATTGTTCCCATAAGTTGTTTGTTCACAAAATCCCTATGCATAGGAAGTGGGTTAGACTTAAATGTGCTAGTCATATTCTTCATGATCCTCTCTTTATGTTTCAATTCTTATCTTTTATGTGAGCATCATTGAAATCATCATGACTAGCTAGGGGCATTAAACGATAGCGCTTGTTGGGAGGCAACCCAATGTTATTTTAGTTTCTTGCTTTTTGGTTCTGTTTAGGAATAAATAATCCATCTAGCTTCTGTTAATATGTGGTTTTATGTTTTAATTAGTGTTTGTGCCAAGTAAGACCTATAGGATCTTCTTGGATGATAGTTATCTGATCTTGCTGAAAATTCCAGAAACTTTCTGTTCACGAAAACAATTGTTTAAAATCACCAGAACGTGCTAAAATACTGATTACAATTGCATCAGATCAATAATCAAATTATCTAGGTCGTCCTATTTTGGTCGAATTGTTTGAGTTCCAGAAGTTTGCGTTAGTTACAGATTACTACAGACTGTTCTGTTTTTGACAGATTCTGTTTTTTCGTGTGTTGTTTGCTTATCTTGATGACTCTATGGCTAGTAAAATAGTTTATAATCCATAGAGAAGTTGGAATACAGTAGGTTTAACACCAATATAAATAAATAATGAGTTCATTACAGTACCTTGAAGTGGTGTTTTGTTTTCTTTAAGCTAACGGAGCTCACGAGTTTTACGTTAAGTTTTGTGTTGTGAAGTTTTCAAGTTTTGGGTAAAGATTCGATGGACTATGGAATAAGGAGTGGAAAGAGCCTAAGCTTGGGGATGCCCAAGGCACCCCAAGATAATATTCAAGGATAACCAAACGTCTAAGCTTGGGGATGCCGGAAGGCATCCCCTCTTTAAATCTTCGTTCATCGGTAACTTTACTTGGAGCTATATTTTTATTCACCACATGATATGTGTTTTGCTTGGAGCGTCATTTTATTTGCTTTAGCTTTGCTTGCTATTTGAATAAAGTACCAAGATCTGAAATTCTTAAATTAGGAGAGTCTTCGCATAGTTGCATAATTATTCGACTACTCATTGATCTTCATTTATATCTTTAGGAGTAGTTTGTTGTTTGCTCTAGTGCTTCACTTATATCTTTTAGAGCACGGAGGTGGTTTTATTTTGTATAAATAGATGAACTCTCATGCTTCACTTAGATTATTTTGAGAGTCTTTTATAGCATGGTAATTTTCTTAAATGATCCTAATATGCTAAGCATACAAGATTTGTAAGAATTCTTATGAGTGTGTTGAATACTAAGAAAAGTTTGATGCTTGATAATTGTTTTGAGATATGAAGATGGTGATATTAGAGTCATGCTAGTTGAGTAGTTGTGAATTAGAAATACTTGCGTTAAAGTTTGTGATTCCGTAGCATGCACGTATGGTGAACCGTTATGTGATGAAGTCGGAGCATGATTTATTTATTGATTGTCTTCCTTATGAGTGGCGGTCGGGGAATGACGATGGTCCTTTCCTACCGATCTATCCCCCTAGGAGCATGCGTGTAATACTTTGCTTTGATAACTTGTAGATTTTTGCAATAAGTATATGAGTTATTTATGACTAATGTTGAGTGCATGGATTATACGCACTTTCTTCCTTCCACCATTGCTAGCCTCTCCAATACCGCGCACTTTTCACCGGTATCATACACCCACCATATACCTTCCTCAAAACAGCCACCATACCTACCTATCATGGCATTTCCATAGCCATTCCGAGATATATTGCCATGCAACTTTCCACCGTTCTGTTTATTATGACACGCTCCATCATTGTTGTATTGCTTAGCATGATCATGTAGTTGACATCGTATTTCTGGCAAAGCCACCATTCATAATTCTTTCATACATGTCACTCTTGATTCATTGCACATCCCGGTACACCGCCGGTGGCGTTCATATAGAGTCATATTTTGTTCTAAGAATCAAGTTGTAATTCATGAGTTGTAAGTAAATAAAAGTGTGATGATCATCATTATTAGAGCATTGTCCCAGTGAGGAAAGGATGATGGAGACTATGATTCCCCCACAAGTCAGGATGAGACTCCGGACAAAAATAAAAAAAATAAAAGAAAAAAAAGAGGCCATAAAAAAGAGAAAAGGCCCAAATAAAAAAATAAAAAAAAATAAAAAAATTGAGAGAAAAAGAGAGAAGGGGCAATGCTACAATCCTTTTACCACCCTTGTGCTTCAAAGTAGCACCATGATCTTCATGATATAGAGTCTCCTATGTTGTCACTTTCATATACTAGTGGGAATTTTACATTATGGAACTTGGCTTGTATATTCCAATGATGGGCTTCCTCAAAGTGCCCTAGGTCTTCGTGAGCAAGCGAGTTGGATGCACACCCACTTAGTTTCTTTTGTTGAGCTTTCATATAATTATAGCTCTAGTGCATCCGTTGCATGGCAATCCCTACTCACTCACATTGATATCTATTGATGGGTATCTCCATAGCCCATTGATACGCCTAGTTGATGTGAGACTATCCTCCCTCTTTTTGTCTTCTCCAGAACCACCATTCTATTCCACATATAGTGTTATATCCATGGCTCACGCTCATGTATTGCGTGAAGATTGAAAAAGTTTTGAGAATGTCATAAGTATGAAACAATTGCTTGGCTTGTCATCTGGGTTGTGCATGATTTAAATATTTTGTGTGGGGAAGATGGAGCATAGCCAGACTATATGATTTTGTAGGGATAACTTTCTTTGGCCATGTTATTTTGAGAAGACATAATTGCTTTGTTAGTATGCTTGAAGTATTATTATTTTTATGTCAATATGAACTTTTGTCTTGAATCTTTCGGATATGAATATTCATACCACAATTAAGAAGAATTACATTGAAATTATGCCAAGTAGCACTCCGCATCAAAATTCTTTTTTATCATTTACCTACTAGGGGCAGTAGGAATTAAGCTTGGGGATGCTTGATACGTATCCAATGTATCTATAATTTTTGATTGCTCCATGCTATATTATCTACTATTTTAGGCAATATTGGGCTTTATTATCCACTTTTATATTATTTTTGGGACTAACCTATTAACCGGAGGCCCAGCCCAGATTTGCTGTTTTATGCCTATTTCAGTATTTCAATGAAAAGGAATATCAAATGGAGTCGAAACGGAACGAAATCAACTGGAGAAGTTATTTTTGGAAGGAAAGCCACCGAAAAGACTTGGACTCTACGTCAAGAGATATGGGAGGTGCTCACGAGGGTGGGGGCGCGCCCCCTGCCTCCTGGGGCCCCCGAAGCTCCACCGACGTACCCCCTGCACCCATATATACCCACGTATCGTAAAACTTCCAGAACGGAGATTAGATCGGGAGTTCCGCCGCCGCAAGCCTCCAGAGCCATGAAAAACCAATCGGGACCCTGTTCCGGCACCCTGCCGGAGGGGGGAACCCTCACCGGTGGCCATCTTCATCATCCCGGCGCTCTCCATGTCGAGGAGTGAGTAGTTCACCCTCAGGGCTGAGGGTATGTAACATTAGTTATGTGTTTTATCTCTCTCTCTCTCTCTCTCTCTCTCTCTCTCTCTCGTGTTCTTGATTTGGCACGATCTTGATGTATCGCGAGCTTTGCTATTATAGTTGGATCTTATGATGCTTCTCCCCCTCTACTCTCTTCTAATGGATTGAGTTTCCCCTTTGAAGTTATTTTATCGGATTGAGTATTTAAAGATTTGAGAACACTTGATGTATGTCTTGCCGTGCGTATCTGTGGTGACAATGGGATATCACGTGCCACTTGATGTATGTTTTGGTGATCAACTTGCGGGTTCCGCCCATGAACCTATGCATAGGGGTTGGCACACGTTTTCGTTGTGGTTCTCCGGTAGAAACTTTGGGGCACTCTTTGAGGTTCTATGTGTTGGTTGAATAGATGAATCTGAGATTGTGTGATGCATATCGTATAATCATACCCACTGATACTTGAGGTGACATTGGAGTATCTAGGTGACATTAGGGTTTTGGTTGATTTGTGTCTTAAGGTGTTATTCTAGTACGAACACTAGGGCTGTTTGTCACACTTATAGGAATAGCCCAACTGATTGATTGGAAATAATAACTTTGAGGTGGTTTCGTACCCTACCATAATCTCTTCGTTTGTTCTCCGCTATTAGTGACTTTTTTGTAACTCTTTGTTGCATGTTGAGGGATAGTTATATGATCCAACTATGTTATTATTGTTGAGAGAACTTGCACTAGTGAAAGTATGAACCCTAGGCCTTGTTTCCTATCATTGCAATACCGTTTACGCTCACTTTTATCTTTAGTTACCTTGCTGTTTTTATATTTTCAGATTACAAAACCTATATCTATCATCCATATTGCACTTGTATCACCATCTCTTTGCGAACTAGTGCACCTATACAATTTACCATTGTATTGGGTGTGTTGGGGACACAAGAGACTCTTTGTTATTTGGTTGCAGGGTTGCTTGAGAGAGACCATCTTCATCCTACGCCTCCTACGGATTGATAAACCTTAGGTCATCCACTTGAGGGAAATTTGCTGCTGTCCTACAAACCTGTGCACTTGCAGGCCCAAAAACGTTTACAAGGAGAAGGTTGCGTAGTAGACATCACCCCCGCTGTCAGCTCGGACCCACCGGAAGTGCCTCCTTAATACGCACAAAAAAAGAATACCCCCCTGCTAGCTGGGACCCACCATGGTGGGAGGGTGACTTGTGGGCCTACTAAGTTGACTGGGATGGGGGCCTTTATCAACTTTAGTCAATATGAACGACTCTAGCTCTAGTGATCGTACGATGTCCATCCAACGGCCGTAGTGTTTCTTCAACCTCTGGTCTTCTTGCTCCAGCCGCCCAAAGCAGCGCCAGTCGTGCCGCATGCTCCTGCCTCCCGTGGCCGGCTGTGCTTCCGCGGAGGCCTCACTGCCCCTACTATTCCCACCGCTGGCCAGGCCCTGCGGCGACGGCAGCCTCACATCGCAGCCGAACAAGTGAACCCTCGTACTCCTCTCCACGCGGGCTTTCACTGCCGCGTCTTCCCTGGCTCCCCATCGTCCCCTTCCTAGGCCTTGCCGTCGTCCACCGCCCTGGTGCTCTCGGCGCGGCGTGGTCAATGTGGTCAAGGAACGACTTCCATCGGACGTGGACTGTACGTGGAGAGGCTGACAGCTGGGTCCACGGCCGCAGCAAGGAAGTGCCTCCTTATTATGTGCAAAATAATTATTCCTCCACCTGACAGCGGGGACCCACCGGACGGGCCACCGTATTTCGCAAAAAAATGTTTCCCCCTGACTGCTGGGACCCACCAGCTACACCTTCGCATCCAAGGAAGTGCGTTCGGGCAAAAAAAAAAACAAAACGATTCGCCCCCCTGACTGCTGGGACCCACCAGCTACATCTTCGCACGCAAGGAAGTGCCTGACAGTCGGGACCCACCTGGTCAAAGCGTACGTAGTGTTGTCATTCTGGTCGCAAACGTGTACGTACATATATACTGGTGGATGTAGAGGCGCGCACGTGTCGTAGTAGAGGCGGCCAGGGTGCAAGAAAGAAAATACGGCCACGTATGTGTACATACGGGCGGGGTCTCGAACGCCTACTCGCGCATACGTATGGCGAGGGCTTGTTGAATCGGCTGGGTCGGAACGGAGAAACAACGTCATCGTCGTGTTCATGGGGAGGCAACGGAATGCGTCGTGTTCATGGGGAGACAACGGAATGCGTCGTGTTCATCGGAAGGCAACGGAACGCGTGGGAGCCAACCGGCTGGGTCGGAACGGAATGCGTGGTCGTGGTCATCGGGAGGGCTTGGACGGAACATGCGATGGAAACGAGGCCCGGCGTACCGCACAACGGAGGAAACGGACCTCCTACGGTCGAAACGAGGGTCATGTTGATCGGGAGGGGTGTGGCGTACCGCAAAACGGACGAAACGGACCTCCTACGGTTGAAACGGGGGTCCTGTTGATCGGGAGGGGTGTGGCGTACCGCAAAACGGGACTCCACGGGATACTGTTCATCTCCACCATCGACGCCCTCCAGCCTCCACGAGCTACTGTTCATCCACAGTCGACCTCCTCCAGCCTCCACCTACGACTGTTCATCCACGGGCTCCTGTTCATCCAGCCTCCAACGTGCGCTACTCCACCGGCTACTGTTCAACCAGCCCTCTCCAAGGGCTCCTGTTCAACCACCCCTCCACGGGCTACAGTTCATCCTGCCCTCCACGGGGTGGTCCGGTTCATCCAGCCCTCCACGGGGTCCTGTTCATCCAGCCCCAACGGGCTCAATTGATCGGGGGCCTGTTCATCCAGAGGCAACACCACGGGGTCCTGTTCATCCGCCCCCACCAGGAACTGTTCATCCACCCCCCCGCAACGCTCACTTTGTTCGTCAGGCGGCATCGATCGGCTTGATTAGCGGCGATGGCGAAGAATCGCTCGATCGGGTTCGATTAACAACCATCGATCGATCGCTCGGGTTCGAATGTCGTAGCCTGCGGTCAATCGCCGGGTTCGATTAGAGCCCAATGCCTCGCTTCGGGTTGATTAGAGCCAACGCCTCGCACACACATGTACGTAATACGAGAAAGCAGCGCATCGCTCGGCCCCCGACCTCCCACCGTAACCGGGAACTCCCCGAAATTTTCCTCGCCCTCACTTCTACCACGGTTTTTTCTGTCATGGACGACCCTAAGAATGTCATGCAGCTGCATCTCCGGCCCGCCCAGGACGAAAAGCCCATTTTCTGTCATGATTTTTTGTCATAGAAGTATAAGCCCACCACATCTATGATGATATCGGGTTTTGTACAATTATCGTCATAGAAGTGTCATATGTATGACAGAATTTTTTTTCGTTCGGCCCAAAATGTCACGGATGTGTCTTTTTTTTGTAGTGTCATCCAAGGGCTTTGTGAAGATATCTGCCAATTGCTCTTCAGTGTTGACGTGAATGATATCAATATCTTCCTTCATGACATTATCTCTAAGAAAGTGATGACTAACTTCAATGTGCTTTGTCTTCGAGTGCTGAACTGGGTTGTTGGCAATCTTGATGGCGCTTTCATTGTCGCAGTAGAGGGGCACTTATTTCAGATGGATGCCATAGTCCTTGAGTGTTTGCTTCATCCATAGAAGCTGAGCGCAGCAAGATCCAGTAGCAATGTATTCAGATTCAGAAGTGGAGAGCGATACACAGTTCTGCTTCTTTGAAGACTAACAGACAAGTGATCGTCCCAGAAAGTGACATGTGCCTGATGTAGACTTGCAATCCACCTTGTTACCAGCATAATCAGCATCTGAGAATCCAACTAGATCAATCTCTGAGCCCTTTGGATACCATAATCCTAGTGTTGGGGTGTAAGCCAAATATCGAAGAATTCGCTTCACTGCTATGTGATGCGATTCCTTTGGTGCCGCTTGGAATCGGCCACACATGCAAACACTAAGCATTATATCTGGCCTAGATGCACATAAATAAAGTAAAGAACCAATCATGGAGTGGTATACCTTTTGATCGAACTCTTTACCATTGGCGTCAGGACCCAGATGACTTTTGGTTGGCATTGGCGTCGTGTAACCTTTGCAGTCTTGCATTCCAAACTTCTTCAAGTAGTCTTTGAGGTATCTCTCTTAAGATATAAAGATGCCGTTGCGTTGCTGATGGATTTGAAGACCAAGGAAGAACTTCAGCTCGCCCATCATGGACATCTGATATTGCTCTTGCATCATGTGACCAAACTCATCACTGTATTTCTTGTCAGTGCTGCCGAAGATAATGTCATCCACATAGATTTGGCACACAAACAGTGCACCATCATATGTATTCGTGAAGAGTGTGGGATCCAGGGAACCAGGTTTGAAGCCTTTGCTCTTCGGGAAGTCTTTGAGTGTGTGTTTGAGGCCATATAGTGCCTTGTTAAGCTTGTATACCATATCAGGATGTTTTGGATCTTGAAAGCCAGGTGGTTATGCAACATACAGTTCTTCTTCAGTCTTGCCATTGAGAAAGGCACTTTTCACATCCATTTGATACAGAAGGATGTTGTGATGGTTGGCATAGGCTAGCAATATGCGAATGGCTTCAAGCCTAGCCACCGGAGCAAATGTTTCATCGAAGTCAATCCCTTCAACTTGGGTGTATCCTTGAGAAACGAGACGAGCCTGGTTTTGACAACTTGACCATGCTTATCTTGCTTGTTGTGATATATCCATCTGGTGCCTATGATGTTGTGCTTACGAGGATCAGGACGCTTGACCAATTCCCAAACATTGTTCAGCTTGAACTGTTGAAGCTCTTCTTGCATAGCTTGAATCCATTCGGGTTCCATGAAGGCTTCAGCAACTTTCTTGGGTTCTGATATTGAGACAAATGCAAAGTGCCCACAGAAATTTGCTAGCTGTGTTTCTCTTGAACAAGTGAGTGGACCAGGTGTATTGATGCTATCAATTATCTTCTCAATCTGTACTTCATTTGCAACATGAGGATGAACTGGACAAATATTTTTCTCTTGCTAATCATTGTCATTATTTGGAGGATTGTCTTCAGGCTGAGCATTGTCTTCAGGTTGATTAGGTGCAGAAATGATAAGTTCCTCTTCAGCCTGAGCCTCAGAAGGTATGATCTCTCCAGTTCCCATGAGCTTGATGGATTCACTAGGTGGAACTTCATCTAGCACATTTGGCAGGTGCTCTCTTTGCGAGCCGTTAGTCTCATCGAACCGCAGATCCACAGTTTCAACCACTTTATAGTGAAAGAGGTTGAAGACTCTGTAGGAGTGTGAATCCTTTCCGTAACCAAGCATAAAACCTTCATGTGCTTTTGGTGCAAATTTTGAAGTGTGGTGTGGATCCTTGATCTAGCACCTAGCACCAAATACTCTGAAGTAACTGACATTTGGCTTCTTACCAGTTAGGAGTTCATAGGATGTCTTCTTCAGAAGCTTGTGAAGATAAACACGGTTGATGACATGTCATGCATTATCAATGGCTTCGGGCCAGAACTTTCTTGGAGTCTTGTATTCATCAAGCATCGTCCGAGCCATCTCAATGAGTGTTCTGTTCTTGCACTCCATGATGCCATTCTGCTGAGGTGTGTATAGAGCGGAGAACTCATGAGTGATGCCAATGTATCTAGGTAAAGGTCGAGGCCGGTGTTCTTCAACTCTGTGCCGTTGTCACTTCTGATATGCTTGATCTTGACGCCATAGTTATTCATGGCACGGTTGGCGAAGCGTCTGAAGACATCCTGCACTTTAGTCTTGTAGAGGATTATCCTGCACTTCAACTCTTCTTCTTCTTCTTCTTCTTCTTCTTCTTCTTCTTCTTCTTCTTCTTCTTCTTCTTCTTCTTCTTCTTCTTCTTCTTCTTCTTCTTCTTCTTCTTCTTCTTCTTCTTCTTCTTCTTCTTCTTCTTCTTCTTCTTCTTCTTCTTCTTCTTCTTCTTCTTCTTCTTCTTCTTCTTCTTCTTCTTCTTCTTCTTCTTCTTCTTCTTCTTCTTCTTCTTCTTCTTCTTCTTCTTCTTCTTCTTCTTCTTCTTCTTCTTCTTCTTCTTCTTCTTCTTCTTCTTCTTCTTCTTCTTCTTCTTCTTCTTCTTCTTCTTCTTCTTCTTCTTCTTCTTCTTCTTCTTCTTCTTCTTCTTCTTCTTCTTCTTCTTCTTCTTCTTCTTCTTCTTCTTCTTCTTCTTCTTCTTCTTCTTCTTCTTCTTCTTCTTCTTCTTCTTCTTCTTCTTCTTCTTCTTCTTCTTCTTCTTCTTCTTCTTCTTCTTCTTTAGGAATTTTGATTACGCTTTGTAGGTCAGTGATGCTTCTCAAATCAAGGTTATGCGGCTCCGACTTCTGTTTGTCCCCTTCGATGGCTGCCCCACAGAAGTATATGTCCTCCCGAGACAAGAAATCGTGAAGCTCACCTGGTATGGAGGGCGCGTGTATGATGTGGTACACGAAAACATCATCTTCGAGGCACAGCTGAAGGATGGCGGCGCGTTGGATCTTCCCAGTGGCACGCTCCATGTACTCTGCATCGAGACCGATGACCCTCGTCTCTACCTTTTCGAGGGAGTTGGATACATTGTTGATCCACTTCCGAACAAACCTTGGGTGGACGGTGACGGTGGCAACTATGCTCAACGAGCCTTCGATGAGGACATGTTGGACGCTAAAAACCTGCATCTTGATCTCTTTCACCATTTGGAACTGCTGGAACAGAGGGCAATGGTTTGGAGAATTAGGATTATATGGATAGTCTAACCGAAGTAGTAGATGATTATTTAAAGAGGTTAAAACAATGTGAGCGATGGGGTTTGGATGCAAATGAAGACGAAGGGGAGGTGAAGAAGCCGAGGAAAATCGGTTCCCGATGGACAAGTAAATGGGAGAAGTGGCGTGTAGGAACTTGATTAGATGGCTAGGTTGACTAAACGAAAAGGCTATGCGGGTAGACTGAGGAGTCGTACCTGTTCGTGTACGTGCCCATCCTTCCTGATAGGTGGGACCTATGCAAATAGATAAAAAACGTGTCGTAGCTGGTTCAGATGGATATTGGCGCGTGCGTGGGAGACACAACATTCTCTCGTTAAGGAATACACAGTTATCCTCATCAAAAAAAGAAAAGACCCGTCTTCGCGCTTCCGCATGCACGAGAATTTGGTTCTGCTCGCAATATGGATGATATCTGGAGGATGAAGTGAAGAGGCATGCTAGCATGGGAGACCTATTTCCGCTATACAGTACTGTAGTACTCATGTTCCTACTAGTAGTACTAGTAGTACAACTTGGTACACTTGATGGTCAAAATACTATTCATCCGGTCCGCACAGTGAAGTGACAACACCCTGTGCCTGACACTAGTCCAGGCGGCGTGTTCGGGTTACCAAAGTCAGCCTCACCACACATGCCTTTGTCAGATCTGTCACCGCTTGTCTGACAGCATTAGCATGCCTCGCCTTGTCTCCCCTCCCATAGCACCACTCCATATCCATCTCCATCTCCGTCTCCATCTCACTGTGCCCCCGTGTACCGTCGCCTCGCTCGCTGATACGTCCATTTTGCATCATGCTTTTATATCGATATTTATTGCATAACGGGCTGTTGTTACACGTTATTTCACAATACTTATGCCTATTCTCTCTTATTTTACAAGGTTTACATAAGGAGGGAGAATGCCGGCAGCTGGAATTCTGGGCTGGAAAAGAAGCAAATATTAGAGACCTATTCTGCACAACTCCAAAAGTCCTGAAACTCCACGAAACTCATTTTTGGAAATAATAAAAAATATCCAGCGGAAGAATTTCACCAGAGGGGGCCCACCTGTTCACGAGGGTGGGGGGCGCGCCCCCTACCTCGTGGGCCCCCTGTTGGCTCTCCGATGCCCATCTTCTTCCATATGAGGTCTTTTGATGAGAAAAAAAATCATAAGCAACCTTTCGGGACGAAACTCCGCCACCACGAGGCGGAACCTTGGCAGAACCAATCTAGGGCTCCGGCAGAGCTGTTCTGCTGGGGAAACTTCCCTCCCGGAGGGGGAAATCATCGCCATCGTCATCATCGACGCTCCACTCATCAGGAGAGGGCAATCTCCATCAACATCTTCACCAGCACCATCTCCTCTCAAAACCCTAGTTCATCTCTTGTATCCAATTCTTGTCTCCAAGTCCGGGATTGGTACTAGTAGGTTGCTAGTAGTGTTGACTACTCCTTGTAGTTGATGCTAGTTGGTTTATTTGGTGGAAGATCATATGTTCAGATCCTATATGCATATTAATAACCCTGTGATTATGAACATGAATATGCTTTGTGAGTAGTTACATTTGTTCCTGAGGACATGGGAGAAGTCTTGCTATTAGTAGTCATGTGAATTTGGTATTCGTTCGATATTTTGATGAAATGTATGTTGTCTAGCCTCTAGTGGTGTTATGTGAACGTCGACTACGTAACACTTCACCATTATTTGGGCCTATAGGAAGGCATTGTGAAGTAATAAGTAGATGATGGGTTGCTAGAGTGACAGAAGCTTAAACCCTAGTTTATGCGTTGCTTCGTAAGGGGCTGATTTGGATCCACATGTTTCATGCTATGGTTAGGTTTACCTTAATACTTTTGTTGTAGTTGCGGATGCTTGCAATAGAGGTTAATCATAAGTGGGATGCTTGTTCAAGTAAGAACAGCACCCAATCACCGGTCCACCCACATATCAAATTATCAAAGTACCCGAACGCGAATCATATGAACGTGATGAAAACTAGCTTGACGATATTCCCATGTGTCCTCGGGAGCGCTTTTCCTTATATAAGAATTTGTCCAGGCTTGTCCTTTGCTACAAAAGGATTGGGCCAACTTGCTGCACTTTATTTAATTTTTTTACTTGTTGCTCGTTACAATTTATCTTATCACAAAACTATCTGTTACCACTTATTTCAGTACTTGCAGAGAATACCTTGCTGAAAGCCGCTTATCATTTCCTTCCGCTCCTCGTTGGTTTCGACACTCTTACTTATCGAAAGGACTATGATAGATCCCAATATACTTGTGGGTCATCAAGACTCTTTTCTGGCGCCGTTGCCGGGGAGTGAAGCGCCTTTGGTAGGTGGAATTTGGTAAGGAAAAATTTATATAGTGTGCTGAAATTTACTGTCACTTGTTATTATGGAAAGTAATACTCCGAGGGGCTTGTTCGGGGTATCTTCACCCCGACCAGTAGAGCAAAGAGTTGCTCCTCAACCTATTGAACCCACTGAAAATGAAATTATTCCCTTTGAAGTTCCTTTGTGTATGAGGGAAAAACTGCTAGCTAATGCTTTTACAGGAGATGGAACAAAACATCCTGATGAACATTTACTCTATGTGGATGAAGTTTGTGGATTATTTAAGCTTGCATGTATACCCGATGATGTTGTTAAGAGGAAGGTCTTCCCTTTATCTTTGAAGGGAGACGCATCGACATGGTATAGGCTATGTGATGATACGAGGTCATGGAACTATAAACTAATGAAGTTGGAATTTCATCAAAAATATTATCCTATGCATCTTGTTCATCGTGATCACAATTATATATATAATTTTTGGCCTCACGAAGGATAAAGCATCGCTCAAGCTTGGGGGAGGCTTAAATCAATGTTATATTCATGCCCCAATCATGAGCTCTTAAGAGAAATGATCCTTCAAAATTTCTATGCTCGGCTTTCTTATAATAATCAAACCATGCTCGATACTTCTTGTGCTGGCTCTTTTATGATGAACACTATTGAATTCAAATGGAATTTATTGGATAGAAATAAACGCAACTCTGAAGATTGGGATCTCGACCAAGGTAAGGAGTCAGGTATGACACCTAAGTTTGATTGTGTTAAGTCTTTTATGGATACCGATATTTTCCGTAAATTTAGCACTAACACTACTAGGGAAAACCCTAGCAGTAGCGCTGGTTTTGTGCTCACTAGTAGCGCGGGTAGGCGCGCTACTAATAAGGCGCCACAACTACTGCTTAGCAATAACGTGTGCCCGCACGCGCTACTACTAGGACGAATAGCTGCAGCGTTTGTTCACTCCCATGGTACTGCTAATGTAACTACTGGCAGCGTGTTTTCTCTCCATCGCTACTAGTATTCTTTTTTTATTTTTTCATTTTTAGTTTATTTATTCGCCATCGTACAAATATTGATACAATACCAGTTATGAGGTTTACATCATTATGTCCATAACAGTGTCAAATGAAGGTGGATTAGGTTCAAGTGGAGGCAATATGTGGTGCATGTCAAAAGTATACTACTAATCCAAACTTGATCTAGTTTGGACTAGTAGTACTTTCTATGTGCACCACATGTGGCCTCCACTTGAATCTAATCCGCCAACACAAGATATTTAATCATCATCATGGTCATTACCACCAACAGTATTTATTTAATCACCACTAACACTAGCTAATAATAATCATCATAGTCATTACCACCAACACTAGCTATTTTATCATCATAGTAATAGTGTAGCACATCATCATCCTGAAACTCATTTCTAGCTAGCTAATCACTCCTGCTGCTCTCTCTTAGGTAAAACAACATAAAACATGTGCATCTCTCCTCCCTGATCAACTTGGAGCATGCAGATGAACCTGTCTCCTAATCGTGGGTAGCGCCTTTGTTTACTGCCCCTAGTACTTCTCTGCACTCCCCCATCACATATTTGGTCCAGTCTTGCACTATTAAGCATCCGTCGCTAATCTTGAATGCACTAAAGTAATCTGTAGGATATCTTGGCCGTAAGTTGATAATACTCATGGTACCTTTAGTCTCGATCCCATAAGGCACAACATTCATCGGGAGTCCCTATTGAAGAACATCGTATGGTAACATACTTAGCAATGAAGTTTAGCTTCAAAATAATGCATGGAAAAGATGCACTGAGGACAAATAGTAAAAATATTACCATCCTTCCTAAATAGATGTGACCGTAGTTCATTACGAACACTATTGGTCGCACGTTTTCAATACTAACATTTCTAAATCCAGGAAGAAAATTTGTCTTGACAGTATCAAGATCCTCAAGCCATGAAACATAATGAATTAGCTCCTCGTAGTTTAGTTCAGCCTCGGGACAGTAGTAGGTCCTGTCTACCAAGCGCTGGACATGTTTGCTTCTGCCGAAATAAGTCGACAATAGAAATTAGTTGTCAACTATTTTTGAATAAACAATATCAAAGACATAAATATGCTTGAGGAACTTACATAATGGTATAATCGGAGGCGTCGCACATCGACCCGGATATCGGTATTACCTTCAATATCATCTTCCTGGACGAATATCAAAGGTGATAACCATATCGTGCTCAAATGCATAAGTCTTGCATAGTGCTCGCCATGTTTTGCATCCAAAATAGGTGTAGTCGTCTGAATTGTATAATTTTGCATGGAAAATATAACCATGCTCGGTCTTCAAATAAACTTTCTTTACCTCCGTAGTATGACTGAAACCTATCTTATCCAATACAAAAACTCTTGCATGGCGGGGATACGCTAGTAGAATAGTAAAAAATATAAGTTGAAGCAAATGAAGGAGATGTCATGCTTAATTACGAAAAAGACTTGTCGTTATGACTTACTATATCCACTTGAAGTTCTCGTCCAGCTTGATCTTTGAGCGCCTATCATCATCTAGGAAGATTCCGTCGCACAGGCCGCGCTCGTCTTCGCAGTATTTGCAAATACCGAAATTCTTTTCGTCGTCAGACATTTCCTATGTTCATAGTTAAAACATTAATTGAAAATCGATCGAAGACAACTACCAGGATACTCAACACACAAATCCGGGGCACTCGATATTTCCTACATATTCTGGCACAAGTCATGCCAAAATTCACGAAAAATCCGGCATGACCTTTGCTAAAATAGGACATATCGAGCGCCTGAAATTTGCCGGAACGGAAATGAATCAACACCCCGGCAAAACATAGGCCACTTGGAGGTGTAACCTGCAAACATGACTAGCCACTTGGATATTGAGCAACACAAGATATACATTTCAGAATATCTTATAGGACTCAAATTAGCATGCATTCAATAAGCAAAAGTAAATCATCTCATGCATCCATACATCATCGAATATTATGACTAATACATCACGAATAGTGTCATACATATAACATCACTAATACAACTAAAACCCTAGCACACGACGGGTATCGGCGCGGGCGGTGGACACCCACAAAGAAGGAACCATCACGGGATCATAGCTCCAGTGAGATCCTGGAGAACTGCCAGTATTGGAGAACACATGCTCCAACGCAAACAAGTAGCGACGGACGTGCGCGTCCTCCTCACCGACACGGTGACACACCACCTCATGCAGAGTCCTCGAGCCTCTGGACCATCATCGCCCACGCGACCGCCACCAAAGAAGGTTCAGGTCAATGACAGTGGCTCCTCACCAACCTGCGCCCCGATAGGTAGCGCCTCCCAAGACCACCCCGACGGAGCCCAGTCCCGGACATGGCCCATCTGGTCAAGCAGGTGTCGTCCTCCACCGACTCGATGACGAGGATGCAGGATAGGCATCGTCCACGTCGATGCGGGAAAAATTGCTTTAACTAAAAAATAGCAACAAGTTCTTAGTAACTAGTTCTATTAATTCAACTAGTTCTTACTAAAAATAAACTTACTATAAATAAAAATATTCTAATACCTAATTAGTACCTAGTTCTTACTAACTAATTAGTACCTAGGAACTACTGCCCTAATTACCATCTAATTTGATGAACCTATAGGGGTGGAAAGTGGTAGCGGATATTCCAATTATCCAACTATAAAGTGAAATAAGTGGTCAAATTTTACTCGTTTTATGATTCATGTTAGAAATTTGATTCGTTTCCACCCTTACATGAACCCTAACTCATTTGCCGCATCCGCATCCGATTTGTTTCCACTCTTACATGAACCCTAACTAATTTGATGCAACTAAAATATAAAAAACCCTAGGCGGAGGTAGGGGAGAGGGAGAACAAGCGTGCTCACCTCGGGTGCCTGCGACGAGGGAGGGGCAAAGCGGCGTCGAGGTCGAGTCGGGGCTCGGCGCGCGGATGGCGCGGCAAGGTCAAGGTCGGGTCGGCGGCGTCAGGCGTCTTTGAGGTCGAGGCGGGCGGCGTTGAATCTGGGGTCGAGGCGGTGTAGAGGGTGTAAGGAGGCCGACGGCGACAGCGGCGAGAGTGTGGACAGTTGGATTTGGGGAAGTGGCTGTGGGAAGGGACGAACCCGTGGTTAAGTCGAGAGGTAGCGATGGCGCGTTCGGGAAGAGCGCTACTGCTACGTTAGCTAGCTCACTTTCTGGGATACACGCTACTGCTACTCCTTTCTCATTTCCACCTTTTTCATTTAGTTTTCTTCACATTTTATTTTTTTCCTTTCACCTTATTCTATTTCTTTCATTTTCAATTACCTTTCTATTTTCTTTCCATTTAATTTTATGTCCTTTAGAAGTAGCGAGTTTAATATAAAACGCGCTGCTACAAGGAAAGTAGTGGTAGCGCGGTTCGTTATAGGTCGCTACTACTATGTGTAGCATATCGGCTAAGCCGTGGTAATTTTAGTAGTAACATGTTTAGGGCAGCACGCGCTACTGCTAGAACTTTATCTGCAGCGCGGTTTGCCCAGGCGCGCTACTGCTAGTTAGCACCAGCGTGCTTTTTTGACCCTCACTGCTGCTAAAGTTCTGTGTATAAGGTTTTACCTAGTAGTGTAAATATGGACTTGACTCTAAGATAGTAGCTTCTTTCTATGAATATTTTGCTACTTATGTTGATCTCCCCAAGGAGAAGTGGTTTAAATATCATCCTCCCGTAGAAGTAAAAGTAGCTGCACCTACTAAAGTTGAAGAAAAGACTGTCACTTATAATGATCCTATTGTTCCTACTTCGTATGTTGATAAACCACCTTTCCCTGTTAGGATTAAGGATCATGCTAAAGCTTCAACTGTTGTTCGTAAAAGTAATATCAGAACTTATACACCTCCTGAGCAAGTTAAAGTTGAACCTAATATTACTATTGTTAAAGATCTCTTGTCTGATAATATTGATGGACATGTTATTCAATTCTGCGGTGAAACTGCTAGAATTGCTAAACCTTGTGCTAAAGATAAACATAGACCTGTGGTAGGCGTGCCTGTTATTTCTGTCAAAATAGGAGATCATTGTTATCATGGCTTATGCGATATGAGTGCCAGTGCCAGTGTTATACCTTATGACTTATATAAAGAAATTAAGCATGAAATTGCACCTGATGAGTTAGAAGATATTGATGTTACAATTAAACTTGCCAATAGAGATACTATATCTGCAATGGGAATTGTTAGAGATGTTGAAGTCTTGTGTGGGAAAACTAAATACCCTGCTGATTTTCTTGTTCTTAGCTCCCCACAACATAGCTTTTGTCCCATTATATTTGGTAGACCCTTCTTGAATACTGTCAATGCTAAGATAGGCTGCGAAAAGAATGTTGTTAATATTGGCTTGGATGATATATCCCATGAGTTTAATTTCTCTAAATTTAGTAGACAACACCGTGAAGAAGAATTGCCTAGTAAGGATGAAATTATTGGTCTTGATTCTATTGCCGTACCTCCTAGTGATCCTTTAGAACAATATTTGCTATACCATGAAAACGATATGTTTATGAATGAAAGAAGGGAAATAGATGAAGTATTCTTTAATCAGGAACCTATTTTGAAACACAATTTGCCGGTTGAAATCTTAGGGGATCCTCCTCCACCCAAGGGTGATCCCGTGTTTGACCTTAAACCGTTGCCTAATAATCTTAAATATGCTTATCTTGATGAAAAGTAAATATATCCTGTTATTATTAGTGCTAACCTTTCAGAGCATGAAGAAAAGAGATTATCGAAAACTCTGAAGAAGCACCGTGCTGCTATTGGATATAATCTTGATGATCTTAAGGGCATTAGTCCCACTCTATGTCAACACAAAATAAATCTGGAAGAAGATGGAAACCAGTTCGTGATCATCAACGAAGGCTTAATCCTAAAATGAAAGAAGTGGTAAGAAAATAAATACTAAAGCTTCTAGAGGCAGGTATAATTTGTCCCGTTGCTGATAGTCAGTGGGTAAGTCCTGTCCATTGTGTCCCTAAGAAGGGAGGTATTACTGTCGTTCCTAATGATAAAGATGAATTGATTCCACAAAGAATTATTATAGGTTATAGGATGGTAATTGATTTTCATAAATTAAATAAGGCTACTAAGAAAGATCATTACCCCTTACCTTTTATCGATCAAATGTTAGAAAGATTATGCAAACATACACATTATTGATTTTTAGATGGTTATTCTGGTTTCTCTCAAATACCTGTGTAAGCTAAAGATCAATCAAAGACTACTTTTACATGCCCTTTTGGTATTTTTGCTTATAGACGTATGCCTTTTGGTCTATGTAATGCACCTGCTACCTTTCAAAGATGCATGATGGCTATATTCTCTGACTTTTGTGAAAAGATTTGTGAGGTTTTCATGGACGAATTTTCCGTCTATGGATCTTCTTTTGATGATTGCTTGAGCAATCTTGATCGAGTTTTGCAGAGATGTGAAGAAACTAATCTTGTCTTGAATTGGGAAAAGTGCCACTTTATGGTTAATGAAGGTATTGTCTTGGGGCATAAAGTTTTTGAAAGAGGTATTTAAGTTGACAAACCCAAGGTTGATGCTATTGAAAAGATGCCATGTCCCAAGGACATCAAAGGTATAAGAAGTTTCCTTGGTCACGCCAGATTTTATAGGAGGTTCATTGAGGACTTCTCAAAAATTTCTCGGCCTCTGAATAATTTATTACAAAAAGATATACCGTTTTTCTTTGATGATGATTGTGTAGAAGCATTTGAAAGACTTAAGAAGGCATTGATCTCTGCACCTATTGTTCAGCCACCTGATTGGAATTTACCCTTTGAAATTATGTGTGATGCTAGTGATTATCTTTGAGGTGCTATTCTAGGGCAAAGAGTTGATAAGAAATTAAATGTTATCCATTATGCTAGTAAGACTCTAGACAATGCTCAAAAAAATTATGCTACTACTGAAAAAGAACTCTTAGCAGTTGTATTTGCTTGTGATAAGTTCAGGCCTTATATTGTTGATTCTAAATTAACCATTCACACAAATCATGCTGCTATTAAATACCTTATGGAAAAGAAAGATGCTAAACCTAGACTTATTAGATGGGTTCTCTTGCTACAAGAATTTGATTTACATATTGTTGATAGAAAGGGAGCTGAGAACCCCTGCGCATAACTTGTCTAGGTTAGAAAATGTTCTTGATGACCCACTACCTATTGATGATAGCTTTCCTGATGAGCAATTAAATGTCATAAATACTTCTCATAGTACTCCTTGGTATGCTGATTATGCTAATTACATTGTTGCTAAATTCATACCACCTAGTTTCACATACTAGCAAAAGAAAAAGTTTTTCTAAGATTTGAGACATTACTTTTGGGATGACCCACATCTTTATAAAGAAGGAGTAGATGGTGTTATTAGACGTTGTGTACTTGAGCATGAACAGGAACATATCCTACGCAAGTGTCATTCCGAAGCTTATGGAGGACACCACGGTGGAGATAGAACTGCACATAAGGTATTGCAATCCGGGTTTTATTGGCCCACTCTCTTCAAGGATTCCCGTAAGTTTGTCTTATCTTGTGATGAATGTCAAAGAATTTGTAATATTAGTAGACGTCAAGAAATGCCTATGAATTATTCACTCGTTATTGAACCATTTGATGTTTGGGGCTTTGATTATATGGGACCTTTTCCTGCCTCTAATGGATATACACATATTTTAGTTGCTGTTGATTACGTTACTAAGTGGGTAGAAGCTATTCCAACTAGTAGTGCTGATCATAATACTTCTATTAAAATGCTTAAGGAGGTTATTTTTCCGAGGTTTGCAGTCCCTAGATATTTAATGACTGATGGTGGTTCACATTTTATTCATGGTGCTTTCCGTAAAATGCTTGCTAAATATGATGTTAATCATAGAATTGCATCTCCTTATCACCCACAATCTAGTGGTCAAGTAGAATTAAGTAATAGAGAGCTCAAATTAATTTTGCAAAAGACTGTCAATAGGTCTAGAAAGAATTGGTCCAAGAAACTTGACGATGCATTATGGGCTTATAGAACTACATATAAGAATCCTATGGGTATGTCTCCGTATAAAATGGTATATGGAAAAGCATGTCACTTACCTCTTGAACTAGAACATAAGGCATATTGGGCTATTAAAGAACTCAACTATGATTTCAAACTTGCCGATGAAAACAGGTTATTTGATATTAGCTCACTTGATGAATGGAGAACCCAAGCTTATGAAAATGCCAAATTGTTTAAAGAAAAAGTTAAAAGATGGCATGACAAAAGGATACAAAAGCGTGAGTTTAATGTAGGTGATTATGTATTGCTATACAACTCTCGTTTAAGATTTTTTGTAGGAAAACTTCTCTCTAAATGGGAAGGCCCCTACATTATCGAGGAGGTCTATCGCTCCGGTGCCATAAAAATCAACAACTTCGAAGGCACAAATCCGTAGGTGGTAAACGGTCAAAGGATCAAACACTATATCTCAGGTAACCCCATAAACTTTGGAACCAATGTTATCGAAACCGTAACCCCGGAGGAATACATAAGAGACACTTTCCAGAACGTTTCAGACTCTAAAAAGAAATAGGTATGTGGTATGGTAAGTAAACCGACTCCAAAACAGTTTTTAAGGCAATATTTCTCTGTTTTGGAATATTTAGAAAAATAGAAAAATAAGTAGCAGTTTGGGAAGGACACGAGGGCCCCACAAGGGTGGAGGGTGCGCCCTACCCCTCTAGGCGCGCCCCCTACCTCGTGGGCACCTCGTGTGCCTTCCGGACTCTGTTTTCTTGCATGATACGTATTTTGGTCGGTAAAAATTCATTATATATTCTCCCGAAGGTTTTGACTCCCGTATCACGCAAATATCCTGTGTTTTTGTTTCGAGCTGTTGCTGCTGCAGATTAGAGCAAGATGTCTTCTCAAGAGTTAGTAGGGGAGAGCCGGGTGTCTCATCCGGCATCGGAACCAAGGGCAACAAATGACTCTGACCACTTTGGGCCAGCAACGGAGGAAGAGATGGAGGCTGATTTGATGAGGGCAGATGCCACGGAGGATCAAGAAGTCACTTCTCGCCTCCGAGCTGGGTTCACAATGGGGGAACTACAGAGCTCAGCTATTCCAAACTCGGTTATCCCTTCCAATGTTAGATTTCTTTCTTATGAAAATATGAAGAGGAGTGTCACTTGTTCTCCTGCAGCTATGCAACACCCTTGGGTGCAAGGAGCTTTAGCCGTCACAGGAAAGCTTCGTAAGGAAATATTGGATCTCAAGCATCAAGTCAATAAGCTCGAAGAGGAGAATCATATCCTGAGGGGCATCGTCTCCAAGAATATTACACCATCAACAAAGAAGGAGACATAATCACATGGGTATGGGCACTCCCCTTGGCAACTGCCAAGCTTGGGGGAGGTGCCCCGGTATCGTAACACCATCACACTCCTATATTTACCGTTTTCTTAGTTCCATCCTATTAGTAGTATCTTGATCTAGTAGAATAAAGTTTATGGCATGATCTAGTTTTGAGTTTTGCTTTATGATCTCTCTATGTAATCGAGTCCGTGAGCTATATAATAAAGATTAGTGTTGAGTCAAGGGCTTGATTGTTTTGCCATGATATTGAGTGAATAAAAGAAAAGAGAAAAAGAATAAAAGAAATAATAAGAGTTCATATTGATCTTATTGAGAGTAATGGCTTCAGATAGGAAGAGTATGATGATTAAAAGTTTTTGGGAGTTGGCAAACATAGCTTTGGTCATCGTTGCAATTAATAGGAAGTAATACGGAAAGAGAGGTTTCAGATATAAATATACTATTGTTGACATCTTTTATGATTGGGAGCACTCATTAAAATATGACATGCTAAAGAGTTGATGTTGGACAAGGAAGACAATGTAATGAGTGATGTTTTCTTATATCTGAGATAAAGTATGTTGTCATGGATCATCCAACATGTTGAGCTTGCCTTCTCCCTCATGCTAGCCAAATTCTCAGCACCAAGTAGTGATACTACTTGTGCTTCCAAAAACCCTTAAACCAGTTTTGCCATGAGAGTCCACTATACCTACCTATGGATTGAGCAAGATCCTTCAAGTAAGTTGTCATCAGTGCAAAGCAATAAAAATTGCTCTAAATATGCATGATTGTTTGGTGTGGGAGAAATAAGCTTTATACGATCTTGTGATGTGGAAGTAATAAAAGCGACAGACTGCATAATAAAGGTTCATATCACAAGGGGCAATATAAAGTGACATTCTTTCGCATTAAGATTTTGTGCATCCAACCATAAAAGCGCATGGCAACCTCTGCTTCCCTCTGCGAAGGGCCTATCTTTTATTATTATCTTCTACCTTATGCAAGAGTCATGGTGATCTTCACCTTTCCTTTTTCATTTTATCCTTTGGCAAGCACAGTATGTTGGAAAGATCCTGATGGATATATCTAATTGGATGTAGGGGAGCATGAGTTATTATTGTTGACATTACCCTTGAGGTAAAAGGTTGGGAGGCGAAACTATAATCCCCTATCTTTCTCTGTGTCCGATTAAAACTCCGTAACCACAAGTATCGCGTGAGTGTTATTAATTATGAAGGACTAAATGATTTTTGAGTATGTGGACTTGCTGTTAAGCTCTGACATAGACTCTTTCTGATGTTATGATAAATTGCAATTGCTTCAATGACCGAGATTATAGTTTGCTGGTTCTCAATAAAGTTTATGATTCGTACTTTTGCATTGTGAATAGATTGTTACTTGAACGTAAGAAATCATATGACAATATCTATATATGTTGCTGCTATTAGAATAAGCATGATGCCTTCATGTCCGTATTTTATTTTTATCGACACCTCTACCTCTAAACATGGGGACATATTTATCGTTATCGGCTTTCGCTTGAGGACAAGCGAGGTCTAAGCTCGGGGGAGTTGATACGTCCATTTTACATCATGCTTTTATATCGATATTTATTGCATAATGGGCTGTTGCTACACGTTATGTCACAATACTTATGCCTATTCTCTCTTATTTTACAAGGCTTACATAAGGAGGGAGAATGCCGGCAACTAGAATTCTGGGTTGGAAAAGGAGCAAAATTAGAGACCTATTCTGCACAACTCCAAAAGTCCTGAAACTCCACGAAACTCATTTTTGGAAATAATAAAAAATATCCAGCAGAAGAAGTTCACCAGAGGGGGGCCCACCTGTCCACGAGGGTGGGGGCCTGCCTGCCCCTCTAGGGTGCGCCCCCCTACCTCGTGGGCCCCCTGTTGGCTCTCCGATGCCCATCTTCTGCTATAGAGGTCTTTCGATGAGAAAAAAAATCATAACCAACCTTTCGGGATGAAACTCCGCCGCCACGAGGCGGAACCTTGGCGGAACCAATCTAGGGCTCCGGCAGAGCTGTTCTGCCGGGGAAACTTCCCTCCCGGAGGGGGAAATCATCGCCATCGTCATCATCAACCCTCCTCTCATCGGGAGAGGGAAATCTCCATCAACATCTTCACCAGCACCATCTCCTCTCAAAACCCTAGTTCATCTCTTGTATCCAATTCTTGTCTCCAAGTCCGGATTGGTACTAGTAGGTTGCTAGTAGTGTTGATTACTCCTTGCGCTTGATGCTAGTTGGTTTATTTGGTGGAAGATCATATGTTCAGATCTTATATGCATATTAATACCCCTCTGATTATGAACATGAATATGCTTTGTGAGTAGTTACGTTTGTTCCTGAGGACATGGGAGAAGTCTTGCTATTAGTAGTCATGTGAATTTGGTATTCGTTCGATATTTTGATGAGATGTATGTTGTCTAGCCTCTAGTGGTGTTATGTGAACATCGACTACATAATACTTCACCATTATTTGGGCCTAGAGGAAGGCATTGGGAAGTAATAAGTAGATGATGGATTGCTAGAGTGATGTAAGCTTAAACCCTAGTTTATGCGTTGCTTCATAAGGGGCTGATTTGGATCCACATGTTTCATGCTATGGTTAGGTTTACCTTAATACTTTTGTTGTAGTTGCGGATGCTTGCAATAGAGGTTAATCATAAGTGGGATGCTTGTTCAAGTAAGAACAGCACCCAAGCACCGATCCACCCACATATCAAATTATCAAAGTACCGAACGCGAATCATATGAACGTGATGAAAACTAGCTTGACGATATTCCCATGTGTCCTCGGGAGCGCTTTTCCTTATATAAGAATTTGTCCAGGCTTGTCCTTTGCTACAAAAGGAATGGGCCACCTTGCTGCACTTTATTTACTTTTGTTACTTGTTGCTCGTTACAATTTATCTTATCACAAAACTATCTGTTACCACTTATTTCGATTTCTGCAGAGAATACCTTGCTGAAAACCGCTTATTATTTCCTTATGCTCCTCGTTGGGTTCGACACTCTTACTTATCGAAAGGACTACGATAGATCCCCTATGCTTGTGGGTCATCACTCGCCTCCCCCAGTACCACTATTCCCTTGCTAGCCGCTCCAGCACCTACACCCTTCTCCCCCGTAAATCAAGCCCCAAAAAACCTCCACCTTCCAAACTCCACCATGGCCGAACGCGAACCGCGCATCATCCATATGAGCCGCGATTGGAGCAATCTCCCCAGTGACATCCTCGACCTCTGTTGTTCGTGTATGGATATGTTGAGCGCCCTGTGGCTGGCTGCATGCTCGAGGGACATGCACACGGCCATCGTCAAAGCGAGGCCTAAGCTTTTGAAGACACCACGCTTGTCGCTATCTCGTGCAGCGAGATTGGCTCACCATGATACGGAGGTGTACATGATGCCCCTCGACTTCAATCCGATCTCCATTAGCCGAAACTTCGTTGCAGGTATTTACTGGGTCGCCGTACATCATTTCCCTCAACTTCGATCCGTTCACCATCGCCCGAAACTTCTTGGCAGGTATGTACTGGGTTGGCACACTAGTAGAAAAAGGGGCTTTCGTTCGGGCCTGACCAGCCCATTAGTCCCGGTTCTTATACAAACCGGGACCAACGGGTGCATTCGTCCAGGTTCGTGATCCCAGGTGGCCAGCCGGGGCCTCGCGGGCTTTGGTCCCGGTTTGTCTGGACCCATTTGTCCCGGTTCTAGGAACGAACCGGGACCAATGGGCCTCGCTCCTGGCCCATAACCATTGGTCCTGCTTCCAGCCACGAACCGGGACAAATGATTTGCCTATATATAACCCATCGCCACGAAAGCAGAGCACTCCACCCCTGCTGCTTTTTCTTTGGCCGGCCAGACGGAGGGCATTTGGGTGCTCTAGCTCACCTCCTATGCACATGAGGTGTTCAATGAAATGTCTGAGCCACACTAGTTAATATTTCTTCTCTCAAAACTCGACCTCCGAGCTCCATTTTCCCCGAGATTTTTCTAGGTTTAGCGGTCCGTCACGTCCCGTCTCCGTCTTCAACGCCGTTGATCGCCCGCGCCGATCTCGTCGCCGGCACCACCGTGCTGAGCCTCTTGTTCTTATCTTCTTTCTGAAAGAAAAAAAAATTCTTACTTGAGATAGATACTTGTCTAATTTTCTTACTTTTATTATACCTTGTTATTATATAGTGCGATGGTTCTGGTATCCGCCCTTGTCGGCCCTCGTCCTGTCTATGATTCGGATGTGGTATATATTATCTTTTTATAACTATTGGGTTCATTTATTGTTTATGACCATTATGCCGACCAACGTGACATAGATTTTATTTATGTAGGAGGTGGTTGAACCGGAAATTCCAACCGACCCTATTGTCGAGAGGTTAAATTTAGTCGCAGAAGAAAACAATTACTTGAAGGAGAAAATAAAAAAAATTGAGGAGGAGAAGATGATATTGGAGTTGCATGTTGTGGATGTCGTCGATGATCACAAGATCAAGATGGATGCAGTGCGGTTGAAGATTAGAAAGATTAGAAAATATGCCATTCATACCGAGGCTTGGTATCATTATGCCGTTGGATCAATTGTTACCTTAGTTGTGATTATGATCGCATTTGTTCTTGCATTGAAAGGTTTTACATAGTTTCAATGTATGGTCCAATCAATGGAAATATAATTCCACACTCTACGACTGAAGTTTAAGTTGAAAAACAAGTGCAACCTATCCTCATAGACTAATTCATTGCAGATAACACAGAGATTGTCATCCAAAGGTGATCTCCAATGCCTACGAATTAACAAGTCCTTGGTGTTGAGTCTATCAAAGAATAACAACCAACCAAAGACTTTGATCTTCATGGTGCACTTGCTATCCCACAACCACTTGCATGGCAAGATAGTTGGCAAATGAGAGTGCATAAGAGTGTAAAAGCTCTTGGCAGAGTAGTCACCAGATTTTCCAGGCCATATCCAAACATCTGGTAGTGTGATGTCCCTATGTAAATCCAGGATCCAAGCTTCCAAAACTTGCAACTCCAGAGCAGCCTCATGTGACAAAGGCAAGAAGAACATTGAGTAGAGGTCCTGAGAGATGAGGAATTCATGCACAGAGAGTTTATCATTAATAACAAAGGAGAAAAGCTGTCAGGACCCCGATTCAAGGTCACATCGATCTAGCCGGTAACACCTCATATCACTTTGCGGCCTCACGCACGGTATTCCTATGGGTGTCGCCTTACCATGGCCCATGACCGTTTGTGCCTTTTGGCTCACGTATATGATAGTGTCGCTAGCATCCATATGACAGAGAACCCGGGCCGACATGACTAGTCGTGAACCCAAAGTGGCACTAACTTACGGGGACATGCATACATGAATCAACATCGACCATGTCGATCGGCTGACATCGAATCCGGGCTGTACATGGGCTATGAGGACTCCGATGAACCGGGCTGCAGCAGGCTAGGCAGGACTCCGGATGTCACCGTGTGACATCTCCCCGAATGGACAGACACAGGAACAAAGTGAATCACATGGCGGCTAGTCAAGTGTTCTGGAGCAGTAGTGCTGGGCTAGCAGGACTCCGGTGAACCGGGCTGTAGCGGACTACTATGGCTCATGGAAGCACAAGACTACATTTCCCCATAAGAGAGGCTACCAAGGATAAACAACTAGGTTTTCGGATCCCACACATACCAAGCATTTCAATCATACACACAATATGATCGATATGTGTAAATACAACATGGCATCACAACATAACTCTACGACTCAAGTATTTATTCATTAGGCTCCGAGGAGCCAAGTATTACAAACATGGGTCTCATGACCCCAACATACAGACCATACAAGCAACAAGCACATGAAGAAGCTTAACTTGTCTGAGTACAGACAACTACAAATGAAGAAGGCCGAGAAGCCTGACTATCTACAAGACCCTGCCGAGGGCACAAGATCGTAGCTGAGGTAACATGCTAAATGTCGAAGTCCACACGGAATTACTAGCGAGACTGACATATCTCTAGAAAACATAAAATAGGCAAACGTGAGTACAAATCTACCCAACAAGACTTACATCAGAACTAACTACATATGCATCGGTATCAATAAAGGGGGGTGTTGGAGTTTGACTGCAGCAAGCTAGCTTTGACTCGGTGGCTATCCTGAACTACGACTGCAAGCAACTCTTTTGAGGTGGCGCACACGAGTCCACATATTCACCAATCAATAGACCACTATGGATCCGCTCCCGTCTACCTACGAGAACGCCATCCATAGCAATCACACTTATCTTGCGCATTTTAGAGTATCCACTTCAAGTTATCTATGAACTGTTATAGGCAACCTAGAAGTCCTTTACCGCGGACACGGCTATTCGAATAGATGGTGTTAACCCTGCAGGGGTGTACTTCTTCATACATGTTTCAACCACTTAGCGTCTGCACATGACATGTGCTCGGCAGACTTCAAGCGAAAGCCAACGTGGGTGTAGACCACAACCTACCTAAACACCCAAGTCTCTAGTCCAGTTTTATCGCCTATTAAGGTTCCATCCACAGGGAGTTCGGCCGAGGTTTCCACATACGGCCCCGAACAATGTGTACAGGGTTCCGCGACACCAAACGGGCGCCCGGTATACCCGGCCACGTGCCTACCGCATCACAGCCAACCCCTCTGGTCAGTGCTGCGCACGACCTCTAGCATACTACAAACACCAGAAACTACTTGCAACTCCTGGACAGAGGACTAGTGTGGTTAAGAAGTCGAGCGGGGTCATATTTCAGGGCCCAATGCATGGTAGTAGCTGTTTCATGAATCACAAACACAGAACTCAGTTCCTGAGGACGGCCTCAATGAGACAACCCACCATGTACTCCTACATGGCCTCTCACCGCTACCTTTACCAAATCATGTTCACACACTTAGCTCACACACAGTAGGACATGTTCCTCACCATTCCAATTCATTCCCGATGAATCAGACCCGACTCAACTCTAAGCAGTAGCAGGTATGACAAACAAGTATGAATGAGTAGGCACATCAGGGCTCAAACAACTCCTACTCATGCTAGTGGGTTTCATCTATTTACTGTGGCAATGACAGGTCATGCAGAGGAACGGGGTTCAACTACTGCAGCATGTAACAGTTGAATCGTTATTGTCCTAATGCAATAAAAGAGAGTAGAAGCGAGAGAGTGGGATTGTATCAGAATGAACAAGGGGGTTCTGCTTGCCTGGCACTTCTAAAGATAATATAGTCCTTCATCGGTGTCATCGAACTCATCGTTGGAACCTCGTCTACTGAGCGGGGACAAATACCGGCAAACAAGGAAGAACACAATCAATGCAATGCAACAATGTGATGCATGATCATGACATGGCAATATGTTGTGGTTTTAGCTAATGCAACTAGAAACCAGATTAAATGAAGTTGGTTTGAACCAAGGGTTCAAATTCAAACTCCATATGTGCTTATTTAAATGCCAATTATGCAAATTGCCATATACGGCAACCGTATGTTGTTCAAACATGCATGCAAATAGTACAGATGGATAGATTGGATTTTTCTGATCATTTTTCATATATAATTTGTTTGATTTGGAGTTACAGACTAATTTCTATGAATTTTTGAAGTTAGCATTATTTTCTGAAATTTCCTGAATAAGAATAAATCCAGAAAATAATTAATTGCGTTAGCGCTGCGTCACTGTGATGTCAGCGGTCAATGAGTCAGCCCAGGTCAAACTGACCAGTGGGTCCACTGCTCAGTGACCCAGTGCATCCTAGGGTCAATGAGAGGTGGGTCCGGTCAACAGCCACGTCAGCAAAGTCAACCTGATGTGTGGGCCCGGTGGGTTAGTCTAAGTTAAACAGGGAATAAATCCTGGGGTTAATTAGCGCGTGGGGCCCATCCGTCGGTGGCGTAGTGATTAGCTAATGGCGTCATTAGTGTTAACTAAGTGTGCCACGTCGGCTCGTCGGAGTCCCACAGGCGGCGACCAAAGCTACGGCGGAAGCTCGCCGGGGCTGCGCTACAGGCGGCGTCTGGACGCGGGAAGGCCACCAGAAGGTAGCCCGAGCACGCCCGCATCTAGCTAGCCACACGGGAGGCTGCGTGGTCACCGGAATCGACGACGGCGAGGGCATCCGCGGTGGCCGGAGTTCAGACGTGGAAGGGGTCGACGCTACGGTTCACTAGAGGAGAAACCGAAGGGTGCTGCGTGCTCCTGGGAGTGCAGTGAACACGGTGACGTGCTCAGGTGCGAGCTGGGGTGGCCCTGGTCACGACGGTGAGGAACAACGGCGGTGATGAGCTCTCGAGTCCGGTGGTCAGTGCGGCTATGGCACACAAACGAGGAAGAGAGGAGAGGGGAAATGACGAGGTGCTCACGGCCATGCCATCGGAGTGCCCAGCAGGCTCGGGGGATGTCCGGTGCAGGCGGAACGGCGGTGACGATCTCGGCGGACTGAGGTTGAAGAAGATGGTGTGGTCGGTGTTTGAGGGCGTCCGGGCTTGCGCTTGTTGAGGGGGAAGCTTCACGGCGTCGAGGCAGACAGCGGGGATAGCACGGAGAGGCGCGGGGACGGCTGTGGCCTCGGTGGTCGGCGATGGTGGCGACGGTGGCGTTCGGCCGTGCGTGTGAGAGAGAGACAGAGGGGAGGAGGAGCACGGGGAGAGTGAGAGAGGGCTAGAGGGGTTGGGTGGCGCCCTTAGCCAGCTCCAGGCAGTCGGCGGCAAGCAGGAGGTGGCGAGCTACTGGTAGCCAGCGTCATGTGCTCTGCGTCAAGCTGGCCTTGAGGTGGAAGACGCCTCTGCCCCTGGTGGGCTGGGCCGGCCTACTGGGGCGGCATGCTACAATAGTGGGCTAGACCAGCTGGGCCTGCGGGTAGGTTGCCAGGTAAGTGGCTGGCCCACGTGCTGTTCTCTCTCTCTCTCTCTGCTTATTCTGTTTCTGTTTTCCAATTTTATTCCTCTGTTTTGAATTAGTAAAAATGCTAATTCATTTTTAAAACTCCCGAGACAAATTGTGGACACTAGTTGGTTTATTTCAAAGGCCCACAAATCATTCCAGGATATTTGGAGCATCTAATATATATATATAATTCGAATGCCCCAATTCAAATACATTAATATTTAATTCAAAAATCCAGGAATGACCTAGAAATATGTTCATCATTTTTGGCAGAGGTTTTCGCCTTTATCAGAAATCATGAACATTTTCAAAGGCATTTTGGGATCATTGAAAATGATTTTATTTCAACCTATTTGAATTCATTTGGTGCTAGGGCTTGGATCAATCCCCATTTCAAGTTTCATGAAATTTAAACATGATGCATGGATGCAATGCCACTAGTTACAAGCAAACTCTAGGGCTGTGACAACTCACCCCCACTAAACAAGAATCTCGTCCCGAGATTCGAGACGTGAGGTAAGAAGACAGAGGGGACACAAGCTAACACAATCTTCATGATCCAACTTTGCTTCTCGAAGATGTTGATTCATTGCTTCAAATTGATCTAAATGTCTTTGCTTTCAAGATCTTCACCCAACATGATGACGACAGAAGGAAAATCTATAGAAAACGATCTTCTCAAAGATCGAGCACTGAAGATCAACTCATGGAGTGAGACTTTGGAAACATCTCTTGAGCTGAGGCACAAAACACACATCAAGACGGATGGAAAGAAACTGATAACAAAGGTTCAATTTGACAGGCAACAATTCCACTCTTAGATAATATGGTGCATGGGTTTCAAAGTAGCAAGGAGTTAATTGCCATGACTCCATAACGAGACACCTCGGGGAAGGTGACTCATAGAATTATTCCCTTAAGTGGAAAAAGAATTACTTTTGATCCATAGATCATTGAAACTCTTCATAACAGCCTGAGGCAATTCAAAGTTGATCGATCGAAGGGATTCAAAAGAATGTCATACCCAGTTTGGAAAGGAAACTACGGTTATAGAACAACTCGGCAAAAGGAAGGCACATTCCAATTGATACCGAGGATATAACCTAGTGTCTGAGCGTGCTCTCAAGAACTTGAGCATTTCCGTATTCATCAAGGTTTAACCAACATCCGTGCCGAGGATCCTGGCAACACAACATACTACCATGATGAATAATGATGGAGGATGCAGATGCAAAGGAAGATAACACTTTCTCAAATTTCACCATGACTGGGCCAAGGACACAAAATCTGGATGATCGACCGAGAGACCTTTAGCACACTGCTTCTAATGTTCTCCTTGATGTTCTACATACCACAATCATACTGAAAGCATTAACGTGGCCATCTAGTATAGGTCGGACTTCGGGAAGACAAAGGATCCATAAGGAACAACTTCTAGAATAAGTCGCACGAAATCCTCATGGAGAGAATGATCAGATTGCTTAATCAAGATACTACAATACTAGATCTTCCGGCTAGGTGTGTCGGCCAGAACATCAACCTTGTCGGGACCTACATCATAGATCTTGGAAAAGTTCCAACCATCATATCTGCCTGAGATTCAGATCTGGTTGGTAACATGATATTTCAGACAACATGTCTGAAAAGGAAAGGTTGCAACACAAATCTATGAGATGACGTTGCAAGATTCTCAGGAAATGAACTACGATAGCAAGCTCCAGAACATGAGCTTGTTCTGCTACAAACCTGTGAACACGCTGTCCAAGACAAGCATGACCACATAGTAGTCTTACAACAAAACGCTACCGATTTCAGGTGGGGAACCATCATCGAGGATATCGAAGTCCTTGTATAAGTCTTGCTCTTAAGAAGGAACTTCTTTTCCTTGAACAAATCAATCAGTGGCTTGATGTGCTACGGAATTCATGTGGAATGAAGGTGATCAGTCTATCAGATCATAGAATACTTCGCACGTGCGTGATTGACTTGGGATGATTCCAGAGGAAGCAAAAACAAGCTTTCTCGAGTTCATGGCGGCAACTTGCATAAAATGCACATGAATTAGAGGAAGTCACTTCTTTTATCCAAACGTATACCTCATGAGCGGAACATGAAGGCAATGCTTACAAAGTTTTCAACACTAGGTTGGTGTTCAACATGAATCATGGGGGAGACAAAATGCTGCTGATGGGCTCAACAACAACTCATTGGAACTTCCATATCACTGGACTTCCACCATCATGTGAACACGGTGATAGCATTGGTCAGACCAAAAGATGTAATGGTGTATGCTTGAGGGATCAACCACGAGTAAGACAACATTACGAACATCGTTGATTCTGATTTGACTTGACGATAGCCCATACTCAAGTCAAAGTTTTGACAAAGCAATAGATCCAACAACTGACCACGAGGACCAATCGATGGAGATACCATCTTTCTTCAAACACGCACACACACACACAAAAGGATATCCCCTAACATGAACTAAGTCAGACCAGACTTTTATCTTCCTACTCTCCAAGTTGTTGTTTGGCTTAACCAACTAGCTCAGGGGTATCCAACACGGATTCTTGGAGAAGGGGTGGTTATAAGAGAACCAACTTGATCACGAACTCAACATAATGATCAGGGAACAACCTGGTAATACTTCTGAGAAGATATTCGGAAAATCACGAACCACCGATATGTTCTAAGCTCGAGATCAATCTTGCTTTTCAGAGCAAGATGGTGTGATCAAATAAGAAAGGGATTGACACAATCCTAACTCATTGATAAAAGAGTGCACTAGAAATAAGGACTAGGTAGCACGATCAATCCTAGAATAGTGATTCAATAACCAACACACTAAGAATGAGATTATTGTCCATTAACTACCAAGCAACAGGGTTGCTAGGAGTATTGATTCCACACATCATGGTTCACCTGTCGGCATTCCGGTTACAAGCAACACGGAGACCAAGAATTGAATAATGATGGCGAAAGTATCACTGTCGGCGTTCTAGGAACGGGGGTACCCAGACTTGCCTACCTGCGGCCTACGGCGTGGCTCAAGGGGTGGCCCAGCACGGCCCATCTTCATCAGCACAAGCTCAAGACCCTCGCGAGGGGCCAAGCCTCGCGGGGCGGACGACAGGAAGCTTCCTCAGGCACGGCCTCGTCAGGCTGGCTCGCGAGGAGGCAGAGAGATCAAGGTGGGGTACCTCACGAGGTGCCCATGACGCAAGCCATGACGACCAAGGGCGGCAGGCAGGCGCCAGCCCGCGCAGTGTCCTCATTTCCTCTTTGGTGCAAAGGAGGGAAGTGCAGGCGAGAGCATCAAGCAAAGGCAACCATTTCGGTGCAACAAGACCAAGACCAACGCAACGGCAGGAAGGAGGTCATCGTGGAGCCCAAGCCGGCGTCACCGTCAGAGTCTTTGGCAGGCGAGGACCGACTTTAGTCAGGATAAGTGTACTAGATGTTCCCCTTCAAAATGGCCAATTGTTGGCGCCCTTCCCGCTCAATATTTGGGAAGAGGCCCAGGGCCTCTGCCTATAAATAGGACTAGCCACCCACAGGGTAGAGGGATCGATCGATCTAGAGGCATCTTGAATCCAGAGAGAGAGAGAGAAGCGACTGAACTCCCCCTAGCAGTTCGTCGAACCGGCCAAGAGCAGACCCTCGCGAGGCTGTTCTTCCTTGTACTATGCATGGTGGCGAGGGCAGAACTGACGTTGTCCAAGCCTTCTCGGTTGAGTATGATCGACCGATCGGCAATGAGGAGCTGCCGGCGACGGCGAAGCGGGCGGAGGCAGGCTTTCCTTTTCCCCTTCTTCGTCAGAGCCATGGCGACAGGAAGAGGGAGGATTCGAGATTGGATTGGAAGCGGATACTGGAGCTCGAGAGGAGGAAGAGCAGGAGACGCTCGAGCAGCGAGAAGAGGGATGACTGTGTGCAACCACGGGTCCACCTAGCCGGGCGCGAAATAAGGAGGCGTGGGGGAACAGGGACGCCCACGTCCAATCAACCGCCACGCGGCACCCGAGGCCGCATGCTGTTAGGGCCCGCAGCGCTTCGCGCTTGCCCCTTTGCTTCTCTGCTAAGCCAAGTCCATGCGCGACTTGGGCCCGGGGGCTACTGTCGGCGTTCTGGGAACAGGGGTACCCACACTTGCTCACCGGCCCTACGGCGTGGCTCAAGGTGGCCCAAAGACGCCCATCTTCATCAAGATAAGCTCAAGACCCTCGCGAGGCCAAGCCTCATGAGGCAGATGACAGAAGCTTCCTCGGGCATGGCCTCGTCGGTGGCTCACGAGGAGGCGGAGAGATCGAGGCGGGTACCTCACGAGGTGCCCATGACGCAAGCCATGATTTACCAAGGGCGCCAGGCGGGCGCCAGCCGCCAAAGGTCCTCATTTCCTCTTTGGTGCAAAGGAGGCAAGCGCAGGCGAGAGCATCAAGCAAAGGCAACCATTTCGGTGCAACCAGACCAAGACCAACAAAACGGCAGGAAGGAGGTCATCGTGGAGCCCAAGCCGGCGTCACCGTTAGAGTCTTTGGCAGGCGAGGACCGACTTTAGTCAGGATAAGTGTACTAGATGTTCCCCTTCAAAATGGCCAATTGTTGGCGCCCTTCCCGCTCAATATTTGGGAAGAGGCCCAGGGCCTCTGCCTATAAATAGGACTAGCCACCCACAGGGTAGAGCGATCGATCGATCTAGAGGCATCTTGAATCCAGAGAGAGAGAAGCGACTGAACTCCCCCTAGCAGTTCGTCGCACCGGCCAAGAGCAGACCCTCGCAAGGCTGTTCTTCCTTGTACTGTTCATCATCAGCCCCTGAGGCAATCCACCACACCGCACACTGGAGTAGGGTATTACACCATAATGGTGTCCCGAACCAGTATAAACCTTGTGACCCTTGTGTTGCACTTCGTGTAGTTTAGATCCTTGCGAGGAGACGAGGTGTAGGTAGGTTGGAGGCGAGATCTCCGCGTGCACCCCAGAGTTTGAACCTAGAGGGTCTGCCGGAACCCGAAATCCGTCATTTGGCGCGCCAGGTAGGGGTGCGCCGGAATCCGCCTTCTGCCGCCTCGCGCCCCGTCGCATCATCATCATCATGTCCGGCGACCCAACGGGCAACCCTGATCCCTGGGCGTCCTTGCCCGCCCATGCAGAGCCGCTTGCCCCGGGCAACCTCAATCCCGTGCCCTATGCAGCCCTCGGTCCGCAGGGCGCTGCGGGCCGTGGGCGACGCGGTCAGGCAACGTTAGCTCTCACGCTGGGGCAGGTGCGGTCGGTGGCGAGGGCCTCGAACCACGCCGTGGCCACGACGTCGTACACCCGATGGGAGCAGGCGAACTCAAGGGCCACGCTCACGGTGGCCCGAGAGCTACTGCAATGCTTGGCTCTGAGGGCGGCCACGGCGTCTTCTTTGGAGCGGGTGGCGAGCTCTGGCTTCGCCGCATCCGGCTCACCCTTCGCACCCAACTGCCACCTCGAGGTCAGGCGGGCCACACGGAGGCCCCAGCACGCTACCAAGCACAGCTCCAAGCGGACTCCAAGGCCACTCCAATGCCAACCAGGCCGTCGGCACAGGCTAATGACGCCGCCGCTTTCAGCCAGCGAAGGAGGACTCGCCACAGCCCATGGTCCCAGTGGGCCGCCGCGCTGCCACCCCCAGGTTGGCGCCTCAAGCAGGGTTGCATGGCACACGGGGCACTACAGCGAAGCATTCGGGGTGGCGGCCCCGGAAGAGTATGTGCCCCCACATGATGGATCAAGGGCACGCGCAGGAGGACGAACATGGCTCGCTCCTCGGCCCAAGCTGGGGGACGAGACACCCGAAGCTGAGCTCTTTCAGGAGCCCCGGGAAGGCCCCGTCGACCGCGCTGGAGGCAGCGATTATTGGGTACCGCTAATTCCTCAGGAGCAGGCATACGCTAACCATGGGTCGAAGGAGGTACAGGTGGTCGTAGCGGGTGGCCGCCCAATCCAGCAGCTTCCTACCCCTCAGGAGGAGGGCGCCGGGGGCTGCAGGAGAGGGGCCGAGATCCGGCATCACCACATGGCGTTGAGCAAAGGCGTCCTCAGGAGGTAGGCCCTCTGCCGGGGAGGCGCCTTAGGGCCTACCCCCGGCAGAGGACCCGTGGTCGTCGGGGGAACTGCTGGCGACCTCTCTACCACATCGGCGGCGTCCTTGGTCTCAGGCCGTCGTCGATGGCACTAGAGTGTGGTGCAAGGCGGGGCCCTCGTCTGGCGATATGAAGCAAGGCCGGTACCTGTGAAGAAGGCCCAGTGCCTGTGAAGCTCGCCGCCCCGTGACACTCTCATGTAATAATGAGTGGGGCTGTACACGCCTGAGTCTCAGAGCGCCCGACCTCGAGCCCTGGGGCTCCCTCCCACGCCCAGTGGCAGCACTTAGCTCCGCGCTGGTGAGAAGATGTCCAAGACTAGACTAGGTGCCGGACGCGGCTTTTTCTGCTTTCCTTGCTTTTCCCCTTGGTTGTCGCTTTTCCCCCGTTTGGATTTAAGTTGGATTTGAGCTTGAGATTTGTGTGTGTTCGGGGAAGGGGTGTTTAGTCTCGTTCGAGCAATCTCTCGCATTCTGGTTACCACTTTGCCTCAGCTGCCTCCCCTCGTGAGCCCCTCACGAGCCGGGCCAGGCCTAGCATGCGTGCAGCACAAACTGCCGTCACCGCGCCCTCTCAGGAGGTTCTCATTACAGGTTCAATGGGCTCGTTCAGGAAGCACTCAGGACACCACAACCCTCCGCAGGCTATCTCGGGGCCCACGCTGGTCGAAGGTAAACAAGCCAGCCAGCTCGTCGCAAGGCCGGCCACTTGGCGAAGGCGTACGGGTGATATCGTATCTACTAATACGCTAACTGCAAGTTTTTACGAGGCTCCCCCTCCCAAAATGCTCTTACAACCTTCAGGGCCAAGCCCGAACTCTATCTGTGCAGGGTAGAAAACGAGAACAACACGCGGTCAATCGGATAAATCCCCCAATGCATCCTCAAGGGCACCTCCCGAATTGCCACTAGCATCACTGGCCTCGCCATCACCCTCCGTGTCGCCGTCGGCGGCGCCAGGGCCGTTCACCACGCCGCCTTCATCAGCAACCACGACCACGCCGTTGTTATCAGTAGTGAAGGCCCTGACGAGGGCATCCACGTTGTCTTCCACCTAGTGCGCCAGGTCGTCCCGGATGGCCTGAGGTACCGGGGCGATGGCGGCATCAAAGTCGAAGTGGGGATCCATTTTCTGAAGATGACTGAAGACGCGAGAGTAAGCACGCCCGAGCAGGGCACGACTCCTCTCCTCCACTAACCTGTTGGCTCTGCCCGACCGCGCCTCCAGCTGCATCACCACATCAGTGAAGAACTGGAGGTTACCAGCATAGTTAACCGCATGAGGCTCCCCAACGGCCGCCTCACAGATGTTGCCCAAGGCCGTGTTAGCTCTTTCCCGGAGCGTGCGGAGCATAGGGCCATGCTCGTGCTCCAGGATCTGCCGCTGGCGTATCTCGTCCTCATTCCGCCGCGCAACGGCCTCATCTGTGTCCACCCGTTGACGGAGAAGAAGCACCTCGGCGCGGGAGGAAGTCAGCTCCTCCTGTGCCGCGCCAAGGGCGGCCCGGGAAGCGTCAGCCCGCCGCGTCACTTCATCCAGCTTGGCCCTCAGGGTGGCGGTCCTGCCTTCTGCTTCAACCCTGATCAACTCCAGCCTCTCCTCGAACTCGCGCTCGAGGTTCGGGCGGGCCACCGCCACCCGGTGATCAACCTCTTCCAGGGCTCGGGCCTCTCGCGCAGCGACATCGTCCTCCACCTGCGCCACCAAGTGCTCTCTCGTCTCCAGCCGCTCAAGGTCGCGGGCGCGCTCGCCAGCTTCCAGCGTCAGTGCCTCCTCACGTCTTTGGAGCTCCGCCTGGTCGACCAAAGCCCCCTTCATCGATGCAAGGGCCATCTCACACAGCTCCACCTGCTGCTCCAGGGAATTGCTCCAGGCCTGGAGCTCCCACGCCCGCTCCTCCGCCGCCTCACGCCGCCGGACATCCTCCTAGGCCTCCTCGACGGCCCGAGAGCGGGCCTCCCGAGAAGCCGCCAGCGACACCTCGGCTTCCTCATTGTCAAGGTCACGCTGGTGGCGCGCAAGGGCAACGACCACCTTCAGCTTGCGCCTCTCTTCAGCTAGGCGCAGGCCCTCAGCTTCAAGGCGCGCGTCTTCGTCAGCGAGCTCTACACCAAGCTGGCTCACTGCATCAGCCGCCCTCCAGAGAAACCCTTGGCGAAGGGCGCGGCGCTCCCGGGCGCGCTCGAGCACGTCTTATGCGTTGTCCTCCGCCCCAGGTGTGCGCGGGGGGCCACGAATCAGCGGTCCCCCTCTGGGCAGGGGGCTGGCACCCTCGCGATGGCCGGGCACGCCTCGCCAGAAGCCCAGCCCGGGGCCGGCTCATCCTCAAAGGAAGAACGCAGGGCCGACCTCAGCCAATCGCCGTCCACGACCAATCGAAGAGCCCAAGGCAGGCCGGCTATACACCGGGAAGGCTCGTGAAGGAGGGTCGCGAGGTGCGCAGAACCATGATGCATCGCAGGATGGCTCACCTCTCCAACCAGCCTCACCACGAGGGCAGTGCTTGAGCTTGAAGCGCTTGGGGACGGTGGAGAGGGCGAGGCCTGGGGGGATGGCTCCTCAGCCATCGCCGTGAGCTCGGTAGGAAGGGCCCTGCAGAGCAAGGATCAGCCAAAGCAATGGGAAAATAAGGATCTAAGAAAGGGGAAGGCTTACTCATCAATGGCGAAATACTTCCTGCGCTTCATTAGGCGGCAAGGGTAATCATCACCCAAGGCCTCCTTTCTCTTTCGGAGACCCTTGAAGTCCACGCGGAAGCGGCCCAGGAGCTCGGCGCAGGGGTCAGCCTGCGACGAGGAAGAAGCGCCAAAGTGACCAGCGTCGGGCGGCGATCTGGCGCCGCGCCGCCGATCGCCTCACCAAGAAGGGTGGCGGGGCCTCGGGGCCTCTCGCCACGGAGCCGGGCCGCGGCTCAACGCCTTCAGCCGCCGCAGGGTGGGCCACAGGAGCTGCCGCCCCAGGAGTGCCGCCTGGCGTCGTCATCCCGGCGGAGGCCCCCTCAGCCCCCGGTGGCCTTTGCCTCCCTGCTCCACCACTCGAGGAAGGACCGCCATGGGCAACCGGAAGGGCAACCACCACGATTGGGTTCTCGCGAGGTCCCATGAGGCCTGTGGGGCGCAGCCCCCATTCGTCAAAGCTAGGTATCTGCTTCACGAAATCACCCCTATTCGAGCAAAGGTACAGCAGGGCACCCCCTTGCCGGATGCTGCCAGGGGAGGGGTCCCTAGTCAGGATCATGAGAACCTTCCTCAGCACTTCAGGCGTCAGGTCCTCCTCCTGGAGCCTCATGCGGTCTTCACGCTCGCCGAAGGCCCACATCTGGCGGGAATGGCGCTGGAGAGGGGCAATGCGACATAGGAGGAACTCCTTCACCACCTTGGGCGCCGTCACGCCGAGCGCCCTCAAGTACACGAAGTGATGCTAGACGAAGACGAGCCGGGGGCTCGTGAGCGTCTCCTGGTCCCAGCCCGAATTGCGGATAGCGGGTAATGTTGGCTCTGAAAGTAGGGGGCTGGGCACTCCAACATCCACATACAGCCACCGCTCGCGGAACCCAGGCATGGGCGGAGGAAGGTTGAAATCAATTCCTAAAGCCACTGTTTCTGGTGCGGCAATGAAGCTCACGCACCCCGAGCATTGGGCGGGGTCGCTGAGGCGCAAAGAGAAGAACTGGCGCAGCAAGGCAACTGAAGGAGGAATGCCCATCATCGCCTCACAGACAAAAGCGAAAACGGCAAGAAGAGCAATGGATTCGGGACCCAAATGCATCATGTGGATCTGGTAATGGGAAAGCACAACGTTGAAGAAATTGGAAAAGGTGGGAACCAGTCCCGCCCACAGGCATCGGTAATCTGGGACCTCGGTGACTATTACATCAATGGAGAAGTGAGACGCGGGCGGACCGTCGTCCTCCCGCACTCGTTGAAGATGGTGGCGAGGGCAGAACTGACGTTGTCCAAGCCTTCTCGGTTGAGTATGATCGACCGACGACAAGCAGGAGCCGTCGGCGACAGCAGCGGGCGGAGGCACGGGCTTTCCTTTTCCCTTCTTCGTCGAGCCATGGCGGCTGTGAAGGGGAGGATTCAGATTGGATTGGAAGCGGATATCGGAGCTCGAGAGGAGGAAGAGCAGAGACGCTCGAGCAGCGAGAAGAGGGATGACTGTGTGCAACCACGGGTCCACCTAGCCGGGCGCGAAATAAGGAGGCGTGGGGGAACAGGGTCGCCCACGTCCAATCAACCGCCACGCGGCACCCGAGGCCGCATGCTGTTAGGGCCCGCAGCGCTTCGCGCTTTCCCCTTTGCTTCTCTGCTAAGCCAAGTCCATGCGCGACTTGGGCCCGGGGGCTACTGTCGGCGTTCTGGGAACGGGGGTACCCACACTTGCCTGCCTGCGGCCTACGGCGTGGCTCAAGGGGTGGCCCAGCACGGCCCATCTTCATCAGTACAAGCTCAAGACCCTCGCGAGGGGCCAAGCCTCGCGGGGCAGATGACAGGAAGCTTCCTCGGGCATGGCCTCGTCAGGCTGGCTCGCGAGGAGGCGGAGAGATCGAGGCGGGGTACCTCACGAGGTGCCCATGACGCAAGCCATGACGACCAAGGGCGCCAGGCGGGCGCCAGCCCGCGTAGTGTCCTCGTTTCCTCTTTGGTGCAAAGGAGGCAAGCGCAGGCGAGAGCATCAAGCAAAGGCAGCCATTTCGGTGCAACAAGACCAAGACCAACAAAAGCGGCAGGAAGGAGGTCATCGTGGAGCCCAAGCCAAGGCCACCGTTAGAGTCTTTGGCGTAGGACCGACTTTAGTCAGGATAAGTGTACTAGATGTTCCCCTTCAAAATGGCCAATTGTTGGCGCCCTTCCCGCTCAATATTTGGGAAGAGGCCGGGGCCTCCGCCTATAAATAGGACTAGCCACCCACAGGTAGAGCGATCGATCGATCTAGAGGCATCTTGAATCCAGAGAGAGAGAAGCGATCGAACTCCCCTAGCAGTTAAATCGCACCGGCCAAGAGCAGACCCTCGCAAGGCTGTTCTTCCTTGTACTGTTCATCATCAGCCCCTGAGGCAATCCACCACACCGCACACTGGAGTAGGGTATTACACCACAATGGTGGCCCGAACCAGTATAAACCTTGTGTCCCTTGTGTTGCTCTTTTAGATCCTTGCGAGGCGATAAGGTGTAGGTAGCTTGGAGGCGAGATCTCCATGTGCACCCCAGAGTTCGAACCTAGAGGGTCTGTCGGAACCCGAAATCCGACAATCACTATATCAAGAATTCATAAGAGATTGTACAATTCTCACGTCATTCTTGATATGAAAGAGGGTGACATTTCAAGGTAGAACAGAGCAAAAGTTGAATTGGCATTTTGATCTGTGGAATACAACTACTTTGACCATATCCTCGAAGTGGACAAGGTACTGGAGTTTGTTTCTCCTCGTCATTCCGGAATAGAATGGCTTGACGGACCACAAGAGTAAAAGGCACCGATAAACACGAATGCACACATACTCTTGACTATCAACTGATAGGCTAAGGTCAGAATACAACTGAAGGGGGACAATTCAAGGAACATATAATTTTTTGAGTTGTGGACGCGTGGATTAGTATGTCGAACAAGTTCAACATATTTGTTCCGATAACCCACGCAGAAGAAGAAGGACTGGCAGATTCACAATTTGAATGGAGAACTCGTCAAGAGCACTCTTATTGTGATCTTTTGGTTCAACGAACTTCCGCCAAGGATGATTCATGGTATTAGGAAGAATGACATACCATGGACCTCGAAGACTATCACAAGGTTACTAATATCCTAAAGGAACTACCAAACACTATCAACATGAAGTAAGTAGGGTGAATCTCGGGTTCAAGAACCCAGGAATAGAATACCTACTACTAAGTGGCATCACGAGATGCTTTCAAGAATGACGTCCAGAATCATCGCTTTGGAACACAAAACATGACTAGATTACTAGGTGATTCTATAAGACGCATAGGGTCATAATAATAGCTCCAACATATATGTCGAGGCAATAGAGTACCTCAACTCACCGATTAGTGTGCTTATTCCGACCAAAAGGACATCGGAACATGGAGGAATGATTGCAAGTGCATCAGACTATCTAGAAACCTGGGATGACTCGGACAACATAACAGATGTAAATGCTCAAAAAGAATTGAGACATCCTGCAAAATAGTGGCATGACCACTCAGAAGCACACTATCAAGGTTCTGAGACCAACTGTCATCACAAGGAAGTACTAGAAACTGAACTGGGGCTTGAAACCAACAATCCTATAAGTCTACGGATTAGTAACACGTGATCCTGATAGAAATACGAGAACCCTAGTTCTTAACCCACGTAGAAAGAGAAGAGGATGACTCAGATCAGAGGGCATAAGGTAAAGGAGTAAAAGAGCCTTACGTTCCATCCCACAATAAATTCCCCTACATATAACTAAAGCATTTCTAGACTCAACTTCGACCGATTTTTGGCTTGGTAATCCTACAGGTAGTCAGGCTCTGATACCAAAGCTGTCAGGACCCCGATTCCAAGTCACATCGATCTAGCCGGTAACAACTCATATCACTTTGAGGCCTCACGCATGGTATTCCCACGGGTGTCGCCTTACCATGGCCCGGGACCGTTTGCGCCTTTTGGCTCACGTATATGATAGTGTCGCTAGCATCCATATGACAGAGAACCCGGGCCGACATGACTAGTCGTGAACCCAAAGTGGCACTAACTTACGGGGACATCCATGCATGAATCAACATCGATCATGTCGATTGACGTCACGAATCCGGGAGTAGTAACCTTTGGGCTAACAGGACTCCGATGAACCGGGCTGTAGCAGGCTAGGCAGGACTCCGGATGTCACCGCGTGACATTTCCCCGATGGGACAGACCCAGGAACGAAGTGAATCACATGCCGGCCAGTCAAGTGTTCCGGAGTAGTAATGCTGGGGTAGCAGGACTCCGGTGAACGGGCTGTAGCGGACTACTATGGCTCATGGAATCACAAGACTACATTTCCCCATAAGAGAGGCTACCAAGGATAAACAACTAGGTTGTCGAATCCTACACATACCAAGCATTTCAATCATACACACAATATGCTCGATATGTGTAAATACAACATGGCATCACAACATAACTTTACGACTCAAGTATTTATTCATTAGGCTCCGAGGAGCCAAGTACATAAACATGGGTCTCATGACCCCAACATACTGAGCATACAAGCAACAAGCACATGCGGAAGCTTAACTTGTCTCGAGTACGCATAACTACAAATGAAGAAGGCTGAGAAGCCTGACTATCTACAAGACCCTGCCGAGGGCACAAGATCGTAGCTGAGGTAACAAGCTAAATGTCGAAGTCCACACGGAACTACTAGCGAGACTGACGTCTGTCTACAAAACATAAAATAGGCAAACGTGAGTACAAATGTACCCAGCAAGACTTACATCAGAACTAACTACATATGCATCGGTATCAATAAAGGGGGGTGGTGGAGTTTGACTGCAGCAAGCTAGCTTTGACTCGGTGGCTATCCTGAACTACGACTGCAAGCAATTCTTTTTAGGTGGCGCACACGAGTCCACATATTCACCAATCAATGCACCACTATGGATCCGCTCCCGTCTACCTACGAGAACGCATCCATAGCACTCACGCTTATCTTGCGCATTTTAGAGTATCCACTTCAAGTTATCTATGAACTGTTATAGGCAACCCAGAAGTCCTTTACCATGGACACGGCTATTCAATAGATGATGTTAACCACAGCAAGGGGTGTACTTCTTCATACATGTTTCCACCACCTAGCGTCTACACACGACATGTGCTCGGCAGACTTCAAGCGAAAGCCGACGTGGGTGTAGACCACGACCTCCCTAAACACCCAAGTCTCTAGTACAGGTTTATTTCCTATTTAGGTACCATCCGCAGGGAGTCCGGCCGAGGTTTCCACATACGGCCCCGAACGATGTGCACAGGGTTCCGCGACACCAAACGGGCGCCGGTATACCCGGCCACGTGCCTCTGACATCACAGCCCACCCTCGGGTCAGCCACAGACGGCCTCCAAAGATACTACAAACACCAGAAACTACTTGCAACTCCTGGACAGAGGACTAATGTGGTTAAGAAGTCGAGAGGGGTCATATTTCAGGGCCCAATGCATGGTAGTAGCTGTTTCATGGATTACAAACACAGAACTCAGTTCCTGAGGACGGCTTCAATGAGACAACCCACCATGTACTCCTACATGGTCTCTCACCGCTACCTTTACCAAGTCGTGTATAGCAAAGCTGTCAGGACCCCGATTCCAAGTCACATCGATCTAGCCGGTAACACCTCATATCACTTTGCGGCCTCACGCACGGTATTCCCACAGGTGTCGCCTTACCATGGCCCGGGACCGTTTGCGCCTTTTGGCTCACGTATATGATAGTGTCGCTAGCATCCATATGACAGAGAACCCGGGCCGACATGACTAGTCGTGAACCCAAAGTGGCACTAACTTACGGGGACATGCATACATGAATCAACATAGAGCATGTCGGTCAGCAGCGTGCGAATCCGGGCTGTAGCACTGGGCTAATAGGATTCCAGTGAACCGAGCTGTAGCGGACTACTATGGCTCATGGAAGCACACAACTACATTTCCCCATAAGATAGGCTACCAAGGACAAACAACTAGGTTGTCGGATCCCACACATACCAAGCATTTCAATCATACACACAATATGCTCGATATATGTAAATACAACATGGCATCACAACATAACTCTACGACTCAAGTATTTATTCATTAGGCTCCGAGGAGCCAAGTAGTACAAACATGGGTCTGATGACCCCAACATACAGAGCATACAAGCAACAAGCACATGCGGAAGCTTAACTTGTGTGAGTACAGACAACTACAAATAAAGAAGGCTGAGAAGCCTGACTATCTACAAGACCCTGCCGAGGGCACAAGATCGTAGCTGAGGTAACAAGCTAAATGTCGAAGTCCACACGGAACTACTAGCGAGACTGACGTCTCTCTGCAAAACATAAAATAGGCAAATGTGAGTACAAATGTAGCCAGCAAGACTTACATCAGAACTAACTACATATGCATCGGTATAAATAAGGGGGGGGGGGTGGAGTTTGACTGCAGCAAGCTAGCTTTGACTCGGTCGCTATCCTGAACTACGACTGCAAGCAACTCTTTTGAGGTGGCGCACACGAGTCCACATATTCACCAATCAATACACCACTATGGATCCGCTCCCGTCTACCTACGAGAACGCCATCCATAGCACTCACGCTTATCTTGCGCATTTTAGAGTATCCACTTCAAGTTATCTATGAACTGTTATAGGCAACCCGAAGTCCTTTACCGCGGACACGGCTCTTGAATAGATGATGTTAACCCTGCAGGGTGTACTTCTTCATACATGTTTCCACCACCTAGCGTCAGACACGACATGTGCTCGGCAGACTTCAAGCGAAAAGCCGACGTGGGTGTAGAACACGACCTACCTAAACACCCAAGTCTCTAAGTACAGTTTATTGCCTATTCAGGTTCCATCCGCAGGAGTCCGCCGAGGTTTCCACATACGGCCCCGAACGATGTGTACAGGTTCCATGACACCAAACGGGCGCCCGGTATACCCGGCCACGCTACTACCGCATCACAGCCCACCCCTCGGGTCAAGGTGTTGCATCTGACCTCCAAAGATACTACAAACACCAGAAACTACTTGCAACTCCTGGACAGAGGACTAGTGTGGTTAAGAAGTCGAGCGGGGTCATATTTTAGGGCCCAATGCATGGTAGCAGCTGTTTCATGGATCACAAACACATAACTCATTTCCTGAGGACGGCTTCAATGAGACAACCCACCATGTACTCTTACATGGCCTCTCACCGCTACCTTTACCAAATTGTGTATAGCAAAGCTGTCAGGACCCCGATTCCATGTCACATCGATCTAGCCGGTAACACCTCATATCACTTTGCGCCCTCACACACGGTATTCCCAGGGGTGTCGCCTTACCATGGCCCGGGACCGTTTGCGCCTTTTGGCTCACATATATGATAGTGTCGCTAGCATCCATATGACAGAGAACCCGGGCCGACATGACTAGTCGTGAACCCAAAGTGGCACTAACTTACGAGGACAAGCATACCACTACAAGAAATATGTCAACTAGTGACCTTCTGTCAGTGGCACTGGAAGAAATGGTCATAGATCTATGACCATTTCAGACCAATCTGTCAAAAGCTGTTCGGGGGGCTCCAAACCCTAAACCATTGCGACCATTTTGGTCAGAAAGGTCGTAATTTCCTTACATGAAATGGTCATAAAGCAAACATCGCTACTCCGCTGCCTTATTTCTAGTTGTTAACGACCAATATAGATGGTCATAGCCTTGTAAATTGTGGTGGGTTGCTATGACTAGGCACCACCTCGTGAGTTTTGCCTATGTGTCATGTCCATGTGGCAGTTTTTGCCCTAGGTTGTGATGCAACCTATATTTCTGTCATTCCCAAAATTCCCAAAAAAATCTCATAAATTCTTTGGGTCATATCTTCGTCAAATATGTAAAATCCTTCCTTGCCTAGTTCAAAAATAATTCAAAAATATTCATTTTCCTATTCTGTTTAGAACAACAGTTTGTGAAGGAAGTACCTCTTTGGCATGTCCAAATAGTATCCATTTTCTACAGTGCTTTCATATGCCCAAATAACCATCCTCCACCAGATGTCAGCTCAATCCATTCATTATTTTGAGCCGAGCTTCAACATTCGTATTTATGTCAAGTGTGGTAGTTTGCAAAGCAAGTACCACATAGGCTCCTCCTTTTGAGATGAAAATTTGTGAAGACGTTCTTCTTAGTAACTGATCATCCTCAGCCAAAACTCACGCCCATTAGCCATGTACATTTCCCATACCGCTAATCAAACACTTGGCTGCTAATTCATGTTTGAGCATCGATCGGTCTCCTCGTGAGAATCTTATGTTGTAATTTTCTTCCTAGCACCTACCTGGGGAGTGCCCAACCCACTAGACATGCCTAGGCTGCCCAGAACACATGGCAACGCCACATTACGCGGTGACCACGCTGCGGGCATGCGAGTTTACGTGCTCTAGAGTTGGGGGCCTCGGCCACCGCCCAAACCACGACGTATCACCACCAAACCATGTATTTATGATTAAATAGGTACTTATGTAACTATAACTGATTTTTGGAAAAAATAAATAGTAAACTATGAGGCAGCTGCAGTTCAAATCTGATCCGCTTCCTGTTGAATCAGGGGGAATTTGTCTTTTTCACCAGAGGTGGATCAAACCTTTTGACACCGAACCATTTTGTCAATTGTGAATGAAATATGGCCTAGTATTTTATAAAAATGATTTGGTCCAATTTTGCAACAAATATATGGTAGGTCCTTCACGAAAAGAACTCAATTTGGGCACTCAGAAAATGGAAAATGAAATTTCCGTGCAAAGAAAATGAAAACTCCCTTAGGCAACATTGTTTGGAATTCCAAGATGCACCCTTGTGCACAATATGAGACCATTTGAACAAATTATGCCATGAATGTGGCCATAAGATTGATCATTTGGCTTGAAAACCCCGAATCTTCACGCGTGATAGCTCATTTCTGAGAACACTTTTTTAAAATAATTGCCGTATTACAAGTTTATTATTTTTCCTGGAAACTTGGTCACATATAATGACACAATGCGAAGGTTTTCCTATTTTTTGATTTTTTTTGAATTTTTTATGCCCGTTTCAAAATGCGGTCAAATCGGCGGGCTTGACCGTTCCTAGGTAGTGGTTGAATCTTGGAAAACTTTTGATATTTTTGTGATTAAATATATACTTATGTACCTAGAAATGATTTTTGGAAAAAATAAAGAGCAAACTATGAGGCAGCTGCAGTTCAAATTTTACCCGCCTCCTACTAAATCGGCGGAAATTTGTCTTTTTCACGAGAGGTGGATCAAAACTTTTGACACCCGACCATTTGGTAAATTGTGCATTAAATATGTCCTAGTATTTTAGAAAATTGATTTGGTACAATTTTGAAACAAATATGTGGTAGGTCCTTCACAAAAAAACTCATTTTGGGCACTCGGAAAATGATTAAAAATAGCTAGAAAGATCAGGAATGCATAGAAATTGGTCCCTATCCATAAAATGTGTTCTAACTCTAGTGAAAATTTGTGTGGTGCCATTTTGCAAAATATTTTTGATAGCTACTTCACAAAATCCCTCTATTTTTAGTACTTAGATACATTTTTAAATCACTAGTTTTCCGAACCAATCAGGACTCTTCCCACGGATCGATGACATGGCGCCCATCCATCCATCCATCTCACCATCCCACATCCATCCGTCCATCTATCTATAGAAAAAATAAAAAATAATGAAAAAGAGATACCCCACCGCATCACAAACCCTAGATCACATCACACCCCTTCCCCCATCGCACCCTTCTCGCCCATCTGCTCGCCGCCGCCGCCACCTCCCGATCCACCGCCGACCTCGCCGTCCTCCTCACTCACTGCCAACCTCGCCGTCCTCCTCACTCACCGCCGACCTCGCCGTCCTCCTCACACACCACTGCCGACCTCGTCCCTCCCTCCCCTCACCATCTCTCCCTCGTCTCACCTCAGCCGGATGGGCCAGATGCTGCGCGTCGTCCGCCCGCCCGTGCTCTGGGTCGTCGTCGAGGCCGGCAAGCCCACCCCGGCATCCTCTGGCGCGCCCAACACACCACCGAGACCTCCTCCATACGCTCCTTCCTCCCATCGGGCCAGATCCGGCGCGCGCTTCCTCCAGTGGCCAAGCACAACCCTTCCCAGCGGCTAGGGTTGTGGCTAGCACGTCGCCGTCATGGCTTCGGTGACTCAGGTGAGTCTCTCCACTCCTCTTCGTCACATACCTCCCTCTCTTCCTCACCTCTTCTTGTCTCCCTTACAGATCTCGACGTCCAGGTTTGCTGCTTGCTCCGATGACGGCTAGGGTTCTGATGTGGTTCAGTTGTGGCATGGCGGAGCGGGCGACACAGGTGTCTTGGAAGTCACCAACATCAACGACGTGCTCTCACTCCAGCTCCTGGCCAGGGTTCGTCGGCCTTCTCTCTCTCTCTCTCTCTCTCTCTCTCTCTCTTCCCCCACTATCTCTCTGTTTCGATTTACCTATCTAAATTTCCTCTCTCTGCAACTAACCCCTTCTCTCCCCTCGCCTTGTGGATGCAAATCCGTCGAGGGATACATCATCGCCGGAATGTAGTCCTGGTGCAGTCCTCCCTCAGCCACAACACCCACACTTGATTGACTCTATCTCCATTGCTGCTGGCTATGGCTATTGCTCTGTGGTGTGCTTTGTGTTGTCTTTGGTGACATTGGTTGGCTTCTTGGGAGGCTATTTGTAGGGGAGGAGGTTATTACGGTTGTGAGGGCAGGGGTGGGGATGTGAATTTAGGTTGTTGTTACTTGGTAGTACACAGTGAAGTCTAGTTGATTTTTCATATGGTATACCTTGTTATCGATTGTCATTTGCTTCCTAAACCACCTCATCAAAGCTTTCAAAGGCTCTCATTTTTCTGCATTACAAAAACTTGTAGTGCTGACCCCACAAGTACTTACAATTTCTAAATGTGTCTATTTCTTTTGCTCCCCTAGGTTTACCCCTAAGCTACAAAAACTTTAAATCGGTCTGTGGGCAAGTGGGTTGGTAAATATAGAAGATGTAGAGATGTAGAACTGAAGCTTGGTACTTAGCCATTTAATTTATAGGTACTTAGTCTTACCTACACAATGAATTGTAGTTTGTTTGTCATATGGCATAGCTTATTAGCAGCAGCTGCTCTTTATTTCAAGCAGTAATGCAGTAGCCTACTTTGTAAACTGATGATTTGTGCGTGTTAAGTTTTCAACCCCGACAATCCCACTATGGTCACTTGCTTCCTAATCTAGCACATGATTTTTTGGACAAATTGCTCTTTTCTTTTTTGTGAATCATATTCTGGACTGTCATCCCCATCTCTCACCACCATTGCGTAGATATATTAGCAGGATCAGCTCACTGGAGACTAGTAGAGAGCATATCGAGCTCACATTTTCATATTTGTTGTGTGCACAAACAGATTTTACTTAAAAGCACCATGTAACCTTTTGTTTCATTGGTCAATCATGATAGCAGCGATGCCGGGGGAGCTCCCCTACACACGTATGCATTCTAATGGTCGCATACATGTATCTAGTTCTCCTCATGAAATATTTGCATGCATGACAAAGCTCCAACACGTACACTCTCATGCTTACTTAGATTATAAGCATTCTGTACAAGACAAACTACTATATGCTAGTCTTACATACACTGTGTGTGTGGGGCACTCTCCTTTAATTTTCTAGCATGTTAAATTTAACATTCTAATATATTTCTTTGAAACAATAGTCTAGAATAACTTATTGTCTGCTATTTGGATGGGATGCTATCATTATTATCTTTTAATGGATCCTATCTAGATTGACAGTTTGTACCAGGCCCTTTATGTGGGATTGAAACTGTATGCTATGATAGTTTGTGGGTTCTGTTTAAGATAAAGCACCTTTCATTTGTTTGTGTTGCAAGATTATTGTAAGGGGAAACCTCTTTATTTCATTCCTCATTTCCCTGTCTTAGATAGATACTGTAGTTTATTAATCTCACTGGTTGAAAGAAACTGAGAAAAATTGGAGCAGTGTGTGTGTAAATATATCAATTTGCTGTTGTGTGTAAGTATATAAATTCCCTGTCTTAGATAGATACTGTAGTTTATTTCCTTTGTTGCCTGCTCATTTAATTAATTAAAACTGCATGTGTGCGTGTAAGTATATCAATTTGCTGCTGTTCATGTTCAAAATATATGGATATACCTATTCCTACAATGTTTTGATTTCCTAGGTAGGTCTCAGATAGGCGGTGTTTCTTCTATGAAGAATTGTGCACTAGTGATAATAGTGTGAGATTGTTATTTACCCTTTACTTTTTTGGTGCTGGTTGGTGTGTGTGCGATCTTAAGTGCAGATCGTTTTCATTCACTGTTATTTACTTATGTGATCAGCACCCCAATCCCAGGGTCCTTTATTTGGAGTAGCAAATAAAAGCTTGTTTGCTGCAGATTGTTTTATTCACTTCCTTTAGTAATATCAACAAATAAAATCAGTTGTTTGCATCGGATTGGATCATTCTCACTTGTTAGTTGAGTTCTAAGTATGTAGTATCTTTAGTTCTCTTGTTATATTATAGTCAGAATTATACCGTGTGACTGAATCATGTGTTATTTAGTAGGTCGAGTAGATATCTTTAGTTTTCTGATGATTATTCAACTCTCAACTCTGAATAAATAAGTAGCTGACCCTATTGGTTCTTTCTTTCTTCAGGGCTGCGACTTGATGGTCCCGATGTAGCTTTGCTCCGCTTGATAATTCTTTTACTGTCTGACCTTCTTTGCTATGCATAGTTTCTAGTTGGTTATAAAACCATAAAACTGTGGTGATGTGAGGTCCGACTATGCTTTGTAATTTTGGTTCCATCCCCCACCACTCCATCTAGCTTCTTCTTCACATCATATTATATTTGCACCTCTTTGTGTATCATTGATTGGATGGTCACCGTCTTTGCATCATAAGTAGCTTAGCTTGTTTTGCCATTGAATCGACCAATTCTGTTCCACTATGCTTGTTTCTCGTACTAGGTGCATCGATTCTGACATAAACAAAAAAATTGCTTAGCTCTCAACTCTGAATACTTAGCTAGCTGAACCTACCTGTTCTTTCTTTCTTTCTTCAAAGCTATGACTTATATGGGTCAAGCTGCTGTTTTTGCTGTGCTCGAGGAGCTTCAGAGCTATTGTTGCCTGTATACTGATACATTTGGTGATATTGAACTGAACTGAAGTTGTGAATGTACCATTATTGTCCTACTGCTACTTATCTTGGGCTCACCTGCCCTTTAATCAAGCGCGACCCAGCTAGCTGTATGAAAAACAACATGTTAGGGATGATCACAATTTGATAATCTAGAACGAAATTTGCAATTCAATATTCCCTTGAGATTGAGACACCTCAGTTTGATAGTATGCTTGCTCCTCTAGTGTTAATAGCTTAGTGTTTTGTTTCGGGGTTTCTTAGTGTTCTTGTGCTTTAGGAACAATACTAAGTTTTTTTAATCATCCAGCTGTTTCTTTTGATTAGAAATGTGTACAGATTATCCACCTGAGTGATGCTATCCCAATTAGATCATTGTTGACACTATCATCATCAGGTTTTGGTTCCCTTTATTCTCTCCTGCCTTGTGATGTTAGTCTGTGTGGGCTTACTAGTATTGTAGATGTTGTCTTGAATGGATGGTCCTGGTAGTAGAGTTCTACTGTACTTTTCTTTAGGTGAATGTGTTGCAGTGACGTTCCTTGCATGACCTGCACTTGTACCAATATACATTGCTGGTACCTGTAGGTTAGTATTGTTAGTGCCTAACATGAGCTTGAGTGCTGTAGTGGAAGTGTAGAACAACAGTGGGTTAATGTGTTTTATTTGCCGTATGCAAGTCTGTTGTTTTATTTGCCCTTTCTAGTATTTTACAAACTGATGCATTCCTGTCATAAACAAATTATTGTATAAGATATGTAAAACCAAACATTTCCCTATGCAAGTTTGTTGTTTTATTTTCCCTTTCTAGTATTGTATGATAGTGTCCAAATTTAGGACTACTGGGTGGATCTGCCATGTTGCTTATATTAGTGTTGCCATTGCATTTGTTTGGTTCTGGCCTCAGAAGTAGTACACTAATGCTGGTAGAATTTGTGTTCACTCATTTCCAGGAGCGCCAGGACAAATTTGAACTGTGAAGCCATGAACAAGTGCAAAGCCGTGATGCCTTACTTGCGAGAGATTTGTTTATTTTGTTTGACTGTAATAGACTGTCAAGATTGTGACATTGTAACAGATTTACTATTATTTGATAAATTACTTTTGTTCTATTTTGTCTCAAATAGTGATTAAAAAAGTGTGAAAATTGGAAACCTGACCAGTGGGATCCACTTATCAAAATAATCTGAGAAATGTTGAAATATCTGATGCGTGGGACCGGTGTATGAGAGTGACATGTGGGGCTTGGCTGACTAGTGGGATCCGCTCCAATATATAATGGCCGAAACTAGAAAATCAATGGACTAAAAAAGCAATGGCACAACAATGAAAAAGGCTGCAATGTTGGGCTTGGCCCATGAAGCCGACCAGAATTAACAAGGAAAAAATAAATAAAAGGCTGAATTGTTGGGCTCGGCCCATGTAAAACACCTAATCGGACCGGGCTGAATCTTGTCAGTGACCTTTTCAATTGGTCGCAATTTTGCCACGTCAGATTCCCACGTCAGATCCGACGTGGCCTGGTCAGATAGCCAGTGACCAAAACAAAAGGTCATGGGTTCAACGACCTTTTGTGAGAAGGCCGTTAATTTCAGTTTACGACCGCCATCTTTTGACATTCTGTTTTTGGTCAAAAAAAGGTCGCAAATGAAAAACAATGACCTTTCAGGGACCAATAGTGAGGGTCACAAGTTGACATATTTCTTGTAGTGTACATGAATCAACATCGAGCATGTCGGTCAGCAGCGTGCAAATCCGGGCTGTAGTACTGGGCTAAAAGGATTCCGGTGAACCAGGCTGTAGCGGACTACTATGGCTCATGGAAGCACAAGACTACATTTCCCCATAAGAGAGGCTACCAAGGATAAACAACTAGGTTGTTGGAACCCACACATACCAAACATTTCAATCATACACACAATATGCTCGATATGTGTAAATACAACATGGCATCACAATATAACTCTACGACTCAAGTATTTATTCATTAGGCTCCGAGGAGCCAAGTATTACAAACATGGGTCTCATGACCCGAACATACAGAACATACAAGAAACAAGCACATGCGGAAGCTTAACTTGTCTGAGTACAGACAACTACAAATGAAGAAGGCTGAGAAGCCTGACTATCTACAAGACCCTACCGAGGGCACAAGATCGTAGCTGAGGTAACAGACTAAATGTCAAAGTCCACACGGAACTACTAGCAAGACTGACGTCTCTTTGCAAAACATAAAATAGGCAAACGTGAGTACAAATGTACCCAGCAAGACTTACATCAGAACTAACTACATATGCATCGGTATCAATAAAGGGGGGTGGTGGAGTTTGACTGCAGCAAGATAGCTTTGACTCGGTGGCTATCCTGAACTACGACTGCAAGCAACTCTTTTGAGGTGGCGCACACGAGTCCACATATTCACAAATCAATACACCACTATGGATCCGCTCCCGTCTACCTACGAGAACGCCATCCATAGCACTCACGCTTATCTTGCGCATTTTAGAGTATACACTTCAAGTTATCTATGAACTGTTATAGGCAACCCAGAAGTCCTTTACCGCGGACACGGCTATTCCAATAGATGATGTTAACCCTGCAGGGGTGTACTTCTTCATACATGTTTCCACCACCTAGCGTCTGCACACAACATGTGCTCGACAGACTTCAAGCGAAAGCTGACGTGGGTGTAGACCACGACGTACCAAAACACCCAAGTCTCTAGTACAGGTTTATTGCCTATTCAGGTTCCATCCGCAGGGAGTCCGGCCGAGGTTTCCCCATACGGCCCCGAACGATGTGTAAAGGGTTCCGCGACTCCAAACGGGCGCTCGTATACCCGGCCACGTGCCTACCGCGTCACAGCCCACCCCTCGGGTCAACACAAGACGGCCTCCAAAGATACTACAAACACCAGAAACTACTTGCAACTCCTAGACACAGGACTAGTGTGGTTAAGAAGTCGAGCGGGGTCATATTTCAGGGCCCAATGCATGGTAGTAGCTGTTTCATGGATCACAAACACAGAACTCAGTTCCTGAGGATGGCTTCAATGAGACAACCCACCATGTACTCCTACATGGCCTCTCACCGCTACCTTTACCAAATCGTGTATAGCAAAGCTGTCAGGACCCCGATTCCAAGTCACATCGATCTAGCCGGTAACACCACATATCACTTTGCGGCCTCACGCACGGTATTCCCACGAGTGTAGCCTTACCATGGCCCGGGACCGTTTGCGCCTTTTGGCTCACGTATATGATAGTGTTGCTCGCATCCATATGACAGAGAACCCGGGCCGACATGACTAGTCATGAACCCAAAGTGGCACTAACTTACGGGGACAGGCATACATGAATCAACATCGAGCATGTCGGCCAGGAGCGTGCGAATCCGGGCTGTAGCACTGGGCTAACAGGACTCCGGTGAACTGGGCTATAGCGGACTACTATGGCTAATGGAAGCACAAGACTACATTTCCCCATAAGAGAGGCTACCAAAGATAAACAACTAGGTTGTTGGATCCCACACATACCAAGCATTTCAATCATACACACAATATGCTCGATATGTGTAAATACAACATGGCATCACAACATAACTCTACGACTCAAGTATTTATTCATTAGGCTCCGAGGAGCCAAGTATTACAAACATGGGTCTCATGACCCCAACATACAGAGCATACAAGCAACAAGCACATGCGGAAGCTTAACTTGTTTGAGTACAGACAACTACAAATGAAAAAGGCTGAGAAGCTTGACTATCTACAAGACCCTGCCGAGAGCACAAGATCGTAGCTGAGGTAACAAGCTACATGTCGAAGTCCACACGGAACTACTAGCGAGACTGACGTCTCTCTGCAAAACATAAAATAGGCAAACATGAGTACAAATGTACCCAACAAGACTTACATCAGAAGTAACTACATATGCATCGGTATCAATAAAGGGGGGTGGTATAGTTTGACTGCAGCAAGCTAGCTTTGACTCGGTGGCTATTCTGAACTACGACTGCAAGCAACTCTTTTGAGGTGGCGCACACGAGTCCACATATTCACCAATCAATACACCACTATGGATCCGCTCCCGTCTACCTACGAGAACGCCATCCATAGCACTCACGCTTATCTTGTGCATTTTAGAGTATCCACTTGAAGTTATCTATGAACTGTTATAGGCAACCCAGAAGTCCTTTACCATGGACACGGCTATTCGAATAGATGATGTTAACCCTGCAGGGGTGTACTTCTTCATACATGTTTCCACCACCTAGCGTCTGCACACGACATGTGCTCGGCAGACTTCAAGCGAAAGCCGACGTGGGTGTAGAACACGACCTACCTAAACACCCAAGTCTCTAGTCCAGGTTCATCGCCTATTCAGGTTCCATCCGTAGGGAGTCCGGCCGAGGTTTCCACATACGGCCCCGAACGATGTGTACAGGGTTCCGCGACACCAAACAGGCGCCCGGTATATCCGGCCACGTGCCTACCGCATCATAACCCACCCCTCGGGTCAGCGCTGCGCACGGCCTCCAGCATACTACAAACACCAGCAACTACTTGCAACTCCTGGACAAAGGACTAGTGTGGTTAAGAAGTCGAGTAGGGTCATATTCCAGGGCCCAATGCATGGTAGTAGCTGTTTCATGGATCAAAAACACAGAACTCAGTTCCTGAGGATGGCTTCAATGAGACAACCCACCATGTACTCCTACATGGCCTCTCACCGCTACCTTTACCAAATCGTGTATAGCAAAGCTGTCAGGACCCCGGTTCCAAGTCACATCGATCTAGCCGGTAACACCACATATCACTTTGCGGCCTCACGCACAGTATTCCCACGGGCGTCGCCTTCCCATGGCCCGGGACCGTTTGCGCCTTTTGGCTCACGTATATGATAGTGTTTGTAGCGACCCAACCCGAATGGATCAAGTATCTGTGCTTTCGTGTCATCCCTGGATCGGTATGCTGACACACACAATACTCGAAGGATTTATAACAGAGGTAAATCACATGTATAAAGTAACGTAAATACTATTACCTCAATCTAAAATATAGCGGAAGCAACAAGGTTGTGGATTCCCATCAACACCAACGGCAAAGTTGAGTATAGGAAATCGTAACCCTAACGTATCACTTACTCGTCGTCTGAAAATTCTGCAACATGAAAAGTTGCAGCCCAAACGGGTCAAGACATGGAATATGCTGGCAATGTAACACATAGAGAGTAATGAAGGAATAGGCTATACTACATGCATATATGGCTGGTGGAAAGCTCTATGGTTACAGTTTTTGCGAAAAGCCAATTTTTCCTACTGCAAAGGAATAAATTTATTTAACTATCATGGTGGTTGTTAAACATTGAGAATGGTTGACAGCATCCTCAATCCCAATTAAAAGTACTCATTAAAACCCAACAATATTAATTAGAAGTAACATGATGAGATCAATGTAATATCCGGTACTAGATACTCAAAATTGTCCATAGCCGGGGACACGGCTAACCATGATTAGTTTATACACTCTGCAGAGGTTTGCGCACTTTTCCCCACAAGACTCGATCGCCTCCGCTTGGTTTCTCGCACTACATGGTGTTTGAGAAACGGATGACCGAGACATAGTCTTTCAGAAGCGCTAGCACCTTACATGTGGGTAGACCGTACCAACCTACATCCCCTACATCAGCTAGCCTACCCGTAAGAGTTCGCACAACTTAGTCAACTATGCGAGCCCATAATTGGCTTGTGGCTGCACACGGAAGTTTCTAGTTTGAATAATCTCATGATCCCTTTGGGCCTGGGTGGCGGTCCGAAGAAATACAGCAGATCCTGTCTACCTGTGTGCCTTGACAGCAAGTCCCGAATAGCCAGTGCCTCAATCCACCCGGATGTGTGTTTAAGTTGCCACCTTAGATAAACCATTAATTAACAATCTCACATCTGTCATGGATATTCACTCAAACCCAATCCACGCCTCTGAGCATAGCATGGCGTAGTAAGCAAACGTAGAAGTAACTCCCAAGGGTTTGATAATGAAACAGGTAATAGGTACTACCTCAAACTACTTCCCATCCCACAGTTTAATTAGATCCTAATCATGCAAGTGTTTGTGGAATAGATCTAATGCATAAAAATTGGGTATGAGAAGAGTATGATCAAAGTGTTACTTGCCTTGCTGATGATCCGCGAGTCCTAGAGATTCGAAGTAACAAGCGGCGCACTCCGGGTGATCTAACGCAGACAAACAACAAGCATACAATAAGCACTCATCTAATGCACGGGAAATCTCGAATAAAAGATCTAACCAGATAGTTCAACTTAAGAACCCTGGTTGCAAAAGAATCGAATCAAATAAAGCATCGAAAGTCGGAACTCGAGAGAGAACGACTCGGTTTAGCAATCTGAAACTAGGTCAAAATTTTACAGTAGCAAAACTCTGTGTAAGTAGGTTAGTCGGAACGGTGGTTTCGTTCTGAAACTCGTGCGCTTGAATCACCTGATTCCGATAAACGAGCAAGAAATAAAACAGATTTGAAAATCGGATCAGAAATCGAATCTGAAAAATAATGGATTAAATCCGATTTAAAAGAAAACGACGAATGGACTAAATAACGGACGTTCGTTAATAGAACTAATCCAACGAACGCGTTCATTGAAACGAACGGGTCGGTGAACGTTCACTAAATAAGAAAACCGAAAGAAAACCATCTAGGTTTTTGAAAAAAACCGAACATCTTTTTTTTTTAAAATAAACCGGATCGGGTTTTTAGGGAAAAACCGGATCGGATCGGATCGGAACGGGGCGGCGGCTACCTCCGGCGGGTCTTTGCCGGCGGGCTCGGCGGGCTCCGTGGTCAGCGACGGGCGAGGGCGGCGAGGGGCTCCGAGGTCCCGTCGGCGAGGGAGGGACGGCGGCGGCGTTCTGGGCGGGCACTCAAGGCGGTCGGTATGGTGAGAGAGAGGCAGGGGGGGTATTTAAGAGGGAGAGGGGCGGGGGGTGGCTTGGGAGCGGCTGGGACGCCGGGTGGAGGCGGACTCGGGCGGGGAGGCGTCTTGGCGGGGCTCCGCTCGAGGCGGGCAGCGTCTGTGAGGGAGAGGGAGGCGGCGCCGGGCCGGGCTGGCTGGTCACTGGGCCTTGGCCCAGGGGGGGGCGCGCGTTTTTTTTTAACATTTTTTTTCCAGAAAAACAAAATAAGAAAAAGCAAAATAAATAAAAATAATATATAGGCATATAATATATCAAAATTTTCAGAAAAACATTTTCTACAACATGAACATTATTTTAGCTTCAAATAAAATACACACAAATCCAAATAAAACAAAGAGTGCTTCAACTCTAATAGAATCCAATAAAAATCATTTTTTTAAAATATCAAAATGACTTCAAATTAATTTCTCTCCAATTTTCTGAGGTAGGGAATCATGTTACCCTATTTTCATATATTTTACTTTTGGAGAAAAATAATTTGAATAAAACTCAAATAACTCCAAATTGAAAATAAATTCAAAGGAACTTTGAATTTAATTCTTTGAAACTCCCAACTCATATTTCATATGTTTTGAAGAAGTCATTTTATCTTCACTCGTGAAAATCATTGAGTTGCATGAAGTTTCAGAATTGGAAATATTTTCCAAATGAAACTCAAATATTTTCAACACCCTTGTCATTTAAATAAATGGAAGAAGTCATGTCATCTTCTCTCCGTGGTTTTGTGATGAAAAGAATTTGAATTCTCAAGTTCATAAAAGCAAAATGAAAGTTTGGGAAAGTCCTTTTATTCCCTCTCATTTAACTTTCGAAGTTTCAATTCACTCACTTTCACCAATCAATCAAACAATCAATCAAATCTATCTATTTGTTTATAACATTCCAAAATTTAGAATTTTGGGATGTTACAAACTACCACTCCTTAAAATGAATCTCGTCCCCTAGATTCGGAGAGGCTAACAAGAAATAGGTTAGGGTTTGGGGTCTTCTCGAAAATCCATTGATCGTCTCCAGGGTCTCGGGTGCTACCACCCTTAGAAGCATTGTTACGGTTCCATCAAAACTCATATACTCCATCCTTATTACTGACAGTGTCGGTCTTCTCAGATATTAAGGATAATTCCTTCTCTGGCTCTTCCGGTAGTGGCATAACCTTTTCCTCAATTCCTTTGTCCTTTCCTCTTGGTAAGGCTATCCCGAAATCGGGTCTTCTTAGCTGACGGGTCTGGCGCCAATTCTAAACAACTATCGATATCTCATGGTGGTCAACAATTTATGGTTTCCCTTGCAGAAAACGGGTCTGGGTTGAACCTCACCGTATATCCTACGGTTGGCAACAACTGCCTTGTACAAGGGAAAAAAATGCTTATACCATTCTAAGGTTCAAACAAGGCTTTGATCGTCGTCTCTCTGCTATAGGTAAGTCACTCAGATTTTACCATCCCGTATAGCAAGGCGAATAATAAGAGTAAGTCGGTATGGTGATCAATCCATCCCGCACCCAAATCATTACCTTGTACATGGTTTAGCGAATCTCGCATTCTAACACTCGGTCATCCTCACAAGCATTGCAGAATTTCTCTTGTCGACGAACCAAGTTCGGAAAATCCATTGATTCTGCAAGCCAAACAAACAACTATCGATCCTTCACAACTCTCAGGTTTTGCGTAAACTCCTATAAGATCGTCTGTCGATAAAATCGTAACTTCTTCCAGGGTTTTTCCTTCAGCAAGAGTGTGCTTGCTTCTTGGCAGGTCCTGGGGCCTGTGGGTTATGGCCCATCTCATCACTTGCAATCCTTGAACACATCCTCGGGGCAACTGATCGTTATCCCAACATCCAACTCCCTGGCATACTTAAATCCATCCAATTGTACTGTCTCTTTCCTTCTATTGGCACCAAACTAGACATGATTACTCAGACTCATCATGGAATTTCCATTGATCCATATTTCCAACATCATACCTCCTTTATATCCAATAACACTTCATCTCTTCATCCTCGTGGGATGTCCCACATACCGTGATAAACTTATACTTATGAAATCCATACTCCACTTCGTGGAACCTCATTATCCTTTCCAGGGTCAAGCGTCCTTACAAGGAAATATTGGCCATCTCTGCATGGCACTTCATCAACTGGGAAACGTGAAACACATCCTGAACTCCTAACAGTCCTTCGGGTGACTCCAACTTGTTGGTAACTTCTCCCATACGCTCCAAAACTCGGTATGGTCCTACAAATCTCGGGGCTAACTTTCCCTTAACCCAAATCGATTAACTCCTCACAGAGGGGACACACAAAGATATGCTCTCTCTCAAATTTTATAGACTACCTCCTTGCGTTATTGAGTATGCATAACTATTCTGTCTGGACTGAGCTACCTTCAGTCTATCTCGAAGCAACTTAACATTCTCTTCTCACTCCTTGATCACATTTGGTCCAAACAACTGACGGTCTCCAACTTCATCCCACATCAACGGTGTCTGGCTCCTTCTCCCATACAAAGCTTTAAAAGGGGCCATCTTCAAACTGGCTGGGTAACATTGTTGTATGAGAACTTCGCGTAAGGTAGATTATCATCACTACTAGATCCATAATCTAGCGCACACGCTCTCAACATGTCTTCCAGATTCTGGTTGACTCTCTCGGTCTATCCATCTCAGACATGCGGATGAAAGGTCATCTTGAACTCTAGCCTAGTACCTAAAGTCTGGTGCGGCTGATTCCAAAACTTTGAGGTAAACTGTGTTCCTCTATGATGGTCCTCGGTACTCCATGCAGACATACGATCCTTGTCCAATATATCTTGGCCAACTTCGCACTCATATAGGTGGTTTTCTCTGGGATAAAGCGAGCCACTTTGATCAAGCGAATAAACTACTACCCAGATAGAATCATATCCCGTTCGGGTTCTGGGAAATCTGGTAATGAAATCCATGCCAAGCTTATCACGCTTCCATTCGGTATCGGCATAGGCTGCAATAATCCTGCGACTTACGATGCTCTGCTTTTACTTTTTCTGACATACATCACTTACGACTACATACTCCGCAATATCCTTCTTCATACCAGTCCACCAGAAACACTCCTTCAAATCCAAATACATCTTGGTGTTTCCAGGGCGAATCAAGTATGGTGAGTCATGAGCCTCCAAGTTTTAACTTCCGATCTTTGCATTATTGGCACATATATACACTATCCTCAACCATAAGGTGTCGTGTTCATCCTTATGAAAACCTTTGGCTTTTCCTTTGCTCATCCTATCTTTTTACCTCAGCAATCTCTTTGTCATCCTTCCGAGCTTCACGGATCTTTTCCAACAATGTAAACTGAACTTCCATTATCAAGAACGAAACCTTTGGGAACAATCTCCAACTGAGGTTCCTTGAGATCCTCGGCTAACTCCTTTGGTAATCCTCCGATTATGAGGGTATTCGTCCTTATTTTATTTATGGTTATATCCTATTTCTCCACAAGGCTTGCACGCACAAGGTTTCTTCATATCCTTTCCATAAGGCTTCAACTTCTGGGTCACAAACCGAGACTTTAGCAAAGTCAACTTAAATTCTTCCCAAGTAGTTACTCTTTGCAATCCATTGATGGTTTGGTACATCCTCCACCAAATAGCAGCACCTCTTTCAAAGCACTGAAGAGCATGCTGGGTCATATCCTTTCTGGCTGTAGGGTTATTCTTCATATGATCCTCCATGTTCTGAATCCATCGGTCTGTCTCCAATTGACTCATTGGTCCGGAAATTACAAGCTCATCTCCATCCATCCTCTAATGGGTCCATGGGTTTGGGGTGGGATAAGAGAGATCGAGGGGGATGCACACAATATAAACAAAGGTTTTTGAAAAACAGATTTTATTGTGGCTGTCGGAAAAACATCAAACAAATGACAGCTCACAATCGTTTCATCTAACGCATGTATAAACAGGGTTTTGGTCTTCTAAAGGTCAATAAATCTCAAAGTCATCAAACTCTTCAAGTCTTGTTCATGTCTCCGATGGCTTCTTCTGATCATGCTTGTCCTTCTCAAGTTCTTTTGCCAGATCATCTCTGTTGACGCGAAGTCTCTCGCGACGTCCTGTAATATTTATGGAGTTGCATTCCAAACTTCTGGGTTTTATCAACCTCAACATGGACGATGATCCTGCTGTCCTTCAGTTCCTGATGAATCTTTGATGTCTCAAGGTTTAGCTCCTCCGGCTTGTCTACTTTCAGCTTCTGGATCCTGAGTTCTTCATGAATTTGCCTCCTTGTCAAATATAGCTTCCTGCATATCCACCTTAAACTTCTTCATGTAATACTCCAGATCCTGGTGATACACTAGCTAAGGTTAAACTCCAACGTTTGCAGATAGATGCTCCATCAGCTTTCTACCTTCCAATCCTTCCATGCATCTGCATACTTAACTCCGCACGGTGACAATAGCATAAGCGGGCAATAACATCATTGATAGCTGTGTTTCTGCTCTTGTCATTTTCATGAGCTATCATTCCATAGTTGATATCTCCTGCCTTAGGGTTTTCCTGACAAAGCTTTGAATTCTAATGCTCCATGTTCCAGTCTTTCTCCGATACACCTTGATCTCGGTTATTGATAACTTCCATAGTCTGCCGAGTTCCATAAGCGTAACCTTCCTAGGTCCTACAAATCCGGAATTTATTTGGAGCCTTCAAATCTCCTAGTCTTCAGAGTCTTCACCGTTGTAGTTTCCGTTTACACGGTAAAATCCTCTTCATTCCAAATGGTCTTAGTTGTCTGATATCTTGTCTCCTTGGAGTGGTCTCATCACCAAATCTTCGAGTGGTCAAAAGGGAAAAGGGGTATGGTCTCACTAAAAGGAATATTTGAATAAGCTCAAGAGAAGAGAGGTAAAAGATCTTTTGAAAATGAAGTTGTAGAGAAAAATCTTTCCTATGGGCTTGCCATTTTCTAGGGTCACGCCCCACAGTCAACATGTGCTCGATACCATCTTGTAGCGACCCGACCCGAATGGATCAAGTCTCGTGCTTTCGTGTCATCCCCGGATCGGTATGTCGACACACACACGATTACTCAAGGATTTATAACAGAGGTAAATCACATGTATAAAGTAACGTAAATACTATTACCTCAATCCAATATATAGCGGAAGCAACAAGGTTGTGGATTCCAATCAACACCAACGACAAAGTTGAGTATAGGAAATCGTAACCCTAATGTATCACCTACTCGTCGTCTGAAAAGTCTGCAACATGAAAAGTTGCAGCCCGAAAACGGGTCAGCACATGGAATATGTGGCAATGTAACACATAGAGAGTAATGAAGGAATAGGCTATACTACATGCATATATGGCTGGTGGAAAGCTCTATGGTTACGCTTTTATGAAAAGCCAATTTTTCCCTACTGCAAAGGAATAAATTTATTTAACTATCATGGTGGTTGTTAAACATTGAGAATGGTTGATGACATCATCAATCCCAATTAAAAGTACTCATTAAAACCCAACAATATTAATTAGAAGTAACATGATGAGATCAACAGAATATCCAGGTACTAGATACTCAAAATTGTCCATAACCGGGGACACGGCTAACCATGATTAGTTTGTACACTCTGCAGAGGTTTGCGCACTTTTCCCCACAAGACTCGATCGCCTCCGTTTGGTTTCTCGCACTACATGGTGTTTGAGAAACGGATGACCGAGACATAGTCTTTCAGAAGCGCTAGCACCTTACATGTGGGTAGACCGTACCAACCTACATCCCCTACATCAGCTAGCCTACCCGTAAGAGTTCGCACAACTTAGTCAACTACGCCAGAGCCCATAATTGGCTTGTGGCTGCACACGGAAGTTTCTAGTTTGAATAATCTCATGATCCCTTTGGGCACAGGTGGCGGTCCGAAGAAATACAGCAGATCCTGTCTACCTGTGTGCCTTGACAGCAAGTCCTGAATAGCCAGGTGCCTCAATCCACCCAGATGTGTGTTTAAGTTGCCACCTTAGATAAACCATTAATTAACAATCTCACATCTGTCATGGATATTCACTCAAACCCAATCCACGTCTACGAGCATAGCATGGCGTAGTAAGCAAACGTAGAAGTAACTCCCAAGGGTTTGATAATGAAACAGGTAATAGGTACTACCTCAAACTACTTCCCATCCCACAGTTTAATTAGATCCTAATCATGCAAGTGTTTGAGGAATAGATCTAATGCATAAAAACTGGGTATGAGAAGAGTATGATCAAAGTGTTACTTGCCTTGCTGATGATCCGCGAGTCCTAGAGATTCGAAGTAACAAGCGGCGCACTCCGGGTGATCTAACGCAGACAAACAACAAGCATACAATAAGCACTCATCTAATGCACGGGGAAATCTCGAATAAAAGATCTAACCAGATAGTTCAACTTAAGAACCCTGGTTGCAAAAGAATCGAATCAAATAAAGCATCGAAAGTCTGAACTTCGAGAGAGAACGACTCGGTTTAGCAATCTGAAACTAGGTCAAAATTTTACAGTAGCAAAACTCTGTGTAAGTAGGTTAGTCGAACGGTGGATTCGTTCTGAAACTCCGAGCGCTTGAATCACCTGATTCGATAAACGAGCAAGAAATAAAACAGATTTGAAAATCGGATCGTAAATCGAATCAAAAATAATGGATTAAATCTGATTTAAAAGAAAAGCGGCGAGCGGACTAAATAACGGACGTTCGTTAACAGAACTAATCCAACGAACGCGTTCATTGAAACGAACGGGTCGGTGAACGTTCACTAAATAAGAAAACCGAAAAAAAAACCATCTAGGTTTTTGGAAAAAACCGAACATCTTTTTTTTTTAAAATAAACCGGATCGGGTTTTTAGGGAAAAACCGGATCGGATCGGATCGGAACGGGGCGGCGGCTACCTCCGGCGGGTCTTCGCCGGCGGGGCTCCGGCGGGGCTCCGGCGGGTCGGGCGAGGGGCGGCGAGGGGGCTCGGGTCCCAAGGCCGAGACGGCTGGCGGCGTTCCGTGGCGGCGGCACTCAGCCGGTAAGGCCTGAGGTGAGAGAGAGGGCAGGGGGTATTTAAGAGGGAGAGGCGGCGGGGTGGCTTGGGGAGGGTCCGGGACGCCGGGGTGGAGGCGGACTCGGGCGGCGGGAGGCGTCTTGTGGCCAGGGGCTCCCTTCGGCGGCAGCGTCTTGTGAGGGAGAGGGAGGCGGTGGGCCGGGGCGCTGGGCCGGGGCCTGGCTGGCTGGGCCGGCTGGGCCTTGGCCCAGGGGGGGGCGCGGAATATTTTTTTTTTAATAATTTTTTTTCCAGAAAAACAAAATAAGAAAAGCAAAATAAATAAAAATAATATATAGGCATATAATATATCAAAATTTTCAGAAAAACATTTTCTACAACATGAACATTATTTTAGCTTCAAATAAAATACACACAAATCCAAATAAAACAAAGAGTGCTTCAACTCTAATAGAATCCAATAAAAATCATTTTTTAAAATATCAAAATGACTTCAAATTAATTTCTCTCCAATTTTCTGAGGTAGGGAATCATGTTACCCTATTTTCATATATTTTATTTTTGGAGAAAAATAATTTGAATAAAACTCAAATAACTCCAAATTGAAAATAAATTCAAAGGAACTTTGAATTTAATTCTTTGAAACTCCCAACTCATATTTCATATGTTTTGAAGAAGTCATTTTATCTTCACTCGTGAAAATCATTGAGTTGCATGAAGTTTCGTAATTGGAAATATTTTCCAAATGAAACTCAAATATTTTCAACACCCTTGTCATTTAAATAAATGGAAGAAGTCATGTCATCTTCTCTCCGTGGTTTTGTGATGAAAAGAATTTGAATTCGAAGTTCATAAAAGCAAAATGAAAGTTTGGGAAAGTCCTTTTATTCCCTCTCATTTAACTTTCAAGTTTCAATTCACTCACTTTCAGTCAATCAATCAAACAATCAATCAAATCTATCTATTTGTTTATAACATTCCAAAATTTAGAATTTTGGGATGTTACAGTGTCGCTAGCATCCATATGACAGAGAACCCGGGCCGACATGACTAGTCGTGAACCCAAAGTGGCACTAACTTACGGGGACAGGCATACATGAATCAACATCGAGCATGTCGGTCAGCAGCGTGCGAATCTGGGCTGTAGCACTGGGCTAACAGGACTCCGGTGAACCGGGCTGTAGCGGACAACTATGGCTCATGGAAGCACAAGACTACATTTCTCCATAAGAGAGGCTACCAAGGATAAACAACTAGGTTGTCGGATCCCACACATACCAAGCATTTCGATCATACACACAATATGCTCGATATGTGTAAATACAACATGGCATCACAACATAACTCTACGAATCAAGTATTTATTCATTAGGCTCTGAGGAGCCAAGTATTACAAACATGGGTCTCATGACCCCAACATACAGAGCATACAAGCAACAAGCACATGCGGAAGCCTAACTTGTCTGAGTACAGTTAACTACAAATGAAGAAGGCTGAGAAGCCTGACTATCTACAAGACCCTGCCGAGGGCACAAGATCGTAGCTAAGGTAACAAGCTACATGTCGAAGTCCACACGGAACTACTAGCGAGAGTGATGTCTCTCTGCAAAACATAAAATAGGCAAACCTGAGTACAAATGTACCCAAAGAAGACTTATATCGTAACTAACTACATATGCATCGGTATCAATAAAGGGGTGGTGGAGTTTGACCGCAGCAAGCTAGCTTTGACTCGGTGGCTATCCTGAACTACGACTGCAAGCAACTCTTTTGAGGTGGCGCACACGAGTCCACATATTCACCAATCAATACACCACGATGGATCCGCTCCCGTCTACCTACGAGAGCGCCATCCATAGCACTCACGCTTATCTTGCGCATTTTAGAGTATCCACTTCAAGTTATCTATGAACTGTTATAGGCAACCCAGAAGTCCTTTACCGCGGACACGGCTATTCGAATAGATGATGTTAACCCTGCAGGGGTGTACTTCTTCATACATGTTTCCACCACCTAGCGTCTGCACACGACATGTGCTCGGCAGACTTGAAGCGAAAGTCGACGTGGGTGTAGACCACGACCTACCTAAACACCCAAGTCTCTAGTACAAGTTTATTGCCTATTCAAGTTCCATCCATAGGAAGTCCGGCCGAGGTTTCCACATACGGCCCCGAACAATGTGTACAGGGTTCCGCGACACCAAACGGGCGCCCGGTATACCCGGCCACGTGCCTACCGCATCACAGCCCACCCCTCGGGTCAGCGCTGCGCACGGCCTCCAGCATACTACAAACACCAGAAACTACTTGCAACTCCTGGACAGAGGACTAGTGTGGTTAAGAAGTCGAGCGGGGTCATATTTCAGGGCCCAATGCATGGTAGTAGCTGTTTCATGGATCACAAACACAGAACTCAGTTCCTGAGGACGGCTTCAATGAGACAACCCACCATGTACTCCTACATGGCCTCTCACCGCTACCTTTACCAAATCGTGTATAGCAAAGCTGTCAGGACCCCGATTCCAAGTCACATCGATCTAGTCGGTAACACCTCATATCACTTTGCGGCCTCACGCACGGTATTCCCACGGGCGTCGCCTTACCATGGCCCGGGACCGTTTGCGCCTTTTGGCTGACGTATATGATAGTGTCGCTAGCATCCATATGACACAGAACCCGGGCCGACATGACTAGTCGTGAACCCAAAGTGGCACTAACTTACGGGGACAGGCATACATGAATCAATATCGAGCATGTCGGTCAGCAGCGTGCGAATCTGGGCTGTAGCACTGGGCTAACAGGACTCCGGTGAACGGGCTGTAGCGGACTACTATGGCTCATGGAAGCACAAGACTACATTTCCCCATAAGAGAGGCTACCAAGGATAAACAACTAGGCTGTCGGATCCCACACATACCAAGCATTTCGATCATACACACAATATGCTCGATATGTGTATATACAACATGGCATCACAACATAACTCTACGAATCAAGTATTTATTCATTAGGCTCTGAGGAGCCAAGTATTACAAACATGGGTCTCATGACCCCAACATACAGAGCATACAAGCAACAAGCACATGCGGAAGCGTAACTTGTCTGAGTACAGACAACTACAAATGAAGAAGGCTGAGAAGCCTGACTATCTACAAGACCCTGCCGAGGGCACAAGATCGTAGCTGAGGTAACAAGCTACATGTCGAAGTCCACACGGAACTACTAGCGAGAGTGATGTCTCTCTGCAAAACATAAAATAGGCAAACCTGAGTACAAATGTACCCAGCAAGACTTACATCAGAACTAACTACATATGCATCGGTATCAATAAAGGGGGGTGGTGGAGTTTGACCGCAGCAAGCTAGCTTTGACTCGGTGGCTATCTTGAACTACGACTGCAAGCAACTCTTTTGAGGTGGCGCACACGAGTCCACATATTCACCAATCAATACACCACTATGGATACCGCTCCCGTCTACCTACGAGAGCGCCATCCATAGCACTCACGCTTATCTTGCGCATTTTAGAGTATCCACTTCAAGTTATCTATGAACTGTTATAGGCAACCCAGAAGTCCTTTACCGTGGACACGGCTATTCGAATAGATGATGTTAACCCTGCAGGGGTGTACTTCTTCATACATGTTTCCACCACCTAGCGTCTGCACACGACATGTGCTCGACAGACTTCAAGCGAAAGTCGACGTGGGTGTAGACCACGACCTACCTAAACACCCAAGTCTCTAGTCCAGGTTCATCGCCTATTCAGGTTCCATCCGTAGGGAGTCCGGCCGAGGTTTCCACATATGGCCCCGAACAATCTGTACAGGGTTCCGTGACACCAAACGGGCGCCCGGTATACCCGACCACGTGCCTACCGAATCATAGCCCACCCCTCGGGTCAGCGCTGCGCATGGCCTCCAGCATACTACAAACACCAGAAACTACTTGCAACTCCTGGACAAAGGACTAGTGTGGTTAAGAAGTCGAGCGGGGTCATATTTCAGGGCCCAATGCATGGTAGTAGCTGTTTCATGGATTAAAAACACAGAACTCAGTTCCTGAGGACGGCTTCAATGAGACAACCCACCATGTACTCCTACATGGCCTCTCACAGCTACCTTTACCAAATCGTGTATAGCAAAGCTGTCAGGACCCCGATTCCAAGTCACATCGATCTAGCCGGTAACACCACCTATCACTTTGCGGCCTCACGCACGGTATTCCCACGGGCGTCGCCTTACCATGGCCCGGGACCGTTTGCGCCTTTTGGCTCACGTATATGATAGTGTCGCTAGCATCCGTATGACAGAGAACCCGGGCCGACATGACTAGTCGTGAACCCAAAGTGGCACTAACTTACGGGGATAGGCATACATGAATCAACATCGAGCATGTCGGTCAGCAGCGTGCGAATCTGGGCTGTAGCACTGGGCTAACAGGACTCCGGTGAACCGGGCTGTAGCGGACTACTATGGCTCATGGAAGCACAAGACTACATTTCCCCATAAGAGAGGCTACCAAGGATAAACAACTAGGTTGTCGGATCCCACACATACCAAGCATTTCGATCATACACACAATATGCTCGATATGTGTAAATACAACATTGAATCACAACATAACTCTACGAATCAAGTATTTATTCATTAGGCTCTGAGGAGCCAAGTATTACAAACATGGGTCTCATGACCCCAACATACAGAGCATACAAGCAACAAGCACATGCGGAAGCCTAACTTGTCTCGAGTACGCATAACTACAAATGAAGAAGGCTGAGAAGCCTGACTATCTACAAGACCCTGCCGAGGGCACAAGATCGTAGCTGAGGTAACAAGCTACATGTCGAAGTCCACACGGAACTACTAGCGAGATTGATGTTTCTCTGCAAATCATAAAATAGGCAAACCTGAGTACAAATGTACCCAGCAAGACTTATATCAGAACTAACTACATATGCATCGGTATCAATAAAGGGGGGTGGTGGAGTTTGACCGCAGCAAGCTAGCTTTGACTCGGTGGCTATCCTGAACTACGACTGCAAGCAACTCTTTTGAGGTGGCGCACACGAGTCCACATATTCACCAATCAATACACCACTATGGATCCGCTCCCGTCTACTTACGAGAGCGCCATCCATAGCACTCACGCTTATCTTGCGCATTTTAGAGTATCCATTTCAAGTTATCTATGAACTGTTATAGGCAACCCAGAAGTCCTTTACGCGGACACGGCTATTGAATAGATGATGTTAACCCTGCAGGGGTGTACTTCTTCATACATGTTTCCACCACCTAGCGTCTGCACACGACATGTCCTCGGCAGACTTCAAGCGAAAGCCGACGTGGGTGTAGACCACGACCTACCTAAACACCCAAGTCTCTAATACAAGTTTATTGCCTATTCAAGTTCCATCCGTAGGAAGTCCGGCCGAGGTTTCCACATACGGCCCCGAGCGATGTGTCTGAGGTTCCGCGACACCAAGCAGCGCCCGGTATACCCGGCCACGTGCCTACCGCATCACAGCCCACCCCTCGGGTCAGCTGCGCACGGCCTCCAGCATACTACAAACACCAGAAACTACTTGCAACTCCTGGACAGAGGACTAGTGTGGTTAAGAAGTCGAGCGGGGTCATATTTCAGGGCCCAATGCATGGTAGTAGCTGTTTCATGGATCACAAACACAGAACTCAGTTCCTGAGGACGGCTTCAATGAGACAACCCACCATGTACTCCTACATGGCCTCTCACCGCTACCTTTACATAATCGTGTATAGAAAAGCTGTCAGGACCCCGATTCCAAGTCACATCGATCTCGCCGGTAACACCACATATCACTTTGCGGACTCACGCACGGTATTCCCACGGGTGTCGCCTTACAATGGCCCGGGACCATTTGCGCTTTTTGGCTCACGTATATGATAGTGTCGCTAGCATCCATATGATAGAGAACCTGGGCCGACATGACTAGTCGTGAAGCCAAAGTGGCACTAACTTACGGGGACACGCATACATGAATCAACATCGAGCATGTCGGTCAGCAGCGTGCGAATACATAACCTTTGGGCTATGAGGACTCCGGTGAACCGGGCTGTAGCGGACTACTATGGCTCATGGAAACACAAGACTACATTTCCCCATAAGAGAGGCTACCAAGGATAAACAACTAGGTTGAAGGATCCCACACATACCAAGCATTTCAATCATACACACAATATGCTCGATATGTGTAAATACAACATGGCATCACAACATAACTCTACGACTCAAGTATTTATTCATTAGGCTCCGAGGAGCCAAGTATTACAAACATGGGTCTCATGACCCCAACATACAGAGCATACAAGCAACAAGCACATGCGGAAGCTTAACTTGTCTGAGTACAGACAACTAAAAATGAAGAAGGCAGAGAAGCCTGACTATCTACAAGACCCTACCGAGAGCACAAGATCATAACTGAGGTCACAAGCTAAATGTCAAAGTCCACACGGAACTACTAGCGAGACTAACGTCTCTCTGCAAAACATAAAATAGGCAAACGTGAGTACAAATGTACCCAGCAAGACTTACATCAGAACTAACTACATATGCATCGGTATCAATAAAAGGGTGTGGTGGAGTTTGACTGTAGCAAGCTAGCTTTGACTCGGTGGCTATCCTGAACTACGACTGCAAGCAACTCTTTTGAGGTGGCGCACACGAGTCCACATATTCACCAATCAATACACGACTATGGATCCGCTCCCGTCTACCGACGAGAACGCCATCCATAGCACTCACGCTTATCTTGCGCATTTTAGAGTATCCACTTCAAGTTATCTATGAACAGTTATAGGCAACCCAGAAGTCCATTACCGCAGACACGACTATTCGAATAGATGATGTTAACCCTCCAGGGGTGTACTTCTTCATACATGTTTCCACCACCTAGCGTCTGCACACAACATGTGCTCGGCAGACTTCAAGCGAAAGCTGACGTGGGTGTAGACCACGACCTACCAAAACACCCAAGTCTCTAGTACAGGTTTATTGCCTATTCAGGTTCCATCCACAGGGAGTCCGGCCGAGGTTTCCCCTTACGGCCCCGAACGATATGTAAAGGGTTTCGCGATTCCAAACGGGCGCCCGTATACCCGGCCACGAGCCTACCACGTCACAGCCCACCCCTCGGGTCAGCGCTGCGCACGGCCTCCAGCATACTACAAACACCAGAAACTACTTGCAAGTCCTAGACAAAGGACTAGTGTGGTTAAGAAGTCGAGCGGGGTCATATTTCAGGGCCCAATGCATGGTAGTAGCTGTTTCATGGATCACAAACACAGAACTCAGTTCCTGAGGACGGCTTCAATGAGACAACCCACCATGTACTCCTACATGGCCTCTCACCGCTACCTTTACCAAATCGTGTATAGCAAAGCTGTCAGGACCCCGATTCCAAGTCAAATCGATCTAGCCGGTAACACCACATATCACTTTGCGGCCTCACGCACGGTATTCCCACGAGTGTAGCCTTACCATGGCCCGGGACCGTTTGCGCCTTTTGGCTCACGTATATTATAGTGTTGCTAGCATCCATATGACAGAGAACCCGGGCCGACATGACTAGTCGTGAACCCAAAGTGGCACTAACTTACGGGGACAGGCATACATGAATAAACATCGAGCATGTCGGCCGATTACGTGCGAATCCGGGCTGTAACCTTTGGGCTATGAGGACTCCGGTGAACTGGGCTATAGCGGACTACTATGGCTAATGGAAGCACAAGACTACATTTCCCCATAAGAGAGGCTACCAAAGATAAACAACTAGGTTGTGGGATCCCACACATACCAAGCATTTCAATCATACACACAATATGCTCGATATGTGTAAATACAACATGGCATCACAACATAACTCTAAGACTCAAGTATTTATTCATTAGGCTCCGAGGAGCCAAGTATTACAAACATGGGTCTCATGACCCCAACATACAGAGCATACAAGCACCAAGCACATGCAGAAGCTTAACTTGTCTGAGTACAGACAACTACAAATGAAGAAGGCTGAGAAGCCTGACTATCTACAAGACCCTGCCGAGAGCACAAGATCGTAGCTGAGGTAACAAGCCAAATGTCGAAGTCCACACGGAACTACTAGCGAGACTGACGTCTCTCTGCAAAACATAAAATAGGCAAATGTGAGTACAAATGTACCCAGCAAGACTTACATCAGAACTAACTACATATGCATCGATATCAATAAAGGGGGGTGGTATTGTTTGACTGCAGCAAGCTAGCTTTGACTCGGTGGCTATTCTGAACTACGACTGCAAGCAACACTTTTGAGGTGGCGCACACGAGGCCACATATTCACCAATCAATACACCACTATGGATCCGCTCCCGTCTACATACGAGAACGCCATCCATAGCACTCACGCTTATCTTGTGCATTTTAGAGTATCCACTTCAAGTTATATATGAACTGTTATAGGCAACCCAGAAGTCCTTTACCGTGGACACGGCTATTCGAATAGATGATGTTAACCCTGCAGGGGTGTACTTCTTCATACATGTTTCCACCACCTAGCGTCCGCACACGACGTGTACTCGGCAGACTTCAAGCGAAAGCCGACGTGGGTGTAGACCACGACCTACCTAAACACCCAAGTCTCTACTCCAGGTTTATCGCCTATTCAGGTTCCATCCGTAGGGAGTCCGCCCGAGGTTTCCACATACGGCCCCGAACCATGTGTACAGGGTTCCGCGACACCAAACGGGCGCCCGGTAATACCCGACCACGTGCCTACCGCATCACAGCCCACCCCTCGGGTCAGCGCTGCACACGGCCTCGAGCATACTACAAACACCAGAAACTACTTGCAACTCCTGGACAAAGGACTAGTGTGGTTAAGAAGTCGAGCGGGGTCATATTTTAGGGCCCAATGCATGGTAGTAGCTGTTTCATGGATAAAAAACACAGAACTCAGTTCCTGAGGACGGCTGCAATGAGACAACCCACCATATACTCCTACATGGCCTCTCACCGCTACCTTTACCAAATCGTGTATAGCAAAGCTGTCAGGACCCCGATTCCAAGTCACATTGATCTAGCCGGTAACACCACATATCACTTTGCGGCCTCACGCACGGTATTCCCACGGGCGTCGCCTTACCATGGCCCAGGACCGTTTGCGCCTTTTGGCTCACGTATATGATAGTGTGGCTAGCATCCATATGACAGAGAACCCGGGCCGACATGACTAGTCGTGAACCCAAAGTGGCACTAACTTACGGGGATTGGCATACATGAATCAACATCGAGCATGTCGGTCAGCAGCGTGCGAATCCGGGCTGTAGCACTGGGCTAACAGGACTCCGGTGAACCGGGCTGTAGCGGACTACTATGGCTCATGGAAGCACAAGACTACATTTCCCCATAAGAGAGGCTACCAAGGATAAATAATTACGTTGTCGGATCCCACACATACCAAGCATTTCAATCATACACACAATATGCTCGATATGTGTTAATACAACATGGCATCACAACATAACTCGACGAATCAAGTATTTATTCATTAGGCTCTGAGGAGCCAAGTATTACAAACATGGGTCTCATGACCCCAACATACAGAGCATTCAAGCAACAAGCACATGTGGAAGCTTAACTTGTCTGAGTACAGACAACTACAAATGAAGAAGGCCGAGAAGCCTGACTATCTACAAGACCCTGCCGAGGGCACAAGATCGTAGCTGAGGTAACAAGCTACATGTCGAAGTCCACACGGAACTACTAGCGAGATTGATGTCTCTCTGCAAAACATAAAATAGGCAAACGTGAGTACAAATGTACCCAGCAAGACTTATATCAGAACTAACTACATATGCATCGGTATCAATAAAGGGGGGTGGTGGAGTTTGACCGCATCAAGCTAGCTTTGACTCGGTGGCTATCCTGAACTACGACTGCAAGCAACTCTTTTGAGGTGGCGCACACGAGTCCACATATTCACCAATCAATACACCACTATGGATCCGCTCCCGTCTACCTACGAGAGCGCCATCCATAGCACTCATGCTTATCTTGCGCATTTCAGAGTATCCACTTCAAGTTATCTATGAACTGTTATAGGCAACCCAGAAGTCCTTTACCGCGGACACGACTATTCGAATAGATGATGTTAACCCTGCAGGGGTGTACTTCTTCATACATGTTTCCACCACCTAGCGTCTGCACACGACATGTGCTTGGCAGACTTCAAGCGAAAGCCGACGTGGGTGTAGACCACGACCTACCTAAACACCCAAGTCTCTAGTACAAGTTTATTGCCTATTCAAGTTCCATCCGTAGGGAGTCCGACCGAGGTTTCCACATACGGCCCCGAACGATGTGTATAGGGTTCCGCGACACCAAACGGGCGCCCGGTATACCCGGCCACGTGCCTACCGCATCACAGCCCACCCCTCGGGTCAGCGCTGCGCACGGCCTCCAGCATACTACAAACACCAGAAACTACTTGCAACTCCTGGACAGAAGACTAGTGTGGTTAAGAAGTCGAGCAGGGTCATATTTCAGGGCACAATGCATGGTAGTAGCTATTTCATGTATCACAAACATAGAACTCAGTTCCTGAGGACGGCTTCAATGAGACAACCCACCATGTACTCCTACATGGCCTCTCACCGCTACCTTTACCAAATCGTGTATAGAAAAGCCGTCAGGACCCCGATTCCAAGTCACATCGATCTAGACGGTAACACCACATATCACTTTGCGGCCTCACGCACGGTATTCCCACGGGCGTCGCCTTACCATGGCCCGGGACCATTTGCGCCTTTTGGCTCACGTATATGATAGTGTCGCTAGCATCGATATGACAGTGAACCCGGGCCGACATGACTAGTAGTGAACCCAAAGAGGCACTAACTTACAGGGACAGGCATACATGAATCGACATCGAGCATGTCGGTCAGCAGCGTGCGAATCCGGGCTGTAGCACTGGGCTAACAGGACTCCGGTGAACCGAGCTGTAGCGGACTACTATGGCTCATGGAAGCACAAGACTACATTTCCCCATAAGAGAGGCTACCAAGGATAAACAACTAGGTTGTCGGATCCCACACATACCAAGCATTTCAATCATACACATAATATGCTCGATATGTGTTAATACAACATGGCATCACAACACAACTCTACGAATCAAGTATTTATTCATTAGGCTCTGAGGAGCCAAGTATTACAAACATGGGTCTCATGACCCCAACATACAGAGCATACATGCAACAAGCACATGCGGAAGCTTAACTTGTCTGAGTACAGACAACTACAAATAAAGAAGGCTGAGAAGCCTGACTATCTACAAGACCCTGCCGAGGGCACAAGATCGTAGCTGAGGTAACAAGCTACATGTCGAAGTCCACACGGAACTACTAGCGAGATTGATGTCTCTCTGCAAAACATAAAATAGGCAAACATGAGTACAAATGTACCCAGCAAGACTTATATCAGAACTAACTACATATGCATCGGTATCAATAAAGGGGGGTGGTGGAGTTTGACCGCAGCAAGCTAGCTTTGACTCGGTGGCTATCCTGAACAACGACTGCAAGCAACTCTTTTGAGGTGGCGCACACGAGTCAACATATTCACCAATCAGTACACAATTATGGATCCGCTACCGTCTACCTACGAGAACGCCATCCATAGCACTCACGCTTATCTTGCCCATTTTAGACTATCCACTTCAAGTTATTTATGAACTTTTATAGGCAACCCAAAAGTCCTTTACCGCGCACACGGCTATTCGAATAGATGATGTTAACCTTGCAGGGGTGTACTTCTTCATACATGTTTCCACCACCTAGCGTCTGCACACAACATGCGCTCGGTAGACTTCAAGCGAAAGCTGACATGGGTGTAGACCACGACCTACCTAAACACCCAAGTCTCTAGTACAGGTTTATTGCCTATTCAGGTTCCATCCGCAGGGAGTCCGGCCGAGGTTTCCACATACGGCCCCGAACGATGTGTACAGGGTTCCGCGACACCAAACGGGCGCCCGGTATACCTGGCCACGTGCCTGCCGCGTCACAGCCCACCCCTCGGGTCAGCGCTGCGCATGGCCTCCAGCATACTACAAACACCAGAAACTACTTGCAACTCCTGGACAGAGGACTAGTGTGGTTAAGAAGTCAAGCGGGGTCATATTTCAGGGCCCAATGCATGGTAGTAGCTGTTTCATGGATCACAAACACAGAACTCAGTTCGTGTATAGCAAAGCTGTCAGGACCCCGATTCCAAGTCACATCGATCTAGCCGGTAACACCACATATCACTTTGCGCCCTCACGCACGGTATTCCCACGGGTGTCGTCTTACCATGGCCAGGGACCGTTTGCGCCTTTTGGCTCACGTATATGATAGTGTCGCTAGCATCCATATGACAAAGAACCCGGGCCGACATGACTAGTCGTGAACCCAAAGTGGCACTAACTTACGGGGACAGGCATACATGAATCAACATCGAGCATGTCGGTCAGCAGCGTGCGAATCCGGGCTGTAGCACTGGGCTAACAGGACTCCGGTGAACTGGGCTGTAGCGGACTACTATGGCTCATGGAAGCAGAAGACTACATTTCCCCAGAAGAGAGGCTACCAAGGATAAACAACTAGGTTGTCGGATCCCACACATACAGAGCATTTCAATCATACACACAATATGCTCGATATGTGTAAATACAACATGGCATCACAACATAACTCTACGACTCAAGTATTTATTCATTAGCCTCCAAGGAGCCAATTATTACAAACATGGGTCTCATGACCCCAACATACAGAGCATACAAGCAACAAGCACATGCGGAAGCTTAACTTGTCTGAGTACAGACAACTACAAATGAAGAAGGCTGAGAAGCCTGACTATCTACAAGACACTGCCAAGGGCACAATATCGTAGCTGAGGTAACAAGCTAAATGTCGAAGTCCACACAGAACTACTAGTGAGACTGACGTCTCTCTGCAAAACATAAAATAGGCAAACGTGAGTACAAATATACCTAGCAAGACTTACATCAGAACTAACTACATATGCATCAGTATCAATAAAGGAGGGTGGTGGAGTTTGACTGCAGCAAGCTAGCTTTGAGTCGGTGGCTATCCTGAACTACGACTGCAAGCAAATCTTTTGAGGTGGCTCACACGAGTCCACATATTCACCAATCAATACACTACTATGGATTCACTCCCGTCTACCTACGAGAACGCCATCCATAGCACTCACGCTTATCTTGCGCATTTTAGAGTATCCACTTCAAGTTATCTATGAACTGTTATAGGCAACCCAGAAGTCCTTTACCGCGGACACGGCTATTCGAATAGATGATGTTAACCCTGCAGGGGTGTACTTCTTCATACATGTTTCCACCACCTAGCGTCTGCACACAACATGTGCTCGGCAGACTTCAAGCGAAAGCTGACGTGGGTGTAGACCACGACCTACCTAAACACCCAAGTCTCTAGTACAGGTTTATTGCATATTCAGGTTCCATCTGCAGGGAGTCCGGCCGAGGTTCCCACATACGGCCCCGAACGATGTGTACAGGGTTCCGCGACACCAAACGGGCGCCCGGTATACCCGGCCACATGGCTACCGCATCACAGCCCACCCCTCGGGTCAGCGTTGCGCACGGCCTCCAGCATACTACAAACACCAGAAACTAGTTGCAACTCCTGGACAGAGGACTAGTGTGGTTAAGAAGTCAAGCGGGGTCATATTTCAGGGCACAATCCATGGTAGTAGCTGTTTCATGGATCACAAACACAGAACTCAGTTCCTGAGGACGGCTTTAATGAGACAACCCACCATGTACTCCTACATGGCCTCTCACCGCTACCTTTACCAAATCGTGTATAGCAAAGCTGTCAGGACCCCGATTCCAAGTCACATCGATCTAGTCGGTAACACCACATATCACTTTGCGGCCTCATGCACGGTATTCCCACGGGTGTTGCCTTACCATGGCCCGGGACCGTTTGCGCCTTTTGGCTCACGTATATGATAGTGTCGCTAGCATCCATATGACAGAGAACCCGGGCCGACATGACTAGTCGTGAACCCAAAGTGGCACTAACTTACGGGGACAGGCATACATGAATCAGCATCGAGCATGTCGGTCAGTAGCATGCGGATCCGGGCTGTAGCACTGGGCTAACAGAACTCCGGTGAACCGGGCTATAGCGGACTACTATGGCTCATGGAAGCACAAGACTACATTTCCCTATAAGAGAGGCTACCAAGGATAAACAACTAGGTTGTCGGATCCCACACATACCTAGCATTTCAATCATACACACAATATGCTCGATATGTGTAAATACAACATGGCATCACAACATAACTCTACGACTCAAGTATTTATTCATTAGGCTCGGAGGAGCCAAGTTACAAACATGGGTCTCATGATCCCAACATACAGAGCATACTAGCAACAAGCACATTCGGAAGCTTAACTTGTCTGAGTACAGACAACTACAAATACAGAAGGCTGACAAGCCTGACTATCTACAAGACCCTGCCGAGGGCACAAGATCGTAGCTGAGGTAACAAGCTACATGTCGAAGTCCACACGGAACTACTAGCGAGACTGACATCTCTCTGCAAAACATAAAATAGGCAAACATGAGTACAAATGTACCCAGCAAGACTTACACCAGAACTAACTACATATGCATCGGTATCAATAAAGGGGGGTGGTGGAGTTTGACTGCAGCAAGCTAGCATTGACTCGGTGGCTATCCTGAACTTCAACTGCAAGCAACTCTTTTGAGGTGGCGCACACGAGTCCACATATTCACCAATCAATACACCACTATGGATCCGCTCCCGTATACCTACGAGAACGCCATCCATAGCACTCACGCTTATCTTGTGCATTTTAGAGTATCCACTTCAAGTTATCTATGAACTGTTATAGGCAACCCAGAAGTCCTTTACCGCGGACACGGCTATTAGAATAGATGATGTTAACCCTGCAGGGGTGTACTTCTTCATACATGTTTCCACCACCTAGCGTGTGCACACGACATGTGCTCGGCAGACTTCAAGCGAAAGCCGACGTGGGTGTAGACCACGACCTACCTAAACACCCAAGTCTCTACTACAAGTTTATTGCCTATTCAAGTTCCATCCGTAGGGAGTCCGGCCGAGGTTTCCACATACGGCCCCGAACGGTGTGTACAGGGTTCCGCGACACCAAACGGGCGCCCGGTATACCCGGCCACGTGCCTACCGCATCACAGCCCACCCCTCGGGTCAGTGCTGCGCACGGCCTCCAGCATACTAGAAACACCAGAAACTACTTGCAACTCCTGGACAGAGGACTAGTGTGGTTAAGAAGTCGAGCGGGGTCATATTTCAGGGCACAATGCATGGTAGTAGCTATTTCATGGATCACAAACACAGAACTCAGTTCCTGAGGACGGCTTCAATGAGACAACCCACCATGTACTCCTACATGGCCTCTCACCGCTACCTTTACCAAATCGTGTATAGAAAAGCTGTAAGGACCCCGATTCCAAGTCACATCGATCTAGCCGGTAACACCACATATCACTTTGCGGCCTCACGCACGGTATTCCCACGGGTGTCGCCTTACCATGGCCCGGGTCCATTTGCGCCTTTTGGCTCACGTATATGATAGTGTCGCTAGCATCCATATGACAGCGAACCCGGGACGACATGACTAGTCGTGAACCCAAAGTGGCACTAACTTACGGGGACAGGCATACATGAACCAACATCGAGCATTTCGGTCAGCAGCGTGTGAATCCGGGCTGTAGCACTGGGCTAACAGGACTCCGGTGAACCGGGCTGTAGCGGACTACTATGGCTCATGGAAGCACAAGACTACATTTCCCCATAAGAGAGGCTACCAAGGATAAAAAACTAGGTTGTCGGATCCCACACATACCAAGCATTTCAATCATACACACAATATGCTCGATATGTGTAAATACAACATGGCATCACAACATAACTCTACGACTCAAGTATTTATTAATTAGGCTCCGAGGAGCCAAGTATTACAAACATGGGTCTGATGACCCCAACATAAATAGCATACAAGCAACAAGCACATGCGGAAGCTTAACTTGTCTAAGTACAGATAACTACAAATGAAGAAGGCCGAGAAGCCTGACTATCTACAAGACCCTGCCGAGGGCACAAGATTGTAGCTGAGGTAACAAGCTAAATGTCGAAGTCCACACGAAACTACTAGCGAGACTGACGTCTCTCTGCAAAACATAAAATAGGCAAACGTGAGTACAAATGTACCGAGCAAGACTTACATCAGAACTAACTACATATGCATCGGTATCAATAAAGGGGGGGGGGGTGGTGGAGTTTGACTACAGCAAGCTAGCTTTGACTCGGTGGCTATTATGAACTACGACTAAAAGCAACTCTTTTGAGGTGGCGCATACGAGTCTGCATATTCACCAATCAATACACCACTATGGATCCGCTCCCGTCTACCTACGAGAACGCCATCCATAGCACTCACGCTTATCTTGTGCATTTTAGAGTATCCACTTCAAGTTATCTATGAACTGTTTTAGGCAACCCAGAAGTCCTTTACCGCGGACACGGCTATTCGAATAGATGATGTTAAACCTTCAGGGGTGTACTTCTTCATACATGTTTCCACCACTTAGCGTCTGCACATGACATGTGCTCGACAGACTTCAAGCGAAAGCCGACGTGTTTGTAGACCACGACCTACCTAAACACCCAAGTCTCTAGTCTAGGTTTATCGCCTATTCAGGTTCCATCTGCAGGGAGTCCGGCCGAGGTTTCCACATACGGCCCCGAACGATGTGTACAGGGTTTCGCGACACCAAACGGGCGCCCGGTATACCCGATCACATGCCTACCGCATCACAGCCCACCCCTCGGGTCAGCGCTGCGCACGACCTCCAGCCAACTACAAACACCAGAAACTACTTGCAACTCCTGGACAAAGGACTAGTGTGGTTAAGAAGTCGAGCGGGGTCATATTTCAGGGCCCAATGCATGGTAGTAGCTGTTTCATGGATAAAAAAAACATAGAACTCAGTTCCTGAGGACGGCTTCAATGAGACAACCACCATGTACTCCTACATGGCCTCTCACCGCTACCTTTACCAAATCGTGTTCACACACTTAGCTCACACACACTAGGACATGTTCATCACCATTCCAATTCATTCCCGATGAATCAGACCTGACTCAACTCTAAGCAGTAGCAGGCATGACAAACAAGCATGAATGAGTACATCAGGGCTCAAACAACTCCTACTCATGGTAGTGGGTTTCATGTATTTACTGTGGCAATGACAGGTCATGAAGAGGAAAGTGGTTCAACTACCGCAACATGTAACAGTTGAATCGTTATTGTCCTTATGCAATAAAAGAGAGCAGAAGCGAGAGAGTGGGATTGTATCAGAATGAACAAGGGGGTTTTGCTTGCCTGGCACTTCTGAAGATAATATAGTTCTTCATCAGTGTCATCGAACTCATCGTCGGAACCTCGTCTACTGAGAGGGGACGAATACCGGCAAACAAGGAAGAACACAATCAATGCAATGCAACAATATGATGCATGATCATGACATGGCAATATGTTGTGGTTTTAGCTAATGCAACTAGAAACCAGATTAAATGAAGCTGGTTTGAACCAAGGGTTCAAATTCGAACTCCATATGTGCTTATTTAAATGCCAATTATACAAATTGCCATATACAACAACCTTAGGTTGTTCAAACATGCATGCAGATGGTACAGATGGATAGATTGGATTAATTTCTATGAATTTTTTAAGTTACCATTATTTTCTGAAATTTCCTGAATAAGAATAAATCCAGAAAATAATTAACTGCGTCAGCACTGTGTCACTGTGAAGTCAGCGGTCAACAGGTCAGCCCAGGTCAAACTGATCAGTGGGTCCACTGCTCAGTGACCCAGTGCATCCTAGGGTCAATGAGAGGTGGGTCCGGTCAACAGCCACGTCAGCAAAGTCAACCTGACGTGTGGGCCTGGTGGGTTAGTCTAAGTTATACATGGAATAAATCCCGGGGTTAATTACCGCGTGGGGCCCATCCGTCAGTGGCACAATGATTAGCTAATGGCGTCATTAGTGTTAACTAAGTGTGCCACGTCGGCTCGCCGGAGTCCCACCGGCAGCGACCAAAGCTACGACGGAAGCTCGACGGGGCTGCGCTACAGGCGGCGTCTGGACGCGCGAAGGCCACCAGAAGGTAGCCCGAGCATGCCCGCATCTGGCTAGCCGCACGGGAGGCTGCGTGGTTGCCGGAATCGACAACGGCGAGCGCATCCGCGGTGGCCGGAGTTCGGACGTGGAAGGGGTCGACGCTACGGTGCACTAGAGGAGAAACCGAAGGGTGCTGCGTGCTCCTGGGAGTGCAGTGAACACGGTGACGCGCTCAGGCGCTAGCTGGGGTGGCCCTAGCCACGGCGGTGAGGAACTACGGTGGCGATGAGCTCTCGGGTCCAGTGGTTAGTGCGGCTACAGCACGCAAACGAGGAAGAGAGGAGAGGGGAAACGACGAGGTGCTCACGGCGAGGCCGTCGGAGTGCTGAGCAGGCTCGGGGGAGGTCCGGTGCAGGCGGAACGGCGGTGACGATCTCGGCGGACCGAGGTTGAAGAAGACGGCATGGTCGGTGTTTGAGGGCGTCCGGGCTTGCGCTTGTTGAGGGATAAGCTTCACGGCGTCGAGGCGGACAGCGGGGATAGCACGGAGAGGCACGGGGACGGCTGTGGCTGCGGTGGTCGGCGATGGTGGCGACGGTGGCATTCGGCCGTGCGCGTGAGAGAGAGACAGAGGGGAGGAGGAGCACGGGGAGAGTGAGAGAGGGCCAGAGGGGTTGCGTGGCGCCCTTAGCCAGCTCCAGGCAGTCGGCGGCAAGCAGGAGGTGGCGAGCTACGGGCGCGCGCGCGTCAGGCACACGCTCTGCGTCCGACTGGCGCATGTTGGAAGACGCCTCTGCCCCTGGTGGGCTAGGCCGGCCTACTGGGGCGGCAGGCTACAGTAGTGGGCTGGACCAGCAGGGCCTGCGGGTAGGTTGCCAGGTAAGTGGCCCAGGTGCTGTTCTCTCTCTGTCTCTCTGCTAATTCTGTTTCTATTTTCTAATTTTATTCCTTTGTTTTGAATTAGAAAAAATGCTAATTCATTTTTAAAACTCCCGAGACTAATTCTGGACACTAGTTCGTTTATTCCAAAGGTCCACTAATCATTCCAGGATATTTGGAGCATCTAAAATATATATAGAATTCGAATGCCCCAATTCAAATACATTAAGATTTAACTCAAAAATCCAGGAATGACCAAGAAACATGTTCATCATTTTTGGCAGAGGTTTTCGCCTTTATCAAAAATGATGAACATTTTCAAAGGCATTTTGGGATCATTGAAAATGATTTTATTTCAACCTATTTGAATTCATTTGGTGCTAGGGCTTGGTTCAATCCCCATTTCATGTTTCATGAAATTTAAACATGATGCATGGATGCAATGCCACTAGTTACAAGCAAACTCTAGGGTTGTGACAAAAGCCTAGGTAATCTCCAACATAAAGGTCTCGAAGAGCCACCAATTAGCCAAGCATCAGACCAAAAAAGGGCAGAGTCTCCCATATTGATGTGATCTGAGGAGATTGCATTATATGCATCTGAAAGCTTGAGAATATCCCTCCACCAAAATGAACCAACTTGGACTATAGCATGTGGGACTCCATCATCGTTGTAACTATTCCAGATTAAAGTTACCCATGGGATATCAGCCTTATTGAGGAATTTGTGGAGATGCTTGAGAAGGAGGCCCTTATTTTGGATATGCAAATTAATCACCCCAAGCCCTCCTTTTTCCTTAGGCCTACAAACCAGATCCCATGCAGCCCGAGATTCTTTTGGTGCATCACTGTTTCCTCTCGACAAGCACTGCCTAAAGATCCTGTCCAGTTGCTTAATAATACCAGGTGGGAGCTATAGACTGTAGAGGAAATATATGGGCATGGAAATCAAGACTGAAGTTAACAACTGCAACCTCGAGCCTTGGTTTAACATGGAGGAACTGGCTGTCAATCTCCTTTCCACATCATCAACTAAGGGCATAAAATCCACAATTCTGGGCCTTGTAGTACCAAGTGGCAAACCCAGAAAAGTAAATGGGAGCTGACCAATTTTACATCCAAGCAAATCAGCTAACCTGGCAGCTTCCACATCATCAATATTTAAAGGAATCATGGAAGACTTTGCAAAATTGACTTTAAGCCCAGTGGACTGTTGAAAGGTAAGCAACATATTTTTAAGAGCAACCAACTCCTCATCTTTGGTAGACAAAAAGATGACAATGTCATCAGCATATTGGATTATAGGGAAATCCTGGTCATGTGATGAAATTGGGAGGGTCAGGGTTCCATGGGAGAACATCTGGTTGACCACTGACTGCATAAGATCAGTAGCAATTACAAAAAGCAAAGGTGAGAGAGGATCACCCTGTCTGACACCACACTTGCACTTAAACTGTTTACCAGGTATACCATTGAGCAAAATAGAGGAAGATCCTGTAGAGAGAATGTCTTTGACCCAGCCTATCCATTTGTCATCAAACCCCTTGTGCTTGAGCATTTGCAAAATAACCTCATGCTCCACAGTGTCAAATGCCTTTGCAAAATCCAACTTTAGAATTATAATGGGTCTCTTTGACTGTTTGCACTGGTGTATGTATTCAAAGGCCCAAGCTAAGCAATCCTGAATTGATCTACTCTTCAAGAACCCATATTGATTTTTATGGATACAACTAAGGATCACTTTTTGCAACCTGTTGGCTAACAACTTAGTAAGAAATTTCAAACAAGTGTTAGTAAAAGAAATAGGCCGAAAATCATCTGGTCCCTCAGGAGAGAGCATCTTGGGTATGAGTAATGAGAGAGCCATTAATATTCTCAAGAGACAATTTTCCTTCATAGAAATCCTGGATGAGACGCCGAAAATCCTGCTCAATTATCGGCCAGCAACGCTTAACAAACAAACCATTGAATCAATCTGGGCCAGGTGCTCTATCAGGGGGCATCTCCTTCAGAACCTTCATAATTTCGTCATCAGAGAAAGGCTGAGACAGTTCCTCCAGACCCTGGATGGGCCGGATGAGGTTTGGTAGGTCAAAGCCCATGGAGATCCCTTGGGCCTGGCCCATTCTGTTTTGAAAGAGGCCCACAGGATTCCCGCCATATGATCATGGTCCGGAATCAGATCAACCATTCCCGCGGTTTTCAAGCTGGCTATGGAATTCCTCCGCATGCGTTCCGATGCCATAGCATGGAAGAACTTGGAATTCTCCTCACCCACCTTAATGTATCTGATCGTGCACCGCTGCTTCCAATAGATATAATGAAGTTTCAAAAGACGTTCATAGTGTAGCTTAACAATTTTCTTGAAGTTAAACTCTGTTCGAACCAGTGGTCTGACCTCCTCTAACTGATCAAAAAAGATGATAACCTTGCCACAGTCCAGCGTTAGCTTCTTGAGATAAGAGAGTTTCTTACTCCAAGCTCTCAAATCAGATCTCAGCCGTTTGCATTTCCTAGTTAACATGGCCGAAGCAGAGAGATCAGCAAAAACCGGAGCCTCCCAAGAATTACTAACGCAATCCATAAAGCCTGGCATGTCCACCCAAAAGTTTTCAAATCTAAAAACCTTAAGGAATATTAGTGTCAATGGACACCAGACAAGGCACATGATCCGACACGGTTTTGGCTAGCGGGAAGACCACGGTGTTAGGATAATGGGAAATCCAATCCGAGGTGGTAAAGAACTAGTCAAGCTGCTGAAGAAGGGGTATGTGTTGCATATTGGACTAGGTGAAACTCCTCCCCTTGATTGGCAATTCCAGAAGACCAAGTTGTCCGATGACCTCATTAAAAAGAAAGATATCATTTATATCTCCTCCGGGTTGGTTTCTGTTGTCCAAGGAGCGAACAAAGTTAAAATCACCTAGGAGCAACCAATGTTCATCAGAAGGGATAGATAGGTGGTATAGCCAGCTAACAAAGTCATCTCTAGGCTGCCCCTCACATGGCCCATAGACTGAGACCATTCTCCATTTTTCAGAATTATGAACCGACTTAAATGAAACAACCACACTGAAACGCTGAATTTCCACTAGCTGGCCTTCAAAAACAGAGGAGTTCCAAATGATCAGAATACCTCCGGAAGCACCCACCGAGGGAGAAAAAGCAAAAGCAAACCGATCAAAGCGTCTAGGGCAGAAAGACCTAATCATGCGGATATCAAAGTTTTCACATTTAGTCTCCTGCAGACAAATAATGGAGCAGCGACTCTCTTCAATCTTAGCTCTAACATCACGCTGCCTAGTCGGTGAATTAAAACCACGCACATTCCAGCACAGAACCGACCAATTACGAAACATTGTAATCCCCATAGATAACTGAAATAATAAGAAAGTAACCAACTGGGCCGCTTAACAGCACAGTACAAGTCTCAGCATAGCCATGGACAACACGATCATAAAAGTTCAGAGGTTCAGGCCTACAGAGCAGAAATAAAACAAAGCAACAAAAGACCCAACAGATCGGACGCCCCAAAGCAGCATAGGAAAGTTCACTCATCATTGGAACTATCTTGTTTTGGGTCAGGTTTAGGAGAACCCGTAAGCTTCTCCACTGTCAATTCTTCCGGGGCGATGCCAAGAGCCTCGCCGACTGCCTAGAAGGTAGAGATAGGTGTTGGTGGCAGCAAAGGGTTATCCTAACACGGGGCAGAATCAAACTTCAGCTTCTTGGCCTTGGGGCGTCGTAGAGGCGCCGGCTTGATGGAGATTGCAGATGTTGGTTTCATGCTAGTTCTCTTGTCGCAGCTACGAGTCATCAGTCTAACTGAAAAATTCAGGCTCCCCTCAACCATTGTGGCCGTACGCTTCAAACGAGGCTGTCGTGGTCTCTTCCCAAAGGTGATGGTCTGACAGAAGTGAACTGAAACTCATCCTGCACTTGCGGTTCAGAACTCTACTCCGGAATATCTTGCGTATGTCCTGTAGGCTGCGAGTCCAAGCAGATCGTATCATCATTGAGCTCCTGGAGTACCACAGAAGAGCGTTTCTTGATATTAACCACAGACAACCACTGCTGCTCCAAGTCAGAGTCGAACTTAGCAGGCACTGGCGGCAGACAAAGCCGTGGCAGAAAACATGGAACATTAATGACTGCAAACTCAGGCAGCATGGACTTGAAGGAGCGTTCCCATATCATATCCGGTGGAAGAACGGGTCCATAGAAGACACGGACAATCCCCAAGTTAATGGGATCCAAGGGACCAACTAGGTGAAGATTTATCATAGGCTGTTGCACCTCTGCCATGTCATCATCACCATCCGAGTCCAATGAAGGATTCAGAATCATGGACTTCTGATCCTGTGTGATTGGGTCTTGCACAGGCGCAGGTTCCGGCTGCTGAGCAGGTTCTTCCCATTGCCCCCAACCAGCATCATTGTTCATGTTCTGCGCAAGCCATTAGCAGCCTCATTGTGCCCTTGATCATGTCCAGGGGGCACAACATTCCATCCCAAAGCATGGTAAGGAGGCATTGCCCAGAAAGGCTATGGTGGAGGATTTTCCCCTGGCATAGGATGTGGATTGCCATCCAAGGGAATGGGATCCTCATCCGCAGGTATCATAGCTTCTGCAAAGTCTCCATCCAGAATATAGCAACCTGCTGTCCAAGAAACAACTGTCCCTCCCCAATTGGCAAACTCGCGAAACACAATTGAACGTGGAACCAAAGTGTTATCAGGAAAAGATGCTCGAACTAGAGACCTGACCTTGCGCCTGTCCGTACTGTTCCAATAGTGGAATTGGCCAAAAGAACTAACCATATCAGCAATGCACTGCGTGTTGCGATAATCCAGGGGAATCCCAATAAACATTAACCATCCTTGTCTATGACCATGCAAATCTCTGAAACCCTCCCCCTGAATGTGCGGTATGAATCTTACAAAGAACTCATTACCATCCTCATCCAGACCCAGAGGAAACGGTGGATGCATAATAAAAGAACCACGAACGACAGGGTCTTCCATCTCAAATAAGCCAACTCCTTGAAACCATGTTTGAGCAGATAAGACAGGGATGTGCATAGTCTGTACCAGGAAGTTAAGCACTTGCTGCCGACGGACGCCGGCGAGATGAGCAGGTGGAACGGGCTCGACGATGGCCACCATAAACTGCTCGTGCGCTCGGGGCGGAGGGGCCGCCGGAGTGTAGAAGGTGCGAGGCAGACGATCTGCGCCACCATCCACAATGTCGAAGCCAGCCGGGATTAACCGGAACGGATCAATCTCATACACCGCCATTGGGAGCGGCGGGTGGAGAACCGAGCGTGAGGAAGCTTGGGGAGTTGGCGTTGGCTGTGGCAATGGTGAGGGCGGTGGAGTAGCAGGGTCTGGGGTTTTCTGCTCGGCAGTTGTTTGGTCTTGGGAAACCGAGGAGGCAAGGGAAGCAGAGTTTTCCTTGTTTTCTCGATTTCCGAAACCTGGCGATGGGACTTTAGGCACCCAGAGGGATGTGTCAGGAGCGTGGCCGGTGCAATCTTTTTTAATCCTAATATGATGGGCATCCAAGAGGATATAATAAAAACTTTCATATAAAGTGCATTGAATACTATGAGAAGTTTGATTCCTTATGATTGTTTTGAGATATGAAGATGGTGATATTAGAGTCATGCTAGTGGAGTAGTTGTGAATTTGAGAGATACTTGTGTTAAAGTTTGTGAGTCCCGTAGCATGCACGTGTGGTGAACCGTTATGTGATGAAGTTGGAGCATGATTTATTTATTGATTGTCTTCCTTATGTGTGGACGTCGGGATCGCGTGATGGTTAACTCCTACCATCCCTTCCCATAGGAGCATGCGTGTAGTACTTTGTTTTGATGACTTGTAGATTTTTGCAATAAGTATGTGAGTTCTTTATGACTAATGTTGAGTCCATGGATTATACACACTCTCACCCTTCCACCATTGCTAGCCTCTCTTGTATCGCGCAACTTTCGCCGGTACCCTACACCCACCATATACCTTCCTCAAAACAGCCACCATACCTACCTATTATGGCATTTCCATAGCCATTCCGAGATATATTGCCATGCAACTTTCCACCGTTCCGTTTATTATGACACGCTCCATCATTGTCATATTGCTTTGCATGATCATCTAGTTGACATCGTATTTGTGGCAAAGCCACCTTTCATAATTCTTTCATACATGTCACTCTTGATTCATTGCACATCCCGGTACACCACCGGAGGCATTCATATAGAGTCATATTTTGTTCAAAGTATTGAGTTGTAATTCTTGAGTTGTAAGTAAATAAAAGTGTGATGATCTTCATTATTAGAGCATTGTACCATGTGAGGAAAGGATGATGGAGACTTTGATTCCCCCACAAGTCGGGATGAGACTCCGGACGAAAAATAGAAAAAAAGAGAAAATAAAAAAATAGGCCATAAAAAAAAGAGAAGGCTAAAAAAATAAAAAAATTGAGAGAAAAAGATAGAAGGGGCAATGCTACTATCCTTTTACCACACTTGTGCTTCAAAGTAGCACCATGATCTTCAAGATAGAGAGTCTCATATGTTATCACTTTCATATACTAGTGGGAATTTTTCATTATAGAACTTGGCTTGTATATTCCAATGATGGGCTTCCTCAAATTGCCATAGGTCTTTGTGAGCAAGCGAGTTGGATGCACACCCACTTAGTTTCCTTTTGAGCTTTCACACACTTATAGCTCTAGTGCATCCGTTGCATGGCAATCCCTACTCACTCAAATTGATATCTATTGATGGGCATCTCCATAGCCCGTTGATACGCCTAGTTGATGTGAGACTATCTTCTCCTTTTTGTCTTCTCCACAACCACCATATTCTATTCCACCTATAGTGCTATGTCCATGGCTCATGCTCATGTATTGCGTGAAGATTGAAAAAGTTTGAGAATACTAAAGTATGAAACAATTGCTTGGCTGAAACTGGGGTTGTGCATGATTTAAATATTTTGTGTGATGAAGATAGAGCACAGCCAGACTATATGATTTTGTAGGGATATCTTCCTTTGGCCATGTTATTTTGAGAAGACATGATTACTTTGTTAGTATGCTTGAAGTATTATTTTTTATGTCAATATTAAACTTATGTCTTGAATCTTATGGATCTGAATATTCTTGCCACAATAAAGAGAGATTACATTGATAAATATGTTAGGTAACATTCCACATCAAAAATTCTGTTTTTATCATTTACCTACTCAAGGACGAGCAGGAATTAAGCTTGGGGATGCTTGATACGTCTCTAACGTATCTATAATTTTTTATTGCTCCATGCTATTATATTATCCATCTAGGATGTTTTATATGCATTTATATGCTATTTTATATGATTTTTGGGACTAACCTATTAACCCAGAGCCCAGTGCCAGTTTCTGTTTTTTTCCTTGTTTTTGAGTATCGTACAAAAAGGAAAACCAAACGGAGTCCAATTGACCTGAAACATGACGGAGCTTATTTTTGGACCAGAAGTGGAGTAAAAGAGTTGGGCCAGAAGAGTCCCGGGCTGCCCACGAGGGTGGGAGGCGCGCCCACCCCCTGGGCGCGCCCCTACCTCAAGGACAGCCCGGAGACCCCCCTGACTTGTTCCTGACGCCAAAAGCTGTTATATATACGAAAACCTCCAGAAAATAACCTAGATCGGGAGTTCCGCCGCCGCAAGCCTCTATAGCCACCAAAAACCAATCTAGACCCGTTCCGGCACCCTGCCGGAGGGGGAATCCCTCTCCGGTGTCCATCTTCATCATCCCGGCGCTCTCCATGACGAGGAGGGAGTAGTTCACCCTCAGGGCTGCTGGTATGTACCAGTAGCTATGTGTTTGATCTCTCTCTCTCTCTCTCTCTCTCTCTCTCTCTCTCTATCTATCTCGTGTTCTTGATTTGGCACGATCTTGATGTATCGCGAGGTTTGCTATTATAGTTGGATCTTATGATGTTTCTCCCCCTCTAACCTCTTGTAATGGATTGAGTTTTCCCTTTGAAGTTATCTTATCGGATTGAGTCTTTAAGAATTTGAGAACACTTAATGTATGTCTTGCATGTGCTTATCTATGGTGACAATGGGATGTTCATGTGATCTACTTGATGTATGTTTTGGTGATCAACTTGCGGGTTCTAGGATCTTGTGAACTTATGCTTATCTTGCACATGTTTTCGTCTTGACTCTGCGGTAGAAACTTTGGGGCACTCTTTGAAGTTCTTTGTGTTGGTTGAATAGATGAATCTGAGATTGTGTGATGCATATCGTATAATCATACCCATGGATACTTGAGGTGACATTGGAGTATCTAGGTGACATTAGGGTTTTGGTTGATTTGTGTCTTAAGGTGTTATTCTAGTACGAACTCTATGATAGATCGAATGGAAAGAATAGCTTTGTGTTATTTTACTACGGACTCTTGAATAGATCGATCAGAAAGGATAACTTTGAGGTGGATTCGTACCTACAATAATCTCTTCGTTTGTTCTCTGCTATTAGTGACTTGGGAGTGACTCTTTGTTGCATGTTGAGGGATTGTTATATGATCCAATTATGTTATTATTGTTGAGAGAACTTGCACTAGTGAAAGTATGAACCCTAGGCCTTGTTTCCTAGCATTGAAATACCGATTACGCTCACTTTTATCATTAGTTACCTTGCTGTTTTTATATTTTCAGATTACAAAAACCTTTATCTACCATCCATATTGCACTTGTATCACCATCTCTTCGCCGAACTAGTGCACCTATACAATTTACCATTGTATTGGGTGTGTTGGGGACACAAGAGACTCTTTGTTATTTGGTTGCAGGGTTGTTTGAGAGAGACCATCTTCATCCTATGCCTCCCACAGATTGATAAACCTTAGGTCATCCACTTGAGGGAAATTTGCTACTGTCCTACAAACCTCTGCACTTGGAGGCCAAACAACGTCTACAAGGAGAAGGTTGCATAGTAGACATCAATGGGTATGGTTACATAGTCGATCTACCTCGAGATCAGGCGAGCTACACCCTAGATGGGAGAGGTGATGAATGAAGCTCTAGCCCTAAAGACTAAAAACCTCGGTTTATATTGTCACCGATAGGGTTAGGGTCGCATAAGATCGGTTACAAGGAAGGAAGGATCCTGCCTATTCTTGACTTGGAGGGCACACCATGACTCCGAAGTTTCCTTATCCGGTCATGGATCTGTACTCGAGCTTGGCTCCATAATAGCCCATCAATTCGGCCCAAGAACAATAGGCCGGCAGCATGAGGACCCCTCAATCCAGGACTCCCTTAGTAGCCCCCGAACTTGCCTCCAATGCCAGGGCTTGTGTCTGGCATCTGCACACCTTGTAGTCTTTGGCTTGCGAGGCGAGTTCTTTAGTATATTATACACATGTTCGGAGTCAAGTTGTGTTCGTAACCTGGAACGTCCATTTTACTTAGACCTGAAGGGAAAAAATCGTTCAAGTGTGAATAGTGTCCTTGACTGACAACTTTACTCTCTTTTAACGAAGGGTCGCGACCGGTTATACCGCCGAGTGGCTGGCCGTTCTTGATGCGCGGCTCGAGGCCGACCCCTTATTGGCAAGTCTCATCAAGGTGGAGATCGTGCTCCTTTTTTGGGGGATATGATCAATTATTTCGATTCCCGACTCGCACATAATGTTACGAGAGTATCGGGAAGTGGAGAAGCCCACGGCGTGAAAAAAGGAACTCGTGGTTCTTCTGCGACCTATAAAGATGGGATGGATACAACTAGCATATTACGCCTTCTTCCACCTCCCGCTGTTGTTTACACAGTCCTTCAGAGCTCCAGCGCCCTATCTCTCTGCCCAACGGCGAATCCCATCCCACCCACCCCAGCCATGGCCGGATCCGGTGCCAACGGCAAGTGGGACGCCTCCATCATCACCAACAACAACATCTTGGAGCTGAAGCGGGCCGGCTCTTTGTCGGCCGACATCGCTCCTCGGGCCCCTGAAGAGGGCCAGATCATCCCCATGCCCAATCCGGGCGAGAGGGTCTTATTCCTCCCCCATTTCCTTCGGGGGCTTGGATTTCCTTTACACCCCTTTGTCAGGGGGTTGATGTTCTTCTACGGGCTAGATTTCCACGATCTACCCCCAACTCCCTCCTCCACATCTCAACCTTCATAATCGTCTGTGAGGCCCTCCTTCGAGCCCAACCGCACTTTGGCATGTGGCTGAAGGTGTTCAACGTCAAGCCCAAGGTGGTTGGCAGGGCTCATGCGGACTACGGTGGGGCCATGATTAGTAAGCTGACACGGGTCTAGTAGCCGGAGGGCAAGTTCCTCAACACCGTCAAGTTGTGGCAAAAAGAGTGGTTCTATATCACCCAAGGGTTGCGGCCTAGATGGCGACTCCCGCACTCAGTTCTGGACCTCCGGCTAGATTGGCCTCATGGACCACAAAAGAGTCCAAATTCGGGGTCCGTTGCCGATGTGAAGGCACTGCAGAAGCGCGTTGTCAGCGTGATGGAGACCAGCGCGGAGCTGATCAATGTGGTCCAAATTATGCTCAAGTGCCGGCTTCTCCCTTGGCAAGAAAGGGCCAAACCAATGTGGACGTATGAGCCCGAAGACCCGGCCATCGTGTAGCGTCTCCTCGGCACAACGAATGACATGGTGTGGGACCTATTATTCAAGCCTCAAGAGGAGTGGCCAGCCGAGGAAGAGGAAATTTTGGTGGACAGAAATTTTGGTGTGGGAGGGAAATTCTATTGGGTTTGGAGGCAGAGATTTGTAGTTTTTTGTGAACTTTGAAGAAATAATGGTTAAAATCATATCAAATAGCTCAAGAAAACATCGGTATTCCAAATTGAATGTTTTTGCTAGTCGATAGGCCACATTTGATGATGTGACGCGGAGGTTTCCCATTTTTTTGATTTTTTTGAATTGTTTATGGTGTTATCAAAATCCGGCTGAACTCGTCGCGGCGACCGTCCGTGGCTAGGCGTTGAATCATGCAATGCTTATGTCGATTCTATGATGAAATGTCTACCTATGAAGTTAAAAAATGTTTTTAGTAAAAATAATGGGCAAGCTATGGAGCACCCGCAGTTCAAATTTCAGTCGGTTCCAGCTGAATCGGCCGATGGTTGTCTAGATGGCTGGTAGTAGTTACGAGGCTCGAAAATCCATGAATTTTTGCGACCGTCCATAAAATATGGTCTACTTTGAGATAGACATGGAATGACTCTATTTGTAGTAGCTTCACGAAAAACACGTGTTTTTAGCATTCTGAAAATGGAAAATGGTTTTTTTGTGAAACAAGTTGGAACCTCGCTTTGCGAACATCGTTTGCCATCCCAAGATGCAGGCATGTGCCAAATTTGGGCATATTATCACAAACTATTCAACGAATGCGGCCATATCATTGCTCGTTTGGCTTGAAAGCCATGTATCTTCATTCATGGTTAGTCTTTTTTTAGAACACCTTTTTAATAAAACATCAATATTCTGTCAGGACCCCGATTCCAAGTCACATTGACCTAGCCGGTAACACCTCATATCACTTTGCAGCCTCACGCATTCCCACGGGTGTCGCCTTACCATGGCCCGGGACCGTTTGCGCCTTTTCGCTCACGTATATGATAGTGTCGCTAGCATCCACATGACAGAGAACCCGGGCCGACATGGCTAGTCGTGAACCCAAAGCGGTGCTAACCCATGGGGACAGGCATACATGAATCACATCGAGCATGTCGGTCATCAACGTATGAAGCTGTAGCACTGGGCTAACAGGACTCGTAACCCGGCTGTAGCAGGCTAGGCAGGACTCGGATATCACCGCGTGACATTTCCCGAAGGATGTACATAGGAACGAAGTGAAACACATGCCGGCCATCAAGTGTCCAAAGCAGTAGTCTTTGGGCTCGTGGGACTCCGGTGAACCGGTCAGAAGCGGACTACTATCGCTCAGAAAGCACTAGACTACATTTCCCCATATGAGAGGCTGCCATGGATAAACAACTAGATTGTCGGATGCCACACATACCAAGCATTTCAAACATACACACAATATGCTCAATATGTGTAAATACAACATGGCATCACAACATAACTCTACGACTGAAATATTTATTCATTAGGCTCCGAGGAGCGAGATATTACAAACATGGGTTCATGACCCAACATACAGAGCATACAAGCATCAAGCACAAGCGGAAGCTTAACATGTCTGAGTACAGACATCTACAAATGAAAAAGGCTGAGAAGCCTGACTCTCTACCGATCTGCCGAGGGCACAAGATCGTAGCTGAGGTATCAATCTAAACGTCGAAGTCCACGCGGAACTACTAGCGAGACTGACGTATCTCTGCAAAACATAAAATAAGAAAGCGTGAGTACAAATGTACTTAGCAAGACTTACATCAGAACTAACTACATATGCATCATTATCAACAAAGGGGGTGGTGGAGTTTGACTGCATCAAGCCAGCTTTGACTCGGTGGCTATCCTGAACTACGACTGCAAGTAACTCTTTTGAGGTGGCGCACACGAGTCCACATATTCACCATATCAATACACCACTATGGATCCGATCCCGTCTTCCTACGAGAACGCCATCCATAGCACTCACGCTTATCTTGCGCATTTTAGAGTATCCACTTTCACTTGTCTATGAACTGTTATAGGCAACCCAGAAGTCCTTTACCGCGGACACGGCTATTCGAATAGATCATATTAACCCTACAGGGGTGTACTTCTTCACACACGCTCTCACCACTTACCGCCGTTTACACGACATGTACTCGGCAACCTTCAAGCGGAAGCCCAACGTGGGTGTCGGCCATGGCCTACCTAAACACTCAAGTCCCTAGTCCAGTTTATCGCCTATCCGGTTCCATCCGCAGGAGTCCGGCCGAGGTTTCCACTAACGGCCCCGAACGATGTGTGCAGGGTTCCCGAGATACCAAACGGGCATTCGGTACACCGCCACGGTGTATCTACTGCATCATAGCCCACACCTAGGGTCAGCCACGCACGGCCTCCAACACATATCCTACAAACACCGTAAACTAGTCGCAACTCCCGGACAGAGGACAAGGGTGGTTAAGAAGACGAGAGAGTCAATTAAGGATCCCAATGTGTGGTAGTAACTGTTTCATGGATAACAAAAACAGAACTCAGTTCACGAGGACGGCTTCAATGAGACAACCCACCATGTACTCCTACATGGCCTCTCACCGCTACCTTTACCAAATCATGTTCACACACTTAGCTCACACACAGTAGGACATGTTCACACACCTCCGATTCATCCCCGATGGATCAGACCTGACTCAACTCTAAGCAGTAGTAGGCATGACAACAAGCATGAATGAGTAGGCACAACAGGGCTCAAACAACTCCTACTCATGCTAGTGGGTTTCATCTAATTACTGTGGAATGACAGGTCATGCAGAGGATAAGGGGTTCAGCTACCGCAGCAAGAAATGAATCGTTGTTGTCCTAATGCAGTAAAAGAGAGCAGGAGCGAGAGAGTGGGATTGTATCGGAATGAACAAGGGGGTTTTGCTTGCCTGGCACTCCTGAAGATATTATAGCTCTTCATCGGTGTCATCGAACTCATCGTCAGACGTCTGCTCATCGAGAGGGGACAAATACCGGCAAACAAGGAAGAACACAATCAATGCAATGCACAATATGATGCATGATCATGACATGGCAATATGAATGTGTGTTGGCCTAATGCAAGCTAGAACAGAAAGGGATGAACTCATTTGAATCAAAGATTCAAATGTTAGCACATTTAACATAGCCATAAAGGTGCATTATCTTATTCTGATTAAACATCAAGGTTAACTTGTTCTATCATGCATGAAAATGGTACAGATGGATAGATTGGATTTTTCTGATCATTTTTCATATATAATTTATTTCATTCTGAGCTACGGTTGATTTTATATGATTTTTAGAAGTTTTGGCTATTTTCTGGAATTTCCTGAAAAGAATAAATCCAGAAAAGGCATTACTGCGTCGGCATTGCGTCACTATGACGTCAGCGGGTCAACTGCGGCGGTCCAGGTCAAACCCTGACATGTGGGTCCCGCGTGTCAGTGTAATTAGCCTAACTAGTTTTTAGTTAGCACTAGCCAATTTAATTAGAGGACGGGCCCCACCTGTCATGGAGTCAGGGGAAGTCAACCTGGGCCCACACAGAGTCAACCAGGGTCAAACGGGGTCAACTCACCGGCGTTTACCCGCCGGCGAGGCCAGACGCGGCGGGGCACCTCGGAGTTCACCTACAGGGCACCGTTCGAGGCGCCGTTGGGCTCTACGGTAGTGGCGCAACGGCGCGTCTGCTGGTGGCCGGATCGGGCCTGGGTGGCCGGAATCAACGGCGCGGCGAAGCTTCGGATTGCCGCCGGAGTTCGGGCGCGAAAGGGACGCGTTGCGGGGGCCGTGGCGATGTGCGTTTAGCACCTACGGCGTCTACGTGGTGTGGTGAGTTTGATGGGCGCATGCCCGGGACCAAATGGTCACCGGAGCAGCACCGGCGACGAGCGCAAGCGGCAGCGCATCGGGCGAGAGGGGCGTGGCGGCTAGAGAGTGAAATAGAGCACGGGGAGAAGGGGAAAAGAACCGGGAGCTCACGGTGAGACCAACGACGGCTCAGCTGGCTCGGGGATGACCGGAAGGCGGCGAATCCGTCGATGGAGTCCGGCGGCCGTGCTCGGGGAAGACGACTCGTGGTGGCGATGTGGGGCTCTCGCGGTGGCGTGGCTCGGGGTGGAAGAGAGAGGGGTTCGGCGCGGAGCCTCTGGGCCGGTCAGCGTAGCAAGGGGGAGGCGGTGGCTGCGGTGGTGCACGTCGGCGGCGGCGGGCGTCTCGGCCATGGTGGAGAGGGCAAGAGGGAGACGAGGGGGAGAATGCGGGGCTGTCGGAGCGATCCAGACGGCTCTCGCGGGTCTGTCCGCGGCGCCACGCATGCTAGCAGTCAGGAGGTGGCATGGGCGCGTGTGCGCGCACGGCAAGCACGCGCTCGGCGTCCTTCTGGCGCGGTGGATACGACGGCGCGCCCATCGGTGAGCAGTAGATGGGCCGCCTGTAAGTGGCCCGTAGTTCTCTCTCTCTCTCTTTTCTTCTGCTTTTGCATTTTCAGAATTTGTTTTGATTTAGTTTTAGACACTAAATCATTTTTATTGCTTCGATAATTATTGTAGGGACTAGTTGGATTATTCCAAAGCCCTTCATCAAAGATCAGAATTATTGGACATATATTAATTAATTAACAAATATATATCCAATGCAAATAGTTATTTATTTAATTCACAGGCCCAAAATAATTATCTTTGAGATACCAAAAATATTGTTTTGTGTTTTACCTCTTTGCAATATTTTCAGAGACTATGAGGAACATTTTCTTGGACTTCTTTGAGAAGATTTTAATGTTGATCATTTTTAAAAGGTTTCAGAGGCTTTTAAAATTCCTCAATTCAAATTTCATTTGAATTTTAGACATGATGACATGAATAGCAAGCAAAGACAACAAGGCTAATCTAGGGCTGTGACATATTCCAAGTTTAATATTTTTTCTAGTTGGTAGGCCACATATGATGATGTGACATGGAGGCTTCCCCTTTTTTGTTTTTTTTTGAATTTTATATGGTGTTTTCAAAATCCGGCAGAATTCGTCGCGGCGGCCGTCCGTGGCTAGGGGTTGAATCATTCAAAGCTGATGTCAATTCTTTGATGAAATGCCTACCAATGAAGCTAAAAATGATTTTTAGTAAAAATAACAGGCAAGCTATGGAGCACCCGCAGTTCAAATTTCAGTCGGTTCCAACTAAATCGGCCGCTGGTTCTCTGGATGGCCGGGAGTAGATACTAGGCTCGGAAATGCATGATTTTTGGTGTCTGTTCGTAAAATATGGTCTACATTGAGATAGACATGGAATGACGCCATTTGGAATGACGCCATTTGGAATTACTCTCTTTGTAGCCGCTTCACGGAAAACACATGTTTTTAGCATTCAGAAAATGGAAAATGTTTTTTCGTGAAACAAGTTGGAACCTCGCTTTGGAAACATTGTTTGCCATCCCAAGATGCAGGCATGTGCCAAATTTGGGCATATTATCACAAACTATTCAACGAATGCAGCCATATCATTGCTCGTTTGGCTTGAAAGCCTTGAATCTTCGTTCATGGTGGGTCATTTTTTAGAACACCTTTTCAAAAAAAACATCGGTATTCCAAGTTTAATATTTTTGCTAGTTGGTAGGCAAGATATGATGATGTGACGCGGAGGTTTCCCATTTTTTTTGAATATTTTATGATGTTCTCAAAATCCGGTTGAATCATCACGGTGACCGTCTGTGGCTAGGGGTTAAATCATGCAAAGCTCTTGGCGATTCTTTGATGAAATTCCTACCTGTGAAGCTAAAAATGTTTTTTAGCAAAAATAACAGGCAAGCTATGGAGGACCCAGAGTTCAAATTTCAGCCGGTTCCAATCTGAACGAAAAACCATGTTTTTAACAATCATAAAATGAAACTTATATTGTTTCATACATGAGCATGCACAAAAACCCATAACTTTATCTTTCATCCATGAGCATCCATGAGCATGCACAAAATTTCAATTCCCATCAATTACCAAACTGAATATAATTAAGAATCTGACATGTTCAGGTGACACTGTCATACTTGAGGATCCATGAGCATGCACAAAATTTCAATTCTCATCAATTTCAAACTAAGCTTGGCTGACACTGTCATACTTAAGAGGTTTACACTGTCGTGGGAAACCACGACCACCTATGGGGCCATGAGTCCCTTGTAGTTCGGCAGGGGGGATGAGCACATTGCACAAAGAGCGGAGAGCGTCATGCAACACGACAGAGATCACTTGGGCGATTTTATCCAGGTTCGGGCCACCGCGAGGCGTAAAACCCTACTTCTACTTTGGTGGATTGATGGTGGATTGTGGTGGAAATGCAGCGCTCTATCCCGGCAGCGTTGCCTTTGGGCAAGAGCAGCTACGCACATATGAGTGTACAAGTGTCCGAATCCTTTCTGTGGTTGCCACGGGCCTCCTTTTATAGATCAAGGGGTCACCACAATGGCAAATCAGTCATTACGCACTAATTAGATAGCAAACAGTGCTATCATACTTAACTCTGCAGACATGGCAGAGCACATTAAATGCGCCGCTTAGGGTCACATCAAGGCCTGCCCGACAAGCCTTGCTGGGCTGATTGGCTACCTTCTCTCCTGCCTGCCTCACAAGCGCTGGACGAGTGTCATCTGGAGGTGATTTCCTTAGGAAGTGGCTGCATGTGGCGAGAAATAGCCACTTAGTCACTTGGAGGCTTGACATCGCACCGATTGGTGACTTGCGTCGTTGTGAGGTGGCGTGGTGGAGCCTTGGCGGGGTAGCGCCCCCCCGTAAGCCCCTGCAGGCCTGCCGACACAATCTTGAGGCTTGCTTCCGGGACAACCTTGACCTCGCCAGGCTCGCCTGCCCGACAAGGGAGGTTTCCCCTTGGTGATATCTTGCTTCTCTAGCTTGACTTGGTCTTCTTGACATGTACTCTGATTCTTCAAAGAGTTGATTCCTTTGTGCTTGGTCTGGTCTTAGATGTTGTAATCTTAATCTTGGGCCTGTGCACGGTCTGGGCAACAGGCCCAGGATTTGTTGCACCGACAGGAGCCCCCGGGCTTGGCCCGAACGCACTGCCGAGCGTCATCAGGGTAGGCCCTAACCAGTGCACAGGCGAGAGGGGGAGTAGCTGCTTTACCTTTGAGATCTTCTTTGCTTCTTCATTAACCTGAGCCCAGGTCAGTTTCCGGTTCTCCCGTGCATCGTGTAACACCAACAGCCGCGGAGCCACTGCTACCTCTTGAGCACTGCATCAGTTTTCCCTTGAAGAGGAAAGGGTTGTCGGTGTTCTGGGAACGGGGGTCCCCAGACTTGCCTGCCTGCGGCCTGCGGCGTGGCTCAAAGGAGGCCCAGGACGGCCCATCTTCATCAACACAAGCTCAAGACCCTCGCGAGGGGCCAAGCCTAGCGGGGCGGACGACCAAGAGCTTCCTCAGGCGCGGCCTCGTCAAGCTGGCTCATGAGGAGGCGGAGAACTCAAGGCGGGGTACCTTGCGAGGTGCCCGTGACGTAAGCCATGACGACCAAGGGCGCCAGTCGGGCGCCAGCCAGCAGGCGTCCTCCTTTCCTCTTTGGTGCAAAGGGGCAAGCGCAGTAAGGGCATCGGCGTAGGCATCCGTTTCGGTGCAAGAAGACCAAGACCAGCCCCAACGGCTGGAATGCAGTCATCGTGGAGCCCAAGCAGGCGTCATCACCAGAGCCTTTGGCAGGCGAGGACCAACTTTAGTCAGGATAAGTGTACCCGCTGTTCCCCTTCAAAATGGCCAATTGTTGGTGCCCTTCCCACTCAATATTTGGGAAGAGGCCCAGGGCCTTCGCCTATAAATAGGGGTAGCCACACTCAGAGAGAAAAGGAAGGACGAAGGAAAAGGGAGGAAGGACGATCGGATCGAGTATTCGGAATCCAGAGAGAGAGAAACCCGTTCCTCAAGCTAGAGCGACGGGGCACCACTTAGCAGTTCATCACACCCACCAAGAACAGACCCTCACGAGGCTGTTCTTCCCTGTATTGTTCTTCGTCAGCCCCAGAGGCAATCCACACCCCACAAACTAGAGTAGGGTATTACACCACAACGGTGGCCCGAACTAGTATAAATCTTGCGCCTCTTGTGTTGTTCTTGTTAGTAGTTTATGTCCCCGCGATTCGGCGAGGAACGAGGCACTGGAGGGTTGGATCTCCATGCGCACCCCAGAGTTCGAACCTCAAGGGTCTGCCGGAACCCGTGATTCGACATTTGGCGCGCCAGGTAGGGGTGCGCCAGAATCTGCCTTTCGTCGCCTCGTTCTTCCCTGACCACCGCCACCATGTCTGATGCTCGTCGGGCTCGCGCCCAGCGCCGAGCCGCCCTCGCTTCCCACGTCGCCCAGACGGCCCCCGTCGCCGGACGTCCTCGTCGTTCCCCGTCACCGGCTGTCAACGCCGCCACCGGGCCAACGGGGAACGAGCAACAAGCGCCGCCCCAAAGACTGGCCCATGAGGTGGGACGGCCGCACCGCCACGCCGCCACCCCAGCTGGTTCTTCGTCAGGCGCGCTTCGCGGCGGCTATGGAGGCCCGAAGCTGCACTCATCGCGCTAACGAAGCTCCTGCGCTACCGCTTCGTCGATGACGTTTACGAAGAATGGTTTTGATCGCCGCTGAGCCTCGTCGCTGCGGAGGCGACCGCGCCGTCTGCTTTCGCTGCACCGCACTCGCTTCGCTGGGCGATGAATCTCCCGGGGCGCCTCAGCCGCCTCCTCCTCAAGACGGCACCCTGGCCCCAAGGCGCGCGGCCCCTGGGCGGAACCCGCTCCGCCAGGCACCGGCGCGGCAGGAGCAGAGCTGCCAAGAAGTTCCTCGCCCGCAAGAAGCTGCCCGAGCGCTCCCCGCTCGAGCACGTCAAGACCCTGCGCTGCCCCCCAGCAGCGGCGCAGGGAGGCCTGCAAGACCAAGCTCTCTGCCATCCGAGGCCCCCCGCGGCCACGGCGGGCTGCCGCGGCTTCACCACTGAGCTGCGCGGCGTCGCGTGGCCCGCCAAGTTCAAGCCGGACCTGCCCCCACGCTACGACGGCACGACAGACCCTACAGAGTTCCTCCAGCTCTACGAGCTGGCCATCGAGGCTGCCAACGGAGATGAAAAGGTCATGGCGAACTGGTTTCCCATGGCGCTCAAGGACGGAGCTCGCACTGCTCCTCGAATCTGGCCCGTGCACGATCTCTTCCTGGGCCGAGATGCGCACCCGCTTCATCGCCAACTTCCAAGGTACTCGTGACCGGCCATCCGCCGTGAGCGACATGCGCCGAATCAAGCAGCAGCCAGGGGAAACCCTACAAAAGTACATCCAGCGCTTCAACAATGCGCGCCTCAAGATCCCCGGGGTGACGGAGGAGGCCATCATCTCTGCCTTCTCCGACGGCGTGCGCGACGTCAAGATGAAGGAGGAGCTGGCGATGCATGAAGATCTGTGCACATCCCTGGAGCTGTTCAACTTGGCGACCAAGTGCGCCAGGGCTGAGGAGGGGCGCCTCTCCCTCCTCGAGCTGCCTGCCGTGGATCTCGAAGAGAAGAAGTCCAAGGCCAAGGACGTAAAGCGCAAGGGGGCTGCCATACTCGTGGCCGAACCAGACACCAAGCGGGGCAGATATCAGCCCGAGTCTTCCAAGGGCAGCCGTGTAACACCCCGGATGTAACTTTCCATATTTGTAACTCCAACTCTTGCCATTTTCGGCTGTGTGCTCTGGTATTCCCTCCGTGGTTGGGTTTTTGTCTTTCGTTTTGCATTTTGTTCATGTCATGCATCTCATATCATGTCATCATGTGCATCTCATTTGCATACGTGTTCGTCTCATGCATCCGAGCATCTTCCCCGTTGTCCGTTTTGCAATCCGACACTCCTACATGCACCGGCGCACCCCTCTTGTCTCTTTTCGTGAGCGGGTGTTAAACGTTCTCGGAATGGACCGAGGCTTGCCAAGTGGCCTTGGTACACCACCGATAGACCACCTGTCAAGTTTCGTGCCATTTGGAGGTCGTTTGATACTCCAACGGTTAACCGGGTAACCGCAAAGGCCTCTTTTGGGTTGCAGCATAAAACCCTTCCAAAACAGCCCAATAACCCATCTAAGTCACTTCCATGTCCATCGCCGTTCGATCACGATCGTGTGGGCGAAAACCGCACCTCATTTGGAGCTTCCTAACTCCTCCTACCTATAAAAAACCTCCTCCCGAAATTCGGATCAAATCCGCCTAACCCTAGCCCGCTCCTCTCGCCGCCCGCCGGACACGTCCGGCGGAGCGAACGTCCGCCCGCCTCCCGGACCAATCGCGCACCGCCACGTGGCGGGCCGCGATCGCCGCCCGGCAGCGCCGGCCCGAGGCCAGCGCTGCCCTCCCCAAGCCAGCGCCTCCCGCTCCGGCGCCAGCACCGCCCGCCGCCCCACCACGCCGCCCGTGGCTGTCCCGCTTCTCCGGCCCGCTCGGCCGCCGCCCGTCGCCGTGCTCGACCCGCCTCCTCGCCGCCGGTCGCCGCCTCCGCCGCCTCCCTCGACCCGGCCCCCGACTGGATCCGGCAAGCGCGGCCGGATCCGTCGCCCGTGCCTCCCGGCCCTCCTTCCTCCTCTCCGGCGCCTCTCCGTGCGAGCGCCCGCCGCCTCGGTTCGGGCGACGAACCCTAGATCTATCCGGTTGACCCCCGAAATCCTCGAAGTTATTTATTCTGCAGATTAATTGTTGCATTTTCATCGCTCCATAACTCTGTACTCGTGGCTCCGTTTTGGGCGTATAGCATATCGATTTGTTTGCCTCGACGGGTACATCATTTCATCTCATTGCATCATTTTAATTTGAGCTCATCTTGATGCCCGAAATGCTGTTAGAAGAGGGATATTTGATGTTAGTTTCAGATTCTTATCAGAACTTGCACTTTTGTCATTTTTGCCAAGTTGATGCCTTGTTCATCACTTTTCCTTCCGGAGCACGCATACGCATTGCATATCACATCTCTCATATCATGCCATGTATTGCATCATGTTGCTTGTGCATTGCACCGTGATTTATTGTGGTTCCATTGTTTGTGTTCTTGCTTTGGGTAGAGTCGGGAGACGAGTACGTGAACGAGGAACCTGTTGAGAACGCCACGAGGATCAAGCTTTCGACAACTCGAGAACTTTGCGGGCAAGATGACCATACCCTCGAAATCACTTCTATCTTTGCTTGCTAGATGCTTGCTCTTTTGCTATGCCTATGCTACGTTACCTACCACTTGCTATACTATGCCACCCATATTGCCATGTCAAACCTCTAACCATCCTTTCCTAGCAAACCGTTGATTGGCTATGTTACCGCTTTGCTCAGCCCCTCTTATAGCGTTGCTAGTTGCAGGTGACGATGAAGTTGGTTCCAGGTTGGAACATGGTCATTTTGGGATATCACAGTATCTCTTATTTAATTAATGCATCTATATACTTGGTAAAGGGTGGAAGGCTCGGCCTTATGCCTGGTGTTTTGTTCCACTCTTGCCGCCCTAGTTTCCGTCATACCGGTGTTATGTTCCTTGATTTTATGCTCCTTACACGGTTGGGTGATTTATGGGACCCCTTGACAGTTCGCTTTGAATAAGACTCCTCCAAAGAAGGCCCAACTTTGGTTTTACCATTTGCCACCTAAGCCTTTTCCCCCGGGTTTTCGCGAGCCCGAGGGTCATCTTTATTTAACCCCCCGGGCCAATGCTCCTCTGAGCGTTGGTCCAAACTAGAGCCACTTGCGGTGCCGCCCTGAGGCAACTTGGGGTATCCTCGGTTGCCGTACGTACTGCTCATCCGGATGTGCCCTGAGAACGAGATATGTGCAGCTCCTATCGGGATTTGTCGGCACAATCGGGCGGCTTTGCTGGTCTTGTTTTACCATTGTCGAAATGTCTTGCGAACCGGGATTCCGAGACTGATCGGGTCTTCCCAGGAGAAGGAATATCCTTCGTTGACCGTGAGAGCTTATAATGGGCTGAGTTGAGACACCCCTGCACGGTATTATCTTTCGAAAGCCGTGCCCGTGGTTATGAGGCAGATGGGAATATGTTAATGGCCGGTTGTAGAAAACCCGAAGTTGACCTTAATTAAAATACATCAACCGCGTGTGTAACCGTGATGGTCTCTTCTCGGCGGAGTCCGGGAAGTGAACACGGTGTTGGAGTTATGTTTGACGTAACTAGTTTCAGGATCACCTCTTGATCGCTACTAGCTTCACGACCGTGCCTTGCTTCTCTTCTCGCTCTCTTTTTGCGAATGTAGCCACCATATATGCTAGTCGCTTGCTGCAGCTCCACCTCACAACTCTGTCCTACCTATAAGCTTAGATAGTCTTGATCTCGCGGGTGTGAGATGGCTGAGTCCCCGTGACTCACAGATTCTACCAAAAACAGTTGCAGGTGCCGACGATGCCAGTGCAGATGACGCAACCAAGCTCAAGTGGGAGTTCGACAAGGAACGTGGTCGTTACTATGTGTCTTTTCCTGATGATTAGTAGTGGAGCCCAGTTGGGACGATCGGGGATCTGTGTAGCTTTTGGGGTAGTCTTCTTTTATTTTGGTTCCGTAGTCGGACCTTGAGTGTAATCTGGATGATGGATGTTTATTTATGTATTGTGTGAAGTGGCGATCGTAAGCCAACTATGTATCTCTTGCCCTGATGTATTACATGGGTTGTGTGAAGATTACCTCATTTGCGACATTGCTTTCAATGCGGTTATGCCTCTAAGTCGTGCTTCGACACGTGGGAGATATAGCCGCATCGAGGGCGTTACAAGTTGGTAATCAGAGCCATCCCCGACTTAGGAGCCCCCTGCTTGATTGTTTGTTGGCGTTGTTGAGTCTAGAACAAAAATGTTTTGAGTCTTAGGATTATATATATCGGAGGGTAGGATTCTTTTACTCCTCGGTCCCTTCTGCCGCTCTGGTGAGGTCTCCCGACGTAGAAGTTTTGACTCTTCTCTCCTCAAATTTCACTAAAAAAAATTTAGGATCACGCTGGTATCTTGGAATCGCTTCGATGGTTTTGTGACGAGAACATTGTTCTGGTGCCTCCTCGACATTTAGGGGTTGTGGCGGTGTCCTGTGGAGTTGAGCTCCGAGGTGTTGTCGTCACAATTTTATCGTCGCAGTTCGAATACTGAGCTTTGCCGACATCGAAAATCTCTTTTGTACAGTTGTTGGTGAGATAACCCCGATAACCCAGTACTGGGGCGAGCTCGGGAGTATTGCCATGACTCGTATAACGGATGCTTTTCGAAGGTCGATGTACACGATTTCCGAAGGTTTCTTGGTTATGTGTTGACGGATGGATACAGCTGGATCTAGGTATTGTTAGTTTGGGTGATATATTTTGTGTCCCCTGTATCCCAACACCTGATTGCATAACCATAAAGTTTCGGGAGTTTATAGGTGGGATTCAAGTAGCTCTTAGTATTTCTTCCCGCAGAAATTTGGTTTGTGATTGGGTAATCCTTACCACTTATTTGTTCCAGCCGTACCTTGTTTTTTTCATTCATCAACTCATTTTCAAGTGGCTTCTCACCTTAATGGACGTGTGATGTTAGCTTTTGGAATTCATTCGTTCATCCTTGTTCAAATGTTTATTGTGAAGACTATATGTTGCAATTTCTATCCGTTGATTCAACTTGTCTATCTGTCTTTCAAGATGCTAACGGATGTCACCCTCTTCAGGATGGCTCCGCCAACGTGTCAGAATCCGGAACGCAATGATGGGAGTCAGTCGAACCCTCCACCTCCACCTCCGCCTCGGAGGCATGGCAAGCTGTCATGGCAGCCACCAACGCAAATGCTCAGATGATTTTGCAACTCTTGCAAGAGCGCACCCAAGGGCAAGGCAACCAAGGAAATCAAGGCCAAGGCAACAATCAGCCGCACTTCGCTACCCTCAATCAGTTCCTTGCTAATCAGCCGAAGTCTTTCAGCTTCTGTGCCGAGACCGCAGACGCCGACGATTGGCTTGTGAACATCTGCAAACATTTTGAATGTAGCAATGTCAGACCTGATGACTTTGTTAACTTTGCATCGTTTCAACTCAAGGACCAAGCCGCCGAGTGGTATCAACAATACAAAGATTCCAGAGGAGGTCGTGTGATTACCTGGGATGATTTCCGCCGAGACTTCAAAGCTCACCACACACCACAAAGTGTTGTTGAGAGCAAGCGTGAGGAGTTCCGCAATCTCAAGCAAGGCACCATGTCTGTGTATCAATACAATATCCAGTTCGAGAAACTCGCTCGCTTCGCTAAGAAAGACGTCCCTGATGGAAAGAGTATGATCTATCAATTCAGAGGTGGTCTCAGAGAAGATCTGCAATTAGCTCTCGTGCTTTTTGAGCCGAAAGAGTATTATGAATTCTACAACATGGCACTGAAGCAAGAAGCTGCCCAGCTCAAGTGTGAGGCTTCTAAGAAGAGAATCAGGGATGCAGTTCAGTCTTCTTCTTCCTCACAAGTGGCAGCTAAGCAGCAAAAGCTCTACCTTCCTCCTCCTCCGTTTCGCCATCCTTACCAGCAGAAGAACTCAGGTCGTCGTGGATCTTCCCACCCACCTAGCCCAGGCTATCAGAACAAGTCTAATTCTCAAGCTCCAAGGTCAAATGCTCCGTATCACCGTCCGCTCTCAGAGGTGACTTGCAACAAGTGCCAACAGAAAGGTCACTACGCGAACAAGTGCTTCAACCAAAGGCGCCTTCCGCCTCCTCCTCCTGTGAGATCTTCAAGCAATGCAGTGGTCAAGCATAATCCAAAGCATGCAAAGGTGAACATGATGAATGCAGCTCAGGCAGAGGATTCTTCAGATGTGATAATGGGTAATCTCTCAGTTAATGACATTCCTGCAAAAGTCTTATTTGATACTGGTGCATCGCTTTCATTCATTTCGAGACCTTTTGTTGCCAAGCATGAGTTGTGATGGAAAAGATTCATATTCCGTTGAAGATTGTGTCCCCGGGTAAGCAAATGACTTCTCGAGTTTTAGTTCCGAATGTCGGTATCAAGATGGGCGACTATAGATTTCTGGCTAAACCAATTGTCCTTGGTGACTCGGATATTGATCTAATTCTCGGGATGGATCGGCTTTCTCAGCACAAAGCTCAAATTTTGATTGTGCTGCCAGGAAATTCAATTGACACACTCTTCTTAGGATGTGATCATCTATGCCGCTCGTGATGAAACTATTCGGTTGTTTTCTCTCAATGAGAAGGGCGAGTTGGATGCTATCTCTCAGATTCCAGTCGTTTGTGAGTATCAAGATGTCTTTCCAGAAGAGCTCCCGGGTATGCCTCCTCACCGGCCAGTTGAATTCGTTATCGATCTTGAGCCTGGCACGGAACTTGTTTGCAAGCGTCCATGACCTAATGAGCTGAAGGAATTGAAGAAACAGCTCGATGAACAAGAGTGTCTGGGTTTGATCAGACCGAGTTCATCTCCATGGGGTTGTGGAGTTCTTTTTGTCCAGAAGAAGGATGGCACGGACCGACCGTAAATGCCGATTACCGTCCATTGAACAAAAAGACAATCAAGAACAAGTATCCACTTCCCAACATCAATGAGCTTTTCGAGCAACTCAAAGGTGCTAAAGTTTTCTCCAAGCTTGACCTTCGTATGGGTTATCATCAAATTCGCATTCGTGGACAAGATATTCCCAAGACAGCATTCGGAACAAGCTTTGGTTCTTATGAATATACTGTCATGTCTTTCGGCCTTGTCAATGCTCCTCCAACTTTCTCTCGAATGATGAACTTCATCTTCAACCCCTACACCAATGAATTTGTATTGGTCTATCTCGATGATATTTTGGTCTTCTCCAAGAATAAGAAGGATCATGCCAAACATTTGCGATTGGTGCTCGACAAGCTCAGAGAGCATCACTTCTATGCGAAGTTTTCCAAATGTGAATTTTGGCTTGATGAAGTTCTTTACCTTGGTCATATCATCTCTACCAAGGGCATAGCTGTTAACCCCGAGAAGGTGTCTGTAGTTGTGAATTGGGAACCTCCTCAGAATGTCAAGTAGCTTCGCAGTTTTCTTGGTCTTGCAAGCTATTGCCGAAGATTCGTTGAGAATTTCTTCAAGATTGCAAAGCCTCTTTCCAACCTCCTCCAGAAGCATGTGAACTATGTCTGGACTCCTGAGTGTGACGTTGCTTTCAATACTCTCAAAGAGAAACTCGTCACAGCTCCTGACTTGACTCCTCCTGATGAATCCAAGCCATTCGAAGTTTTCTGTGATGCTTCTCTTCAAGGTCTAGGTGTTCTGTTAATGCAAGAGAAGAAAGTTGTGGCCTATACCTCTCGCCGCTTGAAGCTCAACGAAAGAACTACCCCACTCACGATCTTGAGTTGGCGGCGATTGTCCATGCATTAATAACATGGAGACATCTCTTGTTGGGAAGGAAAGTGGACATTTTCAGCGATCACAAGAGTCTCAAGTATATCTTCACCCAACCCAACCTCAACCTCGTGCAAACTCGATGGGTCGAAATGATTCAAGAGTACAACCCAGTATTGAATATACTCTGTGCAAGGCCAATGTCATTGCAGATGCTTTGAGCAGGAAGGCTTATTGCAACAGCTTAATTCTCAAGCCCTTCCAACCGGACCTTTGTGAAGCTTTCCGCAAGCTGAATCTTCAAGTTGTTCCTCAAGGCTTTCTTGCCAACCTCATAGTCTCTCCTACTTTGGAAGACCAAAATTGTGAGGCACAACTCCTGGATACCATGGTGAAAAAGGTGAAACGTGGTATCGACAAGGGCATTTCCAAATACAAGTGCTTCCACATTGATGACGAAGATACTCTTTTCTTCGAGGATCGGATTGTGATTCCAAAGGGTGATCTACGTAAAGTCATTATGAACGAGGCACACAATTCCCTTCTATCCATTCATCCTGGAAGTACGAAGATGTACCATGACCTCAAGCGAACAGATTGGTGGACTCGAATGAAGCGAGAAATTTCTCAATTTGTGAATGAGTGTGATGTCTGCAGAAGGGTGAAAGCAGAACACCAACGACCAGCTGGTCTCCTCCAACCTCTTGCTATTCCAGAATGGAAGTTTGATCATATCGAGATGGACTTCGTGACTGGATTTCCTAAGTCCAAGCGTGGAAATGATGCCATCTTCGTCGTCATCGACAAGCTCACTAAAGTGGCTCATTTTCTTCCTATCAAAGAATCTATCACAGCAGCTCAGTTGGCAGAGCTTTACACCTCCAGGATTGTCTCCTTGCACGGCATTCCACAATTGATATCTTCAGATCGTGGAAGCATCTTCACCTCTAAATTTTGGGACTCCTTTCAGAAGGCCATGGGCACCAACATTCGTTTCAGCACAGCTTTCCATCCTCAAACAAGTGGCCAAGTCGAGCGAGTCAATCAAATACTCGAAGATATGCTCAGGGCTTGTGTCATCTCTTTCGGTATGAAGTGGGAAGATTGTCTTCCTTATGCCGAAGTTCTCCTACAACAACAGTTTCCAAAGCGAGTTCGCAAGGCCCCATTCAAATTCTCTATGGCAGAAAGTGCCGTACTCCTCTCAATTGGTCCGAGACAGGTGAACACCAACTTCTTGGCAATGACTTGATCACGGAAGCCGAAGAAATGTGCAAAGTCATTCGTGAGAATCTCAAAGCCGCGCAATCGCGCCAGAAGAGCTATTATGATGACAAGCACCGTGATGTGGCTTTTGAAATTGGAGACCATGTCTACCTCCGTGTCTCTCCAATGAAAGGCACTCGTCACTTCGGTATCAAAGGGAAGCTTGCCCCTACATACGTGGGTCCTTTCAAGATCATTGGCAAAAGAGGCGATCCCGCCTATCAACTTGAGCTTCCGTCCAACTTCGCGAACGTGCACGATGTGTTTCATGTGTCACAGCTTCGCAAGTGCTTCAAGACTCCTGAACGCGCTATCAACTTCGAAGAAATTGACCTCCAAGAAGATCTCTCTTATCATGAGCATCCCGTTGCTATTCTTGAAGAAACTGAGCGCAAGACTCGCAACAAGTCAATCAAATTCCTGAAAGTGAAGTGGTCACACCATTCCGACCGAGAAGCCACCTGGGAGCGCGAGGATCACCTCCGTTCCCGAATATCCGGATTTCTTTCAGTCCTAGATCTCGGGACGAGATCCTCTTGTAGTGGTGGAGTGTTGTAACACCCCGGATGTAACTTTCCATATTTGTAACTCCAACTCTTGCCATTTTTGGCTGTGTGCTATGGTATTCCCTCCGTGGTTGGGTTTTTGTCTTTCGTTTTGCATTTTGTTCATGTCATGCATCTCATATCATGTCATCATGTGCATCTCATTTGCATACGTGTTCGTCTCATGCATCCGAGCATCTTCCCCGTTGTCCGTTTTGCAATCCGACACTCCTACATGCACCGGCGCACCCCTCTTGTCTCTTTTCGTGAGCGGGTGCTAAACGTTCTCGAAATGGACCGAGGCTTTCCAAGTGGCCTTGGTACACCACCGGTAGACCAACTGTCAAGTTTCGTGCCATTTGGAGGTCGTTTGATACTCCAACGGTTAACCGGGTAACCGCAAAGGCCTCTTTTGGGTTGCAGCCTAAAACCCTTCCAAAACAGCCCAATAACCCATCTAAGTCACTTCCATGTCCATCGCTGTTCGATCACGATCGTGTGGGCGAAAACCGCACCTCATTTGGAGCTTCCTAACTCCTCCTACCTATAAAACACCTCCTCCCCCGAAATTCCGGATCAAATCCGCCCCTAACCCTAGCCCCGCTCCTCTCGCCGCCGCCGGACACGTCCGGGCGGAGCCGGACGCGTCCGCCCGCCGCCCCGGACCAATCGCGCGCCGCCACGTTGCGGGTCGCGCCCCACATCGCCGCCCGGCCGCCAAACCCGCGAGTCCCAGCGCCAGCCCTCCCGAGCCCGGCGCCTCCCGCTCCCAGCGCCCAGCGCCGCCGCCGCCCACTCCGCCCGCGCCGCCGCGATGTCCCGCTCCTCGGGCCGCCGCTCGGCTGCCGCCCGTCCGCCTTTCGACCCGCCTCCCTGCCCGTCGGTCGCGGCCTCGCCCGCCTCCCTCGACCCGGCCCCGGACCGGATCCGGCAAGCGCGGCGAGATCCGTCCGCCCGTGCCTCCCGGCCCTCCTTCCTCCTCTCCGGCGCCTCTCCGCGAGTCAGCCGCCGCCTCGGTTCGGGCGACGAACCCTAGATCTATCCGGTTGACCCCCGAAATCCTCTAAGTTATTTATTTTGCAGATTAATTGTTGCATTTTCATCGCACCATAACTCTGTACTCGTGGCTCCGTTTTGGGCGTATAGCATACCGATTTGTTTGCCTCGACGAGGACATCATTTCATCTCATTGCATCATTTTAATTTGAGCTCATCTTGATGCCCGAAATGCTATTAGAAGAGGGCTATGTGATGTTAGTTTCAGATTCTTATCAGAACTTGCACTTTTGTCATTTTTGCCAAGTTGATGCCTTGTTCATCACTTTTCCTTCCGGAGCACGCATACGCATTGCATATCACATCTCTCATATCATGCCATGCATTGCATCATGTTGCTTGTGCATTGCACCGTGATTTATTGTGGTTCCATTGTTTGTGTTCTTGCTTTGGTTAGAGCCGGGAGACGAGTACGTGAACGAGGAACCTGTTGAGAACGCTTACGAGGATCAAGCTTTCGACAACTCTGAGAACTTTGCAGGCAAGATGGCCATACCCTCGAAATCACTTCTATCTTTTCTTGCTAGATGCTCGCTCTTTTGCTATGCCTATGCTACGTTACCTACCACTTGCTATACTATGCCACCCATATTGCCATGTCAAACCTCTAACCATCCTTTCCTAGCAAACCGTTGATTGGCTGTGTTACCGCTTTGGTCAGCCCCTCTTATAGCGTTACTAGTTGCAGGTGACGATGAAGTTGGTTCCAGGTTGGAACATGGTCATTTTGGGATATCACAATATCTCATATTTAATTAATGCATCTATATACTTGGTAAAAGGTGGAAGGCTCGGCCTTATGCCTGGTGTTTTGTTCCACTCTTGCCGCCCTAGTTTCCGTCATACCGGTGTTATGTTCCTTGATAATGCGTTCCTTACACGGTTGGGTGATTTATGGGACCCCCTTGACAGTTAACTTTGAATAAGACTCCTCCAGCAAGGCCCAACCTTGGTTTTACCATTTGCCACCTAAGCCTTTTTCCCCCGGGTTTTCGCGAGCCCGAGGGTCATCTTTATTTAACCCCCCGGGCCAATGCTCCTCTGAGCGTTGGTCCAAACTAGAGCCACTTGCGGTGCCGCCCTGAGGCAACTTGGGGTATCCTCGGTTGTCGTACGTACTGCTCATCCGGATGTGCCCTGAGAACGAGATATGTGCAGCTCCTATCGGGATTTGTCGGCACAATCGGGCGGCTTTGCTGGTCTTGTTTTACCATTGTCGAAATGTCTTGCGAACCGGGATTCCGAGACTGATCGGGTCTTCCCGGGAGAAGGAATATCCTTCGTTGACCGTGCGAGCTTATAATGGGCTAAGTTGGGACACCCATGCAGGGTATTATCTTTCGAAAGCCGTGCCCACGGTTATGAGGCAGATGGGAATATGTTAATGTCCGGTTGTAGAAAACCCGAAGTTGACCTTAATTAAAATACATCAACCGCGTGTGTAACCGTGATGGTCTCTTCTCGGCGGAGTCCGGGAAGTGAACACGGTGTTGGAGTTATGTTTGACGTAAGTAGTTTCAGGATCACCTCTTGATCGCTACTAGCTTCACGACCGTGCCTTGCTTCTCTTCTCGCTCTCTTTTTGCGAATGTAGCCACCATATATGCTAGTCGCTTGCTGCAGCTCCACCTCACAACTCTGTCCTACCTATAAGCTTAAATAGTCTTGATCTCGCTGGTGTGAGATTGCTTAGTCCCCGTGACTCACAGATTCTACCAAAAACAGTTGCAGGTGCCGACGATGCCAAAGGCGTATGACGCAACCGAGCTCAAGTGGGAGTTCGACGAGGAACGTGGTCGTTACTATGTGTCTTTTCCTGATGATCAGTAGTGGAGCCCAGTTGGGACGATCGGGGATCTGTGTAGCTTTTGGGGTAGTCTTCTTTTATTCGGGTTCCGTAGTCGTACCTTGAGTGTAATCTGGATGATGGATGTTTATTTATGTATTGTGTGAAGTGGCGACTGTAAGCCAACTATGTATCTCTTTCCCTTATGTATTACATGGGTTGTGTGAAGATTACCTCATTTGCGACATTGCTTTCAATGCGGTTATGCCTCTAAGTCGTGCTTCGACACGTGGGAGATATAGCCGCATCGAGGGCGTTACAAGCCGGTACTGCGTGTACCATGGCCTCCACACCCACAACACCAATGAATGTCAAGAGCTCCGGGCCATGCGGGAAGGAAGGGTCGGGAGACGCCCTGAGCGCAGCGACCGGGGCTACGGCCGAGGAGGAGGAAGAAATGCAGGACGCTGGGAAGACCGCGGCCCGCGCCAAGGGTGCCGCGACCAACCTCGCGAGGACAGCTGGCAAGACCCACCTCGCGAGGGGGGCTGGAGGGATCAGCCTCGTGAGGATCGTCACAAGGGAACGAGGCCTCCCTCATGCCGCCGCCACCAAGGAGAATCAAGACCGTCATCGACGAGGGGCTGGGGCTTCCGGGCGCGATCGCGTGCATCCTGGGCGGAGCCCAAGCCACAGCCTCCCACCGCATCTTCAAGCGGTTCGCCCGTGAAGTGAATGCAGTCCTCCCCAAGCTCGAGTCCACGCGCCCTCTCAGGTGGTCGGCATGTGCCATCACGTTCAGCTCAGCGGATCAGCTCAAGTGTGCAGCCACAGCCGAAGTCCTCCCAATGCTTTGCTCCCCAATCATCAGCAACGTGCTGGTCACCAAGACCCTCCTCAACGGCGGAGCAGGGCTCAACGTCCTGTCCGTGGAGACCTTCAACAATCTTCAAGTGCCCTACAACCAGCTTCAGCCAACCAAGCCCTTCTCCGGAGTCACCGACGGCTCCACGGTCACGATCGGGCAGGTCCGGCTTCCTGTCACCTTCGGGGCCCGCGACAACTACCACACCGAGCTCATCGACTTCGACGTCGCCCACATTCACGGCCGCATAACGCCATCCTCGGGTACCCAGCGCTGGCCAAGTTCATGGTCGTGACCCACCATGGCTACAACATCCTCAAGATGACAGGAAGCGGTGGGGTCATCACGGTGCCCTGTGAAGAGAGAGATGCAGTGTGCTCCTTGGAGCGAGCTTTTTAGGCCACATCGCTGGAAGACCCAGACCACAGCAGCAGGATGCCTCCCGAGGCAGCACCCAAGAAGAAGAAGACATCGATCGGCCCGGCTCATCAAGAGACAGGCCCCTCAGGGCCCGCGCTGGGCCAGGGGGAGCCTCCTTCCATCGCATAGGAAAGCGCGCCCGGCGCCCTCCTCAGGCAGGGTCTCGAGGGAGGCGCTTGGGCACCACGATGGGCGTGTTTGAGCCACACGCTTCCCATAGCAGGAGCAAGACCAGGAGGACAGAACCCCGAGAGTTCATCAGCCAAGGCCATTCAGGAGTTACAGGAGTCAAGGGTCATGAGGGCAGCCGCCGCCACCGTTGTGGCCCCCATCCAGGCGAGGATGGTGGGCTGCGCTGGCTCTGCATCGACGTGCAGGGCTCAACCAAGCCGCATCTCAAGAGCGCCTCTGGCCCTCGCGAGTGGGACGTTGCGAGGGCCCGCCCCACAGCTACGTACGCATGCCTTATGGCCTGCCTAACGCGGCTGCTGCACACCAGCGTCTCATGAGGACCATCCTGGGGGCTCAAGAGGTCAGGCATGCCGCAGCCCTGGCGGAGATGGAGATGGCCCGTGAAGGGCCGCCAGCGCCTCCGGAGCCTCCCGAGGCCCCTGAGCCTGGGGGCTCGTGAGGATCGGCTCCCGTAGCCCACCGAGTCTGCTACACCAACAGCCCTTCATCCCCAACATCACCAGGTGACATCTTTAAGTTTAATTTCCGGCTGGGAGCGCCTTCAGGGCCGCATTATTCCCAGCCGCGTGGGTCCGTCCTGCGGCATGTATCCCTTTTATTTCATGTCCTTAGCTTACCTTGTTGGGGGCGCCCCTCGGGCTGCATCATCCCCAAGCCGCTCGGGCCAGTCCCAGCGGCATGTATCCTTCATGCGTTTTCCTTAGGATTATGCTCCACCATGCTTGTTATTTGGTGCCTTCTCCTGGGTGGCGAAATCTTGCACGTTAAAGGGGGGGGTGCCTGAGCATCGCGACTCAGGGCTCCTACTGGCTCTCCGGCCCTCACCCTCTGGTCTTGTCCATGGCATCACAACCTGGCTTGCCAAATGACGATAGAGACCAGCCCGAGAGCCGGGACCCGAGGACGTGAGTTTCGTCATCCAATCTAGCTTGGCGTTAAAGGGGGTGCACGAGCATCGCGACTCTGGGCTCCTACCGGCTCTCCGGCCCTCACCCTCTGGTCTTGTCCATGGCATCGCGACCTGGCTTGCCAGCGACGGTAGAGACCAGCCCGAGAGCCGGGACCCGAAGACGTAGAGTTGTTGCCTCCGACCCAGCTTGCGCGTTAAAGGGGGGGTGCCTGAGCATCGCGACTCAGGGCTCCTACCGGCTCTCCGGCCCTCACCCTCTGGTCTTGTCCATGGCATCGCGACCTGGCTTGCCAAATGACGGTGAAGACCAGCCCGAGAGCCGGGACTCGAGGACGAGAGTTGTGTCATCTAATCCAGCTTATGCGTTAAAGGGGGTGCCCGAGCATCGCGACTCAGGGCTCCTACCGGCTCTCCGGCCCTCACCCTCTAGTCTTGTCCATGGCATCGCGACCTGGCTTGCGAGCGACGATAGAGACCAGCCCGAGAGCCGGGACCCGAAGACGTAGAGCACCGGCATCTAGCCACTTTTGCAGGAACACACTCGAAAATAAGGCCCAGAGCCAGGAGCAACCCGCCTTGAGGTAGGGCCTCGTGAGTCCCGCGCTGGCTCACGAGTGCCCCGGCGCACCTCGCGAGGCCTCTCGCGCCACTCCAAAGCAACTAACGGCAGGACTAACAATCACCCCGGCTGTCAGGACCCCGATTCCAAGTCACATCGATCTAGCCGGTAACACCTCATATCACTTTGCGGCCTCACACACGGTATTCCCACGGGTGTTGCCTTACCATGGCCCGGGACCGTTTGCGTCTTTTGGCTCACGTATATGATAGTGTCGCTAGCATCCATATAACAGAGAACCCAGGCCGACATGGCTAGTCGTGAACCCAAAGCGGCACTAACCCATGGGGACAGGCATACATGAAACACATCGAGCATGTCAGTCATCAACGTGTGAATCCGGGCTGTAGCACTGGCTATGAGGACTCCAACCGGCTGTAGCAGGCTAAGGCAGACTCGGATGTCACCGTGACATTTCCCGAAGGGACGGAACCACGAACGAAGTGAAACACATGCCGGCCAGTCAAGTGTCCAAAGCAGTAGTGCTGGGCTAGCAGGACTCCGGTGAACCGGGCTGTAGCGGACTACTATCGCTCAGGAAGCACTAGACTGAAGTCTCTCTGCAAAAACATAAGATAGGCAAACGTGAGTACAATTGTACTCAGCAAGACTTACATCAGAACTAACTACATATGCATCAGTATCAACAAAGGGGGTGGTGGAGTTTGACTGCAGCAAGCCAGCTTTGACTCGGTGGCTATCCTAAACTATGACTGCAAGTAACTCTTTGAGGTGGCGCACACGAGTCCACATATTCACCATATCAATACACCACTATGGATCCGCCTCCCGCCTCCCTCACGAGAACGCCCATCCATAGCACTCACGCTTATCTTGCGCATTTTAGAGTATCCACTTTCACTTGTCTATGAACTATGCAAGGGGTCCAAGTTTCCATATCCGAGGAATCGGCTATTCAATAGATAATGATAACCCTGCAGGGGTGTACTTCTTCACACACGCTTATCGCCACTTATCGCCTCAGACACGCCATGTACCTCGGCAACCTTCAAGCGGAAGCCGGGCGAGAGTCGGCCACGACGTGACTAACCACACAAGTCTCTAGTCCAGGTTTATCGCCTATTCGGTTCCATCCGCAAGGAGATCCGCCGGGTGTCGCTCACGGCCCCAAACGATGTGTGCAGGGTTACCAAGCCCACCAACCGGGTGCCACTTGGTACACCGGGCCACTATGCCTAGTCTGTCCCAAGCCCACCTGTACCGGGTGCCACTTGGTAGACTACTAACACCACCTACAAACACCAGAAACTAGTTGCAACTCCTGGACAGAGATCAAGTTGATTAATAAGTCGAGAGGGTCGAAGTTACGAACCCAATGTGTGGTAGTAACTGTTCATGGATCACCAACACAGAGCTCAGTTCCTGAGGACAGCTGCAATGAGACAACCCACCATGTACTCCTACATGGCCTCTCACCGCTACCTTTACCAAATAGTGTTCACCCACTTAGCTCACACACAATAGGACATGTTCACACACCATTCCAATTCATTCCCGATGAATCAGACCTGACTCAACTCTAAGCAGTAGCAGGCATGACAAACAAGCATGAATGAGTAGGCACAACATGGCTCAAGCAACTCCTACTCATGCTAGTGGGTTTCATCTAATTACTATGGAATGACAGGTCATGCAGAGGATAAAGGGGTTCAGCTACCGCAGCAAGTAACAGATGAATCGTTGTTTTCCTAATGCAGTAAAAGAGGGCAGGAGCGAGAGAGTGGGATTGTATCGGAATGAACAAGGGGGTTTTGCTTGCACACTTCGAAGATAATATAGTTCTTCATCCGTGTCATCGAACTCATCGTCAAACGTCGCTTCACCGAGAGGGACAAACACCGGCAACTGAGAAAGAACACAATCAATGCAATGCACATTCACATGAATGACATGTCATGTTAAGGAACTGAATTGACCTAACGCAACAGTAAGCCAAGTTAATTGAAGTGGAATTCAAACAAGGTTAAACTCCAACTCCAAATGCTAGTCCATAAATTACCCTAATCATGATTCATCCTATTCAGTGAGGTTAACTTGTTCAATCATGCCTGATCATGGCATAAACAGATTCTTCATATTTTTCTGATCATTTTTCATATATAAATTATTTCATTCTGAGCTACGGTTGAATTTATATGATTTTTAGAAGTTTGGGATATTTTCTGAAATTTCCTGAATTATAATAAATCCAGAAAAGGTATTACTGCGTCAGCATGACCTCACGGTGACGTCATCAAGTCAACGGGCGCTGTCCAGGTCAAATCTGATCAGGTCCAGGGTGTCGGGGTAATTAGTTTAACTAAAAAATTAATTAAAACTAAACCTGATTAGTTAATGTGGCGGGCCCACCCGCCATAGACCGTGAGAGTCAACCGGGGCCCACCCGTGGTCAAAGTCAGAGTCGGCTGCACCGGCTTTAGCCGCCGGCAAGCCCAACGCGGCGGCGGAAGTGGTTTTGGCCGTTCCGGCGACCAAATGGGCCGCGAGGGCATCTAGGTATATGAGGTCGAGCCGCAGCTCTTGGTGGAGTTAGTTGAGCTCGGGGCGGCCGGAATCGGCGCCGGCGACGACCTAGGCGGCCGCCGGAGTTCGGGCGAAGACGAACTCGAGCTACGGTGTGCGGTGAAGTGCGTGGAGTAGTGGGTTAGGCCCTACGTGATGTGGTGAGTGCGTTAGACACCGAGGGATGGCCGGTGGATGGCCGGGAGCACGTCGGCGACGAGCTCCATGGCGGGTGCGGGTGATCTTCGTATGGTCGCTACAAAGCTCGAGAGCGAGAGAGGAATGGAAGGGGGGGTAGCTAGGCTCACAAGGCACTCGTGGAGGCAACCGGCGTGGCCGGGGACGGACTGGTGCGACGACGGCGTTGAAGGGGATCTCCGGCGACGGCGGGATGGGGCGAGGTCGGTGCAGTGGCCTCGGGCTACTCGAGCACGCGGGGCTCGGCTAGCTCGACGTAGAGGAGGGCGGCGGAGCTCCTAGACACGGCGGGGAGGAGCACGGACGGCGGGGAGCGCGTCTACGGCGACGGCGTGGCTGCGGTGGCGTCGGCCATGACGGGGGAGCGCGAGGGGGAGGAGCTGGGGAGGAAGAGAGGTGTCAGCGGGTTCGGGGGGAGAGAGAGAGAGTGATCCGCGTCGCGGCTCGGTGAGGGGAGCGGCGAGGCGGCGACCAGGTGCGTGGCGTGCATGCGGTGCTCGCCGCCGAGCACCTGCCTGCCTGCCTGGCCAAGCCAAGCAGCTCATTGGCCAGCATTGGCTGGGCAGCGGGTGGGCAGTTGGGTGGCGCCAGGTAATATTTTCATTTTTGTTTTTCTTTTTCTAATTTTCTGTAACTTTGTGGACTTTTTAAAAGTACTTAGACAGCTTCAAAAATCACCAAACTGGATCAGGTCCATAATTGGAATATTTCCAACATGAAACATTTTAGTTTGGGAATATTTGGGTATTTGCAATATTTTATATAATTTTAAATGCCCAAACTCAAATACTTATGATTTAATTCAAAGACCTTAGGATGACCTAGAAAATTGTGCACCACTTTTGGCAGAGGATCTGAACCAAAGCAAAAGTGATGAGCATTTTTGAAGGGCATTTCAGGTTCATTGAAAATAATTTTAGTAAACCCTAGTTGGATTAAAAGGGGTTACGGGGTTTCGTCTTCCCCATTTCAAATTTCATGAAAATTAAACAAAATGCATGGATGCAATGACACTAGTAACAAGCAACCTCTAGGGCTGTGACAACTCACCCCACTAAACAAGAATCTCGTCGAGATTCAAGACGTGAGGTAAGAAGACAGAGGGGGTACAAGCTAACACGATCTTCACGATCCAGGTTGCACTTCATAGGAACGTTGACACGATCACCATTTTGTCTCGACGTCTTGTCTGGAGAACTACATCCAACATGACAACGAGAAGAAAAGGGGGAAATTAGAAGAATCGATCTTCTTGAGGTTCAAACAATTTAGGATCATCTTAATGATCCAAGATCAACTCATGGAATGAGACATAAAACATTTCTGGAGTGGAGAGGTAAGACATGCATCGATGGGGACGGAGGAAATTTTTTACGAGTGTTTCAAAATAGCGAGGGAAGTTGCCATGATTCCAAAACGGGCACCTTAGGGAGGTGACGCAAAGAGTTATTCCCTTAAGTGGCAAAAAGAATTACTTTTGATATAGAGATCATTGAGACTCTTTATGCCAGCCTAAGGCAATCACAATCGATCATTTGAAAGAGTTCAAAGAATGACATACTCGGACTAGAATGGATGATGTGGACTACCTTGTTGAAGACAACGCATAGCGGATGATTTGCTTATCATCGAAATGGATGGGACCCATGGTAAGTCCACTTTTGAGGATGATCCTAGACAAAGAATCGCTGGAAAGGACAGCCCATGGAGAGTTGGCACGATGGAGTGCAAGCTGCGAACAAGATACAAATGTTGAATATTCCAACCATCATATCTGCACGAGATTCAGATCTGGTTGGTGTTAGGATATTCCAGACTCATCGAGTCTAGAAAGAAAAATGATAGTTTGCAACACAAATCGACGAGAAGATGTTGCGAGATTCTCGGGAATGAACTACGATAGCAAGCTCCAAAACATGAGCTGGTTCTGCTACTAACATGTGAACACGCTGTCCCCGGCAAGCATGGCCACGTGGTAGTCTTATATCAAACACTACCAAGTTCAGGTGGGGGAACCATCATCGAGGATAACGAAGTCCTTACATAAGTCCGGATTAGCTCTTAGGAAGGAACTTCTTCTCCTTGAACAAATCAGTCAGTGGCTTGTTGTGCCAGGGAATTCATATGGAATGAAGATGATCACCATCGCACCATAGAATACTTCGCACATGCATGACCGACTTGGGGTGGTTCCAGAGGAAGCAAAACAAACTTTCTCGGATCCACGGCGACAACTTACAACAAATGCACGTGAATTAGAGGAAGTCACTTCTTTCATCCAAACATAGGCTTCATGAACGAAGCACGAAGGTAATGCTTACAAAGTTTCCAACACTAGGTTGATGTTCAACATGACTCATGGGGGAGACAAAATGCTGCTGATGGGCTCAACATCAACTCATCGGAATTTCCATATCACTGGACTTCCACCATCATGTGAACACGGTGATAGTACTGGTCAGACCAAAAGATGTAATGGTGTATGCTCGAGGGATCAACCACGGGTAAGACAACATTACAAGCATCGTTGGTACTGATTTGATTTGACGATAGCCCACACTCAAATCAGAGGATTGATAAGACAATAGGTCCAGCAACTGATCACAGGGACCAATCGATGAAGATATCAACTTTATTAAACAAACACAACACAAGAATAACCCTTTGAACGAACTAAGTTAAGCAAAGCTTTATCTTCCAACTCTCCAAGTTGTTGTCTAGCTCAACCAACTAGTTCGTGGATATCCAACACGGATCCTTGGAGAATGCGTGGTCTAGAGGAAAACCAACATGATCACGAACTCAACATAGCGGTCAGTGACAACCTGGTGATACTCCCCAGAAGACATTCGAAAATCACGAACCACCGGTATGTTACTAAGCTCGAGAACAATTTTGCTTTTGAGGCAAGACGATATGATCAAATGGGTGAGGACTTGACAAGATCGACTCATAGATCGAAGGGTGCACCGGAAATAAGGACTAGGTAGCACGATCAATCTTAGGATGATGATTCAATAACCAACACACTGAGAATGAAATTATTGTCCATTAACTACCAAGCAACGAGGTTGCTAGGGGTATCGATTTCACACATCACAATTCACTTGTCGGCATTCCGGTTGCATCAACACGGGACCGAGGAATGAATAATGATCGCGAGAAGTATCACTGCGTCAAGAATCCATAAGAGAAGGTGCAATTCTCATGACGTTCTGACATAAAGTGGGTAATACTTGAGGTAGAACAGAACAAAAGCTGAATTGGCATTTTGATCCGCGGAATACAATTGCTTTGACCCAATCCTAGATATTGATGAGGTTCTGGAGTTTGTTTCTCCTAGTCATTCCGGAATAGAATGGCTTGACGGACCACATGAGTAATAGGCATCGATAACATGAATGCACAACTACTCCTGACTACCAACCGATAGACGGGATCGAATACATACCAATGGAAACAACTCAAAGGATCATATAACTTTCTCGAGTTGTGGATGCATAGGTTAGTATGTCGAATCAAGTTCAACAGGTTTCTTCCGGATAACCCATGCAGGAAAGTAGAACTGGCAGATTCACGATTATGAATGGAGAACTCCTCAAGAGTACTCTGACTGTGATCCTTTAGTTCGGCGAGGAACTTCTGCCATAAGCGGTTCATAGCATTTGGAAGAAGGAAATACCACAGACCTCGAGGACTATCGCAAAGGTTACTAATAACCTAAGGGAGCTAGCAATTACTATCAACATGAAGTAAGTAGGGTGAATCTCGGGTTCAAGAACCCAGGAATAGAATACCTACTACTAAATGGCATCACAGGATGCTTTCGAGAATAATGGCCAGTATCACCACACCGGTAACACAAAACATTGCTAGATTACTAGGTGACTCCCTAAAACACCTAGGGTCATAATAATAGCTCCAACATATATGCCGAGGCAACAAAGTACCTCAGCTCACCGATTAGTGTGCTTATTCTGACCATAAAGGACATTGGGAATGTAAAGAAAGGATTTGCAAATGGATCAGACTATTTAGAGACCTGGGATGACTCGGACAGCATAACGGCTGTAAATGCTCAAAAAGATTTGAGACATCATGCAAAATGGTGGCATAACCACTCTACAACAACATAACAAGATTACGAGATCAACAGTTAACATACGTAAATAGTAGGAACTGAATCGGGGCTTAAATCCAACAATCTTAAAGGTCTATGGATTAGTAACACGTCATCCTAATAGATAGATGAGAAGCCTAGTTCTTAAACCCCGTAGAAGAGAAGAGGTTGACTCAGATCAGAGGGCCATGAGGTATAAGAAGTAAAAAGAGCCGTACGTTCCCTTCCCCAATCAATTCCCTTACATAATTAAAGCATTTATAGACACAACTTCGACCAGTTTGGCTTGGTAAACCTGTGCAGTCGTGCTCTGATTCCAAAGCTGTCAGACCCGGTTGCCCAAGTCACATCGATCTAGCCGGGTAACACCTCATATCACTTTGCGACCTCACGCACGGTATTCCCACGGTGTCGCCTTACCATGGCTCGGGACCATTTTCGTCTTTTTGGCTCACGATATGATAGTGTCGCTAGCATCCATATAACAGAGAACCGGGCCGACATGGCTAGTCGTGAACCCAAACCGCACTAACCCATGGGGACAGGCATACATGAATCACATCGAGCATGTTGGTCATCAACGGTGAATCCGGGCTGTAGCACTGGCTATGAGGACTCCGGTAACCCGGCTGTAGCAGGCTAGGCAGGACTCCGGATGTCACGCGTGACATTTCCCGAAGGACAGAACCACGAGCAGTGAAACACATGCCGCCAGTCAAGTGTCCAAAGCAGTAGTCTTTGGGCTAGCAGGACTCCGGTGAACCGGGCAGAAGCGGACTACTATCGCCAGAAGCACTAGACTACATTTCCCCATATGAGACGCTGCCAAGGATAAACAACTAGATTGTCGGATCCCACACATACCAAGCATTTCAAACATACACACAATATGCTCAATATGTGTAAATACAACATGGCATCACAACATAACTCTACGACTCAAATATTTATTCAATAGGCTCCGAGGAGCGAGATATTACAAACATGGGTCTCATGACCCAACACTTAGAGCATACAAGTAAAAGCACAAGCGGAAGCTAAACATGTCTCGAAAGTACGCATAACTATAAATGAAAAAGGCTGGGAAGCCTGACTATCTACCAGATCCTGCCGAGGGCACAAGATCATAGCTGAGGTAACAAGCTAAACGTCGAAGTCCAAGCGGAACTACTAGCGAGACTGAAGTCTCTCTGCAAAAACATAAGATAGGCAAACGTGAGTACAATTGTACTCAGCAAGACTTACATCGTAACTAACTACATATGCATCAAGATCAACAAAGGGGGTGGTGGAGCTTGACTGCAGCAAGCCAGCTTTGACTCGGTGGCTATCCCGAACTATGACCGCAAGTAACTCTTTGAGGTGATGCACACGCAGTCCACATATTCACCATATCAATACACCACTATGGATCCGCTCTGTCTCCCCACGAACGCCATCCATAGCACTCACGCTTATCTTGGCGATTTTAGAGTATCCACTTTCACTTGTCTATGAACTATGCAAGGGTCCAAGTTTCCATATCCGAGGAATCCGCTATTCGAATAGATAATGATTACCCTGCAGGGGTGTACTTCTTCACACACGCTCTCGCCACTTATCACCCTGTACACGTCATGTACCTTGGCAACCTTCATGCGGAAGCCGGGCGAGGGAGTCGGCCACGACCTGACTAACCACACAAGTCTCTAGTCCAGGTTTATCGCCTATTCGGGTTCCATCCGCAAGGAGATCCGGCCGGGGTGTCGCTCACGGCCCCAAATGATGTGTGCAGGGTTACTAAGACCACCAACCGGGTGCCACTTGGTACACCGGCCATCAGTGCCTAGTCTGTCCCAAGCCCACATGCATCGGGTGCCACTTGGTAGACTACTAACACTACCTACAAACACCGTAAACTAGTTGCAACTCCCGGACAGAGATCAAGTTGATTAATAAGTCGAGAGGGGTTGAGTTACCGAACCCAATGTGTGGTAGTAACTGCTCATGGATCACCAACACAGAACTCGAGTTCACGAGGGACGGCTGCAATGAGACAACCCACCATGTACTCCTACATGGCCTCTCACCGCTACCTTTACCAAATCGTGTTCACCCACTTAGCTCACACACAATAGGACATGTTCACACACCATTCCAATTCATTCCCGATGAATCAGACCTGACTCAACTCTAAGCAAGAGTGCATGACAAACAAGCATGAATGAGTAGGCACAACATGGCTCAAGCAACTCCTACTCATGCTAGTGGGTTTCATCTAATTACTGTGGAATGACAGTCATGCAGAGGATAAAGGGGTTCAGCTACCGCAGCAAGTAATGTATGAATCGTTGTTGTCCTAATGCAGTAAAAGAGGGCAGGAGCGAGAGAGTGGGATTGTATCGTAATGAACAAGGGGTTTTGCTTGCACGGCACTTCAAGATAATATAGTTCTTCATCCGTGTCATCGAACTCATCGTCAAACGCCGTCTCATCGAGAGGGGACAAACACCGCAATCGAGAAAGAACACAATCAATGCAATGCACATTCACATGAATGACATGTCATGTTAAGGAACTGAATTGACCTAATGCAGCAGTAAGCCAAGTTAATTGAAGTGGAATTCAAACAAGGTTAAACTCCAACTCCAAATGCTAGTCCATAAATTACCCTAATCATGATTCATCCTATTCAGTGAGGTTAACTTGTTCAATCATGCCTGATCATGGCATAAACAGATTCTTCATATTTTTCTGATCATTTTTCATATATAAATTATTTCATTCTGAGCTACGGTTGAATTTATATGATTTTTAGAAGTTTGGGATATTTTCTGAAATTTCCTGAATTATAATAAATCCGTAAAAGGTATTATCACACAAGATGACCTCACGGTGACGTCATCAAGTCAACGGGCGCTGTCCAGGTCAAATCATTTGTGGGTCCAGGTGTCGTGGTAATTAGTTTAACTAAAAATTAATTAAAACTAAACCTGATTAGTTTACAGGGCTGGGCCCCACCTATCACTGACCCAGGAGAGTCAACCGGGGCCCACTCGTGGTCAAAGTCAGAGTCGGCTGCACCGGCGTTTAGCCGCCGGCGAGCCCGACGCGGCGGCGGAAGTGGTTTTGGCCGTTCCGGCGACCAAATGGGCCGCGGAGGGCATCTAGGTATAGCTGGGGTCGAGCCGCAGCTCTTGGTGGAGTTAGTTGAGCTCGAGGCGGCCGGAATCGGCGCCGGCGACAACCTAGGTGGCCGCCAGAGTTCGGGCGAAGACGAACTCGAGCTACGTTGTGCGGTGAAGTGCGTGGAGTAGTGGGTTAGGCCCTTCGTGATGTGGTGAGTGCGTTAGACACCGAGGGATGGCCGATGGATGGCCGGGAGCACGTCGGCGACGAGCTCCGCGGCGGCGGGTGCGGGTGATCTTCGTGCGGTCGCTACAAAGCTCGAGAGCGAGAGAGGAAGGGAAGGGGGGGTAGCTAGGCTCACAGGGCACTCGTGGAGGCAACCGGCGTGGCCGGGGACGGACTGGTGCGACGGCGGTGTTGAAGGGGATCTCCGGCGACGGCGGGATCGGGCGAGGTCGGTGCAGTGGCCTCGGGCTACTCGAGCACGCGGGGCTCGGCTAGCTCGACGTAGAGGAGGCCGGCGGAGCTCCTAGACATGGCGGGGAGGAGCACGGATGGCGGGGAGCGCGTCTACGGCGACGGCGTGGCTGCGGTGGCGTCGGCCATGAAGGGGGAGCGCGAGGGGGAGGAGCTGGGGAGGAAGAGAGGTGTCAGTGGGTTCTGGGGGAGATAGAGAGAGTGATCCGCGTCATGCTCGGTGAGGAGGCGGCGAGGCGACCAGTGCGTGGCGTGCATGCGGTGCTCGCCCGAGCACTGCCTGCCTCTGCCAAGCCAAGCAGCTCGGCTGCGGCATTTGGCTGGGCCGGCAGTGGGCCAGTTGGTTGGCGCCGTAAGATTTTCATTTTTGTTTTTCTTTTCTAATTTTACGTAACTTTGTGGACTTTTAAAAAATACTTAGATAGCTTCAAAAATCACCAAACTGGACCAGGTCCATAATTGGAATATTTCCAACATGAAACATTTTAGTTTGGGAATATTTGGGTATTTGCAATATTTTATATAATTTTAAATGCCCAAACTCAAATACTTATGATTTAATTCAAAGACCTTAGGATGACCTAGAAAATTGTGCACCACCTTTGGCAGAGGCTCTGAACCAAAGCAAAAGTGATGAGCATTTTTGAAGGGCATTTCAGGTTCATTGAAAATAATTTTAGTAAACCCTAGTTAGATTAAAAGGTGTTCTGGGGTTTCTGTCTTCCCCATTTCAAATTTCATGAAAATTAAATATGCTGCATGGATGCAATGCCACTAGTTACAAGCAAGCTCTAGGGCTGTGACACCGGCGAGCTCTTGTTCCCTTTGTGGTAACCCTGCAGGGCCCCTCCGAGGAGCACGGAACGACCTCGCCACGCAATCTCTCGCCAGCCAGGGCACGGACCTAGCGCCGCGCCGGGAAGCATCGCCCTAGCCCTCGAGATAAGTCACCCTCCGGACACACTAGTCATCGCAACACCATCCCCACACTCAATGCAACTCCGTATTAGCAACGTCGCTCCCCTTTCTCACCGAATGATGGCTGCTTGAGCGCCAAGGGGGACCCCTGAGCATCGCGACTCAGAGGCTCTTACCGGACCTCGGGCCGCTCACCTCCTGGCCTTGACCACGACATCGCGACCTGGCATACCAGCGACGGCTGAAGCCGCCTTGGGACTGGGACCTATCGGCACAGAGCACCAAGCCCTCATGAGGTCTGAAAGGAAGGAACTGAGCTAGAATGGAATGAGCATCCCGCATTGCCTCATAACAAGGATCATATTGATAAACGAAGCTACAAATATCTTACAAGCCCCCGCGGGATACATTCTTGGCTCTTCGCAGGAATAAAAGACGCGAATCCTAAGGAGTCCTATCTACAAGGACCACCGCGGCAGACGCCATCATCAACAGTGGGCCACCAGGTCCGGAGCTGACCCCATCCAGGTCAGGGGCGGCGACGACCTGACAAGCTCGCCCTGCTCCGGGAGCGGCACAGGCTCGGGGGCTCGTAGCTGTCGTCGCTCGTCTCTGGCGTCGCAAAGAGCTCGGCGGAGTCGCTGGATCCCCCGGTGCCTTCGTCACCTGGGAAGCTGCCAAGGGAGCGGGCGGTTGACCTCTGTCTCACCACAGTAGAACCCGACCACCTCTCCCGGGCAGCACTTCCAGCCGGCGACCCTCTGCGTCAAGAGCTTGAAGGACATCACCAAGCACCGTCGTACACCAGGTGGATCGTGAGGGCGCCTCGTCCTACTGCACCGGGCGATCTCGCTCACCGCGAAGTCATGAAGACCTCGCCGGCACCATCTGCGACCTTCCGCCCGGTCGCGAGGGTGGTTGCAGCCGGCGGTTGCAGCCGTAGTCCTGTGGGCTCCTTCACGGACGACGGAGGCGAAGAAGGAAGGAAGGCGGATCCAAGACTTAGGAGGCGCGGCGACGCGAGCACGACTTCCGTAGGAGCCCTTGGCGTGGACTCGGGGAAGACGACACCTTCGTGACCCGCCGGCGTCGTCCGTGGCGCCGCTTCGTGGCGCCTAACGCCGCCTCCTTCAGGCCACCAATCATGCTGCGTACAAGGGAAGAGGAAACGCTGGTGGCGGTTGCACGCACCAGCACGGGCGCCTCCTCGTCGCGCTCTGCCTCGACACCGTAGAGCAAGCCGCTTCTTTGGGGGAGCGGGTCAGGATCCTCTTGAGGAGCCTTTCCCTTTTCTTCCCTGGAGAACCGGCGGATCGGAGCCATGGCAACCAGACAAGACGAGGAAGAAGAGAAGCAGAAGGATAGACTGGAAGAGCGCACGCCGTTCCGTACTTATAGCCGGCGGAGGCCAACCGTCGGCCTCCACGATCACCAGTCATCATGCCAAACTCTGCATGCAAGGACCTGTCGAATCCGGGCGGTTACCAAGGCGTCGTGGGGGAGCAAGCGCCCACGTCCAATCAACCGCCACGCAGCGCCCAAGGCCACAGGCTGTTAGGGCCCACAATGCTTCGCACTTGCCCTTTCGCCTCTCTGCACGGCCAAGTCCGGGCGCGTCGTGGCCCCGGGGCTATCTGCCGGTGTTCTCGGGAACGGGGTCCCCAGACGTGCACACTGCGGCCTGCGGCGTGGCTCAAAGGAGGCCCAGGACGGCCCATCTTCATCAACACAAGCTCAAGACCCTCGCGAGGGGCCAAGCCTCGCGGGGCGGACGACCAAGAGCTTCCTCAGGCGCGGCCTCGGCAAGCTGGCTCATGAGGAGGCGGAGAACTCAAGGCGGGGTACCTCGCGAGGTGCCCGTGGACGTAAGCCATGACGCACCAAGGGCGCCCGATTGGCGCCAGCCAGCTAGCGTCCTCCTTTCCTCTTTGGTGCAAAGGGGCAAGCGCAGCAAGGGCATCAGCAGAGGCATCCGTTTCGGTGCAAGAAGACCAAGACCAGCCCCAACGGCTGGAATGCGATCATCGTGGAGCCCAAGCAAAGGCGTCATCACCAGAGCCTTTGGCAGGCGAGGACCAACTTTAGTCAGGATAAGTGTACACGCTGTTCCCCTTCTAAATGGCCAATTGTTGGCGCCCTTCCCGCTCAATATTTGGGAAGAGGCCCAGGGCCTTCGCCTATAAATAGGGGTAGCCACACTCAGAGAGAAAAGGAAGGACGAAGGAAAAGGGACGAAGGACGAAGGACGATCGGATTGAGTATTCGGAATCCAGAGAGAGAGAAACTCGTTCCTCAAGCTAGAGCGACGGGGCACCACTTAGCAGTTCATCACACCCACCAAGAACAGACCCTCGCGAGGCTGTTCTTCCTATCGTTTCTTCGTCAGCCCCAGAGGCAATCCACACCCCACAAACTAGAGTAGGGTATTACACCACAACGGTGGCCCGAACTAGTATAAATCTTGCGCCTCTTGTGTTGTTCTTGTTAGTAGTTTAGGTCCCTGCGATTCGGCGAGGAACGAGGCGGTGGAGGGTTGGATCTCCGTGCGCACCCCAGAGTTCGAACCTCAAGGGTCTGCCGGAACCCGTGATCCGACAAGGGTGATGCAGCAAAGTAGCGTAAGTATTTCCCTCAGTTTTCGAGAACCAAGTTATCAATCCAGTAGGAGGTTACACGCAAGTCGCCTTGTACCTACACAAATAAATAAGAACCTTGCAACCAACGCGATAAAGGGGTTGTCAATCCCTTTCACGGCCACTTGCAAAAGTGAGCTCTGATATAGATAATAAGATAAATATTTTTGGTATTTTTATGATATAGATTGGAAAGTAAAGATTGCAAAAATAAACAGCGACAGAAATAGCTAGTTGACGGAAGATTAATATGATGGAAAATAGACCTGGGGGCCATAGGTTTCACTAGTGGCTTCTCTCAAGATAGAAAATTCTATGGTGGGTGTACAAATTACTGTCGAGCAATTGATAGAAAAGCGCATAGTTATGAGAATTTCTAGGCATGATCATGTATATAGGCATCACGTCCGCGACAAGTAGACCAAAACGATTATGCATCTACTACTATTACTCCACACATCGACTGCTATCCAGCATGCATCTAGAGTATTGAGTTCATAAGAATAGAGTAACACATTAGGCAAGATGACATGATGTAGAGGGATAAAATCAAGTAATATGATATAAAACCCATCTTTTTATCCTCGATGGCAACAATACAATACGTGCCTTGCTGCCCTAACATCCTTTGGAAAGGACACCGCAGGATTGAACCCAAAGCTAAGCACTTCTCCCATTGCAAGAAAGATCAATCTAGTAGGCCAAACCAAAATGATAATTCGAAGAGACTTGCAAGGATAACAAATCGTACATATAAGAATTCAGAGAAGAATCAAATATTGTTCATACATAATCTTGATCATAAACCCACAATTCATCGGATCTCGACAAACAAACCGCAAAAAGAATTACATCGAATGGATCTCCAAGAGAATCAAGGAGAACTTTGTATTGAGATCCAAAGAGAGAGAACAAGCCATCTAGCTAATAACTATGGACCCGAAGGTCTGAGATAAACTACTCACACATCATCGGAGAGGCTATGGAGTTGATGTACAAGCCCTCCATGATCGATTCCCCCTCCAGTGGAGCGCCGGAAAAGGCCCCAAGATGGGATCTCACGGGTACAGAAGGTTGCGGCGGTAGAAATAGGGTTTCGTCATGCTCTCGGATGTTTTTGGGGTATATGAGTATATATAGGCGAAAGAAGTCGGTTTGGGGAGCCACGAGGGGCCCACGAGGGTGGGGGCGTGCCTACCCCCTGGGCGCGCCTCCCTGCCTCATGGACGCCTCGTTGCTTCCTTGACGTCCACTCCAAGTCTCCTGGACTGCGATTGTTCCAAAAATAACTCTCCCGAAGGTTTCATTCCGTTTGGATTCTGTTTGGTATTCCTTTTTTGCGAAACACTGAAATAGGCAAAAAACAACAATTTGCACTGGGCCTCCGGTAAATAGGTTAGTCCCAAAAATAATATAAAAGTGTATAATAAATCCCATTAAACATCCAGAACAGATAAATATAATAGCATGGAACAATCAAAAATTATAGATACGTTGGAGACGTATCAAGCATCCCCAAGCTTAACTCCTGCTCATCCTCGAGTAGGTAAATGATAAAAACAGAATTTTTGATGTGGAATGCTACCTAGCATAATTTTCGAAGTAAATCTCTTTATTGTGGCATGAATGTTCAGATCCGAAAGATTCAAAACAAAAGTTTAATATTGACATAAAAATAATAATACTTCAAGCATACTAACTAGGCAATTATGTCTTCTCAAAATAACATGGCCAAAGAAAGCTATCCCTAGAAAATCATATAGTCTAGCTATGCTCTATCTTCACACACAAAATATTTAAATCATGCACAACCCCGGTTTCAGCCACGCAATTGTTTCATACTTTAGCATTCTCAAGCTTTTTCAACTTTCACGGAATACATGAGCGTGAGCCATGGACATAGCCCTATAGGTGGAATAGAATGGTGGTTGTGGAGAAGACAAAAAGCAGGAAGATAGTCTCACATCAACTAGCCGTATAAACGGGCTATGTCACTACTAGGGAAAACCTTATACACAGAACTTTAGCAGTAGCGAGGGTCAAAACAGCATGCTGGTGCTAAGTAGCAGTAGCGCGTCTTTCTCTAACCACGTTACTACTAAAATTCCCACGGTTTAGCCGAAAGGCTACACATAGTAGTAGCGACCTACAGCGAACCGCGCTACCGCTACTTTCTTTGTAGCAACGCGTTTTAGTCTAAACTCGCTACTACTAAAGGATACAAAATTAAATGGAAAGCAAATATAAAGGTAATTGAAAATGAAAGAAATAGAATAAGGTGAAAGGAAAAAAATAAAATGTGAAGAAAACTAAATGAAAAAGAGGAAAAAAGAGAAAGGAGTAGTAGTAGCGTGTATCCCTGAACGCGGTGTAGCTAACGTAGCAGTAGCGCCTTTTCTGGAACGCGCTACTGCTACTTCTGACTTAACCACGGGGTTCGTACTTCCCCACGACCACTTCCCCCAATTCTAGCTCTCCACTCTCGCCGTCGTGCCGGTCGGCCAAGCCTCCTCCGCACACCCTCTACGCCGCCCGACCCAGATTCAACGCCCGCCCCGACCTCAACGCCAAGACCGGACGCCTCGACCCGACCTCGACGCCGCCATCCGCCAAGACGCCCGAGCCCCGACCCCCGACCTCGGCGCCGCCTCCCTCCTCGTCAGTAGGCACCCGAGGTGAGCAGATGCCTGCTCCTCCCTCTCCCCTACCTCTGCCTAGGGTTTCTTTATAATTTAGTTGCATCAAATTAGTTAGGGTTCATGTAAGGGTGGAAACGAATCAGATGCGGATGCGGCCTCAAATGAGTTAGGGTTCATGTAAGGGTGGAAACGAATCAAATTTCTAAGATGAATCATAAAACGAGTAAATTTTACCACTTATTTCACTTTATAGTTGGATAATTGGAATATCCGCTACCACTTTCCACCCCTATAGGTTCATCAAATTAGATGGTAATTAGGGCAGTAGTTCCTAGGTACTAATTAGTTAGTAAGAACTAGGTACTAATTAGGTACTAGAATATTTTTATTTATAGTAAGTTTATTTTTAGTAAGAACTAGTTGAATTTTTATTTATAGAAGAAGTTAGTAAGAACTTGTTGCTATTTTTTAGTTAAAGCAATTTTTCTCGCATCGACGTGGACAATGCCTATCTCGCATCCTCGTCGTCGAGTCGGCGGAGGACGACACCTGCTTGACCAGATGGGCCATGTCCGGGACTGGGCTCCGCCGGGGTGGTACTGGGAGGCGCTACCTACCGGAGGGCGCAGGTTGGTCAGGAGCCAGCCTGTCGTTGACCCGAACCTTCTTTGGTGGCGGTCGCGTGGGCCAATAATGGTCCAGAGGCTCGAGGACTCCGCGGAGGTGGTGCGTCACCGTGTCAGTGAGGAGGACGCGCACGTCCGTTGCTACTTGTTTGCGTTGGAGCACAGGTTGTCCAATACCTGGCAGGTTCTCCAGGGATCTCACTGGAGCTATGATCCCGTGATGGTTCCTTCTCTGTGGGTGTCCACCGCCCGCGCCAATACCCATCGAGTGCTAGGGTTTTAGTTGTATTAGTGATGTTATATGTATGACACTATTCGGGATGTATTAGTGATAATATTCGACACGAACGCATGAGATGATTTACTTTTGCTTATTGAATGCATGCTAATTTGAGTCCTATAAGATATTTTGGAATGTATATCTTGTGTTGCTCAATATCCAAGTGGCCGGTCATGTTTGCAGGTTACACCTCCGAGTGGCCTATATTTTTCTGGAGTGTTGATTCATTTTCGTTCCAGCAAATTTCAGGCGCTCGATATGTCCTATTTTAGCAAAGGTCATGCCGGATTTTTCCGTGAATTTTGGCATGACTTGTGCCCGAATATGTAGGAAATATCGAGTGCCCCGGATTTGTGTGTTGAATATCCTGGTAGTTGTCTTCGTTCGATTTTAAATTAATATTTTAACTATGAACATAGGAAATGTCTGACGACGAAAAGGATTTCGGTATTTGCAAAGACTATGAAGACGAGTGTGGCCTGTGCGACGGAATCTTCCTAGATGATGATAGGCGCTTCAGCATCAAGCTGGACGTGAACTTTGAAGTGGATACAGTAAGTCACAACGACAAGTCTTTTTTCGTAATTAAGCATGACATCTGCTTCATTTGCTTCAACTTATAATTTTTTTTATTATTCTAATAGCGTATCCCCTGGCATGCAAGAGTTTTTGTATTGGATAAGATAGGTTGCAGTCGTACTATGGAGGTAAAGAAAGTTTACTTGAAGACCGAGCATGGTTATATTTTCCACGCAAAATTATACAATTCAGACGACTACACCTATTTTGGATGCAGAACATGGCAAGCACTATGCAAGACTTATGCATTTGAGCCTGATATGGTTATCACCTTTGATATTCGTCCGGAAGATGATATTGAAGGTAATCTTGACATCCTGGAGTCGATGTGCGACGCCTCCGATTATACCATTATGTAAGTTTCTCAACCATATTTATGTCTTTGATATTGTATATTCAAAAATAGTTGACAACTAATTTGTATTGTCGACTTATTTCGGTGCAAACAAACATGTCCGGTAATATTGGTAGACAGGACCTACTACTGTCCCGGGGCTGAACTAAACTGCGAAGAGCTAAGTCATTATATTTCATGGCTTGAGGATCTTGATACTGTCATGACAAAATTTCTTCCTGCACTTAGAAATGTTAGTACTAAAAACGTGCGACCAATAGTGTTCGTAATGAACTACGGTCACATCTATTTAGGAAGGATGGTCAGATTTTTACTATTTGTCCTTAGTGCATCTTTTCCATACATTATTTGTGAAGCTAAACTTCATTGCTAAGTATGTTACCATACGATGTTCTTCAACAGGGACTCCCGATGAATGTTGTGCCTTATGGGATCGAGACTAAAGGTACCATGAGTATTATTAGCTTACGGCCAAGATATCCTACATTTTACTTTAGTGCATTCACGATCAGCGATGGATGCTTAATAGTGCAAGACTGGACCAAATATGTGATGGGGGAGCGCAGAGAAGTACTAGGGGGCAGCAAATAGATGTGCTACCCACAATTAGGAGACAGGTTCATCTGCATGCTCCAACTTGATCAAGAAGGAGAGATACACATGTTTTATGTTATTTTACCTAAGAGAGAGCAGCAGGAGTGATTAGCTAGCTGGAAATGAGTTTGAGGATGATGATGTGCTACACTATTACTATGATGATAAAATAGCTAGTGTTGGTGGTAATGACTATGATGATTATTATTAGCTAGTGTTGGTGGTGATTAGCTAGCTAGAATGAGTTTGAAGATGATGATGTGTGCTACACTATGACTATGATGATTAAATAGCTAATGTTGGTGGTAATGACTATGTTGATGATTAAATAGCTTGTGTTGGCGGATTAGATTCAAGTGGAGGCAACATGTGGTGCACATCAAAAGTACTAGTAGTCCAAACTAGATCAAGTTTGGATTTGTAGTATAATTTTGACATGCAGCACATATTGCCTCCACTTCAACCTAATCCACCTTCATTTGACACACTGTTATGGACATAATGATGTAAAGCTCATAACTGGTATTGTACCAATATTTGTACGACGGCGCATAAATACACTAAAAAATAAAAAAAAATAAAAAAGAATACTAGTAGCGATGGACAGAAAAGGCGCCTCCCCCCCTCCTGCCACCGCCCCCGCCGACCGTTCCATTGCTCTGGTGAGGGAATACTTTTTTTCCCTTTTTTCATTTTTGTTGCGATATAATTGTTAGTGCTAGATTGTGTTAGTGTTAGTGTTAGAAAAGAATTAGAAGAAGTGGAAGTAGTAGAAGAAGTAGAAGAATAAGAAAAGAAAAGAAGTAGAAAAAAGATGAAAAAAGAAAAAGAAGAAAAGAAGTAGACGAAGAAGAAAGGAAGAAAAGAAAAGAAGTAGAAAAAAGATGAAAAAAGAAGAATAAGAAGAAAAGAAGTAGAAGAAGAAGAAGATGAAGAAAAGAAGTAAAAAAAGTAGGAAAAAGATGAAAGAAGAAGAAGAAGAAAGGAAAGAAGAAGAAGAAGAGAAAGAAAGAAGAAGAAGGATAGAAGGAAACACCCCGACCCCCTAACCCCGACACCACACCCCGACACCCCGACCCCCTGACCCCCGACCCCCCGACCCCCGACACCCCGACCCCGACTCCACACCCCGACCCCGACACCACACCCCTACACCTCGACTCCCAACCGCTGACCCCTTGACCCGCCGACCCCGACACCACACCCCGACAACCCGACCACCCGACCCCCTGACCCCGTGACCCCGACACCCCAGGCCCCGACTCAAACAGCACCCGACCCGACCACGGCATCCCGACACCGACACAACACCCCGACCCCCAACACCTCCCGAAAAGGTGTTCTTTGGCCTTCAAGAGACCGACGGGGGTCATATATTTGTGAATTATTAGTTAGGTCATATATTTTTCGATTTATTTATGAAAAACATCATATATAATTGTGTTGATCGGGTAGATTTAAATGTGCAGTTGTTTCATCCCTGCGAGGTTTGGTGTTCGACGACCTCACCGTGCGTTTGACGAGCTCGCCTTCGTTCATGGGTGAGAACAAATGACATGTCCTCCTCCCCATTAATTATTTGCTCATTCCGTGTCGAAATCATCAAGATAAGCGTGAATCAATATGCGTCTCCCAATCAAAAGCGTCATAGTTATAAATATGCATGCATTTGCATATTTATAACCTTGATTCTTTCAAATTGTCCAACCCTATCCATGGACAGACCGAATATGTGTAGATTGGGTTCATTTTCCCTTATGCTTTGCTCCGGATCCGACGCACAAATTTTGTCAGTGCCTCCCCTGTTGTTCTCCGGGTACACATCCTCTCTATTTATTGCGAGACGTGTATCGAGGAGAACATCGGGAGGTGCTGCAAATTTTGCGTCGGATCCGGAGAATAGCATGGTAAAATGAACCCAATCTACACATACTCGGGTGGGATTAGGACCTATCATTACCTATTAGAGTGTAGGTTGCATGGACGTAATAAAATTGACAAAGTAGATCAACTGATGAATATATACATGGTGAATTATATATATATAATTGTTGTGTGTCCAGTAGCTCGAAAGTCAAGATGAGTGATCGTGCGTGGATGTATATCGGTCACACTGGTCAGAACAAATGGAGCGCTGAATGGTTCACAAAAACCAAGGGGTTTGTGCAAGCCGCATTTGCAAATGGCCAGAGGAAAACCTAGTGCCCCTGTTTCCTGTGCGGCAATTGGGAAAAGAGGGCAGAGGCTGAAATGGGCAAACACCTGCAGAAGAGTGGTTTTACGCCCGATTATACGGTGTGGACATTTCATGGTGAGTCTGCCCAACGTGACCGAGCTGAGGTGGATCGTCGTCACACCGACGAGCATGGTACTGGGATGGAAAACATGGTGCAAGACTATGATGATGCTCGTGATTCGGACGAGGAGATGGAGGAATCTGCAAAGGCGTTCAATGAAATGTTGGTGTCTTCAAAACGTCCGCTCCACGAGCAAACTGAGCTTTGTTAGTTGGATGCCATCTCACAAGCAATGGCTCTGAAGGCTCAGTTCAACTTGGGCAGAGAATGCTACAACGCAATTATGACAGTATTTGGACGCTTTCTACCCAAAGGCCATGTAATGCGTGCAAACCTGTACCAGTCGGACAAAATCCTCCGTGCACTGAAGATGCCCTATGAGAAGATACATGCTTGTGAGAAAGGATGTGCCTTATTTAGGCTTGACTATGCGGACTTGAACTATTGTCCCATTTGCAAGTCTTCCAGGTATATTGTGGTAGACAACGGTATGGGTGAGAAGACACAAACAAAAATCCCCGTTAGTGTTCTTCGGTATATGCAATCGTACCAAGAATTCAACGTCTTTTCATGGTCGAAGAGACGGCCAGACAGATGAACCGAACTAGATGCAGATGGGAATCTGATGATGGTACACACATCAGATGGTGTTGCGTGGAAAAAGTTTGATGAATTACATGCTGACAAAGCGGCAGATCCGAGGCATCCTCGAGTCGGCATCAAAGACGGATGGGTTCGATGTGTTTGGTATGACGGCAACCCAATACAGCTTGTTGGCCCGTGATATGTCTTTCCACTCAATCTCCCCGAACAGATTATGCAAACAAAGAACATTTTCCTGACGTTTATAATTCCAGGGCCCAACTATCCGGGGAAAAATATGAATGTGTACATGCAGCCGTTTAAGGACGAATTACAAGAAGCCTGGGATAATGGGTTCAAGACATACGACGCCTTTTGCAAACAGAACTTCATAATGCGTGTCTGGTACTTGTACTCGACGCATGACTTGCCTGCGTATGCGCTATTCGTTGGCTGGTGTGTGCATGGAAGGTTCCCGTGCCCCACATGCAAGGGAGCTCTTGAGTTTCGTTGGCTTCAGGTCGGTCGCAAGTTTTCTTGCTTCGACATGCATAGACAGTTCCTGGATCCTCGCCATAAGTTCGGGAAAGACAAGAAGAACTTCATCAGATGTAGAGTTGTCAAAAACTCTGCACCACCTGCGTTGACAGGCCAACAGACCCTGGATCAGGTAAACTCTCGCGAGCGGATCCGGGCGTCCGAGGGTACTTCAAGGGGTATAATTCTAAGCACGCTGGACTCACAAAACATGCTTATGGGATCTGCCTTACTTCAAAGACCTCCTTTGCCCACACAACATCGACGTGATGCACATCGAGAAGAATATCGCCGAGGCACTTTTTGGTACATTGTTCGGCATAGATGGGAAGTCAAAGGATAATACTAAGGCTAGAGTTGATCTGGAGGCGCTATGTGATAGGTCGTTACAAAACATGAAAGAACCGAAAGGAAAGCAGATCTGGACGAAGCCAAAGGCATGGTTCAATCTTGGAAGGCCAGCTATGAGGGAAATTATCTTGTGGGCGAAAATGAAGTTGATGTTCCCCGATGGGTATGCAGCGAATCTAAAGAGGGGAGCGAGTCTTGATAAATTGAAGATATTTGGTCTCAAGAGTCATGATTGGCACATATGGAATGAGCGGTAATGCCGGTGATGTTGCGTGGCTTCATCCACGAGGATGAATGGCTAATCTTGGCAGAACTTAGCTATTTCTTCCGTGTTATTTGTGCGAAAGAACTATCGCCTGGCGTGCTAGAAGAAATGGAAGAGTTGGCGCCGGGGTTGATCTGCAAGTTAGAGAAGATCTTTCCACCGGGCTTCTATAATCCAATGCATCATTTGATTTTGTGTCTCCCCACCGAGGCAAGATTGGGGGGGGGGGGCGTGCAAAATCGTTGGTGCTACCCAACTGAGAGGATGCAGAAGACGCTTCGAGAAAAATGTAAAAATAAACGTAGAATTGAAGCATCGATGGCTGAGGCATTCATCACTGAGGAGGCGGCAAACTTCGTGACAGCACACTACGAAGCCAAAAATCGTCATTTGCATAATCCGTAGCCTCGGTACAATGCTCACTACAAGGATCCGGGTCTATTGCAACAAAATCGTTTATTGCAATACATGTTGTTTCGTGGCGATAAGTACGTATTGCCACGAAACGACATTCGTTGGCAGCCGTTGCGACTGGACACATGGTAATAGGTTATTACCACGAAAAAGCAATTGTGGCAATAAAGTGTACTATTGCGACATCCATGCGGGATGTTGCCACATGTTTTCCCGTGGCAACACTCACCTGATACCACAATTTGATTTGTGGAGATAGCTTTAATGCAACATGTAATAAATTGTGGAGACTGATATCTCGTAGCGATAGACATTTGTGGTAACAACCTATGCCAACGACGGCCATTTCGTGGCGCATTACTCTTCCGTGGCAATAGTCAATTGTGGCAACAAACTATGGCAACAATCTTTGTTTTCGTGGCATTAGGCATGTTGCCACGACCCACTATACTTGTGGCAATAAACTATGGCAACAATCCTTATTTTGTGGCATTAGGCATGTTGCCACGACCCACTACGCTTGTGGCATTAACTTATGGCAACAAATATTCCAATCGTTGTAACAGGAAATTGCAACATACTTGTTTTAATGGTGATAAATAGGTATCACAACAAGTGAGATCTTTGTAGCGAGAAATTATTGCGACAATTTAAACTTTCGTGGCAATACTCTATTTCAACAAACTTACTTTGGTGGCGCCGAACTGTTATCACATCGTGAAACTTTTTGTGGCGCCAAGGTATTACAACAATATAAAGTGCTCCGTTGCAACATCCTAGTGCAACAAAACAGATAGGCGTAGCAACTGAGATATGACGCAACACTATATTTTTAGTGGTGCTAGCATCTGGCAACCAAAAGTGAGTTGTGGTAATAGTCTATTGCAACCGTAAAAAAAATACAGGCTTTCGATTACAATATTCAAACCATACGTATAATATGTAGATTCATAAAATTCATAATTCTCATAGAAAATATCCATCAAATGAAAATCAAATGTAATTTAGCCATCCTAATTAACTTCGAAGACTAAACTGCCCGTGATCTAGTGTCCAGTCCAGCTAGTTCTTTGGTTCCTGCAATCAAGAAATAAAAAAAGTTATAGTTAATGAGTCGAACATAAGATACGTCATACAATTATTCCAGCCCCATTGGCTAATACTGTGTTCGTGAAGAGCCATACCCTTTTATCGAAAAAATGCTGCTGATTGCTTACCTGTTTGCTGCTGAAATCTTGAAGTAGTAGACTAATTTTCCCTTGCTTGCTGTGTTATATATCTCGCTGAGATGGTTTGTTATATCCTATTAAAATCTTGTGTCTTATGTCCTGCTCTTCAGTGAGAATTAGCAGGATAGAGATGTAAGAAGCAGGTACTTAATTAGTAATTTGGTAGTTGAAAGATTGATCTGCTATTACTGGACATCAAGTAACTTTTACATATGTACATATGATTCATGCATTGACGAAGGGAACATTGCGTGGAAATTGATTCGAGAAATTGTTGTCATGATCGGTAATTAAATACTTGGGAACAATTGCTTTTTAAGATGTCTTGAGCTTTACTCAAGGTGCTCAAGTGCAACAACTACTACTCATTGAAGGGTCTGTTTATGTCTTGGAAGTGATCTGTAACATATGCTTCCAGTATATGCAATCTGGTATTTCTTCTATATGTTTTTAATGGTCAATTTTGTTTGTTTTTTTCAGATGTTCCTTGAATTTCTAAATCAGAAAGAGTGATGCTCAATGAGATTTAGGTCATGCTAAGACATCGACAATCAATGCCGACAAGCCTCCACTATCTATTGTGGAAATTAACAACTGTGTTGAGCAATTCGGAAATGCAGGTATGCCACGACCTCTATTACATAGGGTGTAATCGTGATTCCGCAAAAAAAACATAGGGTGTAATCGTGAGAGGTGGGAGGTATGGGGCAAGATGGTTTCATTTTAGGCCTTGTTGCGCTTGAGGTAGATGAGGAGGATGTGGAGGTCTGGAGGAGAACCTCTCTTTTTTCTTGGTTTATTTGTCCTGTGATAAGTGACCGCCTACCTGTGTATTTCTCTGCTTAGGATATCAAAATTTACTTGTATGTAATAATCCTGTGAAAGATCGCTTTTGCCTAGTTGACGTCCACTGAAAATGATAAGATTTGAGATATAGCGCGAGGGTGAAAACACAGTGGCTAGCAAGAGCCATCTTTATTTGAACGGAAAAGCCATCAAAAGGTGGTCAGCTTCCCGGATAAGTAAATAATATTTCTAAATCCTAATCTAATTACTCCCTTGGTGCATGCTGCTTGACTAGTTGCTCCTGCCTTGGATTCTCTGGGTGAAAACACATGTGAATTGATATAATTGTTGACACATTGACAATAGTTGTTCTCCATCACGTATTAGTACTATGGAATTGGTTTTTACTCCCTCCGTAAATAAATATAAGTGCATTTAGATAACTAAAGTAGTGATCTAAACGCTCTTATATTTGTTTACAGAGGGAGTAATAAATTTCCTATTCTCTATTTGGTCCTAAGGGAAAGTGATCTTTGAACTGTGAAGGGGCCGGGTTTATTAATTGGTTAATCATCGACATTGTCTGTTTTTCATCACGGATCACTACTGTTATATTTATGTTACCAAGAGTCGGCAGTACAGTCAAGGAAATCGCATGATTGAACTAGATAGAAAATAGACAATCCCTGAACTAGATAGGTAATATTCTGACTGTTTCAACTCTGTATGGTTTGCTGAAGAAAATAGTCAATCCCTGAAATAGATAGGTAATATTCTGTCTGTTTGAACTCCGTATGGTTGCTGAAGAACTCAGTATGGTGTCTGAAGAATATTGGTTACAGTTTCAAGTAGTGACCCATCTTATTGCCATTTCAAAATACGTGATTCTACACAAGTTCAGTGAAAATCAGCCCGTTTTGTATTCCTGCTCATGAACTCCATATGTGGAAAACGGCATGAAGAAGATGATTCTCATTTGTTATGTGCTCCCTTTGATTATACACTTCTCTCCTCGTGTACCCATTTTGTTATATATACTTGGGATACTTACGGAATACTTTCTGCCATTGTAGGTACAAAAAGAAAATTACTCACCACTGAAATGAGAAATGTATGGCTTTGTTCGCAACTGTGCCTGACAAATATAGAAATTCGTAAGAAACTAATCTCTTCTGCACTGTACATGAGGCGATACACAAGCTGATCTCATTAGGCGAAGTGCAGGCTGAATCCTGGCTGATATGTGTATAGTTCAGTGGAGTAGCATCCTGTTTTTCCCCAATGTATTTGACTTGATACCTCCTCGCATTTTGTTAGACATACTTCTGTAGTCCCCTTTGGGTAACGCGGGTGTACACTGAGTGAAAAGCTGACATGATCCAGATATTGTTTAGTCTTGTGAAAGGCGGTGTGTATATTGTTACAGAGAAAGCCTAGATTGTACTGATTTTGGCAGGCAAGCATACAGTTTTTAGGAGTATACTAACTTGTAGCCTTTGATCTTTCTTATGTTGAAATTACATTTTCTCTTGTTAATTATTTCTGACAAAAACATGTTTATTTATCTGGCATAATTTTGGTCTCATCTGGTCATTCTGATAGTTCTTACGTTGCGGCAAGTCTTACATTGCAGTCTCACAAGGTTGATGTCTTGTACAGATTGCTGCAATTTATGATACCTTAAATATGTTACTTACGTCACACGTCAGCCCTATATCTATGTTACAGAGTGTAATAAGAAATTTACAAGAGTAGTTTTGCTTTCGGGGTTGAAAATGTGGGCTGGCTTCTAGCAAAAAAAAGGGAAAATGTGGGCTGGCTGGAATGGGCACACAACGGTTTCTTACTTTAGGCTCGCAGTATTTTTTTCTTTGGTGGCTGGCTGGTCAGAATGGGCGAAGGAAGTTTTCTTAGCTTTGTCGCAGCTTTTCTTACGGTGGTGGTTATCCAAAATCACGTCGCCGGAATCCCACACACGGGCTGGCTCTGGATGGGGCGCCCGATCGGTGGGGTGAGGAATAAGCATTCTACACCCTGAGTGACGAATAGGGCGACCCAGCCTGTCTAACAATACAACATTGTGCAGGAAGTAATCCATAACAAATCAGACAACTAAACTATGTAGAGAAGCGTGTTGTACCTTGGGTGAGAGAATCTTGGATGCTATACATTTTTATTAACATCACATAAATACATACAATCACATCAAGCAAGATACAAAAAAATTAGGAATGAAGAGAATGTGAGGATTTGCGGCCAGTGCTCACGACTCACCTTGATGAGAAGGGCAGTGAGCTTGCCGTCTTTCCGGTGCCGAGGACGACCTTGCTACCGGAGGAGGTCAGTAGGGCGAGTGGAGGAGACCCTGGCGGTGCAAGAAACCCTAAAGTGAAGGGCGTCCGTGAGTGTGCAACACTTCGCACGCGCGTAAGCGAGCGTTCCTCCAAGTTGTGGTACCACCGATGTCCACTTTGCAAGATATGTGACTAAAATACAACTTATATGCAATTTGTGGTACCAAATATGTTAATACCTCTATGAACTAGTACGCCCTTTTAGTCAGATCCCGAGAAATAGTATAATAAATAAATGAAATCAGGGGCACTGTAGAGAATATCGTTGCAATATCCTGCTCCTTTTTTCACAACACTAGAGGATTGTTGCAATATGTTGTACGTATTACCATGGATGCACAAGTTGTCGCAATATGTAATAGTTATTGCAACACAACGAAGGTGAGGAAAAAAACCGCCCTATTACAACCAATACATGTTTTGTTGCAATAAGAAGCCATGTATTTTGCGACAATATCTATGGCTAGCGCCACATGTCACAATTGTTGCAATATATGTCTAAATATTGCCACAAAAATTTACTTTGTTACAATACCTAGTATTTATTGCAACAAAATGACCAATATCACTGCCATATTGCAATGTTGATGCAGCTTGTGGCAATACATGGCTTCTATTGCAACAAAACGAGTACCTAGCGCGATGAAACGAAACTGTAGCAATATGTAGATCCTATTATCACGAACTGCAATTTTGTGGTAATATAGCATTTTATTGCAATGAAAGATAGTTGTAGCAATAAATTTTGTTGCAATAGACCGGAATCCTTGTAGTGGCTGACGACCCTAAAAAGGGTGGATCCAACCTCAGCCTATTCAAAGGGAATCTCGCACCAGCCAGTGTTTCAAATCCAGTATCTTTGGATAACGAAGAATGGCGGACCATTTCGTTGTATATCTTCAACAACCTGATAGAAGTGCGGCCGTACATCGAGTAAGTTCTCAGTACATTCTTTCACAACTTCTATTTCCTTTGAACTGCTCTTATTCCTGGATATTTCATACAGTCGATACATCGCCATATTCTCGTATGGGGCGGTGATCCAAAAGGATTCCGTCAAAGAGTATGAGCTTCTCACAAAGCAAGGAGGCGGCTATCCCGGTTTCATCTCTTGGTTCAAACAAACGGTAATTTCTATTAGACAATTTCATTTCATTCACTAATTTGTGCGTAATTCAACAATGCTTTCATATTAAACTTGTAGGCTAATTCAGAGTCTATGGACGCCGAATTGAGACAAGTCGCTAATGGTTTTGACTATAAGGTCCGTTCATTTGACAAATACGACATCAACGGGTATCGCTTTCGTACCTATGGCAAATAGCTATCTATGGCCGACCGAAGGTCTACAAATTGTTGTGTATCTGCTATCGGCGAAGGAGGTACCGAGTATTATGGGAGAGTTGAAGCAATTTTTGAACTTCTATTCTATGGTGAAAACCCACCGAATGTCGTAGTCTTCAAATGTTATTGGTTTCAGCCGAAGGAGACTAGAAGGAGTCATGAACATATATGGCTAGTTGAAATCAACCAAAGCACCCATTTAGATGTTCCTGATGTGTATATTACGGCTCAACATGCGACCCAAGTATTCTATCTACCGTGGGCCTGCCAAACTAATCCAAATCTGAAAGGTTGGGATGTCGTTTATGAAGTGCCGCCACGTGCTAGACTTTCTCCCCCAAAGGAGGAGGATTATGAACCTCACATTAACCCAAACACATATGAAGGAGAATTCTTCCAAGAGACACGTCTTTCCAAAAGACATTTCAAGAAACGCTATACTTCACCCCAAAACATTGGAGTAGACAGCGACAGTGAATCCGGCATCACCCCAGAGGAGGAACAAGAAGAGCCGAAACAAGAAGAGGTTCTTGTTGCGGACGACATCAATGCTTGATCGATTACGTCAAGGTGGCCTTGCACATGTTGATGCCATCGAACCGTATGAGCCCGTCATTCATTATAGTGATGATGATGATTATGCATTTATTGATGATCTTGATCGAGATTATTAGTAGTGTCGGTATTCAATTTTTTATGTTGTACTTGATGATGATACACTTAAGTGATATACATATTATTATTCATGTCGGTATTTTTTTATGTTGTATTAATTTCGTTTATTCTTTGTCATGGCAGGTGTTGAAAGATGGTGGGCGCTGGTCGGGAGCGCGCTGAGGCCCCTTCTTCGTCGGCACGTGGTGTGAGGTCTTCCATTCCACACGCACCTCTCCGCCGAGCGTTGCTGGACAGTATGGCGACACCGCCGGGCCCTTCTTCGTCAACCGCGGTGCCTAGCAGGGGACGAGGTAAGAAGAAGAGAGGAGGTGGAGCACGTGGTCGCGGGAGAGGAGGTTGGGTGACTGCTACGGTGCCTTCCTCGCCGCCAACCCCAGCTGCTTCACCCGAGCACGTGACTGCTAGGGTGGACTCGTCCGAGGAGGAGGCTACACAGACTCCGGTCCATGAGCCTCCGGTCCACGGGTCTTTGGCCCACGAGCCTAGGGTCGACGGGCCTTCGGCCCACGAGAGTTCGGCCCACGAGACCCTTGAGGAGCACACATCTGGATGGGGTACCTGGGCCGATCAGCCTGAGGAGCCGAGTGGCCATGCTGATGATGGTGGGGAGCCGACTGATATTGAGGAGGAGGGGGGCACCGTCTACCAGCATGGTTGTACACGGCTCCCGTCCGTACCGGCGACCCGCGAGCAGAGGTGGTTGATTTTCCCTGATGGGGACAAGTAAGTGCATTTAATATTTTTGTACCTTCTGCATTCACGTTTCTTCAAACAACTAATGCGTTGGCCTTGTCATGCTGCAGGGGTTGGGACCACCATCATAGTGTCCGCCGGCCCAACTCCGTCCTTGGAGTTCTTTGTTGGCAAAACTTCCCGGGGTTTGTCATGTTGCCTAGTGAGGGTCGGCTTCCAGAGCTTGGATTGAGTTGGGAGCACTACTTGGCTACCTCGGCCCCGCCGGGTGAGATTATCGATGGTGTCTTGTGCAAGACGAGGGCAGACGTGGTGATCAGAAAGTTTTGGGTAATTTCTCCTTTACACAATTAAAAATCTTCAACTAGCTAGTTATTAATTGTACTAATCAATATTGTCTCATTTGATTGCAGACATTCGACAGGTGTGAGGAGGGATACGAGGAGGATGCGGCAAATGTTATCGATAACGTCTGCAAGCGCCTATTACAGAACTTAAGGCACGAGGCTCGGGTGCAGGCTGTTCGAGACTTCTACGCCTCACGTGGTATCAAGAAGACCAAGCCGGCGTGCCGCGAGAAGTTCTTGAGTAAGGAGCAGTACATGAAGGTAATTCTTAAGGCCTTGTACTTACTTCCTTCATTTACTAATTCATAGCCGTAGCGCTCAAGTTTCTATTTGATAACTTAGGCCCCTCCGAGATGGTGTGCGGATCGGATGGGTTGTTGGGAGGTGTTGGTCAATGAGTGGTGCTCAAATGAATGGCTAGCCCTCCACAACGGGGCCAAGTACAAACTTGCCCAAATGGAAGGTGTGCCACACCATCAAGGCAGCTCCAACTTATTTCAGTTCTATGAACTGGGTATGTGGTTTGCTTCATGATTCATGCAATTCATTCATCATGCTAGCTTTAGCCCTTTAATTACTAATTAACTTTGTTTCTCTCTTTCAGGCACGCTACAATAAGGCGGATAAGGTGACAGAGGTGTACGAACTGTATGCCATGGCCTACACTGGCCCTTACAAGAAAGTCAAGGCATTCTCTGCGTCTGACCTCGATGATCCAAAGAACTTCACCAACATCTCCTCCCACGACAAGCTCGTGCAATATAGAGATCAGGGGAAGGCGAGGAAAGGGGAGGACTTTAACCCCAGCCAGGGTCCCATTGATACAGAGCTGTTGATGATATCTGGTGGCGGGAGGTCCCATGGCTCCATAGCCATGGGAGATGGACTTATCCGTTGTCCTAGCACTCTCCCGGAGATCAAGGCGCGCTAGTCGAGCTCCGCTCCTGAGATAAGGCCTCGTGAACAGCCAGTCCAACTCGCCTTCAAGGTTAGTTATACGTACTCAGCTATCTTTCTCCATTACATTGTGTGCGCTTCCATCAATAATTACAAATGGTCATGTGAGTGGTGTTGCAGGCTGCTATACAGAGTGAGAGAGATAGAACGGAGAAACTTCTGGCGGAGGCGGCGGAGAGGTAGCGGGAGTTGGAGGAGAGGACGACAAAGATGCTGGAGGAGGAGAGGGCACGGAATGACATGCAGGCAAGGGCCATGTACGAGTTCCTTGTGGTAAGTTTCTTCTGCAGATTAGACAAAACATTCATGTAGTGTTTGTCTCATTACTAACTATTATGACTGTGTTTGTCAAAACCAAATGTGCAGTCTGTGTGTGAGAAGTCCGATCAGACCGCTCTGCCGATGCCAGTGATTACTCATGGGTCCACGGTGAGTTTAATTTGAATGGACATTACTTGTTAGTCTTAACATTTGAGTGTCATCATGGTAACGAGACATTGGTAATGACCATTGGTGCAGCGTAACTCCAGACAAGCATCGCACGATCCTTCTCCAACTACCGGCACGAGCCAGCCCGCTCCTACACCTCCATGATCACGGTAAGTTTCTCTAATGTTTTGCTTAACAAATGCATAAAGACCTAGACTTAGCTTTATTTCCTCCAATATGCTTACCATAATGACCTAGAGTTAGCTTCTTTTCCTCCAAAATGACTTATAAGCTTACTGACCTCCAAAACCATCCATTTTACCTAATTTAGCTCTAAAACGATTTGTACTTAGCTTACTTATGTCAAAAATTGCATAATTAGCTTAGTTAGCTCATAAACGATCCATTTTACCTAAGTTAGCTCTAAAATGACCCATTTTACCTTACTTAGCTTATAAATGATCCAGTTTATCCAAGTTAGCTCTAAAATGACCCATTTTACCTTGATTAGCTCCTAAATGATCCATTTTACCTACGTTAGCTTTTAAAATGACCCATTTCACCTAGGTTAGCTCCAAAATGAAGCATCTTACCTAGGTTAGCTCCAAAATGACCCATCACACCTAGGTTAGCTCTAAAATGATGCTTTTTTACTAAGTTAGCTAATAAACGATCAATTTCAACTAAGTTAGCTCATAAACAATCCATTTCACCTAAGTTTGCTAAAAGACGATCCATTTCACCTAAATTCGCTCTTAAATGATCCATTTCAACTAAGTTAGCTCAAAAATGATCCATTTCACCTTAGTTAGCTCAAAAACGATCCATTTCACCTTAGTTAGCTCATAAACGACCCATTTCAACTAAGTTAGCTCATAAATGATCCATTTCACTTAAGTTAGCTCAAAAACGATCCATTTCACCTTAGTTAGCTCAAAAACGATCCATTTCACCTTAGTTAGCTCATAAACGACCCATTTCAACTAAGTTAGCTCATAAATGATCCATTTCACCTAAGTTAGCTCAAAAACGATCCATTTCAACTTAGTTAGCTAAAAACGATCCATTTCACCTTAGTTAGCTCATAAACGACCCATTTCAACTAAGTTAGCTCATAAATGATCCATTTTACCTTAATTAGCTCATAAACGACCCATTTCAACTTAGTTAGCTCATATATGATCCATTTCACCTAAGTTAGCTCATAAATGACATATACTTCTTGTTCTAGTCTTCTTCTAGTCACTTATATATTTCTAACTTTCTTATTTGTCGTTTTGCAGATTTCATTCACTTCATGGAAGCTAGCTTGCTATGATGGAGTGCTTGTTTTTTCTTTGATGAAACTTTGCATTGTATCTAGCTTGCTATGATGGAACTTGCTATCTTGATGAAACTTTGCATTGTAATATGTATATGGATGGAACAATGTGTATGGATGGTACTTGATGGAACTTGCTTATGTATGAATGGATTAAACTTAATTATGTGTTGGATATGTGATATGTTTGTTGTTAAATAGCCCTGTGAAATATATCTATATATGTCATATATATTTGCTGTGAAAATTATTGGATTAAAAAAACAGAGAAAAGAGCCAATATGCAGGCTCTTTGCCGTCTGCCACCGACGGCAACATGCTCTTTGCCGTCAGCCGTGGACGGTCTTTGCCGTCAGCCGCGGACGGCAAAGAAGCCACGTGGCATCCAACTGTGCTTCCTGGGAGCTGACCCATTTGGTCAGTTTGCCTACAGTGGCAGACGACAAAGAGTAAACAATTTTGCCGTCGGCGGCGGATGGCAAAGGCCTGCCGTGTAGTGACGTCTAGATGACATCATACGGCGGATGGCAAAGGCAGGACAAATTTTGCCGTCAGCGGCGGACGGCAACGGCCTGCCGTTAGCCACCTAACGGACTAACAGCGCAATTTTTGCCGTCTGAGTTCTTTGTCGTCTGTTGCTGATGGCAAAGGCCCCTTTGCCGTCAGCCGCGTAAAGCAGACGACAAAGTAGCTCTTTGTCGGACCTTACTTTGCTAGAGCCTTTTGCCATCCGCCGTGGCAGACGGCAAAGTAGCTGATTCCTGTAGTGAAGGTATTTTCTGCAAGCACTGAAATTATCGGTAACAGATAGTTTTGTGATAAGGCAATTTGTAACGAGTAACAAGTGACAAGTGTAAAAAAAGTGCAGCAAGATGGCCCAATCCTTTTTGAAGCAAAGGACAAGTCTGGACAAACTCTTATATGAAGGAAAACGCTCCTGAGGACACATGGGAATTATCATCAAGCTAGTTTTCATCACGCTCATATGATTCGCGTTCGGTACTTTAATAATTTGATATGTGGGTGGACCGGTGCTTGGGCGCTGTCCTTACTTGGACAAGCATCCCACTTATGATTAACTCCTATTGCAAGCATCCGCAACTACAAAATAAGTATTATGGTAAACCTAACCATAGCATGAAACATATGGATCCAAATCAGCCCCTTACGAAGCAACGCATAAACTAGGGTTTAAGCTTCTGTTACTCTATCAACCCATCATCTACTTATTACTTCCCAATGCCTTCCCCTAGGCCCAAACTATGGTGAAGTGTCATGTAGTCGACGTTCACATAACACCACTAGAGGAAAGATAACATACATCTCATCAAAACATCGAAGGAATACCAAATTCACATGACTACTTATAGCAAGAATTCTCCCATGTCCCCAGGAACAAACATAACTACTCAAAAATCATATTCATGTTCATAATCAGAGGAGTCTTAATATGCATAATGGATCTGAACATATGATCTTCCATCAAGTAAACCAACTAGGATCAACTACAAGGAGTAATCAACACTACTAGCAACCTACATGTACCAATCTGAGGTTTTGATACAAAGATTGGATAAAAGAGATGAACTAGGGTTTGAGAGGAGATGGTGCTGGTGAAGATGTTGATGAAGATTGGCCCCCTTCTGATGGGAGGATCATTGGTGATGACGATGGTGATGATTTCCCCCTCCCAGAGGGAAGTTTCCCCGGTAGAATAGCTCTGCCGGAGCCCTAGATTGGTTCCGCCTCGTGGCGGCGGTGTTTCGTCCTGAGAGCTCCTTCTGATATTTTCCAGAGTAAAAGGCTTCATATAGCAGAAGATGGACACCGGAGGCCTGCCAGGGGGCCCACGAGGCAGGGGGACGCGCCCAGGGGGGTAGGGCGCGCCTCCCACCCTCATGGCCAGGGTGTGGGCCCCCTCTGGTAGTTTCTTCGCTCAGTATTTTTTTATCAATTCCAAAAATAAATTCCGTGGAGTTTCAGGACTTTTGGAGTTGTGCAGAATAGGTCTGTAATATTTGCTCCTTTTCTAGCCCAGAATTCCAGCTGCCGGCATTCTCCCTCTTCATGTAAACCTTGTAAAATAAGAGAGAATGGGCATAAGTATTGTGACATAACTTGTAATAACATCCCATAATGCAATAAATATCGATATAAAAGCATGATGCAAAATGGATGTATCAACTCCCCCAAGCTTAGACCTCGCTTGTCCTCGAGCGGAAGCCGATAACGATAAATATGTCCACATGTTTAGAGATAGAGGTGTCGATAAACAAAATACGGACATGAGAGCATCATGGTCATTCTCATAACAGCAACATATATGGAGATTGTCATATGATTTCTTATGATTAAGTAACAATCTATTCACAATGTCAAGTATGACTCAGAAACTTCATTGAAAACTAACAAACTATAATCGCAGTCATTGAAGCGATTTCAGTTTATCATAACATCGGAAAGAGTCTATGTAAGGGTTTTTCAGCAAGTCCACATACTCAACTATCATTTAGTCTTCCACAATTGTTAAAACTCACGCAATACTTATGGGTATGGAGTTTTAATCGGACAGAGAGAAAGATAGGGGCTTATAGTTTCGCCTCCCAACCTTTTACCTCAAGGGTAACGTCAACAATAATAGTTCATGCCAACTTACATCCAATTGGATATATATATATATATATATATATATATATATATATATATATCAGGATCTTTCCAACACAATGTGCTTGCCAAAGGATAAAATGTAAAAAGGAAAGGTGAAGATCACCATGACTATTGCATAGGGGCAGAAGATAAAAGTAAAAGATAAGCCCTTCGCAGAGGCAAGCAGAGGTTGTCATGTGCTTTTATGGTTGGATGCACAAAATCTTAATGCGAAAGAACGTCACTTTATATTGCCACTTGTTATATGGACCTTTATTATGCAATCCATCGCTTTTATTTCTTCCACATCACAAGATCGTATAAAGCTTATTTTCTCCACACTAATAAATAGTACATATTTAGAGAGCAATTTTTATTGCATGCAACAATGACAACTTACTTGAAGGATCTTACTCAATCCATAGGTAGATATGGTGGACTCTTATGGCAAAACTGGGTTTAAGGGTATTTGGAAGCACAAGTAGTATCTCTACTTGGTGCAAAGAATTGGCTAGCATAAGGGAGAAAGGCAAGCTCAACATGTTGGATGATCCATGACAATATACTTTATCTCGGATATAAGAAAACATAACCCATTACGCTATCTTCCTTGTCCAACATCAACTCTTTAGCATGTCATATTTTAATGAGTGCTCACAATCATAAAAGATGTCCAAGATAGTATATTTATATGTGGAACCTCTCTTTCTTTATTACTTCCTACTAATTGCAACAATGACCAAAACTATGTTTGTCAACTCTCAACAACTTTTAATCATCATAGCATTTATATGTGAAGTCATTACTCTCCATAAGACCAATATGATCTCTTCATTTCCCTTTTTTATTCTTTCTCTTTCTTTAATTCACTCAAGATCATAGCAAGATAATCAACCACTTGACTCAACACTAATCTTTATTATATAGCTCACGGACTCGATTACATAGAAGGATCATAAAGCAAAACTCAAAACTAAACCATACTAAAACTTTAATCTACTATATCAAGATATTACCAAAAGGATCTAATTAAGGAAAACGGTAAAGATAGGAGGGTGATGGTGATACGATACCGGGGCACCTCCCCCAAGCTTGGCAGTTGCCAAGGGGAGTGCCCATACCCATGTGATTATATCTCCTTCTTCGGATGTGGTGATGATGGAGTTGTTGATGATGTACATTGTTCTTTCAGCTTCTTCATATTATAATTGAGAAGAGCAATTTCCTCCTTTAAATCATCGACCTCCAATTCTAGTTTCAAGATCTGGTCACATAAATCTATTTTGCTTTTCTGCCGAAAACGAGAAGGAATAGATCGGTTGTTAGACAGTTTAGCCCACTTAGGGAGACTAGACTTCTTGAATTTCACGTGCATATCCCCAGGTTGAGGTAGAGGGACATCCTCCTCGTCTGAACTTGAATCATTGATGTGACACCACAAAAATTTAACCTTGTTTTATTAATTAAAATTTTGCCAGGAAACTTAAACTTTTATTTTTCTAGATTTTCTTTTGATTTCAGAACCATTCTTTTCTTTATTATTATGGAGTTTTTACCCCAAGAAAAAACTTTCAAAATATATTATTGGACTTGTTTGCCCTTTCAAGAAAAAACATTTCTATTGTTAGTGGAATTTATTTGCATAATTATTTTTCCCTGAGCTTTATTTTTCTAAAATAGTTTTTCATAAGTTTTAGGGTTCCATTTGCACTGCAACCCTTTGATAAATTTATTTAAAAATCTCACCAAAATTTGGGGATGACATATGTTGTCCCTAAATCACTTTTATGCAAAGATATTCCTTAGTCATTTGGAGATTTTAAGTTTATCCACAAGTTTTCAAATCTGGTCCAGTGGGCAATTTTGCACTACAACCTAATTAAATATTTCTTTAAAACTTCCACCAAAATTTTGGGATGTTAATAGGAGTGTATTATTCAACTTTATGCAAAAACCCAGTGATGTCCTTTGAAAAAATTGAGTGAATCAACCTCTTTTTCATTCTGGTCCAGCATGGTGATTTGTACGGCAACCATATTTTAACTTGCCCTTTTAGCTGTGATTCTTTCTCCTGCTTATAGACCACACAGCAAAACCCTTAAGTCCAGGAGAGTGGACCCATTGGAGGATTTTAAGTGCATGCAATCATGCCTTTTTCTTTCTGTCCAAAACTGAAGATTTGCAAAACTTGCATTAGCAAGTTTATGGCTTTGCCCAAATGACCTTGCCACCCTCACCTGCATCTAAAGAGACACCAGCCTAGAGAGTTTGGCCACCCCAAGAAATGCCTAGGTGCATGTGGCATTCTGTCAAGCACCTTGTGTGCATGGTCAGATTTGGCATAAGTTTTAGTTTACACTGTGAGCTTGATCCACTGACCCAGAAACCTTGTCCACTAAGCTCCTAGATGCCTATGACCTAGCCCTACTAATTGCCAGCCTCACCCACGCTCTCTAACCCACGCTGGCATTTCGCCGAACGTCTGGCGCCAAGACGCCTCTGGCGCGCCAGCGCTGCGTTTGCGACGCATGCGACGAAGTCGCCGCGGCCCCACGGCCGCTTCCCCGCACCCGTTCTGGCCCCTACCCTCTCCTAGTCGACGCCCCTGACTCCTCCCTTGCCGCATGGCCGCCTTGCCCCCCCCTCCTGGTGGCCTACAGCACCGCCTCCGCAAGCCGCCACCGCCGCCCGACAGCCTCTGCCCTGGTCGGCGCCGCCCGAGCCACGCCAACGCGCCAGCTCACTCGTGGAACAACCCGACCTCATCCACGAGCTTGTCCACAAGCGCCCGTCGCCGCCACGATGCCCTGCAAGCTACAGCGAGGCGGTTGGCCGAGCTTATCTCCGGCCACCGCGGAACCGACCTCGATGAGCTATAAAAGGAGACCCCCGGACTCGTCCAGCCACTCAGGCGACCTCAGGCCATCCCCATAGCAACCCCACAGCCAGCAATCGTCGGGGGGAAGCCGTTTTCCCCGACTCCGGACGGTTCGGCCGCCGCCATGTCCTAGCCCCATTCATCGCAACCAGGGCCCCCCTGCCCGTCCGACGCCACCGCTCGACTCCCCATGACCCTACGGAGCCGCCCAACACCTCAGACCCGCTCGGGAACCACCGCAGCCCAGGACCCCAAACTCACCCGAAGCTGCCGGCCGCCGCGAAGCTCGCCGCCGGCGACTCCCTTCACCCCCGCCGACCCAACTACCACCGGGAGGACCGTCCGGCCTGGCAGATCCATTCCTGCCCTTGGATCCCCGTGGGGAGCCGCCGTTCATCGGCGGCGATCGCCGGAACCCCGCCCCCGCTCGGGCAGAGGAGGGAGAAGACGCGGGCGACTGGTTAAACCTGACCAGTGGGCCCAGAGGACCCACTGTCAGTGACCAGCCCCACCGCCACGTGTTTTAAGTGGTAGCGTAAACACAGAGTACGCCTTCGACATGTTCAGTTTCGAAACGTTTTTCTTTTTTTTTGTTTTATTTTAAAAATAGAATTTGACCAAAACTTTGACTGGCTATATCTTTTAAAATAAAACTCCAAATGAGTTGATTCTTTTTCCTACCTCTCCCAAATTTAGTCTAGTTTATTTTAAGATTTATTTGAAAAAAATTCAGGCAACTTTTTTATACTGTTTTGAAACTACGTTTTAATTTGAATAATTTCAAAATAGGTTTTCGAAGAAGAGGTCAACTTTCAAAAGGGCACACCCCACTTGCATACTCTTGAAGGCAAGCATCCTGAACCCTGGCATAATATTTTTGGTGTGTTGGTTGACACGATTATAACACCGCCTTAATACGGAGAACTCATTATTTTATGTGGTGACGCGATCATTTCCATGAATGCATATTGGAGATTTCCTTGCTGTTGGAAATGGATATACTTGTGATGGTAATCGTCCTCGTATGCCTTGCATGCATGCCGGAAAGAAACCCGGGGAAGCCTCTGCCTTGGGAAGGTGTGAGCTTGTCTCCGGTCTCCGTCGGGACGGTTATGTCCGGTATGGCATAGTGAGGTATAATGAGTGGTGATTTTGTTGGTTGAAATATATATTGGTTACACATATCTTGCAGGGAATTATTTTTTAAACCTCCTGAGTCGACCGTAGATCGAGTCTTGTTCCAGTAACCCCCATACTTGTTTTCGTACTACCACTTGTCCCTGCCGCAGGTAGGGTACGGTTCAGTAAGTTGTCAACCCCTTTCTTCGCAAATACCGTACAGAGAGGCCATGGTGGAAGAGACCGGATGCATCCGGTAGGCATGCCACCTGGTCCGGGGGCATGGGTGTTTCCGGTTGGGACCGAGAGGGGGGAACCCCTTAGAGCGCGCGACATAAATTTGATCCCATGCTACGCGAGGTTGTAGCCTCCCCAGTTAGGGTTTTACTTGACAGGTGTCGTGGGTGATTCCAGACACCGGTAAGTTAAGATGGTGTGTGCAAGTCAGGTGTGTTTTCAATTAAAAGACCGTAGACGGAATTAGTCCCGATGGACTAAAGGAACGCGTTACTCGTGGGTAAAGAGTACACCCTCTGCAGAGATAATATCTATTCGAATAGCCGTCCATGGTTAAGGACTACGATGCAGGATGGGTCAAGTGTCGGTCTTAGTGTCGATCTTGAGGAGAAACTGCTAAACCAGAACATGGATCATGACTTGTGACTTGTGTTGATTATGACGATTTTGATTATTATTATTATGGACTAACCCATTATATTACTTGAATTATTGAGTATCCCTGGGACGGTTCTACCTCCTGGATATTAATTGTGATTATTTACTTTAAAATCCCTTTATGTGGTGTCGCTCAGACGCCCAACTGTGGCATGCTTGTTACTTGTTTACTTTATCAACCCTTTATGTGGTGTCGCTGAGACGCCCGACTGTGGCATGCTTGTTACTTGTTTACTTTATAAGCCCTTTATGTGGTGTCGCTGAGACGCCCGACTGTGGCATGCTTGTTATTTATTTACTTCATAAGCCCTTTATGTGGTGTCGCTTAGACGCCCGACTGAGGCATGCTTCATATCAAAGATCCTTTCGAGGCGTCGCTTCAGACACCCGATCGGTGCATTTTATTTCTACTCCAATATTGCATGTTCATGTTGCATATAAATAACCTGCTTGCATGCATCAGGGATTTTATTTTAGGACTGACGTTGTGATCATAGAATATTTCAGAGCATACTTATCGTTTGTTATATTATACCCGTGTTCATAATGTTTGCGAGTACATTCAAAGTACTCACTGGCTTGTCCCTGGCTATTGTCTTGGCCAGATATCTTGCTTGGGGAGGAGCGTTGCGATGACAGCCCCGGAACCTAAGCAATGGTGATAGCAGCCTCGCGAAGATAGGAGTTAACCTGGTCAGCTGTTCCTGTGGGAAATGGAGTCCCATAGACACGTATGATCCACAAACCGCTTCTGCCATCAACCACTAGAAACCATTTGTTGTACTCATAGGCCAGAATGGTCTTGTACTACATATTTAGTATTTTGCTTGGAATTTCTGTATCAAGTTGGTGCCTCATCAGCTAACAGTAATCCTGGGGCTAGTGAGCACAAGGGCTATTTTCTGGAAATTAATATCCCGAAAATCAGGTCCTGACAAACTTGGTATCAGAGGCAGGCTGACCATTGGCTAATCCTATCTTAGCCAGGTCAATAAACCTAGGTTAACCAACCCACCAGAACTTAACCTAACCACGGCCAAGCTTCTCGCGTAAGATAGCCACACAGTGACCCCGACACTTTTGGCAGTCGGTGCCCAACCTATCAGCCTAGCCTGTCGATCACGCGCCATTGACCGACACCTATATTGTCTTATTCGCAAGCGTGCGAAGGATGACTCCATCCCCTTTTTCTATAAGAAGGGCACGCTAACCTCAACACAGCACAGCACAAACTCTTTCCCCAGACCGAGCTATAATGCCTGGCCTCGTCGTGCACAATGAGACCACAGCAACCAACCTTGGAGGTTTTATGACCGTACTCGCGAACCTCACTCGCCGTGCCTTTGCATTAGAAGAGCCCCCAGAATATGTTGTGTACCAAGGGCCCATGAGCGGTGAAAGCCGTCAATTCTGGGCCACCGTGCACATCTATGGTAGGGGTCTATCTCCAGAACGCCCCTACAGTTTCACCGGAAGGACAACTTCCTTTGAGCCACAAGCCATCCAACTAGCTGCTCGAGAGGCTGTAGTTCAACTCCGGCACTTATCACCCAGAGTTAACTGTCGCTCGTTCTACTACTACCCTAGCCGAGACGGGTATGGTAGGCCACCCCAGGTCGCCAACGGAGATCACGAGACGGACCCTGCTTTGTTGCATCTGGTGCGCTATGTAAGTGCACTACAGGATATGTTCAATCAAATCACCCTTGATCTGATCGCAGCTCGTGGAGAGCTGATTCGCCGAGCCCCGGCAAGAGGAGAAGAGGAGCCCAGCGCCGACAATCCAGTCATGCTGTTCGGACAACCGATCGAGTCTTTGAGGTCTGCCCCAGTCATCGACCAAAATACCTTGATGACCCCAGAAGTGCTTCGTCGCCTTTTGGGAACACGCTCCAACAGGATTGTGGCCAACAATCCCCGAGATGGTCATCATCGCTACCCCAACCCTGCAGTTCCTCAACCCCCTCCAGCTAATCCCGATGGTGAAAACCGTGGAGAAGCCTCGACGTCCACAAGGCAAGCCCGCTTAGATAATATCGAAGTAGACTGAGTCACTCGAGCAGCACCGAGTCTCAGTATGTCCTCGCCCTGTAATTATGTGATCCTGTATCGCCATGATTAAATGCTATTTGCTTGTGCACCCCTATTTTAGTAATAGCCATGCATGAGTATGTTGATGTGCGATTGCATTTTTTTAATCGCGGGCGTAGCTACCAAAAACCAACCTCGACGACACAAAAGTTTGTGCTATGAGTAAACTATTTGGTTTCAGCTAATAACAATAATATTTTCAAAACAACTCTTAACAAATCTCGAGGACGAGATTTTTCTTAAGGGGGGTAGTGTTGTGACACCCCAAAAATTTAACCTTGTTTTATTAATTAAAAAATTTCCAGGAAACTTAAACTTTTATTTTTCTAGATTTTCTTTTGATTTCAGAACCATTCTTTTCTTTATTATTATGGAGTTTTTACCCCAAACTTTCCAAATATATTATTGGACTTGTTTGCCCTTTCAAGAAAAACATTTCTATTGTCAGTGGAATTTATTTGCATAATTATTTTTGCCTGAGCTTTATTTCTCTAAAATGGTTTTTCATAAGTTTTAGGGCTCCATTTGCACTGCAACCCTTTGATAAATTTATTTAAAAATCTCACCAAATTTTGGGGATGACATATAATGTCCCTAAATCACTTTTATGTAAAGATATTCCTTAGTCATTTGGAGATTTTGAGTTTTTCCACAAGTTTTCAAATCTGGTCCAGTGGGCAATTTTGCACTACAACCTAATTAAATATTTCTTTAAAACTTCCACCAAAATTTTGGGATGTTAATAGGAGTGTATTATTCAACTTTATGCAAAACCCCAGTCATGTCCTTTGAAAAAATTGAGTGAATCAACCTCTATTTCATTCTGGTCCAGCTTGGTGATTTGTACAACAACCATATTTTAACTTGCCCTTTTAGCTGTGATTCTTTCTCCCGCTTATGGACCACCTTGCAAAACCCTTAAGTCCAGGAGAGTGGACCCATTGGAGGATTTTAAGTGCATGCAATCATGCCTTTTTCTTTCTGTCCAAAACTGAAGATTTGAAAAACTTGCATTAGCAAGTTTATGGCTTTGCCCAAATGACCATGCCACCCTCACCTGCATCTAAAGAGACACTAGCCTCGAGAGTTTGGCCACCCCAAGAAATGCCTAGGTGCATGTGGCATTCGATCAAGCACCTTGTGTGCATGGTCAGATTTGGCATAATTTTTAGTTTACATTGTGAGCTTAATCCACTGACCCAGAAACCTTGTCCACTAAGCTCCTAGATGCCTATGACCTAGTCCTACTAATTGCCAGCCTTACCCACGCTCTCTAACCCACGCTGGCATTTCGCCGAACGCCTGGCGCGCACGCTCTGGGCGCGGCCAGAGCGCGCGTTTTGCACGTGCATGCGCACGAGTTGCCGCGTCCCACGGCCGCTTCGCCGCACCCGATCTGGCTCCTCCCCTCTCCCAGTCGACGCCCCTGACTCCTCCCTCTCCGCAGGGCCGCCTGCCCCCCCCCCCTCCTGGCGCCCTACAGCACCGCCTCAGCAAGCCGCCACCGCCGCCCGACAGCCTCTGCCCTGGTCGGCGCCGCCCGAGCCACGCCAACGCGCCAGCTCGCTCGTGGAACAGCCCGACCTCATCCACGAGCTTGTCCACAAGCGCCCGTCGCCTCCATGATGCCCTGCAAGCTACAGCGAGGCGGTTCGCCGAGCTTATCTCCGGCCGCCGCGGAACCGACCTCGATGAGCTATAAAAGGAGACCCCCGGACTCGTCCAGCCACTCAGGCGACCTCAGGCCACCCCCATAGCACCCCCACAGCCAGCAATCGTCGGGGGAAAGCCGTCTTCCCCGACTCCGGCCGGTTCGGCCGCCGCCATGTCCCAGCCCCGTTCATTGCAACCAGGCCCCCCCCCCCTACCCGTCCGACGCCACCGCTCGACTCCCCATGACCCTACGGAGCCGCCCAACACCTCAGACCCGCTCGGGAACCACCGCAGCCCAGGACCCCAAACTCACCCCGGCTGGCCGCCCGTGAAGCTCGCCGCCGGCGAGTCCCTTCACCCCCGCCGACCCAACTACCACCGGGAGGACCGCCCTGGCCTGGCAGATCCATCCCTGCCCTTGGATCCCCGTGGGGAGCTGCCGTTCATCGGCGGCGAGCGCCGGAACCCCGCCCCCGCTCGGGCAGAGGAGGGAGAAGACGCGGGCGACTGTTCAAACCTGACCAGTGGGCCCAGAGGACCCACTGTCAGTGACCAGCCCCGCCGCCACGTGTTTTAAGTGGTAGCGTAAACACAGAGTACGCCTTAGACGTGTTCAGTTTCGAAACGTTTTTCTTTTTTTCTGTTTTATTTTAAAAACAGAATTTGACAAAAACTTTGACTGGCTATATATTTTAAAATAAAACTCCAAATGAGTTGATTCTTTTTCCTACCTCTCTCAAATTTATTCTTGTTTATTTTAAGATTTATTTGAAAAAAAATTCAGACAACTTTTTTTATACTGTTTTGAAACTACGTTTTAATTTGAATAATTTCAAAATAGGTTTTCGAAGAAGAGGTCAACTTTCAAAAGGGCACACCCCACTTGCATACTCTTGAAGGCAAGCATCCTGAACCCTGGCATAATATGGTGTGTTGGTTGACAAGATTATAACACCGCCTTAATACGGAGAACTCGTTATTTTATGTGGTGACGCGATCATTTGCATGAATGCATATTGGAGATTTCCTTGCTGTTGGAAATGGATATACTTGTGATGGTAATCGTCCTCGTATGCCTTGCATGCATGCGGAAAGAAACCCGAAACCTCTCGCCTTGCGTGGCGTGAGCTTGTCTCCGGTCTCCGTCGGAGACGGTTATGTCCGTATGGCATAGTGAGGTATAATGAGTGGTGATTTTGTTGGTTGAAATATATATTGGTTACACATATCTTGCAGGGAATTATTTTTTAAACCTCCTGAGTGGACCGTAGATCGAGTCTTGTTCCAGTAACCCCCATACTTGTTTTCGTAATACCACTTGTCCCTGCCGCAGGTAGGGTACGGTTTAGTAAGTTGTCAACCCCTTTCTTCGCACACACCGTACAGAGAGGCCATGGTGGAAGATACCTGATGCATCCGGTAGGCATGCCACCTGGTCCGGGAGCATGGGTGTTTCCGGTTGGGACCGAGAGGGGGGCACCCCTTAGAGTGCGCGACAAAAATTTGATCCCATGCTACGCGAGGTTGTAGCCTCCCCACTTAGAGTTTTACTTGACAGGTGTCGTGGGTGATTCCAGACACCGGTAAGTTAAGCTGGTGTGTGCAAGTCAGGTGTATTTTCAATTAAAAGATCGTAGACGGAATTAGTCCCGATGGACTAAAGGAACCCGTTACTCGTGGGTATAGAGTACATCCTCTGCTGAGATAATATCTATTCGAATAGCCGCGTCCATGGTTAAGGACTACAGTCTGGGATGGGTCAAGTGTCGGTCTTAGTGTCGGTCTTCGGAGGAGAAACTGCTAAACCAGAACATGGATCATGACTTGTGACTTGTGTTGATTATGACGATTGTGATTATTATTATTATGGACTAACCCATTATATTACTTGAATTATTGAGTATCCCTGGGACGGTTCTACCTCCTGGATATTCATTGTGATTATTTACTTTAAAAGCCCTTTATGTGGTGTCGCTCAGACGCCCGACTGTGGCATGCTTGTTACTTATTTACTTTATCAGCCCTTTATGTGGTGTCATTTGAGACGCCTTGATCGTAACAAGCTTGTTACTTGTTTACTTTATAAGCCCTTTATGTGGTGTCATTTGAGGCCTCGATCGTGGCATGCTTGTTATTTATTTACTTCATAAGCCCTTTATGTGGTGTCGCTTAGACGCCTTGACCGAGGCATGCTTCATATCATGATCCTTTCGAGGCGTCGCTTCAGACACCCGATCGGTGCATTTTATTTCTACTCCATTATTGCATATTCATGTTGCATATGAATAACCTGCTTGCATGCATCAGGGATTTTATTTTAGGACTGATGTTGTGATCATAGAATATTTCAGAGCATGATTATCGTTTGTTATATTATACCCGTGTTCATAATGTTTGCGAGTACATTCAAAGTACTCACTGGCTTGTCACTGGCTATTGTCTTGGCCAGATATCTTGCTTGGAGAGATGCGTTGCGATGACAGCCCCGGAACCTAAGCAATGGTGATAGCAGCCTCGCGAAGATAGGAGTTAACCTGGTCAGCTGTTCCTGTGGGAAATGGAGTCCCATAGACACCGATGATCCACAAACCGCTTCCGCCATCAACCACTAGAAAACCATTTGTTGTACTCATAGGCCGTAATGGTCTTGTACTACATATTTTGTATTTTGCTTGGAATTTCTGTATCAAGTTGGTGCCTCATCAGCTAACAGTAATCCTGGGGCTGGTGAGCACAAGGGCTATTTTCTGGAAATTAATATCCCAAAAATCCGGTCCTGACAATTGATCCTCATGAACTGAGCATCCTCCTCCTCTTCCATAGTTCGACCACAGGGAGATAGATCCCCATATGTCTTCGGGTCAGCAATGAGGTGTGAGACATAGCTCTCTCCGTCGGGATCCTGAGATGACATCTTGCTCTAATCTGCCGCAGAAACAGCTCGAAACAAAAGCAGAGGATATTTGCGTGATACGAGAGTCAAAACCTTCGGGAGGTTATATAATGGATTTTTACCGACCAAAAGAAGTATCGTGCAAGAGAACGGAGTCCGGAGAGCACACGAGGTGCCCACGAGGTAGGGGGCGCGCCCAGGGGGTAGGGCGCGCCCTCCACCCTCGTGGAAGCCTCGTGTCCTTGCCGGGCTGCTTCTTATTTTCCTATTTTATTAAATATTCCAAAACGGAGAAAAATTGCCATTAGAGCTGTTTTGGAGTCGGTTCACTTACCGTACCACATACCAATTCCTTTTCGGAGTCTGAAACGTTCTGGAAAGTGTCCTTTATGTATTCCTCCGGGGTTATGGTTTCAATAATATTAGTTTCAACATTTATGGGATTACCTGAAATATAATGTTTGATTCATTGACCGTTCATCACCTTTGGATTTGTGCCTTCGAAGTTGTTAATTTTTATGGCACCGGAATGATAGACCTCCTCGATAACGTAAGGACCTTCCCATTTAGAGAGAAGTTTTCCTGCAAAAATCTTAAACGAGAGTTGAACAGGAACACATAATCACCTACATTAAACTCACGTTTTTGTATCCTTTTTTCATGCCATCTTTTAACTTTTTATTTAAACAGTTTGGCATTCTCATAGGCTTGGGTTCTCCATTCATCTAGTGAACTAATGTCAAATAGCCTCTTCTCACCGGCAAGTTTGAAATCATAATTGAGCTCTTTAATAGCCCAATATGCCTTATGTTCTAGTTCGAGAGGTAAGTGACATGCTTTTCCATAAACCATTTTATACGGAGACGTACCCATAGGATTTTTATATGCAGTTCTATAGGCCCGTAATGCATCATCAAGTTTCTTGGACCAATTCTTTCTAGATCTATTAACAGTCTTTTGCAAAATTAATTCGAGCTCTCTATTGCTCAATTCTACTTGACCGCTAGACCGTGGGTGATATGGAGATGCAATTCTATGATTAACGTCATACTTAGCAAGCATCTTACGAAAAGCACCATGAATAAAATGTGAACCACCATCAGTCATTAGATATCTAGGGACTCCAAACCTCGGAAAAATACCTTCTTTAAGCATCTTAATAGAGGTTTTATCATCAGCACTACTAGTTGGAATAGCTTCTACCCACTTAGTAACGTATTAAACATCAACTAAAATATGTGTATACCTATTAGAGGAAGGAAAAGGTCCCATATAATCAAAGCCTCAGACATCAAATGGTTCAATAACAAGTGAATAATTCATAGGCATTTCTTGACGTCTACTAATATTACCAATTCTTTGACATTCATCACAAGACAAGACAAACTTACGATCATCCTTGAAGAGAGTAGGCCAATAAAAACCGGATTGCAATACCTTATGTGCAGTTCTATCTCCAGCGTGGTGCCATCCATAAGCCTCGGAGTGACACTTGCGTAGGATCTGTTCCTGTTCATGCTCAGGTATACAACGCCTAATAACACCATCTACTCCTTCTTTATAAAGATGTGGGTCATCCCAGAAGTAATGTCTCAAATCATAGAAAAACTTTTTATTTTGCTGGTATGTGGAACTAGGTGGTATAAATTTAGCAACAATGTAATTAGCATAATCAGCATACCATGGAGCAGTACGAGAAGCCTTTATGACAGCTAGTTGTTCATCAGGAAAGCTATCATCAATAGGTAGTGGGTCATCAAGAACATTCTCTAACCTAGACAAGTTATGCAGCAGGGTTCTCAGCTCCCTTTCTATCAATAATATGCAAATCAAATTCTTGTAGCAAGAGAACCCGTCTAATAACTCTAGGTTTAGCATCTTTCTTTTCCGTAAGATATTTAATAGCAGCATGATCAGTGTGAACAGTTACTTTAGAATCAACAATATAAGGTCTGAACTTATCACAAGCAAATACAACCGCTAAAAATTCTTCTTTACTAGTAGCATAATTTCTCTGGGCACTATCTAGAGTTTTACTAGCATATTGGATAACATTAAACTTCTTATCAACTCTTTGTCCTAGAATAGCACCTACAGCATAATCACTAGCATCACACATAATTTTGACGGGTAAGTTCCAATCAGGTGGCTGAACGATAGGTGCAGAAATCAAAGCTTTCTTAAGTATTTCAAATGCTTCTACACAATCATCATCAAAGACAAAAGGTATATCTTTTTTTAATAGATTACTTAGAGGCCGAGAAATTTTTGATAAGTCCTTAATGAACCTCCTATAAAAACCGACATGACCAAGGAAACTTCGTATACCTTTGATGTCCTTAGGACACGACATCTTTTCAATAGCATCAACTTTAGCTTTATCAACTTCAATACCTCTTTCAGAAATTTTATGCCCCAAGACAATGCCTTCATTAACCATAAAGTGGCATTTCTCCCAATTCAAGACAAGATTAGTTTCTTCACATCTCTGCAAAACTCGATCAAGGTTGCTCAAGCAATCATCAAAGAGGATCCATAAACGGAGAAATCATCCATGAAAACCTCACAAATCTTTTCACAAAAGTCAGAGAATATAGCCATCATGCATCTTTGAAAGGTATCAGATGCATTACATAAACCAAAAGGCATACGTCTATAAGCAAAAGTACCAAAAGGGCAAGTAAAAGTGGTCTTTTCTTGATCCTCAGCTGACACAGGTATTTAAGAGAAACCAGAGTAACCATCTAGAAAGCAAAAGTGTGTATGTTTGGATAATCTTTCTAGAATTTGATCAATAAAAGGCAAAGGGTAATGATCTTTTTTAGTAGCTTTATTTAATTTGCGGAAATCAATTACCATCCTATAACTTGTAATAATTCTTTGCGGGATCAATTCATCTTTATCATTTGGAACGATAGTAATACCTCCCTTCTTAGGGACACAATGGACATGACTTACCCACTGACTATCAGCAACGGTATAAATTATACCTGCCTCAAGGAGCTTTACTATTTCCTTTCTTACCACTTCTTTCATCTTAGGATTTAGCTGTCGTTGGTGATCAATAACTAGTTTGGCGTCTTTCTCCAAATTTATTTTGTGTTGACATAGAGTGGGACTAATGCCCTTAAGATCATCAAGAGTATATCCAATAGTAGCACGATGCTTCTTCAGAGTTTTCAATAATTTCTCTTCCTCCTTCTCTGAAAGGTTAGCACTAATAATAACATGATATTTAAGAGTATTAGGTAATGGTTTAAGCTTAAACACGGGATCACCCTTGGGTGGAGGAGGATCCCCTAGGATCTCAACAGGCAAGTTGTGTTTCAGAATGGGTCCCTGTTAAAAGAATACTTCATCTATTTCCCTTCTTTAATTCATAAACATAACATTTTCATGGTAAAGCAAATATTGTTCTATAGGGTCATTAGGAGGCACGGCAATAGAAGCAAGACCAATAATTTCATCCTTATTAGGCAATTCCTCATCACGGGGTTGTCTACTAAATTTAGCAAAGTTAAATTCATGAGACATATCCCCCAAACCAATAGTAACAATATCATTTTCGCAGTCCATCCTGGCATTAACTGTGTTCAAGAAGGGTCTACCAAATATAATGGGACAAAAGCTATCTTGTGGGGAACCAAGAACAAGAAAATCAACATGATATTTAACCTTCCCACACAAGACTTCAACATCTCTAACAATCCCAATCGGTGATATAGTATCTCTATTGGCAAACTTAATTGTAACATCAATACCTTCTAACTCAGCAGCAGCAATATCATGCATAATTTCTTTGTATAAAGAGTGAGGTATTGCACTAGCACTAGCACCCATATCACATAAGCCATGATCTCCTATTTTCACAGAAATAACAGGCATGCCTACAATAGGTCTATGTTTATCTTTAGCACCAGGTTTAGCAATTCTAGCAGTTTCCTCACAGAAATAAATAACATGCCCATCAATATTATCAGCCAAGAGAGCTTTAACCATAGTAATATTAGGTTCAACTTTAATTTTCTTAGGGGTTTTGAGTGTCCTAATATTACTTTTGGTGACTACCATTGAAGGTTTAGCATGATCCTTTATTCTAACAAGGAAAGGTGGTTTCTCAACATAAGCAGTAGGAACAATAGGATCATTATAAGTGATAGTCTTTTCTTCAACTTTAATAGGTGCAACTACTTTTACTTCAATGGGAGGATTATATTTAAACCACTTCTCCTCAGGGAGATCAACATGAGTAGCAAATGATTCACACAAAGAAGCTACTATCTCAAAGTCAAGTCCATATTTAGTGCTAAATTCACGGAAGGCATCGGTATCCATAAAAGATTTAATACAATCAAACTTAGGTGTTATACCTTACTCCTTACCTTCATCGAGGTCCCAATCTTCAGAGTTGCGTTTAATTCTTTCCACTAAATCCCATTTGAATTGAATAGTCTTCATCATAAAAGAACCCGTACAAGAAGTATCGAACATGGAGCGATTATTGAGAGAAAGCCGAGCATAATTTTTTTGAATAATCATTTCTCTTCAGAGCTCATGATTGGGGCCATATAACATTGACTTAAGCCTCCCCCAAGCTTGAGTGATGCTTTCTCCTTCGCAAGGCCAAAATTATATATATAATTACGATCATGATGAACAAGGTGCATAGGATAAAACTTCTGATGAAATTCCAATTTCAATCGTTTGTAGTTCCATGATCCCATATCATCACATAGCCTATACCATGTCAATGCCTCTCCCTTCAAAGATAAAGGGAAGACCTTCTTCTTGTAGCGACCAGACCTCAAACAGTCTGGCCTCTGTGCATCAGTGTCATCCCTGGATCGGTAATGTTGTCACGCACATTACTTGAGGATTTATAACAAAGTAGCAATCACACACTTATTACATCGAATGTCTTAAAAGAGAACTTATTACAATAAACTATGGCTTAAGGCCATCTAAAATCGATAACAGCGGAAGGCTTGGAAGATAAAGTGAGTCCATCAACTCCAACGGCATCACTGAGTGAAAGACAACGACCTATGGCTCCTTACTCATCGTCTGAAAAGTCTGCAACATGAACGTTGCAGCCCGAAACGGGTCAGCACATGGAATATGCTAGCAAGATAACACATAGAGTAATGAACAGAATAAATGCTATCACTACATGCATATTTGGCTGGTGGTAAGCTCTAAGGTTACAGTTTTGCATAAAGCCAATTTTTCCCTACAACAAAGGAATAAATTTTATTTAATTATCATGGTGGTTGTTAAACATTGAGAAGGTTCCTCCAACTCAATCCCAACTCAGCATCATCATTAAACCCAATCAAATTATATTAAGAGTGATGAGATCAACATGATAATCCAAGAACTAGATACTCAAGATGTCCATAACCGGGAACACGGCTAACCATGATTAGTTTGTACACTCTGTAGAGGTTTGCGCACTTTTCCCCACAAGACTCGATCTCCTCCATTGGATTTCTCGCACTACATGGTGTTTGAGAAACGGATGACCTAGACACGGTCTTTCAGAAACATTAACTCTAACCCTGGGTAGCCAGCACCAACCTACATCCCCTACATCTGCTAGCCTACCACTGGAAGAGGTCATGCAACATACTCAACTATGCTAGAGCCCATAATAGCTTGTGGCTACACACAGAAGTTTCTACCATGAATAATCTTATGATCCCTTTGAGCCTGGGTGGCGGGCCGTAGGATGATCACACGGGTCCTCCGGGATATCGTAGGACAACACTGGATTCTCCAGGTGCCCACAAGCAATCCACCTAGATGTGTATTAAAGTTGCCACCTTAAGTTGAACCATTAATTAACAAACTCACATCTGTCATGAATACACTCAAACTCAATCCACGTCTACGAGCATAGCATAGCATAGCAATATAAGCAACATACAAGTAACTCCCATAGGTTTGAAAATAAACACGTGAATAGGTACTACCTCATCCAGTTCCCAAGACCCACAATTTAATCATATCCTAACCATGCAATTGTTTGAGGATTGATCAAAGTGTTACTTGCCTTGCTGATGATCCGTGAAACCTAGAGACTCGTAGTAGCACGCTTCGCACTCCGGGTACTCTATCGCAAACTAACAAGCATACAATAAGCACTCAAATGGATGCACGGGTAAAACTAAAATAAGAGAACTAACCAGAAAGTTCAACTTAAGAACTCCGGTTTGCAAAAAGAATCAAACCAAACGAAGCAACAAAACTCAAACTGTGAAGGAAACAAGATCTGTTTACTAATATGGACTTAGGTCAAATTTTATAGTAGCAAAATCTTGTTCAAGTTGGTTAAACAGAAAGAGGGCTTCGAAACGAAGATCTAGGCGCTTGAATCGCCTGATTCCGATAAACGAGAGAAAAGATAAACTAAAACGAAAATCAGGTCAGAAATCGTGATCGAAAATAATTGCGGAAAACCATGGAAAAAGAAAAACTGACGAACAGACTAACGAACAAACGTTCGCTGTCTGCGGCTAACAGATGAAAACCGTTCGTTAAAACGAACGTACGAACGGGCGTTCGCTAAATAACTAAACCGAAAAAATCGAACAACAAAAAACAGATCTAGTGTTCGAAAATAAATACCGATCGGCTACCTCGTTGGCGGTGGGGTCAGTGGTGGCGGCGACGAGCGGCTCCGGCGGCGGGGTCGGCGACGATCGGCTACCTCTACTACGGCACGTGTGCGCCTATACAACGACCCAAATGTACGTACACGTTCGCGACCAGAATGACAACGCTACGTACACTTTGACCAGGTGGGTCCCGACTGTCAGGCACTTCCTTGCCTTCGAAGATGTAGCTGTGGGTCCCCAGCGGTCGGCGAATCGTTTTTTGCCGGACGCACTTCCTTGCATGCGAAGATGTAGCTGGTGGGTCCCAGCAGTCAGGGGAAACATTATCTTCGTGAAATACGGTGGCCCGTCCGGTGGGTCCCCGCTGTCAGGTGGAGGAATAATTATTTTCCGCGTAATAAGGAGGCACTTCCTTGCTGTGGCGGTGGACCTAGCTGTCAGCCTCTCCACGTACAGTCCACGTCCAATGGAAGCCATTCCTTGACCACATTGACCACGCCGCGCCAAGAGCGCCAGGGTGGTGGACGATGGCGAGGCCTAGGAACGGGACGACGCGGAGCCGGGGAAGACGCGGTAGTGGATGCCCTCGCGTAGAGGAGTACGAGGGTTCACTGGTTCGCTGAGGTGTGAGGTTGCCATCGCCGCAGAATAACAGGGGGTGTGGGTGAGTAGAGGGATCGCTTGGCCAGCGGTGGGAATAGTAGGGGGTGGTGAGGCCTCCGCGGCACCACAGCCGACCATGGGAGGTAGGAGCATGCGGCACGACTGGCGCTGCTTTGGGCGGCTGGAGCAACAAGACCAGAGGTTGAAGAAGCACTACGGCCATTGGATGGACATTGTATGGTCACTGGAGCTAGAATCGTTCATATTTACTAAGTTAACAAAGCACTCTGTCCCCGTCAGCTTAGTAGGCCCACAAGTTAGCCACCCACCAAGGTGGGTCCCAACTAGCAGGGGGAGTATTCATTTTTTGTGCGTAATAAGGAGGCACATCCGGTGGGTCCGAGCTGACAGCGGGGGGAATGTTTTTTTTCGCAAAATACGGTGACCCGTCCGGTGGGTCCCAGCAGTCAGGGGGAAATGTTTTTTTGGAAAATATGGTGGCCCATCCGGTGGGTCCCTGCTGTTAGGTGGAGCAATCATTATTTTTCGGTAATAAGGAGGCACTTCTTTGCTGCGGTTGTGGACCCAGCTGTCAGCCTCTCCACGTATAGTACACTTCCGATGGAAGTAGTTCCTTGACCATGTTGACCACGCTGCGTTCCGTTGCATGCATGCGTCCATGGGCGTGGTGCGTCTCCATTATCAGCCTCTCACGTACAGTCATGTTCCGATGACTCTTGGTTGTTGACCACATTGACCATACCGTGCCGAGCGCACCAAAGGCCGGTGGACGACGGTGAGGCCCTAGAATGGAACGACCCGAAGATGGGGAAGACGGGGCAGTGGAGTCGCAGATGGAGAGGAGTGGGAAACTTGACTGGTTGGTCTTGGCGGCAGCCTGACGCAGTATGCATACGGGAGATAGGAGCAAGAACAGAGGTTGAAGAAGGAGAACAGCTGTTGGATTAACATCCAACGGTCCAGCCGCTAGAATCATTTATTGATTAAGTTGACAAGGCCCTGCGTACACGTCTGCTTAGTAGGCCCAAAATTTAGCCACCAAATCTGACGGGTCCCAGCTGTCAACGGGAGGAATAATTTTTTCGCATAAAAAGGAGGCACTTCCTTCCATGCGAAGATACAGCCGGTGGGTCCCAGCTGTCAGGTGGAGGAAGCATTTTTTCAGCTTAATAAGGAGGAACTTTCCTTGCGTGCGACCATGGACCTCGTGGGTCCCAGCCATCAGGCTCTCCACGTACAGTCCTCTTCCGATGACTCTTGTTTGTTGACCACGCCGCACCAAGCGCAGCGAGGCGGTGGACGACGGTGAGGCCCCGGACGGGAACGACTCGGAGATGGGAAGATGCAGCAGTGGAGTCGCGGATTGAGTGGAGGAGAAGGGTTATAACTGGTTCTGGTGCGGCATGGGGTTGCAGTCGGTGTAGAATAACAGGAGGTGTGGAGGGGTGGAGGGATAGCCTGGCCGGCGGTGGGGTAGCGCTTCACAGTGTGGCGAGGCTGGAGAAAGAATACGAGAGATTGAAGGTGCATGCCGACCAAGTTGACAACGCCCTGCGTAGGCTTCGACCTATTGGCCCACATGTCAGCCTGCAAAAATGCGGCATATATTTAACCCATGTTTTCTAGAATGTACAGTCCATTTGCTGGGCTGGGTGAACAAATAATTTCGCATCAACGCGGCCCATTTATATTATCTACGAAATCCCAGCCCATTTGCACTTCCTTCCAATACACGATTTAGCTGGGCTCGTTATATATATAATATTATGTTAGAAGGAGCAATTAATATCAAAAATAAACCGGAGAGGCACATTTTTTATATACATAATTAACAAATTAGCAAGTTATTGCTCAAAATAAAAATGAGCGCGTTATTATTATATTACATTGGTCCTTAAAATCTTCGCAAGCTTTTGTACGCAATCACAAGGATTTTCCTTGCCTGCGAGTCAAAAACAACTAGGATTTTCCTTGCCAACTTCTGTTAAACATTTACTTTTATAAGTTAATAACACGTGAGATGTTTTCATAATGTATATATAAGTCTCTATAAAATATACGATAATAGTAATAATATAAATATATATAATGTGGTTAACAAAATACATTGGGCTGCCGATCTTTAAGAAAAAGCCCATAGGCCGGTATGGACCTCAAAAAATAAGTTGAAACCACTGTCACCCATATGTCGTGGCTACGCATGTTAAAACACAAAACCTAGGCCTAGCTAATACTTGTTCGCCCTCTGGAAAAAATGATACCAGATCCCCGAGCTAATTGGATTATAGAGGGGGCCGGCGGCACGACTGAAGAAGCACATCAGGAGAGATTTTTTCTTGTTCAGTGGATGGCTCTCGATGGCATTTTTTTACTTGCCTATGCACCATACAACTTGTATTTTTAGCCTCCCAGTCCATGGTGGACCAGCAGCCCATTTGCTGGGCGGACCAACCGACAGAAACCAGCACTCGATTTTTCATCAAGCCCCAAAAACAACGCAGTACTATGTTTGTTTTGAGGCCGAAAACATTATGGCAGGGGTTGAGCGGGGGAGGGGGCAAGACAAAGCAAAAAGATTAAAAAGAGCTGATGCGCCGTTGCTACCCTAACAAAGCAGGTGCAATTCTTCCCGGGAAGAAGGTGTGTCATTAACACCCACATGTCACATACCCCACAGTCGGCGTACTAACAAGTTCACACACAAGCACAACAGAAAAGGTAAAAATTCGTATCAAACTCAGGTTCACAGGACACGTTCATATTCATAGCCAACATTCACTATCAACAACTCAAAAGATTCATATATAAAAAAGTTCAGCATGTCTATGGATCCCAATGATTGATAGATCACACAACAATATTCATAGATAATTCACAAAAAGATTCAGATATACATATGTTCAGTATGTTTATGCATCCAAATGGTTGAGATCACAGCCAATATGATCCATGGACGAAATTTAATTACCTTGAGTACAGACTGGTAAATGGTGTTAAGTCAGAGGTACTTCTTGCTAAAATTAATGCTTGTACGAGTAAACTTTCGAGTACATACAAGGCAGCACAGACAATCTGAACTTTGCTTGTAGGTTTATCCTCAAATAGTGGCCTCGTGCCGAGGGAGGTTTGAGCAACTTGGCCACTACTTTCATCCATCTAGTTTACTGGCTCATCTTGGTCACAGTAGCTCGCCAAAATTCTACATTGCAGATCGGTAAATGGTGTTCAGTCGGATGTACTTCTTGCTAAAATTAATGCTTCTACGAGTAAAATTTCGAGTACATAAGAGGCAACACAGACAATCTGAACTTTGCTTGTAGGTTTATCCTCAAATAGTGCCCTTGTGCCGAGGGAGGTTTGAGCAACTTGGAGACTACTTTCATCCAACTAGTTACTGGCTCATCTTGGTCCTGTATCTCGCCAAAATTCTACATTGCATACGAGAAACTAGGCGGTTGAGAAAATGGACCACCCAAATTTTTTGTGTAGTTCAACTGAAATGGAGCATCCCTGGCGTGATGACTGATTAAGTGCCAGATGAATATACGCGTCAACCAACTTGTCTAGAATCTTTAGACTCCATGCCGTACAGTTCACTACCATATGTGCAGATAACCAAAAGGCACAAGTTGGGACCAAAGACTGGACTGCGTTTTTCTGGGCTATGCGCCAAGCAATATTTTTGGCGTTCACTCTCCTAATACTTGGAGTTTGACAACTGGTTGACGCCGGTTGATACTCGAATGAATATCGGCACTTCTTCTTGTCAACATTGATGCTTGTCTGTGTGAACTTCGGAGTACATAGCAACAGCATAAGTACCTGTCCATATGATCTTTTTGTGCAGTTCTACTGAAATCACCCAATGTAATGATTTGCCAGCGAGTTCAGGCTCGAAGTTACTCCTTTATGAAATCGGCAAACAGTAGCACAATACCAAATTACCAATACATATGACAAGCACAATAATCAGGATAAAGACCAGTACCAACCTGTGTGAGGTAGCATATCAATTACTATTTCCTTTGACAGGAAGTTGAGATAAGCCAAGCGACTGACAGCAAAGGAAGAATGCTAGCCGAGATTAGCGACTAACAGGAAAGGAAGGAAGCTGTCGAGGCAATGAAGCACCCAAAGTTTTTGTGCAGTTCCACCAAAATCGAGCATCCCTGTTGGCACATATATTGACAGAGTGAGATTACTGTAATAGTAGGACTAGTTGATGAAACATACACTAACAAATAGAAGCACCCTCATTATCTTAATGGGTAAAGTTAGCATTCCCTCCCTGCTCCACCACATGATTCACCTCATAGACAAACATATACACATACATGATTCAAAGCATAGGGTGCTACTAAAGATTTGTTTAACTCGACAGAAAATTAGGCAGCAATAAATTAGTGGTACTTAAGTACTCCTAATTAATTAAGTGAGACAACAGAAATGGAAGGGCTCCCTGGAGGATCGTCTCACATGTAAGGTAGTCGTTGCCGGAGCCCTTGAATGGCCTCGACTGAGGCCTCTGGCTTCAGCAAGATCGCCTTGGCACTGTTTACTCTTCTTCTTCTTCCTCTTCATGCTCTGTTTCTCAGTCTCCTCACCAGTTGGTGAAACCAAGTACATGATTGGCCTTCTATTTCAGAATTGGTTTTGTCAGTGAGGGAGTACAAGTGTACTAGTAAAAAATAGCATTATTTTCTCATGGCGATGCAAAATAGAGATGAACACATGCATTAAATATCATTCTTACATAAAGGAAGGTTATGGTGCCAATATGGATGATGAGGATTGGAACACATATCTCCCTTTGTGCAGTTCCACCGAAATGAACCAACTGTGCCATTCTGACATTCCAGTTAAACATCACAAAAGTCTCTTCTTTTAAAATGAGTTTTGTGCAGTGCACCAAAAGGTCACAATCGCAACCAGGTGAAATGGATATCCCTGTTTGCACAAAAAGCTACAGAGGAACAAGTCAGAGTCTCAAACAATTACAGGAAATAACATTTGGCTAAACTTGTCATGGCTTATAATAGTGGCATGGCTTGATTTTTACCAGGGGCATTAGATTAAGAACAGCTAAATATTTGGTATAAGGGCATGGGACAGTGGGTGCACCAGCGATCCAGCACCATGTACCAAAACAGGGGAATAAAGTGGTGATTCATAGTTTGTTGCCCCGAGAAACAAACATCCATGAAACATATCTGGGTTGGTCCCATTTTTGTTCACTCTAGCCACCTACTCCTATGTGTGGATAGCAAATCTAGTCCTGGTCATACCACTGTTTACAGCGTTACCCCTATATTTCCCTTTTCAACCAAGAGACCGGTTGGATGACCAGTTTGTACTATTTTCACCCCCTTTCCTTCCTGTTTGTACCAAGTCCGATGTACTACATACTATGTTCCCCCACCCACACTTTATTTCTTGTTTGAACCAAGTACAAGATTCGACTCCATGAAGTAGCTTTACCTCTAATAATAGAAGAAGAAAATAGGTGACGTTGGACCATCCGATTGAGAGGGGCTGATAGGTAGAAAATGATGCACATGCAGCGATGTAGCGAGTTGGGAAAGTAGAGCTAAGGCGGTTTCGAAGGAAGATATACCTTAAGGTCGTCGGGATGTGGATAGGTGGGCAGCGGGAGGCCGGATCAGCCCACACTAGGGCAATGACGAAGGGATCGGAGGACCTCTCGCGCCGGCGCTCGGCCAGAGATAACGGTGCGGCCGGCAGTGGGTCTCCTCCCTCACTGTCGACGACGGCCTAAACGCTGCCCCTCCTCCCCTTCACCGGTGGAGGGGGATACGTCCAGATGTGTAACCAGCGATGAGGATAGAAAGACAATGTTTTTTGAAGGGAGAAAGACAGTGTTACCACCCCTATCTTGTTTAGATCTGGAGAGGATGAGAGTGTGTGAATAGAGCAACCCTACCAAGCAAGCGCGGAGGCTCCGGCCTATATATGCGTAGTGGGGTAGTTTTCCTTTTTCACTCCATCAAAACAATCGTTTAAAATTGTGTACTACTCCCTCCGTTTCTTTTTACTCCGCACATAAGATTTGGTCAAAGTCAAACTACACAAAGTTTGACCAAATTTATATAAAAAATATAAACATCTACAATACTAAAACTATATAGTATGAAAATACGTTTCATTGTGCATCTGATAATATTGATTTCATATTGTGAATGTTTATATTTTTAATATAAAGTTAGTCAAACTCTACAAAGCTTGACTTTGACCAAACCTTATATGCGGACTAAAAAGATATGGAGGGAGTACGTGCCAGGTCGCCGTTTTTTTAGTTGTTGATTGTTTTTTGAGATAGCTACCCGCTTGTTCCAAGTGGTGTTAAGGTGTGCCAGCTCACACTTTTTTTTAGGGTGCCAGGTCTCACTTTGTATCGTTCAAGTCTGGTACAAGTCCCTCCATTAAATGAACAACCACCCCCTCGTAAAAATTGTGAACAAGCCCAAGGCTAAAATTATCAGAAACGTGGGTTGCCCCAACATGCATTATTATTTATATTTTCTACTCCCTCCGTTCCTAAATATAAGTCTTTTTTATTCGCCACACCTAAGACAAGAATTTTTTTATTAGCAGTAAACCCTACATGTCATAGACACAAAAAGTGTGGCAAGATTCCCTTAGGAAAGCCAAAGTGTGTCTAACAATTTGAGCAACTCAAGTTAGGCAAGTGTGGCAAGTGTGGGAAAAATAATGTGGCAACATAAGACGAACATAGTCACAATCCAAACAGCCCCGTAATTTTTTGTGACATGCATGAAAATTTGGTTAGTTAAATTTATAGTCAAAATTTGGCAAGGTGCATCCAATCAACACATGCAAGTATGAAAAGAGAGGTCACGGCATGCTTGCATGCATTGTACTCCCTCCGTTTCCAAATATAAGTCACTTTAGAGATTGCAACAAGTGACTACATACGAAGCAAAATATGTCTACATACATCCGTATGTAGTAGTCCATTTGAAATGTGTAAAAAGACTTATATCGAGTGAAGTGCTTTGATGTGTCGGCGTCAACTCGTACAAGACCGAGAAGTTTGATTACTACAACGCCCCTCCCTCGCGCATGAGCGTGGTGGCTGGCAGGACTAGTAGGAGTTTTCGCTAAACGCTTCTTGACGGCAGCGAACTTGCGGATGGAGTTGACCATCATGTCGTCCATGCGAGAGGCGAATCCGGCGTCGACGAGAGCTACGACGCCAGCGGTCGCCAGCACCGTTTGGAAACATTGTGTGGTGCGGGGTCGCAGGCCGGCGCCTTGGATGATTTGGCACAGCCGACTGTCGCTCCCGACCATCGCCTCCATAGGTGCTTCTGGCTTCTGGTCACTTGGTCTTGGATTGGAGTGAAAAGTGTTGCATAGTGATTGAGAAAGAACATTTATTGTCAATCTAACCCTGCCATCCATAGATCTCTTTGGTTTAGAGTTAGTTCAGGGTTAGAATCTAACTCTAACCTCTAACTGAGTTAGTAGAGTTCTCCTTGTCTCGGTTCATCACCATCATACTTTCCCCATTTCTGTGTTTTCAGTATCCTGCGAATCAAAGAGGCCCTTAGACTGGTTTAGGTCCGGTAGTTTTTTATAAACGTGTTATGTCCAAAATTTAATGAACGTGCTCCGGTTTCTATGAAAATAATCTGGTTTCATGTAGTAATTCATTCATTTATTTATTCTTCTACGGGGGGTTTGCATGTAATTCATGAGGTCTGAAATGTAAAGTACCCCGGCATATGCTCCGAGTCGTGCATGCACTATGACCCATATGCTCTATGACCCACATGTCGGCGAAAGGGTGCACGTGGAAATAGCCTAGGAGTACATATAGGAGGATAAATGCGTGAAAAAATATGTACGGTGAAGCGTAGTTGCGGTTCGAAAAGGAGACCTAAAGTGATGATAGGTATAGGTCGCACGTACCCAACTAGTGGTAGTACTAGACATACGACTGCTTTTCCCTAAAAAAGAGGTACGAGTGATCAGTACTCCTATTCTATCAACACGAGTCCCATCTGACAACAGCGTCTGTGCTACAGCTAGCTCTTCTCCCTCGTTTCTCTCTTTTAGTAATTCTAAACTCAGCCGACGCCCGATGGGCGGGGTGGGGATTTGCCGATGGTCGGTTTTCTCAACTGTGGCCCCAGCTCACTGTGAAAACGTTACTACTGGAATAAAAATGCCATATACTAATATACTAATAAAAATTAAGGCCAAAGGCGATGCAGTGTTGGTTATAGGAGGCAAGAAGAAGAGATGCATCGAACGGCGGCTAAGTAGCAGCGGCTTTCGTGGCCAGGTCGATGTGCTTCTGAACAATGGCGTCCAAAGATTCTAGCCGCTGGAAGAAGGCCAACGTCTTTCTGTCCTCGTTGGCCTTGTACTGGCCTATGTAGATGATTTTCTCGTAGACGTGGATGTGCAGGTCGACGGTTTCTTGCATGGCAAGGGCATGTGCAATGAGCGCGGCCTTGAGGTGCACATTCTTCATCGCGACCTCTGGCAACTGCAGGGCCACTAGGGCTTGAAAGAGTTCGTCACCATGGAGTCCGATGAGGGTGGCAGGCAATGAGGAGCCTGGGCGCGCGGGCTGGAGCAGTACGACAAGGTCGTCCTCGCGCTTCTTGACGGCGGCGAACTTGCAGATGGAGTTGACCATCATGTCATCCATGCGAGAGGTGAAGCCGGCATCGGCGAGGGCTATGACGCAGGTGGTCGCCAGCACCGTCTGGAAACGCTGAGCGGTGCGGGGCCGTAGGCCGACGCCTTGGATGATTTGGCACAGCCGACTGCCGCTCGCCTCCATCGCCTCCATAGGTACTTCTGGCTTCTAGTCACTTGGTCTTGGATTGGAGTGAGCAGTGTTCTTGTGAGACTAAGGAGTAGATGGATTGGAGTGGTGGGGCGCCTTTGTATGAGAATCCAAACTCTGTTGCATTCACATCATGCTGGCTCTATTCTGCTTCTCCAATTAATTCCCTCTGCATGTAGAGTAATTTGAGGATGCATCATTGACTGTTCAATGTCTCGGGAACCGCCACCCTCTCCCTCCTTGGCATTCAAGCACCTATGGAGGCGACTGCCGCTCGCGTCTATCGCGTGTCAGGAGACGTTCCCGTCGACGACGAGGTGCCTATGGTGACTTCAGAATTTCAATATATAGTACCAGTATACTCAATATTGTGCACCACGACCAAGGCCGAGAGGAAAATGAGAGAACTAGTATGTATTTATTAATGGTGTAGGTTCACTCATTTTGATCCATATGTACTCCGTCTCGGTGTAGTCTAGTCACTTGTTGAAATCTCTAGAAAGGCAAATACTCCTTTCTGGTTTACAGGGCTATAATAGCAAGTACTTACTACAATAGTGGGCTCACATAGCAATTTTGTATCATGCAAGAGCCTGGCTATATGCGTTCTCCAAGGTTCGCAATTGCCACGTTCAGGTTGCACTTGGCTCTTCGCCTCTTCGAGAAGACGAACAGTGATGTTACTACTACTGCTTCTACAGTATCGAATCCACTGCTGCATGTCCGTCCACCATGAAAGCGGAGGGATAGCTTGTCGTAGTACTATACTCCCTCCTTACCGGTTTATAAGGATCAACTCAAATCTTCAGATTTCCATTTTATAAGGCTTGTTTTGAGAGTAGCTTGGTTAAAGCTCTGAGGTCTTTTCGATTGCTGCGCTGCATTTAATTCCTTGGTACCATTTTCAAAAGAAAATTAGTCACAGAGCCAAGCCGTTGCTCCTTTCTTCCCTCAGCTGCATGCATGCAGCAAACTGGACATTAAAACAAGGTAAAAAAAACGAAGACTGACCAGTGCATGCGCCATCTAGATGAGAGAGAGAGAGTGGGACGCATGCGGGCTTGGGGCACTGTAGTTAATTGCATTGGCAATTGAACAGGCTGAGATTTAATACCAGGATGCTGTAATTGGGCATTTTTCACATAAGCTCAATTCACCTCACCCAATAGACATTTACCTTGGTTGGTGGGATTGCAGATACGAGCCCTATAAACTGGTAAGGAGGGAGTATAAGCAAAAGCCTGTCCTCGTCTGCGAGCCACCGCGCGCATGTGTGAGGGAGAAGGCGTGTAGTAGTAAAATCAAGCTTCTCCTCATTGTACGAGTTGACACGACACATCATAGCACTGGCCCCACATGGTTGCCTCTAAACATGGCTGAAAGTCCCACAATGTACAATACTCCATTTGCTGCAACCTCTAACATTTACCCCACCACAAATTAAAATATATATTCTTGTCTTGACTAGATGAGCGTGTAAACTAGAATCACAAGGATGACAGGTAGGGCCAGAAGATAATTTTAATCAATAAAATATTGCATGGAGCCGACTCCAACGATTTTAAGCTTACATGCACGGTACACGCTATCCTAGACTACCCTACACATGAAACTGTCACACGAGCGTCCGGGCTGCGCTTGGCTCTTTGCTTCTTTGGGAAGTCGAACAAAATGATGGAGTACTACTGTAGTGGAGGAGTACTACAGTATGCTTCTGGCCATCTGATACCGGTTGAACTGCTGCATGTCCATCGCGTATAGGAGGGAGAGCGTGTAGCGAACGAAATCTTCTCGTAGTCCTGCCAGCCACCACGCTCATGGGCGAGGGAGGGACGCAGCTTCATTGTCTTACTGCCCCTTCCTTTACGTCCATGACAGGTGGTCCCAATAGGTCGGTGGCCCAACTGTCATGCAGCCAAAGGCAGGTGCGGTTAAGGCGAGAGGGCGTTGTAGTAATCAAACTTCTCGGTCTTGTATGAGTTGACGCGACACATCAAAGCACTGCACTCGATATATTTCAATAATTTGCGTTTACCGATGCATTAATTACAACGCATGCATGCCGTGACTCTCCTTTTGATACTTGCATGTCTTGATTTAATGCACCTTGAAGTAGTATGAATATGTGATGGTAAAGCTTTGTAATGCCCCGGCCCTAATAAAGCGAGAGATGGTTGTGCACGAGGAGGGCGAGATCATGCAGACAGAACATGACCGGACAATGGAGCTCTCTATGGTCTCGATGGACCTCACCTTGCTCCATCGCCCTTGGGCCTCCGCCTTGAAGCCTTGATGTATGAGGTTCGAATACACCTCGTCCGTTCGGCTGATCGAGCAAGGTGCAGGCTTCTTGATTGATGTTTTGTTCGATTGATTTGTGGAGTGCAAGGGAGGGCACCTGGCTTGCGCAGTGTCGGTGTCAAAACTGGCGGATCTCGGGTAGGGGGTCTCGAACAATGCTTCTAAGGCGGATGGTAATGTATAGGCGGGGACACGATGTTTACCTGTGTTGGGCCCTCTGGATGGAGGTAATACCCTACTTCCTGCTTGATTGATCTTGATGATATGAGTATTACAAGAGTTGGTCTACCACGAGATCGTAGAGGCTAAACCCTAGAAGCTAGCCTATGGTATGATTGTTCTTGTCCTACGGACTACACCCTCCGGTTTATATAGACGGCAGAGGAGGCTAGGGTTACACAGAGTCGGTTACAAGGGAGGAGATCTACATATCCATATTGCCAAGCTTGCCTTCCACGCCAAGGAAAGTCCCATCCGGACAGGGGACGAAGTCTTCAATCTTGTATCTTCATAGTCCAACAGTCCGGCCAAAGGATATAGTCTGGCTGTCCGGAGACCCCCTAATCCAGGACTCCCTCAGTAGCCCCAGAACCAAGCTTCAATGACGATGAGCCCGGCGCGCAGATTGTCTTCGGCATTGCAAGGCAGGTTCCTCCTCCGAATACTCCATAAAGATTTTGAACACAAGGATAGTGTCTAGCTCTGCAAAACAATTTCCACATACCACCATAGAGAGAATAATATTTCCACAAATCTAATCACGACACATTCTCAGAATATGACATCACACTACGGCCCGATCATTATTTGAACCGTTTTTCTCAACCAGCTATGGCACATATTGCGAGGCAGTTTCCTTGGCCCGTCTTGTTGAAGCAGAGATCGTGTCCCCCTTATTACGGGATTCTCATCAATACGGATGTGGGTAACCCAATCGTGCCCGTTGGTATGACTCCTCGATTTAAGCAAGTCCCAAACGGCCACGCGGAGGACGCTTGATATTCATCCCCTTTATAAAGAGGCCAAGGCCTGTCCTTTTTACCTCTCACTCCCAAACGAACCCTTCCCCACCTCGAGTTCCAACACCCAAAGCTCAGGTCAGGCGCTTCGGACCTTCAACCATGTCCGGATCCAACCTTCAAGGTTGTTGGACGTTTTCCTCTGTCATAGAGGAAGACATCAAGAAGCTAAGAGAGGCCAGGTATTTGACTGGCAAAATCTTGCACAGGTTGCCTGCTCGAGGGCAGGTTATTCCCGCTCCTGAACTCGGTGAGAGCGTTGTATTCATCTCTCACTTCCTCCGATGGCTAGGCCTTGCTCTAGATCCCTTTGTTAGAGGGATCATGTTCTATTATGGCCTGGATTTCCATGACCTGGCCCCGGATTCCATCCTTCACATCTCGTCGTTCATTGTCGTGTGTGAGGCCTTCCTCCGCATTACCCCCCACTTCGGCCTGTGGCTCAAAACTTTCAATGTGGAGCCAAAGATGATTGAGGGGCGACACGTAGAGTGCGGAGGCGCTGTAATAAGCAAAGGCGCTGATGTTCCTTGGCCAAAGGGTTCCTTCCTGGAGGTGTCCAGTTTATGGCAACGGGAGTGGTTTTATATTACCGCTCCCAGGGGCACCAAGTGGGTAGCCTCCCCAGCCTTTCGCTCGGGCCCACACCACAACTGACGTCATGGATCAACAAGGGGCCGGACTGGGGGCCAGTAAATGATGTGCCGATATTGCAGAGTCGCATCCGAGATCTCCTTGAGAGAGATGTCAGCCTGATCACAGTAATGCAAGTCATGCTAGTTCGTCGAGTCCCGCCTTGCAAACGTCAACCCGCCCGTATGTGGGAGTTCAACCCGCAAGGACCGCGAGCTATTCAACACTTCCTCGGCATGACGCGTGAAGAGATGTACAAATTGTTCTTCGGACCACAAGTAGTGTCCGGACACCACCGAGGATGCGGGCCTGAACTGCAATCGTCCAGATGCCCAAGTAAGTAATTCCGTAGCTGAATACACTGTCTTTTTATGTATCACAACATCATTCTTAAAAGTCGCTCTTTGACCAGGACTGGGTAACAAAGGCGAAGATGATCAGGTGTTCGGCCCCTCTCCCCGAAGGCTCAGCAGATCCCGTACTGGCCAGAATGCTCGAGCTGGCGCCTTACCAAGTGCCCTCATGGGAAGATAAAGGAGGGATTGAAGAGGCTGAAAGCGGACCTCACTCATTATTCATCCAAACCGGGGGACTTAGCGCCTCCGCGAAGGAGGATAACTGGGGAGAGGGATCTGAAATTCCCTCTCCCCAAGGAAGGAAGAGGACCGCCTCTGAAGACCCGAAAACAAAGGTTTCCAAACGGGGGAAGAAATCTTCGCCAGAGGGTCCTGCCCTAGAGGGTACCCTTGCCGCACAGTGTCCGCAAGGGGATCAGCCCTCCACCGAGCTATAAGTAACAAAGAAGTACTTAATAGTAAAAATGTCCTGCTTTACCTCTGAGGAAAATAACCGAAGCATATATCTTGTAGTTCAGATCGTAGCCCTTCTCGACAGAGTTCGACTTCGGGGGATCTTCTTCCGAAGATGATGGAGAGCGAAACACCTCCCCATGCCACCCCGCCTCATGAGGCGGGCGACGCTGAAGTGTCGTCGCGAACGGTCTCTGCTGATCCACCAAGGCCAGAGGGTAATCCCTCGGCCATCCGAAGTCCTCAGTATTCGGCTCCTAAGGAGAGCGAGAGAAAGAGTCTGGAACCGTCCGGTGTGAGATCGGACGCACTGAAGGATCTTCTGGAGCAAGCGGCTATCTCAGAAGCGCATCGTACGCTAATGGGTACAGTGATTCAGAGGATTTCATCCGCCGAAAGCGGGTTGCATGAAGCTTTTATGAGCCCGCTGAAAGGCTTTGAGGTACGTGAAATAGTGTATGTTTCGGACGGTACCGCACACGTTAGGTGTGCCCTATGCAGATAGTAGCCCCTGAGACTCTGGTTGCCGTCGAGAATGGCAGCAAACAGAGGATCATAGTCCCAGGTAATAATCAGGCCGCCTTCATGTGCAGGTGGCTGAGGGTCCGTTGGCTAGCCGGACTTGTGAGTTTGCCGAGCTAAAGCGGCAACTTGATGTGGCAGATGCCGACATCGTGCTTGTCAACAAGCGGCTCGACGAGGCACAGGGTATGTGATTTCTCTGGTGATCAACATATAGTAAGAGGAGCATGATGCTAGTATCTTTAATATGCTGTGCCTGCAGATGGAGCTGCCTACGTGGAGGCCCTTCGGGCGGAACTTTCCCGAGCCAAGGAACGAGCCAGAAATAGTGATGCGGCCGCTCTAAAGGCGGTCGAAGAGCTGAGAGCCGAACAAGCGGCGCATTACCAAAGCAAGGAGAAGATAGCCGAAATGGCCATTGAGTTGAAAGGTGCCGCCGACCGTTACCAGCTTCTTGAAAAAGAAAGCCGAGCGAATGTGACGGACCTGGAGAAGGCCAAGGTAGCATCCAAGGAAGCCCGCTCTAAGATTAGAGCGGCGAAGGAAGAGTTGCATCAAGCTGGAGATATTGCAGCTGGTGGGAAGCCCTCACTACAAAAAAATACTCTTTCGTGATGATACGTGTTTGTCACAGTAGGTCGCATTTTTTGTCATGCATGTACATCCATGCCAAATTTATGACAGAATCAAGATAGTCATACATGTCTTTGTCAGAGAAGTGTTCCATGACATTACCAAAATTATCATCACAGAAGTGTCCACTTCCATGACGATAAATCACGCGTCACATAAGTGCTTTCATCAAGGGTGACCGACACGTGGCATCCACCGTAACGGAACGCCGTTAAGCTATCGGGTCGGGTTTTGGATACGATAACCCGTTAACAGCCCCGACCAATGGGGATTTTCCACGTGTAAAATCATCATTGGCTGGAGGAGACATGTATCAGGTCCGCGTTGGCACAGGTGTCACTCATCCAATGGGCGAGACGCGCCTATGATATGTTGACACGTGGACCGGCCCATCAAGTTTAAATGGGCCGGCCCAACTGAAGGCCCACAAGATTTTGCGGACCATAATGGTCCAGCCCAGCAAAAGGCCCACGAGATTTTGCGGACCATAATGGGCTGGCCCAGCAAAAGGCCCACAAGATTTTGCAGGCCATTATGGGACGGCCCAGGTAAAGGCCCACAAGATTTTTGTGTGCCATAATGGGCCGGCCCAGGTAAAGGCCCACAAGATTCTTGCGGATCATAATGGGCCGGCCCAGCTAAAGGCCCACGAGATTTCACCGACATTAATGAGCCGGCTCAGCTGTAGGCCCACAAGATTTTTAGGACCCTAGTAGGCCAGCCCATTAACTGGCTGCCATGTTTTGGGCCAAATGCCGGCCCATATTTGATCCGGTCCATTAATGGCCCGCCACACTCCGGGCCTAATATTGGCCTATATGAGATCCGACCCGTTAAAAGCCTACCACATTCTGGGCCAAATTACGGCCCAGATCAGGTCCGACCCTTTAAGAGGCTTTGGGCTCAATTATGGCCCATATCAGATTCGGCCCGTCAACTGGACACTATGCTTTTGGGCCCACTTGCTAAAGGCCCACTTAGTAATTCGGCCTGATATTAGTTTTGGCCTATTAAGGGCCCGTTTAACATTTCGGCCCTATATTAATTTCGGCCTGTTAAAAGCCCGTCATATAGTTGGGCCTAACTACGGCCGGGTTTGCATCCGGCCTACTCGCAGCCGATATTTGATTGGGCTAAACAAGGACCGAGACAATTTTGGCCTATTAAAAACCCGTGATTTGATTCACACAATCATGGGCCGGGGTTCATTTCGGGCTGCTGCCGGCCCGTGAGCTGTTCGGCACGTTTCAGGCCCAACCTACATCGTGATTGCATGACGGCCCGATTATGTACCGTAATTTTACGGTTTGGCCGGTTTACTGTGAAGACAGGATATATATACAGTAAAATAACTGCAACATCGTGAATAAGAAAAGACCTAGACTATGATATTACATCCACTGGGCATCAAAGTTCTCGACTATGATAATAAAGCACAAGCAGACAACAGATTACATACACTGGGCATCAAAGATCGCCACCAGTGCAAATAAACACGCCGACAAAATAATATACAAAACCGACAGCACTTCAATAATATACAAAACCGACAGCCACCTGAGCAAGATGATGAGACTGCGCTTGTTCAACACTTATATCTTCCTCACTCTGAAAGATAAACAAGCAGAAATATGACAGGTTTTGCACATAAAAGTATCAGTGCTGACAATTCACCACATTTCTTACTGACGAATAAAGTGACACAGTTTAAAATTGCATTAACACAATATGTTATTGTTCAGGTCAAGACATGGCAGGAAATGACATTGTGAAGGAGTTGGCAGCTTCACGACACCACTGGATTACAGATCAAGAACTCATAAGTATCAATGGTTAGTGTCTTTGTCAATTTATATCATTTCAGAGTGGCAAATAAAGAGACGATTTAAATAATAGTAGAATGATATGACATTGTTCATAGTTAAGACATTGCAGAATATGACATTGTCTTTGTAGTGGGTAGGTTCACCACACCACCGGATTACGTATGAAGAACCGAAGCATACATGCAGGCAAAAAGAAGATCACTTGCTCAATAGTTTAATTTACATGGTATGAAGAAGGAACTTGGTTGTACAACTGAAAACTTAAATTGAGAAAGGACAAACTTTTGTTTATGAACTACATAATAAACTTTAAACAAGCAATTTGATGCAAACACCAAAAATAAACAGCTGTTGCAGTCATGCCTAACCAAATATATAGAACAAAGTTTGAAGGCTTGATGAGGGAGTTCTGGACTAGGGGGTGTCCGGATAGCCGAACTATAATCATCGGCCGGACTCCAAGACTATGAAGATACAAGATTGAAGACTTCGTCCCGTGTCCGCATGGGACTTTCCTTGGCATGGAAGGCAAGCTTGGCGATACGGATATGTAGATCTCCTACCATTGTAACCGACTCTGTGTAACCCTAGCCCTCTCCGGTGTCTATATAAACCGGATGGCTATAGTCCATAGGACGAACAACAATCATACCATAGGCTAGCTTCTAGGGTTTAGCCTCTTTGATCTCGTGGTAGATCGACTCTTGTAACACACATCATCAATATTAATCAAGCATGACGTAGGGTTTTACCTCCACCAAGAGGGCCCGAACCTGGGTAAAACATCGTGTCCCTTGTCTCCTGTTACCATCCGCCTAGACGCATAGTTCGGGCCCCCCTACTCGAGATCCGCCGGTTTTGACACCGATATTGGTGCTTTCATTGAGAGTTCCTCTGTGTCGTCACCGATAGGCCCCATGGCTCCTTCGATCATCAACAACGACGCAGTCCAGGGTGAGACCTTTCTCCCCGGACAGATCTTCGTATTCGGGCTTTGCATCATACAATTTGCTTGGCCATCTGGAGCAGATCGAAAGCTACGCCCCAGGCCATCAGGTCAGATTTGGAAGTTTGAACTATACGGCCGATATCCGCGGAGACTTGATCTTCGACGGATTTGAGCCACAACCGAGCGTGCCGCACTGTTTCGATGGGCATGATCTAGCTCTGCAGCCGAACAAAGGCTCGGAGGCCGCACCAAGATCCGCCCGACCCTTAATCAGAGCCGGATTCCCCGATCGAGGACGAGTGGTTAGACACCGCCTCGGGGGCAACAATCCCTATGGCGATTGAGCCGAACTCTATCCCTGTCCTTTGCGAAGACCTCGACTCCAGGGTGTCAGACTCCTCTCCAGACTCCGAACCCCCCACGCCCCTGCCAATCGAATCCGATTGGGCGCCCGTCATGGAGTTCACTGCCGCGGACATCTTTTAGCACTCGCCCTTTGGCGACATCCTGAATTCACTAAAGTCTCTCTCTTTATCCGGAGAGCCCTGGCCGGATTACGATCAGGAAGGTTGGGATGCGGACGACGAAGAAATTCAACACCCACCCACCACCCACTTTGTAGCCATCGCCGATGATTTAACCGACATGCTAGAATTCGGCTCAAGACATGGACGGTATGGACGACGATGCCGGAGACGATCAAGACCCAGCGCCACAGAGGCACCGAAGGCCACCTCGTCATACACGACATATACATGGTGGACATCCCAAAAGATGGGAACGGCGATGGAACAACAGAGGATGACCCTCCAAGAAGCAAACCGGTTACCGACGTCGGCCAAGGGCGCCATTTAAATCCCGCGGCAAAACGGTGATTCCGCACCGGAGATAATAACACCCGGACGGTTAAAGAAAACCCCTCTAGCGTGACTCCGCGCAGGAGGAGGAGAAGCAAGTCCGCACAACAAGGCGGTAGAAAGAGAGGTCGAGGACGATAATTATGCGCTCCTCCGAGACGAAGCAAGCCTCGACGACAATGAATTCGTCGTGCACGAGGATCCCGTCGAACAAGAGCGTTTTAGACGCAGGCTTATGGCCACGGGCGAACAGCCTCAAGAAAAAGCAGCAAATTAGAGCTGATCAGGATCTACTAGCCGACAGATGGACTGAAGTCCTCGCGGCCGAAGAGCATGAGCTTGAACGCCCCTCCAAAAGCTACCCTAAACGCAAGTTGCTCCCCCGATTAGAGGAGGAGGCTTACGAATCCGCATCACCAGGAGACAATACGGCTGACCGACCACCCCGTGGTCGCGACAGAGAGGCCTCTAGGCCCTTCACTAGAACCGTACCCCGACATCACTCAAAAAGCACACGGCCACAGGGGAATGCTCCGGACCTGCGGGATATATTGGAGGACAAGGCAAGACTATCAAGATCGATCTATGGATCGCGTGGGCGCCCCATGGTACGTGATTTACAACCGTCATACGGACACAAGAATCCGCCGGGCCGAACAAAATGCATAAAGCTCTTTTGAGCTCCGTCGTGATATCGCCAAAGACAGAGGAGCCGCACACCCACTATGCTTCACGACGAAGTAATGGATCATCAAATCCTCAAGGGTTTAAACCCGTCAATATTGAATCCTATGATGGCACAACAGACCCGCGGTTTGGATCAAGACTATCTCCTTCACATCCACATGGCCCGGTGACGATCTTCATGCCATCAAATACCTCCCCTCAAGCTTAAAGGACCAGCCCGGCATTGGCTCAACAGCTTGCCGCCAGAAGAGTCAATTGGGAGCTGGGAGGACCCGGAAGCCACATTCCTCGATAACTTCCGTGGCACTTATGTGCGACCACCAGACGCCGATGACCTAAGCCACATAATTCAGCAGCCATTTAATCGGCCGACAATTCTGGACACGGTTCTTAACCAAGAAAAACCAAATCGTCGATTGTCCGGATGCGGAGGCCCCCGCGCCTTCAAGCATAACATCCATGACGAGTGGCTTGCCGGCACCTAGGACAGGAAAAGCCGAAATCCATGGCAGCCCTCACATCACTCATGACCCGCTTCGCGTGGGTGAGGACAGCTGGCTAGCACGCAGCAACAACCTCAAAGAAAATTCGCAATGGACTTCAAGGACCGAAATGGCAGGCCGCGTCGTAACAAAAACAAACGCCGGATTAACGGCGACAATATTGACGATACGGCAATCAATGCCGGATTCAGAGGCTCTAAACCCGGTCAGCGGAAAAAGCCATTCAAAAGAACTACTCCGGGTCCGTCCAATTTGGACCGAATACTCGACCGCTTGTGCGGATACACGGCACTTCAAAAGCCAGCTAACCACACCAATAGGGACTGTTGGGTATTCAAGCAGGCAGACAAGTTAATTGCCGAAAACAATGACAAGGGGTTGCATAGCGATGACGAGGACGAGACCCAACCGCCGAACAATAGAGGATGTAAGGGTTTCCCCACAAAAGTGACGGTGAACATGATATACGCAACACACATACCCAAAAGGGAGTGGAAGCGTGCACTCCGGGATGTCTACGCGATGGAGCCAGTTGCCCCGAAGTTCAATCCATGGTCCTCCTGCCCGATCACTTTTTACCGAAGGGACCACCCCACCAAAGATCCGCCACGCGGATTCGGCCAGACCGGTCTTAGACCCAATCGTCGATGGATTTCACCTAACCAGAGTCCCGATGGATTCGGCGGCAAAGCCTGAACCTGCTTTACTGTGATACAAGATGCAAAATGGGCATAGACCCTCTAGGATTAAACCTACCAAAACGACCTTTAAAGGCGCCATACCAGGTGTAGAAGCCAATTGTACAGGCTCAATTACACCGAAGTAGTCTTCGGATCCCGGATAACTTCCGGCGAGGAGTTAATCTTCGACATAGTCCCGCTCCTCAGCGGCTATCATGCCTTGCTCGGACGTACCGCGTTTGCAAAGTTCAACGCGGTGCCGCACTATGCATACATCAAGCTCAAGATGCCAGGCCCTCGAGGAGTCATCACGGTCAACGGAAACACTGAACATTCTCTCCGCACGGAGGAACATACAGCGGCTCTCGCGGCGGAAGTGCAATGCAGCCTCTTAAGGCAATTCTCGAGTCCGGCCGTTAAGCGGCCGGACACAGCTAAGCGCGCCCGGAGTAATTTACAACAAGACCACCTGGCACGTTCCGAGCACGAGTAGCAGTGCGGCCCCAACCCCAGCTCCTCCGAAACGTCAAAGCAGGTCCTTCGCGTACACCATTACGCTCTGAACATACCATGGGCATGGGGAGAGGGGCACGACCACGATAAACCCAGACAGCGGCTCAACCACACCAGGGGCTCTTAAGTGTGTCGTTCCTTTTCTTTTCTTTTTACCTTTTACTTTTTACCCACAGGACTCCGCTTGTCGAAGCCTGTCCGCCCAGACCTGCCGAACTCACGATGCAACAGCCAGGGAAGGATGAAGGCTACAACGAATACACAGGTGGTCTCCATTACAAGCATTTTTATACACCAATCTGCAGCCTACCCCTGGAGGGGGACATGTTTAAACAGTCCCATACCTTGCTTATCGCACTATTTGTATCGTTCCGCATTCGTAGCAGCACTTATTGAATAAAACAATGCAGCACCTTTTTGCTTATAATTGCATTTCTTTTTCATACATATGTTCATTCACGGCATGTTGCATCCGTACACTTTGGTACGGCTAATATACACCAGGGGCTTATGTTTCCGGCATTATGGTATGATGAGTCCGAACACTTTCACAAGTGCGGCACCCCGAACTTATAGCACTATATGCATCGACTCCGAATCATGTCTTGGGTCAATAGTTGGGTTTGCCCGGCTCCCATGTTTTGGTACCTTACGTTCCGTTATATCGGCTAAGGTAGCACTGGGAGAACCACTACGATTCCGCCCCAGTTGAGCTGGGTTAACGCCTCAGTGGAGAAAGCTAAAACTGACCGTCATGATGAGGCGAGAGCCGGTCGCTGTTCGAGAGGTTTTTAAGTAGTCCTTAAAGACTTATGCCGCTTAGAGCGAGGAGCCGGATACTGTCTGCCAAGGCGTGGATAGCGCCCCAAATTCGCCTTCCGAAGACTAGGGGCTTCACGAAATTTAAAATTATAGAATTCTATGGCTAAGTGAGAGTGTTCAAGCATTATAAGTCCAGTTGCCTTGTTCATTGTGTTGAGCGCCTCCTAGATGGACCCAAAAATGGGAACAAGAGCGCCAAGTTTATCCCGAACACCCTAGCACTCGTGGCATGGGGGTCAAGCCGACGACTTGCCATCTCTCGATTTGATAAACAGCCGCATGTAAGGTAATATTTTAAATTAACAAGCGTTGCTTAGCGCATATGAACTAAGTTTTCAGCATTGTGATAACAAAATGCTAGTCTACTCAAATATTACATCTTTGGAGCACTCACCCGCAATAGTGCGGGCACCCTTCAGCACACTCTTATAATACATCTCGGGCGTGCGATGCTCCTTGCCCTGTGGTGGCGGGTCCGTCACGAGCTTCTGGGCATCCATCTTGCCCCAGTGCACCTTTGCGCGGGCAAGGGCCCGACGGGCACCCTTAATACAAGCGGAATGCTTGATGACTTCTACCCACAGGCACGCATGCATCAGCCGCCGCACCAGGCTGAAGTAGCTCCCAGGCATGGCCTCCTTAGGCCACAACCGAACTATGAGGCCCTTCATGGCCTGTTCGGCCGCCTTGTGGAGCTCGACCAGCTGCTTCAGTTGGTCGCTAAGGGGCACCGGATGTCCGGCCTCGATACCGAGACCGAAGACCTTCTCCATCGAGCTCCCTCCTCGGCCCGGTAGAATGCGGCAAGATCGGACACGCCGCAAGGAAGATCTGCGAACGCCTCCCGAGTGCTCCGAATTCGGGTAAGTAATGTAATTAACACTCACATGCTTACTTTGCATGGAAAATGCCTTACCCGCTGCTATTTTCTTCACCGCCTCAATCTCCTGGAGGGCCTTGTAGGCCTCGGCCTTAGCGGCTTTGGCACTCTCAAGAGCCGTTGCAAGCTCAGACTCTCGAGTCTTCGAGTCACGCTCCAAGCTCTCATGTTTTTTCACGAGATCCTGGAGCTCTTGCTGCACCTCCGCCACCCGCGCCTCCTGCTTCTCTCGCTCGGTGCGCTCCGCGGCCGCATTACGTTCGGCCATCGCCTTGCCTCCTTCCGTCGCCACCTTGTTAGTGGCCCCTACAATACCCACGTTATCCTTGTCATTTTTCTTGCAACCAAATCTTTTTCTGTAAGTACAATTTTCATAAGGTATTACTCACCTTCTTTTTCCTCGAGCTGCTTCTTGGCATGGCCGAGCTCGTTCTCTGACCGCTCGAGGTTTTTCTTCAAAGTATTTACCTCCATGATCGGTGTGGCAGAGGTCGCCAGACAGCCTGCAATCCCATATTGACATATTTTTATGACTCCTGCGTTTATCTTTCTAAAGATCCTCATCCGCTTTTCTTTCCGAACACCGAACCGAGCATCGTGGGCTACTCTCTATGCGGTACCATTTTACATATATTGAAATTCTTACCTCAAAGCCCGTTAGAAGGCTGCTGCAGTTTCAGTCAGCCCGCTCTTGGCGAGGTGAACCTTTCAATCACCGCACTCATAACAGGCGGTGTTCCTCTTCGATGGAGGCGCCGTTGAGCGCCTCAAAGAATTATCCGGCACCTCCGGTTGGACGGAGGCAGCCGGCGTCGCGGTCTTGCCCTTCTTACGAAGGGGTCTCCCGCCGGACTCCGGAGCCACTGTGGCCTCCGGGGCTGAGTCCGGTGCATAGTCTGCGAGGGTGTCCTGCAACACCTCCGGGGCCTCCTCCTCCTGGTGGGTCCTTTTCTGGGATCCCGCCTCGGCGTAAATCCGCGACGGGGTGGAGGCAGTCGGAAGGGAATCCATATCCGACGCACTCAAGGACCCGCCGATTTAAATGGGAAGATCATCCTTGGGCGGACTGCAGGGTTGTATGCGGCATTAGAAAGACATTATGTGGCGAAAAGGAAAAACCTTGAAGTTATTCGGGAGTCTGGATACTTACGATCTCGCCAGGGGCTTGGCCCTTGGAGGCCAGTCCTCGTCGTCGTCACTGGCATTGGCGGAACAGTCCGGGGGAAGAGTTTTTCCCTTCTTGGACCCTTCGGCCTCCCTTGTTGGGGAGGCCTTCCTTTTCTTCCCTCCTTCACTGGGAGAGGCTCTTCTTCTCCTCCTCGCCTTGGTGGGAGGAGTCGGCCTCAGATTCATCATCCGATAGCACTGAAAACGGGAACTCTTCCGAGTCCCGTGGCCATCTTCTTGGCCTTCTTCTCCGGCACCACGTGGGATGCCGGAGCCAAAGAGCCCCGTTAGGCGGGCGTCCGCTGGGTCCTCTCGGCAATGGGGCCGACAGATAATCCGTTCGCCTTCGCCAGCCATTCTGTCACAAAGGTAAAGGGAGTTTAGATCCCGTGATAGAGCCAAGATATGGAAAACAAGTGGTGAAATCACTTACCTCGTCAGCTGGACGCTGCGAGCGGAATCCGCGATCTTCGGTAGCGGATGCGGGAGCTTCGGCGCCCTTGAACAGCACCTTCCAGACATCTTCGTATGTAGTGTCGAAGAGCCCGCTCAGGGTCTGGTGCTGCGCCGGATCAAACTCCCACATGTTGAAGCCCCGTCGCTGGCACGGGAGAATCCGGCGGATGAGCATGACCTGGACTACGTTGACAAGCTTGAGCTTCTTGTCCACCAGCTTCTTGATACAGGCTTGGAGTCCGGTCAGCTCCTCCGAATCCCCCCAAATCCGGCCACTCTCTTTCCAGGAGGTGAGCCGTGTAGGGATGCCAGATCTGAATTCGGGGGCCGCTACCCAATCGGGGAGCCGCTGCTCGGTGATTTAGAACCACCCCGATTGCCACCCCTTGATGGTTTCCACGAAAGTGCCCTCCAGCCACGTAACGTGGGGCATCCTGCCCACCATGGCGCCTCCGCACTCCGCTTGGCTGCCCTTCACAACCTTCGGCTTGACATCAAGGTCTTGAGCCACAAGCCGAAGTGGGGCTGGATGCAGAGGAAGGCCTCGCACATGACGATAAACGCCGAGATGTTGAGGATGAAATTCGGGGCCAGATCATGGAAATCTAGGCCGTAGTAGAACATGAGCCCCCGAAGAAATGGAAGAAGCGGGAAGCCCAGTCCGCGGAGGAAATGGGGAAGATACTACCCTCTCATGGGGCCTGGGGTTGGGGACGAGCTCTCCCTCGTCGGGGAGCCGATGCGCGATGTTGCTGGACAAATATCCGGCGTCGCGCAGCTTCTGGATCTGCCCCTCCGTGACGGAGGAGGCCATCCACTTGCCTCCCGCTCCGGACATAGTTGGAGAAGGTTGAGGTGAGAAGTGCGGACTTGGGCACTGGAGCTCGAGTTTGCGGAGATGGATAAACCAAGGAGGAAGAAGGCGCAGGTAAAAAGGTTGGATCTTTATCCCCTTATATGGGCGGACAAAAACATGTGTCCCCATTGGCCTGGTAAAACTCGCTTATCTCCCAAGCGTCACAATCAATGGCGCGGTTGGGTTACCCACATCCGTATTGATGGGAATCCCGGAATAAGGGGAACACGATCTCTGCTTCGACAAGACGTGCCAAGGAAACCGCTTCGCTAAACGCTACCGAGGTGGAACAATAAAACAATTTGAGTAAAGGCTTGGTAGTGGTGCGGACGTCACGCCACGTATACGTCGCCAGATTGATCTTGTGTAATATTATTCTCTCTACGATGGTATGTGGAATTTATTTTTGCAGAGCCGGACACTATCCTGGTGTTCACGATCTTCTATAAATTATTCGGAGGAAGAACCCGCCTTTCAATGCCGAAGACAACATGCGCGCCGGACTCGTCGTCATTGAAGCCTGGTTCAGGGCTACCGAGGGAGTTCCAGACTAGGGGTGTCCGGATAGCGAACTATCATCATCGGCGGACTCCAAGACTATGAAGATACAAGATTGAAGACTTCGGCCCCGTGTCCGGATGGGACTTTCCTTGGCGTGGAAGGCAAGCTTGGCGATACGGATATGTAGATCTCCTACCATTGTAACCGACTCTGTGTAACCCTAGCCCTCTCCGGTGTCTATATAAACCGGATGGCTGTAGTCCATAGGACGAACAAGAATCATACCATAGGCTAGCATCTAGGGTTTAGCCTCTTTGATCTCGTGGTAGATCCACTCTTGTAACACACATCATCAATATTAATCAAGCAGGACGTAGGGTTTTACCTCCATCAAGAGGGCCCGAACCTGGGTAAAACATCGTGTCCCTTGTCTCCTGTTACCATCCGCCTAGACGCACAGTTCGGGACCCCCTACCCGAGATCCGCCGGTTTTGACACCGACACTTTAGATGAACAAACTTACATTATTGGTGAAGACAGGCTCTATAAAGGCCTTGTCCATGCTGATGGGGGGGGGGGCAATTCAAGAAGTTTACCACAAAATCTTCTTCAAAAGCATTGCCTTTATTCTACATTTTGTTAAGAGTAAATATAGATGTGATAATATACGAAAAAATGGAGAATATTTAAGATAAGATGAAGAGTGATGCTACATAACCTTATGGTAAGAGTAAATATAGATCTGATGTGTAGAAAATGGAGGGCAAAGGAAAATAAGCTGCAGAGTGATGGTTGATGTCTACTACGCAACCTTCTCCTTGTAGACGTTGTTGGGCCTCCAAGTGCAAAGGTTTGTAGGACAGTAGAAAATTTCCCTCAAGTGGATGACCTATGGTTTATCAATCCGTGGGAGGCGTAGGATGAAGATGGTCTCTCTCAAGCAACCCTGCAACCAAATAACAAAGAGTCTCTTGTGTCCCCAACACACCCAATACAATGGAAAATTGTATAGGTGCACTAGTTCGGCGAAGAGACGGTGATACAGGTGCAATATGGATGGTAGATATAGGTTTTTGTAATCTGAAAATATAAAACAGCAAGGTAACTAATGATAAAAGTGAGCGTAAACGGTATTGCAATAATAGGAAACAAGGACTAGGGTTCATACTTTCACTAGTGCAATTTCTCTCAACAATAATAACATAATTGGATCATATAAATATCCCTCAACATGCAACAAAGAGTCACTCCAAAGTCACTAATATCGGAGAACAAACGAAGAGATTATGGTAGGGTACGAAACCAACTCAAAGATATTCTTTCCAATCAATCTGTTGGGCTATTCCTATAAGTGTCACAAACATCCCTAGAGTTCGTACTAGGATAACACCTTAAGATACAAATCAACCAAAACCCTAATGTCACCTAGATACTCCAATGTCACCTCAAGTATCTGTGAGTATGATTATACAATATGCATCACACAATCTTAGATTCATCTATTCAACCAACACATAGAACCTCAAAGAGTGCCCGAAAGTTTGTACCGGAGAATCAAGACGAAAATGTGTGCCAACCCCTATGCACAAGTTCATGCGCAGAACCCGCAAGTTGATCACCAAAACATACATCAAGTGAATCACGTGATATCCCATTGTCACCACAGATACGCACGGCAAGACATACATCAAGTGTTCTCAAGTCATTAAAGACTCAATCCGATAAGATTACTTCAAAGGGAAAACTCAATCCATTACAAGAGAGTAGAGGGCGTAAGAAACATAAGATCCAACTATAGTAGCAAAGCTCGCAGTACATCAAGATCTTGCCAAATCAAGAACACGAGAGAGAGAGAGAGAGAGATCAAACACATAGCTACTCGTACATACCCTCAGCCCCGAGGGTGAACTACTCCCTCCTCGTCATGGAGAGCGCCGTGATGATGAAGATGGCCACCGGTGAGGGTTCCCCCCTCCGGCAGGGTGCCGTAACAGGGCCCCGATTGGTTTTTGGTGGCTACAGAGGCTTGCGGCGGCGGAACTCCCGATCTATTCTCCGTTCTGGAAGTTTTAGGGTACGTGGAGTTATATAGGCGGAAGAAGCACGTCAGGGGTGCCACGAGGGGCCCACGAGACAGGGGGCGCGCCCTAGGGGGGTGGGCGCGCCCCCCACCCTCGTGGCTTCCTCGTTCCTTCCTTGACGTGGGGTCCAAGTCCATCGGGTAGCTTTCGTTCCAAAAATAACTTCTCTAGTTGATTTCGTTCCATTTCGACTCTGTCTGATATTCCTTTTCTTCAAAACACCGAAATAGTCAAAAAACAGGAATTCTGGGCTGGGCCTCCGGTTAATAGGTTAGTCCCAAAAGTAATATAAAAGTGGAAAATAAAGCCCAATATTGCCCAAAACAGTAGATAATATAGCATGGAGCAATCAAAAATTATAGATACGTTGGAGATGTATCAGGCATCCCCAAGCTTAATTCCTGCTCGTCCTCGAGTAGGTAAATGATAAAAAGAGAATTTTTGATGTGGAATCCTAGTTGGCATAATTTCAATGTAACTCTTCTTAATTGTGATATGAATATTCAGATCCGAAAGATTCAAGACAAAAGTTCATGTCGACATAAAAATAATAATACTTCAAGCATACTAACTAAGCAATTATGTCTTCTCAAAATAACATGGCCAAAGAAAGTCCGTCCCTGCAAAATCATATAGTTTAGTCATGCTCCATTTTCGTCACACAAGAATGCTCTCATCACGCACAACCCCGATGACAAGCCAAGCAATTGTTTCATACTTTAATAATCTCAAACTTTATAAACCTTCATGCAATACATGAGCGTGAGCCATGGATATAGCACTATGGGTGGAATAGAATATGATGATGGGGGTTATGAGGAGAAGACAAAAAAAGAGAAGGTCTCACATCAACGAGGATAATCAATGGGCTATGGAGATGCCCGTCGATTGATGTTAATGCGAGGAGTAGGGATTGCCATGCAACGGATGCACTAGAGCTATAAATGAATGAAAGCTCAACAAAAGAAACTAAGTGGGTGTGCATCCAACTTGCTTGCTCAGGAAGACCTAGGGCAGTTGAGGAGGCCCATCATTGGAATATACAAGCCAAGTTCTATAATGAAAAATTCCCACTAGTATATGAAAGTGACAACTTAAGAGACTCTCTATATGAAGAACATGGTGCTACTTTGAAGCACAAGTGTGGAAAAAAGGATAATAGCATTGCCCCTTTTTTAAAAAAAATTGGGCCTTTTTTTTCTTTGGCCTTTCTTTGGGGGGGGGGGGGGGGACAATGCTCTATTAAATGATGATCATCACACCTCTATTTATTTACAACTCGATTATTACAACTCGATACTAGAACAAAGTATGACTCTATATGAATGCCTCCGGCGGTGTACCGGGATATGCAATGAATCAAGAGTCACATGTATGAAAGAATTATGAATGGTGGCTTTGCCACAAATACTATGTCAACTACATGATCATGCTAAGCAATATGACAATGATGAATGTGTCATGAAGAACGGAACGGTGGAAAGTTGCATGGCAATATATCTCGAATGGCTATGGAAATACCATAATAGGTAGGTATGGTGGCTGTTTTGAGGAAGATATAAGGAGGTTTATGTGTGAAAGAGCGTATCATATCACGGGGTTTGGATGCACCGTGAAGTTTGCACTAACTCTCAATGTGAGAAAGGGCAATGCACGGCATCAAGAGGCTAGCAATGATGGAAGGGTGAGAGTGCGATAATCCATGGAATCAACATTAGTCATAAAGAACTCACATACTTATTGCAAAAATCTACAAGCCATCAAAAATCAAAGCACTACGCGCATGCTCCTAGGGGATAGATTGGTAGGAAAAGACCATCGCCGTCCCGACCGCCACTCATAAGGAGGACAATCAAATAACACCTCATGTTTCAAATTTGTTACATAACGTTTACCATACGTGCATGCTACGGGACTTGGAAACTTCAACACAAGTATTTCACAAATTCACAACTACTCAACTAGCACAACTTTGTTATCACTACCTCCATATCTCAGAACAATCAACAAGCATCAAACTTCTCTTAGTATTCAACACACTCATAAGAATTCTTACAAATCTTGTATGCCTAGCATATTAGGGTTATTTAAGCAAATTACCATGCTATTCAATACTCTCAAAATAATCTAAGTGAAGCATGAGAGATCAATAGTTTCTATAAAACAAATCCACCACCGTGCTCTAAAAGATATAAGTGAAGCACTAGAGCAAACGACAAACTACTCCGAAAGATATAAGTGAAGATCAATGAGTAGTCGAATAATTATACAACTATGTGAAGACTCTCCCATTTAAGAATTTCATATCTTGGTATTTTATCCAAACATCAAGCAAAGCTAAAGAAAATAAAATGACATTTCAAGGATAGCACACATCATGTGAAGAAGCAAAAACTTAGGTTCAACCGATACTAACCGATAATTGTTGAAGAAGCAAGGTGGGATGCCTACCGGGGCTCCCCAAGCTTAGATGCTTGATAATTCTTGGAATATTATCTTGGGGTGCCTTGGGAATCCCCAAGCTTGAGCTTTTGTGTCTCCTTAATTCCTCTCATATCACGGTTTCCTAAATCTCAAAAGCTTCATCCACACCAAACTCAACAAGAACTCGTGAGATAATTTAGTATAAACCAATGCAAAAACCTTATCATACTACACTGTAGAAAATCACTAAAATTATTATTCAACATTGAATACTAAATGCCTCTGCATATTTAATAGTCCTATCCTCAAATAAAATCATTAAACAAGCAAACATATCCAAACAATGCAAACATAACAGCAATCTGCCAAAACAGTACAGTCTGCAAAGAATGCAAGATTCATCATACTTCCCTAACTCCAAAAATTATGAAAGGAAATTACCACTGTATAAAATTTAGCAGAGCTTCTTATGCAAAAGGTTTCAACATTTTATCACATTCTGAATTTTCTAGGGAATTTTTGCAACAGCGGTAAACTTTCTGTTTTCAAACAGCAACATGCATACTTGCAAAATAAGCATGGCAAAAGCTATCCTTGACATTTTTATTGAAAAAGAGATGCAAAAAATTAATATAAATGACAGAAAGCAAAAACTAACGAAAGTAAATGACGCTCCAAGCAAAACACATATCATGTGGTGAATAAAAATATAGCTCCAAGTAAAGTTACCGATGAACGAAGACGAAAGAGGGGATGCCATCCGGGACATCCCCAAGCTTAGGCTCTCAGTTATCCTTGAATATTACCATGGGGTACCTTGGGCATCCCAAGCTTCGGCTCTTGTCACTCCTTATTCCATAGTCCATCGAATCTTTACCCAAAACATGAAAACTTCACAACACAAAACTTAACAGAAAACTCGTGAGCTCCGTTAGCGAAAGAAAACAAAACACCACTTCAAGGTACTGTAATGATCTCATTCTTTATTTATATTGGTGTTAAACCTACTGTATTCCAACTTCTCTATGGTTTATAAACTATTTTACTAGCCATAGATTCATCAAAATAAGCAAACAACACACGAAAAACAGAATCTGTCAAAAACAGAACGGTCTGTAGTAATCTATAACTAACGCAAACTTCTGGAATTTCAAAAATTCTACCAAAATAAGAAGACCCAGATAATTTGATTATTGATCTACTGCAATTATAATCAGTATTTTATCACATTCTTATGATGTTTAATAATTGTTTTTGTGAACAGAAAGTTTCTGGAAATGACAGCAAGATCAAATAACTATCATCCAAGAAGATCCTATAGGTTTTACTTGGCACAAACACTAATTAAAACATAAAACCACATCTAAACAGAAGCTAGATGGATTATTTATTCTTAAACAGAACCAAAAAGCAAGAAACTAAAATAAAATTGGGTTGCCTCCCAACAAGCGCTATCGTTTAACGCCCCTAGCTAGGCATGATGATTTCAATGATGCTCACATAAGAGATAAGAATAGAAACATAAAGAGAGCATCATGAAGAATATGACTAGCACATTTAATTCTAACCCACTTCCTATGAATAGGGATTTTGTGAGAAAACAACTTATGGGAACAAGAATCATCTTGCATAGGAAGGTAAAACAAGCATAACTTCAAGATTTTAAGCACATAGAGAGGAAACTTGATATTATTGCAATTCCTACAAGCATATATTCCTCCCTCATAATAATTTTCAGTAGCATCATGAATGAATTCAACAATATAAACAGAACCTAAAGCATTCTTTTCATGATCTACTTGCATAGATATTTTACTACTCTCCACATAAGCAAAATTCTTCTCATGAATAATAGTGGGAGCAAACTCAACAAAATAGTTATCATGTGATTGAAAATTAAGATCAAGATGACAAGTTTCATGGTTATTATTATTCTTTAAAGCATACGTGTCATCACAATAATCATCATAGATAGGAGGCATGCTTTCATCATAGTAAATTTGATCATCAAAGCTTGGGGGACAAAAAAATCATCTTCATCAAACATAGCTTCCCCAAGCTTGTGTCTTTGCATATCATTAGCATCATGGATATTCAAGGATTTCATACTAAAAACATTGCAATCATGCTCATCATACAAAGATTTCGTGCCAAACATTATAATGCATTCTTCTTCTAGCACTTTGGCACAATTTTCCTTCCCATCATACTCACGAAAGATATTAAAAAGATGAAGCGCATGCGACAAACTCAATTCCATTTTTTTGTAGTTTTCTTTTATAAACTAGTGCTAAAACAAGAAACAAAAAGATTCGATTGCAAGATCTAAAGATATACCTTCAAGCACTCACCCCCCCGGCAACGGTGCCAGAAAAGAGCTTAGTTGACGGGGTGTGAGGCCGCTTCCCTAGCCTCTTCGGCAACGGCGCCAGAAAAGAGCTTGATGTCTACTACGCAACCTTCTCCTTGTAGACATTGTTGGGGCCTCCAAGTGCAGAGGTTTGTCGGACAGTAGCAAATTTCCCTCAAGTGGATGACCTAAGGTTTATCAATCCATGGGAGGCATAGGATGAAGATGGTCTCTCTCAAGCAACCCTGCAACCAAATAACAAAGAGTCTCTTGTGTCCCCAACACACCCAATACAATGGTAAATTGTATAGGTGCACTAGTTCGGCTAAGAGATGGTGATACAAGTGCAATATGGATGGTAGATATAGGTTTTTGTAATCTGAAAATATAAAAACAGCAAGGTAACTAATGATAAAAGTGAGCGTAAACGGTATTGCAATGATAGGAAACAAGGCCTAGGGTTCATACTATCACTAGTGCAAGTTCTCTCAATAATAATAACATAATTGGATCATATAACTATCCCTCAACATGCAACAAAGAGTCACTCTAAAGTCACTAATAGCGGAGAACAAACGAAGAGATTATGGTAGGGTACGAAACCACCTCAAAGTTATTCTTTCCAATCAATCCGTTGGGCTATTCATATAATTGTCACAAACAGCCCTAGAGTTCGTACTAGAATAACACCTTAAGATACAAATCAACCAAAACCCTAATGTCACCTAAATATTCCAATGTCACCTCAAGTATCCGTGGGTATGATTATACGATATGCATCACACAATCTCAGATTCATCTATTCAACCAACACATAGAACCTCAAAGAGTGACCCAAAGTTTCTACAGGAGAATCAAGACGAAAACGTGTGCCAACCCGTACGCATAAGTTCATGGGCGGAACCTGCAAGTTGATCACCACATCAAGAGAATCACGTGATATCCCATTGTCACCACAGATACACACGGCAACATCAAGTGTTCTCAAGTCATTAACGACTCAATCCGATAAGATTACTTCAAAGGGAAAAATCAATCCATTACAAGAGAGTAGAGGGGGAGAAGAAACATAAGATCCAACTATAATAGCAAAGCTCGCGATACATCAAGATCGTGCCAAATCAAGAACACGAGAGAGAGAGATCAAACACATAGCTACTCGTACATACGCTCAGCCCCGAGGGTGAACTACTCCCTCCTCGTCATGGAGAGCGCCGTGATGATGAAGATGGCCACCTGTGAGGGTTCCCCCCTCCGGCAGGGTGCCGGAACAGAGTCCCGATTGGTTTTTGGTGGCTACAGAGGCTTGCAGCGGCGAAACTCCCGGTCTATTCTCCGTTCTGGAAGTTTTAGGGTACGTGGAGTTATATAGGTGGAAGAAGCACGTCAAGGGAGCCACGATGGCCCCACGAGGCAGGGGGCGTGCCCTAGGGGGGTGGGCGTGCCCCCCACCCCCGTGGCTTCCTCATTCCTTCCTTGACGTGGGGTCCAAGTCCATCAGGTAGCTTTCGTTCCAAAAATAACTTCTCTAGTTGATTTCGTTCCGTTTGGAACTCCGTCTGATATTCCTTTTCTTCAAAACACTAAAATAGGCAAAAAACAGCAATTCTGGTTGGGCCTCCGGTTAATAGGTTAGTCCCAAAAGTAATATAAAAGTGGAAAATAAAGCCCAATATTGCCCAAAATAGTAGATACTATAGCATGGAGCAATGAAAAATTATAGATACGTTGGAGACGTATCAATGGTACATGAACAATTACCTGTTATTATAAGTACACTAATAAAGGATAACATGTACTTAAAAGAACAATGCAGAGCTAAAAAAACATTGGCATTGGATATATTCCACACTAATGGAACCATTCATACAGATCAGATAATTTGGAGCAAAAAATTGATAAGCAAGCTATCATGCATACTGCTGTCACATAATGAACCAGGTATGTATGCAAGTACAGTGATACAGGACAACAGGTACTAACAAGAGCAAAGCAGCGGGCAGCATATTTGGGATATCATGTCGTTCTTGTCAAACCGGAATTCTTCTTCGAGCAGATTTCCTGCGAAAAAGATCTGTAAGGCCCATGCGGAAAAGTAGAAGTTCAAATTGTCATGTGATTTCGTAGACAGTACCTCATCCTGGGAACGAGACTAGTGCATAACAATGTTTTTCCATTCAATGTCTTCTAAATTTTGCACAGGAGACTTCACCGGAAATTCGTTTATAGACTTGCCAACAAAGTGTGATTTCCTCAGGTAACACCGATACTGCTATAATGCTTCCTTGAAAAGCACAAGCGAGCTTTGCTCGTCATGACTATCCAGATTGACCCTCGCCTAGTTACAACAATGTAATGTAAATCATTGATGTGTTCAATCAGCAGAAAACAGGAAAATAATAACCATGAATAATAGCACTTACACGTAAGTTGGACAGAAGATGTGAAAATGGTGTTTGTCTTCACAATAATCTTCCCATGATGGGAATATATGCACGTAGTCCCTAACAACATTGAAAGCATTGTCTTTTAAACTGGGAATAAATGGAATCGGGTTCCAATCTGCAGGAATTGGCCCTCTCTGCAGTTGGGATAGGTCTTCGGCCGGTGGACTTGCTGAACTCTTTGCTGGAGTGGGATTTTTCTGTGGTACAGCTGGTGCTATGGCAAATGAAATCGGTATACCTTTTGCTGGAGTGCAGGTCCTGTGTGGTGGGGCTAATGGTGTAGCCAGTGAAGTATGGGTACAGTCTGCTGGAGTCGGTCCTACCTTTTGTATCACTGGTTGTACAACCAATATAAGTGGGTGTCAGTTCGATTTCTCCAAGCACCACCACGTTTTTCAAGGACTTTGCTGGTGCTCCTTCAGGTTCGACAATCACCCTCTTCCTTTTTGATGTCTGATGCACAAGAACAACATTTGAGTGAAAAAACATGGTATGATGACAGATGGAATATGTATTGATAATGGATGGGCATGGCATCTCGACATATATGATGAGTAAACTAAGCAGATGGCGGTGCAACAAAGTAGAAGAAATGCAAGACAACATATGCAAGATACCCACAATCAATAAAACATTGCCAAATTAGAACATGCACCTTGATGGGTGAACAGGACAGACCATCTGCCTTTGACTCCCCGAGGTTAGAATAGTCATTAGGATCATATTCTGAACAAGAATCAACAGGTGGGGAGCGTATGAGTTTCATTGCATCCGTAATGGCACTACGATGCCTTGGTGCCGCTTTTCTAAGTCATTGCAGTGTTTAGCTTCAAGAGTGGACTGTTGCTAGTGCGACACAAAGCAGCTACACAGATCATAGTGTAGATATAACGGGAAAACCTTAAGCGTCAAAGTAAAATCAGAAAAGTGGAACTTGCTGGAATATATGTGCTAGTATTGCCGGTACGGCTAGAAAGGCTTCGGATACCAGCTCTCTTCAAGTGAAGGTGCGGTATTGTTAATATCAGTGTAACTCTCAAAGGCGACACAGCTCCCCGCATTTCCTTGCTATTCTTATAGGATTCAAGTGGGCAGGCCACTACAAATCCTATTCCTATGTTTACAAGATCCTACAAATCAAATAGGCTCAAAGTGTCCATCACAACCGACCGTATAGACCTCTACACTGCAAATGTCCCTGCTCATCTTCAGTACAAGGAACATACTGTACTACTATCATACTCCCTCCAAAATATAAGTCTTGGTAGAGATTTCCACTATGGATCACATACATGTATCCAGATACATTTTAGAGTTTAGATTCACTCATTTTGCTCCATATGTAGTCCATGGTGGAATCTATACAAAGACTTGTATTTAGGAACGGAGAGAGTACATATTAAAGAAGAACAGAAGAGGAACATGGTAAAGAAGAGCAAGCAATTTTGGATAATAAAATGTTGGTTGCGCAGTGCTCACACATGATGAACCAGAGCGCATTAAGAATGCAACTCCCAGCTGTCTCGACCATTTCAAAGCGGTTGGATGAAGATCCCACGCCTCCTAACCCTTCTTCTTCCTCATCTCTGATTCTTCCCATACAGAACACTGCACGGGTCAGCCGGGCCGACCACCGCCCCCACCGCCTGTGTTCCTCCGCCACCCCATCCCCACCCCCGCCCTAACCCCCACCCGCGTCGAGCTTTCTTCATTCGGCGAGGCCCCACAACCACCCGAGCTCCTTCGATCACACCGGCGAACACCAGTGAGCTTTGAAAAATCGACTGACCCAATTTTGAAATTTAATCTACTGTGATTTAACTAGTGTGGAATATAAAAGGGGAAAACCATAAGCATTGGGAGTATAGTGTCGAGTGTGCCATGGCTGATCTGAAGGTGCAAACCGGACAAAGGCAACTTCGCAACCAAGACAAGAAATCAGAGTAAAGAAGTGGCGATCTATTTTCTTGCTGCGATAAATAAGAGCAGATACGGAAGAGTACCGCCTCTAGTGCGGCTGTACGATCTCACGAGAATTTGATTGCACAAGGGTAGCGATGGCTATCGGTGGCGTGGAAGCAGATCTAGGAGGGTAGACGGTGGCGGTAGGGCGCGGTGGACGATATGGTCGTAGGAGCAGCGCCGGCAAGGTGTACGATGGCGGGGATGAAGCGAGAGGACGGGATGCAAGGATCCCGGTCCGAAGCCGTGGATGAGAGAGGTCGATCTCTTGTAATGGACGGCGGCGTCGGGGTATCAGCTCCGGCATGGTGGAGGAGGACGGCGGTAGATGGGGTGGCGGACGGCGGTGGACGGAGGAGGGTGGGGTGGACAGGGTGTTTTGGCGCCCACGGAGTATGAATGGGGAAAAGGGAGGTGGAGAGGAAGGGGGAACCATGTATTCAGGGCGCGCTTGTCTCAAATGCGAGGAAATTTACAAACTTAGCCCCTGTTTCAAATTTCTACTACATCACAACAACATTAGACGGTTGGGGATAGGACGGTAATGTCGCATACACCGAATATTTGTCGATGAGAGTTTGTTTTTGGCGCCCACCGTGTATGAATATGAATCGGGGAGGGAGTCGATTTCGGCCGAGGACACACTGTGTTTTGGCGCCCACAGTGTATGAATCCGGGTGAGAGGCGGTTACGTCACGTTTGGGTGAAATTACAAACCTACCTCTATCAAAACCTATAGAAATCCAACAGATAGGCTTTGCGTGGCAGGGATAGGCAGTAGTGATTTCCATCTTGCAGATTTTGGTTTTGGGCGGTTACTGCGACTTTCCCCGCTTCGTTCAAATTTTGCAGAGTGCACGTTTACCGTGCCAACTCAATTCGAATCCCATTTGTATTCTATTTTTTCAAGGGATCCATTTTCAATTGGAATTACATTCTATATACATCATTTTTATATATACTTTCAAAGGCACAACAAAGAATTCTGCTCCTTTATATGTATAATATGATTTACAAATACAACGATCTCGAAATCTTAAGGTTGAACTCGAAATTTTTTAACCAAATTATGTTCTACTAAAATGTATGGATCAGTAATATCTACATATTAAATAACATAGATGTGCATGAATTCATATGAGTATGCATGTTTGATAGATCAATTTTGGTTCGAGTATGGATTACATGTATCATCATCTCGAATTCAAATATCGGAATCCCTTTTTTGTTCACTCCTTTCACGCCCATCTCTCTCGCATGCATGCTCCTTCAGGTAGCTATCACTCTCTTTTCTCCAGCTCACCCGCATGCTCACTTCATGTTTCTCCTATCCTTACAAACATGGTCTCTCGACGTCTCCCTTGAGAAGTGTCACACTCTCCCTATCATTATACATTACACGGTTTTCATTATCTCTCACATCTCTACTGTTCTCTGGTATCACTCGGTACCTAAGCTTTCTTTTTCACCGCCACACACACACAGTCTCCACTCGTCTTTCACTTTGTCCTTCTCTCTATGGGATTCCCTCACACACCCTATATGTCTCTACATTTGACTCATACCACTAAAATTACTCTCTCTCTCTCTCTCTCAGAGACAGAACATTTGTTGCGGTCTCCTTTTCGACTCCTTCCCAGACTGACATTATTCATTTGTTTACAGATCAGACAACCCCGACTACCGTCTCCTCTCTATCTCACACACACACAACTCCTGCTTCCACTCCCCTTCCCGACTACCGTCTCTCTCTCTCACACACACAAAACTCTCGCCGCACTCGACTCGTATTTCTCTCACAAACATTTATCGACTAGCTAGCCTCTAGATAGGTTTATACACCCGCACACTCGTGCTTCCACCATCGCATACATGTCTCTCTCCCGCTCCTTGTATCTATGTATATTTTTCATCCCTTCTTGAGACACGCCCTCTCGATCGTGCACACACACACTATCACCTCATTTTAAGCTGATACCTATCGCACGCACACTCCTTGTGTCTTTGTCACACATGCACTCTGTCCTCCTCCACTCTCCCTCTCTCTCACACACACATGGGCTTTTTGCAACAACTAGCAAGATGCCCATGCGTTGCATGGAACATAAGGATGCATTTCTTTGAGTATTTTATCTTGTGGGGCAAAAGGATGAACGAGGGAAGGCCTTATTTGCAAATGTGGAGAGGGTGTGGGTATCTTTTAGCAGAATTGCCATAGTTTCCTTCCTATTCGTCAGATATAGATCGGACGGCCTATATTGCAGGATGGCAGACACACGATCATCACCGACAATGCTTTTTATAAGAGTAGGGATAAAAAATAGAATTGGTGATGATGGTGGGCCTGCCATCCTCAAGAATGTAGGTCGTCCGGTTTATATCTGACGGATAGGAAGGAAAATATGGCAATTTACCCGCACTCTTCACCACAATTGCAGATAAGGCATTCCCTCGTTCATCCTTTTCTCCCACAAGAACTTGATGTTCCGTGCAACGCACGTGCATCTTGCTAGTATGAGCAGAAATTAGACATATACCACTTCGAATCTTGAAACCAACAACATTCCTCCCTTATCTCATCAAAACTGCCAAAGGAATATATTTTGAGTGAAACATAACATATTTTTTAGTGATATACGTATTTCAAAACTATACTTTTTTTCTATCAAATCGGTGAATATGTATTAATCTACTTTGTCATGTGGCAACACATTGGCACATTGCTAGTAGTACGTGGTGGGGCACCTTTGTAGGAATAGTCAGCTCGCGTGATAATTTGATACATAGGAGTTGATGGTCGGGACCACAGGTGAACGACTTGGAGCGCGGTGGCTCGCAAGTTGCCACAGATCGAGTAGCCATGTTTAAAATATCATTTTTAGCGGGGTTAAGAGTTCTTATTTTCAATGGCGCATTATAAGTAGTAAGTAGTTTTTAGAACGACTGGTATGGAACGAAAATGGAATTCATAGTAATACGTACCTCCTTGGCGTATGGTTGTATGTTTTTTTGCGATGGAGGTTTATGGGTTTATGTTGCGAGATGTTGAACCTGGTAGTTCTAGGGCAAATACTACGGTTTAGATTTAGATGCTGGTTTTCAGTAATGAAAATCGGAAGGGGAAACCCTTCTTTGATTAAAAAAAACTACTACCTCCATTCTGGTTTACTAGTCCCCATCGTACTTTGGGTCAAAGTTTGTCCACGAATTTTACTTGTAAAATGTGAATGGAAAACGAGATTTTGTTATACCCTAACAAAAAAGGACTGGAGGGAGTGATTGCTCTGACACGGACGCGACCTCTCATAGCGCAGGCATTGAACCGGCGCTGTAACACCCCTAGTCTCATGCTACAGTAATCCCCTGTTAATGGTGCCAAGTCACCATGATTATTGAGCTATTTATCACTTGATGAAAAATCAAAATCAAATTCAAATTATGAGTGAAATTCAAAATTTCTCAAACATGCAAACTAAAATGTTCATTAAATAGAAAATAATTCATAACTAATTATCATCAGAAGAAACAACATCACCTAAATTCATTATCTGACTCAAACAACATGAAACAACATCAAAACAGGAGTTTAAAGTGCCATATCATTTATTAAAGATTCAAATGAAATCATTTTTGGCTCCAATCATTTTTTGGCGGTGGTAAATATTGCACTATAATTGTTGAGCTAAGTCACATATTTTACAAAACTATAATGGTGACTAAGCAATTTGCAAAACATGACTTAAATCAAAAAAAAAGGAAAGAAGGGGTGGGAGAGCCCGTGGCCTCCTCGTTGGCTTCGGCCCATCCCACCTAGGCCGGCCCACCTAACCCGCCCGAGCCAGCCCAACCCCCCTCGCACCGGTCTCTCCCCCCGCCCTGTTCCTTGGTCTTAGACCGCAACAGGGGCGTCGCCGCCGAACCCCTACCGGCCATGCCGCTATAGGCGCCGCGGGGAGGATAAGGACGCCAGCGTCGACCCCCTCGAGCTCCTCCCGATCTCATCCACTCGCCCACTCGTCCCATGCCATCTCCTCTCCGCCCCCCCCCATGAGATCCCTTCTCCCGTACGCGTCCATGGCCTCACCACTGAGCTGACCGTGGCCACCGTCGTCCCCAAGCCGCGCCATCGTGCCAGAAAGGACCGTCGCCAGCCGCTACGACCTCCAGTGCCCCTTAACCGAGACGGGAGTCACCGCAACGTCCCCTCCACCGTCGTCTTCCACCTCCGAACGCGCCGGAGATTGCCGTCGATTCCAACTCGCTACTGCGCTCCCGTTCCCCCCACGGGCCTTTCGTGAGCCGCTCGGTGAGCTCCGCCCTTCCTCTGCCCGCCCTTGCTCTGTTTCGGCGACATAGCAAGCTATGCGCGATCTTGCCGCCTTTTGTCGTGCCATTGCCCATTGTCGAGCTCACTACCACCTGGCAGGCCTGGCCCCATCGGCCGAGCTCACCAACGCGCTTGTGGCCTCGAGTAGTCTTCATAGGAGTTGTGCGTCGTTCGTTTTGTCGCCGCATTCGTCGCTCGCGAGCTCGTCGTGCTTCCGGTCCCCGCCACTCTCGCCGCCGGCGATGTTCCGGCCATCCCCGAGTCCAACCGGTAGAGCAATCGCGCGCGGGACGTCGAGCCGCGTCTAACGCGCCTAGCCACGCGTCTGGAGACCCATAGTAGCGCGAATCCGAGTTTCGCCGGCGTTCGGCCGCCGCGAAAAGCCTCGCCGGAGCAGTTCTAGCACCGCCCGCCGACGTGGCACGACCAGGCCCACCTCCGAGTCACTAACATCGGGCCCCACGGGCCCCGTTGACTGGGTTGACCTAGTCAACATGCTGACTGGGCAGCCCAGTGTCATTGACATGCAGGCCCCATAGTTTTTATGTTAATTAAAACATTTTTATAACTAAATTTAATTAGTTAATCTTATTAGTCACTGACATGTGGGGCCCAACTGCTAATTAACCCCTGTTCAATTAAAATAACCCACTGTTTGCCCCCTCTCTATGACATGTGGGACCCACTTGTCAGTTTGACCAGTCAGCGGGTCTGTTGACCTGTTGATGTCATGCTACACTCTGCTGGCATCATAAATCATTTCTGTTAATATAAATAATTCTAGAATATGTTTTAAACTTGCAAAAATCATAGTAATTAAACCGCAACTCCGATGAAAATGTTTTATATATGGACGTTGCTCAGAAAAATCCAATGAATCTGGATGCGCGGTCCGTTTACCTGTCAGATGCCTCTAACTATCTGAACATGGAACTTTCCCCCTCCGGTCATCTGTCTGACACAGGTCCGGAACCGGGAAAACTTTCCTGGATGTTGTTCCCCGTTAGCGGTACCGTGTAGCACTACGTTAGAACACATCTAGCATCGCTTGTTGTCATGTTATGCTTATGTTTGCATGTATTTATTGTTTCTTCCCCCTCTTCTCTCGTTAGACACCGAGACCGACACCGCTGCTACCCAGTACGGCTACAGTGTTGACGACCACTCCTTGCCAGAGCAACCAGGCAAGCCCGCCCCCTCCCCTTTTGATCATCCCAATATCGCCCATTCCATTCTCTCATGCTTGCATTAGATTTTGCTACTGTTATTTATTGCTCCTATTCTGATGCATAGCCTGATTTTTTAACCTGCTGTTCTACCTTACCCGCTTATCCTAAACTGCTTAGTATAGGTTGGTTAGAGATCCATCAGTGACCCCCACTTTGTCCCGACTGCCCTGCTGGATTATCAGTAGATCCGATCAACAGGACCAAAGACCAGGCCCCGACACCGCACATCAATTCCCCTTAGTTGCTCTTCACTACTGGGTTACTATCGAGTACTGAGGGTGAGACCTCATCAGTACTTCTGATGCTAACCCTGTCGTGTACCTATTCGGTCGTGGTCATCGAGGGTGATTTCCTCATTGACCACTTCCGATACGACTCTGTTGTGCAACCCCTCAAGTGTGGACCTCGAGGGTGAAACCTCTTATGTTCACCTTGATGATTACGTCGAGTGGAATTCACTTGGGTGATTCCTCGGGTTTTCCCCTTGATGTTTAGACACACAGTTACTATGATTACTATGACTTTACACTGAACCATGTTACTAAAGACGGGTCGACCCTGAGGGGTACCCGCGCGAGCTTAATTGCGAGTGATGTGGAGTCGGGTTGACCTGGAGGGTGCCCGCGAGATAATTACGAGGCGTGGCCGGGCATTCCTAGCCCTTGCCGCAAGTCCTCGAGATGGGTCAACGGGGTCACATCTTTCGTGAGTCTCTGCTTGTTACCGCGCATTCCTAATCCACTATGATTTGGATATTTGATCCGAGGGGCCTCTGGTCTGATAGCACTGACCATCACGTGGACATAGTATGGGCGTTCTGCGCCGTATACATCAGCCGAAGCTTAATAGACGTCAGCGACTGAGCGGCACGTGCCGGGTTGGACTGGTAAGCTCCTACCTTTTTAAGGAGGTAGCTAGGTCTGCTCACCGGCCGCCCACGCAACGTGCAGGAGTTCCCGGGGCGATGGCCCATGACCCCTGGGGGCATAGGTTTAGTCCGGCGTGCTGACCTCTCTATTAAGCCTAGGTGGGGTTGCGGCATATTGTTTGGCCGAGGCCGGGCATGACCCAGGAAAGTGTGTCCGGCCGGAGTTAATCGAGCGTGTTGGGTAAGTTGGTGCACCCCTGCAGGGAAGAAAACATCTATCGATAGCCTGTCCTACGGTAACGAACACTTGGAGTTGTATCCCGATCGATTCAATTAGAACTGGATACTTGTGATGAGAATTGGATGGTGATGAGAACTGGATGGTGATGAGAACTGGATGGTGATGATAACTGGATAGTATAGCTCTGGGATTTCTTTCTCGCAGGGAGTCGAGAAAGGATCTCCGGCCGAGGTTGATAACACTACTACTACTACTTTACTTTATGCTACTCTACTCCCTCCTGTTTGCTGCAAGATGGTGGTTTCTAGAAGATGCTAGTCTTTGATAGGACTAGGCCTTCTCTCTATTCTGGCATTTCTGCAGCCCAATCCACATATACAGCCTCCCTTTGAGAATGTTGCATATGTAGTGTAGATCCTTGCTTGTGAGTACTTTGGATGAGTACTCACGGTTGCTTTGCTACCCCTTTTCCCCCTTTCTTCTTCTTTCCAGTTGATGCAAACAGATGGTGGAGCCCAGGAGCCAGATGCCACCGCCGATGCATACTACTATGTGGAGACTGCCGACGACCAGGAGTAGTTAGAAGGCTCCCAGGCAGGAGGCCTTGCCTTTTCGATCGTTGTTGCTTTTGTGCTAGCATTCTTAAGGCAAACTTGTTTAACTCATGTCTGTACTCAGATATTGTTGCTTCCGCTGACTCTCGTGTATTCGAGCTTATGTATTCGAGCCCTCGAGGCCCCTGGCTTTTAATATGTATTATTAATTTGTGTCTAGAGTTGTGTTGTGATATCTTCCCGTGAGTCCTTGATCTTGATCATACTCATTTGCGTGTATGATTAGTGTATGATTGAATCGAGGGCGTCACAAGTTGGTATCAGAGCCGACTGCCTGTAGGTAGCCCCCTTTCCAACTCCTTGGCCGAAGTTGAGTCTAGAAACCGAAAATCGTTTTACTAACTTGGCTGTGTGGCTTACGGGCCCATGTCGCCAATTGGGTGGTATTATGATCTTTTATTACTTGTCTATACTCTGGGACTTTGATCTCTCGTCTATTCAGGTTAAAGATTTTACTAACTCTGACATTAGGTTCTCGTACCCACTTCCACCCGGAGAACCCCAACATTTCTGATGATCGCTTGCTTGGCCAAAAGATTCTGCAGATACTCTTCGATGTTTTCCCGAGACCCTTGTGCCCTTCGCCGTTGCAATTCCCTACCACCGGTAAATCCCCATGGATTGCTACATACACTTGCCGTCCGTACCTTCATTTCCAATTGCTCTTGTTACTACAAGATACCCTGAAATACTTTGCGATTTCCCGAGAATCCTTTGCGCCTGCTGCCTTGCAGATCCTTTTCCGCCTGAATACCCCTATGAATAATTCCACACACTTATTGGGGATTCGTTCATCCCCAATTGATAAAATGTCTGACAAAATTCTTTGAATGCAATTCAATCTCCCGAAGATCCTCTACAGCCTAGTGCTCCCGAAAGTCTTGCCTGCCCGCATTATGGTTAAATCCATATGTGCGACAATATTCATTAACATCCTTTGGCATTGTCATCCTGAGCCTATTGATTCAATATGTTGCGTTGCTCACAATCATCAGTCGAACCCTGAAATTTGACCTTCCTGCTCATACGTCATTCTGGACTTGAGTTGGATCTCGGCCAATCATGTTGTAATTTATTGTCCACCTAGTTCCCTTCAACTTGGACGCCGAATTATTCAGCTGTTTCTATAATCTGATGCCTCTTTGCATTCTTTCCTTCTTTTGATCGAGTACTGATACTCACATCAGATCCATTGAGGACCGCTGAATCCTTGTTGGATTTTATCTGGCAACGCCCTTCATATTCAATAACCTTTTGGAGTCTTCCTCAGATACATAAAGCCTTTGGTAAATGGTATCCTCTGCCTTCTCAACCATGCTATGCCTTCGAGCTTGTGTTATTTTACTCGTGGAGTTTGTGGTATATGTTCCCAAGATGCCCCTATGGGTTGAACCTATGCCTTCCTTAATCCATGTGAACCCGAGAATTTTCACAAGTCATACTCTTCTGGTGTTTTGCCAGATAACATTTTAACACTACAACTTCATCAAAAGCGAGAAGTAAATGAAATGATATGCATTGAAGAAGTGGGAGTCGACCTTGAACTTTGTTTTCATACCCATGGACACGATGTAGATCTTATCATGAAAGCTTCTCTTAAAATTAATTACCCCCTTGGTATGAGATCATCCTATATCTAGGATTTGATCCTTTGCAACCGTGGTTCTGACCATGATTGTTTCCCTTTGATTCCATTTCTCGGACAAGTTAAAGCACTTGTCTTCTGTAGATAAATGCATCTTCGCTATCTCTATTTTGATCTTCCATGGGGTATTACCCTCTGGTATCTCGAGAATAACAAAGAATCGTGTTGCTTCCTACGAGTCTTCATCTGATATTGCTTCTCATCGATTTCAGATTTCCCTTGGTTTTGAGTTGTTAGTCACTCAAGAACGCCGATAAGTGAATCGATTCCATACTCCGATACTATAACTCTATGTAATTTATGTTGCTTACGAGTTTAATAGTCCTTCAAGTCATTCCTAGCCTGAAAGGCTATATTATTATCGTGCTAAATTTTAACTGTGCTACCTGGTCCTCCTTCCCGGAGCACAATTTTTGATGATGAGCTAAGCTTACGTCGATCTTCCGCATCTTATCATTTCACCTCGAACAACAAGTTTGACTTCGAGCTTGTGTCGAATCCGTGGTTCTCATAGCCTTTCACTTCGTCCTTCCTTTTCTACTCGATGGCATCTTCATAGAGTCTCGACAAAATTTGTCGTGATCACCGTCAACACTTTGGCTTCTTCAGAGATGTCAACTGAATTCATGGCCAGAAATACCATCCCTGTCCCTCGATGATTTGTGATACGATCGTGACATCTTGACTTTCTGCCAACACAGACCTGGTTGTACTTGGTTATTCCTTACGTTCTGAGACAAACTTGGAATTGTTTCTCGATATCTCTTGAGATCTTTAAACCCAATCTTTACTTGACACCATACCGTTGCCGCGTCGAGCCATAACTATGGTATTCCGAATATCAACAAGGAAATCCGAAGCATAATACAACATGTTTCTCGTTCAAGTACCCTCACACCATTGTATGGGTGATATCATGATTCTTCCCTCGCCCCCTTTATGTAAATTATTTTGAACTTGTTGTCATATCATGTATATCCTGCCCCGCTTCCCCTCGGGAAGGATATACTCCCAATTCTTGTGTGTAAACACATTTTCCTTTCCAATGTTATGATTAATCTAATGATCACCTTTTCTTTTCCATTGTTTTGTTTAACCTTTCTGGTGGTTTATGAGATCTAAGCAGTAACAGTTCCCTGCTTATCAAAACACCTCGGTGTACAATTTGTCAGTAAGACCTTGTTATTATTACTGTTGACATTCCAGTAACCACCAATGGACGAGAACTTTGCCTATTGGTCCGCCTCGTTTAACGAGCAGGAAAATAGTTCTCTCCGTCCCTCGCCCTTGGTACCAATGTTGTTGACAACATAACTGACAGTCTATCATCTGACATGCCTTGCTATCGTCCCCATTTCTACTTTTAACACATGGTGGGCTCATAAACCACAGTTCCACAGGATCGAAACCTGACTCTCCAGTATATCTTTGATTCCGAAATATTCTTGCATTTGGCTTCGTATCATGTCACAAGCCACCTTTTGAGAGATGATTTGTTCCCGATGCTCTGAACCCCTTTCTCACACTCTGTTCAGGTATCAATCGTTTGCCCATTCACTTGAAACTTCCTATTATACCTTCATACTTTGCTCTCGATGTTTATTAAGTGCCAACTCGAGAAATACTTCTGCCTCATTCTCTCAATTGCTTACCAGATAATTAACCCTATAAGGGTTAGTTCTCCTGAAGTAACTCTTTACTTCCCCACTTAAATCCCGGGATGAGATTTCTTGTAGTGGAGGAGATTTGTAACACCCCCAGTGTCATGCTACAGTAATCCCCTGTTAATGGTGCCAAGTCACCATGATTATTGAGCTGTTTATCACTTGATGAAAAATCAAAGTCAAATTCAAATTCAAATTATGAGTGAAATTCCAAATTTCTCAAACATATAAACTAAAATGTTCATTAAATAGAAAATAATTCATAACTAATTATCATCAGAAAAACAACATCACCTGAATTCATTATGTGACTCAAACAACATGAAACAACATCAAAACAGGAATTTAAAGTGCCATATCATTTATTAAAAATTCAAATGAAATCATTTTTGGCTCCAATCATTTTTTGGCGGTGGTAAATATTGCACTATAATTGTTGAGCTAAGTCACATATTTTACAATGACTAAGCAATTTTCAAAACAGGATTTAAATCAAAAAAAGGAAAGAAGGGGTGGGAGAGCCCCTGGCCTCCCCGTTGGCTTCGGCCCATCCCACCTGGGCCAGCCTACCTAACCCGTCTGAGCCAACCCAACCCCCTCGCACCGGTCTCTCCCCCCGCCCTATTCCTCGGTCTCAGATCGCAATAGGGGCGTCGCTGCCGAACCCACCTCGCCGGCCACGCTGCTACTGGCGCCGTGGGGAGGATAAGGACGCCAGCATCGACCCCCTCGAGCTCCCCCCGATCTCATCCACTCGCCCACTCGTCCCCATGTCGTCTCCTCTCCACCCCCACCAGATCCCTTCTCCCGTACGCGTCCATGGCCTCACCACCGAGCTGACCGCGGCCACCGTCATCCCCAAGCCGGACCACCGTGCCAGGAAGGACCATCGCCAGCCGCTACGACCTCCAGTGCCCCTTAACCGAGACGGGAGCCACCGCAGCGTCCCCTCCCCCGTCGTCTTCCACCTCCGGACGCACCGGAGATTGCCGTCGATTCCGACTCGCCGCAGCGCTCCCGTTCCCCCCCCCCACGGGCCTTTCGTGAGCCGCTCGGTTATCTCCGCCCTTCCTCTCCCTGCCCTTGCTCCGTTTCCACGCCGTTGCAAGCTATGCGCAATGCGCCGCCTTTGCCGTGCCATTGCTCGCTGTCGAGCTCTCTACCGTCCCGGTCCGCCGAGCTCACCAACGTGCTTGTGGCCTCGAGTAGTCTTCATAGGAGTTGTGCGTCGTTTGTTTTGTCGCTGCATTCGTCGCTCGCGAGCTTGCCGTGCTTCCGGTCCCCGCCACTCTCGCCGCTGGCGATGTTCCGGCCATCCACGAGTCCAACCGGTAGAGCCATCGCGCGCGGGATGTCGAGCCTTGTCGAACGCGCCTAGCCACGCGTCCGGAGACCCATCATAGCGCGAATCCGAGGCTCGCCAGCGTTCGGCCGCCATGAAAAGCCTCGCCGGACCTGTTCCAGCGCCGCCCGCCGACGTGGCACGACCAGGCCCACCTCTGAGTCACTGACGTCCGGCCCCACGGGCCCTATTGACTGGGTTGACCCAGTCAACGTGCTGACTGGGCAGCCCAGTGTCATTGACATGCGGGGCCCATAGTTTTTATGTTAATTAAAACATTATATAACTAAAATTAATTAGTTAATCTTATTAGTCACTTACATGTGGGGCCCAACTGCTAATTAACCCCTGTTCAATTAAAATAACCCACTGTTAGCCCCCTCTCTATGACATGTGGGACCCACTTGTCAGTTTGACCCGATCGGTGGAGTGCATTGACCTCTTGATGTCATTCTCGACACTCTGTCAAGGCGTCATAAATCATTTACATTAATATAAATAATTCCAGAATATGTTTTAAACTTGCAAAAATCATAGTAATTAAACCGCAAGTCCGATGAAAATGTTTTATATATGAAATTGCTCAGAAAAATCCAACGAATCTGGATGTGCGGTCCGTTTACCTGTCAGATGCCTCTAACTATCTGAACATGGAACTTTCCCCCTCCGGTCATCTGTCTGACACAGGTCCGGAACCGGGAAAACTTTCCCGGATGTTGTTCCCCGTTAGCGGTATCGTGTAGCACTGCTTTAGAACACCTCTAGCATCGCTTGTTGTCATATTATGCTTATGTTTGCATGTATTTATTGTTTCGTCCCCCTCTTCTCTCGTTAGACACCGACACCGACGCCGCTGCTACCCAGTACGACTACAGTGTTGATGACCCCTCCTTGCCAGAGCAACCAGGCAAGCCCCCCCTTTTGATTATCCCGATATCGCCCATTCCATTCTCTCATGCTTGCATTAGATTTTGCTACAGTTATTTATTGCTCCTATTCTGATGCATAGCCTGCTTTTGTAACCTGCTGTTGTACCTTACCTGCTTATCCTAAACTGCTTAATATAGGTTGGTTAGAGATCCATCAGTGACCCCCACTTTGTCCCGACTACCCTGTTGGATTATCAGAAGACCCAATCAACGGGATCGAAGACCAGGCCCCGACACCGCACATCACTTCCCCTTAGTTGCTCGACACTACCGGGTTACTATCGAGTACCGAGGGTGAGACCTCATCAGTACTTCTGATGTTAACCCTGTAGTGTAGCTATTCGGTCATGGTCATCGAGGGTGATTTCCTCTTTAACAACTTCCGATACGACTCGGTCGTGCAACCCCTCAAGTGTGGACCTCGAGGGTGAATCCTCTTACGTTCACCTTGATGATTACATCGAGTGGAATTCACCGACGGTGATTCCTCGGGTTATCCCCTTGATGTTTAGACACACAGTTACTATGATTACTATGAATTTACACTGAACCATGTTACTAAAGATGGGTCGACCCTGAGGGGTACCCACGCGAGCTTAATTGCGAGTGATGTGGAGTCGGGTTGACCTGGAGGGTGCCCGCGAGATAAGTACGAGGCCTGTCCGGGCATTCCTAGACCTTGCCGCAAGTCCTTGAGACGGGGCAACGGGGTCACATCTTTCGTGAGTCTCTGCTTGTTACCGCGCGTTCCTAATCCACTACGATTTGGATATTTGATCCGAGGGGCCTCTGGCCTGATAGCACTAACCATCACGTGGGCATAGTATGGGCGTTCTGCGTCGTATACATCAGCCGAAGTTTAATAGACGTCAGCGACTGAGCAGCGCACGCCGGGTTGGACTGGTAAGCTCCTACCTTTTCAAGGAGGTAGGTAGGTCTGCTCACCGGCCGCCCATGCAACGTGTAGGTGTTCCCAGGGCGATAGCCCATGACCCCTAGGGGCATAGGTTTAGTCCGGCGTGCTAACCTCTCTATTAAGCATAGGTCGGGTTGCGGCATGACCTAGGAAAGTGTGTCCGGTCGGAGTTAATCGAGTGTGGTGGGTAAGTTGGTGCAACCCTGCAGGGAAGAAAACATTTATCGATAGCCTGTCCTACGGTATCAGACACTTGGAGTTGTATCCCGATCGATACAACTAGAACTGGATACTTGTGATGAGAATTGGATGGTGCTGAGAACTGGATGGTGATGATAACTAGATAGTATGGCTCTGGGATTTCTTTCTCGCAGGGAGTCGAGAAAGGATCTCCGGCCGAGGTTGATAACACTAATACTACTTTACTTTATGCTACTCTACTCCCACCTGATTGCTGCAAGATGGTGGTTTCGTAAGATGCTAGTCTTCGATAGGACTAGGCCTTCTCTCTATTCTGGCATTTCTGCGGCCCAGTCCACATATATAGCCTCCCTTTGATAATGTTGCATATGTAGTGTAGATCCTTGCTTGCGAGTACTTTGGATGAGCACTCACAGTTGCTTTGCTACCCCTTTTCCCCCTTTCTTCTTCTTTTCGGTTGATGCAAACAGATGGTGGAGCCCAGGAGCCAGATGCCACCGCTGATGCATACTACTACGTGGAGACCGCCGACGACCAGGAGTAGTTAGAAGGCTCCCAGGCAGGAGGCCTTGCCTTTTCAATCGTTGTTGCTTTTGTGCTAGCCTTCTTAAGGCAAACTTGTTTAACTCATGTCTGTACTCAGATATTGTTGCTTCCACTGACTCTCGTGTATTCGAGCTTATGTATTCGAGCCCTCGAGGCCCCTGGCTTGTAATATAAAGCTTGTATTAGTTTAATTTGTATCTAGAGTTGTGTTGTGATATCTTACCATGAGTCCTTGATCTTGATCAGACACATTTGCGTGTATGATTAGTGTACGATTGAATCGAGGGCGTCACTGCCAGCCGCCAAGAGGGCCGCACTACGGCAGTTCGACCGAGCACGCCTCGCCGCGTGCAACCAGCTTAATACTGCCCTGCATGCCTTCATTGAATCCGCGTGTGTGCCGGCAACACGTCCTTCCGCGAGCCGGCAGGCATTTTAGAACACAAAAAATGACAAAAATATAATTAATTTACGCATGGTCTTGACTTGTTGTGCTCGCACTGGTAGCAGGAACTTGTAGAGGATTTTCTTTATTTATAACTCTCCTCACATTTTTTTTGGCTTTGAAGTGAATCATGGTTGTGGACATTATGTATGAATGTGCAGATATCTGTGAACATGAGTTTGATGTGGAAGTAGAACTTGGAATGTCGGGCTTGCTCGTGAACTATACCATGTCCAATGCTTCGTCTGTTATTGTTTGGAAAGTAATTGTTGTTATTACATGACCCGAAAAAAACATTTTGTGCCACATGAATAGATGCACAGACATCACAACAGGCATGCTGACTGGATAAACATTTGAACCTAGCTATTATGAAGGAAATTTTGTATTGACAACAGTTTTAGGTAGCAGGAGACGCCTAAATTGCTCTGTCTCTGCTAGCTTATTTCTGGCTTCTTCCATCTCTTCTTTGGCTTGGGTGAAGAGAGCATCTGATTGCTCTTTTCGCTTCTTCAGGAACTCATCTACATTCTCAAGGGCTGCTGCACGCTTTGTTTCAGCCTTTACTAATGCCACGAGGACATGAACAGCTGACGACTCCACCTGGCTTGTGTGTAATTCAGCATCATCTGGGAATTTGCACCTTGTGTCTAATCCGGATCTTTAGGAATCGGCACCTTGTGTGTAATCCAGCCTCATTTTGGAAACATGATCTCGAGGTTGACCATACTTCCCTCCTCGCAGGAACTGCATCCTGACATGAAGTTACTTCTTTTTTAGATCAATACTCAGAGCAACCTAGATCCATTTAGTAGAAGCTAGATAAACAGAACTTGGAGAAGTGAATTCAAAAGCAAAAATAAAATAAAAATAGACTACAAGGTGAGAACACCCACTTCCTACATCAAGCTAAAAACGAAAGCATTAGGACGATTAAGACTCTTCTTATTACACATCGAAGAACACCACGCCTAAGAGAAACAGAAACTACAACATATACACATCAAAGAACACGAGGCTAAGCGAAAGTAATTGAAAGGGTGTTACTTACCAAAGCTCGTTTTACAGGTTCGGTGCAGCTCCTCTTTAACTTGCCATGCTCCTTGAAGATGTCTCGAATATCCCGTGTTTGGTCTTCATTGCTCCTCTGCATGTTTGCACTCGTGGTTCTAAAATCTCAACATGGCAAGAAAAATATACTACTAGTAATACTCGCGCATCTTGTGGGCAACATTAAAGCACTCGTCTGCCATGTTAGTTCTAAAAACATTTCCATCATTTCCACACTACTGGTTGCAGATGAAAAACCTACCCAAGCACAGTGCGATACAGGAGCGACGCACAATTACAAGCTGATATTCTGTTGGACAATGGAGGCTATAACCAATTACTTTTACGGGAACAATAACACCCAAGAAATTTAAAGGGTAGGTATGAACAAAATTGGAACTGCACATGTACTGCTAAGTGATTCAATACACACATTACCAATCGAGGAGGAGAACGATGGTCGAGGCGGCCTCTGTGAGTCATGGTCGGCAACGGAGTCGGTTCATTGTCCACGACGGTGGTACTTACGCTTGGCCTCGGTTTTACGGGAAGCAGATCCGAGGCCGTGGAAGACGATGCCGGGAAGAGGCTCCGTGTAAACGGCGACGGTGGACCGGCTCTAGTGGGCATACTGAGGTCGTCGATGAGGCGGATCTTGACTGCGGTGGACGAGTGCGCCCGATGTAAAGGGAGGAGCACGAAGGCTGCGGTGCCGTGGAGAAGTCTATTTTGCGGTGGGGATAGAAAATGGGGAGTATTCAGGTGTACTACTCTGGGTGCCGGGGTGAGGTTGGCTGGGTAGAGTGAACCTGAAGTTACGAAAACAGCCCCCTACAAAGCGTCATCCATAGGCCTGTTTCGAAGGCTATGATGGTAAGTTCCCACTCCTCGAATCAGGGTCGCGGGAGATTTTCCCACCGACCTCAAAATTTTGTGACACTGGACTCCCCGTGTGGCGTGTTGAGTGATTCGGCTAAGCAACTAGCGAGTAGTAGTAGTAAACTCTGCATATTAGGTTTGGCCGAAGTCAAACTTCCTAAAGTTTGACCAAGTTTATAGAAAAATATAAACATTTACCATAACAAATATGTAGGATGTGAAAGTACATTCAATAATGAATCTAATGGTATTTATTTGTTATTGTATATGTTAATATTGTTTGTTATAAGCTTTCTCAGAGTTTACAAAACTTGACTTTGACCAATGCTAATACGTGGACTTAAATAAAAACGGAGGGAATACACATTTGTTTTCTTAGTTTGTAGTGGACTAATCATTTGTTGAAATTATGAAATAAATATATTACGCTATTGACTTCGAATGTAATGGTCTATACAATTCAATAGTTACAATCATTGTTGAATCCCAAGATGTATACACTACAAAAAAAAGACACATCCGTGACATTTTGGGCCGAACGAAAAAATTTCTGTCATACATATGACACTTCTATGACGATAATGTTGACAAAACCCAGTATCATCATAGATGTGGTGGGCTCCTACTTCTGTGAAAAAAATCATGACAGAAAATGGGCTTTTCGTCCTAGGCGGGCCGAAGACGCAGCTGCATGACATTCTTTGGGTCGTCCATGACGAAAAAAACCATGGTAGAAGCGAGGTCGAGGAAAATTTCAGGGAGTTCCCGGTTACGGTGGGAGGTCGGGGGCCGAGCGATGAGCGTTTCTCTCGTACACGTACGCGCGTGTGTGCGAGGCGTTGGCTCTAACTGAACCCGAGCGAGGCGTTGGGCTCTAACTGAACTCGATCAATTGCATTGCAGGCTACACGTTACTGAACCCGAGCGATCGATCGATGGCTGTTAACTGAACCCGATCGAGCGATTCCTTCGCCATCGCTGCTAATCAAGCCGATCGATGCTACCTGGATGAACAAGTGAGCTTTGCAGGGGGTTGGATGAACAGCTTCGCTGGGGGTGGATGAACAGGACCCGTGGTGTTGCCTCTGGATGAACAGTACCCCGATCGATCGAGCTGGTTGGGGCTGGATGAACAGGACCCCGTGGAGGGCTGGATGAATAGGACCACCCCGTGGAGGGCAGGATGAACAGTAGATGGTGGAGGGCAGGATGAACAGTAGCCCGTGGAGGGATAGTTGAACAGGATCCCGTGGAGAGGGCTGGTTGAACAGTAGCCGGTGGAGTAGCGCGCGGTGGATGCTGGATGAACAGTCGCAGGTGGAGGCTGGAGGAGGTCGACGGTGGATGAACAGTAGCTCGTGGAGGCTGGAGGGGGTCCACGGTGGAGATGAACAGTAACCCGTGGAGTCCCGTTTTGCGGTACACCACACCCCACCCGATGAACAGGACCCCCGTTTCGACCATAGCGCTCCAACACAAGTCCGTTTCGTCCGTTTTGCGGTACGCCACACCCCTGCCGATTAACAGGACCCCCGTTTCGACGGTAGGAGGTCCGTTTCCTCCGTTTTGCGGTACGCCAGACCCCTGCCGATCAACAGGACCCCGTTCCGAATGTAGGAGGTCCGTTTCCTCCGTTGTGCAGTACGCCAGGCCTCGTTTCCATCGCCTGTTCCGTCCAAGACTTCCCGATGAACACGACAACGCATTCCGTTCCGACCCAGCCGGTTGGCTGCCACGCGTTCCGTTGCCTCCCGATGAACACGACGCATTCCGTTGCCTCCCCATGAACACAACGCATTCCGTTGCCTCCCCATGAACACGGCGACGACGACACTGTTTCTCCGTTCCGACCCAGCCATGTACACGAGCCCTGGCCGTACGTATGCGCGAGTAGGGGTTCGAGACCCCGCCCGTATGTACACATACGTGGCCGTATTTTCTTTCTTGCACCCTGGCCGCTGTACGTACGTGTACATGCTACGTGCGCACCTCTACTATGACACGTGCGTGCCTCTACATTCACCAATATATATGTAGGTACACGTTCGCGACAAGAATGACAACGCTACGTACGCTTCGACCAGGTGGGTCCCGACTGTCAGGCACTTCCTTGCATGCGAAGATGATGCTGGTGGGTCCCAGTAGTCAGGGGCAAAATACGGTGGCCCGTTCGGTGGGTCCCTGCTGTCAGGTGGAGGAATAATTATTTTGCATGTAATAAGGAGGCACTTCCTTGCTGCGGCCGTGGACCCGGTATCGGCCTCTCCACGTCACAAATTCCATGTTCGATGGAAGCTGTTCCTTGACCACGTTGACCACGCCGCGCCGAGAGCACCAGGGCGGTGGATGACGGTGAGGCCTAGGAAGGGGCCGACGCGGAGCCGGGGAAGACGCGGCAGTGGATGCCCACGCGTAGAGGAGTACGAGGGTTCAATGGTTCGTTGTGGTGTGAGGCTGCCATCGCCGCAGAATAACAGGGGGTGTGAGTGAGTAGAGGGATGGCCTGGCCAGCGGTGGGAGTAGTAAGGGGCGGTGAGGCCTCCGCCGCATCGCAGCCGGCCAGGAGAGGCAGGAGCACGAGGCACGACCGGCACTGGTTTGGGCGGCTGGAGCAAGAAGACCAGAGGTTGAAGAAGCACTACGGCCATTGGATGGACATCGTACGATCACTAGAGCTAGAATCATGCATATTGACTAAGTTGACAAAGCCCTCCGTCCCCGTCAACTTAGTAGGCCCACAAGTCAGCCTTCCACTATACTGGGTCCCAGCTAATGTGGGAGTATTCATTTTTTGTGTAATAAGGAGGCACTTCCTTGCGTGCGAAGATATAGCTGGTGGGTCCGAGCTGTCGCCGGGCGGTAACGTTTTTTCATGAAATACAGAGGCCCTTTCGGTGGGTCCCTGATGTCAGGTGGAGGAATCATTATTTTGCGCGTAATAAGGAGGCATTTCCTTGCGTGCTGCCATGGACCCAGCTGTCGGCCTCTCCACGTAAAGTCCACTTCAGATGCATGTCATTCGTTGACCATGTTGACCAGGCCGCGCCGAGAGCACCAGGGTGGTGGACGATGGCGAGGCCTAGGAAGTGAACAACATGGAGGCAGGGAAGACTCGACAGCTGTTTCCCATGCGGAGGGGAGTACGACTGTACGAGGGTTTACTGGTTTGTCTGCCGTCGCCGGAGAATAACAGCAGGTGTGGGTGAGTAGAGGGATGGCTAGGCCAGCGATGGGAGTACGGTGGGGCGGTGAGGCCTGCGTGGCAGCACAGCCGGCCGCAGGAGGAGGGAGCAGGCAGTCCCGCCGGTGCTTGAGCATTTGGAGCAGGAAGAGCAGAGATTGAAGAAGACGACGGCCGTTGGATGGCCATCCAACGATCCTTTGCCAGGCCAACCTTTTTCTAGGAAAGCCTCAAATCCGTGGAAAACAGCATACAGCCCATCTGCCATTATTTCTAATAATTTACAGCCCATTTGCTAATTATTAAGGTTTTTTTGGGGCCCATATTCTTTTTGTTAGCATTACAGCCCATATTATGGCCACGGTTAATAAATTATACGAAATTTTGCATATTTCGGTGCGGTCCGAACTGTTTTTAATCCCGAAATTTTGACTCACATTCAAATTGATTTTAAAAATAAATGTATATCAATATAAAATCCAACAAATTCTCCATGCATAAAAATTAATGTAATTTAAAATCTCGAAATGAAAAAAATATATTTGAAACTAATTGCCGGTTTGATGTGTTTTAAAAATGTACAACCCATTTCTCATTACTGATGGGTCATTTTCTCGGCTAGCCGAATGAAGCTCTCCTCGTCTTCAAAGATTTGCAGCCCAACAGGCCTGACAAAGCTACTTACTTGGCAAATCACAAAAAAACTGGGCTGTGGCCATGGACCCAGCTGTCAGCCTCTCCACGTAGAGTACTCTTCCGATGGAAGTCGTTCGTTGACCACATTGACCACGCCGCGCCGAGAGCACCAAAGCGGTGGACGACGGCGAGGCCTACTAAGGGGACGACGCGGAGACGGCGAAGACGCCGTAGTGGATGCCCACACGGAGAGGAGTATGAGGGTTCACTGGTTCGGCTGCGGTGTGAGGCTGCCGTCGCCGCAGAATAACAGGGGGTGTGGGTGAGTAGAGGGATACCCTGGGCCAGCGGTGGGAGTAGTAGGGGGCGGTGAGGCCTCCGCGGCATCATAGCCGGCCACGAGAGGCAGGAGCACGCGGCACGACCGGCGCTGCTTTGGGCGGCTGGAGCAAGAAGACCAGAGGTTGAAGAAGCACTATGGCCGTTGGATGGACATCGTACGGTCACTGGAGCTAGAATCGTTCATATTGACTAAGTTGACAAAGCCCTCCGTCCTCGTCAACTTAGTAGGCCCACAACTCAGCCTCCCACCATGGTGGATCCCAGCTAGCAGGGGAGTATTCATTTTTCTATGCGTAATAAGGAGGCACTTCCGGTGGGTCCGAAATGACAATGGGGGGACGTTTTTTCAAATACGATGGTCCGTCCGGTGGGTCCCAGAGTCGTGGGCAAATGTTTTTTCATGAAATACGGTGGCCCGTCCGGTGGGTCCAGATGGTCGAGGAAATGTTTTTCCGTGAAATACTAGTGGCCCATCCGGTGGGTCCCTGCTGTCTGGTGGACGAGTAATTATTTTGCGCTTAATAAGGAGGCACTTCCTTGCGGCTGCCGTGGACCCAGCTGTCAGCCTCTCCACGTACAGTACTCTTCCGATGGAAGTCGGTCGTTGACCACATTGACCACGCCGCACCGAGAGCACCACGGCGGTGGACGAAGGCGAGGCCTAGGAAGGGGACGATGCGGAGCCGGGGAAGACACAGCAGTGGATGCCCACGGGGAGAGGAGTACGAGAGTTCACTGGTTCGGCTGCGGTGTGAGGCTGTCGTCGCCGCAGAATAACAGGGGGAGTGGGTGAGTGGAGGGATGGCCTGGCCAGCGGTGGGAGTAGTATGGGGATGGTGAGGCCTCCGCGGCAGCACAGCCGGCCACGGGAGGCAGGAGCATGTGGCACGACAGGCGCTGCTTTGGGCGGCTGGGGCAAGAAGACCAGAGGTTGAAGAAACACTACGGCTGTTGGATGGACATCGTTGACCACACCACGCCGAGAGCACCAGGGCGGTGGACGACGGCGAGGCCTACGAAAGGAACGACACGAAGCCGGGGAAGACACGGCTGTGGCTGCCCACACGATGGAGAGTACGAGGGTTGACTGGTTCGGCTGCCGTCGCCGGAAAATAACAGGAGGTGTGGGTGAGTAGAGGGATAGACAGGCCAGGGATGTGAGTATGATGGGGCCGTGAGGCCTTCCCGGCAGCACTGCCGGTCACGGGAGGCGGGAGCAGGCGGTTCCGACGGCGCTGGTTTGGGCGGCTGGGGCAGGAAGATCAGAGACTGAAAAAGCATGATTGTCGTTAGATTGACATCTAACGGTCGACCGGTAGAGTCGATTGTTGACTAAGTTTCTTTTTGAGAAACCTTGTGTACGCATGAACTTAGTAGGCCCACAAGTCAGCCTCCAAATATGTGGCGCAGACAACATAAAGCCCATTTGCTATTTTTATAATTTGCAGCCCATTTGGTAATTCTTAAGTAATTTATTACAGCCCATTTTCTGCCCGGACCACGGTCAAAAAGTTCAACCTTATTTTGCATATTTCGGTGGAGTCCGAACTGTTGTAATCCCGAAATGATAAACATTTTTAAGAACTTATTGATTTGCCAAAAAAATCGTTTTGTTTTTGTAAGCAAGTAAGGCGTGGGACAATTTAGTTGGTTTAAGGGAAAACCAGTGGTAAAAAAATCAACACTGGGTGGGAAAAAACAACAAAAATAAAGATGTAAATATGAAAAGGGAATTTTATGTGTTTTCAATATAATGATATGTGTATATGAACTAGTAAAACTATAGGTATAGATTAGAAAATGGATGTAGGACATGCGTTTCAAGAGGAAAATAGAATTGGGTTGTGTGTTTGATTTAGTAAAAAAACTGCATGCGGATGTTGTAAGACAAAATATAACTAACGCTGGCGGGCCAGAGGCCAGTAGATACCTGCTAGATCTTTGTGCCTCGTTGTCGTCATGGGCTGGGCCTGTTAAAAACAAAACCAACCCTGGGCAATCTACAACCCAGTTGAAACTTGCTCGACCTGAAAAAACAATATACGTGCTCAATAAACGAGAGAATTCTGCAAGTACAGACTAATAACTGGGATGCAGCATGGATATTGTTTTTTTATCATGATAATAAGTGCATGCACTTGTTTCGAAAAAACTGGAGAACTGGGAATTCGAACGGCGGGTGCTTATGCTACCCATCAAATAAAAATCAGGTGCCTGAAAATTCGTTTTGAAACAAGTGATTCAGCTTTATATCCACATCGACCCTCGGCGTGATGGTTGGAAGCAAATGCAAGTTCATACCAAAAGATCGTTAACAACAATACCAACTTGCGGAAGACAAGGTAGTACAACAACCAATACCAAACTAACTTATAATTTTTTTACTCCTGGCACTAGTGTTCGTCTAGTAGAAAATCTTGCAGAGGACCAGCTCCTGATCCTTCTCTTGCTCCAGGTCCCCGAGGTGGTACTGGTGCATCACCCAGTTGGTCCTCTGCTGGTCGAAGTTCTTGTTGGTGTGCAGCACCAGAACCTTTTTTGCTGCCCGTCTGCCGGCCGTTGACCATCACCAGCAAGGTATTGCCGGTCTTGTGCCACATCGCGTGCATGCCACACTCTGACTGTATCTTGCGACACGTCCACTTTCCCCTTTTGAACGCCCTGGAATTGCGCTGGAAGAAATGCTTCCTTAGGCCACTCAGTGTGATACCTGCAGTATTGTGGAATACAGGTTTTAGTGTACCTAGTTGGCATTTTCATAACATCTTTGGCATGTTGCAGTCACTTACTTTTTATTAACTGTCAAATTGTAATTGCTTCACTAGGTCTGCGTCTAAAAAGAAAAATAGAGCTATAAACAAAGGAATATGTTTGTGCAAGTAGACGGCCGATCGGTGTCTTACCTGGAAGTTTCTCAGGTTGGGTGTAGCATATGTCGTGCTCGCTGTCGATGGTTGGTATGAACAAATCGATGAGAGAGTGAAATCTCACGTTGTCAGCACTCACTTTGGCCTCAAGTTGCTCGATCAGCTCCTGATCCGTGGGATCGAACTTGATGCTAGCCGGCAGCACCGGCCAATCCTTCTTCGACTTGCATCGATAATTCCAGTTATATGGTACTCAATGTATGATCAATCGACTGTTTTAAGTGAATGATGATAGATTTCGACAAATAAGTGGTACTCCAAATCTGAAGTCCATAATACCCGAACACGCCGCCGGGGTTCTTGTGTCACCTCACCCGCAGCGTGTTGTCACGTCAATTCAATGTGTGGACATGATGAATAATTTGACCGACGTATACTAGTAATGCTACTGTACTACTTACTAGTCGTATTTAGTGTCACAATTTATACATAGGTTTAACTAACAAGTACGCACTTGAAGCCTAACTGATATATATCCATCATCATTATCAGTACATCCTACGCAGGTGAGTTAGGATGCACTTGATCCCAGGAAGGTATCTATCCTTCAAACCAGAGGAGTGTTTCAAACTAACAACAATACATAATATCCAACAAAAGAGGGTCGTGCTACAGCAGCGAATACATGGCTCGGTCTAGATATCGTACGAATCAAGTTGTGCATATTTGTTGTTGGCATGAACCACATCGCCGCATGTCGCGTTTGCAAAAGCCATCCATCGCATGGAAGCTTGATGCCTTTCACACACTGAAGATTATCTGGCAACAAGCTGTGTCGACGAATCTCTGGATATGGTGATTCATGAAACCCATGGTATGATGTGTAAACACAGCCCCCCTCGTGAATGGAAGTTGCATAGCACAGTAATCATCGCCGGTGATATGATCGATGATTGGTTGGATGATCGGATAATTGAGCCCGAGGAACAAGGAGTGGTTGCCGAGGCTGTAAACCCACCTCCAGTTGAATACGCCTGGCCCAACGGAGCTGGGATCTTTCTCAAACACGAAGCAGCCATAGCCATCAATGTAACGAACGATCCACGAATTGTACTGCATGTGGTTTGATGTAATCGTTTGGTCAATTTGGTACTTGCGAATGAGCATCAAATGACCGCCGTCGGCTGAACGAGCGATAAACCACCACCCATCGGCTGGTATGATTCCAGGTCCTGGAATCATGAAGGCCAGCGCATTTGCGTCCGCTGCAACAATTCAAATTGGAGACCAAAAGGACAAAAATAAACAATCATGTTCAGAGTATGTGTGGAATTAAGATTATTATAACAATGACACATATCATAGACAGAGAATTGCAATGCCGTGGTCATAATCATACCCCAAGTTAAAAAAAAGCCAATCGCTTTCATATTCTAGCAATATGTCATGGTTCAAACATCATGTAACAATGAGAGGAAAACAACTATGACAGCGCCTACTCATATTCTACCATAGCACTTACTACTACTGTTCTCATATCAACTCTAAGCAATAACATGCGTTGTTATAAAAATCTTGTAAACGAGAGTAACATATAGCAATCATGATGTTATGTATTCTAACAATCATTAGATGCCAATTGTTCTCATATCAACTCTAACAATAACATGTGTGTTCATAAAAATCTAGGAAATGAGAGGAACATATAACAATGATGTGGTTATAGACATGCTATGCATTCTAAATTTGTAACAAATGAACAGGCAGTCATATTCATAAGGTAAAGATGAGATGAGATAGAACAAGTACACGACGATGGATTCCACTAGTATAGGTAGCCATCTGTGCCTCGACCGCATAAACGATGCCATCATGCACTATAGCATCAGACAGAAATGTTTCCTCAACAGGATTGATGATGAGCCATAACCATGTATGGCGACCGGATTCCAGATAGACTAATCCCTTGTTGAACAAGGCAATGAGCTTGTAATCCATGTAGTCTTCTGATGGTGTGGGCACTTCGCAGATTACAACTTTCTGCAAACAGAGGTCAAGCCAAAAGCTTGACGCGTCTCGTTCGTAGTAGGCAGGAGTGTCCGGTGGGCCGCGAGGTTCGATGGCGGCGATATCCAACGATGGAAGGGTGATCTCTCGCTGGGTGTAGATATCCACGAGATGCCATGGACTACTGGTGTCGTGGATGAGGACGATCCAGTTGGCCTTCATGCCCGCCCAGTAGTGGTCGCGCATGAAGGATAGGTGGACGGGTAGTGGTAGCATGTCGAGGGGCACCACCGCAACCTCCGTAGGATCGTCAAGTCGGTGTCTGGGCCACCTGTGAGGATCGGGCATCAGCAAGCAGGGTGTCTTGAAAAGAGCCGGCCGGTTGCAGACGAGTAGACGGTACAAAGACACCGAGCATGCGGCCAGACGGACGGTGCTGAGTAGGTCCATACGACTACAGATCTGCTCCAAGAGAACATCAGGGAGGGAATTCCAATCGCGGCTCTGCGTGTCAGTCGGTTCTGCCATTGGGGTTTTCGGTGCCTGCGAGCCAGCGGGGAAGTGGATTCGGGCGGGCGAGCGAAGAAGCTTCTCCTCGTGTGGACGAGCAGTGAGCCGGGGGATATGGTACGCGCGAGCTACCAAGGAAGATAGCGCGGGCGAGCGAGCAGTGAGCGGGGGGAAATGGTGTGCGGCCGACGATGGGGAAGAGAGGAGGAAGAAGAAGAGAGGAGGAGGAAGAGTGGAAGACTGGGAAGAAAGTGCATTCAATCTCAAATCTACTAGTACTACTACCAGGATATACCATCCTTCGGAGTGTAAATAGTTACACTGATGACATGTGGGTCTACCACAATAGGACCCATATGTCAGTTAATGGAGGACAGAGGTGCGAAGGCGTATTTGCGGACGCGTGCTCTACTGGCAAACATGATGGCAGTATTGCGTAAGGTTGATTTAGTAACACCAACACGCTGGTTCAGCTTATTAATTACGTGTCCCATGTGCTGCAGCGTGTATTGTCACTTCACTGCGAAGACTAGTTGAATAGTTCTCTCTGACCGAGATGGGGAATAATGGATCGCGAGGACTTCCTTTCTACAGTATCCCTATGCCTCTATGCTCACTTCACTCATTCTGCTCCGTACCTAGTCACTTGTTGAAATTTGTAGAAAGACAAATACTCCGTATTTGGGAACAGAGGGAGGCTTTTACTCCGTAATATTTGGGAACAGAGGGAGTATCACCATATGGAGGGAACAGAGGAAGCTTCAAATATCAACATGTCAATGGGAGGGAGTAAGCCCCATGCATGCATGCATGCATGCAACATGCAACACTCACACGTACACATGGACGCACGCAACACTCACGCACCCATGCGGCACACAGCACACGACGCAACACACACGCCCACGCTCAAGTGCTCAACCTACTCCCTATGTCCGTGAAAGACTGTACATTTAGAGATTTACACATTGACCAGGGCATAATTAACGCCCAAAAGTAGCAGACTTATGTGTGCATGCGACCATTTGAGATAAGAAGATTAAATGAAGGCCGTTGCATGCTGTAATTAAGGATAGACATGTAGCCTATACCTACAACACAAGTTGGTGCATTAGTCAATCAATATCGATCTAGATTAAAGGCTAAATGCATTAGAAGTGTAGATGTACATCTTGTAGTACACTCTTTGTTGGAAGACAGAGGGAGGACACGTGCATGCACTCACATACACAACCAGGGCGGTTCGCGCGCAAGGGTTGGACTCGTGTCACGCCTGCGTAAAGTTTTGTTTAACTGATTTCTTTGCTCGCCAACCGGCTGTGGGACCCAAAACCAGGTGACAATTTAACCAGTCAACAAAGTGTCACGTCGACTATGTGGCCGGTCAGTAGGGTGCAATACGGTGCTCTATGATGAGCTAGTGATTGCATAATCGCCGCAAAACTATATATAGTGACCGTAAAGAGTGTACTGTCACATACGTTGACCGCCAGTGTATTTTTCTCGTTTCAAATTAAGCCATATTAATCGGAAAGGACGCAGTATGGACTACACGATGCAACACACATGCTCACGCTCAACCTACAACCTACTCCCTACTAGTACTGCTTTGATGTGTCCCGTCAACTCACCGAACGAGGAGAAGCTTGCTTACTACGCCGCTCCCTCGCCCATGCGCGCGTTGGTTCGCAGGACGAGGAGAGGGTTTTGACTACAGCGCCCTCTCCCTCTCCCTCTCCCTCTCCCACGCCCTCGCCCTCGTGGTGGACGTGCAGCAGTTCAATCGGTGTCAGATTGCCAGAAGCATATTGTACTGTAGTATCATCATTGTTGGACCTTCCGAAGAGGCGAAGAGCCAAGTGCAAGGTTCACACTAGTACGAACTGTTGAACCTCCTGAAGAGGCAAAGAGCCAAGCGCAAGGTTTTATAGGAGTTGTCATCCTAGTAGGAGTGTACTAGTACAACTATAGCGAACGATGCTACTGTATGATGCCGCCACGTCACGTATATCCAAAGTTGTGCCACCTTTTTTCTCAAAGAGCGTGTTGGAGCCCGTGCAACAACCACACAAGTTGCACGTACACATAACACATTTACTAGTAATAAATTCTAAAGGACAAATGCCAGTATGCCACACAAGTTCATCTCCAACTCATGTGATAAATTTGTGCACGACTAGTCTACATATATTCACAGCGCTACCGTTCACAATTACCGTACTCCACTTACACGTTATAGATGGGCTACATGTCCTCCTCCGTGATCCAATCCTGTGTGTTCTTCATGGATGGCACGATCCATAGCGGTGGGCAACGGAATCATTGTCGCAGCTTTCTAGTCCGGTTCCACACGATGGAGACTCATCCAAGCTGAAACGGCATAAATCGTGGATAGCGTGTCCCAAAGATGTCGCTCATCCGCGGTGCGCCGAAGACACAACCATGCTTCATGAACGGCAGGCCTTCCGTGTCGTGCACGGAAGGTGGCATCCGCTTCACAATGGGGCAGCTGTCCCCGATGAAAAGCGAGTACTCTCCAAGACTGTTCCTCGGCACCCTCGTAGCATCACGGGGGTCGAATTCGGCGCCGTTCATCTGGTACACGCGGCATCCCAGATCTGGACGTATGGTGACGTACATAGTCAAGGTCCATGCATAATAATGTTGTGCTCAAATGTGGCAGTCAGTAATACTGTGTAGCAAATAGTACTACTCCGGTATAGGGGAAGTAGAATAACCGGCTTATTATATATAGCCACTCTTGGCTACATGGATGAGATAGTAAGACATGGAAAAACAAAAATGGTGGCAGCTAGTGTGTTCAAGTCTTCAAGGGCCTAGCTAGCTATATGCGTCCTCCAAGGTAAAAAGTGCTCCTACTAGTACTACAAAGTATACTACTAGTACAACAATGAAAGAGAAGGCGAGAGGGTTAAAAAAATGGAATACCTGGGTAGATGGTGACGGTCCGATCGTGGTAGATTGTGTGACCATGTTGCACATCAGTGGTACCATGGGTAACGACTGCTAAGATAGTTGATCCCAATATGCCAAAGTCAGCTACAAGGTTCCAGGTTAGACCGAATCGCGGATGCAAATGCACATCCAGGATCGGTGACTTATTTTGATCGGGGGATGACTGGTCCCTGCAAAATAATGGAGCACCGTTAGGGATGCAAATGATGGTCTGTGCATTCCGTTTGTAATCTCCCGTACCGTAGGATGTCAACCAGATGAAACAAGTCCCCTGGCTTGTCACCGCGAACATGCGGCCTAGATGGCGCACGGCGTCTTCGAACGTGTAGGGGTACAAATCTGCCGCCGCCAACATGCGCCAGCCTCTTCCGTTACTGCCTCCTGCATTGATTGCAATCCTTATATCGAACACTGCGATGAGATAGTAATCATCGTAGCCGCGTTGCTTTGTCAGCGGGTCCGCAATTGCTATCTTCTTCAATCTCATGTAGGCATCATCATACGTATTCTTGCCCAGCCAGTCTGGAAGGCCGATCCAAATGGTGGAGAAGGGGTCTACCGGAACGGCCGCACTGCTGTGGAAGTTGTGCAAAATCATGGTGGTATCTGGCCGGAGGTATGCAAGCCAATCTTCGTTGGCACCGACCCAGACCTATATATAAGACGGTGGGCAGTGCAGAAATTATGGGATGGAAATGGAATAACTAAGTACTACATGATCAAACTCCATTACTGACCTGCTCATCGGACAAATTCCGACTACCTCTCAACGTCATCAACTCTAGCGGAGTCAACGTGCAACCATGGCCAGAGAGCGGTGGACTGTTCGAAGAATTGTCCCATAGAAGAACCTTCTCCTTGAGGACGCATGGAAGACCAACAAGCATGGCCTTTTCCCAAGCCTGTTTAAGCAGCGTCTTGAAAAAGTTGGTGCAGGAAGCACCGAGTCTTGCGGCGGTGAGGATGTCGGAGTGGCGTGCGATTTCGCCCAGAGAATCTTCGTCCAAGGACTCCCAGCCCCGACGAGGAGGAGAACCGCCTGGCGAATCCATGGGAGCAGCGACGAACTGCCTTCTCTTCGGGGGCAGGGGAACTGGCGAGGAGGAGATAAGAGCATAGTAACCGTAGGGCCTCGTCCCTTCCAACTGTAGATCGTTCCTCAGCGAAGGGGTGAGGCTATTATTTACTACTCTAAATAATAGCACTAGTAAATAATAACACTAGTAAGAAATCTTTGGCACTAGGTAGTAGTTTTTGGTACCATGGAGTACTAGTACTAGCATTATGGAACGTTATTGGATTGCATTATAATGTAAATAATAGCACTAGTAAGAAATTTTTGGCACTAGGTAGTAGTTTTTGGCGTGGATTAAGAAATTTTGGGTATGTTTTTGCCATTTTTTGTAGACGCCAACTAGTGTCAAAAAACGTTATACATTATGTGACGGAGGAGTACGTACTCGTACTGTAGCAGTACTAGTACTACTTTTCTCAACTAGTAGTGCAATGTACTGTACTTTTAGTCTAGTCTAGTATAGTGCACCAGCTTTGAACTCTTGAATCTCAAGGCCCAGGAGCTACAGTTGGAAGTGGAGAGTACTACTGTTCTCTAGAGCCATCGCTGTACTATCAATGCAGGGGAAGTACACCTGCGTAGTGGCCTAGTGGGTACTCTCGGTGCTCTATTCAGCTGCTCCTCTCACGTAGCTGGCCTACTCAGCTCCTCTCACGCACACACTAGCAGCCTGTTTATCGGACGTTTATCAAGCGAGAACATTTGAGTTATTTGATACAGGGAGACTAGGCTTTTCGCTTCCATTTGTGGAGGTGTAATGGATCTCGTCGAACTTTGTTAGTAGTTCCTTCTTTATGAATGAGATGAAGCAAACCTTTTGCCTCCGTTTCAAAAAAACACGTTAATAGGAATTTCTTTTATAGTAGAGCCGATAATGGAGTGAAGTCCATGCATGCAACACCACAAGCTATAGAGTAATAGTACAACACTTTATGTACAGAGCCATATTGCACAGTTCCCAATGGCCCGCCAGGCTTTTCCGGCTCCTTGGGCTTAATTGGGAGGCGATACTTTAAATATGCTACTAGCTGGAAGCTGCAAGCGAGGTGCGGCTAGGGCGAAACCTGTAAGCACGGGATCTTTGGGAAGGAAAACCCGTTCACGTGGCTAGGCTGTCCAAAGGCACCCAGATTAGGGGCAACACGTCCATTTGACTTCAAAACTCAAACTACCCGTGTAAAATATTGGCTCGCAGCGAAGTGTAGTAGTACTATTTAAAAAAAAGGCCGCCGTGCGTCCGGCCGGGATCGAACCCACAAAACGAGGCATACACTCCCGCGACCACTAGTAGTACTCGTTGGAGTACAACGCAACCTAGAATCGCCTTTTATCGCTAGTAGTACGTACATTGTTCCTTACAAGAAACCCCTAAGAGCATGGTTAATAGTATAGCCAGCAGCTGGCTATAAGCCAGTGCCATGTCATCTACATCCCATCTTATAGCCAACATGTAGTAGTAGTTTATTTCTTATAGCCCGCTGACTCGGCTCTATTGTACTTGCTCTAATAATGCAAGAAACCACTAAAATGCCAAGAAACTACTACCACTTGCATACATGGCAGACTTAAGATAAGACTACCTTATCAACCATTGTACATGCTCTTACCAACAAAATCCTTGAGTGACCTCCTACCTCCGGCCCATCCACCTAGTCATCCTCGGCCATGGGACGCAGCTACCGCCGCCAGCAAAAGGCAAGGTCAAAACCGCCGGCGGTGCGGAGCCCATGTTGCGGCAGCCCGGATGCCAGCTCCATCCGGCGCTCACGGCCGCTAGCTAGACAAGATAGCTCCGTCCAGCTGCTTGTCTACAAGGTTTGCTAGCTAGATTGGCACGGCAGCGCAGCGGGCTTTCTCGCGCGCGTCGTGCTAAGGCCAGCCATCTGGCTCGAGCGAAGGCCAGCGCGGCGGCTTGCTCGCTCGTGAGTCACGCTCGGGCCAGCCTGCCAACCCATGTGGAGGCCAGCACGGTGTCCAGCCCGTCCCGTGGAGCGGCGGCCAACTCGCTCATCACCGGTGCCACCGACGAACACGCATCAGTACTGTTTGAAGTAATATTCAGGAAAAATAATGATTTGAGGGGGAATAGTAGGATAGAAGGTCAGATGTGGGTCCCTCGTGTCATCGGTCAAACAAAATGTGTTGCTTTAAGCTGCCTCGTCAGCACGGACATGTGGGCCAACCCTGTCATAAATGAGTTTAAATGAACCTAATCGGTAGGAGTACTAGGTAGTTTTTGGTGTGGATTAAGAAATTTTGGGTATGTTTTTGCTATTTTTTGTACAATAGATTCTTCCTAGGGCTGGTTGAAAGTGGTAGTTTTTTGGAATATACTCTACATATTGTAAGTAGGAGTGAAAGTTAAGCTTTGGAAGCCAATAAGCAAGGCTAGTTACATAGTGCATATGTGTACATGATTGAAAGTAAATATCAACCATGAGTGACTAATACTTGATGGAAAACTCAAACTATGGAATACTAGGAAAAGAAATGCATGGTTGGAAATACTAGCAATGTTCATGTCCGCTGTAACTAATCATAATTAGAATAATACTTATTCACAAACTTGGTACAAAACACTCTAATTTTGATATACATATGTCACTATAGATATATTATGTTTCAATTAGAATATATTCCTTGGGCTGTTTTGGTGAGGTCAGGGAGGGATGTGGTTGGTTTTAAGATACTAATTATGGGTTTCTCTGCAAATTGGTAGACAAGTTGGATGTTGGTGAGAAAAGGCAACAACTTACCTCACAATCGTTAGATGTAGATCTAATGGTCAGAAACGATGATGGCGTATACACCAAAGATCACCAACTTAGTCTTGTGTAGGAGTACTAGCAAGATCCGTGCATTGCACGGAACATCAAGATGCATTTTTTTATAAAACACTTGTTGTCATTGACCCTTGCGGGAGTAATCCCATGTGTAAAAACTAATGATATCCCGAGAAATATGAGATAAGGTGAAGAGGAGTGGGGTGTGGTGGTGGTTGGTGGTCGGACTGAGCGGAGGCATGGGGATTGACAACGCCGGCAGCGGCCACCAGGCCAGTTTGTTCCAAAGGCTTCCTTTCTTAATTTCTCAACAATGAGGTTTGTTGGAGATAAGGATGAACGAGGGAAGGCCTTGTCTGCGAATGTGGAGAGGGGTGCGGGTATCTTTTAGTTTAATTTCCATCCGTAAGATATAGATCGGACGGTCTATATTGCAAGATGGCACACGTACCATCATCACCAACTTAGTTTTTTATAAGAGAAGAAATTTAAGTATGGAGATACAAACGTATTATCGATACTTGCTTCCGTAAACTAGCATGTACATTCTATTCAACGCCTCGGCATGTGGGGCCTTAGCACAATGACTTCTCGACTGTGTAAAACGAAGATTTTCCCGTCGCCGACAAGGAGGGGGTGACGGCGGGGCGCTTTTTGGCTTGCTCTAGTCCTAGTAGTCATACTAGGTAGTCTAAGCACGTGTAGATTTATTCTTTTTCACGTCTCGTGTTCGCTGTACTGCCATGATGTTGATGAATAGACGGTAAGTTATTCACAGGGAAACCCTTGTTGAGCGTGTTTGCGAGAGAGAGAGAGAGAGACAGTGTGCGTGTGTGATATGTTAGAGACTCAGGCAATGGTAACAGATTCTTTGTGTCTATGTGTGTGGAGGATAGAGAGAGACATGTACATGGGTCTTTGTGTTGTGTAACGTGGAGACACATATACATAATTAGAGAGTGAGTGTGTGAGATACACATGCGGACATGAGGAGAGATGAGGATCCGTAAATGGGTGTTTGTGCGTGTTCCATGTGTGTTTGTGCACGCGTTTGTGTGTGAGAGGGAGAGAGTGAATGTGGAGTAGAGAGACCACTGATGATGTAAACCTAGTATAAGGGAAAGGGGGAATGGTGTGACATGTGTATTAGCGAGATAGCACGGGTGCGGGCGGGGGGAGCAGACTATTTGGAAGAGACGTCGAGTGTGTGTGTGGGAGAGGGGTGTGAGAGCGAGAGAAAGAGAGAGCTAGCATCGGAGAGAGAGAGAGAGAGAGAGAGAGAGAGAGAGAGATAGAGAGAGAGAGAGAGGAAGAGAGGGGGCGAGAGGGTTCGTTTGTGTCCATAAATGGCGTATAGATAGGGAGACAATGTTGATGTTGTCCGAAATTGGCCTATGAACGGAGACGCAAGGGAAGCGAGTCATATAATGTGTGTGATAGGGACTTCATGAGAGATCTAGAATTGATGGTGTAGAGAACAATGTGCGAAATCGAGAACGATTATACATTAGGGAGCTATGCAAAGAGTCACGAAATATATGTATACACGGAAGGAGCTGGGGCGGGTCCGCATGTGGGAGAGATAGAAAGAGGAGAGTGGTGCACAAGGAGATAAAGTGTGCTTGTTTGCAGTGGGGGTGGTGTGTGAGGTGAGTGCGCGAGAACCACATAACTAGGGAGATAGATGTTTGGGGGCGGCGTTTTGTGTGTATGGGAAATATACACTCTACATAGTGCGTGTGCTTGGGTAAGAGAGATAGCGGGAGACCTAGAGAGTGAGGGAAGAGATGTGTGCATGCCCGAGAGACAAAGTGATAGAGACCTATGTTGGGGTCCGGACTTTACAAGAGAGAGGGGTGTTAATGTGCTCGTGTGTTGGTGTTTGGGGGCGAGCCCGACTTCTCTATGTGTGGGAATGTGGTGGGGGGGTTGACTTCAGATAAAGAGTGAGGTGTCTATATTTGAGGGACTTTAGCGTCATTGAGATATTGTGCGCTCATGGTTGATCAATTTGTTTCACAGTTTGTACTATGAGATAATGACACTTTTGAACATGCGTGATATACCTTGATGTACCAGAATTACAAACCTAAGATTGGAAATTTGGAATTCGACTCCATCATTAGCTTTTGTAATTCATTTAAACGGAGGTACATTTTTTAAGCCGGGATTTCGTGATTTCAAATTTATATATCAAACATAGAGATATACACATACGGGCATGTTCAAACTTTATAATCATCCACTTTATTCATACACATACACATTTTTGCTTTTGTCATCATATTTAGGATAAAAACATTTGGAATTTCATTTGAATTGGACCGTATGATGGTATTTGCTTGTAGTAGCTCAATGATCCATATTTGAATTGAATGGAAAATCTAAGTTTCGAGTTGGAGACATTTATTTTCAAAATTTGCACATTTTTTTGCGTGCAAAACAAACAAATTGTCGGCCATGATATCATAGCCGGCCGTACGAGAGCAGGATGCTTATAATTTTAGGCGCAAAAAGCTTTCAAACTTCCCGCTCACGTCGAAATATCACGCCCCCGAAAGTTTAGCCCTGCAATATTCCTGTTTTACCCCTGCCACATGAACGGAAAAGGGCTGCTTTGGTAACTCCATTGTTTTCCCCCTCTTTACCCCCAACATTCTTCCCCAGAGCCCCTCCTCTTCCCCTCCCCGACCCCCCCAACCACGGCAAGCCGCCGAATCTAGTCTTCCGCCGCAGCGGTGGAACTCACACCTCGCCGGATCTACCTTCCGCACCTTGGAACCCCCAACTGCCAACTCACCACTTCACCGAAGCCGCTTCAGCGACTGGCTTGTCCACCGCTCTAGATCTCCTTGACCACCATCATGGTCCACCGCACCGGATCTGCTTAATCGGGCGCCTCGCCCACCACATCAGTAGGCCCTTCATCGACTTCGTCCGCCCCTTCGCTGGCCCTTCGTGACAAGCCTCGCTCGTCACGCAATAGATCTGCCTCACCGAAAGCATCGTGATAACGCTACCAAGCCTTTTCGCCCATCGCAGCGGACCCGCTCCACGGACGCTATATTCAACTCCAGCGGCCTTGCTTTACCGACGCCGCAGCCTCATCAGGTTATTTCGATTTGTACTCCTTCGGTTTTTCTCTTTATCGTGCAACTGTTCACTCACCACAGGTGAGCTTTCTTGTATGTCGACAGGCGCCGCAACCGTAGCACCGGAGCTGCTTCAGCGACGGCGACAGCCGGCCCAAACTCAACCGCAACACGAGCACCATCAACGATCCTTAGCTATCAAGTATGACAACGATACCCATATGCCGCCGAGAATCAGGTACTACTAACCAACGGCCGGCGCCTACATTCACTTTCCTAGCATAAGCACCGCACCTTTGAATTTTTTCAGGGCATCATTCAGTTTTTCATGAGACGCGTTATTCTGCTTGCACCAGAGGGCCATACTTACGGCGAGGAACATGTTACATGTGCTAAATTACATACCAAAGGCACATATAGTTAATATGCTTTAGTTTTGTTCTGATGCCACTTGTTGGTTCCATCAGACTGCTTAATGTTCTCTATGCTTAATTACACATCAGCAAACTAGCATGTGGTTCCACTACTTTTTGTTCGTTTTACCCTACATTTTCTAATGCTAGCTATTACATCACTGCTCCGAGCATCTGTTAATTACTTGTTTGTGTGTTCTTTATCTTGCCAAGTTGCATGACTAATTTGATGCTTCTATTAATTATGGAGCTGCCAACCCCATCAAGCAAAATATTTGTTCTTTTGGGGCTATCACCTTGGACAAGCATAAAAATAGAGGGAAGCAGATATACTCCCTCCGATTCTGTTTACTCTGCGCATAACTCTTGACCCGCATACCAAGGAGGGCACTGGTTTAATTTTTCTGGAGTAATTTGCCAATTAATTAGGGCAGAGGCGGATGGGGCGGGGCACAAAAGGAAACCAGCGCTAGGAATCGGCAACGCGTAGACTAATATGAGAAAACTGAGAAAAAGTTATACGCAAAGTAAAAAGAATCAGAGGGAGTATTGTCATGTATGCACACACCCTTCTTTCATTAGTTTAGATGAACCATTGATGATCAATTCGGACCAGTGCTTGCGACTAAAGTTAATTTTACCTAAATAGATGGTGCATAATAGACTACAACAACTAGATTTGCAACCACGGGATGCTGACGATATCTTCAAAGAACATTGCAAAAGCAGCTAGGCTTCACAGCAACATATGGTAAGCCAGTGTGTTTTAGTACATGTGAAATGTAATGCGAGTGGGCTGCTTTCTTGGCTTGTGCCCTCAACATGTAATCCTACTGAATTACAAATAGTTCAGTTGTCTGCTTTGCTGTATTGCTTGATTCGAATGCTTATTTGTTGTTACGCTATACCTGAGTTGGCCAATATGTCAGCAGTGCCTGCTGTACTATCATAAAGAAATGCATGCCTATTTCATTTGAGTCCTTAACTTTTCCTCTCAACTTCATCACAAGACAGTCTTCGTAGTTTATATGAGGTCACACTGTTAAGTGCTTTCTCAGATTATTTCAACTGCTTAGATGCCTTGGCAACTTAAATATAGCGGTTGTACACTCCCTTTCAACTAGGGATGTCAACTGGGTCTGGTTTAATCCCGATTAAAGTCCAGTAGTGGTATGATAGTTCAAAAGAGTTTTTGTTTTTTTGAGGAAAATGAACTAGGGAGGTAGCAAAAACTAACTTGATGGGACTGGCGTATTTCGTTTATTTGCCACTTACATCCCTAGTTTCATCTTACCATTTTAATTTCTTTTCGGCTGATGCTGCTTCGAACCATTTAAATATAGTTTGCCATGCTCGGCAATAATTCGTCCGCCGTTTACCATGTAAGCTTACTGCCTGGTCATACGATAACTATCTCTTACTGATGTCCAATGAAACCTTTCAGGATGCCGTTCACACTAGGACACAATGTACAACCCCGTAATCTATTTGTGGAAGCAAAGGTCGCCATCCATGTTACCAGATGGTAGCAGTTCAGAGGCAACACCACCGGAGAGCAGTCTGAGCATATATATTATAGTGCTTGAGGCTCTACTAGAGGCAGAAAGAGATGGTGTGACTGCCATGCATGAGGTACTATTTATCTTGAGGCTGGAAATTACGGAATTAGCGGCACGCATTATGCAAGCAACCCAAGAATTGGAGGAAGTAAGAATGTTGCATTTGAAGACGGAGGAGGTCCTACTGTTTCTGCTATCTGAAGCCCAATATAATCCCGGTTCTTCTTTAGATACCTATTGAAATTTTCATTAGATTATTGTACTTGCATGTTGTGTCATGTCTCTGAATGGATTATGTTGCAAGACCCCCTATGTTGTCCATGTGTTGTAATGTTCAATTTTTAGGCAAGGTAATCCTTGGTACTTGTATGATTGACATAAGGTGAACTTTTTTTCGTGTGAGCATATTGTATTGGATGAAATAACTGTTTGACTCAGAGTGTATCCAACCTACTGAATTCGAAGATCACGACATTTCTAAATCATAATCATATATAAAGGTGGAATAAATCTTTGTTGTGGTTTTGAAGAAATAAATAACTGAACGTATAATTATCTGTGGATATTCGTAATCGAATACAAATTGGATTTGAATTTAGTTTGCCAGGTCCCAAGGAAAACGTGAATGCTAATTCTCCCAAGTTTTGAATGAAGTGGCTAAACACCCACTATAATTTGTGGGCTGCTCGAAGCAAGTGTTTGCGAGATGGAAATTATTGTCTACCCCTGACACCTAACATCCTTATCGACAGAATTTACACTGCTATCGATAGGGGTAGACTAGTAACTTCAATCAGACGTGACACGACGGCCTCTGAGCCCATTCAGACACGGTGGGCACCAAACGTGGGCGGCAAAACACATTTGATTCAAGCTCGTCCGAAAGACATGTGTCTCTTCCTCCATTTCCTCATTCATACACGGTGGGCGGAAAAACAAACTCTCCTCGTCCGAAATTGATGTGGGCTTATATTTTAAATAGGGGCAGATGTGTAACTTCCATCAGACATGACACAACCGCCCTACCTGTCATCCCCGTTCATACACCATGGGCGCCAACCGTGGGCGGCAAAACAACCTCTCCTCGCCCAAAATTGATGTAGGCTAATATTTTAAATAGGGGTAGATGTGTAACTTCCATCAGACGTGACATAACCGCCCTACCTATCAGCCCCGTTCATACACCGTGGGCGCCAACCGTGGGCCGCAAAACACCCTCTCCTTGCCCGAAATAGTTACCGGCAAATATTTGGGAGACGCGAGATAACCGTCCTATCCCCAACCGACGCGATGTCCGAAATTTTAAACGGGGGATAAGTTCGTAACTTTCCCCCATTTCAAAGAAGCACGTCCCAAAGTTTGAGATCCCCCCTCCCCTCCATTTCCCCATTCATACACCATCGGCGGCACGACAACCTCCGCACAGCGGCCAGCCTCCTCCGTCCGCCACCCCATCCTCCACCTTGCCGGAGCCGCTACCCCTACCCCATCGTCCACTACACGAGATGGACGTCTCTCATCCACGGCGCTGGACCAGGATCCTTTCATCGCCTCCTCTCGCTTCATCAGCGTCGTAGTCCACCTTGCCGTTGCCGCTCCTACGACCGCCTCGTCCACGGCAACAGGATATATCCCCCGACCCGGCCGTCTGCCGTCTAAAGTTTTCTTCCCTGCCGCCGACAACCATCGCACCCACAGCACCCTCAACATATCAGCATAGGCCTACACGGCGTCGCAAGAGAGGTGGTACTCTTCCATATGTGATTAAGTTATTGATCTCACCCGGAAAATAGATCGTAATTTGTTTACTGTACTTTTCTTGTCCGTACCAAATCGTAGTGGCTAGTTGAAAGCAAACATTGGTTGCGAAGTAGCTTTGTCCGGTTTGCACCTTTAGATCCGCCATGGCATGGGCACTATACTCGTAAAGCTTATGGTTTCCCCCCTTTATATTCACGACCATCATCGTAGGTGCTTCGTGTCGTGCTAGCACTGCTCCTCAAGACCTCAACCCAAAGCTTACGTGTTGAAATGCGAATCTTATATGATGCTCATATCACTAAAACAGAGAACGTTTAATTGGTCACCTAATGTTCCTATATTCGTTTCGAAAAGCATGTGCGCCACCCACTGGTCCAGCTAGTTCCACATTCCTGATTTTTTCTTGATGCTTAGGGTAATCCCCTTTTATCTACTCTGCTATGATCTGCCTTGGTGCTTTCTGTCGTACTAGCATTACTCCACCCTTCAAGCTAAACAACGCAACACTCAGAATTCCAAAGCTTAGTTGTTCAAATATGATTGTGATATGATACTGATATTAGTTAACCGACACATTTAATTGGTTAGCCAAAGGTCCCACTTGAGTTTCCAAATGCATGTTGCGACATATAGAGAGACATCATAATTGCATTTCTTTATCACTTGTTGACCGTACTTTCTTGTCCATACCAAATCTTAGTTGTTATTTCAAAGCAAACATCGGTTGCTAACTACCCTTTGCGCGGTTTGCAGCTTCAGATCTGCCATCCCACTGCCACGGTTAACACTGTACTCATCATGCTTATGTTTTTCCCATTTTATGATGACCACAATCAGCCTACGTGGTTCGTCTCGTAATAGCACTGCTCCACCAATCGAGCTAAACAAGCTTAGTTGTACAAATTCATATCTGATATTATTGCTGATATTAGTAAAACTGAGAGATGTTTAATTGGTTAGCTAAATGTTCCTACTTTAGTTTCGAAATGCATGTGAGCCACATATGCAGAGACCGGAAAGAATAGTATTTCTATGTGCACTCTGGTTCGTCATGGGTGGCCAACCGACATTGTATTAAAAGACTTGTAATATCTTCAATCTGCTTGCTCTTCTACTCTTCTTTAAGATGAAACTCTTCTCTTGCGGTCGACTGGTCAGGTCATTGAACATTATCAAAATGAATATGAAAATGGGCGCACGAGAGGAATATTGCGGAACGATCCACTGGCTAACAAACTTGGCATGGTGGAGGATGGCCTATCTTATTCACACATCAAGGTGCTTGCTATAACTTTGCAAAGTTGTATTGGTCGCACATATTTTGCTTCTGACCTCTTGCATTACTTCTACTTTGTTACACCATCTGCTTAGTTTAAGCATCATATATGAGTATATGCCATACCTATCCATTTTCTGTACCTATTCCATGTGTCGTCACACTATGTTTTCCAGTCAAATGTTGTTGTTTTGTAGTAGATGTCCAAAAGGAAGAGGGTGAGTGCAGATCCTCAAGGAGTACAAACTAGGTATTTTGAAAAGGTAGTGATATCAGTTAAATTAGATAGATTAGCAGCCACAGAAAACACAGGCCCAACTTTACCACACTTTACCCCTACTCCAGCGGCCAAACCCCTATTAGAACAGCTGGGAGCCTAGTGTCAGGTATTGTCTATGATATCAATTTAAAATTTGAACTCCTAAATTTCTGCTTGTGCCTTACCTTCTCTCTTGTATGAAAACTAATTTCAGATGAATCTCCTTGCTCAGAGGATCATACGATCTCAAAACAATAAGGGGCTCTGCATTGCCCTTGTCAAGACCTCTCTCCTTTTGCCTTGTAACGCTGTACTTAATTAATTGCTATTTGATTATGTATCATCGACCGCACCGAGCTTCATTATCCTCTGTTTCTTCCAATATTATTTGATCTATATTTACTCTTTGCAAAATGTAGAATAATGGCAACGCTTATAAAGAATTTTGTTTGAGGAATTTATTGAATTATCCTTCCATCAACATGGAGAAGGGCTTTGTCCAGCCCGTGTAACATGTAATGTAAGTTCATCCTTCTCAAGCCTTCAAATTTTGTTCTAGTATAGATTAGGATAGGCATCATTTCCTCCACTACTATTCGCTTTGTTGTTTACATCTGATTGGATGTTTGCAACAACTACCAGTTTCAAATTGTAGTTGTAAAAACACGTTCCTTATGCAGAACAGATCCATTTATTTGCTTATATAATTGTGAAACCTGTTACGTGTCTCCTTGTTTCTCTTTCGCACTCAGTATCTCTTACGCCAGGCAGAACTTTAGGGAAGATAGTGAGCCAAACCATCTTGAGGACAGCGAGATGACCCCAAGGTCATGTCTTCATGAAGAAAGTGAGTTGAAGCTACTCACCAGCAGGTGTGAGACAACCTCTGGGCAGTCGCTGCCTCAATCAGTTCGACTTCTTCAGTCTCAACTTAAAGCGGAAAGGCTTGCTTTAGCTCAGCTCTGACTTGAAGTCAAAGATGCAATGAAGATGTCAGAGGACTGCCGTGCACACTGTCGGTGTCAAAACCGGCGGATCTCGGGTAGGGGGTCCCGAACTGTGTGTCTAGGCGGATGGTAACATGAGACAAGGGACACGATGCTTTTACCTAGGTTCGGGCCCTCTCGATGGAGGTAAAACCCTACTCATGCTTGATTAATATTGATGATATGGGTAGTACAAGAGTAGATCTACCACGAGATCAGAGAGGCTAAACCCTAGAAGCTAGCCTATGGTATGATTGTTGTTCATCCTACGGACTAAAACCCTCTGGTTTATATAGGCACCAAAGAGGGTTAGGGTTACACAGAGTCGGTTACAATGGTAGGAGATCTACACATCTGTACCGCCAAGCTTGCCTTCCACGCCAAGGAAAGTCCCATCCCGACACGGACGAAGTCTTCAATCTTGTATCTTCATAGTCCAGAGTCCGCCAAAGGTGATAACTCGCTATCCGGACACCCCTAATCCAGACTCCTCAAGAGTCTCTCGAACCAGGCTTCAATGACGACGAGTCCGGCGCGCATATTCTCTTCAGCATTGCAAGGCGGGTTCCTCCTCCGAATACTTCATAGAAGATTTTGAACACAAGGATAGTGTCCGGCTCTGCAAAACAAGTTCCACATACCACTGTAGAGAGAATAATATTTACACAAATCTGCTGACGTATTCTGCAGCGTGACATCACACCACTGCCAGGCCTTTATTCGAATCGTTTTTACTGTCCCACCTCAGCGCGTTTAGCGAGGCGGTTTCCTTGGCACGTCTTGTCAAAGCAGAGATCATGTCCCCTTATTCCGATATTCTCATTAATAGGACATGGGTAACCCAGTCGTGCCCATTGGCATGTCTCCTCTATCAAAGGCAAGTCCCAAACGGTCACGGGGAGGGCCCGTGGTATTCAACCTCTTTATAAAGAGATCAAGGCTCCGCTCCTTTTTTTCAATCTCAATCGAATCCTCCCCTCGCCTCGAGTTCCAACACCCAAAGCTCCAGATTCAGGCGCTTCGGACCTTCGACGATGTCCAGCTCCGATCTGCAAGGCCGGTGGATGCCTTCCTCCGTTACGGAAGAAGACGTGCTAAAGCTAAGAGATGCCAGGTATCTAACCGGCAAAATTTCGCATAGGCTGCCTGCCCAAGGGCAGGTTATTCCCACTCCCAAGCCCGGTGAAAGCGTGGTGTTCGCGTCTCACCTCCATCGGGGGTTAGGCTTCCCGACGGACCCCTTCGTGAGGGGGCTCATGTTTTATTATGGGCTGGAATTTCATGACTAGGATCTGGAGTCCATCCTCCACATCTCATCGTTCATTGTTTTATGCGAAGCCTTCCTCCGCATTACCCCTCACTTCGGATTATGGCTCAAGACCTTCAAAGTGGAGCCGAAGATGATCAAGGGGCCGCAAGCAGAGTGCGGAGGGGCTATTATAAGCAAGAATGCTGACGCTCCATGGCCTGAGGGCTCTTTTCACGAGGAGCTTAGTTTATGGCAACAAGAGTGGTTTTATATCACAGCTCCCAGGGGCACCAAATGGGTGGCGCCACCTGCGTTTCGCTCAGGTCCTCCACCGCGGCTGGCGTCATGGGTCAATAAAGGGCTTGACTGGGGGCCGTCCAAGGACGTGCCCTTGTTGCAGAGCCGTATTTGAGACCTCCTAGAGAGAGAGATCAATCTGGTCGTACTAGCGTAGGTCATGCTGATTCGTCGCGCCCTGCCCTGCAAACGTCGCCCCCTCCGCCTGTGGGAGTTCAATCCGGAGGGACCACGAGCTCTCCAACATTTTATGGGCGCAATGCCCGTGGAGATGTACCAACTGTTCTTCAGATCACTAGCAATGTGTCTGGACTTGACCGACGACGCAGGTCTGAGATGCAATCGCCCGGATACTCAAGTAAGTAGTCCTGCACCCGGACACGCTATCTGTACATTTATCATGAACTTGCCCTTAAAAGAGTTGTCCCTTAAACGGGAGTGGATAGCGAAAGCAAAGCTGATAAGGTGTCTGGCCCCCCTCCCTGAGACCACGCCGGATCCTGTGTTAACCAAGATGATGGAGGCTGCGCCTTTGGAAGAAGGCGAAGGGGGGAACAAGGAAGCTACTGCCTCCGCGAAGGAGGTTATCAAGAAAGGGGGGATCGAGAATCCCTCCATTCAGGGGGAGAAGATTACCGCTTCTGAAGATCCGGAGACCAAGGCCTCAAAGCGGGGGAAGAAATCTGAGGATCCTGCACCGGGAGATGCCCCAGCCGCACTATTTCCCCAAGGAGATCAGCCCTCCAGCAAGCCGTAAGTGGGGAGGGGAGTTCTAAAATAAGAGACATCCCTATTTTATTTCTGAAGATAACCGAAATTTTACCTTGTAGTTCGGATCTCAGCCCTTCTCAGCAGAGCTCATCTTCGGGGGATCTTCGTCCAGAGATGATGGAGAGCGAAGCGCCTCCACCGCCGTGCATTCATGCGAGGCGGGCGACCACGAGGTGTCGAGCGGAGGGTTTCTCCGAACCGCGGGCCGGAAGGCAGTCGTATGTCCCCTCAAAGCCTTCCGCGTCCGGCCTTCAAAAAAGGCCATCGGACGAGTCCGGCACCACCTAGTGTACGGTCGGAGGAGCTGAAGGATCTGCTCGGGCGAGCGTCTATCTCAGAAGATCACCGTGCGTTAATGGGTACGGTGATTGAAAGGATTTCATCCGCTGAGAGCAGATTGCACGAAGCTGTCAGAAGTTTATTGACGGGTTTTGAGGTACGCAAAATGATGTACCTTTTGAGAGTTCCGCATATAAAATGCACCCTGTGTAGATAGTAGCCCCTGAGACTCGGTGCGTTGTCAAAAATGACAGCGCGCCGAGGATCATAATCCCAGGTATAATATGTCGCCCTTCCTATGTGGGTGGCGGGGCGTCCGGTGGCTAGCCGGACTGATGAATTTGCCGAACTAAAGCGGCAACTTGACGTGGCGGATGCCGACATCGCGCTTGTCAATAAGCGGCTTGACGAGTCACAAGGTATGCAGTTTCTCCGCGGACACCTGGTAAGGGAGCTTGATGCCCGTGTCTTACAACATGTATGCATGATGCAGATGGTGCCGCTGCCATGTAGAACCTTCGGGCGGAGCTCGCCCGAGCCGAGGAGCAAGCCAGAAAAAGTGATGCGGCTGCCTTAAAGGCGGCCGAAGAGCTAAAAGCCAAACAGGCTGCTCACTGCCGAAGCAAGAAGGAAATGGCCGAGATGGCCATGAAGTTGAAGAATGCTTCCGACCGCTGTGAGCTTCTTGAAAAAGAAGGTCAAGCGGAGCAAGAGGACCTGAAGAAGGCCACCACCGAGGCCAAGGATGCTCGCTCTGCAATGAGAGCTATGAAGGAGGAGCTACGTCAGGCCGGAGATACCACGGCAGGAAAGCCCTTTCTGCTGCGGAGGAAGTTCATGGATCCTAAATATGCTTAGTTGGACTGGCTGTGGAGTGTGGAGGATGCTTGTCTGGACATGGCGGCGAGTGCCACGGACGCGGCCGAACACTTCCGAGGTCAAAAGGATCACGAAAGGGAAGAGCTTTTTTGGTCGCAGTTCCGTAATCCAGAGTGTCCACTTCCATTAACCGATCGCTTGGCCGAATGGGCGGAGCTGAATAGGTTGTCCGGGCTTGCCATGTAGGATGTCGTGACTCATTTATGGCCGAAAAGTCCTGAGCCGAAGAGTTATTTTGGCTTGGTGCAGCAGTTCCTTGTGCGGTGCCGCATATCAATGCAATGAGGCGGTCAGCATGCATAGAGGGTGCAGGGATGGCTCTTGCCCGTGTTAAGACATACTGGGCGGAGATGAAGGCCACCGATGTTGCATCCCAAGATTCGGACGGAAGCCGAGTACCTGTCGAGCACTATTTTCAGGAAGTTCTGCAGGGCGCTCGTTTAATAGAGACGCAGTGCTCAAGGATATTATGTTCAATAACATGTATTATTGTGAAACAATGTTTCGATGGAATATAAAAGCCTTTTGTACTTGTGCCTTCAAGAATTAAAATACCTCCTGTGGCTGTTAATGTATATGTGTATATAACTTTGAAAGATGGCAGTCTTGACTTTAGCCCCCACACATATAATGCGGGGGTGTTTGCAGAAAGCGCATTTTCACACTTGATCCAACGTCTTGGTCCTACAAAGGAGGTGATAGCGCGGCAAACTAGGCAACCGGACTATAATGCTTTATCACTTTCACTTAGCCATAGGAGTTCGACAGTGGGCCTACTATATAGCCCCTAGGGGCACCGCGCTCACCCGAATTTGGGGCGAGTATGTGCCTGACCGGGAAACGGCCCTTCGTTAATGCGGAAGAATTCTAAAGATTCCGGCGGGTCATCGAGTGGTTGACCAGTCTCGTGCTATATCACGACAGTCAGCTTTTGGCTTTCTCTACTGAGGTGCTCGCCTGGCCGAACCGGGGCACAATTGCAGTAGTTCTCCTGGTGCCGCATTAGCCGATAGAGCGGAACGTAAGGCAGCAAAACACAGGAGCCGGGCAAACCCAACATTTGACCAAAGACATGATTCGGAGCTGATGCATATAAGGCCTAACTCGAGACGCCCAACACTCCCTAAGGTATTCGGTCTTTATGAAAACGGGCTGAACAACGCCCTTGGTAATAAGCCCCTGGTGTCTAGGTACGCGCAAAGTTCTGACGTGGCCTATGCCAAAACGCCAGCCTCCTCCTCGGTTATAGAAAGAAACCGGGGGATGTGTATCAACAAGAGATAGTAAAAAAGGTTTATGTAGGGTCTTAATCTGAAAAGAATCCTTGCAACGGGTCCCTACTGCACGTCTGCGCCTGTGTCTCCGTTGTGCCGTATCCTGGACGGGTGTAGCACGGTGTTCATCTGTAAAAGAGAGGAACTTAGTTGAAAAGATCATGCGAAAATGTACGTTGTATTAAATAAACAAAGTACAATTCAAAAAATGAATAAAATTGAGCTTTATTTTCTCTTGTTGTACATGCGCGGAGCCCCTTGTACGGGGGTATGCGGCTAGTAAGCCCTTGTATGTTTACACCGGACTCGTCTAGCCGTGTCCGGGGTCTGAACGACCTGTTTAGGTGCTTTGAAGCCGGATTAGTGTGTGGCTGTCAAGGCAGTCTCACGTTCTTCCGTGCTCGAGGAACACTCGAAATTTCCTTTTAATGAGATGATGTCGCGTGGACCGGGCATTTTAAGTGTAAGAGATGCGTAATGCAGTACTGCGTTAAAGCGGGCGAAAGCTTTGCGTCCAAATAGTGCTTGATAGCTACTTTTAAATGGGGCGATGTGGAAGGTTAACTTTTCGCGACGGAAGTTGTCGGATGAGCCGAACACAACTTCTAGCAGTAGAGAGCCCGTACAATGGGCATATGGGCAAGGCATTACCCCTTGAAAGGAAGTGTTGCTATGGCGAATTTTGGTTGGGTCTATCCCCATTTTGCGGATTGTGTGCTGATATAGCAGGTTTAGATCACTGCCGCCGTCCATTAGGACTTGTGTAAATTGGAGTCCGTCAATTATCAAATCTAATATCAAGGCAGTCCATCCTGCATTCAGGATACTTCCAGAGTAATCCTGATGGTTGAAGGTGATTGGGTTTAACAACCAGTGGTGGGACTCCGCTGGGATAGGCCGTGTGGCGTGTATTTCTATGGGCGCCGCTCTATTTTTCCCTTTTGTCACGTGAAGTGAGTTTACTGTTTTGACTTCTTGTGGGAAATTCTTTTGTTTTCCGGTGCTCTGCTTGTGGGGTTCGTCATCGTCCTCGCTTGGTGTGTCGATCCCCTTGTGTTCGGCGTTGAGTTTGCCGGACTGCTTGAAGACCCAACAATCTCTATGGGTATGGTTTGCAGGCTTCCCGGGAGTACTGTGGATTTGGCATATCTTGTCCAAGATTTTGTTTAAGTTGGATAGCTCGTCCATATTATCCTTAAGGGGCAGTTTTTTATGATTTTGTCGAGAGATTTTGAATCCGCATTGACCGCCATGCTCTTCGGCTGTTTCCCTTGGTCCGCGCTGGTCCTTGCTGCGTCGTGGTTTCCGTTCCATCCTCGACTTGGATGTACTTGGGTCATTGGTATCAGCATCTTGCCAGCCAGCTATCCTCTCCAGCAAAAGCGGGTCATGAGGCTTGTTAATGCGCCCATCGTTCTTGGCTTTACTTGGCCGAGGTGTTCAAGCGAGCCATTCGTCTCGGATGTTGTGTTTGAAAGCTGCTAGAGCTTCGCGTCCTGGACAATGATCGACTATTTGATTCTTTTTGGTAAGGAATCTGTTCCAGAATTTTCGGCTGACTCTCCGGGTTGTTGAGTTATGTGACTTAAATAAATGCGCATCCGGAGGTCGGACATAGGTCCCTTGAAAATTTGCCCGAAAAGCATCCTCGAGTTCTTCCCAACTTCCAATGGTGTTTTCGGGGAGGCTTTTAAGCCAATGCCGGGCTGACCCTTTGAGCTTGAGGGGTAATTATTTTATGGCGTGGAGGTCATCTCCTCTAGCCATGTGTATGTGGAGGATGTAATACTCAATCCAGACTCCAGGGTCTGTTGTTCCGTCAAATGCCTCTATGTTTACGGGCTTGAATCCCACTGGAAATTCATAATCCAGCATGTCATCAGTGAAACATAGGGGGTGTGCGGCACCCCTATATTTAGGTGTACCATGATGTTCGGATACTTCATGTGTTGCATTGCTAACTAGAGCTTGCTTTCTTGGCCTGTAGATAGACCTAACTGGGCCATCTTTTTGATGTGAATCCTTGTGCGGATCGCGTGCCGGCTTGTGTGCGGCGCCGTTTGCTGCTCTATGTTTGCCATGGGGTCGTCTATCCGACCGGGCGGCCTCTTTGTTCTTTGATTGCGGGGGCTCTACGGCCTCCTCATCAAATTCCGGCAGTAGTTTTCGCTTCGGGTAGCTCTTTGTTTGGCGACTGTCGCCGTATTTGTCTGCGGTGTTGAGTACTTTGCTCCATCTAATTCTGAGTGCATCTTCCGCTGTTTTGAGCTTCCGCTTCTGCTTTTTCAGGCTGCGCGCAGTGGCGATGAGCCTTTTGTGGAGGTTCTTCTTCTCCAACAACTTGTCCGACGTGAGGTCGTCCGGACTGTTATCTTCGCCGGGGACGTGTTGTTTATCCGAGTTGTCCTGTTCGGACGGTTGCTCGATAGCGTGTTCGTTGTCAACCGGTTCACCCTGCTCTATGGCTGGGTCTGTATGGCTACTGTCTTTGTCGAGGCGGGACTTTGAGCGGCACTTACGTCGCCGTTTTGACTGCTTTTCGAGGGAATGATCTTTCGTAGCGTCCCGTTGTTCCTCGTCGTCGCTTCCTTTAGGGGTGTCCACCATGTATACATCATGAGATGAGGTGGCTGTCCAGTGCCCTATAGGTGCTGGTTCATCTTTATCTCCTACTTCGTCGTCCATACAGTCGATGTCTTCGAAGTCGAAGTCGAGCATGTCATTTAAAGTTTCGACAGTGGCTACGAAGTGGGTGGTGGCTGGGCGTTGAATTTCTTCGTCATCCGCATCCCTTCCTTGCTGACCATAGTCCGGCCAGGGCTCTCCTGATAAAGAGAGAGACTTTAGTGAATTCAGGATGTCGCCAGAGGGCGAGTGCTGAAAGATGTCCGCGGCAGTGAACTCCGTGATCAGCGCCCAATCATATTCGATTGGCAGGGGCGCGGAAGGTTCGGAGTCTGGAGAGGACTCCGACACCTTGGAGTCACGAGCTTCGCAAGGGACAGGGGCAGTGTTCGGCTCAATCACCGTAGAGATTGCAGCCCCCGAGGCGGTGTCCAGCCACCCGTCCTCGATCGGCGCAGTCGGCTCCGAGCTAAGGGTCGGAGCGGACATCGGCGCGACCTCCGTGGCACCGCTCGCGGCGAGCTAGATCGTGCCCATCGAGATAGTGCGGCGCGCTTGGTTGTGTCTCGAATCCGTCAAGATCAAGTCTCCGCGACGCCGGCCGTAGTTCAAACTTCCAAATCTGACCTGATGGCCAGGGGCGTAGCTTTCAATCTGCTCCGGATGGCTGCTTAATTGGCCCGCAGCAAAGCCGCCGAATACGAAGATCTATCCGGGGAGAAAAGTCTCACCCTGGACCGCATCATTATTGACGATCGGAGGAGCCATCGGGCCTAAAGATGACGACACAGAGGAACTCTCAATGAAAGCACCAATGTCGGTGTCAAAACCGGCGGATCTCGGGTAGGGGGTCCCGAACTGTGCGTCTAGGCGGATGGTAACAGGAGACAAGGGACACGATGTTTTACCCAGGTTCGGGCCCTCTCGATGGAGGTAAAACCCTACTCCTGCTTGATTAATGTTGATGATATGGGTAGTACAAGAGTAGATCTACCATGAGATCAGAGAGGCTAAATCCTAGAAGCTAGCCTATGGTATGATTGTTGTTCGTCCCCACGGACTAAAACCCTCCGGTTTATATCGGCAATCAAGAGGGTTAGGGTTACACAGAGTCGGTTACAATGGTAGGAGATCTATATATCCGTATCGCCAAGCTTGCCTTCCACGCCAAGGAAAGTCCCATCCGGACACAGGACGAAGTCTTGAATCTTGTATCTTCATATTCCAGGAGTCCGACCGAAGGTGATAGTTCGGCTATCCGGACACCCCCTAATCCAGAACTCCCTCACACACCATCATGCCTTAAATCTAGTGTTGATGCATCTATCGTTGACACAACTGAGGTCTACTCAGCTTCTTCAACTGTTTGGGGGGAGCCCGACCTGGCCAGGCCTAGTGCCTTCTGAAGTGCTCTCGGTTTTGTATATTCTTTTGTCGGCACGTTTATTTGCGCTGGTGGCGAACTTTGATGCCCAGTGGATGTAATATGTGTGATAGCCGTGATAGCCTAGCGTAAGTTACTTGCTTATTTATTTCCTTGTTCTCTTGTTTATTTGTTTGCTTCTAGTCATTGCTGTTCTTTTTCCGCGGTTTGCTAGTGGCTGCAATAACCTATTTTTTTAAAACTAGGCCACAATAACCATGGGCTAATATTTACTGTAGTGACACTAGGCCTCCTACGGGTCAGAAAGCGATCGGCGTTCTACGGGTCAGAGAAACAATGGGCCTTCTACGGGCCGTATCATCAATGGGCCTTATACGGCAAGATGATCGATGGCCAAACATGGGCCAATAACAGGCTGCATTATGGCCGTAAACGGGCTAGAGTTGGAATCGTCCGTTCATGGGCCGACCATAACGGGCCATCGTTAATAGGCCGTATTTGATGACGCTATGAAAACCGCCCAACGTATCAACGGACCACAAATGGGCCGACTGTAACCATAGGCTGAAATTGGCCCACAAGCAGAAAATGACAGTAACGGGCCGTAAGTAAGCGAATGCTGGAAATGAGCCCAAGAATAAATGGGCTCTGAGAACGCCGAAATATAACATGGGCTGGAAACGGCCCAAAGGAATAACGGGCCGTTAATGGGTATAAAGTCATACACTGTTCATTACGGGCCAGTTTCACCACGGGCCATTAATGAGTGTAAAGTGATACACTGTTCATTACAGGCCAGTTTCACGACGGGTCGTTAATAGGCCAAGAGTTACATAGGGCCTCATATGGGCCGAAAGACGTCATGGGCCATACATGGGCCAGAAGTAAAAACGGGCTGGAATCATATTGGGTGGCCCAGATGACGCTACTGGGCCTAATTCGGATAGGGCGCAACGGGCCTTGGGTTAGCGGGCTGTAAATGGGCTATATGCGACCAGGCCGTTAATAGGCTTTACATGGGCCGGCCCGCCACCTTTTGACCAAGTCAAGCGGGCCGGCCTTTTCACAGGAATGGGCCTCTGTTGGGCCGTGCCACATGTCGACGTATCATAGGCGCCTATCTGACCCACTGACGAGCTAACACATGTTTCGTCCAGCTAATAAGAATTTTAGACGTGGAAATTTCCCATTGGTCGGGGCTGTTAACGGGTTATCGGATCCAAAACCCGACCCGATAGCTTAACGACATTCCGTTACGGTGGATGCCACGTGTCGGTCACCCTTGACGAAAGCACTTCTGTGACGCGTGATTTATCGTCATGGAAGTGGACACTTCCGTGATGATAATTTTGGTAATGTCATCGAACACTTCTACGACAGCACAGGTATGACTATCTTGATTCTGTCATAAATTTGTCATGGATGTACATGCATGACAAAAAACGCGACCTACTGTGACAAAAACGTATCATCACGAAAGTGTATTTTTTTATAGTGATACAAGGTCTATAGTACTTCACAACATGCTCACATAATCCCAGTCAAATGAGAATCTAAATGCATTTCATAGTTATTGCTTTGTAGGATGCAACAAAAACAACCTTAACTCTACATCAGCCATTATAGAAGCAACATTTTGACATATCCCAATGTGTGAAGGAAACGTGCAGAGAGCTCTTTTGAAGATGGAGCAGCTAGGGCGGGAAAGATTGTATGTATGTGGATGAGAGAGTAGGAGATAAACCTAACGAGACAGAGAGAGAGATAGAGAGAGAAAGAGAGAGGAAGAAGTTAGGTCTGTGAGAAAGATGGATACATGTAATATACATGAGATGCGTGTGCATCTGGATTCTATATACGTGGAAGGAGAAGAGACAACATGTTTGATGAGAGAGCTGGAGAAACATGGACGAGAGGGGAAGGATCTCATGGGTTGAGGGATTGACAATTTTGTGCGGGGGAGAGGGATTGGTAATTTTGTGCAAGAGAGAGAGAGAGAGAGAGGGTGGGGGAGGAGTCAGCCATCATCACATCACCCTGCTTCCAAATGACCCCACATTCTCTAGCGCGGTGTGGTCGCCGTCTTCGATCTGCTCGATGCCCTCTTTGAAGATTGAGGTGTTGTGCATGTTGGGGTGCAAAGAAGCACAAGCGAGAGTGGTCGCCGTATAACCTTGGATGGGGATGAATTGTGTGCTCAGGGGAGTGTGTGTGTGTGTGTGTGTGTGTGTGTGTTGTGCTGCGTGTGTCTATGTGTGTGTGTCAGATATTGAGAGAAAACAAACCTAAGGAGAGAAATGGGTATTCATGAAGAGATTGTGCGGTCCTTGAGGTGGGCAGGGGCCGGGTGAGGGTGTCAAAATGTGCGCGTTGATGCATGTGTTGCATGCGACCGTGCGAGGGACGGACGAATCGAGAGAGATGGTTGTTGTGTTATGGATGCTCCTCTCTCTGTCTCTCTCCTTCTCCCTCTCCCTCTCTCTCTCTCTCTCACACACACACACAAGTAAACTAGAAGACCGTTCTCTCTTGTATACACAACGTATCGGCATCTGTCTATGTCACACTCATGCATGATCATTTTCACATTCACACCTCTCTATGTCTGTATCACACGCACACCGTCTCCACATTGCCCTTCCGCCACAACATACATATGGACACATACACACGTTCTCTCTCAGTCACACACACAAAATCAGTATTAAAAAACTAGGGCGCACCTAAAACATCCAAATCCAAATAAACACGAACTGGAGCTAAATTCAAATATATGGAAATATTGCAGCGTCAAAAACATTCACAGGAAAAAAAGTTGAGTAATATTCGAGGATTGTTTTCACACACACAAAAAGGTTCGATGGATGTCCTTCGAGCGTGACACGGTGACGCACAGTTTGATCGACCGCGCGGCCGCGGTTCACGCGCCACAGGATTCCGTATCATTGCTGTGGTACTAACTAATAAAAGCGCTGCCTAAGTCTAATGTTTATGTGTACTAGTACGGTTTTCTTTTAAGTTTTACCAAGCTTATATATAAAACTAAAGTAAGCTCCCACACGCGCACTCATCAATATGCCGTTGCCGCCGTTGCGTATGCCGGCGCCCGCCTGCTCCGGCCAACAATTTCTCGCCCATCACCGTCGTGTCGCCGCCATCCCTGTGCCATGAAGCCGAAGGCTCGCCCGCTCACGTTGTCTGCAGTCCCTCCTCGCGATGCCGCCGCGCTTCCAAGCACGCGAGCAGCTGGTGGAGCCGCATCTATGCACGCAACGTACGAAGAGGAGGACGAGTGCGTGCTCCAGCACGCCGGCGAGGAGGAACTAGCGTGTCATTGTCGTCTCCGCCCGCACGGAGGAGGCGCGCATGTTGGCTGTCGCGGCGGAAGCCAGTCACGCGCGCATCGAGCCCGCAAACCGGGTGCGGATGCGGAATCTACCTTCGAGACCTTGAATGTCATGTGGATCCTGCAATCTGAAGGAGCAATTTGGGTCAGTCGACTCATGTGAGCCGTTTGATGCAACATGGATGGCTAGAAGGGCTTGTTCCCCCTCTTCTGCCGTCTTCTTCCTTTGCTCCATCGAACTACTTTCACAAATCGACTGACCCAAATTATACTACTAGTACAAACGTATTAAGTACAGTAGGAACACGAAGATATGAGCAGTAGTACCAACTGCAAGAAGAACAGTAGTAAGTCATAGTACTAGTACTACTGTACGTACTAAAGAGTTCAAATAATGAGAAAGAACATAAACATAGTTCTGCTGGGCCCTCAGCATAACGCACCCTTGAAAATAAACTAAGCAACTAGTCCGCTTGACACTACAGTAGAACCAGCATGAGCGACGGCACTGCCACCTACTCAGAGTCCGAGTCCACGTCCTCGACTTCATCCTCGTCCCTGTTCCTCTTCCTCTTCGCCGACACTTCTTTGCTTGAACTGCACACTGGGCTCTGCTTCTTCATTCAACCCTTGTAGATATTTAAACAAAGGTAGGCATCCATTGCTGCGTACAGGATGTGATCTTCATCTAATGTCTTCGACTCCCATGCATGATGAAACTCGTGTTGAGGTTTATTCAGTTTAGCGTACGAAGGATTAATCATGGCTGCTGCCAGGGTCAACATTGAAGGTTGAGAGGAGGACACCAAGCTTGCCTTCTGGAGATCGAAGGGCTGGCCTACAACGAGACCTGTCCGACACAGGACATCCCTGTCGTTCTTAAAGCCTACAGTAATGAATTTCACTCTTTTGTCCTTGAGGAAGTTCTTAAAATCATGGCACTCAACGTCGGCATGGCATATGTGGTAGACCAAGAAAACGTTATGTACGCAAACCTGGATCACGGCGGGCTTCTTCCTCTCTTCGTCCTTTAGATCCTTCTCTCGTCCCAGGACTGTGGTGTACTCAACATCTAGCCCAGCGACCAACTCATCCGTTGAACTGTTGAACATGCGTAGGAAGCGAGCAAGCCATGCTTTCACCGTCTCGGATCCATGTGTGTAGATGATGATGAACAGATCATCGGTGATGGCTCTAACCTGGTACTCCGCGGTGACCATGGAGATTTGGGAGGCCATGGATTTTGGAGGAGGGTTAGGAGAAGTTGAACTGTTGTACCCCGCAAAAAAATGGGAGCGAACTAATGTGAAAGGACAGGACGACTGGGAGCGAATTGTTGTAAGGTAGAAGATGGGGACGAGTAGGGCGTGCGAACGGCGTGGGGTTGCTGGCTTGCCCGGTGGATAAACTGCTGCAAGCCCCCAAAGAGTTCTCGAGAACTATGCGGGACCCACTAGATGTCATGTCTACTAGACCCATATCATAGGCCTGACGGTATAGCTTCTGCATGTTCGCACGCCATGCCGGCGCATGGATATAACTTCACTTAATTACATCAAACGTCGCGCCTCCCACGACCTTCGCCTCCCTCGCGCGATCGCGCCCTTTAAGACTTCGACCGGCTATAAATGAGCAATTATGTTTTTCCTTTTTTTAGACAAGCAATTTTTTTGCGTACTCCACATGCATGATACTCCCTCTGGTGCTTTTTACTCTCGTCAACCGTTTGCAAAGTGTTTGACCAAATTTATACTTTTTTTGAGCACCACCTTATATTAATTAACCAGCCACACCAGTACACTCATTCGATACAATATTCACCACAGGCGGTATGCGTTATTTACAAGAATACCATCTAATCTATTGTCAAAGCTATACTTAGCGATTAAGTGTGCCACCTTATTGGCCGAACGACTAATCTTTGACAATTGAAGATTGTTGATCAACTTCGAGATGCTCAACGCTTTCATCTTAGGTCACGCATAGCAGACCTGTCATAGTCCCCTGATGCAAGAGACGCTACCACAAAAGCGCAATCAGTCTCTAAAATTACATGATTATGAAGAGAAATACCTATGTAGAGACTGGCAATGCAAGCCCTAAGCTCCGCTTCCTCCATGCTTTGATAGGCATCAATGAAATCCCATGACCAAATTTATACTAAAAATATCAATATCTACAATACTGAATATAATGAGTATAAGAACTACGTTTTATAATGAGTGTAAAAATATTGATTTGACATTGTGAATGTTGACACATTTTTCTATAAGTCTGGTGAAAGTAGAGGTACATTGACTTCAGGCAAAACTTAAATGCACAATGCAGACTAGTTCCTCCGTCCAGGTGCGTGCCATGTCCTATCTTGTCATCACCACAAGGTTAGCTATTAGAGTACCAATACCTCCCTTCTAAGTAGTTTAAAGGGCTCGATTCAAAAATTTCACCTACTCTTAGCAAGATAGTAGAGGCGGTGGAATAGTTTTTGAAGTCTGCAAAAGTACTCAACTAGTGCTGTCATTCTTCACAAAAAATGTGTTTACCAATGCATGCATGAACACTAGTTACTCTAACCCCCCTCTCTTCTTTAATTCTTTGCCACATCAGGATGTTTGCTATTCCCGTGTGTATGATACCAGCTAAGATACCACCATTATGGCCAGCCTTAATCATCGCATGCAATAATTTAGTGCACCATGAAAAATAAACATGTGTGGGGCGTGTATGTTTTTAATGACTTGAAACTATACCAAGCCCGGCATGCAAGATGACTTATTATGCACCGTTCCCCATACCTGCAGGAAGCCCATTCGTCTCCAAATCTTTCCCTCTCCATGTGTGGAAACAATATGCCTACCAAACTCTCCTTCTCCCTCCGGCGGTCCCACCACTCCACCCCTTGTGAAAAAATCTGCATGCATGACTCTCCTCCCCCCACGCTCGTCCAATCCGTTGTGACCAGCAATATTTCCACCCCTTCACTCCCCCGTAATTTACTCCAACAAATATGCCCACGTAGTTATTACTTAACTGCAGGTGCATTGGAGTCAGCGACATATGGGCCCAACAGGGTCCGCCCACATGTCGGTGATGCAACTGAACCTGCAGATTAATCGATGTAGCTCAGTCCATATCTTACGTAGGTGTGCCATTGCTCGCTATAAATATTGCGCCTCCCACGACATTGCTATCTCCTCCCCCTCACGTTCACGTTCATCGCTATGTCCTCCCCCTCCCTCTCACGTCGACCACCATGGCATCGCCCCTCCCAAGCCCTAGGAGCCCCTCGCTGCACCGCGCGGACGGTCACACGTTGCCATTCCATTCCTCGCCGCCACTAGTCGAGGAGGACGCGTCGGTGTTCCGCTCCTCGCTGCTATGTGACGCGGTGTCGTTCCGTTCCTCGTCGCCACTAGTCGAGGAGGACGCGTCAGCATTCCGCTCCTCGCCGCGACGCGACGCGTCGCCGTTCCGTTCCTCGCCGCCACTAGTCAAGGAGGATGCGTCGGCATTCCACTCCTCACCGTGACGCGTCGAGGTGGACGTGTCGGTGTTCCCAATCTCGCCAGCACGCGCGCCGGAGAACGCGTCGGCTCCCCGCTACGAGGAGAACGCCGTGCCGCCCGCCGAGCCCCCCAGCCTTGAGGAGCTTGGGAAAGAAATGGATGTCGCCTTGTGGGAGGCTTTGCCTCCCGCAGAGCACGCCAAAATAGAGGCGAAGAAGAAGGCCGAGGAAGAGAAGCGCACCACGGAACAAGCTGCCTGGGAGGCCTATGTCGCGTCCGAGAGAGTCAGGCAATTGGCTCTTTGGCAGAAGGCTCGTGCGAGGGCTGTGAGGGTGGCGGAGGACGCCCGTGCCGATGCCCTGACTGCAGTCGGGCCCAAGCGCCACATCTACGCTTGGCGGTACGTGGACCGGGTGCACGCTTCCAGCGAGGAGGAGTACCTGTTGGCACCGGATCACCACACCGGTGAGATCGCGCTCGGCCGCCGACAAGCCGCCAATCAGCACCTCACGAGTTGCGAGGCTGAGGAAGAGGCATTGTGTCGGTGCACTGGGAAATGGCCGCGCACCAGGGAACTTGTGGCGCACCGCAAGCGCTCCTGCGAGTGCCGTGGCTTTTAGGAGGAGTATAATTTTTGTTTCGTAAGGCAATCTCATTAGTTTTGGGACGCAAATGATAAATCCCGAACGTTCAGGAATTTTTAGCGTCCTTAATTAAGTATGTAAAAGGGAAAGTTTGGAAACCTTGTGTATTCGTACGCATTTTGCAAGTACGTGCATATAGCACAAACTTTACTATGTACTATCGCACTACACGTCTCTCTTGATATATGCTTGCAGACTGTGTTACTCCCTCCATCCAGGTCAATAAGTCAACTTTGGTTGGGCACCATGACCAAGAAGGAGGGAAGACTTATACGCCTACACGGAGGGCACACTACTATTACTTATGTACGTGCAAATGCACGTTTTAACATTACGATGCGGTTTTTGTAAAAGTAGAAAAACAACACTAGTCAAGCTTGTGAAACAATTCAATGCAAAACAAATGCAAAAATGCTCGTTTGATTGTTTACTTTTAGCTTCCTTCTCTGTGGTTATTTCTCCGTCAGACTTTTGTACGGAGTATCTCAACGGTTGGAAAGGCATGCAAATTCCCAAACCGCTTCCTACACCCTGTATCGAATTTTTTGCCTAACAAGTTGTGCCGTGCAATTGGAATTCCAACTTGAGTACTACTATTAGTAGAAGTACCAGGGGCCAGTTCTTTTAGGATTCTAAATTAGTAATCCCATAACTACTACTTCCGTCCTCGTTTATTGGTCCCCATTGTAATCTGTGTCAAATTTTGATCATAAATTTAACTAATGAAATGTTAGTGCATGTCACATGCACTACTCCATCCGTCTAGGAGAGTAAGTCATCTTAGGCTATGCACCGTGACCAAGGAGGAGGAGAAAACGAGAAACATTAATGTTTATTTGCTGATTAATAGTATTGCATGCAATGAACTAACCATTGCATGTCATGTTTGATATCTCAAGTCATTAAAAGCATGCACACTTTTTATCTCTTATTGGTTGATATGTCAAGAAACAAGAAACGAGGTAGAAGTTAATGCACCGCGCCTAAGTGTTTTGGGATTATTTGGTTTTCGTATTATGACTTACACACCCAGATGGAGGGATTACAATGGTGAGGACTAAACCAGTTAAATCTTTTGTCAAAATTTAGCACAAATTACAATGGTGAGGAATAAACCAGGACAGAGTAGTAGTTTAGAAGCCCAAATAAATGAGTGAGGCGCCTTCTTGTTACTCTCCACTGTGACTAGTCTTGTGGGAAAAGCCGGGAAGCCGCCAAAAGAACTGGCCCTAGAAGTAGTAGCTAGGGATCGAGTGTGCGAGATGAACCGGAGAAAGTAAATGCAGAGAGATGAAATGCAAAAAAGACAGAGGGATGTGATGGTTGCTTGTCCGTTTATTTTTTGGCCACTTATTACTGGGAGTGGTTGGGTTTTCTGATATGACGGCTTTACTGCCGCGCCACGAGCAGGGTGAGAGGTGAGACTCCCATCCAGCACCGCCCTCTACACTTGTACTACATCGGTCGTGGTTTATTAGTCCCCCATTGAATTTGACTGAAGATTTAACTGACAAAATGTTAGTGCATGTCAACAAAAACTGTATCGTTGTATTCGTATTTGAACATAGTTTTGAATGATATAATTTTAGGTGACATGCATCAACATTTATCGTACTATATATAATGTTAATTCAATTTTTGGTTGTACTAATCTATAGTAGTAAGGTGCCCGTATGCGTAATCAAGAGTGAAATGCATTGATCGGGGAGTTGTTTATTTTGACAAAGGATGTGGGGGTCATCTCATGTGTAACGGGTATTGATAGGTTTCTTCGGATATTATTTCATCTCTAGAGCTCACAAACATCCGGGTGAAATAGATAAAAAGGTATCTTTTGCAAACAAAAGCGTTCAACTGTTCAACCTGCATCCAAAACTTGTGAAGAAATAACACTTATCGTGCTTTGCAAGAAATGATCTTTAAGAATTAGTTTTTGAGTATCGATTGTTATACATGTTGGCTCACAGATGACATGGCACTTTCTTATAGTCAATAGTTGGCTATACTATTAAGTAATATTAACCATGCCCTTATACACCTAGACGGAGGGATTAAATCAGGATGACTTGCAAGGGGGCAGAGGAGATGTAAGAAATGGTTCATCATAAGTCTTTCACCAGTACTGTAGTAAAAATTCATACATGGAAGATTCTAGACTAAACCATAAACAGATACACTCTTATTCATGTGTGATACTCCAATAGAGAAAGATCCATCATGGAAGTCTCCACATGCTTAGACAATGGATTACATTGAGTGAAGACTAATGGTCAACATTAACTTGATAATGCGTATGTCCAGGTGAACCTCCTTGGAGTCCCCGTGCACCACGTCGGCGGGTAAAGGATGCCATGGGTTTTCCAAGTCCACATTGGCGGGATAGTCCCAGCTCCCCAAAGTCCAAGTCCGTTCGATGAGGCCGGTGTCGCCGCCCACGCGACCCCGAGGGGTAGTAACACAGACCACGCACCCGTACACCGGCCTCGTGTGAGTGTCAGCGTCAGCGGCGTCGCCCCTGACGCACATTACAGAGACGGGGCGGCGGCCTGCGCGGGCCTCGCCGGTGCCCACGATCAAGAGGAAGACGCTGTCGTCCTTCTCTGAGACTAGCAGGCGGCGGTGATCCTCGAGCGACTCTGGCATGGTGAACGGGTAGCACGTCTCGTACTTGATGTTCTCCGCCAAGGGCCAGCAGTGACTGCTGCATGCATCCGTGAAGTGATGCACCATGTCCGCCGGCGAGCCACAAAACGGCATGGGGCACTCATAGCAGTGGACGAAGGGCTCCTTGGAGGCATCGACCAGGCCGTCCATGAAACGGGAGTGGCTGTAGGGGACGTTGTGCCAGGTGAATACATGAGCAAGTTACTATGAGATTTAATCCGATAAGCACAAAATAAACCATGACGGCTATAACAGAGATGAAACTAATCATGTGGACTAGCATAGTAGTAGGATACAGAGTAGAAACATGAATTCTACCACGATCTCGAACAGGAAGGACAGAAACACATACGGTACAACGGGAGTAGCCCCGTTGGAGTTGAGGTTGTCGCCCATGTCCAAACGCCACATAGACACGGTCTTTGAGCACGGTTCGTAGTCGTTCCACGCTCGGGCATTGAAGTTTGTAACTATTTTAGATTAGAATATACTACTCCTTCGGTGCTAGTAGTAGAGCAGAGTCCTACTCTACTACTCTACTCAAGCAAGTTAGGGCATATCACTGTAGGGAGTACCAGTACTGTGATCACTCAAGCAAGTTGTCTGGCATCGACATGACCCTACACAGCTGGTATGTGTACCGTAAGTCAAGCGGCATGCTATAGTCATCATCACCTGTCCACTTCCCGCAGCATATATTCGCTTCTCCATCTTTGTCCGCGGATAATCTCGTCCAATCTTCCATCCCCGCTAAGGCGCCTCCGCCCCTCGTCCAAAACCCAAGCACTAACAATGGCAGAACCGAGCAGCGTCCGCCGAAAGAGTGGCTGGAACTCGCTCCCCACAGAGGTAATCAAGCTCATTGTTTCGCGTGTGGACAATCTCAGTACCATGCCGCTCGCCGCGTGCTCGTCGGGGCTGTACCGTTTACTCAAAGCCCTCAGGCCAGAGCTTTTTAAGCCAGCTCCTTGCTTGATGATGCCGCCTGATCTTCAGAAATGGCATGTCATGCAGCATAACGATCGTAGGGTGGCGAGCATCAACCCCCTTGACTGCGATCCGATCCCCGTCAGCCTCAACTACATTAAGGGTATGTACTGGGTCGGCATGAACACGTCTTGGATGGTGCTCGTCGACGATCGCGGCAGCTGGATGCTCTTGGAGGTCTACACCCGGCGATTGATCCCCCTTCCTTCGATTAACACTGCACTGCTTTGGCACCGCGGCCCAGAATACTCAAAATCTTACAGTAGCCAACATGATACCAAGTTTGATTTTCTCAAGGTTGTAATCTGCCAAGTGCCCACAAGATCTGCGAATTATAAAGACTTCCGGCTAATTGCGTTCTTCAACCGCGGTCTCGCCTATCTGATAGGTCACTGCGGTAAGTGGATAAATCTGCACTTCCATCGCAGGATCATACATCCTCCATGGTTGTCTGATGCCATAGAACACAAGGGCTTCATTTACACTGTCGACTCCTTCTATCGCTGGACGTATTCCTGGCCTACTCCAGTCATCGCTACAAACGGTTGTTACAGCAGTATGTTACTTTCCTATGATATCATGATGGCTTGTTTATATTACTGTCAACATTTGCTGAAAAAATATACATGCTCATAACATGTTGTTCTTAAGATTGACTAAATCAAGAGCCCTTTTTTATTTGACTCCAACTTGATATGATGTTGTATGCCGCCTAGTGTCTCGACCATTCCTAATCCCGGAACCTTTCAAAGAAAAGTGGCATGGCAGTTGCAGGTGGTTCCTGGCTTGATCAGACGACGGCAAAATATTGATGATCGTTCGCACGTACCGGACGTGTTGTTTCACGGAATACAATCACAGTCACTTCAAGGTCTTTGAGCAGGATTCCAGCTTCTGTGGGCCTTCGGGAAATTTTTGACTGGAGGCTGGTAAGTAGCCTTGGTACATGCTCTCTGTTTGTGGACTGAATTATCCGATTAGCCAGGAGATAACCGACGGCAAGGATCATGATGGCAGCGCGGTTTCGTTCACCAGGCAAAACTGTGTGTACACAGCGTACCATGCGTCTCTGCCTGCAATATAACCGTGCCGCCACGCTCTGCAGCCCAAAGTAGGAGAGCGGGTCGCAAGTATCAGATTTCAACCTGCTGGCTGGAGTTTCCCCCGTCAGGCACCCATCTGGTTCAAGCCGTCAACCAATCTCCACAGCTTAATAAATAGTAACGTCTAACTGAGCCAGTTAGTTAGATGCGTACACTTGGTGTAGTAGGATATTTATTTAGTTTGATGCATACACTTGTTCTTTTTTGGTAGCCCTTTTGAAAGGATGGCAGATGTTTGGTTTGGAAGAGAGAGCTGCGTCTTCACTCTTCTGGCCTGCTTACCGCTTCTGTTGCACCCCCAGCCCTGGTTGTTGCTGCTGCTGTTTTCAATGTACAATCAGTAGTATATTTAAATACATTGGTTGAATAAATGTGTTGTTCGAACGACAAACACAATGTTTTGGAAGTCGTTGCATGGTTCGATCCTTTAGTGCCCCGTACCGTACGTAGCGCCTACTATTTTCCGTATGGAACACATTTTCCACTTGGTGATAACATGCAGCCCACTGATGAAGGCCCAATAGAGAAGCCCATAATTAACTGGAAGGGACGCTCTCACATGAATCCAGCCCAGGTACGTGCTCATGGTCCCTGAGGGAGTCCTGGACTAGGGGGTGTTCGGATAGCCGAACTATCATCACGGCCGGACTCCAAGACTATGAAGATACAAGATTGAAGACTTCGTCCCGTGTCCGGATGGGACTTTCCTTGGCATGGAAGGCAAGCTTGGCGATACGGAAAGTGTGAAAAAGCGCCTTCTTTGGAAACACCCCCGCACTATGTGCGTGGGGGCTGAAGCCAAGAACTGCCATCTTTCAGGTTATATATACATATACATAAACGTCCGCACAGGGAGTAGTTTACTACTTGAACGCACAAGTATAAAAAGCTCTCATATCATATTGAAACATTGTTTTCACAAATCATACATGTCATTTAAACATAATATCCTTCGAGCACTGCGTCTCTATTAAACGAGCGCCCGGCAGGACTTCCTCAAAGTAGTGCTCGGCAGGTACTCGGCTTCCGTCCGAATCTTGGGATGCAACGTCGGTGGCCTTCATATCTGCCCAGTATGTCTTGACACGGGCCAGAGCCATCCGCGCTCCCTCAATACACGCCGACCGCTTTATTGCGTCGATACGCGGTACCGCACCAAGGAACTGCTGCACTAAACCAAAATAACTCTTCGGCTGGGGTCCGCCCGGCCACAAATGAGTCATGACATGCTTCATGGCAAGTCCGGATAGTCGATTCAGCTTGGCACATTCGGCCAACCGATCGGTCAACGGAAGAAGACGCTCCGGACTATGGAATTGCGACCAATATAGCTCTTCCCTTCTGTGCCCCTTCTGGCCTCGGAAGTGCTCAATCGCGTTCCAAGCGCTCACCGCTAAGTCCAGATAAGCATCCTCCGAACTCCACAACTTGTCCAATTGAGAACACTTTGGATCCGTATATTTCCTCCGCAGCAGAAACGGTTTTCCAGCCGCAATTGCCCCGGCCTGACTCACCTCCTCCTTGGCAGCTCTCAAAGCCGAGCGGGCATCCCTGGATTCGGCGGCGGCCTTTTTCAGGCCCTCTTGCTCCGCTTGACGTTCTTTTTCAAGAACCTCGCAGCGATCGGCAGTATTCTTCAACTTTCTGGCCATATCGGCCATGTCCTCTTTGCTTCGGCAGTGAGTAGCCCGTTCGGCTTTTAGCTCTTCGGTCGCATTACTAGTTCTGGCTTGCTCTTTCGCTCGAGCGAGTTTCGCCCGCAGCTCTTCCACAGCAGCGGCACCATCTACATTAAGCATACAAATAGTAAGACATGGGTGTCAAGCTCCCTTACCAGGTGTCCGCGTAGAAGTCGCATACCTTGTGACTCGTCAAACCGTTTATTGACCAGCGACATGTCCGCATCAGCCTCGTCAAGTTGCCGCTTTAGTTGGCAGATTCATCAGTCCGGCTGGCCACCGGACGCCCCGCCACCTGTTTAGGAGCGGCGATATGTTATAACTGAGATTTTGATCCTCGGCACGCTGTCAATTTTGACAACATCCCGAGTCTCAGGGGCTACTATCTATACAGGGCGCATTCTATATGCATAACTGTCAGAAGGTACATCATTTTTTGCGTACCTCGAACCCCGTCAGTAAGCTTCTGACAGCTTCATGCAATCAGCTCTCTGCAGATGCAATTCTTTCAATCACCGTATCCATTAGAGCACGGTTATCTTCTGAGATAGCCGCTCGCCCGAGCAGACCCTTCAGCTCCTCCGACCGCACACCACTTGGCGCCGGACCTTCCGGCCCCAACCCTCCACGACGATAACTCAGGGTCGTCCGCCTCGCATGAGGGTGCGATAGGTGGAGGCGCCTCGCTCTCCATCATCTCCGGAAGAAGATCCCCTGAAGACGAGCTCTGCTGAGAAGGGCTGAGATCCGAACTACAAGGTACAATTTCGGTTATCTTCAGAAATAAATACAGGGATGTTCCTTACTTACAAAACCCCTTTCTTTTTTACTTACGGCTGGAGGGCTGATCCCCTTGGGGAAATAGTGCGGCTTGGTTACTTCCCAGCGCCGGACTCTCCGATGAAGATCCTTTTCCCCTCTTTGAGGCCTTGACCTCCGGATCTTCCGAAGCGGTCCTCTTCTCTCCTCGGAAGGTGGGGCTTTTAATCCCTCCTTCCTTGATAGCCTCCTTCGTAGAGGCAGTTGCTTCCCCGCTCCCCCCTTTGCCTTCTTCAAAAGGCGCGGCCTTCAACATCTTGGTCAGCATGGGATCTGGCTTATCTACTTTGCCTTGGCTATCCACTCCTGTTCAAGAAACGGTTCCTTTAAAGGACACATATGTATATGGCGAATGAATGAACAGCCAGTCCGGCTACCGGACTACTTATTTGAGTATCTGGGCGACTGCAGCTTAGTCCTGCGTCCTCAGTCAGGTACGGACACTTCCCTTGTGATCCGAAGAACAGTTTATACATCTCCACGGGCGTCGTACCCATAAAAGTTTGGAGAGCTCGTGGTCCCTCCGGATTAAATTCCCACAAAGTGCGGAGGGGCGGCGTTGGCGAGGCGAAGGCGCCGAATCAACATAACCTGCGCCACTGCCACCAGATTGATCTCTCTTTCTTGGAGGTCTCGAATACGTCCCTGCAACAAAGGAACGTCCTTGGACGGCCCCCAGTCGAGCCCCTTGTTGACCCATGACGCCAGCCACTGTGGTGGACCTGAGCGGAAGGCGGGAAGCGCCACCCATTTGATGCCCCTAGGAGCGGTAATATAAAACCAGTCCCGTTGCCACAAACCCAGCTCTTTTTGAAAAGAGCCCTCGCCACGGAGCATCAAAGACATTTGCTTATGACCGCCCCTCCGCACTGCTTGCTGCCCCTCGATCATCTTTGGCTCCACCTTGAAGGTCTTGAGCCACAATCCAAGGTGAGGGTAATATGGAGGAAGGCCTCACATATGACAATGAATGACGAGATATGGAGGATGGACTCCGGATTCAAGTCATGGAAATCCAGCCCATAATAAAACATGAGCCCCCGCACAAAGGGATCCGTCGGGAAGCCTAAACCCCGAAGGAAGTGAGACACGAACACCACGTTCTTGCCGGGCTCGGGAGTGGGAATGACCTGCCCCGGAGCAGGCAGCCTATGCGAAATCTCGCCGGTTAGATACCTGGCATCTCGCAGCTTTAGTACGTCTTCTTCTGTGACGGAAGAAGCCATCCACCGGCCACGTTGGTCGGAGCCGGACATTGTCGAAGGTCCGAAGCGCCTAGATCTGAAGATTTGGGTGTTGGAACTCGAAGCGCGAGGCGAACTCGATGGAGGGTGTAAAAAGAAAGAGGGCCTTGGTCTCGTTATAAAGAGGTTGAATACCAAGAGCCCTCCCCGTGGTCGATTATGACTCGCCTTTGATAGAGGAGGCATGCCAACAAGCGCGGTTGGGTTACCCACGTCCGTATTGATGAGAATCCTGGAATAAGGGGGGCATGATCTATGCTTTGATAAGACGTGCTAGGGAAACCGCCTCGCTAAACGCGCTGAGGTGGAGCAGGAAAAAAACGATTCATATAAAGGCCTGGCCGTGGTGTGATGTCACACCGCGGAATACGTCAGCAGATTTGTGCAAAAGTTATTCTCTCTACGGTGGTACGTGGAACTTGTTTTGCAGAGCCGGACACTATCCTGGTGTTCAAAACCTTCTATGAAGTATTCGGAGGAGGAACCCGCCTCGCAATGCCGAAGACAATCAACGCGTTGGACTCGTCGTCATTGAAGCCTGGTTCAGGGGCTACTGAGGGAGTCCTGGACTAGGGGGTGTCCGGATAGCCGAACTATCATCACGGCCGGACTCCAAGACTATGAAGATACAAGATTGAAGACTTCGTCCCGTGTCCGAATGGGACTTTCCTTGGCATGGAAGGCAAGCTTGGCGATACGGATATGTAGATCTCCTACCATTGTAACCGACTCCGTGTAACCCTAACCTATCCTGTGTCTATATAAACCGGAGGGTTTTAGTCCGTGGGACGAACAACAACCATACCATAGGCTAGCTTCTAGGGTTTAGCCTCTACGATCTCGTGGTAGATCTACTCTTGTACTACCCATATCATCAATATTAATCAAGCAGGAGTAGGGTATTACCTCCATCGAGAGGGCCCGAACCTGGGTAAAAACATCGTGTCCCTTGTCTCCTGTTACCATCCGCCTAGACGCACAGTTCGGGACCCCCTACCCGAGATCCGCCGGTTTTGACACCGACAGTCCCCTAAACATAAATAATAAAATAAATAATAAATAAAGCTAAATGCTCATGCACCAGTTCTTTGGGAAAATTGTTGGTGAACGTAGTAATTTCAAAAAATTTCCTACGCACACGCAAGATCATGGTGATGCATAGCAACGAGAGGGGAGAGTGTTGTCCATGTACCCTCGTAGACCTTAAGCGGAAGCGTTATAACAATGCGGTTGATGTAGTCGTACGTCTTCACGGCCCGACCGATCAAGCACCAAAACTACGGCACCTCCGAGTTCTAGCACACGTTCAGCTCGATGACGATCCCCGGACTCCGATCCAGCAGGGTGTAGGGGAAGAGTTCTGTCAGCATGACAGCGTGGTGACGATCTTGATGTTCTACCGTCGCAGGGCTTCGCCTAAGCACCGCTACAATATTATCGAGGACTATGGTGGAGGGGGCACCGCTGCAGCTAAGAGATCAATAATCAATTGTTATGTCTATGGGGTGCCCCTCCTGTGATATAAAGGAGCAAGGGGGAGGGGGTGAGGCCAGGCTAGGGGCGCGCCAGGATGAGTCCTACTCCTACCGGGAGTAGGACTCCCCTCCTTTTCCATGTTGGACTAGGACTTGGGGGGAAGGAAGAGAGAGAGGGGAAAGGAAAGGGGGGGGGCGCCCCCTCCTTGTCCAATTCGGACTTAGGGGGAGGGGCGCGCGGCTGCCGCTTGGCCTCCTCTCCTCTTCCTCCTCTAGGCCCATTAAGGCCCATTAAGTTACCGGGGGGGTCCGGTAACCTCCCTGTACTCCGGTAAAATGCCGATTTCACCCGGAACACTTCCGATGTCCAAACATAAGCTTCCAATATATCAATCTTCATGTATCGACCATTTTGAGACTCCTCGTCATGTCCGTGATCACATCCTGGACTCCGAACAACCTTCGGTACATCAAAACATATAAACTCATAATGAAACTGTCATCGTAACGTTAAGCGTGCGGACCCTACGGGATCGAGAACAATCGGAGTGACAAATCCTAATCTCGAAATACGCCAACCAAACATGTACCTTTGGAGACACCTGTAGAGCACCTTTATAATCACCCAGTTACGTTGTGACGTTTGGTAGCACACAAAATGTTCCTCCGGTAAATGGGAGTTGCATAATCTCATAGTCATAGGAACATGTATAAGTCATGAAGAAAGCAATAGCAACATACTAAACGATCAAGTGCTAAGCTAACGGAATGGGTCAAGTCAATCACATCATTCTCCTAATGATGTGATCCCGTTTATCAAATGACAACTCATGTCTATGGCTAGGAAACATAACCATATCTGATCAACGAGCTAGTCAAGTAGAGGCATACTAGAGACACTCTGTTTGTCTATGTATTCACACAAGTATTATGTTTCCGGTCAATACAATTCTAGCATGAATAATAAACATTTATCATGATATAAGGAAATACATAATAACTTTATTATTGCCTCTAGGGCATATTTCCTTCAAAAATAGGTAGCCCAGTATTTCTTTTTGAAGAATACCCAAGCTAGGCCTATTTGTTTTCTCCGAATTACTGGGCTGCAAATCTTTCAAGATGAGGAAGGGTGCATTCCGGCCTGGCTTAAGAGTATAGTCAATGTCTGTTAAAAGTAATATCAAAAGGGGTTGAAAATTCCAAAAAATTATAGCAAATGGGATATAAATTTCTTTTTCTGTTTTTGTTCTTCACTGATATCTTATACGTATTTCATTGGATTTAACATGACATAGTACTAATTTATTTTTAAATCTGTTTTAGTATGGCTATTAATTTTTGGATTAAGAATATTTCATTCCCCAGCAAAAATTTGCCAATTTTCAAAATTTCCCACATATTTAGTTAATTTTTTGACCCTGGTACTGACCAGAAAATGGCTAGCAATTTTAAAACTGGAAAACAGCCTGCAATAAATTCCATATGAATTAGAAAATGAGTAAAAATTATAAAAATAATAGAAAATGGGTTGTACATGCCACAGATTTCGAGGCTGACTTGTTTACGCAAAGCTTTGTCAGTGAACACATGATTCTAGCAGCAGTGACTGTTGGATGTCCATCCAACGGCCGACGTGCTTCTTTAATCTCTGATCTTCCTGCTCAAGCCGCCTAAACTTGTTGGGGAACGTAGTAATTTCAAAAATTTTCCTACGATCACGCAAGATCATGGTGATGCATAGCAACGAGATGAGAGTGTTGTCTACGTACCCTCGTAGACCAGCAACGGAAGCGTTGACACAACGTAGAGGAAGTAGTCGTACTTCTTCACGATCCAACCGATCCAAGTACCGAACGTACGGCACCTCCGAGTTCTGCACACGTTCAGCTCGATGACGTCCCTCGAACTCCGATCCAGCCGAGTGTTGAGGGAGAGTTTCGTCAGCACGACGGCGTGGTGACGATGATGATGTTCCACCGGGCGCAGGCTTCGCCTAAGCTCCGCTACGGTATTTTCGAGGTGTAATATGGTGGAAGGGGGCACCGCACACGGCTAAGGAAAGATCTCAAGGATCAACTTGTGTGTCATGGGGTGCCCCCTGCCCCTGTATATAAAGGAGGGAAGGGGAGGGGCTGGCCGGCCAAGGGAGAGGCGCCAGGGGTGTCCTACTCCTACTAGGAGTAGGATTCCCCCCCCCCAATCCTAGTCCAACTAGGTTTCCCCAAGTGGAAGGGAGAGAGAGGGGGGCGCCCCCTTCTCCTAGTCCTAATAGGACTAGGGAAGGGGGGAAGGTGCGGCCAGCACTTGGGCCCCCTTTTCTCCTTTCCACTAAGGCCCATGTTGGCCCATTAGTATTCCGGGGGTTCGGTAACCTCCCTGCATTTGGTAAAAGTCCCACTTTCACCCGGAACACTGCCGATGTCCAAACATAGACTTCCAATATATAAATCTTTATGTCTCGACCATTTCGAGACTCCTCGTCACGTCCGTGATCTCATCCGGGACACCGAACAACCGTCGGTACATTAACAGCCTAAACCTCATAGTACCTGTCAGTGAACCGTTAAGCGTGCGGACACTACGGGTTCGAGAACTATGTAGACATGACCGAGACACCTCTCCGGTCAATAACCAATAAGCGGGACCTGGATGCCCATATTGGCTCCTACATATTCTACGAAGATCTTTATCGGTCGACCGCATAACAACATCGTTGTTCCCTTTGTCATCGGTATGTTACTTGCCCGAGATTCGATCGTCGGTATCCAATACCTAGTTCAATCTCGTTACGGCAAGTCTCTTTACTCGTTCCGTAATACATCATCTCACAACTAACTCATTAGTTGCATTGATTGCAAGGCTTAAGTGATGTGCATTACCGAGAGGGCCCTGAGATACCTCTCCGACAATCGGAGTGACAAATCCTAATCTCGAAATATTCCAACCCAACATGTACCTTCGGAGACACCTGTAATGTACCTTTATAATCACCCGATTCACGTTGTGACGTTTGGTAGCACCCAAAGTGTTCCTCGTGCAAACGGGAGTTGCATAATCTCATAGTCATAGGAACATGTATAAGTCATGAAGAAAAGCACTAGCAACAAACTATACGATCAGGTGCTATGCTAATGGAATGGGTCATGTCAATCAGATCATTCAACCAATGATGTGATCCCGTTAATCAAATAACAACTCCTTGTTCATGGTTAGGAAACACAACCATCTTTGATTAACGAGCTAGTCAAGTAGAGGCATACTAGTGACACTCAGAGGTTTATGTATTCACACATGTATTATGTTTCCTGTTAATACAATTCTAGCATGAATAATAAACATTTATCATGATATAAGGAAATAAATAATAACTTTATTATTGCCTCTAGGGCATATTTCCTTCAGTCTCCCACTTGCACTAGAGTCAATAATCTAGTTCACATCGCCATGTGATTTAACATCAATAGTTCACATCTATATGTGGTTAACACCCATAGTTCACATCGACATGTGACCAACACCCAAAGGGTTTACTAGAGTCAGTAATCTAGTTCACATCGTTATGTGATTAACACCCAAAGAGTACTAAGGTGTGATCATGTTTTTCTTGTGAGATAATTTTAGTCAACGGGTGCATTACATTGAGCCGTAAGTATTTTGCAAATCTCTATGTCTACAATGCTCGCACGGAGCTACTCTAGCTAATTGCTCCCACTTTCAATATGTATCTAGATCGTGACTTAGAGTCATCCGGATCGGTGTCAAAACTTGCATCGGCGTAATCGCTTTACGGCGAACCTTTTGTCACTTCCATAATCGAGAAACATACCCTTATTCTACTAAGGATAATTTTGACCGCTGTCCATTGATCTACTCCTAGATCACTATTGCACTCCTTGCCAAGCATAGTGGTAGGGTATGCAATAGATCTTGGTACACGATGACATACTTTATAGAACCTATGACTAATGCATAGGGAATGACTTTCATTCTCTTTCTATCTTCTGCCGTGGTCAGGTTTTGAGTCTTACTCAATCTCACACCTTGTAACACAGGCAAGAACTCTTTCTTTGACTGTTCCATTTTGAACTACTTCAAAATCTTGTCAAGGTATGTATTCATTGAAAAACTTATCAAGCGTCTTGATCTATCTCTATAGATCTTGATGCTCAATATGTAAGCAGCTTCACCGAGGTCTTTCTTTGAAAAACTCCTTTCAAATATTCCTTTATGCTTTGCGAATAATTCTACATTATTTCCGATCAACAATATGTCATTCATATATACTTATCAAAAATGTTGTAGTGCTCCCACTCACTTTCTTGTAAATACAGGCTTCTCCAAAAGTCTGTATAAAACCATATGCTTTGATCGCACTATCAAATTGTATATTCCAACTCCGAGATGCTTGCACCAGTCCATAGATGGATCATTTGGAGTTTGCACATTTTGTTAGCTCCTTTAGGATTGACAAAACCTTCTGGTTGCATCATATACAACTCTTCTTTAATAAATCCATTAAAGAATGTAGTTTTGACATCCATTTGCCAGATTGCAATTGCTAACATGATTCGGACAGACTTAAGAATCGCTACAGTTGAGAAAATCTCATTGTAGTCAACACCTTGAACTTGTCGAAAACCTTTTGTGACAAGTCGAGCTTTGTAGATAGTAACACTACTATCGGTGTCCGTCTTCCTCTTGAAGATCCATTTATTTAACATGGCTTCTTGATCATCGAGCAAGTCAATCAAAGTCCATACTTTGTTCTCATACATGGATCCTATCTCAGATTTCATGGCCTCAAGCCATTTCGCGGAATCTGGGCTCATCATCGCTTCCTCATGGTTCGTAGGTTCATCATGGTCTAGTAACATGACTTCCGTAACATGATTACCGTACCACTGCAGTGCGGATCTTACTCTGGAAGACCTACGAGGTTTGGTAGCAACTTGATCCGAAGTTTCATGATCATCATCATTAACTTCCTCACTAATTGGTGTAGGAATCACTAGAACTGATTTACGTGATGAACTACTTTCCAATAAGGGAGAAGGTACAATTACCTCATCAAGTTTCTACTTTCCTCCCATTCACGTCTTTCGAGAGAAACTTCTTCTCTAGAAAGGATCCATCTTAGCAACGAAAAACTTGCCTTCGGATCTGTGATAGAAGGTGTACCCAATAGTTACCTTTGGGTATTCTATGAAGACGCACTTCTCCGATTTGGGTTTGAGCTTATCAGGTGAAATTTTTCACATAAGCATCACAACTCCAAATTTTAAGAAACGACAGCTTAGGTTTACTGCTAAACCATAGTTCATACGGTGTCATCACAACGGATTTAGATGGTGCCCTATTAAACGTGAATGCAGCTGTCTCTAATGCATAACCCCAAAACGATAGTGGTAAATCGGTAAGATACATCATTGATCGCACTATATCAAAATAAAGTACGGTTATTCTGACGTTCGGACACACCATAACGTTGAGGTGTTCCGGTGGCGTGAGATGTGAAACTAATCCACTTTCTTTTAATTTAAGACCAAACACGTAACTCAAATATTTATCTCCACGATCAGATCGCGAAACTTTATTTTCTTGTTACGATGATTTTCCACTTCACTCTGAAATTCTTTGAACCTTTCAACTATTTCAGACTTATGTTTCATCAAGTAGATATACCCATATCTACTCAAATCATCTTGTGAAGGTCATAAAAATAACGATACTTGCCACGAGCATCAACACTCATTGGATTGTATACATCGGTATGTATTATTTCCAATAAGTCATTAGCTTGTTCCATTGTTCCGGAGAACGGAGTTTTAGTCATCTTGCCCAAAAGGCACGGTTCGCAAGCATCAAATGATTCATAATCAAGTGATTCCAAAAGTCCATCAGCATGGAGTTTTCTTCCTGCGCTTTACACCAATATGACCTAAACGGCAGTGCCACAAATAAGTTGCACGATCATTATTAACTTTGCATCTTTTGGTTTCAATATTATGAATATGTGTATCACTATGATCGAGATCCAATGAACCATTTTCATTGGGTGTGTGACCATATAAGGTTTTATTCATGTAAATGTAACAACAATTTATTCTCTTACTTAAATGAATAACCGTATTGCAATAAACATGATCAAATCATATTTATGCTCAACACCAAATAACACTTATTTAGGTTCCACACTAATCTCGAAAGTATAGGGAGTGTGCGATGATGATCATATCAATCTTGGAACTACTTCCAACACTCATCGTTACTTCCCCTTCGACTAGTTTACATTTTATTCTCAGAACTCCTGTTTCGAGTTACTAATCTTAGCAACCGAACAAGTATCAAATACTCGTGGGCTACTATAAACACTAGTAAAGCACACATCAATAACCTGTATATCAAATATACTCTTGTTCACTTTGCCATCCTTCTTATCCACCAAATAATTGGGGTAGTTCCGCTTCAAAGGACTAGTTCCATTGCAGAAAGCACTTAGTCTCGTGCTTAGGTCTAGACTTGGGCTTCTTCACTCGATCAACAACTTGCTTGCCGTTCTTCTTGAAGTTCCCCTTCTTCCCTTTGCCCTTTTCCTTGAAACTAGTGGTCTTGTCAATCATCAACACTTGATGCTCTTTTCTTGATTTCTACCTTCACGATTTCAGCATCACGAAGAGCTTGGGAATCGTTTCGTCATCCCTTGCATACTATAGTTCATCACGAAGTTCTAGTAACTTAGTGATGGTGACTAGAGAATTACATCAATCACTATCTTATCCGGAAGATTAACTCCCACTTGATTCAAGCGATTGAAGTACCTGCACAATCTGAGCACATGCTCACTAGTTGAGCGATTCTCCTCCATCTTTTAGCTATAGAACTTGTTGGAGACTTTATATCTCTCAACTCGGTATTTGCTTGAAATATTAACTTCAATTCCTGGAACATCTCATATGGTCCATGACGTTCAAAACGTCTTTGAAGTCCCGATTCTAAGCCGTTAAGCATGGTGCACTAAACTATCAAGTAGTCATCATATTGAGCTAGCCAAACGTTCATAACGTCTGCATCTGCTCCTGCAATAGGTCTAGCGGTGCATCAAGGACATAATTCTTACAGGCAGCAATGAGGATAAACCTCGGATCACGGATCCAATCCGCATCATTGCTACTAACATTTTTCAATACAATTTTCTCTAGGAAAAACATAGGGAAGCAACAACGCGAGCTATTGATCTACAACATAATTTGCAAAATACTACCAGGACTAAGTTCATGATAAATTAAAGTTCAATTAATCATATTACTTAAGAACTCCCACTTAGAAAAATATCCCTCCAATTCTCTAAGTGATTGCGTGATCCATATCAACTACACCATGACCGATCACGTGTGATGGAGTAGTTTCAATGGTGAACATCAATATGTTGATCATATCTACTATATGATTCACGCTCGACCTTTCGGTCTCTGTGTTCCGAGGTCATATCTTATATGCATAGCTCGTCAAGTATAACCTGAGTATTCTGCGTGTGCAACTGTTTTGCACCCGTTGTATTTGAACGTAGAGCCTATCACACCCGATCATCACGTGGTGTCTCGTACGAAGAACTTTCATAGCGGTGCATACTCGTGGAGAACACTTCTTGATAATTTAGTAAGGGATCATCTTATAATGCTACCGTCAATCAAAGCAAGATAAGATGCATAAAGGATTAACATCACATGCAATCAATATAAGTGATATGATATGGCCATCATCATCTTGTGCTTGTGATCCGAAGCACCGTCATGATCACCATCGTCACCGGCGCGACACCTTGATCTCCATCGTAGCATCGTTGTCGTCTCGCCAAACTTATGCTTCTCGACTATCGCTACCGCTTAGTGATAAAGTAAAGCATTACAGAAGCGATGCATTGCATACAATAAAGCGACAACCATATGGCTCCTGCCGATTGCCGATAACTCGGTTACAAAACATGATCATCTCATACAATAAAATATAGCATCACGTCTTGACCATATCACATCACAACATGCCCTGCAAAAACAAGTTAGACGTCCTCTACTTTGTTGTTGCAAGTTTTACGTGGCTGCTACGGGCTGAGCAAGAACCGTTCTTACCTACGCATCAAAACCACAACGATAGTTTGTCAAATAGACTCCGTTTAACCTTCTCAAGGACCGGGCGTAGCCACACTCAGTTCAACTAAAGTTGGAGAGACAGTCTTCCGCAAGCCATCTATGTGCAAAAGCACGTCGAGGGAACCGGTCTCGCGTAAGCGTCTGGCGTAAGGTTGGTCCGGATCGTCTCGTCCAACAATACCGCTGAACCAAAGTATGACATGCTTTGGTAGGCGGTATGACTTGTATCGTCCACAACTCACTTGTGTTCTACTCGTGCATATGACATCTACGCATAAAACCAGGCTCGGATGCCTTTGTTGGGGAGCGTAGTAATTTCAAAAATTTTCCTACGATCACGCCAAGATCATGGTGATGCATAGCAACGAGATGAGAGTGTTGTCTACGTACCCTCGTGAGACCAGCAACGGAAGCGTTGACACAACGTAGAGGAAGTAGTCGTACTTCTTCACGATCCAACCGATCCAAGTACCGAACGTCGGCACCTCCGAGTTCTGCACACGTTCAGCTCGATGGCGTCCCTCGAACTCCGATCCAGCCGAGTGTTGAGGGAGAGTTTCGTCGACCTGACGGCGTGGTAGCGATGATGATGTTCCACCGCGCGAGGCTTCGCCTAAGCTCCGCTCTGGTATTTTCGAGGTGTAATATGGTGGAAGGGGCACCGCTACGGCTAAGGAAAGATCTCAAGGATCAACTTGTGTGTCATGGGGTGCCCCTGCCCTGTATATAAAGGAGGGAAGGGAGGGGCTGGCCGGCCAAGGGAGAGGCGCCCGGTGTCCTACTCCTACTAGGAGTAGGATTCCCCCAATCCTAGTCCAACTAGGTTTCCCCAAGTGGAAGGGAGAGAGAGAGGCGCCCCTTCTCCTAGTCCTAATAGGACTAGGGAAGGGGGAAGGTGCACAGCACTTGGGCCCCCTTTCTCCTTTCCACTAAGGCCCATGTTGGCCCATTAGTATTCGGGGTTCCGGTAACCTCCGGTGCTTGGTAAAATTCCCAATTTCACCGGAACACTTCCGATGTCCAAACATAGACTTCCAATATATGAATCTTTATGTCTCGACCATTTCGAGACTCCTCGTCACGTCCGTGATCTTATCCGGACTCGAACAACCTTGATACAGAAACATCATAAAACTCATAGTAACCATCATCGAAGCGTTAAGCGTGCGGACCCTACGGGTTCGAGAACTATGTAGACATGACCGAGACACCTCTCCGGTCAATAACCAATAGCGGGACCTGGATGCCCATATTGGCTCCTACATATTCTACGAAGATCTTTATCGGTCGAGACCGCATAACAACATACGTTGTTCCCTTTGTCATCGGTATGTTACATACCCGAGTTTCGATCGTCGGTATCCAATACCTAGTTTAATCTCGTTACCGCAAAGTCTCTTTACTCGTTCCGAAATACATCATCTCACAGCTAACTCATTAGTTGCAATGCTTGCAAGGCTTATGTGATGTGCATTACCGAGAGGGCCTGAGATACCTCTCCGACAATCGGAGTGACAAATCCTAATCTCGAAATATGCCAACCCAACATGTACCTTCGGAGACACCTGTAATGTACCTTTATAATCACCCGATTACGTTGTGACGTTTGGTAGCACCAAAGTGTTCCTCGTGCAAACGGGAGTTGCATAATCTCATAGTCATAGGAACATGTATAAGTCATGAAGAAAAGCACTAGCAACAAACTATACGATCAGGTGCTATGCTAATGGAATGGGTCATGTCAATCAGATCATTCAACCAATGATGTGATCCCGTTAATCAAATAACAACTCCTTGTTCATGGTTAGGAAACACAACCATCTTTGATTAACGAGCTAGTCAAGTAGAGGCATACTAGTGACACTCTGTAGGTTTATGTATTCACACATGTATTATGTTTCCTGTTAATACAATTCTAGCATGAATAATAAACATTTATCATGATATAAGGAAATAAATAATAACTTTATTATTGCCTCTAGGGCATATTTCCTTCAAAACTAGCGCCGGCGGGACGGCCTGCTCCCTCCTCTTGTGGCCCGCTGTGATGCCGCGCAGGCTTCCCCGACCCACCCTACTCCCTCCGCTGGCCTGGCCGCACGCAATCAACTGCCTCCTTATTACGCGAAAAAAATGATTCCTCCCACTGACATCTGGGGCGCACCGGTTGGGAGGCTGACCTGTGGGCCTACTAAGTTGACGCGTACACAGGGCTTGTCAACTTAGTCAACAAACGATTCTAGCAGCAGTAACCGTTGGATTTGAATCGAATGGTCCTGCTGCTTCTTCAATCGCTGCTCTTCTTGCACTAGCCGCCCAAACCAGCGCCGGGGAGACCGCCTGCTGCTGCCTCCAGTGGCCGGCTGTGCTGCCGTTGAGGCCTCATCGCCCCCTACTAATCCCACCGCTAGCCAGGCCCTGCCGCGACAGCAACCTCACACCGCAACCGAACCATTGAACCCTCGTACTCCTCTCCACGTGGGCATCCACTGTCGCGTCTTCCCCGGCTCCTCGTCGCCCCCTTCCTAGGCCTCGCCGTCGTCCACCGCCTAGGTGCTCTCGGCGCGGCGTGGTCAACGTGGTCAGCGACATCCCATCGGAAGAGTACCGTACGTGGAGAGGCTGACAGCTGGGTCCATGGCCACAGCCTAGTTTTTTTGTGATTTGCCAAGTAAGTCGCTTTGTCAGGCCTGTTGGGCTGCAAATATTTCAAGACGAGGAGAGCTTTCATTCGGCTGGCCGAGAAAACGGCCCATCAGTAATGAGAAATGGGCTGTACATTTTTATAACACATCAAACCGGCAATTAGTTTCCAATATCTTTTTTTTATTTCGAGATTTTAAATTACATTAGTTTTTATGCGTGGAGAATTTGTTGGATTTTATATTGATATACATTTATTTTTTAAATCAGTTTGAATGTGAGTCAAAATTTCGGGATTAAAAACAGTTCGGACCGCACCGAAATATGCAAAATTTCGTATAATTTTTTAACTGTGGCCACAATATGGGTTGTGATGCTAACAAAAATAATATGGGCTCCAAAAAAACCATAATAATTAGCAAATGGGCTGTAAATTATTAGAAATAATGGCAGATGGGTTGTGTGCTATTTTCCACAGATTTGAGGCTTTCCTAAAAAAAGGTTGACTCACAAGCATTGACTGTTGGATGGCCATCCAACGGCCGTCGTGCTTCTTCAATCTCTGCTCTTCCTGCTCCAGCCGCTCAAACAAGCGCCGGCGGGACTGCCAGCTCCCTCCTCCCCACGGCCGGTTCTGCTGCCGCGCAGGCCTCACCGCCCCAACGTACTCCCATCGCTGGCCTAGCCATCCCTCCACTCACCCACACCTGCTGTTATTCTCCGGCGATGGTAGACGAACCAGTAAACCCTCATACAGTTGTACTCCCCTCTGCGTGGGAAACAACTGCCGAGTCTTCCCTGCCTCCGTGTCGTTCCCTTCCTAGGCCTCGCCGTCGTCCACCGCCCTGGTGCTCTCAGCGTGGCCTGGTCACCATGGTCAACAACCGACATGCATCTGAAGTGGAATGTACGTGGAGAGGCCGATAGCTGGGCCCACGGCCGCACACAAGGAAATGCCTCGTTATTACACGCAAAATAATGATTCCTCCACCTGGCATCAGGGACCCACCAAAAGGGCCTCTGTATTTCGCGAAAATAACGTTCCCCCCGCTTACAGCTCGGACCCACCAGCTATATCTTCGGACGCAAGGAAGTGCCTCCTTATTACGCACACAAAAATGAATACTCCCCCTGTTAGCTGGGACCCAGTATAGTGGCAGGCTGACTTGTGGGCCTACTAAGTTGAGGGGGACGGAGGGCTTTGTCAACTTAGTAAATATGCACGATTCTAGCTCCAAAGGACCGTCACGATGTCCATCCAACAAATGTAGTGCTTCTTCAACCTCTCGTCTTCTTGCTCCGGCCGCCCAAACCAGCGCGCGGTCGTGCCTCGTGCTCCTGCCTCCCGTGGCCCGGCTGCGATGCGTGAGGCCTCACCGCCCCCTACTACTCCCACCGATGGCCAGGCCATCCCTCTACTCACCCACACCCGCTGTTATTCTGCGGCGACGGCAGCCTCACACCGCAGCGAACCGGTGAACCCTCATACTCCTCTACGCGTGGGCATCCACCGCCACGTCTTCCCCGGCTCCGCGTCGTCCCCTTCCTAGGCCTCGCCGTCGTCCACCGCCCTTGTGCTCTCGGCGCGGCGTGGTCAACATGGTCAAGGAACGGCTTCCATCGGACGTGGACTGTACATGGAGAGGCTGACAGCTGGGTCCACGGCCGCAGCAAGGAAGTGCCTCCTTATTACTTGCAAAATAATTATTCCTCCACCTGATAGCGGGGACCCACCGGACGGGCCACCGTATTTCGTGAAAAAATTGTTTCCCCCCTGACTGCTGGGACCCACCAGCTATATCTTCACACGCAAGGAAGTGCCTGACAGTCGGGACCCACCTGGTCGAAGCATACATACGTTGTCATTCTGGTCGCGACGATATGCATTACATATATCTTGGTGGATGTAGAGGTGCGCACGTGTTGTAGTAGAGGCGCGCCGCGTAGCATGTACACGTCGTCTGGCGGCGAGGTGCAAGAAAGAAAATACGGCCACGTATGTGTACATACGGGTGGGGTCTCAAATGCCTACTCACGCATACGTACGGCCGGGCTCGTGTACATGGCTAGGTCGGAACGGAGAAACAACGTCGTCGTCGTGTTCATTGGGAGGCAACGGAATGCGTCGTGTTCATGGGGAGGCAACAGAATGCGTCGTGTTCATGGGGTGGCAACAAAATGCGTCGTGTTGATCGGGAGGCAACGAAACGCGTGGGAGCCAACCGGCTGGGTCGGAACGGAATGCATGCTCGTGTTCATCGGGAGGGCTTGGACGGAACAGGCGATGGAAGCGAGGCATGGCGTACTGCACAATGGAGGAAACAGACCTCCTACGTTCGGAACGGGGTCCTGTTTATCGGGAGGGGTCTGGCGTACCGCAAGACGAACGAAACGGTCCTCCTACGGTCGAAACGGGGGTCCTGTTGATCGGGAGGGGTGTGTCGTACCGCAAAACGGACGAAACAGACCTCCTACGGTCGAAACAGGGGTCCTGTTGATCGGGAGGGGTGTGCCATACCGCAAAACGGACGAAACGGACTTGTGTTGGAGCGCTACGGTCGAAACGGGGGTCCTGTTCATCGGGAGGGGTGTGGCGTACCGCAAAAGGGACTCCTGTTCATCTCCACCGTCGACCTCCTCCAGTCTCCACGGGCTACCGTCGACCTCCTCCAGCCTCCATGGGCTCCTGTTCATCCAGCCTCCACCGCGCGCTACTCCACCGCTACTGTTCAACCACCCCTCCACCGTCTACTGTTCATCCAACCCTCCACACCACAGGGTCCTGTTCAACCACCCCTCCACGGGCACCCCTCCACCGTCTACTATTCATCCAGTCCTCCACACCACGGGGTCCTGTTCAATCACCCCTCCACGGGCACCCCTCCACCGTCTACTATTCATCCAGCCCTCCACCACACCACGGGGTCCTGTTCATCCAGAGGCAACACCACGGCTCACTGTTCATCCAACCCCCCCTACAACACTCACTGTTCATCCAATAGACCGGCTTTAGTTAGCAGCAGTAGCGAAGGAATCGCTCGATCGGGTTCAGTTAACAGCCATCGATCGATCGCTCGAGAATTCGATAGCAGCGTAACTGCAGCGCATTCGCTCGGGTTCAGTTAGAGCTCAACACCTCGCTCGAGTTCAGTTAGAGCCAACGCCTCGCACACACGCGCGTACGTGTATGATAGAAACACGCATCGCTCGGCCCCCGACCTCCCACCGTAACCGGGAACTCGCCAAAATTTTCCTCGCCCTCGCTTCTACCACGGTTTTTTCCGTCATGGACGGCCCAAAGATTGCCATGCAGCTGCGTCTCCGGCCCACCCAGGACGAAAAGCCCATTTTTGTCATGATTTTTTGTCATAGAAGTAGGTGCCCACCACATCTATGATGATACTGGGTTTTGTCAGAATTATCGTCATAGAAGTGTCATATGTATGATAGAATTTTTTTTGTTCGGCCCAAAATGTCACGAATGTGTCCTTTTTTTGTAGTGCCTTTTTGTTGCGGACAAAGTTCGGAGATCCGAAGAATGCCCCTCTTGATAAACTATGGAGTTCTCTGACGCATACATGGATTTGGCAGCCAGTGCTGCTGATGCGGCCGATACTTCAAGTATCAGAAAGATCGGGAAGTGGAAAAGCTGTTCTGGTCACAATTCAATGTTCCAGTGCGTCCGCTGCTGTTGAATGAGCAAATGGCCGAGTGGGCCGAGCTCCATAGGTTGTCCGGGCTTGCCATGAGGTCTGTTGTGGATCATCTGTGGCCGGAAGGGCCAAGGTCGAATAGTTATTTTAGTTTAGTGCAACAGTTCCTTGGCGCTGTGCCGCACATCGACGCTATGAAGAGGTCGGCGTGCATAGAGGGTGCGCGGATGGCACTTGCCCGTGTCAAGACATACTGGGCAGAGATAGAGGGTGCTTTCACACTTTGACTTTGCCATAGGAGTTTGACGGTGGGGCTACTATATAGCCCGTGGTACCTCCACGCTTGTCCGAATACGGGGCGCGTACGTACATGACCGGGAAACGGCCCTTCGTTAATGTGGAGGAATCCCGAAGATTCCGCTAAGTCATCGAGTGGTTGACCAGTCTCGCACTTTATCATGACAGCCAGTTTTCGGCTTTCTCTACCGAGGTGCTCATCCGGATGAACCAGGGCACAATCGCAGTAGTTCTCCCGGTGCCACCTTAGCTGAAAGAGCGGAACGTAAGGTAGCAAACCACGGGAGCCGGGCAAACCCAACATTTGACCAAATACATGATTCAGAGCTGATGCATATAAGGCCAAACTCGTGACGCCGAACACTCCCTAAGGTATTCGGTCTTTATAACATAAGCCGGGCTGAGCAATACCCTTAATAATGAACCCCGAGTGTCCAGTTACGTGCAATGTTCTGACGTGGCGAAATGCCAATAACGTCCGCATCCTTCTCTGTTATACTAAGTATCTGGAGGATGTGAACAACAAGAGACAGTAAAAAAGGTTTACACAGGGTCTTAATCTAAAAAGAAACCTTTGAACGGGTCCCTGCTGCATGTCTGCTTTGTGTCTCCGTTGTCTTGTATCACGGGCCGGGTGTGCTTACGATTGTCATCTGTAAAAGAGAAGAACTTAGGTGAAAGTTGTCGTGCCAAAAAGTTGGTTACTCTCAATATACCGTTAAAATTCAAGATAAGTCATGTTTGAGCCGAACTAGCCCTGATTACACGCGGGAAGCCCCTAGTGCCGTCTGTGGTGGCATAACCATTGAACCAACCTCAGGTTTATCTAAACTGGTATAGCTAGCAATGCGTCGGTCTCGTCTAGCAGTGTCCGCGGTCTTGACGACTGATCCTTTATTTTGGTTGGAGGGGCCATTTAGTGTTCGGCTATTAAAGTCGTCGAACATTCTTCCACTCATAAGGAACGTTCAATGTTTCCGCTAATGGTGATGATGCCACGTGGTCCGGGCATCTTAAGCTTGAGAGAAGCGTAATGCGGTACTGCATTAAAACGAGCGAAAGCCGCTCTTCCGAGTATTGCTTGATAGCCACTTCGAAATGGAGCGATGTTGAAGGCTAACTTTTCGCTTTGTAAGTTGTCGGGATAACCGAATACAACCTCTAGTAATAGAGAGCCCGTGCAGCGGGCCTCTAGGCCTGGTATTACTCTTGAAGGTAGTATTACTGTGGCTGATTTTTGTCGGGTCTATCCCCATTTTGCGGACTGTGTCATGATATATCAGATTTAGACTACTGCCGCCGTCCATAAGGACTCGTGTGAGATGGTATCCATTTATTATTGGGTCTAACACCAAGGTAGCTAATCCTTCGTGCCGGACACTTGTCTGGTGATCCCTGCTATCAAAAGTGACAGGGCAGGCTAACCAGGGGTTGAACTTAGGGGTGACGGGCTCTACGGCGCGTGTGTCTCGGAGTGCATGTTTGCTTCTCCGCTTCGTCACGTGGATCATGTTTACTGTTTTAACCTCTGGTGGGAATGTTTTCTGTCCCCCAGTGATTTGCTGGCGAGGTTCATGCTCGTCTTCGCTTGGTGTCTCCCTCCCCTTGTGTTCAGCGTTTAGCTTGCCGGCCTGCTTGAAGACCCAGCATTCTCTGTGGGTGTGATTTGCAGGTTTATCGGGGGTGCCATGAATCTGACATAGTTTGTCTAGAATCTTGTTTAGCCTAGACGGTCTTTGCTGCCTTTGAGAGGCTTTTTCCACTGACCTGGGTGAGAGCCCCTGAATCTGGCGTTTACCGCCGTATTATCTGGGCTATCTTCGGTATTTCGACGCTTGCTTTTACTGCGTTGTGGTTTTCCATTGCCATCCCTGACTTCGGATGTGCTTGGGTCACTCGTGCTACTACGAGCTAACCAGCTATCTTCGCCCGTGCAAAAGCGGGTCATTAGGCTTGTTAGGGCTGCCATTGTTCTCTGTTTTTCTTGGCCGAGGTGTATGGCGATCCATTTGTCTCGGACACTGTGCTTGAAAGCTGCTAAGGCTTCGGCGTCCGGGCAGTCGACGATTTGGTTCTTCTTAGTGAGAAACCTATTCCAATGCTTTCAGGCTGACTCCCCGGGCTGTTGAATTATATGACTTAAATCGTCTGCATCCGGAGGTCGGACATAGGTCCCTTGAAAATTAGCTCGAAAAGCATCCTCGAGCTCCTCCCAACTTCCGATTGAGTTTTCGGGGAGGCTTTTCAGCGATGCCGAGCTGGTCCTTTAAGCTTGAGGGGCAAATACTTGATGGCGTGGAGATCGTCTCCGCGGGCCATATGGATATGGAGGATAAAGTCCTCAATCCAGACCCCAGGGTCTATGGTCCCGTCGTACGCCTCTTTTTTCACTGGCTTGAATCCTTCTGGAAATTCGTGGTCCAGCACCACATCGGTGAAACATAGGGGGTGTGCGGCACCCCTATATTTGGATGTATCAGGGCGTTCAGATGGTTGTAGTGTTTGGTTTTGATTTTGTGCTGGAGCACGCTTCCTAGATCCATAGATGGATCTGGTCACGTCGGTCTTCTGACGCAAGCGATCGCGTGAAGCGTGTGCGGACTTATGTGCGGCCTTGTTAGCCGCTCTATCGCGGCCACGAGGTGGTTGATCCGACCGGTTGGCCGTTTTATTTTTCGGCCGTGTGGGCTCTAAGGCCTCATCGTAGAATTCGGGTAATAGTTTGCGCTTTGGATAGCTCTTTGTGTGGTAACTTCCACCATAGTTTTCTTCGTTGTTGAGCACTTTGTTCCATCTGCTGTTGAGCGTATTTTGTGCGGCCTTAAGCCTTTGGTTCTCCTTCTTAAGACTCCTCGCTGTGGCAATAAGCCTCCTGCGGAGGTTCTCTTGTTCCAAGTGCCTTTCCGGGATGATGTGTGCATCTTCATCCGGACTGTTTTCCTCCTCGAAGGGAGGTTGATGAGCTTTATCCTCGGCGTCGCCGTGTTCGGACATCGGATCCATACTATGTTCGCCGTTTGCGGTTTCATCTTGTTCTACCGCTGGTCGATGTGGTCGTCGGTTCCTCTGGAGTCGCCTGGGGTGTTATTTTCTCTTGCGCTGTTGTCCCTGTTTTTGCTGAGGCGAGATTTGGAGCGGCACCTACGCCGCCGCTTTGATTGCTTCTCGAGGGAACTATCCTTCGCTGCATCCTTCCGTTCCTCGTCATTCTTTTCATTGGGTGTATCCACCATGTATATGTCATGTGATGAAGCGGCTGTCCAGCGCCCTGTGGGCGATGGTTCCTGTTCATCTCCTACATCGTCGTCCATACCGTCGATGTCGTCGGAGTCGAAGTCGAGCATGTCGGTTAGATCGTCGACAGTGGCTACTAAGTGTGTGGTGGGTGGGCACCGAATTTCTTAGTCGTCCGCATCCCATTCTAGCCGGACATAGTTCGGCCAAGGTTCTCCTGACAAGGAGAGAGACCTTAATGAATTTAGCACGTCGCCAAAAGGCGAGTGCTGAAAGATATCGGCGGAGGTTAACTCCATGATCGGCACCCAATCGGATTCAATAGGCACGGACGCAGGCGGCTCGGAGTCCGTGGCCGAAGAGAACGGTTTGGCAACATGGCTCTCGTAAGGGGTGAAATCAGTATCCGGCTCTATCGCCACTGAGAATGCGGCCTCCAAGGTGGGGTCTATTCTCCCGTCCTCTGATGGCGGAATTTGCTCCGGATTGAGGGTCGGAGTAGTTACAGGTGCGATCTCCCGAACACTGTCCGACGGCAGAGCTAAATCATGCTCGTTGTGAACGTGCGACGCACCTGACATGGGCTTGAATCCGTCAAAGATCAAGTCTCCGTGGATGTCAGCAGTGTAGTTCAAGTTTCCAAACCTGACCTGGTGGCCAGGGGCGTAGTTCTCGATCTGCTCCAGATGGCCAAACGAGTTGGCCCACTGTGTGAAGCCGCCAAATACGAAGATCCGTCCGGGGAGAGAAACCTCACCCTGGAACGCATCGTTACCGATGATCGAAGGAGCCATCCAGCCTTATGGTGACGACACAGTGGAACTCTCAATGAAAGCACCAATGTCGGTGTCAAAACCGGCGGATCTCGGGTAGGGGGTCCCGAACTGTGCGTCTAAGGCACATGGTAACAGGAGGCGGGGGACATGATGTTTACCCAGGCTCGGGCCCTCTCGATGGAGGTAATACCCTACATCCTGCTTGATTGATCTTGATGATATGAGTAAGAGTTGATCTACCACGAGATCATAGAGGCTAAAACCTGGAAGCTAGCCTATGGTATGATTGTTCTTGTCCTATGGACTAAACCCTCCGGTTTATATAGACACCCGAGGAGGCTAGGGTTACACAGAGTCGGTTACAGGGGAGGAGATCTACATATCCGTATTGCCAAGCTTGCCTTCCACGCCAAGAAAAGTCCCATCCGGACACGTGACGAAGTCTTCAATCTCGTATCTTCATAGTCCAACAGTCCGACCAAAGGATATAATCCGGCTGTCCGGAGACCCCCTAATCCAGGACTCCCTCACGCGGACTGCCGCGTTGAGCGCCCCGGGAACCAGCGGCAGTGCCAGAAGTGCGAGCGCGGATGTGGCTTCAACGTGCGGAACACGGCGGTGGACGCCGTCCTCTCCTTGGTGAGGGTCAAGTGCCCGCACGAAGGCTGTGGGCTCTACGTCACTTACCACAAGCTCGCTGATCAATAGTGCGTGTGTCCGCTCGCGCCCCGCAAATGCCCTATGCCTGTCTGCGACTACGAAGGCCCGCCGCCGTGGCTCTCCCACCACATCAGCACTGTGCATCCCATGCCCATGCACAAGATCCATTACGGCAAGGCTCTCCAGCTGCAAGTGCCACTGTCGGAGCCACGGCTCTTACTGTTCACGGAGGAGGACAGCCACACGTTTTTCATGGTCGACGGCGTGCTCGACATCGGCGCGCTTATTGCCGTGTGGGTCATCTGCGTCAGAGCGGGGGCGTCCCCACTACAGCAGTACATGGCCAAGCTGTGGGCGAACGGCCCGCCGGGGGATCCCAAAGGCAGGACCGACGCCTTCAAGGTGGAAATGGAGGTGACAAGCAGCAGGGATCCCGACGACGTCGCCGTGCAGGAGCTGACCTTCTTCAAAGTTCCGCCCAAGCTGCTGGCCAGGGCTAAGCTGGTGTCCCTCCACATTCAGATTGACAAGCTCACGTCCTAAATGATTCTATAGTGCATTCTGTTTATCTTGGTAATATGCTAATATAGGGGTTAGCTCGGTCTACTTTAGCTTAAGAGATGGTGGGTTTACGTGGCGATGCAGCAATTACCTCAACATCAGATCAGAAGTGAAAGCAATTTCGAACAGTCGAATGGATATTTTGTGTCTGTTGGATATAAAGATCCTTTGGGTAAGAAGTAACAGCTTATATGCTTTTTTTTCAAAACGGAACAGCGATACTGGTATAATTTTTGTTGACATGCACTAATATTTTCGAAACGGACGTCGGGCTGTAGCTAGAAGGGCGGTTGGGATGCGGCATCGGCCCATACCGCGGTGACCCCGATTGGGGCCTTTACCGACTTTGGATTTTCTCCCTCGCCGATGTCGACCACGTCTATGCAGAACATTGTTCCCTTCCCCCAGCTGCGGGATCAGGCCGGATATGTGACCAGCGGTGTGGCCACCGTCGTTCGATGCTTGTGAAGAGAGCAAACCAAGCAAGCAGGCTTGTAGCTTAGGCTCCTGCTAGTTTATATATAGTGGTTTTCTTTTCTCTCCATATCAACCATTTTGTATTGCGTCGTGTCATTGAAGAGTGAAATGATGGTTGCTTCTTCGACTAACTTCTTGTGTGATTTGACTGCTCCTTTAGTGGCCCCTACGTACTCCCCCTACGTGTATGCAACAGTCCTGCGTACACATGGGCGCAAAACGCAGCGTCTGACGCCCTAATGCATGCATGTCCGAGCACACGACGGAACACACACGGTCACGCTCAAGTGCTCAACCTACACGTGCATGCACACACATACTCAGTCAGGGTGAGCTAATGACCGTATAAACACCGGAAAATGTATATATTGAGCGCAATGAGCGTATTATGAAGTCCACTGACCGTATTTTTACAAATATACAGTGACATACAGTGTATTTATCTCGTTTGAAATTAAGCCATATTAACCAGAGAGGAGGCAGTATGGACTGGCATTACTTTGCTGTGTCCCGTCAACTTGCCGAACGAGAAGAAGCTTGCAGGACGGGAGAAGCTTGCGCGCGGTGGCTCGTAGGACAAGGGGAAACTTTTGACTAATGCAAGTTGTCCTTCGCTCAGGCGGTGGACGTGCAACAGTTAATTCGGTGTCAGATTGCCAGAAGCATACACTATCCTGGTACTATTATTGTTGCACTTCCCGAAGAGGCGAACAGCCAAGCGCAAAGTTTACTAGTACTAGGAACCGGATGGAGGAGCGTCTGAACTCTTATTATATTTTTAAAATGTGATAAAGAAATCTTCAACACATTTGGTTCTCTTCGAGGGTTCTCGCATGTGATAATGGAAGTTGATTGCATGGAACACTCGCCACAATTCTCGCTTAATTCTGGCTCATATCCTGTTACAAATAGGAGTGCTCGGTAATATTTCCTCTCTTTTTTGTTATTTAGCATGTAAACAGGTCAGCAAACCTTGCGGCGCATCTTTGTGTGAACCGTGCTTGCTGCACTTTGAATGTGGCCGAGAGCTGGCTTGATGAAATACCTCGCTTCCTACTTGATTTTTACGGGTACCTCGCTTCCTAGTGACCGGTGTCTTTGCTGATCGTCCTAAGAATGCTCATATATGAATAAAGCTCTCTCATTTACCCGCAAAAAGATTAAGCCATATTAACCGGAAAGGAGGGAGTATGGACTAGCACTACTTGTTGGTGTGTCCCGTCAACTCGCATAACAAGGAGAATCTTGCAGGACAAGGTGAAGCTCGCTTACGCCTTTTGACTAATGCAACGTACTTCGCCCAGGCGGTGGACATGCATCAATCCATTCGGTGTTAGATTGCCAGAGGCATACACTATAGTACCGAACATGCGGAGTACCATCATTGTTCGACTTCACGAAGAGGTGAAGAGCCAAGCGCAAGGTTTAGTAGTACGAGTAGTACTACTACTAGAACCGCATGGTGGAGCATTTGTACTCTTATTTTTCTTAATCTTTGATAAAGTACACATTTATTCTGGAGAAGGGCGGAAAACGGCAGCCCAACATGTAATGATGATATTCATCAACCATGATCAAATATATCTTGGCCTCCGTGCAAGCCCGTCTGTGTGTTCTGGCTCCTCGTCTCTCTCAAGGAACGGCGGGTTGGCCATTTTGCCATCACTTGAGATCGGTTTGCTCACACTCCGGTCCAACATGTCAGTGATATGCCAAGACGAGGTGCGTTGACCGACTGGCCATACGCGTACTTGGTTTTGCACCTTCATACTACTCCTCCCTCCGTCACAGTTTACAGGGGGCCCTTCATTATGATGCATTTCTCTCAATGCATTTCCACCACCAGGGAGACTTCAGATGCATTTGGTTTAATGCTCAATTAATTAGGGCGTGGTAACCGCAATTTTCTCTCGATGTAGTACTACGGAGTGGAGTATGTGCATGCATTTGTCTACCCGGGGTGGAAGCACTGCATGCATGTGTGTACGCATTATTTCCTCTAGTAATAGACGCCGCGCTATAACTACCAATGTTATTTTTCAGGCCGACCGCTAGTCGCCTTGGTCCCAGAGATTTTCTCTTTTTCTGAAGCGCGCTCTATAATCAGTGACGGATGGAGTAGTATGAGCGGATTCAAAGAAGAGCGTATTGATGGTTGCTTCTTCCGAGCACCTTACAATGGGAAAGGTGGGGCTTATGATTTGACTGCCCATTACTCACTATTAATGCGGCGCAACGACCGTTCTGAGTCTCCCATGCGGCTGTGCACCACCCCTCGGTTCTTAAATATACTCTGGAGTATTTGTCTTTCTAGAGATTTCAACGAGTGACTACTCAAATATTTGTCTTTTTAGAGATTCAAATGGACTACTACATACGAATGTATATAGACATATTTTAGAGTGTAGATTCACTCATTTTGCTCCATATGTAGTCACTTGTTGAAATCTCTAGAAAGACAAATATTTAGGAATGGAGGGAGTACACATACGAAGCAAAATGAGTGAATCTACACTCTAAAATATGCCCATTTGAAATTTGTAAAAAGACAAATATTGTTGATGACAGTTGCGACGACAAAAAAGAAGCATATTCCTTGTCCTAAGGGAAGATAACAACACGGTTGTGTTTGTCTAAAACGGTGTGAGGACGAGATTGCAATATAGAAAGTATGCCAGACGAGGTACGTTTTGTGCAAAGAACTATGGAAGATCCACATGCAGCGACGTGGGAAGAGGCGCAGTGGAGCAAGGCCAGAGGGGATACCTGGAGGTCGTCGGGATGTAACTAGGTGAGCGGCGGCGGGCGGAATCTGCCCATACTGTGGCAGCGAGCAGGTAGCGTAGGCCCTACCACGCTGGCGCTTGGTCAGAGAGAACGACGTGTACCGCAGATCGGGACGTGCTGCCTCGGCGCCGTCGAACGGAGAAACGATGCACGTCCTCCCTTTCCGTCGGCGGACGGGATGCGGCCTGATCAGTGACCAACGGTGAGAGAGAGAGAGAGAGAGAGAGAGAGAGGCCACCGCAGCCTTGTGTGATATACTCTGAAGAGAGACAAACCAGGCAGAGAGGCTCCATTGTATATAATGGAGCGGACTACCTTTTTCTCCATAAAAATCTGTTTATATTCTGTGTACATGCCATTGAGCGATATAACTTTATTTAAAAATAATGCGCCAACGCATCAAGTCGAACTTTGCTTTGTGCACGCGTGGTACACGACCTCCGTAGGTAAACAACCGCTACACGCGTTTAAATTAGCACGTGGGCTGCCATTTCATACAGAAATGAGCGCCACCGTGTACCCGCGCGGGTGTGGCTGGGCACGAAGCGTGAGTACATGCACGGTGCACCTATTCTCTTCTTGTATACGTACACCACCCACGAGGGGTTGTGTGATAGAGATACGAACATAGAGAGATATAGTGTGGGTTCGTGAAAGTTTTTTGGGGGGGGGGGTCAATCAAAAAGTGTAACATATGCAATGTGTGTGAAATAGGGTCCTGGATATATCATATATATAGAGGGGGCGATCCACGAGAAGAGAGTGGAGGTATCATCGACTTGAGATGTCCATAGAATCGAAGAGAGGGATGATGTGTGTGTGTGCGCGCGCGGTCGATAAAGAGTGCCATCGAATTTGTGTGTGTCCACGTCAAAGATATAGAGTGGCTGACCTACTAGAACGTGAGAGGGGACATGTGCGGTTTGTCTCTGTGGCATGGATACCTACCTACAGTGCTCGACTATCGATGTGTGGTGGGTGGGGGGAGGGAGGCCTAATTAATTATAGAGGTACAATGGCTGGTATATGTGTGGAGGAGGAGAGAGGCCTACCTCATGTATTAAGGGATATCGATCTACCTCATGTATTAAGGGAGATCGATCGGCATCCATGCATATGTGCGGGGAGAGGAATAAGGTTGGGAGAGAGATGAGCTAGAGTGTTGGAGGGGTGGTAGTGGAGTTGCTTCTAACAAATGGTGGGATAGGATTGCTAGACAACCGGAGGGCACGCCTGCAATATCAATAAGAGAGGGATGGCTACCTGTTTGTGCACGTGTGTGTGAGAGGCAGGTCGAGGCATGCACGAATGATGGGGGCGATATTGATGTGGTAAGAAGACATAACTACATTGGAAGATCAATCATCCTTTATCAGAGAAAGGAGAGACTTAACTTGTGAGGTACGTCGATGGATGGGGGGGATAGTTAATGTCGACCTAGGTATATGTTGGGAGATTGATCGGTATACATGCATGTGTGTGTTAGAAGCAAATGAGGCACGGGGAGAAGGATAGAGAGTGAGGGATGCATCTAGGAGGTGGTGCGAGAGTCATACTATATCGAGGGGGAGAAGTGTGCGAGTACGAGATCAATGAAAAGAGTGGTGGGAGTGAGGCATGGGCGATGATAAGAGAAGAGGGGAAGCTTGTGTTTTGTGCTAGGCACACCTGGCTAGAGAGGCATATCGATCGATGTGTGCCGTAAAGAAGGAGCTGGGGGGCGTACACACACCATGGGTGAACGACCTAAAGTGAAAAGACAAATTCTTGTGATGGAGCTAGAGAATGCTGAGGGAGGGTTAGAGGGATGCGGGCGTCTGCATGCACGAGAGAAAGTTAGCGCTAGCTAGCTACAAAGATAAGAGGATTGTGTGGGTGTAAAATATGAATAGAGATCATACTTCATTATAAAAAGCGAATTCGGATATTTGAAGAATTTATCATAGTGTTTTAAACCGACGCATGTGTGAATATATATAACGGTGATACATATGGTGTGGTTATGAAGAAGTTATACTACATATAATATATTTTATCTCTACTTTATAAAAAAACGGAGTTGTTGATGATGGTGCCATCCTGCAATATAGGCCGTCCAATTTATATCTAACGGATATGAAGGAAACTATGGCAATTTTTAAAAAAGATACCCACACCCCTCTCCATATTTGCAAATTAGGCCTCCCTTGATCATGTTGATGTTACGTGGAGCATGGGCATCTTGCTAGTACTAAGTATAACATATAGAACATTGATCATAATTTGGGCTAATGTGTGGTGTTTGCAGCTCAGGTCTAAATACTTGTCATAATGTAGGGGGCGGGGCACTATACTATGTGTGATAAACATGGTGTAGACGTATGGAACATGGTTTAGATTATGAATATATAGTTAGTACATCAAATGTACTATTATCTGGAATCAACATCAAGTGTATTCAAAAAATAGAATTCGATTTCATGTAGTACACATAGTTCATATCTATCTCTATAGTAATCATGTGGTGTGTTATTAAGGTAATACACGAATGATGGTTGAAGTTGGAAACAATCATCATTGTAGATTTGTTATTGAAATAGAGAAACGAATTCAAATTTAGTTCGAATTGCAGCGGTAGTATAGAAATTTGGAATGCACTAAAATGTTGGTATGAGTAGGTTACATGCATTATACAGCAATCGAAAAAATATAATTGGACATAACATGGATTCATACTACCGAATAGCATTTCATTGCACTAAATTGTTGGTATGAGTAGCTTTAAATAGCATTTTTATAGTAAAACAGGGCAAGACTCTCTCTTTGTGTGTTGTGAATAGTTTTATTTTTTTTCTTTTTCTTTTTGGTTGAGGGAAGTGCGAGTTGATTTGGTACGTACAAGTACAATATTACACGTTAGGCTTGTCCCTAAAATTCAACCCACGCCTTGTTATATCCCGAAAATTCAAATATCGTGCTCCCAAAACTGGCGCCTTCACAACCCGTGCCTTGCTATCCCGAAATTACAACACGCGCGAAAACTCCATCCAGCTGCCAAATCCCGACACGCGAAATCTCCCTTAACCCTGAGCCGGAAGCGCCGCTAGTTCAAATCGGTGCGGGGTACTTTTGTAACTCACCCAACATTTTGGACAAGCGCGTCCCTAAGTCATGGTTCACCCCCTCCCATCGCCTCCTTTTTGCTATTCGAAATCCCAGGCCGCCATAACATCTCCGCTCCAGCCACGAACCCCACCCTCCTCCGTCCGCCACCTCACCGTTGCCCAGCCGGAGCCTCTTCCCCGACGACGTCGTCCACCGCAACAGCTCGATGTCCCTCATCCACCTCCCCAGATGAGGATCCGTTGTCCATCTCGTCGTCCTGCCGGTTCAGTCGCCCCGTCCTCCACCTCCAAGGAGCTGCTCTGACGATCGCCTCGTATATTGCGGCTGCTCCATCCCCACAGCGCCGCCTTAACCTGCTCCACCGGAACTGCAACATCCTCACCGACTCCTCGGATGAAGCTGAGGCATACTCGGCGCCACCAAAGAGGTTGTACACTCATCCCATCGCACCTTCTCCTTAGCTCGACCTCCCGGCGCCGACGGTGCTCCATCCCGCACTCCCATGGAGCGGCTACCTTGAAGCCGGCGCAACGGGCAACATCTCCACGGCGGCTCTCCCCCAGTGTGAGGCCCCTTCGATGGCGGCGTCCATACCAGCCGGATCTGCTGCTGCTGCTTCGGCTCTCGCTCGCTCGCTCGCGCTGCTGCTGCTGCTGCTCCGGCTCTCGCTCGCCCAGTTGCTCCTGCTCCGGCTCTCGCTTGCTCGCTTAGCTTCTTCTTTGCTACTACAGCTCTCGCTCGATCGCTTCCTTCGCCCATTCTTGCTACTCGGCTCTCGCTTCCTTTCGCTCGCTCACGCTCTGCTTCGCTCTCCCCTCGCCGTCTTTCTTTGCTCTGCTCCGATTTAGCTACACTTCAATCGACTGAATCGACTTTTGGTTCAGTCGATTTTTCGAGGGTGGGGGCTCGCCGGAGTAAGGAAGAACTGCCCATAGCAGGGGCGGGGCTCGCCAAGAGGTACCCCACTATCTATCTTAGGGTTCAGGGTGGGGGGCGGGGGCCTATAGGGCTAGCCGGGGCAGCGGCGGACCGGCGGTGGGGAGTTGTTTCGGGGCGGCGAGGCAGCGCTGGGGCCGGCGGTTTGGCCGATGGTGGCTAGCGGCTTAGGGGGGTGCAGGTTGAAGGTTAACTGCAGGCCCTCCCTAAACTACATGTCAAGTGCCTCTCTGCTACCATTGTGTTCAGTTTCGACAGTAACATACAGATTCCACAATAAATTTCAGTTTCGACAGTTAAGTTCAGAGTCAACAGTTTTTACGTCATCTGTTGTAGTGAGGTGGTTTTTGGTGATGTAAATTTTACATCTATTTTACATCATCTATTAGAGATGCTATTAGAATCCCACTTGAGATTGACGATATCTGTCTTGTGCTGCTTCAGCCTTGATGTCTTACGGCTCACCGGGCCTGCTCCTACGACAGTATGATCCATCACAACAGACAGTGCCCTGTACGCCGTCTATAGATTCCTCAGATCTTCCTCCAATCCTCCGACAGCCACCTCTGCCGAATATATCTGTCTAATATCTGGTTCACCTATGGTATGCCTATTAATGTTCAAACTTGAGTTCTAAATTAGTTATGGGGCACATATCGAGGAAGCAATGAGTAGTATCTCTGTCTAATATCTGGTTCACCTAGGGTATGCCTATGTTGTTCATCTTGGGTGGGAAACAAATAGTAAAGCAATCATCATCTGTATTTTATTAAATTAAAGCAATCATCAGCCTGCTATCATTATTTTTGGATCCATCCACTGGTTGTTACCATCACTCTAAATTTCTGCATGCTCTCCTTACATAATATCACCATATTTTTTCATATGCATGTCAGATATTGTACACAGTCATGCCGAACGTGTAGAGAAAAAGAGAAGAGTTTTGAGCGGCAATTCAATGTCATGCAGACATCGCTCCATGGTGGGTTCAATGGCAAACCCTCCCCACCCATCTCCAGATTGTAATCCAGAGGAAGCTATCTGTTCTGAGGCGGATTCAGACGCCGCTGACCACTCCTATTTACCGCCCAAGTTGTTTGCTCTACATTGGCATGATGATGTTAGTCATATCATGCATATGTTGCCTTGTAGTGCCTACTTTTGAAATCATATATGTCATCTTCTTAGTTTAGACATGTTCTGTAATGCCCCCTGTTTAGTTTCTATATCATATATTGGAATTGTGCAGTCTCATGTCTTTTAGCCAGCTATAATATATGTGAAATGTGCAATGCCATCTTGTTTAACCAGGCATCATATATTTGAATGATATCTTGCCCATCCTTTTCTTCATTACATTTCCATTTGTCGAAAATGTTTGTACATTAAACTACTCTTCCAGTGAATCAGCCATTTGGGTGGGAGATTGAAAATCTAGAGTGAAAACAAGGCCTTACGAAAGCATTGCTACACAGCCAAGCAGATCTCTTGTTGGGTCCCGATAGCTCCTCAGAGATGGATTCAGAGACAGATGACTAGTCCTATTCCCCCACCGAGGTGTATGCTCTAACTTGGCACGGTTATACTCCTCATATCATGCATATGGTGTCTTGCATTGCATAGATTAGACATCATATACACAATATTTAACACCATGTTCTTAGTTCAGACATCATATCTAATGCCCTCTGTTTAGCATATAAATCACATATGTGAATTAAATGATGCGATCCTGATTACTTAGATAACATGTAGGTGAAATTATGCCATGCTATCCATTTTAGTTAAACAATATACATGTCAACTATTTCATGCCCTCTTTTTTCCACACTATCTATTGCATTTGTCTCTCATACAATGTCTATACACTCAACTATGTTTCCCGATTATCAGCCATTTGAATTGGAGCGGGTGATGCCAGCATCTAGCGGACTAAAAACACGGTCTTCAAATAAAACAGTGCTACCTCTTGGTGGAGATAGCACCCCGGTTGTACATGCACGAGAACCAACCCTACCACACATAACCCAAACTCTTGCAGATTGTACCCCTACTGCGATGGACAGAGAACCAGCTTCACCCAATCTAACCCCAACCCCACCAGATAGTAACCCAGTTCCTGTTGACACAACACCATCTCCACCACAGAGCTCCCAAACAAGAGAAGTTAGTAAGGCAGCTCCAGTGCCCAAAGGGCCAAGATGCTACCACAGCGAACCCCAACTCCACGGTTAATGCGCCTATTCACATGGAGGAAGCATAACCAGCTAGTCGTAGTTTAGTATCTATCATATTTGATGCTGTTAAATCGTATGTGTGTATCTTCCCATCTTGGAAATATTATACTGAAGATGAAGGAAAATGCCAGTTGCAGGTGCTTGTCCAGGAGTTATGTGTAAGTAATGTTATTCATGGCAATTACTTTGCTTTGTCCCATACATCCTACCTCCATGATGGTTATAATACAACAATTTTCCCATTTTTCTCTACAGAGAAGGACCGATTTGGAAACTCAGGATGGGGTAAACTGTGCTAATACCTCTGCTATCTTCAAGAATGCTTGGTGGCGATGTCGGAATTACACAAGAAAAGCGTACTTCACCGTCGAAGAAACTCATCAAATTCCTTACGTTCTCCTGAGACACATTTCTTTGGACGATGATCGGAACGCCTTGTTACATCTTGGTCCCGAACCAAGAATGTGGTAAGGTCTAGCTCATTTTCTATTTTTAAGTACTATATTCTTGCCTCTTCGTACTCTGTTCATGTAGAACAAGTGCCTAAACACGAAGAACCACTGTTCTAATTTAAGATTCCATTGCTATCATAGTTCAAAAAAGCATTAGGCGTTAATTGTGCGTTTTGCCACCGCCTTGCGCTTTACTGACCAAAGCGCATGCTTATGCGCAGTTATGCACAGATTAAGCGTAGTTATGCGCAATGCGTTTCACCAACGCCTAGAGCCTAGGCGCGCTTACGCGCTCTCTTAGGCGCACCTAGCTATGATTGCTATTGTGCATACTGCTTTGCTCTTGTATCACTGTATTTACTCATACAAACTTATTTTTAAATTGAAGGATCCAATCGAAACTGCAATGGCACAGCAGGTATGTTCACGCATATTTCTTTAACATGCTTGCTCTTATCAATAGCTCTGCTGATTTCAATTTCAATTTTGTATACATTTGACTTCTCATATCATGCACATTACTAGCATCACAACAGAGCCAATAGTGTTGTTGTACATGTAGACCCTTGGTACCCATCTAAAATCTTGTTGTGCCATGTACTTTCCCACGCTTTATATTCTTTCGCTGCTGCTTTGTCTTGAACTGATATGATTTGAACCGTGTCTCTCTTTTGATTTGGCAAGACAATGAAGTGACGATAGGACATATATATATGTTTGTTTGATGCTTTTATTATTTACTAGTACTTGGCAATAGAAGACTTGGTAGTTTAATCCTGTCCACCTTACTGATGAACTGGTTCACCGAAATGAGTTTCATATACTAGTACATGCTAAACTGTTATGTGTCCGCTTGTTTCTCTTTTAGAATGTTGACAGAATATTGGGGAAGAGTGCCTTATTAAGCAATGGTAAAGGAAGTAATACAAATAAGGTTCAGGACAGTGACACATCCTTGTTGGTCTCCAACAAAGCTGATAAAACAGCTAAGGAAGACTATCTCAAAGACAGTGAGACAACCCCAAAGTCATGTCTTGGTTTAGTGTTGGAGTTACTGGCCACTACCGCTTGCACAAGCTATTCAAACTCACTGTCTGAATCGGTTTGGTTTCTTGAGTCTCAACTACAAGCTGAAAGACATCGATCAGCTGTGCTGCGACAAGAAGCGGAAGGACTGCGGAAGTCCCTTGAGAATTCAGATGCATACTTTTTGGTGCAACAACAAGCTTTGGAGGACTTTAGGGCCAAACATGACAAAGCTAATAAGCTTGCTAAGCTTATTGCCAGCATGGTGGATACCACGTTTCTTGAGCTCTTATGAAGTTGTTTCAGTTATGCTCTTGTTTTGTCTTTGCCTTGATTATTTCCACTTTGGTGGCCAATTTTGGACGCCAGTGTATGTAATATGCTACTTTGTTCCCTATATTTGCACTGGTGGCGAACTTTGATGCCCAGTGGATATGTGTAATAGCGGTAATAGGCTAGCGTTAATTGCTTGCTTATTTATTTCCTTATTGTCTTGTTTAGTTGTTTGCTTGTAGTCACTGCAGTTCTTTTTCTGTGTTTTTCTAATAATCATGGAAACACACGGACTGTTGTAACCATGGGCCTCCTACCGGCTGTATGATCCATGGGCCTTCTATGGGCCGTAGGCTCCATTGGCCTTCTATACGGGCCGTAGGTAATACGTCTCCAACGTGTCGTAATTTATGAAGTATTCATGCTATTATACTCTCCTTCTAGGATGTTTTATATGCATTTATATGATATTTTATATGATTTTTGGGACTAACCTATTAACCTAGATCCCGGTGCCAGTTTCTTTTTTCTCCCTGTTTTAGAGTATCGCAGAAGAGGGAAACCAAACGGAGTCCAATTGACGTGCCACTTGACGGAGATCATTTTTGGGCCAGAAGAAGCCCACGGAGTACCAGAAGCAGGCCAGAAGAGTCCCGGGCTGCCCACGAGGGTGGGGGCGCGCCCACCCCCCTAGGGCGCCCCTACCTCGTGGACAGCCGGAGACCCCCTGACGTGAAATCAACGCAAAACTCTTCTATATATACCCAAACTTCCAGAAAGAAACCTAGATCGGAAGTTCCGCCGCCGCAAGCATCTGTAGCCACGAGAAGTAAATCTAGGCCCTCCCTAGCACCCTGCCAGAGGGGGCCATCATCACCGGTGGCCATGGAGGAGTATCTTCAATTTTACTTGCTGTTTGAATAAAATCATTGGATCTGAAATTCGGAATGAAAAAAATCCTCCCATGGCTAGTTAATTATTTGACTACTCAGTGTTCTTCACTCATATCTTTTGGAGTAGTTTGTCATTTACTCATGTGCTTCACGTATATCCTCACAGTAGACGGTTGAATAAATTGAATGTCATAAACCTGAATTTATATATGTTTCATATGCTTGTAACATGGGGAGTAATGACTTCACACAGAATAAGTATAGGTAGTAAACTTATTGAAAGTTAGCAAACATAGAATTGGTCACTTGAACAATTCATGATAGAATATTGAAGGGAGAGAGGTTTCACATATAAATACACTATCTTGGACATCTTTTATGATTGGGAACACTCATTAAAATATGACATGCTAAAGAGTTGATGTTGGACAAGGAAGACAACGTAATGGGTTATGTTTTCTTATATCTGAAATAAAGTATATTTTCATGGATCATCCAACATGTTGAGCTTGCCTTTGCCCCTCATGCTAGCCAAATTCTTTGCACTAAGTAGAGATACTACTTGTGCTTCCAAATATACTTAAACCAAGTTTTGCCATGAGAGTCCACCATAGCTACCTATGGATTGAGTAAGATCCTTCAAGTAAGTTGTCATCGGTGCAAGCAATAAAAATTTCCCTCTAAATATGTATGCTTGACTAGTGTGGAGGAAATAAGATTTATACGATCTTGTGATGTGGAAGAAATAAAAGCAACAGACTGCATAATAAAGGTTCATATCACAAGTGGCAATATAAAGTGATGTTCTTTCGCATTAAGATTTTGTGCATCCAACCCTGAAAGCGCATGGCAACCTCTGCTTCCCTCTGCGAAGGGTCTATCTTTTATTATTATTATCTTCTACCTTATGCAAGAGTCATGGTGATCTTCACCTTTCCTTTTTTCATTTTATCCTTTAGAAAGCACATGGTGTTGGAAAGATCCTGATATATATATATCTAATTGGATGTAAGTTAGCATGAGCTATTATTGTTGAAATTACCCTTGAGGTAAAAGGTTGGGATGCGAAACTATAAGCCCCTATCTTTCTCTGTGTCCGATTAAAACTCCATAACCACAAGTATTGCGTGAGTGTTACCAATTGTGAAAGACTAAATGATAGTTGAGTATGCGGAGTTTGCTAAATCAAAGCTCTAACATAGAATCTTCCTGAAAATAAGTTGAATTGCAATTGTTTGATGACTGACAATATTGTTTGTTAGTTTTCAAGAAAGTTTATGATCTATACTTCAACATGTGATTTGCTTGTTACTTGATCATGAAAAGTTTTATGAGATGAGATATTGTTATGACTTGTAATGATGCTAGAAAAAGTGATTGGAATTTTAATTGATCAAACTTAAGCACTTGCTAGCATTCACACTTCATAAATTATTTCGTTTATCATTTACCTACTCGAGGACGAGAAGGAATTAAGCTCGGGGATGCTGATACGTCTCCAACGTATCTATAATTTATGAAGTATTCATGCTATTATACTATCCTTCTAGGATGTTTTATATGCAGTTATATGATATTTTATCTTATTTTTGGGACTAACCTTATAACCTAGAGCCCAGTGCCAGTTTCTGTTTTCTCCTTGTTTTAGAGTATCACAGAAAAGGAAAACCAAACAGAGTCCAATTGACGTGCCACTTGACAGAGATCATTTTTGGACCAGAAGAAGCCCACGGAGTACCAGATGCAGGCGGAAGAGTCTGGGCTGCCCACGAGGGTGAGGGGCGCCCCTACCTCGTGGACAGCCGAGACCCCGGCGTGAAATCAACGCAAAACTCTTCTATATATACCCAAACTTCCAGAAAGAAACCTAGATCGGAAGTTCCGCCGCCGCAAGCCTCTGTAGCCACGAGAAGTAAATCTAGGCCCTCTCCGGCACCCTGCCAGAGGGGGCCATCATCACCGGTGGCCATGGAGGAATATCCCGGAGGGGCCATTATCACCATGAAGGCCAAGGACCAGAGGGTGGAGGCCATGGAGGAGGAAGCACAAGGGGGAGAACATGTCCTCCTCTCTTCCGGTGGCGCCGGAGTGCCATCGGGAGGGGAATCATCGGCACGGTGATCGTCTTCATCAACATCACCATCATCATCACCATCCTCATTTCTTTTACGCGGTCCACTTCCCGCAACCCGCTGTAATCCCTACTTGAACATGGTGCTTTATGCCACATATTATAATCCAATGATGTGTTGCCATCCTGTGATGTTTTGAGTAGATATGTTTTTTCTTTGGGTTGATTGATGATATAGATTGGTATGAGTTGTATGTTTTAATTTGGTGCTGTCCTATGGTGCCCTCCGTGTCGCGCAAGCATGAGGGATTCCCGCTGTAGGGTGTTGCAATACGTTCATGATTAAACTTATAGTGTGTTGGTGAGTGGTGAAACACAAACCCGAGTAAGAGGGATTGTTGCGTATGGGAATAAAGAGGACTTGATGCTTTAATGTTATGGTTGGGTTTCACCTTAATGATCTTTAGTAGTTGCGGATGCTTGCTAGTGTTCCAATCATAAGTGCATATGATCCAAGTAGAGAAAGTATGTTAGCTTATGCCTCTCCCTCATATGAAACTGCAATAGTGATTACCAGTCTTGTTAACAATTGCCTAGGACAATTCCGCACACTGATCCACCATTATTCCACACTCGCTATTTATAATATTTAGTAATATACTCGAACTTTATGATAACAACACCTACTTTCATATTTTAGCTCTCCGATATCATGCAAAGTTATCCTCTTCATACCCACAACATACTTTTATTTCTCGTTTCTAGTTGGAAGCAAATGTTCGGTGTACATAGAGTCGTATCAGTGGCAGATAGGGCTTGAGAGAATATTGATCTTACCTTTAGCTCCTTGTGGGTTTGACACTCCATACATTATAATTCCACCTTTGGAAATTGCCTGCACTTGGGTATTATCAGTAGGATCCATGGGCCTTCTACGAGCCGTACGATCCATGGGTGTGACACTCAAAAAAATTTATTTGTTTTTCAACGAAATCTTTGTTGGATTTGAAGAAGGTCATTTAAATTCTTCCAAAAACTTCTCTCTCAAAACTTTTTCCCCTTGGCAAGGATTTTAGTTTTTGTATCTTCTTCAACCCTGGTGTTTGGTTAATGAGAACCTTCCTTCTGATTGTTCCCTCCTCAAATATATTTTCTTGGAAATTATTTTCTTTTAAAAAGAAACCCTATGAGTTTTGGGGCTTCTTTCGTTTTTGAAGCACCCATGGTTTTACCATGCCTCATGTGGTAAAACCTCCCAAAACCCCTCCTTCCTCTTTGGAGCAATCTAAACTTTCCGTTCCAACAAGTCCAACCCATTTTTGGATTTTTATTCATTTATTTTACTTCACAAAACAATTACATCATTTATTTTAAGCCTAGGTGTTTTTACAAAGCAAGTACCTAATTCCCTTTGAGTTTTGATCTCAAACCAACTCCTCTGGATAGTCTTTAGCACCCCAACCTAGATCCATCAAGATCCACTCTTCCTCTTTTCAAAATTTTCAAGTTTCATCCTCTTGCAAGTTTGGACCAGATTTGTCAAATTTGGTGAAATTCATATTTCCTCTTCCCCGAAAATTCTACCAAAATTCAGGCAGCCCCCAGATGCAATGAGAGGCCACCCCACCAAAAATCAGCTCAAGGAAAATTCCCCACATGCCAAAATCATTACGTCGAACACTTGGCCGGCACTGTTCCTGTACACTTTCAGAAAGTTCAGAGTTTCAGAGTTTGCAGTGTCGTTTTTCGACAGAGAGTTGTCATCGATCACCCGTGGGCCCTGGCGCGTTGCGCACGGCCCCTTCTCCTTGACCAGAGCACCGCACGCCCTCTCGGACGGACGCAGGTGTCAGTGACGGCGAGCATCGCCAACGCCGGCAGCCTCTGCGGTGGCAGAGCCACCCGTGGCGGCCAATGGAGCCAGCGCCGGCTCGCTACGCCGTTCTGCGCCGCCCAATGCCCCCTAGCCCTCCGCGTGGCCTCATGCATGCCAGCGCATCTCCGCAGCACCGTCGCCGTGGCACGGCAAGCACAGGGCGCACCCTCTGCCGCCGACGGGCCCGCGCCGCCCCGTTCCGTCGAAGCCACTCAGAGAGCCTAATCCAAACTTGGTTAGCCCCTAAATGGAACCGGTGAACCTCCACGTTGACGCCCCACTCCCTAAACTCCCCGACCAAGCACTGCACCGCCGTAACCATCGCCGGAGATCCCCGTTCACAGCCACCGCCTCGGATCACCTATAAAAAGGGGCCCCGAGCTCGCTCTCGAACACGCACCACCACTGCATCCCACCAACACCCCGCCAAGCCACTAGGAGGACCTCGAGGAGGTCTCCTCCCCCAACTCCGGCCGCCCCGATCCGCCTCGGCCACCAGCTCGAATCACACCAGTGAGGCTATCCCCGCCGCCCAAATCTTGCCAGTAGCCTCCTCGGGAACCCATTGGTCTAACCCCGGCTTCAATTTGACCTTCGCAGCCCTCCTCGACGAGATCCAGCTCCACCCGAGCCGCCGTCCGCCGGAGAAAGGGTCGCCATCGACGTGGTGCTCGCCGACGACCACCACCACCACCCGCCGATGCGGAAGGACACGCTGAACTCGTAGGTACCGCCCGATCCCCCTGCCTCGCCGTGGATCGCCGCCGGCGACCACCGCAGCTCTCGGGCGCCGGCGGGCTCTGTTCTTCCCCGTTTGAAATTTCAAACCTGACGGGTGGGACCCGCCTGTCAGCCTCTCTTTTCTTTTAAACGAACCGTTTTCTGAAAACGTATTCGGGCAAATACGCTTTCAGTCTGAAGCGTTTTTCTGGTCTTTTCTGTTCAGCCCCTGAGAAGTTTCTGCTTCATTACAGAAAGGTCCCTGGATTAAAACCATTATAACTTTTAAACAAAAAACGATTTTTGATTGATTCTTTTTCTGTACTCTTTAAAATTTTGTCTAGTTTTTTATCAGATTTATTTGAAAAATAGTTGGAACACTTTTCTATGCACTCACGGTATTTACGATAAGTATGTATTTTCTTATACCGTGAATCTGGGAGGAGGTGACGGAACCGTGAACTTCGCCAAGCTAGACTCCGACTACTCTGAACCAGGCAAGCATGTTTGAACTTTTGATATGATGAGTGTCTTTGACATGTTTGCATTAAGTAGTTCATGGCATGTTTATGAGCATCTCGATGAATGTCATATTTCATGCAAAGTTGAGGCAAGTGAGATTCGATAATCCATAAGTTGTTGGATGTGAGTTGGCATGGCCATGTGATGGCATGAGGATGGGTAAGATGGCAGTGTTGTAGCATGCTAGTCTTATGCCAGACTATTTGAGTCCAGTGTCAACATGAATCAGTCCAGTTTCCGTCCGTTTTCCCTACCTGTACTACCACATGTTTTCTGCAAGGGATATGGCTTAGTAAGTTGCAAACCGCTTTCCTGGTAAACACCAAATAGAGAGGCCGGGATTAGGGTTCCATGGCCCTGGATTAAAGCCCGTCATCCAGTCAAGGGGCATGGGTGTTTCTGGTTGGGACCGAGAGGGGGGCACCCCTTAGAGCGCGCGTATATAAATTTGATCCCATGCTATTCGAGGTTGTGATCTCCCAGTCTCAAATTTTTTCTTGAACGTTGTCTAGGGTGATTCCTGGCATCGTGAGGTGGGATGGGTGTGTACTGGTTAGATGTGTTTCTACCGAAATACCATAAACGGAACTAGTCCTCGTGACTACGGAAATCTGTTGGCTGTGGATAATTAGTACAAGCTCTGCAGAGTCAAAAATCCTTGAATCATCTTATCCATGCCCAAGTATTGTGTTCAACTTATTCCGTCAAAGGTCGGCCTCAGTGACAAAACTCCGGTGAACCACATGAGTGATAAGTCCGGTTAAATGTTATTCCTGTGGATGGACTAACCCGTCTATTATTGTGTGTTGAATATTTCTTATGAGTATTATATCCTTGTGAATTTATCAAGACATGAATGATGGAATATAAGCCCTTTCTGCGATGTCGCTCAGACGTTCGACTGTGGCACAATTGTTATTTACTTTTGAATATAAGCCCTTTCTGCGATGTCGCTCAGACGTCCGACTGTGGCACAATTATTATTTACTTTTGAATATAAGCCCTTTCTGCGATGTCGCTCGCCAGACGTCCGATTGGCACACTTGTTGTTTACTTTTGATATAAGCCCTTTTCGCGATGTCGCTCGGGACGTCCGACTGTGGCACACTTGTTGTTTACTTTTGATATAAGCCCTTTCTGCGATGTCGCTCAGACGTCCGACTATGGCACGCTTGTTATTTACTTTCGATATAAGCCCTTTCTACGATGTCGCTCCGATGTCCGACTGTGGCACGCTTGTTATTTACTTTCGATATAAGCCCTTTCTGCGATGTCGCTCCGACGTCTGACTGTGGCACGCTTGTTATTTTACTTTCGATATAGGCCCTTTCTGCGATGTCGCTCAGACGTCCGACTGTGGCATGTATGTCATTTATTTTCAATATAAGCCCTTTATGTGGTGTCGCTTAGACGCCCGATCATGACATGTTTATTTATTCGTTTACCCTTCCAGGCGTCGCTCCAGACACCCGATCGGTTTTCATTTATTTTGTTGGGATTTTGGGAGGACTACCGCCCGACTTCCATTTTACTTATCATGTTGTGCAAATATTTATTATTTGAATTTGTATTGTTATTTGCTCATGACGCATTCATGCATGCATTTGTTATATCTTATGTCCGAACTGTCTTGCGAGTACTTTCAAAGTACTCACCTGGCTTGTTGATTGGGCGAGATGTTGACGAAGGCGATCTCATGGATGATGTATTCGATAGCGTGTCCGACGCCTAGAGGAGTCCCGGTCGATCTCGTGCAACCCTAGATTGGTCATCATATTATATCCGCTTCCGCTACCCAAATAAATTCATCGAGCCTCACCTCGACGCCGATGAGCTGCCGATTAGAGTCATTTTACCCACTCCACTGTGTTATTCCACTACCACTTTATTCTCGAGCTAGTAGTATGCCACCCCACACCATTGTGTCATATCCGCCATTATGTATAATTATTGGCGTGCTTGTAATAATTTGTTGAGCAGCCTCAGCTCAACCCTGTAATATATTTTAATGCTACTGGCTTTCTGTATCAAGATTTTGTCTACCAGTAAGGAGGATCTTCCTCATACTGGACTCCAAAGATCGGTTCTCAATAATCATTTTATTGGAAAACCGGTCGTGACAATGGGCCTTTTACGGGCCGTACGATCCATGGGCCTTCTATGGGGCATATCATCATTTCGCCAATCATGGGCCGTACTATTCGTGGACAATAACGGTCCGTTTCTTGGCCGTATTTGATAACTCTATGAAAATAGACCAACGGGTTTTTTTGACATGAAAACGCATTAGCGTATTAACGGGCCGCAAACGGGCCGACTGTAACCATAGGCTGAATTTGGCCCACAAACAGGAAATGACAGTAACGGGCCATAAGTAACCGAATGCTAGAAATGAGCCCAAGAGTAAATGGGCCCTGAGAAGGCCGAAAGATATCATGGGCTGGAAACGGCCCAACAGAATAATGGTTTGTTAATGGGTATAAAGTGATACACTGTTCATTACGGGCCAGTTTTACCACGGGCCGTTCAGGGGGCGAGGGTTACTAAGGGCATCATATGGGCCGAAAGACGTCATGGGCCATACATGGGCCGGAAGTTAAAACAGGCTGGAATTATATTGGACGGCCCAGATGACGCTCTTGGGCCTAATTCGGATAGGCCGTAAGCGGGCCTGGGATAGCGGGTCAGAATCGGCTATATCTTGAGCAGTACATTAACGAGCTTGCCGTGGGCTGGCCCGCCACCTTTTGACCAAGTCAAATGGGCCGGCCTTTTCACATGAATGAGCCTCTGTTGGGCCGTGCCACATATCGATGTATCATAGGCGCTTTGTGTCCAATGAGTGGATGACATCTGTCCCAACAGTGAGCCGACACGTGTTTCCTCCAGCCAATGATGATTTTACACATGGAAAATCCCCATTGGTCAGGGCAGTTAACGGGTTATCGGATCCAAAACCGGACCTGATAGCTTAACGACGTTCCGTTACAGTGCATGCCATGTGTCGGTCACCCTTGACGAAAGAACTTCTGTGACGCGCGATTTATCTTCATGGAAGTGGACACTTCTGTGATGATAATTTTGGTAATGTCATGGAACACTTCTACGACAACATAGGTATGAATATATTGATTCTGTCATAAATTTGTCATGGATTTACATGCATGACAAAAAACGCGACCTACTGTGACAAACACGTATCATCACGAAAGTGTATTTTTTTGTAGTGTAGTATCCTGCGAGTCCAAGGAAACTTCAGATCTCTCCAACTGACGTGTGTTCTTACCAATTTTTCACAGTGACAACCTTGGTAGGGTCTACTGCTATTCCTTCACCGGATATAACATGTCGGAGGAATCCAACTTCCTTCAACCAAAACTCACACTTGCTGAACTTGGCATATAACTGGTGTTCTCTGAGCTTCCCATGTACCAGACTCAAATGCTCTTTATGCTCCTCTTCATTCCTGAGTAGACTAGAATATCATCAATGAACACCACGACGAACTTATCCAAAAACTCCATAAACACCTTGTTCATCATGTTCATAAAATAGGCAGGTGCGTTAGTCAGACCAAATGACAGAACGGTATACTCATATGGCCCGTACCTTGTGGTAAAAGTTGTGTTAGGTATATCCTGCTCTTGAATATTCAGCTGGTGCTACCCTGATCGCAGATCGATCTTGGAAAACACCTTAGCTCCTTGCAGCTGGTCAAACAAATCAATTATCATCGGCAGTGTGTACTTGTTCTTGATCGTCACCACATTCAACACTCAATAATCAACAATCATCCTCAGCGATCCATCCTTCTTCTCCACTAGAAGCACTGGTGATCCCCAAGGTGACGAGCATGGGCGAATATAGCCTTTATCTAGTAACTCCTTAATCTGCTTCATAATTTCCTCTAAAGCCTTAGCGGGCATCACTGCGGTCTCTTAGATATTGGCTCATGCTGGCAAAAGCTCGATCAAAACTCAATGTCTCTATTCGGTGGCATGCACAGCAACTCTTCCGGAAATACATCCGGGAAATCCTTCACCACTGGTATTTCCTCCAGTACAACTCCTGATAAAGAATTCACCTGGGTCCTATTCGGCACATGCTGGGATACATACTTGATCCTTCTTCCTTCTGGGGTGGTAAGCAAAATCGACTTACTGGCGCAATCAATGTTCCCTCCATATTTCGATAACCAATCCATGCCTAATATCACATCCAGTCCTTGTGACTCCAGTACTATTAGGTCTGAGGGAAACAGGTAGTTACCAATCCTTAATGGTAACCGATCACACCATATGCTAGCCCTATAATCTGCTCCTGGCGAGGTTACTAACATGGGCCGGGTGACCTAAGGGCTCGGGCTGGCAGTTTAAACTTATCCACAAATCCTCGTGATATGTATGAATGCGATGCACCAGTATCAAGAAGAACGATTGCAGGAAATGACTCAACCAAAAACTTACCTATTACTGCATCGGGTTGCGCTTCAACCTCCTCCACTCTAACGTGGTTCACTTTTCCCCTGTTGAAAGTGTTGGGCTTCTTCCCAGAGCTTCCATTGCCATTTCCATTCTTTGCTTCAGAACACTCCATGGCATAATGTCCGTTCTTCCCACACTTGAAACAAGTAATGTGACTTAGATCCTTCTTGGCGGGCGTTGCTGGGTTGGTATGGTTCTGGCCGTTTCTTCCTCCATTACCATTCCCATTCCTAGGGCCACTATGGTTGTACGAAATCCCTCCATTGTGATTGTGACCTCCATGGTTATGTTGAAGGGGTCCTCCCGAGTTCGGGGTAAAACGAGGTCTCTGCTGAGCTCCAGAATTGTACTTCCCTTGTCCATACTTCCTCTTGTGGTTGTCAATCTGCTGCTGCTTCCCTTCAATCATGAGAGCTCTATCTACCAACTCCCGGTAGTTATTGAAAGTTGCCACCATCAACTGCATGCTCAACTCATCATTCAGTCCTTCCAGAAACTTCTCACCGCTTAGTCAGATCTGTAGCAACGTCATCTGGGGCATAACGTTCTAGCTTACTAAAGTCATCCACATACTGGCCAACGGTGCGTCCTCCTTGGCGTAAGTTGCGAAACTAGTGCTTCTTCATGGCCATAGCTCCTGCGGATACATGGGTAGTGCGAAAAGCCTGCTGAAACTGGTCCCATGTGACAGTCTCGATGGGGTAAGTGGCTGTGAAATTCTCTCACCATGATGGTGCGGGTCCATCAAGCTGATGTGCGGCAAAACACACTCTCTCCACATACATGCATCCTGCCGTGGTCAACTCCTTCCAATCTTGCGGAGCCAATCATCTCGCAACTATCGGCTCGATGCTCTTTGGAGAATACTGGCAGATCCAGCTTTAGAAAACGGGCTAAGTGATCAATAGGTGGGGGTGGTGGTGGGTTATTGTTGTTGTTGTTCCCCTGATTCTGATTCTGGACTAGTATCTGCATCAATGCATTCTGCTGCTGGATCAACTGAGTGAGATCCGGCGGGAAAGCAAATCCATTATGCATCTCGGAGGCATCCGATGGGTTTAGAAAAGGTGAGAAAACAAGAATAGAATGAGGTCTAGGGAAAACACTACCCATATGCACATGAGACAAACACAATCATATCACTTCAATTAACTCAAACAAGGGCATACAATCGGTCTAACTATCGTTACAAAAGTGCTCGGACTATACTATATACATGGGGGAAATTTCTACTACTGATATGGTGGTCGACTAGAAAAATTGATCGGTGGAAGACTCCATAATATCTGCTCCAGCTTCATCAACAAAGTCATCATCGCTATCGTCTGGGTCCGAGTCGGTGTCGTCGATGATGATGTAGTTCACCAGGCAAGTGGAATCATCATCTTTGTAAGTTGTCGGGATAACCGAATACAACCTCTAGTAATAGAGAGCCCGTGCAGCGGGCCTCTAGGCCTGGTATTACTCCCTTGAAGGTAGTATTACTGTGGCTGATTTTTGTCGGGTCTATCCCCATTTTGCGGACTGTGTCCTGATATATCAGATTTAGACTACTGCCGCCGTCCATAAGGACTCGTGTGAGATGGTATCCATTTATTATTGGGTCTAACACCAAGGTAGCTAATCTTCGTGCCGGACACTTGTCTGGTGATCTCTGCTATCAAAAGTGACCGGGTAGGCTAACCAGGGGTTGAACTTAGGGGTGACGGGCTCTACAGCGCGTGTGTCTCGGAGTGCATGTTTGCTTCTCCGCTTCGTCACGTGGATCATGTTTACTGTTTTAACCTCTGGTGGGAATGTTTTCTGTCCCCCAGTGATTTGCTGGCCAGGTTCATCCTCGTCTTCGCTTGGTGTCTCCCTCCCCTTGTGTTCAGCGTTTAGCTTGCCGGCCTGCTTGAAGACCCAGCATTCTCTGTGGGTGTGATTTGCAGGTTTATCGGGGGTGCCATGAATCTGACATAGTTTGTCTAGATTCTTGTTTAGCCTAGACGGTCTCTGTTGCCTTTGAGAGGCTTTTTCCACTGACCTGGGCGAGAGCCCCTGAATCTGGCGTTTACCGCCATATTATCTGGGCTATCTTCGGTATTTCGACGCTTGCTTTTACTGTGTTGTGGTTTTCCATTGCCATCCCTGACTTCGGATGTGCTTGGGTCACTGGTGCTACTGCGGGCTAACCAGCTATCTTCGCCCGTGCAAAAGCGGGTCATTAGGCTTGTTAGGGCTGCCATTGTTCTCTGTTTTTCTTGGCCGAGGTGTATGGCGATCCATTCGTCTCGGACGTTGTGCTTGAAAGATGCTAAGGCTTCGGCGTCCGGGTAGTCGACAATTTGGTTCTTCTTAGTGAGACACCTATTCCAATGCTTTCAGGCTGACTCCCCGGGCTGTTGAATTATATGACTTAAATCGTCTGCATCCGGAGGTCGGACATAGGTCCCTTGAAAATTAGCTCGAAAAGCATCCTCGAGCTCCTCCCAACTTCCGATTGAGTTTTCGGGGAGGCTTTTCAGCCAGTGCCGAGCTGGTCCTTTAAGCTTGAGGGGCAAATACTTGATGGCGTGGAGATCGTCTCCGCGGGCCATATGGATATGGAGGATAAAGTCCTCAATCCAGACCCCAGGGTCTGTGGTCCCGTCGTACGCCTCTTTTTTCACCGTCTTGGATGCTTCTGGAAATTCGTGGTCCAGCACCTCATCGGTGAAACATAGGGGGTGTGCGGCACCCCTGTATTTGGATGTATCAGGGCGTTCGCATGGTTGTAGTGTTTGGTTTTGATTTTGTGTCGGAGCGCGCTTCCTAGATCCATAGATGGATCTGGTCACGTCGGTCTTCTGACGCAAGCCATCACGTGAAGCGTGTGCGGACTTATGTGCGGCCTTGTTAGCGGCTCTATCGCGGCCACGAGGTGGTTGATCCGACCGGTTGGCCGTTTTATTTTTCGGCCGTGTGGGCTCTAAGGCCTCATCGTAGAATTCGGGTAATAGTTTGCGCTTTGGATAGCTCTTTGTGTGGTAACTTCCACCATAGTTTTCTTCGTTGTTGAGCACTTTGTTCCATCTGCTGTTGAGCGTATTTTGTGCGGCCTTAAGCCTTTGGTTCTGCTTCTTAAGACTCCTCGCTGTGGCAATAAGCCTCCTACGGAGGTTCTCTTGTTCCAAGTGCCTTTCCAGGATGATGTGTGCATCTTCATCCGGACTGTTTTCCTCCTCGAAGGGAGGTTGATGAGCTTTATCCTCGGCGTCGCCGTGTTCGGACATCAGATCCATACTATGTTCGCCGTTTGCGGTTTCATCTTGTTCTACCGCTGGTCGATGTGGTCGTCGTTTCCTCTGGAGTCGGCTGGGGTGTTATTTTCTCTTGCGCTGTTGTCGCTGTTTTTGCTGAGGCGAGATTTGGAGCGGCGCCTACGCCGCCGCTTTGATTGCTTCTCGAGGGAACTATCCTTCGCTGCAGCCTTCCGTTCCTCGTCATTCTTTTCATTGGGTGTATCCACCATGTATATGTCATGTGATGAAGCGGCTGTCCAGCGCCCTGTGGGCGATGGTTCCTGTTCATCTCCTACATCGTCGTCCATACCGTCGATGTCGCCGGAGTCGAAGTCGAGCATGTCGGTTAGATCGTCGAGAGTGGCTACCAAGTGGGTGGTGGGTGGGTAGCGAATTTCTTAGTCGTCCGCATCCCATTCTAGCCGGACATAGTTCGGCCAAGGTTCTCCTGACAAGGAGAGAGACCTTAATGAATTTAGCACGTCGCCAAAAGGCGAGTGCTGAAAGATATCGGCGTAGGTAAACTCCATGATCGGCGCCCAATCGGATTCAATAGGCACGGACGCAGGCGGCTCGGAGTCCGTGGCCGAAGACAATGGTTTGGCAACATGGCTCTCATAAGGGGTGAAATCAGTATCCGGCTCTATCGCCACTGAGAATGCGGCCTCCAAGGTGGGGTCTATTCTCCCGTCCTCGGATGGCGCAATTTGCTCCGGATTGAGGGCCGGAGTAGTTACAGGTGCGATCTCCCGAACACTGTCCGACGGAAGAGCTAAATCATGCACGTTGTGAACGTGCGGCGCACCTGACATGGGCTTGAATCCGTCAAAGATCAACTCTCCACAGATGTCAGCAGTGTAGTTCAAGTTTCCAAACCTGACCTGGTGGCCAGGGGCGTAGCTCTCGATCTGCTCCAGATGGCCAAACGAGTTGGCCCACTGTGTGAAGCCGCCAAATACGAAGATCCGTCCGGGGAGAGAAACCTCACCCTGGAACGCATCATTACCGATGATCGAAGGAGCCATCCAGCCTTATGGTGACGACACAGTGGAACTCTCAATGAAAGGACCAATGTCGGTGTCAAAACCGGCGGATCTCGGGTAGGGGGTCCCGAACTGTGCGTCTAAGCCAGATGGTAACAGGAGGCGGGGACATGATGTTTACCTGTGTTCGGGCCCTCTCGATGGAGGTAATACCCTACATCCTGCTTGATTGATCTTGATGATATGAGTAAGAGTTGACATACCACGAGATCGTAGAGGCTAAAACCTGAAAGCTAGCCTATGGTATGATTGTTCTTGTCCTATGGACTAAACCCTCCGGTTTGTATAGACACCCGAGGAGGCTAGGGTTACACAGAGTCGGTTACAGGGGAGGAGATCTACATATCCGTATTGCCAAGCTTGCCTTCCCGCCAAGGAAAGTCCCATCCAGACACGTGACGAAGTCTTCAATCTTGTATCTTCATAGTCCAACAGTCCGACCAAAGGATATAATCCGGCTGTCCGGAGACCCCCTAATCCTGGACTCCCTCAAGCGGACTGCCGCGTTGAGCGCCCCGGGAACCAGCGGCAGTGCCAGAAGTGTGAGCGCGGATGTGGCTTCAACGTGCGGAACACGGTGGTGGACGCCGTCCTCTCCTCGGTGATGGTCGAGTGCCCGCACGAAGGCTGTGGGCTCTACGTCACTTACCACAAGCTCGCTGATCAATAGTGCGTGTGTCCGCTCGCGCCCCGCAAATGCCCTATGCCCGTCTGCGACTACGAAGGCCCGCCGCCGTGGCTCTCCCACCACATCAGCACCGTGCATCCCATGCCCATGCACAAGATCCATTACGGCAAGGCTCTCCAGCTACAAGTGCCACTGTCGGAGCCACGGCTCTTACTGTTCACGGAGGAGGATGGCCATGCGTTTTTCATGGTCGACGGCGTGCTCGACATCGGCGCGCTTATTGCCGTGTGGGTCATCTGCATCAGAGCGGGGGCGTCCCCACTACCGCAGTACATGGCCAAGCTGTGGGCGAACTGCCCGCCGGGGGATCCCAAAGGCAGAACCGACGCCTTCAAGGTGGAAATGGAGGTGACAAGCAGCGAGGATCGGCGGCGTCGCCGTCAAGGTGACCTTCTTCACCAGTTCATGAAAGGCTGCTGGCCGGGGCTAAGCTGGTGTCCCTCCACATTCAGATTGACAAGCTCACGTCCTAAATGATTCTATAGTGCATTCTGTTTATCTTGGTAATATGCTAATATAGGGGTTAGCTCGGTCTACTTTAGCTCAAGAGATGGTGGGTTTACGTGGCGATGCAACAATTACCTCAACATTAGATCAGAAGTGAAAGCAATTTCGAACAGTCGAATGGATATTTTGTGTCTGTTGGATATAAAGATCCTTTGGGTAAGAAGTAACAGCTTATATGCTTTTTTTTCAAAACGGAACAGCGATACTGGTATAATTTTTGTTGACATGCACTAATATTTTCGAAACGGACGTCGGGCTGTATCTAGAAGGGCGGTTGGGATGCGGCATCGGCCCATACCGCGGTGACCCCCGATTGGGACGCACCGACTTTGGATTTTCTCCCTCGCCGATGTCGACCACGTCTATGCAGAACATTGTTCCCTTCCCCCAGCTGCGGGATCAGGCCGGATATGTGACCAGCGGTGTGTCCACCGTCGTTCGATGCTTGTGAAGAGAGCAAACCAAGCAAGCAGGCTTCTAGCTTAGGTTCCTGCTAGTGTATATATAGTGGTTTTCTTTTTCTCTCCATATCAACCATTTTGTATTGCGTACGTGTCATTAAAGAGTGAAATGATGGTTGCTTCTTCTGACTAACTTACTGTGTGATTTGACTGCTCCTTTAGTGGCCCCTACACATACTCCCCCTACGTGTATGCAGCGATCCTGCGTACACATGGACGCAAAAGCAGCGTGCGACGCCCGTAATGCATGCATGTCCGAGCACACGACGGAACACATGCAGTCACGCTCAAGTGCTCAACCTACACGTGCATGCACACACATACTCGAGCAGGGTGAGCTAGTGACCGTAGAAACACCGGAAAATGTATATATTGAGCGCAATGAGCGTATTATGAAGTCCTTGACCGTATTTTTACAAATATACAGTGACATACGATGTATTTATCTCGTTTGAAATTAAGCCATATTAACGAGAGAGGAGGCGGTATGGACTGGCATTACTTTCTTGTGTCCCGTCAACTTGCGAACGAGAAGAAGCTTGCGGGGCGGGAGAAGCTTGCGCGCGGTGGCTCGTGGGACAAGAAACTTTTGACTAATGCAAGTTGTCCTTCGCTCGAGGCGGTGGGCGTGCAACGATTAATTCGGTGTCAGATTGCCAGAAGCATACACTATCCTGGTACTATTATTGTTGCACTTCCCGAAGAGGCGAACAGCCAAGCGCAAAGTTTACTAGTACTAGGAACCGGATGGAGGAGCGTCTGACCTCTTATTATAATTTTAAAATGTGATAAAGCAATCTTCAACACATTTGGTTCTCTTCGAGGGTTCTCGCATGTGATAATGGAAGTTGATTGCATGGAACACTCGCCACAATTCTCGCTTAATTCTGGCTCATATCCTGTTACAAATAGGAGCGCTCGGTAATATTTCCTCTTTTTTTGTTATTCAGCATGTAAACAGGTCAGCAAACCTTGCGGCGCATCTTTGTGTGAACCGTGCTTGCTGCACTTTGAATGTGGCCGAGAGCTGGCTTGATGAAATACCTCGCTTCCTACTTGATTTTTTACGGGGTACCTCGCTTCCTAGTGACCAGTGTCTTTGCTGATCGTCCTAAGAATGCTCATATATAAATAAAGCTCTCTCATTTACCCGCAAAAAGATTAAGCCATATTAACCGGAAAGGAGGGAGTATGGACTAGCACTACTTGTTGGTGTGTCCCGTCAACTCGCATAACGAGGAGAATCTTGCAGGACAAGGTGAAGCTCGCTTACGCCTTTTGACTAATGCAACGTACTTCGCCCAGGCGGTGGACATGCATCAATTCATTCAGTGTCAGATTGCCAGAGGCATACACCGTAGTACCGAACATGCGGAGTACCATCATTGTTCGACTTCACGAAGAGGTGAAGAGCCAAGCGCAAGGTTTAGTAATACGAGTAGTACTACTACTAGAACCGCATGGTGGAGCATTTGTACTCTTATTTTTCTTAATCTTTGATAAAGTATACATTTATTCTGGAGAAGGGCGGAAAACGGCAGCCCAACATGTAATGATGATATCGATCAACCATGATCAAATATATCTTGGCCTCCGTGCGAGCCCGTCTGTGTGTTCTGGCTCCTCGTCTCTCTCAAGGAACGGCGGGTTGGCCATTTTGCCATCACCTGAGATCGGTTTGCTCACACTCCGGTCCAACATGTCAGTGATATGCCAAGACGAGGTGCGTTGACCGACTGGCCATACGCGTACTTGGTTTTGCACCTTCATACTACTCCTCCCTCCGTCACAGTTTACAGGGGGCCCTTCATTATGATGCATTTATCTCAATGCATTTCCACCACCAGAGAGACTTCAGATGCATTTGGTTTAATGCTCAATTAATTAGGGCGTGGTAACCGCAATTTTCTCTCGATGTAGTACTACAGAGTGGAGTATGTGCATGCATTTGTCTACCCGGGGTGGAAGCACTGCATGCATGTGTGTACGCATTATTTCCTCTAGTAATAGACGCCGCGCTATAACTACCAATGTTATTTTTCAGGCCGACCGCTAGTCACCTTGGTCCCAGAGATTTTCTCTTTTTTTGAAGCGCGCTCTATAATCAGTGACGGATGGAGTAGTATGAGCGGATTCAAAGAAGAGCGTATTGATGGTTGCTTCTTCGGAGCACCTTACAATGGGAAAGGTGGGGCTTATGATTTGACTGCCCATTACTCACTATTAATGCGCGTATAGCGACCGTTCTGAGTCTCCCATGCGGTGTGCACCACCCTCGGTTCTTAAATATACTCTGGAGTATTTGTCTTTCTAGAGATTTCAACGAGTGACTACTCAAATATTTGTCTTTTTAGAGATTCAAATGGACTACTACATACGAATGTATATAGACATATTTTAGAGTGTAGATTCACTCATTTTGCTCCATATGTAGTCACTTGTTGAAATCTCTAGAAAGACAAATATTTAGGAATGGAGGGAGTACACATACGAAGCAAAATGAGTGAATCTACACTCTAAAATATGCCCATTTGAAATTTGTAAAAAGAAAAATATTGTTGATGACAGTTGCGACGACAAAAAGGAAGCATATTCCTTGTCCTAAGGGAAGATAACAACACAGTTGTGTTTGTCTAAAATGGTGTGAGGACGAGATTGCAATATAGAAAGTATGCTAGACGAGCTACGTTTTGTGCAAAGAACTATGGAAGGTCCACATGCAGCGACGTGGGAAGAGGCGCAGTGGAGCAAGGCCAGAGGGGATACCTGGAGGTTGTCGGGATGTAACTAGGTGAGCGGCGGCGGGCGGAATCTGCCCATACTGCGGCAGTGAGCAGGTAGCGTAGGCCCAACCACGCCGGCGCTTGGTCAGAGAGAACGACGTGTACCGCGGATCGGGACGTGCTGCCTCGGCGCCGTCGAACGGAGAAACGATGCACGTCTTCCCTTTCCGCCGGCGGACGGGATGCGGCCTGATCAGTGACCAACGGTGAGAGAGAGAGAGAGAGAGAGAGAGAGAGAGAGAGGCCACCGCAGCCTTGTGTGAGATACTCTGAAGAGAGACAAACCAGGCAGGGAGGCTCCATTGTATATAGTGGAGCGGACTACCATTTTCTCCATAAAAATCTGTTTATATTCTGTGTACATGCCATTGAGCGATATAACTTTATTTAAAAATAATGCGCCAACGCATCAAGACGAACTTTGTTTTGTGCACGCGTGGTACACGACCTCCGTAGGTAAACAACCGCTACACGCGTTCAAATTAGCACGTGGGCTGCCATTTCATACAGAAATGAGCGCCACTGTGTACCCGCGCGGGTGTGGCTGGGCACGAAGCGTGAGTACATGCACGGTGCACCTATTCTCTTCTTGTATTCGTACACCACCCACGTGGGGTTGTGTGACAGAGATACGAACGTAGAGAGATATAGTGTGGGTTCGTGAAAGTTTTTTTGGGGGGGGGGGTCAATCAAAAAATGTAACATATGCAATGTGTGTGAAATAGAGTCCTGGATATATCATATATATAGAGGGGGCGATCCGCGAGAAGAGAGTGGAGGTATCATCGACTTGAGATGTCCATGGAATCGAAGAGAGGGATGATGTGTGTGTGTGCGCGCGCGGTCGATAAAGAGTGCCATAGAATTTGTGTGTGCCCGCGTCAAAGATATAGAGTGGCTGGCCTACTAAAACGTGAGAGGGGACATGTGCGGTTTGTCTCTGTGGCATGGATACCTACCTACAGTGCTCGACTATCGATGTGTGGTGGGTGGGGAGGAGGCCTAATTAATTATAGAGGTACAATGGCTGGTATATGTGTGGAGGAGGAGAGAGGCCTACCTCATGTATTAAGGGATGTCGATCTACCTCATGTATTAAGGGAGATCGATCGGCATCCATGCATATGTGCGGGGAGAGGAATAAGGTTGGGAGAGAGACAGAGCTAGAGTGTTGGAGGGGGTGGTAGTGGAGTTGCTTCTAACAAATGGTGGGATAGGATTGCTAGACAACCAGAGGGCACGCCTGCAATATCAATAAGAGAGGGGATGGCTACCTGTTTGTGCACGTGTGTGTGAGAGACGGGTCAGGAGGCATGCACGAATGATGGGGGGGGGGCGATATTGATGTGGTAAGAAGACATAACTACATAGGAAGATCAATCATCCTTTATCATAGAAAGGAGAGACTTAACTTATGAGGTACGTCGATTGATGGGGGGGATAGTTAATGTCGACCTAGGTATATGTTGGGAGATCGATCGGTATACATGCATGTGTGTGTTAGAAGCAAATGAGGCACGGGGAGAAGGATAGAGAGTGAGGGATGCATCTAGGAGGTGGTGCGAGAGTCATACTATATCGAGGGGGAGAAGTGTGCGAGTACGAGATCAATGAGAAGAGTGGTGGGAGTGAGGCATGGACGATGATAAGAGAAGAGGGGAAGCTTGTGTTTTGTGCTAGGCACACCTGGCTAGAGAGGCATATCGATCGATGTGTGCCGTAAAGAAGGAGCTGGGGGGCGTACACACACCATGGGTGAACGACCTAAAGTGAAAAGACAAATTTGCGCGATGGAGCTAGAGAATGCCGAGGGAGGGTTAGAGGGATGCGGGCGTCTGCATGCACGAGAGAAAGTTAGCGCTAGCTAGCTACAAAGATAAGAGGATTGTGTGGGTGTAAAATATGAATAGAGATCATACTTCATTATAAAAAGCGAATTCGGATATTTGAAGAATTTATCATAGTGTTTTAAACCGACGCATGTGTGAATATATATAACGGTGATACACATGGTGTGGTTATGAACAAGTTATACTACATATAATATATTTTATCTCTACTCTTATAAAAAAAACCGGAGTTGTTGATGATGGTGCCATCCTGCAATATAGGCCGTCCAATTTATATCTAACGGATATGAAGGAAACTATGGCAATTTTTAAAAAAGATACCCACACCCCTCTCCATATTTGCAAATTAGGCCTCCCCTTGATCATGTTGATGTTCTGTGGAACGCATGGGCATCTTGCTAGTACTAAGTATAACATATAGAACATTGATCATAATTTGGGCTAATGTGTGGTGTTTGCAGCTCAGGTCTAAATACTTGTCATAATGTAGGGGGCGGGGCACTATACTATGTGTGATAAACATGGTGTAGACGTATGGAACATGGTTTAGATTATGAATATATAGTTAGTACATCAAATGTACTATTATCTGGAATCAACATCAAGTGTATTCAAAAAATAGAATTTGAGTTCATGTAGTACACATAGTTCATATCTATCTCTATAGTAATCATGTGGTGTGTTATTAAGGTAATACAAGAATGATGGTTGAAGTTGGAAACAATCATCATTGTAGATTTGTTATTGAATTAGAGAAACGAATTCAAATTCAGTTCGAATTGCAGCGGTAGTATAGACATTTGGAATGCACTAAAATGTTGGTATGAGTAGGTTACATGCATTATACAGCAATCGAAAAAATTAAATTAGACATAACATGGATTCATACTACCGAATAGCATTTAATTGCACTAACTTGTTGGTATGAGTAGCTTTAAATAGCATTTTTATAGTAAAACAGGGCAAGACTCTCTCTTTGTGTGTTGTGAATAGTTTTATTTTTTTTCTTTTTCTTTTTGGTTGAGGGAAGTGCGAGTTGATTTGGTACGTACAAGTACAATATTACACGTTAGTCTTGTCCCTAAAATTCAACCTGCGCCTTGTTATATCCCGAAAATTCAGATATCGTGCTCCCAAAACTGGCGCCTTCACAACCCGTGCCTTGCTATCCCGAAATTACAACACGCGCGAAAACTCCATCCAGCTGCCAAATCCCGACACACGAAATCTCCCTTCTAACCCTGAGCCGAAAGCGCCGGTAGTTCAAATCGGTGCGGGGTACTTTTGTAACACACCCAACATTTTGGACAAGCGCGTCCCTAAGTCATGGTTCACCCCCTCCCATCGCCTCCTTTTTGCTATTCGAAATCCCAGGCCGCCATAACCTCTCCGCTCCAGCCACGAACCCAACCCTCCTCCGTCCCCCACCTCACCGTTGCCCAGCCGGAGCCTCTTCCCCCATGACGTCGTCCACCGCAACAGCTCGATGTCCCTCGTCCACCTCCCCGGATGAGGATACGTCGTCAATCTCGTCGTCCCGCCGGTTCAGTCGCCCCGTCCTCCACCTCCAAGGAGCTGCTCTGACGATCGCCTCATATATCGCGGCTGCTCCATCCCCACAGCGCCGCCTTAACCTGCTCCACCGGAACTGCAACATCCTCACCGACTCCTCGGACGAAGCTGAGGCATACTCGACGCCACCAAAGAGGTTGTACACTCATCCCATCGCACCTTCTCCTTAGCTCGACCTCCCGGCGCCGACGGTGCTCCATCCGGCACTCCCATGGAGCGGCTACCTTGAAGCCAGCGCAACGGGCAACATCTCCACGGCGGCTCTCCCCCAGTGCGAGGCCCCTTCGATGGCGGCGTCCATACCAGCCGGATCTGCTGCTGCTTTGCCGGCTCTCGCTTCCTTCCTTCAGCCGCTTTTCTTCTTCTTGCTCCGGCTCTCGCTCGCCCAGTTGCTCCTGCTCCGGCTCTCGCTTGCTCGCTTGCGCTGCTGCTGCTACTCCGGCTCCCGCTCGATCGCTCGCTCGCCCAGCTGCTGCTGCTCCGGCTCTCGCTCGCTCACGCTAATGCTGCTGCTCTCCCCCTCGCTCGTGCTGCTGCTCTGCTCCGATTTAGCTACACTTCAATCGACTGAATCGACTTTTGGTTCAGTCGATTTTCAGGGGGTGGGGGGGGGGGGCTCGCCGGAATTAAGGAAGAACTGCCCGCAACGGGGACGGGGGCTCGCCGAAGAGGTACCCCACTATCTTAGGGTTCAGGGTGGGGGGCGGGGGCCTATAGGGCTAGCCGGGGCAGCGGCGGACCGGCGCTGGGGAGTTGTTTCGGGGCGGCGAGGCACCGCTGGGGCCGGCGGTTTGGCCGGTGGTGGCTGGCGGCTTAGGGGGGTGCAGGTTGAAGGTTAACTGCAGGCCCTCCCTAAACTACATGTCAAGTGCCTCTCTGCTACCATTGTGTTCAGTTTAAGCGATAACATACAGATTCCACAGTAAATTTCAGTTTCGACAGTTAAGTTCAGAGTCAACAGTTTTTATGTCATCTGTTGTAGTGAGGTGGTTTTTGGTGATGTAAATTCTACATCTATTTTACATCATCTATTAGAGATGCTATTAGAATCCCACTTGAGATTGACGATATTTGTCTTACGGCTCACCGGGCCTGCTCCTACGACAGAATGATCCATCACAACAGACAGTGCCCTGTGCGCCGTCTATAGATTCCTCAGATCTTCCTCCACACCTACGACAGCCACCTCTGCCTAATATATCTGTCTAATATCTGGTTCACCCATGGTATGCCTATTAATGTTCAAACTTGAGTTCTAAATTAGTTATGGGGCACATATCGAGGAAGCAATGAGTAGTATCTCTGTCTAATATCTGGTTCACCTAGGGTATGCCTATGTTGTTCATCTTGGGTGGGAAACAAATAGTAAAGCAATCATCATCTGTCTTTTTATTAAATTAAAGCAATCATCAGCCTGCTATCATTATTTTTGGATCCATCCACTGGTTGTTACCACCACTCTAAATTTCTGCATGCTCTCCTTACATAATATCACCATATTTTTTTCGTATGCATGTCAGATATTGTACACAGTCATGCCGAACGTGTAGAGAAAAAGAGAAGAGTTTTGCGCGGCAATGCAATGTCATGCAGACATCGCTCCATGGTGGGTTCAATGGCAAACCCTCCCCACCCATCTCCAGATTGTAATCCAGAGGAAGCTATCTGTTCTGAGGCGGATTCAGATGCCGCTGACCACTCCTATTTACCCCCAAGTTGTTTGCTCTACCTTGGGATGATGATGTTAGTCATATCATTCATATGTTGCCTTGTAGTGCCTACTTTTGAAATCATATATGTCATCTGCTTAGTTTAGACATGTTCTGTAATGCCCCCTGTTTAGTTTCTATATCATATATTGGAATTGTGCAGTCTCATGTCTTTTAGCCAGCTATAATATATGTGAAATGTGCAATGCCATCCTGTTTAACCAGGCATCATATATTTGAATGATATCTTGCCCATCCTTTTCTTCATTACATTTCCATTTGTCGAAAACGTTTGTACATTAAACTACTCTTCCCGTGAATCAGCCATTTGGGTGGGAGATTGAAAAATCTGGAGTGAAAACAAGGCCTTACGGCGGAGCGGTGCTACACATCAAGCAGATCTCTTGTTGGGTCCCGATAGCTCCTCAGAGATGGATTCAGAGATAGATGACTAGTCCTATTCCCCCACCGAGGTGTATGCTCTAACTTGGCACGGTTATACTCCTCATATCATGCATATGGTGTCTTTCATTTCATAGATTAGACATCATATACACAATATTTAACACCATGTTCTTAGTTCAGACATCATATCTAATGCCCTTTGTTTAGCATATAAATCACATATGTGAATTAAATGATGCGATCCTGATTACTTAGATAACATGTAGGTGAAATTATGTCATGCTATCCATTTTAGTTAAACAATATACATGTCAACTATTTCATGCCCTCTTTTTTCCACACTATCTATTGCATTTGTCTCTCATACAATGTCTATACACTCAACTATGTTTCCCGATTATCAGCCATTTGAATTGGAGCGGGTGATGCCAGCATCTAGCGGACTAAAAACACGGTCTTCAAATAAAACAGTGCTACCTCTTGGTGGAGATAGCACCCCGGTTGTACATGCACGAGAACCAACCCTACCACACATAACCCAAACTCTTGCAGATTGTACCTCTACTGCGATGGACAAAGAACCAGCTTCACCCAATCTAACCCCAACCCCAGCAGATAGTAACCCAGTTCCTGTTGACACAACACCATCTCTACCACAGAGCTCCCAAACAAGAGAAGTTAGTAAGGCAGCTCGTAGTTTAGTATCTATCACATTTGATGTTGTTAAATCGTATGTGTGTATATTCCCATCTTGGAAATATTATACTGAAGATGAAGGAAAATGCCAGTTGCAGGTGCTTGTCCAGGAGTTATGTGTAAGTAATGTTATTCATGGCAATTACTTTGCTTTGTCCCATACATCCTACCTCCATGATGGTTATAATACAGCAATTTTCCCATTTTTCTCTATAGAGAAGGACCAATTTGGAAACTCAGGATGGGGTAAACTGTGCTAATACCTCTGCTATCTTCAAGAATGCTTGGTGGCAGTATCGGAATTACCTGAAGAAAACGTACTTCATTGTCAAACAAACTCATCAAATTCCCTTACGTTCTCCTGAGACACATTTACTGGACGATGACTGGGAACGCCTTGTTCTGTACTGGTCCCGAACCAAGAATGTGGTAAGGTCTAGCTCATTTTCTATTTTTAAGTACTATATTCTTGCCTCTTACTGTACTCTGTTCATGTAGAACAAGTGCCTAAACCTAAAGAACAACTGTTCTAATTTAAGATTCCATTGCTATCATAGTTCAAAAAAGCGCTAGGCGTTAATTGTGCGTTTTGCCACCGCCTTGCACTCTTAGGCGCGCCTAGCTATGATTGCTATTGTGCATACTGCTTTGCTCTTGTATCACTGTATTTACTCATACAAACTTATTTTTAAATTCAAGGATCCAATCAAAACTGCAATGGCACAGCAGGTATGTTCACGCATATTTCTTTAACATGCTTGCTCTTATCAATAGCTCTGCTGATTTCAATTTCAATTTTGTATACATTTGACTTCTCATATCATGCACATTACTAGCATCACAGCAGAGCCAATAGTGTTTTTGTATATGTAGACCCTTGGTACCCATCTGAAATCTTGTTGTGCCATGTACTTTCCCACGCTTTATATTCTTTCGCTGCTGCTTTGTCTTGAACTGATATGATTTGAACCGTGTCTCTCTTTTGATTTGGCAAGACAATGAAGTGACGATAGGACATAGATATATGTTTGGTTGATGCTTTTATTATGTACTAGTACTAGGCAATAGAAGACTTGGTAGTTTAATCCTGTCCACCTTACTAATGAACTAGTTCACCGAAATGAGTTTCATATACTAGTACATGCTAAACTGTTATGTGTCCGCTTGTTTCTCTTTTAGAATGTTGACAGAATATTGGGGAAGAGTGCCTTATTAAGCAATGGTAAAGGAAATGTCTGAGATAAGGTTCAGGATAGTGACACATCCTTGTTGGTCTCCAACAAAGCTGATAAAACAGCTAAGGAAGACTATCTCAAAGACAGTGAGACAACCCCAAAGTCTTGTCTTGGTTTAGTGTTGGAGTTACTGGCCACTACCGCTTGCACAAGCTATTCAAACTCACTTTATGCGAATCAGTTTGGTTTCTTGAGTCTCAACTACAAGCTGAAAGACATCGATCAGCTGTGCTGCGACAAGAAGCGGAAGGACTGCGGAAGTCCCTTGAGCATTCAGATGCATACTTTCTGGTGCAACAACAAGCGTTGGAGGACTTTAGGGCCAAACATGACAAAGCTAATAAGCTTGCTAAGCTTATTGCCAGCATGGTCGATACCATGTTTCTTGAGCTCTTATGAAGTTGTTTCAGTTATGCTCTTGTTTTGCTGCCGCAGTTATTTCCACTGGTGGCCAATTTTGACGGCCAGTGTATGTAATATGCTACTTTGTTCCCTATATTTGCACTGGTGGCGAACTTTGATGCCCAGTGGATATGTGTAATAGTGGTAATAGGCTAGCGTTAATTGCTTGCTTATTTATTTCCTTATTGTCTTGTTTAGTTGTTTGCTTGTAGTCACTTCAGTTCTTTTTCTGTGTTTTTCTAATAATCATGGCAACACACGGACTGTTGTAACCATGGGCCTCCTACCGGTTGTATGATCCATGGGCCTTCTATGGGCCGTAGGCTCCATTGGCCTTCTATCTGAGGTGTAGGTAATACGTCTCCAACGTATCTGTAATTTATGAAGTATTCATGCTATTATACTATCCTTCTAGGATGTTTTATATGCATTTATATGATATTTTATATGATTTTTGGGACTAACCTATTAACCTAGATCCCGGTGCCAGTTTCTTTTTTCTCCCTGTTTTAGAGTATCGCAGAGGGAAACCAAACGGAGTCCAATTGACGTGCCACTTGACGGAGATCATTTTTGGGCAGAAGAAGCCCACGGAGTACTGTAAGCGAGCGGAAGAGTCCGGGCTGCCCACGAGGGTGGGCGCGCCCACCCCCTAGGCGCCCCCTACCTCGTGGACAGCCCGGAGACCCCCCTGACGTGAAATCAACGCAAAACTCTTCTATATATACCCAAACTTCCAGAAAGAAACCTAGATCGGAAGTTCCGCCGCCGCAAGCGTCTGTAGCCACGAGAAGTAAATCTAGGCCCTCCCTAGCACCCTGCCAGAGGGGGCCATCATCACCGGTGGCCATGGAGGAGTATCATCAATTTTACTTGTTGTTTGAATAAAATCATTGGATCTGAAATTCGGAATGAAAAAAATCCTCCCATGGCTAGTTAATTATTTGACTACTCAGCGTTCTTCACTCATATATTTTGGAGTAGTTTGTCATCTACTCATGTGCTTCACGTATATCCTACGAGTAGACGGTTGAATAAATTGAATGTCATAAACCTGAATTTATATATGTTTCATATGCTTGTAACATGGGGAGTAATGACTTCACACAGAATAAGTATAGGTAGTAAACTTATTGAAAGTTAGCAAACATAGAATTGGTCACTTGAACAATTCATGATAGAATATTGAAGGAGAGAGGTTTCACATATAAATACACTATCTTGGACATCTTTTATGATTGGGAGCACTCATTAAAATATGACATGCTAAAGAGTTGATGTTGGACAAGGAAGACAACGTAATGGGTTATGTTTTCTTATATCTGAAATAAAGTATATTTTCATGGATCATCCAACATGTTGAGCTTGCCTTTGCCCATCATGCTAGCCAAATTCTTTGCACTAAGTAGAGATACTACTTGTGCTTCCAAATATACTTAAACCAAGTTTTGCCATGAGAGTCCACCATATCTACCTATGGATTGAGTAAGATCCTTCAAGTAAGTTGTCATCGGTGCAAGCAATAAAAATTTCCCTCTAAATATGTATGATTGACTAGTGTGGAGGAAATAAGATTTATACGATCTTGTGATGTGGAAGAAATAAAAGCAACAGACTGCATAATAAAGGTTCATATCACAAGTGGCAATATAAAGTGATGTTCTTTCGCATTAAGATTTTGTTCATCCAACCCTGAAAGCGCATGGCAACCTCTGCTTCCCTCTGCGAAGGGCATATCTTTTATTATTATTATCTTCTACCTTATGCAAGAGTCATGGTGATCTTCACCTTTCCTTTTTTCATTTTATCCTTTAGCAAGCACATGGTGTTGGAAAGATCCTGATATATATATCTAATTGGATGTAAGTTAGCATGAGCTATTATTGTTGACATTACCCTTGAGGTAAAAGGTTGGGAGGTGAAACTATAAGCCCCTATCTTTCTCTATGTCCGATTAAAACTCCATAACCACAAGTATTGCGTGAGTGTTAGCAATTGTGAAAGACTAAATGATAGTTGAGTATGCAGAGTTTGCTAAATCAAAGCTCTAACATAGAATCTTCCTGAAAATAAGTTGAATTGCAATTGTTTGATGACTGACAATATTGTTTGTTAGTTTTTAAGAAAGTTTATGATCTATACTTCAACATGTGATTTGCTTGTTACTTGATCATGAAAAGTTTTATCAGATGAGATATTGTTATGACTTGTAATGATGCTAGAAAAAGTGATTGGAATTTTAATTGATCAAACTTAAGCACTAGCTAGCATTCACACTTCATAAATTATTTCGTTTATCATTTACCTACTCGAGGACGAGAAGGAGTTAAGCTCGGGGATGCTGATACGTCTCCAACGTATCTACAATTTATGAAGTATTCATGCTATTATACTATCCTTCTAGGATGTTTTATATGCAGTTATATGATATTTTATCTAATTTTTGGGACTAACCTTATAACCTAGAGCCCAGTGCCAGTTTTTGTTTTCTCCTTGTTTTAGAGTATCACAGAAAAGGAAAACCAAACAGAGTCCAATTGACGTGCCACTTGACAGAGATCATTTTTGGACCAGAAGAAGCCCACGGAGTACCAGAAGCAGGCCAGAAGAGTCCTGGGCTGCCCATGAGGGTGGGGGCGCCCCCTACCTCGTGGACAGCCCGGAGACTCCCCTGACGTGAAATCAACGCAAAACTCTTCTATATATACCCAAACTTCCAGAAAGAAACCAAGATCGGAAGTTCCGCCGCCGCAAGCCTCTCAGAGCCACGAGAAGTAAATCTAGGCCCTCTCGGCACCTGCCGGAGGGGCCATCATCACTGGTGGCCACGGAGGAGTATCCCGGAGGGGCCATTATCACCATGAAGGCCAAGGACCAGAGGGTGGAGGCCATGGAGGAGGAAGCACAAGGGGGAGAACCTCTCCTCCTCTCTTCCGGTGGCCCCGGAGTGCCATCGGGAGGGGAATCATCGGCATGGAGATCGTCTTCATCAACATCACCATCATCATAACCATCCTCATTTCTTTTACGCGGTCCACTTCCCGCAACCCGCCGTAATCCCTACTTGAACATGGTGCTTTATGCCACATATTATGATCCAATGATGTGTTGCCATCCTGTGATGTTTTGAGTAGATATGTTTTGTCTTTGGGTTGATTGATGATCTAGATTGGTATGAGTTGTATGTTTTAATTTGGTGCTGTCCTATGGTGCCCTCCGTGTCGCGCAAGCATGAGGGATTCCCGCTGTAGGGTGTTGCAATACGTTCATGATTCGCTTATAGTGTGTTGGTGAGTGACTGAAACACAAACCCGAGTAAGAGGGATTGTTGCGTATGGGAATAAAGAGGACTTGATGCTTTAATGTTATGGTTGGGTTTCACCTTAATGATCTTTAGTAGTTGCGGATGCTTGCTAGAGTTCCAATCATAAGTGCATATGATCCAAGTAGAGAAAGTATGTTAGCTTATGCCTCTCCCTCATATGAAAATGCAATAGTGATTACCTGTCTTGTTAACAACAGCCTAGGATAATTCCTTTTACCGATCCACCATTATTCCACACTCGCTATTTATAATATTTAGTAATATATTCGAACTTTATGATAACAACACCTACTTTCATATTTTAGCTCTCCGATATCATGCAAAGTTATCCTCTTCATACCCACAACATACTTTTATTTCTCGTTTCTAGTTGGAAGCAAATGTTCGGTGTACATAGAGTCGTATCAGTGGCAGATAGGGCTTGAGAGAATATTGATCTTACCTTTAGCTCCTTGTGGGTTTGACACTCCATACTTAATAATTCCACCTTTGGAAATTGCCTGCACTTGGGTATTATCAGTAGGATCCATGGGCCTTCTACGAGCCGTACGATCCATGGGTGTGACACTCAAAAAAATTTATTTGGTTTTCAACGAAATCTTTGTTGGATTTGAAGAAGGTCATTTAAATTCTTCCAAAAACTTCTCTCTCAAAACTTTTCCCCTTGGCAAGGATTTTATTTTTTGTATCTTCTTCAACCCTGGTGTTTGGTTAATGAGAACCTTCCTTCTGATTGTTCCCTCCTCAAATATATTTTCTTGGAAATTATTTTCTTTTAAAAAGAAACCCTATGAGTTTTGGGGCTTCTTTCGTTTTTGAAGCACCCATGGTTTTACCATGCCTCATGTGGTAAAACCTCCCAAAACCCCTCCTTCCTCTTTGGAGCAATCTAAACTTTCCGTTCCAACAAGTCCAACCCATTTTTGGATTTTATTTCATTTATTTTACTTCCCAAAACAATTCTGTCATTTATTTTAAGCCTAGGTGTTTTACAAAGCAAGTACCTAATTCCCTTTGAGTTTTGATCTCAAACCAACTCCTCTGGATAGTCTTTAGCACCCCCAACCTAGATCCATCAAGATCCACTCTTCCTCTTTTCAAAATTTTCAAGTTTCATCCTCTGCAAGTTTGGACCAGATTTGTCAAATTTGGTGAAATTCATATTTCCTCTTCCCCAAAAATTCTACAAAAATTCAGGCAGCCCCAGATGCAATGAGAGGCCACCCCACCAAAAATCAGCTCAAGGAAAATTCCCCACATGCCAAAATCATTACGTCGAACACTTGGCCGGCACTGTTCCTGTACACTTTCAGAAAGTTCAGAGTTTCAGAGTTTGCAGTGTCGTTTTTCGACAGAGAGTTGTCATCGATCACCCGTGGGCCCTGGCACGTTGCGCACGGCCCCTTCTCCTTGACCAGAGCACCGCACGCCCTCTCGGACGGACGCATGTGTCGGTGGCGGCGAGCATCGCCAACGCCGGCAGCCTCTGCGGTGGCAGAGCCACCCGTGGCGGCCAACGGAGCCGCTGCTCACGCCCGTTCTGCGCCACCCAATGCCCCCTAGCCCTCCGCGTGGCCTCATGCATGCCAGCGCACCCCCGCAGCACCGTCGCCGTGGCCCGGAAAGCACAAGGCGCGCCCTCTGCCCGCCCGGCAGAACTGCAGCGCCCGTTCGTCGAAGCCACTCAGAGAGCCTAATCCAAACTTGGTTAGCCCCTAAATGGAACCGGTGAACCTCCATGTTGACGCCCCAATCCCTAAACTCCCCGACCAAGCACTGCGCCATCGTAACCATCACCGGAGATCCCCGTTCACAGCCACCACCTCAGATCGCCTATAAAAAGGGGCCCCGAGCTCGCTCTCGAGCACGCACCACCACTGCATCCCACCAACACCCCGCCAAGCCACTAGGAGGACCTCGAGGAGGTCTCCTCCCCCAACTCCGGCCGCCCCGATCCGCCTCGGCCACCAGCTCGAATCACACCAGTGAGGCTATCCCCGCCGCCCAAATCTCGCCAGTAGCCTCCTCGGGAACCCATTGGTCTAACCCCGGCTTCAATTTGACCTTCGCAGCCCTCCTCGACGAGATCCAGCTCCACCCGAGCCGCCGTTCGCCGGAGCAAGGGTCGGCGTCGACGTGGTGCTCGCCGACGACCACCACCACCAGCCGGCGATGCGGAAGGACATGCTGAACTCGTAGGTACCACCCGATCCCCCTGCCTCGCCGTGGATCGCCGCCGGCGACCACCGCAGCTCTCGGGCGCCGGTGGGCTCTGTTCTTCCCCGTTTGAAATTTCAAACCTGACGGGTGGGACCCGCCTGTCAGCCTCTCTTTTCTTTTAAACGAACCGTTTTCTTAAAACGTATTCGGGCAAATACGGTTTCAGTCTGAAGCGTTTTTCTGGTCTTTTCTGTTCAGCCTCCTGAGAAGTTTCTGCTTCATTACAGAAAGGTCCCTGGATTAAAACCATTATAACTTTTAAACAAAAAAGGATTTTTGATTGATTCTTTTTCTGTCCTCTTTAAAATTTTGTCTAGTTTTTTATCAGATTTATTTGAAAAATAGTTGGAACACTTTTCTGTGCACTCACGGTATTTACGATAAGTATGTATTTTCTTATACCGTAGATACCGGAGGAGGTGACGGAACCGCGAACTTCGCCAAGCTAGACTCCGACTACTCTGAACCAGGCAAGCATGTTTGAACTTTTGATATGATGAGTGTCTTTGACATGTTTGCATTAAGTAGTTCATGGCATGTTTATGAGCATCTCGATGAATGTCATATTTCATGCAAAGTTGAGGCAAGTGAGATTCGATAATCCATAAGTTGTTGGATGTGAGTTGGCATGGCCATGTGATGGCATGAGGATGGGTAAGATGGCAGTGTTGTAGCATGCTAGTCTTATGCCATACTATTTGACTCCAGTGTCAACATGAATCAGTCCAGTTTCCGTCCGTTTTCCCTACCTGTACTACCACATGTTCTCCGCAAGGGATATGGCTTAGTAAGTTGCAAACCGCTTTCCTGGTACACACCAAATAGAGAGGCCGGGATTAGGGTTCCATGGCCCTGGATTAAAGCCCGTCATCCAGTCAAGGGGCATGGGTGTTTCCGGTTGGGACCGAGAGGGGGGCACCCCTTAGAGCGCCAGATATATAAATTTGATCCCATGCTATTCGAGGTTGTGATCTCCCCGTCTCAAAGTTTTTTCTTGAACGTTGTCTAGGGTGATTCCTGGCATCGTGAGGTGGGATGGGTGTGTACTGGTTAGATGTGTTTCTACCGAAATACCGTAAACGGAACTAGTCCTCGTGACTACGGAAATCCGTTGGCTGTGGATAATTAGTACATGCTCTGCAGAGTCAAAAATCCTTGAATCATCTTATCCATGCCCAAGTATTGTGTTCAACTTATTCCGTCAAGTGTCAGTCTCAGTGACAAAAACTCCGGTGAACCACATGAGTGATAAGTCCGGTTAAATGTTATTCCTGTGGATGGACTAACCCGTCTATTATTGTGTGTTGAATATTTCTTATGAGTATTATATCCTTGTGAATTTATCAAGACATGAATGATGGAATATAAGCCCTTTCTGCGATGTCGCTCAGACGTCCGACTGTGGCACAATTGTTATTTACTTTTGAATATAAACCCTTTCTGCGATGTCGCTCAGACGTCCGACTGTGGCACAATTGTTATTTACTTTTGAATATAAGCCCTTTCTGCGATATCGCTCAGACGTCCGACTGTGGCACACTTGTTGTTTACTTTTGATATAAGCCCTTTCTGCGATGTCGCTCAGACGTCCGACTGTGGCACACTTGTTGTTTACTTTTGATATAAGCCCTTTCGCGATGTCGCTCGACGTCCGATCGTGGCACGCTTGTTATTTACTTTCGATATAAGCCCTTTCTGCGATGTCGCTCCGACGTCCGATCGTGTACGCATGTTATTTACTTTCGATATAAGCCCTTTCTGCGATGTCGCTCCGACGTCTGACTGTGGCACGCTTGTTATTTTACTTTCGATATAAGCCCTTTCTGCGATGTCGCTCAGACGTCCGACTGTGGCATGTATGTCATTTATTTTCAATATAAGCCCTTTATGTGGTGTCGCTTAGACGCCCGACTGCGGCATGTTTATTTATTCGTTTACCCTTCGAGGCGTCGCTCCAGACACCCGATCGGTTTTCATTTATTTTGTTGGGATTTCGGGAGGACTACCGCCTGACTTCCTTTTTACTTATCATGTTGTGCAAATATTTATTATTTGAATGTGTATTGTTATTTGCTCATGACTCATTCATGCATGCATTTGTTATATCTTATGTCTGAACTGTCTTGCGAGTACTTTCAAAGTACTCACCTGGCTTGTTGATTTGGCCAGATGTTGATGAAGGCGATGTCATGGATGAAGAATTCGATAGCGAGTCCGACGCCTAGAGGAGTCCCAGTCGATCTCGTGCGACCTGGATTGGTCATCAGATTATATCCGCTTCCGCTACCCAAATAAATTCATCGAGCCTCACCTCGACGCTCGATGAGCTGCCAGTTTAGGAGTCATTTTACCCACTCCACTGTGTTATTCCACTACCACTTTATTCTCGAGTCAGTAGTATGCCACCCCACACCATTGTGTCATATCTGCCATTATGTATAATTATTGGCGTGCTTGTAATAATTTGTTGAGCAGCCTTAGCTCAACCCTGGAATATATTTTAATGCTACTGGCTTTCTGTATCAAGATTTTGTCTACCAGTAAGGAGGATCTTCCTCATACTAGACTCAAAAGATCGGTTCTCAATAATCATTTTATTGGAAAACCGGTCGTGACAATGGGCCTTTTACGGGCCGTACGATCCATGGGCCTTCTACGGGGCATATCATCATTTCACCAATCATGGGCCGTACTATTCGTGGACAATAACGGTCCGTTTATTGGCCGTATTTGATAACTCTATGAAAATAGCCCAACGGGTTTTTTTGACATGAAAACGGCCCAACGTATTAACGGGCCGCAAACGGGCCGACTGTAACCATAGGCTGAATTTGGCCCACAAACAGGAAATGACAGTAACGGGCCGTAAGTAACCGAATGCTGGAAATGAGCCCAAGACTAAATGGGCCCTGAGAAGGCTGAAAGATATCATGGGCTGGAAACGGCCCAACAGAATAATGGTTTGTTAATGGGTATAAAGTGATACACTGTTCATTATGGGCCAGTTTTACCACGGGCCATTCAGGGGGCGAGGGTTACTAAGGGCATCATATGGGCCGAAAGACGTCATGGGCCATACATGGGCCGGAAGTTAAAACAGGCTGGAATTATATTGGACGGCCCAGATGACGCTACTGGGCCTAATTCGGATAGGCCGTAAGCGGGCCCTGGGATAGCGGGCTGTAAATCGGCTATATGCGAACAGGCTGTTAACAGGCTTGCCGTGGGCTGGCCCGCCACCTTTTGACCAAGTCAAATGGGCCGGCCTTTTCACATGAATGAGCCTCTGTTGGGCCGTGCCACATATCGATGTATCATAGGCGCTTTGTGTCCAATGAGTGCATGACATCTGTCCCAACAGTGAGCCGACACGTGTTTCCTCCAGCCAATGATGATTTTACACGTGGAAAATCCCCATTGGTCGGGGCAGTTAACGGGTTATCGGATCCAAAACCGGACCTGATAGCTTAACGACGTTCCGTTACGGTGCATGCCATGTGTCGGTCACCCTTGACGAAAGCACTTCTGTGACGCGCGATTTATCTTCATGGAAGTGGACACTTCCATGATGATAATTTTGGTAATGTCATGGAACACTTCTATGACAACATAGGTATGAATATATTGATTCTGTCATAAATTTGTCATGGATTTACATGCATGACAAAAAACGCGACCTACTGTGACAAACACGTATCATCACGAAAGTGTATTTTTTTGTAGTGTAGTATCCTGCGAGTCCAAGGAAACTTCAGATCTCTCCAAGCGGCGTGGGTTCTTACCAATTTTTCACAGTGACAACCTTGGTAGGGTCTACTGCTATTCCTTCTCCGGATATAACATGTCGGAGGAATCCAACTTCCTTCAACCAAAACTCACACTTGCTGAACTTGGCATATAACTGGTGTTCTCTGAGCTTCCCATGTACCAGACTCAAATGCTCTTTATGCTCCTCTTCATTCCTGAGTAGACTAGAATATCATCAATGAACACCACGACGAACTTATCCAAAAACTCCATAAACACCTTGTTCATCATGTTCATAAAATAGGCAGGTGCGTTAGTCAGACCAAATGACAGAACGGTATACTCATATGGCCCGTACCTTGTGGTAAAATTTGTGTTAGGTATATCCTGCTCTTGAATATTCAGCTGGTGCTACCATGATCGCAGATCGATCTTGGAAAACACCTTAGCTCATTGCAGCTGATCAAACAAATCATTTATCATCGGTAGTGTGTACTTGTTCTTGATCGTCACCTCATTCAACACTCAATAATCAACAATCATCCTCAGCGATCCATCCTTCTTCTCCACTAGAAGCACTGGTGATCCCCAAGGTGACGAGCATGGGCGAATATAGCCTTTATCTAGTAACTCCTTAATCTGCTTCTTAATTTCCTCTATATCCTTAGCGGGCATCCTGTACGGTCTCTTAGATATTGGCTCTGGGCCTGGAAAAAGCTCGATCAAAAACTCAATGTCTCTATCCGGTGGCATGCCTGGCAACTCTTCTGGAAATACATCCGGGAAATCCTTCACCACTGGTATTTCCTCCAGTACAACTCCTGATAAGGAATTCACTGGGTCCTATTGGCACATCTTTGGGATACATACTTGATCCTTCTTCCTTCTGGGGTGGTAAGCCAAATCGACTTACTGGCGCAATCAATGTTCCCTCCATATTTCGATAACCAATCCATGCCTAATATCACATCCAGTCCTTGTGACTCCAGTACTATTAGGTCTGTGGGAAACAGGTAGTTACCAATCCTTAATGGTAACCGATGACACCATATGCTAGCCCTATAATCTGCTCCTGGCGAGGTTACTAACATGGGCCGGGTGACCTAAGGGCTTGGGCTGGCAGTTTAAACTTATCCACAAATCCTCGTGATATGTATGAATGCGATGCACCAAAGATCAACAAGAACGATTGCAGGAAATGACTCAACCAAAAACTTACCTATTACTGCATCGGGTTGCGCTTCAACCTCCTCCACTCTAACGTGGTTCACTTTTCCCCTGTTGAAAGTGTTGGGCTTCTTCCCAGAGCTTCCATTGCCATTTCCATTCTTTGCTTCAGAACACTCCATGGCATAATGTCCATTCTTCCCACACTTGAAACAAGTAATGTGACTTAGATCCTTCTTGGCGAGGCGTTCTTTGGGTTGGTGCAGTTACGGCGTTTCTTCCTCCATTACCATTCCCATTCCTAGGGCCACTATGGTTGTGCGAAATCCCTCCATTGTGATTGTGACCTCCATGGTTATGTTGAAGGGGTCCTCCCGAGTTCGGGGTAAAACGAGGTCTCTGCTGAGCTCCAGAATTATACTTCCCTTGTCCATACTTCCTCTTGTGGTTGTCAATCTGCTGCTGCTTCCCATCAATCATGAGAGCTCTATCTACCAACTCCTGGTAGTTATTGAAAGTTGCCACCATCAACTGCATGCTCAACTCATCATTCAGTCCTTCCAGAAACTTCTCCTGCTTAGCTGCATCTGTAGCAACGTCATCTGGGGCATAACGTTCTAGCTTACTAAAGTCATCCACATACTGGCCAACGGTGGGTCCTCCTTGGCGTAAGTTGCGAAACTCGTGCTTCTTCATGGCCATAGCTCCTGCGGATACATGGGTAGTGCGAAAAGCCTGCTGAAACTAGTCCCATGTGACAGTCTCGATGGGGTAAGTGGCTGTGAAATTCTCTCACCATGATGGTGCGGGTCCATCAAGCTGATGTGCGGCAAAACACACTCTCTCCACATCTGTGCATCCTGCCGTGGTCAACTCCCTTCCAATCTTGCGGAGCCAATCATCTGCAACTATCGGCTCGATGCTACTGGAGAATACTGGCAGATCCAGCTTTAGAAAACGGGCTAAGTGATCAATAGGTGGGGGTGGTGGTGGGTTATTGTTGTTGTTGTTCCCCTGATTCTGATTCTGGACTAGTATCTGCATCAATGCATTCTGCTGCTGGATCAACTGAGTGAGATCCGGCGGGAAAGCAAATCCATTGTCGCGTCTCGGAAGCATCTGTTGGGTTTAGAGAAGGTGAGAAAATAGAATAGAATGAGGTCTAGGGGAAAACACTACCCATATGCACATGAGACAAACAGAATCATATCACTTCAATCAATTCAAACAAGGGCATACAATCGGTCTAACTATCGTTACAAAAGAGCTCGGACTATACTATATACATGGGGGAAATTTCTACTACTGATATGGTAGTCGACTAGACAAATTGATCGGTGGAAGACTCCATAATATCTGCTCCTGCTTCATCAACAAAGTCATCATCGCTATCATCGGGGTCCGAGTCGGTGTCGTCGATGATGATGTAGTTCTCGAGCAAGTGGAATCATCATCTTCTCCTCACAGCACGGGGTCTCCCAAGAAGACTCCTAGCTTCCTTGTGAGATCATCATTCTTCTCCACGAGTATCGTCATTTCCTCCTCATATCCATCTCATGTAGACTTGAGTTCTTCCTCCAGCTCAGTGATCCTGGTCATTGCCTTCTTCAGAACTATCATGCCTGCGCACATCTGGTTCTCCTGGCGACTAATGTGCTGATTTAACTCCTGGATGAAAGCTGCAATGGACCTATCCTTCCTGGTGCTGATCATCTCCCATTGCTCATCTCGGCGCCCACAAATCCGGTAGATAGTATCCTTGAGATCCTTGTGGTAAACTTCGCCGATGCGTCCCATGGTGATGTGGGCTGCCATGCTCTTGCCTAGACTCCAGGTTGGTGCATCAAAGGAAAACTCTATGGGCTCAGTGACTAGCGTTAACGCCCTTCCTGGAACATTAACTCGAATCATCCAGTGCTCCTCTTCTGGTAAAGTGGCGTTGTAGGTTCCGGTGAAGCTTGGTATTCCGATGTTCAGGTATCTAGTAACTTCCTTCAAGTGTCATCCAAAACGTGTATCTTCATCCGGTTGTGCAAACTTGTTCCTCGAGTCCGCCATCCTAAAGAGTAGAAAATGGAGAGGAGTCAGAAATGAGAAGAGAGTAGTGATCTAGGGTTTTAGCTTAGTGGTCGTGTCCTACAGTCAGCATGTGCTCTGATACCATCTTGTAGCGACCGGACCTCAAAGCGATCGATCTCGTGCATCGTTGTCTTCCACTGGATCGGTAATCTTGACACGCACGATGCCGAGGATTTATAACAGAGTAGCAATCACACACTTATTACATCGAATGTCTCAAAAGATAACTTATTACAATAAACTATGGCTCAAGGCCATCTAAAATCGATAACGGTGGAAGGCTTGGAAGATAAAGTGAGTCCATCAACTCCAACGGCATCACTGAGTGAAAGACAATGACCTATGGCTCCTTACTCATCGTCTGAAAAGTCTGCAACATGAACGTTGCAGCCCGAAACGGGTCAGCACATGGAATATGCTGGCAAGGTAACACATAGAGTAATGAACGGAATAAATGCTATCACTACATGCATATTTGGCTAGTGGTAAGCTCTAAGGTTACAGTTTTCCATAAAGCCAATTTTTCCCTACAATAAAGGAATAAATTTTATTTAACTATCATGGTGGTTGTTAAACATTGAGAAGGTTCCTCCAACTCAATCCCAACTAAGCATCATCATTAAACCCAATGAAATTATATTAAGAGTGATGAGATCAACATGATAATCCAAGAACCAAATACTCAAGATGTCCATAACTGAGGACACGGCTAACCATGATTAGTTTGTACACTCTGCAGAGGTTTGCGCACTTTTCCCCACAAGACTCGATCTCCTCCGTTGGATTTCTCGCACTACATGGTGTTTGAGAAACGGATGACCGAGACACAGTCTTTTAGAAGCATTAACTCTAACCCCGGGTAGACAGTACCAACCTACATCCCCTACATCTGCTAGCCTACCACTGGAAGAGGTCATGCAACATACTCAACTATGCTAGAGCCCATAATAGCTTGTGGCTCCACACGGAAGTTTCTAGCATGAATAATCTTATGATCCCTTTGAGCCTGCGTGGCTGGCCGTAGGATGATCACACGGGTCCTCCGGGATATCCTAGGACAACACTGGATTCTCCAGGTATCCACAAGCAATCCACCCAGATGTGTATTAAAGTTGCCGCCTTAAGTTGAACCATTAATTAACAAACTCACATCTGTCATGAATACACTCAAACCCAATCCACGTCTACGAGCATAGCTTAGCAATATAAGCAACGTAGAAGTAACTCCCATAGGTTTGAAAATAAACACATGAATAGGTACTACCTCATCTACTTCCCAAGACCCACAATTTAATCAGATCCTAACCATGCAATTGTTTGAGGACTGATCTAATGCAATAAAACTGGGTAGTAAAGAGGTATGACCAAAGTGTTACTTGCCTTGCTGATGATCCGTGAAACCTAGAGACTCGTAGTAGCATGCTTCGCACTCCGGGTACTCTATTGCAAACAAACAAGCATACAATAAGAACTCAACTAGATGCAAGGGTAAAACTCAGAAAAGAGAACTAACCAGAAAGTTCAACTTAAGAACTCCGGTTTGCAAAAAGAATCACACCAAACGAAGCAACAAAACTCAAACTGTGAAAGAAACAAGATCCGTTTACTAATCTGGACTTAGGTCAAATTTTACAGTAGCAAAATCTTGTTGAAGTTGGTTAAACAGAAAGAGGCTTCTAAACGAAGATCTAGGCGCTTGAATCGCCTAATTCCGATAAACGAGCGAAAAGATAAACTAAAACGTAAATCGGGTCAGAAATCGCGATAAAAAATAATCGCGGAAAACCCTCGAAAAAGAAAAACTGACGAACAGACTAACAAACGAACGTTCGCTATCTGCAGCTAACGGATGAAAACCGTTTGTTAAAACGAACGTACGAACGGGCGTTCGCTAAATAACTAAACCGAGAAAAAATAAAATCGAACAAAAAAAACAGATCTAGGGTTCGAAAATAAAAACCGATCGGTTTTACGACGAAAACCGGCAGCGGCGGCGGCGGCTGCGGCTACCTCGTCGGTGGCGGCGACGAGCGGCTCCGGCGGCGGGGTCGGTGATGGTGGGCGGCGGCTCCCGGCGGAACAGGCGGCGTGGCGGTGGCGGCGAAGCGGCAACTTGGGCGGCAGCAAGGTCGGGCTAGGGTTTCGGACGGGTGGGTGGCGGGGCCTCGGCTTATAAGGGCCAGCGGGTGAAGTGTCCTAGTCGGACCACGGCCCGGTAAGCGGTGGACTTTTTAAATAATTCAGCGCAGAAAACAAAGAAACGAAATACTAAACGGACTCCAAAAATCCTGAAATAAATTTTCCCCGTCCTCTAAAAATATACCGGACAATGTGAACATTTATTTGGGCCTCTAATGCAATCTTAAAAACGCATTTTTCCTAATTCAAATAAAATAGTGATAAAATCCTAATAGAATTCTTATTTGATTTTAATATTAAAATATCCAATATTTCTTTATTTTGGGGTAGTCATTTTATCCCCTCTCTTTTATTTTCATAAAAGAAATATTCGAATAGAAAATAATTAAAATCAAACGATCCTCTTTTCACAATTTGAGAAAACTGAAATATGAAAATAATGAAATCCCCAACTCTCTCCGTGGGTCCTTGAGTTGCGGTGAATTTCTAGGATCAAGCCAAAATGCAATAAAATATGATATGCAATGATGATCTAATGTATAACATTCCAAATTGAAAATTTAGGATGGTACACTTCTTGATAACATCATCGGGCATACCTGAAAGCTTAAATAATCCACAAACTTCATCCACATAGATTAGGTGTAAATCGGGATGCAATGTTCCATCACCTGTGAAAGGATTAGCCAGTAGTTTCTCTATCATACCCGAAGGAATTTCAAAGTAGACATTTTCATTAGGTACAGTATGTTGAGGAGCAACTATTTGGTCTACTGGTCGAGGTGAAGATACCCCGAACAAGCCCCTCAAAGGATTACTTTCCATATTAAGAAGTGATAGTAAATTTCAGCACACTATATAAATTTTTCCTTTCCAAATTCCACTTACCAAAGGCGCTTCACTCCCCGGTAACGGTGCCATAAAAGAGTCTTGATGACCCATACGTATAGGGGATCTATCGTAGTCCTTTCAATAAGTAAGAGTGTCGAACCCAACGAGGAGCAGAAGGAAATGACAAGCGGTTTTCAGTAAGGTATTTTCTGCAAGCACTGAAATTATCGGTAACAGATAGTTTTGTGATCAGGCAATTTGTAACGGGTAACAAGTGACAAGTGTAAATAAAGTGCAGCAAGATGGCCCAAAACTTTTTGAAGCAACGGACAAGCCTGGACAAACTCTTATATGAAGGAAAACGCTCCCGAGGACACATGGGCATTATCGTCAAGCTAGTTTTCATCACGCTCATATGATTCGCGTTCGGTACTTTAATAATTTGATATGTGGGTGGACCGGTGCTTGGGCGTTGTCCTTACTTGGACAAGCATCCCACTTATGATTAACTCCTATTGCAAGCATCCGCAACTACAAAAGAAGTATTAAGGTAAACCTAACCATAGCATGAAACATATGGATCCAAATTAGCCCCTTACGAAGCAACGCATAAACTAGGGTTTAAGCTTACATCCGTAGCAACCCATCATCTACTTATTACTTCCCAATGCCTTCCCTAGGCCCAAACAATGGTGAAGTGTCATGTAGTCGACGTTCACATAACACCACTAGAGGAAAGACAACATACATCTCATCAAAATATCGAACGAATAACAAATTCACATGACTACTTATAGCAAGACTTCTCCCATGTCCTCAGGAACAAACGTAACTATTCACAAATCATATTCATGTTCATAATCAGAGGAGTATTAATATGCATAATGGATCTGAACATATGATCTTCCACCAAGTAAACCAACTAGCATCAACTACAAGGAGTAATCAACACTACTAGCAACCTACAGGTACCAATCTGAGGTTTTGATACAAAGATTGGATACAAGAGATGAACTAAGGTTTGAGAGGAGATGGTGCTGGTTGAAGATGTTGATGAAGATTGGCCCCAGCCCGATGAGAGGATCATTGGTGATGACGATGGTGATGATTTCCCCCTCCCAGAGGGAAGTTTCCCCGGCAGAACAGCTCTGCCGGAGCCCTAGATTGGTGCCGCCAAGGTTCCGCCTCGTGGCGGCGGTGTTTCATCCCGAGAGCTTCCTTCTGATTTTCTCCAGCATAAAAGGCTTCATGTAGCAGAAGATGGACACCGGAGGCCTGCCAGGGGGCCCACGAGGCAGGGGGCGCGCCTCCCACCCTCGTAAGGTGGTGTGGGCCCCTCCGTAGTATCTTCGCTTAGTATTTTTTATTAATTCCAAAAATAACTTCTGTGGAGTTTCAGGACTTTTGGAGTTCTGCAGAATAGGTCTCTAATATTTGTTTCTTTTCTAGCCCAGAATTCCAGCTGCCGGCATTCTCCCTCTTCATGTAAACCTTGTAAAATAAGAGAGAATAGGCATAAGTATTGTGACATAACTTGTAATAACAAACCATAATGCAATAAATATCGATATAAAAGCATGATGCAAAATGGACGTATCAGGAAGCCCATCATTGGAATATACAAGCCAAGTTCTTATAATGTAAAATTCCCACTAGTATATGAAAGTGATAACTCAAGAGACTCTCTACCATGAAGATCACAGTGCTTTTTTGAAGCACAAGTGTGGTAAAAGGATAGTAACATTGTCCCTTCTCTCTTTTCTCCCATTTTTTTTGTTTGGGCCTTTTTCTCTTTTTTTGGCCTCTTGTTTTTCCTTCTATTTTTTGTCCGGAGTCTCATCCCGACTTGTGGGGGAATCATAGTCTCCATCATCCTTTCCTCACTTGGGACAATGCTCTAATAATGATGATCATCACACTTTTATTTACTTACAACTCAAGAATTACAACTCAGTACTTAGAACAAAATATGACTCTATGTGAATGCCTCCGGCGGTGTACCGGGATATGCAATGAATCAAGAGTGACATGTATGAAAGAATTACGAATAGTGGCTTTGCCACAAATATGATGTCAACTACATGATCATGCAAAGCAATATGACAATGATGGAGCGTGTCATAATAAATGGAACAGTGGAATGGCAATATATCTCGGAATGGCTATGGAAATGCCATAATAGGTAGGTATGGTGGCTGTTTTGAGGAAGGTATATGGTGGGTGTATGATAACAGTGAAAGGTGCGCGGTATTAGAGAGGCTAGCAATGGTGGAAGGGTGAGAGTGCGTATAATCCATGGACTCAACATTAGTCATAAAGAACTCACATATTTATTGAAAAATCTATAAGTCATCAAGCAAAGTACTACACGCATGCTCCTAGGGGAAGGGTTGGTAGGAGTTAACCATCGCGCGATCCCGACCTCCACACATAAGGAAGGCAATCGAAAAATAAATCATGCTCCAACTTCATCACACAACGGTTCACCATACATGCATGCTACGGGAATCAGAAACTTTAACACAAGTATTTCTCAAATTCACAACTACTCAACTAGCATAACTCTAATATCACCATCTTCGTATCTCAAAACAATCATAAAGAATCAAACTTCTCATAGCATTCAATGCATGTTATATGATAGTTTTTATTATACCCATCTTGGATGCCTATCATATTAGGACTAATTTTATAGCCAAAGCAAATTACCATGCTGTTTTAAAGAACTCTCAAAATAATATAAGTGAAGCATGAGAGATCAATAATTTCTATAAAATAAAACCACCACCGTGCTCTAGAAATATATAAGCGAATCACTAGAGCAAAATTATCTAGCTCAAAAGATATAAGTGAAGCACATAGAGTATTCTAATAAATTCCGATTCATGTGTGTCTCTCCAAAATGTGTGTTAGAATAAATCCGAGGTAAGCGAACGATCCACCGAGGAACAAGCAATCACAGACAATGACGACACCGAGATTTGTTAACGAGGTTCGGCGAACTCGCCTACTCCCCGGCGCAATGACTACGGGCGCTCCTCCCCGAGATACCGCAACACCGGCCACCCGGGCACCGGCACCCCCTTGAGAGCCTGTCGCTATCTAGTCGTCATGGGTTACAATGTGGGGTGCCTCCTCATAAATAAGAGGCCAAGGGTACAACGTATCCGACTCTGACACTACAAGTATCCTACCCACACTACAACACCAAGTCCAAGCGTAACCCAACTAGTACAAAATATTCAACACAAACACAACAAACTCCACCTTGGCGAATATTCTCCACCACCTTGAATTTTTCCATGCGTCAAACTTCCATGTACTCCAGACTTGTGTTGTCTTCTTCGTAGCTTACCGAGAGCTACTCGACGAGTCTTCCCTAGACCCGCCGCCGCCGTGAGACCCTGCTGCTACTCCTGCAACTCCAGTCTCCATGACTCCACCTGCGATAGTGCTCCCTTGCAACTTGTAAAGATGTGAAGCCGTCCTCTCTCCAATCATCACGGTCACCTCATCTTAAATGATTCTCATGGTCTTCCTATCCCGATCACAACGAAATACCATACCACCATCATGAAGAACACCAAGCGAAATTAGATTCCTCTTTAGCCCCGGCACATGCCTGACTCCCCGAAGCATCTGCTAAACTCCATCAACCATCTTGATTTTGATGTCACCTACTCCAGCAACACGATAACCCGTGTCATCACCCACATAGGCTAAACCAAACTCACCATACTTGTACTAAGAGAACCACTCCCTGTTGGGTGTCGCATGAAAAGAGCAAGCTGAATCCAACACCCACGCTTCACCTTTGGTTGACCTCCTGTCTGATACTATGAGAACATCACAACTGCTGTCTGAGTCATCACCATGAGTTGCCTTATTAGCACTTGCCCAACCATTGAGTTCTAGACAGTCCTTTCTCATATGTCCCCACCGCTTACACTTGTGACACTGTATATTCTTTTTATTTTTCTTGTTCTTCCCAACCTCATATCCCTTCCGCCACTCCTCACCCTTGACTAGCAAACCTTCACCATGAGAGACTTCCACCGCATTCTTCTTTCTCATATCATAAGATAGCAATGCCATAGTAATATCCTCATTCTTGACGGTCTCCTTGCCGTGCGTAAAAGTAGTGATCAAATGGTCATAGGATGATGGCAACAAACAAACAAGCAGAATTGCCCTATCCTCGTCATCAACCGTCGCACCCAAGTGTGCTAGATCCGTCACGACTTGATTAAAGGCGTTCATATACTCCACAAGATCTGACCCATCCCGGATCCTCATCCCATAAAACTTTTGCTTCAGATACACCTTGGTCATTTCAGTCTTGGACATAAACTGACTTTCTAGCTTCTCCCAGATCTTCTTCGGTGAATTCTCATCCATCACATGATAAATAACCTGGCCCGACAGACACAACAGTATAGTCCCGGCTGCTTTCAACTGTAACTCCTCCCAGTCATCCTCCTCCGTCTTAGCTGGCTTGGCTTCCTGCAACAACGCCTTCAAGCATCCCTGTTGTGCCAACAAATCTTTCACCCTTGTCTGCCATAACCCAAAGCTTCCAGTTCCGTTGAACTTCTCCACCTCAAACCTGGTACCCGATGGCGCCATGGTTCTTTGTACGGCTGACCCTACGAAAAATTATCCGAGCTTTGCACGTGATGCCCCAAGTATATGGACAAGATCTTTGCGTACTAATAGCAAAACCAACCAAAAATTCCTTCCGGTCTTCACGTGTTCTGCTCCTAGCTCAATCTCCAATGCTGGTGCAATTTGCTTTGCCTAGCCTATGCTAATTCTGATGGATTGCGTGTCACAGTTGATGGAATTTTCCCGATTGGATCTGTTTCCCTTGTTTCTCGTCATGAGGGCCTGCCCTGCCGCAGCTTTTAATTGCGCGCAGACGTCCGCCTCATACACGAGTCCCACTAGGACTCGGTCCTGTTTTTGGTCTCCAAACAAAATCTCTGTCCGCTTGCTGTTTCCAATTGCACAACTATCTCTAGAATTTGTATGCTCAGTGTCCGATCGAGTCGTCAGCCTGCACGCGTCCTTCCACCGCTTGGGCTGATGACCGTGTGTCCGCTGGACCGCACTTGTCCATCATTTCCACAAGTCACGTCCAACCTTGCCGACTCCGAGTACGTCAGCTCGGCCCCCACGCGATCGAACAACACGCTGATTCTTCCGATCTCGCCGGCAAATAATTCTTCCGCGATATTTTCACCTCTAGATCAGCACGATCCACCTCAATCTCAAACCTTGCTCTGATAGCACTTGTTAGAATAAATCCGAGATACGCGAACGATCCATCGAGGAACAAGCGATCCTGAACAATGGCGACACCGAGATTTGTTAACGAGGTTCGCGAACTTGCCTACTCCCCGGGCAATGACTATGGGTGCTCCTTGTCGGTGTCAAAACCGGCAGATCTTGGGTAGGGGGTCCCGAACTGTGCTTCTAAGGCAGATGGTAACAGGAGGCGGGGGACACGATGTTTACCCAGGTTCGGGCCCTCTCGATGGAGGTAATACCCTACTTCCTGCTTGATTGATCTTGATGATATGAGTATTACAAGAGTTGATCTACCACGAGATCATAAAGGCTAAACCCTAGAAGATAGCCTATGGTATGATTGTTGTTCTTGGCCCACGGACTAAGCCCTCCGGTTTATATAGACACCGGATGGGGCTAGGGTTACACAGAGTCAGTTACAAGGGAGGAAATCTACGTATCCGTATTGCCAAGCTTGCCTTCCACGCCAAGAAGAGTCCCATCCGGACACGGGACGAAGTCTTCAATCTTGTATCTTCATAGTCCAACAGTCCGGCTAAAGTACATAGTACGGCCGTCCGAGGACCCCCTAATCCAGGACTCCCTCAGTAGCCCCTGAACCAGGCTTCAATGACGATGAGTCCGCCGCGCAGTTTGTCTTCGGAATTGCAAGGCGGGTTCCTCCTCCGAATACTCCATGGAAGATTTCGAAGACAAGGATAGTGTCCGGATCTGCAAAAAAATTCCACCTACCACCGTAGAGAGGATAATACTTCCAAAAATCTAATTTGCTGACACGTTCTGCAGCATGACATCACACCACGGCCCGGTCATTATTCGAACCGTTTTTCTCAACCAGCTACTCACATATTGCGAGGCGGTTTTATTGGCACGTCTTGTGGAAGCAGAGATCGTGCCCCCTTATCACGGGATTCTCATCAATACGGGTGTCGGTAACCCAACCGCGCCATCAATTACGGTGCTTTGGGAATAAGCAAGTTTACCAGGCAGGTGGGGAGGCGTATAGTTTCTTCCGCCCTTATAAAGGGACAAGGATTCATCCTTTTTACCCACGCCATCTTCCTCCTTGCTCATCCATTCTTGCGCACTCGAGCTCCAGCACCCAAGTTCACATTTTCTCTTCAAACCACTCCAAGCATGTCCGGAGTGGGAAGCAAGTGGATGGTCTCCTCCGTTACGGAGGAGGACATCACAAGGCTACGGGGAGCGGGATATCTGGCTACGGATATTGCACACCGGCTGCCAGATGCGGAGCAGATCGTCCCTACTCCAGAACCCCATGAGAAGGTGGTTTTTCATACCCACTTCGTCCATGGACTGGGATTTCCCCTCCACCCGTTTGTCCGCGGGCTCATGTTCTACTACGGGTTGGACATTCATGATCTGGCCCCCAATTTCATCCTCAACATCTCGGTGTTTATCGTCGTGTGCGAGGCCTTCCTCTGCATCAAGCCCCACTTCGGCCTGTGGCTGAAGACCTTCAACGTTAAACTGAAGGTGGTGGTCGGCCAGCAAGCGGAGTGCGGAGGCGCCATGGTGGGCAAAATGCCCAACGTCTCCTGGCTCGAAGGCTCCTATGTGGAGACCATAAAGGTGTGGCAATCGGGGTGGTGCTACATCACCGAGCCGCGTGACACCAACTGGGTGGCGGCCCCCGAATTTCGATCTGGAATCCCCATGCGGCTCACCTCCTGGAAAGAGAAAGGCGTATCCTGGGGTTCCTTGGTAGAGCTGATCGGACTCCAGACCTGCGTCAAAAACATGATGGGCAAGGAAATCAAGCTCGTCAACATGGTCCAAATCATGCTCTTCCGCCGGATCCTCCCGTGTCAAAGACGGGCATTCAATTTGTGGGAGTTCGACCCGGCCGAGCACCAGATGCTGCGAGAGCTCTTTGACAAGACGCATAAGGACATCTCGAAGTTGCTGTTCAAGGGTGCCGAGGTACCTCCTCCCCTTACCGAGGACCGCGGACTCAGCGCAAAGCGCCCTGCCAATCCGGTAAGTCTTATATATCTCATAAGATGTTCATTTTCCCGAGTTTAACCATGCGCAGGATCTAAGCCTCCACGCCATTTAACAGGACTGGGTAGCGACAACGGAGCAGATCGATTGTCCAGCCCCCCTCCCTGAAGATCCAGCAGATGCTCTCCTAACAGAGATGCTGGTTCCGGCGCCTTATGAGGTGCCGGTGAATAAGGCCAAGAAGAAGGCCACGGGGACCAGGAAGGGTCTCCGGCGCAAGGTTATATCGGACTCATCGTCCGAAAACACCGAGGCTCACTCCTCACACGAAAACGAGGAGGAGGAAGAGAAAAGTTCTCCCCCCAGCCGGGGGGGGGGGACAAGAAAAGGAAGGCCGCCCCATCAGGGGAGGCCGAAGGGTCCATGAAGGGAAGCACCCTCCTCCCGGACCACTTCACGACGGCCGCTTTCAGCGACAAGGAGTGGTTACCCAGGGACAAGCCCCCGGCGAAGTCGTGAGTATCTGGATACCATAATAATTCTTGGTACGTCTTATTGTAATGTTTCTTATCACGCCACACATGATTATGTAGCCCATCCCGAGCCCACATCCACGTATCTTCGTCAAATGATTCTTTGGGCCCGTCGGATATGAACAACGATTCACTCCTGACCGCCTCCCCCCCCCCCCCCGCGCCCTACGGACGAAGCCGAGGTGTTGTCTCAAAGGGTACTTAACCAAGGGGAGACAATTCCGGAGGCGTCTCAAGGCGACATTCCAGGCGCTGGGCGCACGAGGGGCAAGACTCCTCTGGGCCCTAACGTCGGGGGCAGCAAGTCTAGCCCCAAGCCGAATACGGCGCCGGAACCTCCAGTGGTTTCGGATTCTGTTAGGCAACCCCTCGCTAAGGAGGGCAAGCCGTCTGTGTTGATGGCCTCTGTTCATCCTGAGGCATCGGACAACTTGCTGGAAGTGCTTCGCGACGCTTCCATTGACGAAGAGCACCGCACTATTATGAGTGCGGAAGTCAAGAAGGTTCAGTCCGCCAAGAGCGGACTGACTGAAGCCTGTGCCAGCCTCCTAACAGGCTTTGAGGTAAGTAACCAGATTATAAGAGAATGCTACCGCATAGACAGTAGCCCCTGATGCCCTGTTTGGCGTTCGCGAAGAAAGGCCGAATAGAGGATCAAATAATAACCGCAGGAGTCTAATCGGAATATGTCTATGTGCATATGCAGGCTTCACTGCTGGCCGCTGCCGCACGTACTGCGGAGGTCGCCGCACTGAAGCGGGACCTTGAGCAGTCCAAGGAAGAGCTCGGCCTTACCAAGAGGCAGCTCGAAGAAAACAAAGGTATGTGATACCCCGTCTGTATATTATAAAGAAAAATTTGGTTTTAGAATAATAGGATCGTCATGAATTTTGCTAGGGGCCACAACCGAAGTGGCAGCCCTGCAGAAGGCGCTATCCGAGGCCAAAGAAAAAGTGGCCAAGGAGCACATCGAGCGAGAGAAGCAAGAAGCCCGAGTAGCCGAGGTGCAGCAAGAGCTCCAGGCTCTCGTCAAGAAACACGAGTCCTTGGAGCTTGACTCTAAGACGCAATGGTCCGACCTTGCGAAGGCCCTCGAAAGCGCACAACATGCCAAGGCCGAAGCCCAAAAGGCCCTCAGGGAAATTGAGGCGGTTAAGAAGATAGCAGCGGGTAAGGTATTCATTATGCAAAGCAAGCATGTGAAGGAAATTTTCTTTTTACTTACCCGAGTTCAGAGCTCTCAAGGAGCGTTCGCAGATCTACCCCGCAGTGCGTCGGATGCCGCGGAGTTCTACCGGGCTGAGGAGGGGAGCTCGACGGAGAAGTTGTTCTGGTCTCAGTATACTGGGACCGAACACCCAATGCCCTTGAGCGACCAGCTGAAGCAACTGGTCGAGCTTCACAAGGCGGCCGAACAGGCCATGAAGGGTCTTATAGTCCTGATGTGGCCTGGCGAGCCCCTGCCTGATAGCTACTTCGGTCTAGTGTGGCGGCTTGTGAATGCCTCCCACAGTTTGAAGTCATAAAGCGGTTCGTCTGCATCGAGGGTGCGTGCAGGGCTTTGCACTGGGCAAAGGTGCACCTTTGGCGGCCGGATGCCAAAAGTCGGTGAAGGAGGGGCCGCCGGAGGGAAAGGAACATCGCCACCCCGAAAAGTATTATGACAGTGTCCTGAAGGGTGCTTGCCTTTTGGCGGAGGAATGTGCTAAGGATGTGATATTTGAAGGAATGTACTCATGTGATCATGTAATATGAAACGAGTTCATTTGCTCTATGCAACACTTGTTAATTTAAAATATTACCTTCTGTGTGGTCATTTATAAAATCTAAGAGTTGGCCAGTCGTCGGCTTCTGCCCCCTTGTAACTAGTACTGAGGTGTTCGGGACAAACCTGAGCACTCTTTATCACAATTTTGGGTGCTTCGAAGGAGGTGTTCAGCACAACGAACCAGGCAATCGGACTATAATTCTTTATCACTCTCACTTAGCCATAGAAGCCCCTAGTATTCGGAAGGCCAAATTTGGGGCGCTATATACGCCTAAGTCGGGCAAGGCCGACTCCTCGCCCGAAGAGGAAAAAGTCTTTAAGGACTTCAGACCTCTCGAACAGCGACCAGCTCTCGCCTCATCATGACAGTCAATTTTTGGCTTTCTCTACTGAGGTGCTCATCCGGAAGAACAGGGACACAATCGCAGTAGTTCTCCCAGTGCTACCTTAGCCGATATTGCGGAACGTAAGGTACCAAAACATGGGAGCCACACAAACCCAACTATTAACCCAAGACATGATTGGAACCTGATGCATATAATGCTATAAGTTCGGGGTGCCGCACTGTCGAAAGTGTTCGGACTTCTCACGCCGTGTTATGGGGTATACTGAAGCCCTTGGCGCACTGGTCATACCAGAATGTACTAGTGCAGTTTGTCATAAATAAGCAGACAAGGAAAAGAAAGAAAAAGAAAGGGGAATGCAATAATAGGCTAACGTTATGCATTGTTATTAAATACTACGTCAAAGCATACAAATACAAGTAGTGCAATAAGCAAAAAAATAGGACCATTTGACATGTCCTATCGAAGGGCAAGCTGCATACTGGTATGTAAAACAGGTATTTTGATCGTTATCATAGACCACCTGGGGATTCCCTTATACGTCAGACCATCTTGCTTCCTCGGTATTTCCTTACCGCGATGAGTCCAACAATTAGACTGCCGGGAAGGGCTTCCAGAGAGTAAGGTCCTGAAAGAGAGAAAATGATAAATATACAGCCCCTGGGGAGGTTGAGCCGCATTGTGGGATGTGCCATAGTGGTGCCTCCGCCTATGTCCATGGTATCTTGAGTGCGTAGTTATGTACGCGCGGCGCAAATTTTGCCACTTGACTGGGACTAGGACGTCGGCCGAATTGCTAGTCGAGCCCAAAACGTGCCTACCGATCCTCCTGCGGGGTACTCCAGACTCTCTTGAAGGTGTTCGGGGTCTTTTTCGCCGAATTGGCGGTTTGCCTAATAAGGCTGCTTTGCACTTATGCTGCGAGGGCCGCAGTGTGCTCCTCCGTGCGGAACGAGCGCTCTGTGTTTCCATTAACTGTTATAACCCCGCGTGGTCCTGGCATTTTGAGTTTGAGGTATGCATAATGCGGTACCGCATTGAATCTGGCAAATGTGGTTCGTCCGAGCAATGTGTGATAGCCGCTGCGAAAGGGGACGATATCGAAGATTAACTCCTCATTTCGAAAGTTGTCCGGAGACCCGAAAACCATTTCCAGTGTGATTGAGCCCGTGCAATAGGCCTCTACACCTGGGATTACACTTTTAAAGTTGGTTTTGGTGGGTTTGATCCTCGAGGGGTCTGTGCCCATTTTGCACACTGTTTCCTGATAGAGCAGGTTCAGTTTGCTGCCACTGTCCATAAGGACTCGAGTGAGGTGAAATCCGTCAAGGATGGGGTCAAGGACCAATGCGGCAGATCCGCCATGACGGATACTAGTGGGGTGGTGCCTACGATCGAAGGTGATCAGACAAGAGGACCATGGGTTGAACTTTGGGGCGACTGGCTCCATCGCATAGATGTCCCTTAGTGCACGCTTCCGTTCCCTCCTGGGAATGTGGGTTGCGTATATCATGTTCACCATTTTCACTTGGGGAGGGAACCTCTTCTGTCCTCCTGTGTTCGGCGGCCGAGTCTCCACCTCGTCGTCATTATGCAGCCCCTTGTCCTTGTTGTCGGCATTCAACTTGCCGGCCTGCTTGAACACCCAGCATTCTCTATTGGTGTGATTGGCTGGCTTACCGGGGGTGCCATGAATTTGACACGAGCGATCAAGTATGCGGTCCAAACTGGACGGGCCCGGGTTACTTCTTTTGAACAGTTTTTTCCGCTGACCGGATTTATAGCCACTGAATCCGGCGTTGACTGTCGTGTCTTCGGCATTATCGCCGTTCTTACGGCGCTTGTGTCTGTTGCAACGTGGTCTGCCGTTAGTATCTTTGGCATCTGAAGTGCCAGGATTCCTTGATGTGTTGTTGCTGCGAGCCAGCCAGCTGTCCTCGCCCGCGCAAAAGCGGGTCATGTGTGTCGTGAGGGCTGCCATGGACTTCAGCTTCTCTTGGCCGGGGTGTCGGGTGAGGCACTCTTCCCGGATGTTATGTTTAAATGCCGCTAAGGCCTCGGCATCCGGACAGTTGACAATTTGGTTCTTTTTAGTTAGGAACCTAGTCCAGAATTTCCTGGCTGATTCCCTAGGCTGTTGGGTTATGTGGCTCAAGTCATCAGCATCTGGTGGTCGCACATAAGTGCCCTGGAAGTTGTCAAGAATGCATCTTCAAAATTCTCCCAACTGCCAATGGAGTTTTCTGGCAGGCTATTCAGGCAATGCCAAGCTGGTCCTTTGAGTTTTAGTGGAGGTACTTGATGGCATGTAGATCGTCACCGCAGGCCATATGGATGTGGAGGAGGAAATCCTCGATCCATACCGCGAGGTCTGTTGTGCCATCGTATGACTCAATGTTCACGGGTTTGAATCCTTCTGGGAATTCAAGATCCATTACATCATCGGTGAAGCACAGCGGTGTCTTGGCGCCTGCAGTCGGAGCTATGTCACGACACAGTTCATACGAGTCTTTTCTGCTGTATTCGGCCCGGCCGGATTTGCTTTTACTGTATCCGGCATGACGATCATCGTCACGCGTTGGGGCACGATCCCGTGATCTGTAGATCGATCTTGTATGTCCTTCTTTGTTTTCCAATACGTCTCCCAGGTCCCGCGTGTTGCCCCGGGCCTTGGTGTTTTTGTTTGTCTGGGGACGGGGCACGGGCTGGACTTCAGGCTGATATGCCCCTCTTTCTCGGCCACGAGGTGGCCGATCAGCCGCATCATACGCTGGTAATGTAGGTTTTAATGCTTCCTCCTCAAGTTGGTGTAGCAACCTGCGCTTTGGGTAACTCTTGGTTGGGCGCTCGAGTTCGTATTCCTCGACCGCAAGGACTTCAGTCCATCTATCCGCTAGCAGATCTTGATCTGCTCGAAGCTGTTGTTGCTTTTTCTTCAGGCTGTTTGGTGTGGCTATAAGCCGGCGCTTGAAGCGCTCCTGCCCGACGGGATCTGTCGGTGTCAGAATCGGCGGATCTCGGGTAGGGGGTCCGGAACTGTGCATCTAAGGTGGATGGTAACAGGAGGCAGGGACACAATGTTTACCCAGGTTCGGGCCCTCTTGATGGAGGTAATACCCTACTTCCTGCTTTATTGATCTTGATGATATGAGTAGTACAATAGTTGATCTACCACAAGATCGTAGAGGCTAAACCCTAGAAGCTAGCCTATGGTATGATTGATGTTGTCCTACGGACTAAACCCTCCGGTTTATATAGACACCGGAGGGGGCTAGGGTTACACCGAGTCGGTTACAACAGAAGGAGATCTACATATCTATATCGCGAAGCTTGCCTTCCACGCCAAGAGAGTCCCATCCGGACACGAGACGAAGTCTTCAATCTTGAATCTTCATAGTCGAACAGTCCGGCCAAAGGATACAGTCCGGCTGTCCGGATACCCCCTAATCCAGGACTCCCTCAGTAGCCCCTGAACCAGGATTCAATGACGATGAGTCCGCCGCGCAGTTTGTCTTCGGCATTGCAAGGCGGGTTCCTCCTCTGAATACTCCATAGAAGGTTTTTTGAACACAAGAATAGTGTCCGGCTCTGCAAAACAAGTTCCACATACCACCGTAGAGAGAATAATATTTCCACCGATCTAATCTGCTGACACACTAGATGACATGACATCATACCACGGCCCGGCCTTTATTCGAACCGTTTTTCTCAACCAGCCTTGGCGCAGATCGCGAGGAGGTTTCCTTGGCACATCTTGTCGAAGCAGAGATCGTGTCCCCTAATTACGGGATTCTCATCAATACAGGCGTGGGTAACCCAATCGTGCCGCCGACATGACTCCTCGATTATAGGTAAGTCCCCAAAGCGGTCACGAGGAGGACACTTGGTCTTCATCCTCTATATAAAGAGACCAAGGCCTACCCTTTTTACTCCTCAAACTCAATCAGAACCTTCCCCCGCCCTGAGTTCCAACACCCGAAGCTCAGATCAGGCGCTTCGGACCTTCAAACATGTCCGGATCCAACCTTCAAGGTCGGTGGATGCCTTCCTCCGTCACGGAGGAAGACGTCAAAAAGTTAAGAGAAGCCAGATTTCTGATCGGCGAGATTCCGCACCGGCTGCCTGCTCGAGGGCAGGTCATCCCTACTCCCAAATCCGGCGAGAGCGTCGTATTTCTATCTCACCTCCTTCGAGGGCTGGGCCTCGCTCTGGATCCCTTCGTGAGGGGGCTCATGTTTTATTACAGGCTGGATTTCCAGGATTTGGCTCTAGGTTCCATCCTCCATATCTCATTGTTCATCGTCGTGTGCGAAGCTTTCCTCCGTATTACGCCTCACTTTGGCCCGTGGCTCAGAACCTTCGAGGTGGAGCCAAAGATGATCGAGGGGCGGCACGCAGAGTGCGGAGGCGCGGTGATAAGCAAAAGCGCTGGCGCCCCATGGCCAGAGGGTTCTTTCCAGGAGGTGTCCAGCTTATGGCAGCGAGAATGGTTTTATATCACAGCTCCCAGGGGTACCAAATGGGCGGCTCCCCCGGCTTTTCGCTCGGGCCCTCCACCACAACTAGCGTCATGGGTCAACAAGGGGCTGAATTGGAGGGCAGCAAAGGACGTGCCCATACTGCAGAGCCGCATAAGAGATCTCCTCTAAAGAGATATTAGCCTGGGCACAGTAACTCAAGTAATGTTACTTCGCTGAACCCTGCCCTGCAAATGTCGCCCTCTCCGTCTGTGGGAATTCAATCCGGAAGGACCGCAAGCTATTCAGCACTTCCTAGGCATGACACCCGAGGAGATGTACAAATTGTACTTTGGACCACAAGCAATGTGCCTGGATTCCATCGAGGACGCGGGCCTGAGCTACAATCGCCCCGATACCCAAGTAAGTCGCCCTGTGGCCGAACATGTTGTATTTTTATTCATCACAACATCACCCTGAAAAGACACTCTTTGACCAGGACTGGATAGCAAAGGCGAAGATGATCAGGTGTCCGGCCCCCCTCCCTGAGGTCTCACAGGATCTGGTATTAGCCCGGATGCTGGAGCTTGCGCCCTAACAAGCGTCCTCAGGGGAAGATAAAGGTGGGAAGAAAGAGGTTGACACCTCTGCAAAGGCAGACGACCGGGGACAAGAAGCCAAAGCTCCCTGTCACCAAAGAAGGAAAATGAACACCTCTACAGACCCGGAGACAATGGTCTCTCAACGGCGGAAGAAATCTTCACCAGAGGGTCCTGGCCCAGGGGATACCCCAGCTATCTTTGTGTCCATGAGGGAACCAGCCCTCCAACGAGCTGTAAGTAGAAAAGGTTTTAATAGTAAAAAACATCCTACTTTGCCTCTGAGGAAAATAATCGAAACATCTATCTTGTAGTCCGGATCGTAGCCCTTCTCGGCAGAGTTCGTCTTCGGGGGATCTTCTTCCGGAGATGTTGGAAAGCGAAACGCCTCCCCACGCCATCCCACCTTACGAGGCGGGTGACCCCAAGGTATCGTCTCGGAGGGCCTCTCCCGATCCGGCAAGGCTAGAGAACAATTCTTTGGCCGCTCGAAGTACTCAGTATACGGCTCTTGAAGAGAGCAACCGGAAGGGTCCAGCTCCGCCTGTTATGCGGTCGGACGTACTGAAGGATCTGCTAGAGCAAGCGACTATCTCAGAAGCGCACGGTGCGCTAATGGGTGTGGCGGTTGAGAGGATTTTGTCCGCCGAAAGCGGGTTGCATGAAGCCTTTATGAGTCTGCTGAAAGGTTTTGAGGTACGTGAAGTACCGCACATGTTTTAAATATGCCCGGTGCAGATAGTAGCCCCTGAGACTCTAGTTGCCGTCGGAAACGGCGGTGAACAGAGGATCATAGTCCCAGGTAAAGATCTGGTCGTCTTTTATATGCAGATGGCGGGCGGTCCGGTGGCTAGCCGGACTAGTGAAGTTGTCGAGCTAACGCGGCGACTTGACGCGGCAGATGCCGATATCGTGCTTGTCAACAAGAGGCTCGACGAGGTGCAGGGTATGTAATCTCTCTGGTGATCAACAGATGGTAAGAGGAGCCTAATGCCAATATCTTAAATATGTTGTGAACTGCAGATGGAGTTGCGAACGTGCAGACCCTTCGGGCGGAACTTGCCCGAGCCAAAAGACAAGCCAAGAGTAGTGATGCGGCCGCGCTGAAGGTGGCCAAGGAACTGAGGGCAGAACAGGCTGCCCATCGCCAGAGTAAGGATGCCGCCAACTGATACCGGCTTCTTGAAAAGGAAAGCCAAGCGAAGGCTATGGAGCTGGAGAAGGCCATGGTGGCAGCCAAGGAATCCCTCTCTACAGTTAGAGCGATGAAGGAGGAGCTGTGTCAGGCTGGGGATATTGTGGCTGGGAAGGCCTTTATGCTGCGGACAAAGTTCGTAGATCCTGAGTATGCTCCTCTGGACCGGCTGTGGAGTTCTCCAAACGCCTATCTGGACTTTGCAGCAAGTGCTTCTGATGCGGCCGAGTACTTCGAAGATCAAAAGGATCGCGAAGTAGACAAGCTGTTCTGGTCACAATTTGACGGTCCAACGCGTCCGCTTCCTCTAAATGAGCGGATGGCCGAATGGGCCAAGCTCTATAGGTTGTCCGGACTCGCCATGAGGTCTGTTGTGGATCACCTGTGGCGGCGAGACCACGGCGACAGATTACTTCAGCTTGGTGCAGCAGTTCCTTGGTGTTGTGCCGCATATTGATGCTACGAAGAGGTCGGCGTGCATCGAGGGCGCGCAGATGGCGCTTGCCTGTGTCAAAATGCACTGGGCAGAGATGGAAGCCACCACGGTTGCAGCCCCGAGTTCGGCAGTTAGCCGATTAGCTGCCGAGCACTATTTTGATGAGGTCCTTGAAGGCGCTCGTTCAATAGAAGCGCAGTGCTCGAAGAATATTATGTTCTAATGACATGTATTCCCATTGAAAAACAATGCTTTATTGTATAAAGGCTATTTTTATACTTTTGCCTGAAAGTATTATAGTGCCTCCTGTGCAGCCGTTTATGTTTATGTGTATATAACCTGAAAGTTTGCAGTCGTCGGCTTTAACCCCCACGCATATAATGCGGGGGTGTACGCAGATAGCGCGTATTCACACTTGATCCAACGTCTTGGTCCATTAAGGAGGTGGTAGCGTGGCGAACTAGGCAATCAGACTATATTGCTTTAGCACTTTTACTTAGCCATAGGAGTTTGACAGTGGGGCTACTATATAGCCCCTGGTGGCTCCGCCCTCATCCGAATACGGGGCGCGGTCATGCCCGGCCGAGAAACGGCCCTTTGCTAACCAGTCTCTCGCTTTATCATGACAGTCAGTTTTCGGCTTTCTCTACTGAGGTGCTCGTCCGGGCTAGCGAGGGCACAATCGCAGTAGTTCGCCTGGTGCCGCCTTAGCCGATAGAGCGGAACGTAAGGTAGCAAAACACAGGAGCCGGGCAAACCCAACATTTGACCAAAGACATGATTCAGAGCTGATGCATATAAGGCCTAACTCGCGACGCCGAACACTCCCTAAGGTGTTTGGTCTTTGATATATATATTGGGCTTAGATGATGCCCTTTGATAATGAACCCCTAGTGTTGAGGTACGAGCAATGTTCTGACATGGCCACATGCCAAGACGTCAGCATCCTTCTCTGTTGTATTTAGAATCCGGAGGATGCAAACAACAAAAGACAGTAAAAAAGGTCTACGCAACGGGTCTTAATCTAAAGAGAAACCTTTGCACAGGTCCCTGCTGCACGTCTGCGCCTGTGTCTCTATTGTGCCGTATCCTGGACGAGTGTAGCACGATTGCCATCTATAAAAGAGAGGTGCTTAGTGAAAATCATATGTGCAAAATAATTAGTTATGATAAATAAATGATGAAAAAGGGGTTAATTTGGGTAAGGTTGAGCCAAACGCCACGAAGCCCCTGGTACCGTCGTGTACGGGTATAACCATCAAACCAATCTTTACGCAATGATCAGCCGGACTCGTCTAGCCGTGTACGCGGTCATGACGACCGGTCATTATCTCTGATGGTGGGGCCGTCTAGTGTTCGGCTGTTAAAGCAGCTGTGCGTTCTTCTGTTTGTAAGGAGCGGTCAACATTTCCATGTACTGTGATGGTGCCGCGTGGACCGGGCATTTTAAGTTGGACTAAAGCGTAATGCGGTATTGCGTTGAAGCGGGCGAAAGCCTCTCGTCCGAGTAGTGCTTAATAGGCACTTCGGAATGGAGCAATGTCGAAGGACAACCTTTCGCTCCGGAAGTTTTTGGGCGAGCCGAACACAACCTCCAGTACTAGCGAGCCCGTGGAGCGGGCCTCTGTGCCCGGTATTACTCCCTTGAAGGTAGTACAACCATGGCTAATTTTGGTTGGGTTTATCCCCATTTTGCGGATAGTGTCCTGAGATATCAGATTTAGACCACTGCCGTCGTCCATAAGGACTCGTGTAAAATCGTATCCGTTTATTATTGGGTCCAGCACCAAGGCGGCCGATCCTTCTTGCCGGATACCTCTTAGGTGATCTCTGCGATCAAAAGTGACCGGGCAGGCCAACCAAGGGTGGAACTCGTGGATGACGGGCCCTATGGCTTGTGTATTTCGGAGTGCGTATTTGCCTCTCCTCTGTGTCACGTGGATAACGTTTACTGTTTTGACTTATGGTGGGAATTTTTTCTGTCCCCCAGTGTCTTGCTGGCGAGGTGCATCCTCGTCCTCGCTCGAAGTGTCCTCCCCATTGTATTCGGCGTTTAGCTTGCCAGCCTACTTGAAGACCCGACATTCTCTGTGGGTATGATTTGCAGGTTTGTTGGGGGTTCCGTGGATCTGACATAGTTTGTCTAGGATTTTGTTTAGGCCGGTCGGTTCATCCTTGTTGCCTTTAAAGGCCTGTTTCCGCTGACCCAGTCGAGAGCCTCTGAATCCGGCGTTTACCACCGTGTTATTTGGGCTGCCTTCTTTATTCCGGCGCTTGTTTTTGCTGCGTCGCGGTTTTCCATTACCGTCCCTGACATCGGATGTATTTGGGTCGCTGGTGCTACTGCGGGCTAACCAGTTGTCCTCGCCCATGCAAAAGCGGGTCATGAGGCTTGTTAGGGCTGCCATTGTTCTCGGCTTTTCTTGGCCAAGGTGTCTGGCGAGCCATTCGTCACGGACGCTATGCTTGAAAGCTGCTAGGGCTTTCGGCATCCGGAAAATCAACAATTTGGTTCTTCTTAGTGAGAAACCTGTTCCAAAGCTTTCGGGTTGACTCTCCGGGCTGTTGGATTATATGACTTAAGTCATCAGCGTCCGGAGGTCGGACATAAGTCCCCTGAAAGTTAGTCCGGAAAGCATCCTCGAGCTCCTCCCAACTTCCAATGGAATTTTTACGGGAGGCTTTTCAACCAGTCCGAGCTGGTCCTTTGAGCTTGAGAGGCAAGTATTTGATGGCGTGGAGATCGTCTCCGCGAGCCATGTGGATATGGAGAATGAAGTCCTCGATCCAGACCCCAGGGTCTGTAGTTCCGTCGTATGCCTCTATGTTGTTGGTTTGAACCCATACAGAATTCATGGTCTAATACCTCATCACTGAAACATAGAGGGTGTGCGGCACCTCTGTATTTGGATGTGCCGTGGCGTTTGGACGGTTGCGGCATTTGATGTTGGGTGAATTCTGGAGCGCGTTTCCTTGATCTATAGATGGACCTGGTTTCACCGTCCCGTTGATGCGGGTCCTCGCCTCTGTTGTGTGCTAACTTGTGTGCGGCGTTGTTGGCCGCCCTATCGCGGCCATGAGGTCGTCGATCCGACCGGTAAGCGGTCTTGTTTCTGGGTGGTGGGGGCTCAGAGGCCTCGTCGTCGAATTCTGGCAGCAACTTTCACTTTGGGTAGCTCTTCGTGTGGCGACTGCCGCCGTACCTTTTTGCAGTGTCGAGTACTTTATTCCATCTACTATTGAGTGTGCTTTGTGCGGCCTTGAGACTTTGTTTCTGCTTATTCAGACTTTTTGCAGTGGCGATAAGCCTTTCTTGCTCCAGCTGCCTTTCTAGGATGATGTGCTTGTCGTCGTCCGGACTGTTCTCCTGACCGGAGACTCGTTGGTTGTCTTGATGCTCGGCGTCGCAGTGTTCGGACGGTGGATCCGCACTTTGTTCGCCCATTGGCTCACCCTTCTCTATAGCTGGGTCAACATGGCTTTTTGCGCTATTATCGTTGTTTTTGCCAAGGTGGGGTTTGGAGTGGCGCCTGCGGCGCCGCTTTGATTTCTTGTCGTGGGAGCTATCTTTAGCTGCATCCTTGTCATTATTTTCTTTGGGTGTATCCACCATGTATATATCATGTGATGAAGTGGCCGTCCAACACCCTGTTGGCGATGGGTCCTGTTCGTCTCCTGCATCGTTATGTATGCCATCGATGTCTTCGGAGTCGAAGTCGAGCCTGTCGGTTAAGTCGTCGACAGTGGAGGTGAACTCTAGCCGGATATAGTTCAGCTGAGGTTCTCCCGACAGGGAGATGGATTTTAATGAATTCAGTATGTCGCCAAAGGGGAGTGCTGAAAGAGATTCGCGGAGGTTAACTCCATGATCGGCGCCCAATAGGATGCAGTGGGTATGGGCGCAGGTGGTACGGAGTCCGTGGCCGAGGACGAGTCCAGTAGTTCGGTGGCATGGCTCTTGTGGAGGGTAAGGTCAGTATTCGGCTTTATCGCCACTGAACAAGGTCAAGTCCAGGATGGCAGCGGTGGAAAACGCGGAGGTGGACTTCAAGGCGCGCGTCGCTGAGACGCAGGCCTGGTTTCACCAGACTCGCGAGGAGCAGAGGGCCTCTCAAGAGGAATTGGCCAATCGCGACGAGGAGCTCACCATGAAGATGGCCGACATCAAGAAGGCCCAGGAAGAGGCGGCGAACTTGGCTTCCGCTGCCGAAGCTGCTCGGAGCCAGCATCAAGCCGCCTTGGACTCCCAGGAGGAAGACCTCTCCGCGCGTGAAGCGAAGCTTGCCGCAACGCTCCGCGGAAAGGATGAGGAACTCGAGGCCCTTTCGCTGACGGACCCTTGAAATGGAGCAGAGGCACAATGAGGCACTCGATGCCCAAGCTCTGGCCCATGCCGGCAAGGTGAAGGAGCTGGAAGCAGAGCGGGACGAGCTGAAGGAACAGGCCGTCAAGCTGTCCAGCGAGAAGAACACGCTCAACTGCGCCTTCGCGGAGGCGCAGGGAGTGGTCATCAGCAGGACTGGGGAGCTCTCCGACGCGCAGAACTCCATCAGAGACCTCAAGCGGAAGCTAGAGGATCTCGAGAAGATGTTATCAGACAGCAGGGCTCGGGAGGAGACCTTGACTAGGAGCCTCGAGGAGGAGAAGCAGCTGCGGGCAAACGAGGCCGCCTCCCACCAGGAATATGTGGTGGGTGAGAACAAGTGGATCAGCCATCTGGAGGTCGTCGCCGGCAGGGTCACCTTGCAATTGGCCACCATGGGGCTGCCAAACGTGAGGTACGCCCCTAAGCGCAGCAGGACCGTCAACGCCAAGCTGACCCAGTTCTTTGAGGGCGTCCTCGGAGCCTTGGCCTATCTTCACTCCAACAGGACGGCCACGCGGGCCGGGGAGGCCCGACGACTTTGCCGGAGGGTCGTGACCAAGGTCCTCACCAAGGTGGCGTTCTGGAACCCCGATCTTGACTTCACGGCTGCGATGAAGAGCTTGCCAGATGGTGTTAACCTCACGGTGCTCAAGGAGCGCATCAAGCCCATCACCGACGGCATCGAAGAAAACAAGAGGTTGGAGGACCAGCGCCGGGATTAGGCATCCCGTTCTTCTTCGCCGCTGCGGGTTCCCGACCAAGACAAATTTTATCTTTAGTTAGAACCGCAGCTATGATGTGATGTAACATAACTTTGAAGTACTCTTAATTTTCATGCATGTTATTTCCCCATTCAATTCCTCTTTGTATGTGTGCCCCTACGTCGATCGGGTAGGCTTGCCGGCGCGGAAGCCCCTAGCGGCGCTCTGGGGACGGATCCCCAGGGCTTGCCGGGTACGCATGCTGCCGGGCGAGCCACCTTCCTGTTCCAAATGCGGCCGCTCGAACTGTCGAGCTTGACTCGAGTCAGAATCGAGGGCGTTGCTGACCGCGGAAGGTTACCCTGCCATCCTCGACGCATCCGCTTGAACTGTTGAGCGGACTCGAAACAGGGCAAGGGCGTTGCCGATCGTGGGAGAGCCCACTGGCGTGCAGGTCTCTTATACAAAGGCATGACATCTCCGGGGGGGAATAACCTCAAATAAGAAGGGTAGCACAAATAAGAGTTCAGTGCAACTTATCTTCTGTTTGCGGTGGTTCGAGCGTCGATCTTCTGGCCTCCTTTCTTCTTCAAGGGTCACGAAGATGAAGGAGCGCCAAGCTGACTGCTAGAGCCGAATCTCACAACTGCGCCCCCTACCTGGCGCGCCAAAGATGTCGGTGCGAGGACGACCCCTATGGGATCACAAGAATCCGTACTACGGTTGCGGGGCGCGGGGTCGTCAGAAGAGCGGATCAAACAGATAGCACACGGGGTCTTTATCCAGGTTCGGGCCACGAGGATGCATAAAAAACTACTCCTTCTTTGGTGGTTTGATTATCTGTGTTCTTGAACTAGCTATGGGGCGTGAGGAGCTCCAAAAAGCCGAATCCCCCTCCTGGTCGCCTTGGGCCTCCTTTTATAGGGAAAAGGGGTTGCCATAGTGGCACACAGGAGGTGGAAAGGGTACAGTGATGCTAGTTTATCCCTTGCATTACATGACAAGGCGCATTTAATGCGCCTTGCTTAGGTGTCCTTGCTTTATCGGGGATGGGGGAGAGCCCCGTCCCGTCCGTCGCCGCTCCTTCTCGTGTTGACACGCGCCCTGGCCAGCGGTGCCCGCAGTGCCATGTAGGCAGGCAGGCAGCTGAGGTGGCGCAATGGTGGGTCTCCACGAGGATCCGCTTGCCGCCACGCAGGTGCCTGCCCAACTGGTTGGGTCGGCAGCTGCATGCGAACGGTAGTGGAGGTTTGGTTGGCGTGGGCCTGACGGGTGCTCGTGGCAAGGGCTTTGCCGGGGCCCCAGCAAGGGTCTTGCCGTGGCATCTGCTGTCATCCCCGGCAAGGCTCTTGCCGGGGGCCTTGTGGTCTTCCTCCTTGGCTGGGATCCCGCCAAGGGTTGTCATCTTCTATAGTGTGTATCTGATCTTGAATGTCTTCACAAATATATGCATGCCACCACGGGGATGTCTCCCGAATCCTTGCCCCATGGGGGCAGTGGACTCAAGGGTGACTCCGTAGGTGTGGGGCAAGCTGCCGCGGCAAGGATCTTGCCGGGCCTGCTAGAACCGCCCCCGGCAAGGATCTTGCCGGGGGAGTCCGCTTCGTCCCCCTCGCTCTTTGTGGTCTTGGTCTTGGCGTCGTTTTGCTCCTTTCGTGCTGTGGCCTTACCGTGGCTCACCTCCCGTGCCTTGCTCAGTGTGGTGGTGCCCATGGCTCAGGCCCGTGCACGCAGTTATATGGGTACAAAAAGTACACCCCTCCTTTTGTACACCTACACTCCTCATATATAAGAGGCCAAGGGTACAATGTGTCCGACTACGACCTACAAGTATCCTACCCACACTACAACACCAAGTCCAAGTGTAACCCAACTAGTAGAAAATATTCGACACAAACACACCAAAGTGTGTACAGCAAGGATGATCGTGGTAAACTAAAAAGCAAGGACTCAAATCATACAAGACGCTCCAAGCAAAACACGTATCATGTGGTGAATAAAAATATAGCATCAAGTAAAGTTATCGATAGACGAAGACGAAAGAGGGGGTGCCTTCCGAGCCATCCCCAAGCTCAGGCTTTTGTTTGTCCTTGAATTTTACCTTGGGGTGCCTTGGGCATCCCCAAGCTTAGGCTTTTGCCACTCCTTATTCCATAATCCATCAAATCTTTACCCAAAAACTTGAAAACTTCACAACACAAAACTTAACAGAAAATCCCATGAGCTCTGTTAGTATAGGAAAACAAACCACCACAATAAGGTACTGTAATGAACTCATTATTTATTTATATTCCAACTTCTCTATGGTTCATAGCCCCCGATACTAGCCATAGATTCATCAAAATAAGCAAACAACACACGAAAAACAGATTCCGTCAAAAACAGAATAGTCTGTAGCAATCTGTATCAAACGCATATTTCTGGAATTCCAAAAATTCTGAGAAATTAGAAAGTCCTAAGAAATTTGTTTATTAATCTTCTGCAAAAAGAATCAACTGAAAAGCACATTCCTGTGATTTATGAAAAGTAATCTCATGCGCGCAAAAGTTTTTGTTTTTCAGCAAGATCAAATTAACTATTACCGTAGGTTATCCTAAAGGTTCCACTTGGCACAAACACTAATTAAACATAAAACCACATCTAACAGAGGCTAGATGAATTATTTATTACTAAACAGAAACAAAAAGCAAGAAACAAAAATAAAATTGGGTTGCCTCCCAACAAGCGCTGTCGTTTAACGCCCCTAGCTAGGCTTAAAAACAAGAATAGATCTAGGTATTGTCATCTTTGGTATGCAATCCATAAGGTAATTTAATTTTATGTCTAGGAAAGTTTTCCATTCCTTTCCTTAATGGAAATTGGAATCTAATATTTCCTTCTTTCATGTCATTAATTGCACCAATCGTTCTAGGGAAAGGTCTACCAAGAATAATAGGACATGTAGGATTGCAATCTATATCAAGAACGATGAAATCTACAGGCACATAATTCCTATTTGCAACAATAAGAACATCATTAATCCTTCCCATAGGTTTCTTATTGGTGGAATCCGCAAGGTGCAAATTTAAAGAATAATCGTCAAATTCACGAAAACCTAACACATTACACAAAGTTTTTGGAATTGTGGAAACACTGGCACCCAAATCACACAAAGCATAGCATTCATGATCTTTAATTTTAATTTTAATAGTAGGTTCCCACTCATCATAAAGTTTTCTAGGGATAGAAACTTACAATTCAAGCTTTTCTTCATAAGATTGCATTAAGGAATCAACGATATGTTTAGTAAAAGATTTATTTCGATCATAAGCATGAGGAGAATTTAGCACGGATTGCAACAAGGAAATACAATCTATCAAAGAGCAATTATCATAATTAAATTCCTTGAAATCCAAAATAGTGGGTTCATTGCTATGTAAAGTTTTGACCTCTTCAATCCCACTTTTACAAATTTTTGCATCAAGATCTAAAAACTCCGAATCATTGGGACGCCTTTTAACTAAAGTTGACTGATCTCCAGTCCCATATTTATCAAGATTCATATTGGAAAACAAAGATTTAATAGGAGACACGTCAATAACTTTTAGATCTTCATCCTTATTACCTTCTAGATTTTCCAGTTTGGCGGCCATCTTATTAACTAAGGTGGCCTGCTTATCCGAAATTCGGGCTATTAATTTTTCAAGATGAGCAAACTGAGCTTTCAAACCATAAAATTCCTTAGACATGTCATCATGCTCTTTATTGATGTACTCCCTAAAACCTTTTTGTTCTTTAAGCTCGTTTCTAAAGAAATTATTATGCTCAAATTGCAAAGTCATAAAGCTTCTGACGGTGTTTTCAATTTCTTCCAACCTTCTAAGGTGAGGATCAACGCTTTTAGGTAGGGTTATTAGGGCAAACAGGCACACAAGAAGCGAACGAAAAGAGATGAATGAAAAAGAGGACGAATAAAACGGCAAGGGTGAAGTGCGGGAGAGGAAAACGAGAGGCAAATTGCAAATAATGTAATGCGAGGGATAAGAGTTTGTGATGGGTACTTGGTATGTCTTGACTTGTACGTAGATCTCCCCGGCAACGGCGCGAGAAATGCCTAGTTGCTGGGAGATCAAATCTTGACTTGACTTCGCGTAAGCCTCCCCGCCAACGGCGCCAGAAATCCTTCTTGCTACCTCTTGAGAACTGTGCTGGTTTTCCCTTGAAGAGGAAAGGGTGATGCAGCAAAGTAGCGTAAGTATTTCCCTCAGTTTTTGAGAACCAAGGTATCAATCCAGTAGGAGGTTACACGCAAGTCGCCTTGTACCTACATAAACAAATAAGAACCTTGCAACCAACATGATAAAGGGGTTGTCAATCCCTTCATGGCCACTTCCAAAAGTGAGCTCTGATAGAGATAATAAGGTAAATATTTTTGGTATTTTTATGATATAGATTGGAAAGTAAAGATTGCCAAAATAAACTGCGACAGAAATAGCAAGTTGACGGAAGATTAATATGATGGAAAATAGACCCGGGGGCCATAGATTTCACTAGTGGCTTCTCTTAAGACAGCAAATTCTACGGTGGGTGAACAAATTACTGTCGAGCAATTGATTGAAAAGCGCATAGTTATGTGAATATGTAGGCATGATCATGTATATAGGGATCACATCCGCGACAAGTAGACCGAAATGATTCCGCATCTACTACTATTACTTCACACATCGACCGCTATCCAGCATGCATCTAGAGTATTAAGTTATAAGAACATAGTAACGCATTAGGCAAGATGACTTGATGTAGAGGGATAAACTCAAGCAATATGATATAAACCCCATATTTTTATCCTCGATGGCAACAATAAAATACGTGCCTTGCTGCCCCTGCTGTCACTGGGAAAGGACACCGCAAGATTGAACCCAAAACTAAGGACTTCTCCCATTGCAAGAAAGATCAATCTAGTAGGCCAAACCAAACTAATAATTCAAAGAGACTTGCAAAGATAACAAATCATACATATAAGAATTCAGAGAAGAATCAAATATTGTTCACATATAATCTTCATCATAAACCCACAATTCATCAGATCTCGACAAACACACCGTAAAAACAATTGCATCGAATTGATCTCCAAGAGAATCAAGGAGAACTTTGTATTGAGATCCAAAGAGAGAGAAGAAGCCATCTAGCTAATAACTATGGACCCGAAGGTCTGAGATAAACTACTCATGCATCATCGGAGAGGCTATGTAGTTGATGTATAAGCCCTCCATGATCGATTCCCCCTCCGGTGTAGCGCCGAAAAAGGCCCCAAGATGGGATCTCACGGGTACACAAGGTTGCGGCGGTGGAAATTGGGTTTCGTCTTGCTCTAGGATGTTTTCGGGGTATATGGGTATATATAGGTGAAAGAAGTCGGTTGGGGGAGCCACGAGGGGCCCTCGAGGGTGGGGGCGCACCTACTGTTGGAGAACGTAGTAATTTCAAAAAAAATTCCTACGCACACGCAAGATCATGGTGATGCATAGCAAGGAGAGGGGAGAGTGTTTTCTACATACCCTCGTAGACCATAAGCGGAAGCACTAGAACAACACGGTTGATGTAGTCGTACGTCTTCACGATCCGACCGATCCAAGTACCAAACGCACGGCACCTCCGAGTTCAGCACACGTTCAGCTCGATGACGTCCCACGAACTCCGATCCAGCAGAGCTTCGAGGGAGAGTTCCGTCAGCACGACGGCGTGATGATGGTGATGATGATGCTACCGACGCAGGGCTTCGCCTAAGCACCGCTACAATATGACTGAGGTGGATTATGGTGGAGGGGGGTACCGCACACGGCTAAAAGATCAATGATCAATTGTTGTGCCAAAGGGAGTAGGATTCCCTCCCTTCCATGTAGTAGGAGTAGGGGAAAAAGGAATGGGAAAAGAGAAGAGAAGGAACAAGGGGTCGCTGCCCCTCCCCCTAGTCAAATTCGGACTAGGCCTTGGGGGGCGTGCAACCTCCCATCTCTCTTTCCCCTAAAGCCCAATAAGGCCCATATACTCCTTGGCGAATTCCCGTAACTCTCCGGTACTTCGAAAAATACCCGAATCACTCGGAACCTTTCCGATGTCCGAATATAATCGTCCAATATATCGATCTTTTAGTCTCGACCATTTCGAGACTCTTCGTCATGTCCCCGGTCTCATCCGGGTCTCTGAACTACCTTCGATACATCAATACACATAAACTCATAATACCGATCGTCAACGAACGTTAAGCGTGCGAACCCTACGGGTTCGAGAACTATGTAGACATGACCGAGACACGTCTCTGGTCAATAACAATTAACGGAACCTGGATGCTCATATTGTCTCCCACATATTCTATGAAGATCTTTATCGGTCAAACCGCATAACAACATACGTTGTTCCCTTTGTCATCAGTATGTTAGTTGCCCGAGATTCGATCGTCGGTGTCCTCATACCTAGCTCAATCTCATTACCGGCAAGTCTCTTTACTCGCTCCGTAATGCATCATCCTGTAACTAACTCATTAGTGACATTGCTTACAATGCTTATAGTGATGTGCATTACAAAGAGGGCCCAGAGATACCTCTCCGACAATAGGAGTGAAAAATCCTAATCTCGATCTATGCCAACTCAATAAGAACCATCGGAGACACCTGTAGAGCACATTTATAATCACCCAGTTAAGGTGACGTTTGGTAGCACACAAAGTGTTCCTCCGGTATTCGGGAGTTGCATAATCTCATAGTCATAGGAACATATATAAGTCATGAAGAAAGCAATAGCAATATACTAAACGATCAAATGCTAAGCTAACGAAATGGTCAAGTCAATCACATCATTCTCTAATGATGTGATCCTGTTAATCAAATGACAACTCATGTCTATGGCTAGGAAACTTAACCATCTTTGATTCAACGAGCTAGTCAAGTAGAGGCATACTAGTGACACTCTGTTTTGTCTATGTATTCACACATGTATCAAGCTTCCGGTTAATACAATTCTAGCGTGAATAATAAACATTTATCATGAAATAAGGAAATAAACAATAACTTCATTATTGCCTCTAGGGCATATTTCCTTCAGTCTCCCACGTGCACTAGAGTCAATAATCTAGTTCACATCGCCATGTGATTTAAAACCAATAGTTCACATCACCATGTGATTAACACCCATAGTTCACATGGTCATGTGACCAATACCCAAAGGGTTTACTAGAGTCAATAATTTAGTTCACATCGAGTACTAAGGTGTGATCATGTTTTTCGTGTGAGAGAAGTTTAGTCAATGGGTCTGCCACATTCAGAGCCGTATGTATTTTGCAAATATTCTATGTCTACAATGCTCTGCATGGAGCTACTCTAGTTAAATGCTCCCACTTTCAATATGTATCCAGATTGAGACTCAGAGTCATCTAGATCGGTGTCAAAGCTTGCATCGACGTAACTCTTTACAACGAACTCTTTATCACCTCCATAACCGAGAAATATTTCCTTAGTCCTCTAAGGATAATTTTGACCAATGTCCGGTGATCTACTCCTCGATCACTATTGTACTCCCTTGGCAAACTCAGGGCAGGGTATACAATAGATCTGGTACATAGCATAGCATAGTTTATAGAACCTATGACTGAGGCATAGGGAATGAATTTTGATTCTCTTTCTATTTTCTGCCGTTGTCTGGTTTTGAGTCTTACTCAACTTCACACCTAGCAACACAGGCAAGAACTCCTTCTTTGACTGTTTCACTTTGAACTACTTCAAAATCTTGTCACGGTATGTAATCATTGAAAAAACTTATCAAGCGTCTTGATCTATCTCTATAGATCTTGATGCTCAATATGTAAGCAGCTTCACCGATGTCTTTCTTTGAAAAACTCCTTTCAAATACTCCTTTATGCTTTCCAGAAAATTCTACATTATTTCCGATCAACAACATGTCATTCACATATACTTGTCAGAAAGGTTGTAGTGCTCCCACTCACTTTTGTAAATACAGGCTTCACCGTAAGTCTGTATAAAACCATATGCTTTGATCAACTCATCAAAGCTTATATTCCAACTCCTAGATGCTAGCACCAGTCCATAGATGGATTGCTGGAGCTTATATATTTTGTTAGCACCTTTAGGATAGACAAAACCTTCTGGTTGAATCATATATAACTCTTCTTTAATAAATCCATTAAGGAATTCAGTTTTGTTTATCCATTTGCCAGATTTCATAAAATGCGGAAATTGCTAACATGATTCGGACAGACTTAAGCATTGATACGGAGTGAGAAACTCTCATCATAGTCAACACCTTGAACTTGTCGAAAACCTTTTGCGACAATTCTAGCTTTGTAGATAGTAACACTACTATCAGCGTCCGTCTTCCTCTTGAATATCCATTTAATCTCAATGGCTCGTCGATCATCGGGCAAGTCAATCAAAGTCCATACTTTGTTCTCATACATGGATCCTATCTCAGATTTCATGGCCTCAAGCCATTTTGCGGAATCTGGGCTCATCATCGCTTCCTCATAGTTCGTAGGTTCATCATGGTCAAGTAACATGACCTCCTGAACAGGATTACCGTACCACTCTGGTGCGTACCTTACTCTGGCTGACCTATGAGGTTCGGTAGTAACTTGATCTGAAGTTTCATGATCATCATCATTAACTTCCTCACTAATTGGTGTAGGCATCACTAGAACTGATTTCTGTGATGAACTTCTTTCCATTCGGGAGCAGGTACAATTACCTCATCAAGTTCTACTTTCCTCCCACTCACTTCTTTCGAGAGAAACTCCTTCTCAAGAAAGGATCCCTTCTCAGCAACGAATATTTTGCCTTCGGATCTGTGATAGAAGGTGTACCCAACAATTTCGTTTGGGTATCCTATGGAGATGCACTTCTCCGATTTGGGTTCGAGCTTATCGGGTTGAAACTTTTTCACATAAGCATCGCGACCCCAAATTTTAAGAAACAACAACTTTGGTTTGTTGCCAAACCATAGTTCATAAGGTGTCATCTCAACGGATTCATATGGTGCCCTATTTAACGTGAATGCAGCTATCTCTAATGCATAACCCCAAAACGATAGTGGTAGATCGGTAAGAAATATCATAGATCGCACCATATCTAATAAAGTACAGTTACGAAGTTCGAACACACCATTACATTGTGGTGTTTCTGGTGGTGTGAGTTTGAGAAACTATTCCAAATTGTTTTAAATGAAGGCCAAACTTGTAACTCAAATATTTGCCTCCACGATCAGATCGTAGAAACTTTATTTTCTTGTTATGATGATTCTCCACTTTACTCTGAAATACTTTGAACTTTTCAATTGTTTTAGACTTGTGTTTCATTAAGTAGATATACCAATATCTGCCCAAATCATCTGTGAAGGTCAGAAAATAACGATACCCGCCGCGAGCCTCAACATTTATTGGCATGCATACATCGGTATGTATTATTTCCAACAAGTCTGTTGCTCGCTCCATTGTTTTGGAGAACGGAGTCTTAGTCATCTTGCCCATGAGGCATGGTTCGCAAGCATCAAGTGATTCCAAAAGCCCATCTGCATGGAGTTTCTTCATGCGCTTTACACCGATATGACCTAAACGACATTGCCACAAATAAGTTGCACTATCATTATTAACTTTGCATCTTTTGGCTTCAATATTATGAATATGTGTATCACTACATTCGAGATTCAATAAACCATTCACATTGGGTGTATGACCATTGAAGGTTTTATTCATGTAAATAGAACAACAATTATTCTCTGACTTAAATGAATAACTGTTTTGCAATAAACATGATCAAATCATATTCATGCTTAACGCAAACAACAAACAACATTTATTTAGGTTCAACACTAATCCCGAAAGTTATATGGATTGTGTGATGATGATCATATCAATGTTTGAACTACTTCCAACACACATCGTCACTTCATCCTTAACTAGTCTCTGTTCATTTTGCAACTCCTGTTTCAAGTTACTACTTGTAGCAACTAAACTAGTATCAAATACTTAGGGGTTGCTATAAACACTAGTAAAGTACACATCAATAACATGTATATCAAATATACTTTTGTTATCTTTGCCATCCTTCTTATCCGCCAATTATTTGGGGTAGTTCTGCTTCCAGTGACAAGTCCTTTTGCAGTAGAAGCACTCAGTCTCAGGCTTAGGTCCAAACTTGGGCATCTTCACTTGAGCAGCAACTTGCTTGCCGTTCTTCTTGAAGTTCCCCTTCTTTCCTTTCCCCTTTATCTTGAAACTAGTGGTATTGTTAACCATCAACACTTGATGCTCTTTCTTGATATCTACCTTCGCCGATTTCAGCATCACGAAGAGCTAGGGAATTACTTTCGTCATGCCTTGTGTCGGTGTCAAAACCGGCGGATCTCGGGTAGGGGGTCCCGAACTGTGCGTCTAGGCGGATGGTAACAGGAGACAAGGGACACGGTGTTTTTACCCAGGTTCGGGCCCTCTCGGTGGAGGTAAAACCCTACTCCTGCTTGATTAATATTGATGATATGGGTAGTACAAGAGTAGATCTACCACGAGATCAGAGAGGCTAAACCCTAGAACCTAGCCTATGGTATGATTGTTGTTCGTCCTACGGACTAAAACCCTCCGGTTTATATAGACACTGAAGAGGGTTAGGGTTACACAGAATCGGTTACAATGGTAGGAGATCTACATATCCGTATCGCCAAGCTTGCCTTCCACGCCAAGGGAAGTCCCATCCGGACACGGGACGAAGTCTTCAATCTTGTATCTTCATAGTCCAGGAGTCCGGCCAAAGGTCATAGTCTGACCATCCGGACACCCCCTAATCCAGGACTCCCTCAGTAGCCCCTGAACCCGGCTTCAATGACGACGAGTCCGTCGCGCGTATCGTCTCGGCATTGCAAGGTGGGTTCCTCCTCCGAATACTTCATAGAAGATTTTGAACACAAGGATAGTGTCCGGCTCGGCAAAATAAGTTCCACATACCACCGTAGAGAGAATAATATTTACACAAATCAAATCTGCTGACGTATTCCGCAGCGTGACGTCACACCATGGCCAAGCCTTCATACGAAATGTTCTTACTGTCCCACCTGAGCGCATTTAGCGAGGCGGTTTCCTTGGCACGTCTTGTCAAGCAGAGATCGTGTCCCCTTATTCCGGGATTCTCATCAATACGGGCGTGGGTAACCCAACCGCGCCATTGATTACGGCACTTGGGAGATAAGCGAGTTTTACTAGGCTGGTGGGGACGCGTAGTCCGTCATCCATATAAGGGGATAAGGATCCACTTTTTCACACACGCCTTCTTCCTCCTTTGCTCATCCATTTCGGCCTTTCGAGCTCCAGCGCCCAAGTCCGCACATCCCACCTCAACCTTCTCCAGCCATGTCCGGAGCGGGAGGCAAGTGGATGGCCTCCTCCGTCACGGAGGGGCACATCAAAAAGCTGAGGAAGGTCGGATACTTGTCCAACGAGATCGCGCACCGGCTCCCCGACAAGGGGCAGATCATCCCCACCCCCAGGCCCCATGAGAGGGTGGTATTCCTCACCCACTTCCTTCGCGGACTAGGTTTTCGACTTCACCTATTTGTCCGGGGGCTCATGTTCTACTACGGCCTGGATTTCCACGATCTGGCCGCGAATTTTATCCTCAACATCTCGGCGTTCATCGTCGTGTGCGAGGCCTTCCTCTGCATCCAGCCCCACTTCGGCTTATGGCTGAAGACCTTCAATGTCAAGCCGAAGGTAGTGGGCGGCCACCAAGCCCAGTGCTTGGAGGTGCCATGGTGGGCAAGATGGCCAACATCCTATGGCTCGAGGGCTCCTTTGTGGAGACCATAAAGGGTGGCAATCATGGTGGTTCTACATCACCGAGCACTTTGACCCTAAATGGGCAGCGGCCCCAATTCGATCTGGCTTCGCTACACGGCTCACCTCCTGGAAAGAGACGGGTCTGACGTGGGGTAATTCGGTAGACCTGACCAGACTGCAATCCTGTGTCCAAGACCTGGTGGACAAGAAACTCAAGCTCGTCAACGTAGTCCAAGTCATGCTCATCCACCGGATCCTCCCGTGCCAACAACGGGCCTTCGGCTTGTGGGAGTTTGATCCGGCACAACACCAAACTCTGAGCAGGCTCTTCAACACTACGTACGAAGATGCCTGGAGGGTGCTGTTCAAGGGCGCCGAGGCTCCCGCATCCGCTGCCGAAGATCGTGGATTCAGCGCGCAGCATCAAGCCAACTCAGTAAGCTAGTTTACCCTTTATAGGGCACTTATCTTTCATAGTTTGACTCTGGCGGATCTAAACTCCCTTACCTTTGACAGGATTGGCGAGAAGACGTCCGGCAGATTATTTGTCCGGCTCCCTGGCCAGACGCCCCCGCGGAGGCCCGCCTGACAGGGCTGCTGGTGCCGGCACCCCACGTGGTGCCGGAGAAGAAGGCCATGGGAACTCGAAGGAGTTCCCAGCGCCAGGTGGTGTCGGACTCGTCGTCTGATGACTCCGAGGCGGACTCCTCCCGTGAAAACGAGGAGGAGGAAAAAGAGACCTCTCCCCCTCCCCCAACGGAGGGAGAGAAGAAAAGGAAGGCAGCCCCAACTGGGGAGGCCGGAGGGTCCAAGAAGGGAAGGACCCACCCTGCGGACTACTCCACCAACGCCGACGACGGCGATGAGGAGTGGCCGTCCAGGGCTAAGCCCCTGGCCAGATCATAAGTATCCGGATACCAGAATAACTCATGGCTTTCCTTTACTGCACAGTATCTCCTGACGCCGAATATAATCATGCAGCCCGCCCAAGGACGGGCTTGACGCTTCGTCGAGCGGCTCCCTGGGTTCGTCGGATGTGAACAGCATTTCACTTCCGGCCGCCTCCTCCCCTCGCCCTGCGGATGATGCCGAGGGGGAGTCCCCAAAGGGGCCAAGCCAGGAGGAGGTGGTCCTGGAGGCGCCGCAAGACGACCTTCCGGACTCCGGGCGCAAAGGGGGTAAAACCCCAAAGGGCTGTAAGTCCGGCCCCAGGCCGGACTCCGCACCGGAACCTTCAGTGGTTCCGGAGTGCGGCAGGCGGCCCCCACGTAAGAAGGGCAAGCCTACAATGCCGGTGACCTCCGTCCAACCGGAGGCACTGGAAAATTTGCTAGAGGCGCTTAACGGCGCCTCCATCGATGAGGAGCACCGCACTATTATGAGTGTGGTGATCAAGAAGGTTCAGTCCGCCAAGAGCGGGCTGACTGAAGCCTGTGCCAGCCTTCTAACAGGCTTTGAGGTATGTATTAAGATATGTAAAAATATTACCGCATAGACAGTAGCCCCTGATGCTCAGTTTGGTGTTCGGAAAGAAAAGCCGAACTGAGGATCTATCAGATATACGCAGGAGTCTAACATAAGTACAATATGGGAATGCAGGCTGCGCTGCTGACCTCTGCCGCACTGACTGCGAAGGTCGATGCATTGAAGCAGATCCTCGAGCGGTCCGAGAACGGACTCGGCCTTGCCAAGAAGCAGCTCGAGGACAAGGAAGGTAAGTAGTACCTTATGTAAATAGGTATAAAAAGATGCGGTTGCAAAAAATGACATGATCAACGTGAATATTATAGGGGCCACAACCGAGGTGGTGACCCTGAAGGAGGCGCTATCCAAGGACGAAGACAATGCGGCCGTGGAGCGCACCAAGCGAGAGAAGCACGAGGCGCGGGTGGTGGAGGTGCAGCAAGAGCTCCAGCTCTCGTGGAAAAACACGAGAGTTTGGAGCATGACTCAAAGACTCGAGATTCCGAGCTTGCCTCGGCCCTTGAGAGCGCCATATCTGCTAAGGCCGAAGCCCAAAAAGCCCTCCAGGAAATTGAGGCGATGAAGAAGATAGCGGTGGGTAAGGCATTCTTTATGCAAATCAAGCATGTGAAAGTGAATTACTTGTTACTTACCCGAATCCGGAGCTCTCCAGGAGCATTCGCAGATCTGCCCTGCAGTGTGTCCGACGTTGCCGCATTCTACTGAGCCGAGGAGGGGAGCTCAACGGAGAAGGTGTTCTGGTCTCAGTATGCTGAGGCCGGACACCCGGTGCCCGTGAGCGACCAGCTGAAGCAGCTGGTCGAGCTCTATAAGGTGGCCGAACAGGCCATGAAGGGCGTCATAGTCCGGCTGTGGCCTGGGGAGGCCATTCCTGGGAGCTACTTCGGGCTGGTGAGGCAGCTGGTGGACGCCTGTCCGTGGATTGAAGTCATCAAGCGCTCTGTATGCATCGAAGGTGCCCATAGGGCCCTTGCCCGTGCTAAAGTGCACTAGGGCAAGATGGACGCTGAGAAGCTTGTGACGGACGGACCACCACCGGGCAAGGGGCATCGCAAGCCTGAGATGTATTATGAGGGCGTCCTGAAGGGTGCCCGCCTTATAGCAGATGAATGCTCCAAAGATGTAATTTTTAGTGAACTCGTATTTTTGATCCTGTACGCTGAAAACTTGTTCATATGCGCTAAGCAACGCTTTTGAATTTAAAATATTACCTTCTGTGCGGCCGTTTATTAAATCTGAGAGATGGCGAGTCGTCGGCTTCTGCCCCCATGCCACGAGTGCTGGGGTGTTCGGGATAAACTTGAGCGCTCTTTTCCCATTCTAGGGTCCATCGAGGGAGGCGCTCAACACAACGAACAAGGCAATCAGACTATAATGCTTGAACACTCTCACTTAGCCATAAAATTCTATAATTTTAAATTTCGGCGAAGCCCCTAGTATTCGGAAGACCGAGTTCGAGGCGCTATCCACGCCTAGGCCGGACAAAGCCGACTCCTCGCTCTAAGCGGCATAAGTCTTTAAGGACTCGAAAACCTCTCGAACAGCGACCAGCTCTTTCTTTATCATGACGGTCAGTTTTAGCTTTCTCCACTGAGGTGCTTAGCCCTGCTCAACCGGGGCACAATCACAGTGGTTCTCCCAGCGGTACCTTAGCCGATATAACGGAACGTAAGGTACCAAAACATGGGAGCCGGGCAAACCCAACTATTGAGCCAAGACATGATTCGGAGCCGATGCATATAATGTTATAAGTTCGGGGTGCCGCACTTGTATAAGTGTTCGGACTTATCACACTGTATTTTGGGGTACTTAAGCCCCTGGTGTATTTATCCGTACCAAAGTGTATGGGTGCAGCATGTCATTAATGAACATATATGGATAAAATAAAGGAAATGCAATAATAGACAAGAGCTATATATTGTTTATTCAAAAAGGCTGCGGTAAAAGCAGAACGATACAAATAGTGCAATAAGCAAAAGATGGGACTATTTGACATGTCCTTTCCAGGGGCGAGCTGCGGAATGGTATGTAAAACAGGTATACTGCTCGTGATAGAGACCACCTTGAACATTCGACGTAGCTTGCTGCCTCCCTGGCTGTTGCATCGTGTGTTCGACGATTGTACTGCCGGACAGGCCTTCTGGAGAGTGGAGTCCTGAAAGTAAGAAAGAAAAAAGGAATGACACAATTGGGAGCCCCTAGTGCGGTTGAGCCGCATTTTGGGCATGTCGTGGTCGTACCCCTCCCCCTATGCCCATGGTATTTCCAGAGCGTAATTATGTACGCGTAGTACTAGTTTTGCAATTTCGCGATGGCTGGGGTTGGGGCCGCATTGCTACGCTTGCTCGGAACGGGCCAGACGATCTTGTTGTAGGTTACTTCGGGTGTGCTTGTCGGTGTCCGGACGTTTAATAGCCGGACTCGAGAATTGCCTTGAGAGGCTACTTTGTACTTCCGCCGCGAGGGCCGCCGTATGCTCCTCCGTTTGGAGAGAGCGTTCGGTGTTTCCATTGACCGTAATGACTCCTCGAGGGCCTGGCATCTTGAGCTTGAGGTATGCGTAGTGCGGCACCGCATTGAACTTTGCAACTGTGGTTCGTCCGAGCAGTGCGTGATAGCCACTTCGGAACGGGACTATGTCGAAGATTAGCTCCCCGCTTCGGAAATTATCCGGGGATCCGAAGACCACTTCAAATGTAACTGAGCCTGTACAGTTGGCCTCTACACCTGGTATGACGCCTTTAAAGGTTGTCTTTGTGGGTTTAATCCTTGAGGGGTCTATGCCCATTTTTCGCACTGTATCCTGATAAAGCAGGTTCAGGCTGCTGCCGCCGTCCATCAAGACTCTAGTGAGGTGAAATCCGTCAATGATTGGGTCTAGAACCAATGCGGCGAATCCGCCATGGCAGATGCTAGTGGGGTGGTCCCTTCGATCAAAAGTGATCGTGCAGAAGACCATGGGTTGAACTTTGGGGCGATCGCTCCATCGCATATCGTTCTGAGTGCACGCTTACGCTCCCTTTTGGGTATGTGGGTTGCGTATATCATGTTCACCATCCGCACTTGTGGGGGGAAGCCCTTCTGTCCCCTATTGTTCGGCGGCCGGGGCTCCTCCTCGTCATCGCTATGCAGCCCCTTGCCATTGTGTTCGGCATTAACTTGCCTGCCTGCTTGAACACCGAACAATCCCTTTTGGTGTGGTTGGCTGGCTTTTCGGGGGTGCCGTGTATCTGGCACGAGCGATCGAGTATTCGATCCTAATTGGACGGGCCCGGAGTATTTCTTTTGAATGGCTTTTTCCGCTGACCGGGTTTAGAAACTCTGAATCCGGCATTGACTACCGTATCCTCAGTATTATCGCCATTAATGCGGTGCTTGTGTTATTGCGACGCGACCTGCCATTGCTGTCCTTGGTATCCGAATTACCAGGGCTCTTGGTCATGTTGTTACTACGAGCAAGCCAGCTGTCTTCCCCCGCGCAAAAGCAGGTCATGAGTGTTGTGAGGGCTGCGATGGATTTCGGCTTTTCCTGTCCGAGGTGCCGGGCAAGCCACTCGTCGCGGATGTTATGTTTGAAGGCTGCAAGGGCCTCTGCATCCGGACAGTCGACGATTTGATTTTTCTTGGTTAGGAACCGTGTCCGTAATTGTCCGGCGATTCCTATGGCTGCTGAATTATGTGGATTAGGTCATCAGCGTCTGGGTGGTCGCATTATAGGTGCCCCGGAAATTGTCGAGGAATGCGGCTTCCGTGTCTTCCCAACAACCAATTGACTCTGCTGGCTAGCTGTTAAGAGAATGCCGATCTGGTCCTTTAAGCTTGTGTGGTAGGTATTTGATGGCGTGTAGATCATCACCGCGGGCCATGTGAATATGAAGGAGGTAGTTCTCGATCCATACCGCAGGATCTGTTGTGCCATCGTATGATTCAATGTTTACGGGTTTGAAACCCTCGGGGATTTGATGATCCATTACTTCATCTGTGAAGCATAGTGGGTGTGTGGTGCCCCTGTATTGGGCTATATCACGACGTAGCTCAAATGAGCTTTGTCTGCTGTGTTCGGCCCGGCTGGATTTGCTGTATCCAGCGTGACGGTTTTTGTCATGTGTCGTGGGGCGCCCACGTGATCCGTAGATCGATCTTGTTTGCCTTTCCTTGTCCTCCAATATATCTCACAGGTCTGGCGCGTTTCCCCGTGCCTTGGTACTTCTTGAGCCACGCTGGGGTGCGGCTTGAGTGGAGGGCCGAGAGGCCTCTCTGTCGCGGCCACGAGGTGGCCGGTCGGCTGCATCATGCACTGGTGATGTAGGTTTAGGTGCTTCCTCCTCTAATCGGGGTACCACCCTGCGTTTTGGGTAGCTCTTGGAGGCGTTGAGTTCATACTCTTGACGCAAGGACTTCAGTCCATCTGTCGGCTGGCAAGTCTTGGTCAGCTCTAAGTTGTTGCTGCTTTTTCTTGAGGCTGCTTGCCGTGGCCATAAGCCGGCGTTTGAAACGCTCTTGTTCGACGGGATCCTCTGGCATGACAAATTCATCGTCGTCGAGGCTTGCCTCGTCTTCGGAGGGAGGCATGTAATTATCGTCCTCTACCTCTCTGTCCGCCGCTCTCTCGTGAGGGCTGGCTTCTCCATCCTCCTGCGCTGAATCCTGCTGGAGGGGGGTTGTCTTCGGCAATGTCCGGGGTGTTATTGTCTCCCGTGCCGGAATCACCATTTTTGCTGTGGCGGGATTTAGAGCGGCGCCGCTGACGTCGACGCTTAGGTTGCTTCTTGGAGGGGTCATCCTCCGTTGTTCCATCGTCATTCCCTTCTTTTGGGATGTCCACCATGTATATGTCATATGATGTGGTGGCCTTCCAGTGCCCTGTAGGCACTGGTTCTTGGTCGTCTCCTGCATCGTCGTCCATACAGTCGATGTCTTCGGAGCCGAAGTCGAGCATGTCAGTTAAATCCTCGACAGTGGCTACAAAGTGGGTGGTGGGTGGGCTTCGAATTTCTCCGTCGTCCGCGTCCCAACCTTGCTGACCATAGTCCGGCCATGGCTCTCCTGATAAAGAGAGATACTTTAGTGAATTCAGGATGTCGCCGAAGGGCGAGTGCTGAAATATGTCCGCGGCGGTGAACTCCATGATCGGCGCCCAGTCGAATTTCATTGGCAGGGGCGCGGAAGGTTCGGAGGCCGGAGAGGAGTCCGGCTCCTTGGAGTCACGAGCTTTGCAAGGGACAGGGATGGTATTCGGCTCGATCGCCGTAGAGATTGCAGCCCCCGAGGCGGTGTCCAGCCACCCGTCCTCGATCGACGGAGTCGGCTCCGAACTAAGGGTCGGAGTGGACGCTGGTGTGGCCTCCAGGGCACTGTTCGGCGGCAGAGCCAGATCATGCCCATCGAGACAGTGCGGCGCGCTTGGCTGTGGCTCGAACCCGTCGAAGATCAAGTCTCCGCGGCGTCAGCCATGTAGTTGAAACTTCCAAATCTGACCTGATGGCCAGGGGCATAGCTTTCGATCTGCTCCAGATGGCCAAGCGAATTGGCCCGCAGTGCAAAGCCGCCGAATACAAAGATCTGTCCGGGGAGAAAAGTCTCACCCTGGACCACGTCGTTGTTAATGATCGGAGGATCCATCGGGCCTAAAGATGACAACACAGAGGAACTCTCAATGAAAGCACCAATGTCGGTGTCAAAACCGGCGGATCTCGGGTAGGGGGTCCCGAACTGTGCGTCTAGGCGGATGGTAACAGGAGACAAGGGACACAGTGTTTTTACCCAGGTTCGGGCCCTCTCGGTGGAGGTAAAACCCTACTCCTGCTTGATTAATATTGATGATATGGGTAGTACAGGAGTAGATCTACCACAAGATCAGAGAGGCTAAACCCTAGAAGCTAGCCTATGGTATGATTGTTGTTCGTCCTACAGACTAAAACCCTCCGGTTTATATAGACACCAAAGAGGGTTAGGGTTACAAAGAGTCGGTTACAATGCTACGAGATCTACATATCCATATCGCCAAGCTTGCCTTCCAAGCCAAGGAAAGTCCCATCCGGACATGGGACGAAGTCTTCAATCTTGTATCTTCATAGTCCAGGAGTCCGGCCAAAGGTCATAGTCCGGCCATCCGGACACCCACTAATCCAGGACTCCCTCACCTTGCATATTATAGTTCATCACGAAGTTCTAGTAACTTGGTGATAGTGACTAGAGAACTTTTGTCAATTACTATCTTGTCTGGAAGATTAACTACCACTTGATTCAAGCAATTTTAGTACCCAGACAATCTGAGCACATGCTCACTGGTTGAGCTATTCTCCTCCATATTGTAGGCAAAAATCGCGGAGGTCTCATACCTCTCGACACGGGCATGAGTATGAAATACCAATTTCAACTGTTGGAAGATCTTATATGCTCCGTGGCGTTCAAAACATTTTTGAATTCCCGGTTATAAGCCGTAAAGCATGGTGCACTAAACTATCAAGTAGTTATCATACCGAGCTTTTGTCAAAGCGTTCATAACGTCTGCATCTGCTCCTGCAATAGGTCTGTCACCTAGCGGTGCATCAAGGACATAATTCTTCTGTGTAGCAATGAGGAAAATCCTCAGATCACGGACCAAGTCCGCATCATTGCTACTATCATCCTTCAACTTATGTTTCTCTACGAACATATAAAAATAAACAGGAAGCGACATCGCGAGATATTGATCTACAACATAGATATGCTAATACTACCAGGACAAAGTTCATGATTAATTAAAGTTCAATAAATCATATTATTTAAGAACTCCCACTTAGATAGACATCCCTCTAATCATCTAAGTGATCACGTGATCCAAATCAACTAAACCATAACCGATCATCACGTGAAATGGAGTAGTTTTCAATGGTGAACATCGCTATGTTGATCATATCTACTATATGATTCACGCTCGACCTTTCGGTCTCAGTGTTCCGAGGCCATATCTGGATATGCTAGGCTCGTCAAATTTAACCCGAGTATTCTGCGTGTGCAAAACTATCTTACACCCGTTGTAGATGAAGTTGAGCTTATCACACCCGATCATCACGTCGTGTCTCAGCACGACGAACTTTGGCAACGGTGGATACTCAGGGAGAACACTTTTACCTTGATATTTAGTGAGAGATCACCTTATAATGCTACCGTCAATCAAAGTAGAATACGATGCATAAAAGATAAAAATCACATGCAATCAATATAAGTGATATGATATGGCCATCATCATCTTGTGCCTTTGATCTCCATCTCCAAAGCACCGTCAGGATCACCATCGTCACCGTCGCGACACCTTGATCTCCATCGTAGCATCGTTGTCGTCTCGCCAACTATTTATTCTACGACTATCGCTACCGCTTAGTGATAAAGTAAAGCAATTACAGGGCGATTGCATTGCATACAATAAAGCAACAACCATATGGCTCCTGCCAGTTGCCGATAACTCCATTGCAAAACATGATCATCTCATACAATAAATATAGCATCATGCCTTGAACATATCACATCACAACATGCCCTGCAAAAACAAGTTAGACGTCCTCAACTTTGTTGTTACAAGTTTTACGTGGCTGCTACGGGCTGAGCAATCCGTTCTTACCTACGCATCAAAACCACAACGATATTTCGTCAAGTTAGTGTTGTTTTAACCTTCACAAGGACCGGGCGTAGTCACACTCGGTTCAACTAAAGTTGGAGAAACTGACACCCGCCAACCACCTGTGTGCAAAGCATGTCAGTAGAACCACTCTCGCGTAAGCGTACGCGTAATGTCGGTCCAGGCCACTTCATCCAACAATACCGCCGAACCAAAGTATGACATGCTTTGGTAGCGATATGACTTGTATCGCCCACAACTCACTTGTGTTCTACTCGTGCATAAAACATCTACGCATAAACCTGGCTCGGATGCCACTGTTGGGGAACGTAGTAATTTCAAAAAATTCCTACGCACACGCAAGATCATGGTGATGCATAGCAACGAGAGGGGAGAGTGTTGTCTACATACCCTCGTAGACCGTAAGTGGAAGCGTTAGAACAATGCGGTTGATGTAGTCGTACGTCTTCATGATCCGACCGATCCAAGTACCGAACGCACAGCAACTCCGAGTTCAGCACACGTTCAGCTCGATGACGTCCCACGAACTCCGATCCAGCAAAGCTTCGAGGGAGAGTTCCGTCAGCACGACGGCGTGATGATAGTGATGATGATCCTACCGACATAGGGCTTCGCCTAAGCACCGCTACGATATGACCAACGTGGATTATGGTAGAGGGGGGCACCGCACACGACTAAAAGACCAACGATCAATTGGTGTGTCTATGGGGTGCCGCCTGGCCACGTATATAAAGGAGTGGAGGAGGGGAGGGGCCGGGCCTCTCTATGGCGTTCCCTGGGGAGTCCTACTCCCATCGGGAGTAGGATTCCCCCTCTTCCATGTAGTAGGAGTAGGGGAGAAGGAAATTGAAAAGAGAAGAGAAGGAAGGAGGGGGCGCCGCCCCTCCCCCTAGTCAAATCCGTACTAGGCCTTGGGGGGCGCGCAGCCTCCCATCTCTCTTTCCCCTAAAGCCCAATAAGGCCCATATACTCCCCGGCGAATTCTTGTAAGTCTCCGGTACTCCGAAAAATACCCGAATCACTCGGAACCTTTCTGATGTCCGAATATAGTCGTCCAATATATCGGTCTTTATGTCTCGATCATTTTGAGACTCGTTGTCATGTCGCCGATCTCATCCGGGACTCCGAACTACCTTCGGTACATCAAAACACATAAACTCATAATACCGATCGTCACCGAACGTTAAGCGTGCGGACCCTACGGGTTCAAGAACAATGTAGACATGACCGAGACAAGTCTCTGGTCAATAGCCAATAGCGGAACATGGATGCTCATATTGGCTCCCACATATTCTACGAAGATCTTTATCGGTCAAACCGCATAACAACATACGTTGTTCCCTTTGTCATCGGTATGTTACTTGCCCGAGATTCGATCGTCGGTATCCGCTAGCTCAATCTTGTTACCGGCAAGTCTCTTTAATCGTTCTGTAATGCATCATCCCGTAACTAACTCATTAGTCACATTGCTTGCAAGGCTTATAGTGATGTGCATTAACGAGAGGGCCCAGAGATATCTCTCCGACAATCGGAGTGACAAATCCTAATCTCGATCTATGCCAACTCAATAAGTACCATCGGAGACACCTGTAGAGCACCTTTATAATCACCCAGTTATGTTGTGACGTTTGGTAGCACACAAAGTGTTCCTCCGGTATTCGGTAGTTGCATAATCTCATCGTCATAGGAACATGTATAAGTCATGACGAAAGCAATAGCAACATACTAAACAATCAAATGCTTAGTTAACAGAATGGGTCAAGTCAATCACATCATTCTCTAATGATGTGATCCCATTAATCAAATGACAACTCATGTCTATTGCTAGGAAACTTAACCATCTTTGATTAACGAGCTAGTCAAGTAGAGGCATACTAGTGACACTCTGTTTTGTCTATGCATTCACACATGTATCAAGTTTCCGGTTAATACAATTCTAGCATGAACAATAAACATTTATCATGAAATAAGGAAATAAATAATAACTTTATTACTGCCTCTAGGGCATATTTCCTTCACCTACCCCCCTGGGCGCGCCTCCCTGCCTCGTGGCCGCCTCATTGCTTCCTTGACGTCCATTCCAAGTCCCCTGGATTGTGTTTGTTCCAAAATTAACTCTCTCGAAGGTTTCATTTCGTTTGGATTCCGTTTGGTATTCCTTTTCTGCGAAACACTGAAATAGGCAAAAAAAACAATTTGCACTGGGCTTCCGGTTAATAGGTTAGTCCCAAAAATAATATAAGTGTATAATAAAGCCCATTAAACATCCAAAATAGATAATATAGTAGCATGGAGCAATCAAATATTATTGATACGTTGGAGACGTATCAGCCACCTTTTGTAATGGCCCGTGAATGACTTTAACGCACGGGTGAGTAACTGCCAATTCACTCTTCCCACCACGCTCTTATCCTCAGCCACGTATGTTGCATGCATTGAGTGGAGTAGGTAACAGAGGTGTGTGGTGCGGGAGAGCGTCAAGGTAGGGGCCTGAACTTCATGGATTGGTGGAGGTGGGCGGCGGTTACCCGCCGAGGGATAAGCTCCTTGCGCCGGCCCGCCTATAAAAGGAGAGGCAGGGGAGGAGTGGGAGCATTCATCCACATATCCCTCCTCCTCCATTTTCTGCTTTCTTCTGGTTATGCTGAAAGGGAGAGCCCGGGGCCAGACCCCGGGCCCTGGCTTAGGGTTGGTGATGTTGAATGCTTGTGCTGACGTTTGGGTAGTGAGCCTAGTATGGCCCCGGGAAGGTGTGGCGGGCGAGCTGTTTGTAGTGCAGGAGATATCAAGCTTTCCCATTATGGTGAAATGCTTGTCTCCTCTGCTCGGTCTGTCCGTCTGGTGAGGAGTGCCGGGGCTCACTTTGAGCCGTGGCAGCTTGATGCTCCGGTGTTGGAGCCTCTGGGGCCCTTGATGTCCGTCTGGGGTGTAGTCCTTGGGGCTCGTGGTAATCCCCGCACCGCTCCCTTTGGTGATGTTGGCGTGAATCTTGAAGATGGCGGCATCCCCCTGTCACCTGGGGAGGGGAGTGATGCCCCTTACGCGCCTTGGATGTTGTCATCGCCTGCTACCTCTCTAGGGGAGGTGACGGCCCGAGGGGCCGGCGTCCTCCTGGAACGGGGGTGATGAAGAAAGGGATGGGGAAGACGGAGAAGGCGGGTGGCAGGGTGTCAGGTCGGAGTACGATGGCACCGACGCCTTAGTCTCCTATTGGCGACCTGCCACCTCGTCTTTCCGATCTTCTCCTCTCTCCCCGGCACCATCATCACCGGCCTCTGGTTTGCCAGGGAGGGGGCAGCTCTCTTGGTGACTTCGCCTCCTCCTGCAGTCTTCCAGCTGAGCTTCGGTGATTCTCGTCGTTGGTGCTCGCACTGTGGCTTCTCGCTGGTCCTGGAGGTAGTGACCAGGGCACCGCCGAGCTGCTCCTTCCGCCCCTCTCCTTCGCAGCCTCGTCACTCCTGATCTTGTCAGGCTGTGCCCGGTAGACTCCTGACAGGATCGGGTCGGGCGTCTACTTAGGTGCTCCTTCTGCCCTCCTCTCTTCCCACCGCAATATCAGGTGGAGGAGGAATGGGAAAGGGGGATTATAGGGAACTTATCTTTTTTCAATCTAAAATGTGTAGGCACTTGCCAAACTTCAGTTCAAATTATGTAATCTCCTTTATCCATGTTTGTGTTTTGTAAGGCTTGTACTTGTTGATCAGCAAAATAATGAAAAAGACTAACCATGCCCGGTACTCATGCATGTAACACGTCCATGCAGAGGTAGAATGCCTCTATACACGCGGATAAACGAGTTTTCCCCGACAGGCTACCCTGCCGGTACACTCATCAGTTTGTTGTCGTGGCGCTAGGCCTGCCGAGCACAAAACATGAAGAGGGACTAGCCTCCTACCAAACCTTCTCACCAAAGGCCACTACAACCACCATGACCGAAGCAATTTTCGAGTCAAGGGATGAGAACACCCTAGTTTCGAAAGTGGCGAGGTTTTCTTATGCACACGTTTTTGCTTACGAAACACGTATTGATAAGGAGATAACTTATATGTTTGGGCTTGCCGGAGATCGCAATGTAGGCTCGTCTTCTCTTCTCCTCTTCGGGATCGAATCCACGGTAGGAGCCGGCAGTTTGGTGCAGATGAAAATGATGCCTCATGCGATCTTATCTATATGAACATGCTATGCTCATGATATGCTTACGCAAGCATGCAATTTGTCGGGCCCCCCCAGCGCTTAATTTATTTCTCTGTTGCTAAGTGTCTGTGCCTGGCTTTGTACAAGGGGTTACATGCAACAAAGGCAATGCCGGTACAAAAGGGTGGCTGCCGGGCAGGGCCCGACAGCCACGCCTTACGGGTAGAACTTGCAAAGATGCTCAATGTTCCATGAGTTTTGCAACTAAATGCCATCTCCAGTCTCCCGACGGACTGCGCCAGGTCTGTGGACTCGTACTACCCGGTAAGGGCCTTCCCATTTTAGCGACAACTTGTTTGTACCCTTGGTGGACTGAACGCGCCTAAGGACAAGGCCGCCTTCCTCAAAACACCGGGCATGGACCCTACGACTGTGATAGCGACGCAGGGGTAGCTTGCTGGCAGCATGCAGCAAGCTGAGCAGCCCAGAGACGGTTCTCCTCGAGTAGCACAGCGTCGTCAAGCTGGTGTTGTTCCTGCGCTACTTCATCGTAGGCAAGCACTCGAGGTGACCCATAAATGAGTTCCGTGGGGATAACTGCTTTTGCCCCATAGACTAGGGAGAAGGGAGTCTGCCCAGTAGCTCGATTTGGTGTCATTCTGAGGGACCAAAGAACCACCGACAGCTTGTTGATCCACCGCCTGCCACACTTCTGTAGCTTATCAAATGTTCTCGTCTTGATTCCTCGCAACACTTCAGCGTTCGCCCTCTCAACTTCCCCGTTGCTCATTGGGTTACCAATAGAGGCGAAGGTGATCTTGCTTCTGAGGGCATGAACATATGGCATGAATGTCGGAGTAATGGGCCACGGGTAGGCGAACCCGAGCCCCTGGACCTTTCAAAACATCGGGGCAGACTACGCCCCTCAAGACCCCAAGACGAAGAGCCGCCTTCTGAGAGTCGGCGGCAGAGCCGCCGACCGCCTCCCAAACAGAGTCCCGTAGACGGCCTCAAGATAGCCGACTCCCCAAACGACTTCCGGAGAAGCTGGCTATGGGGAGTCGGCACGCGACTCCAACCGCCTCCTACTAATGCGACTACGGACGGGACGGGATGGGGCCGCCTCGTAGCCCATCCCTGCCCCGTTCACAAAGGACAGACATGGCCACAGGCGCCCAGATCGACGGAGATCTGTCCGTCCGCGGCATCATAAGCACGCTGCCCTCACATCAGCCCCATGGGCATATCCCTGTACCCACGATGGCCTGTCTGTATGACCCGAAGACGACGGGACCCGCCTGTCGGCGGGAGTGCAGAAGACGGCGAAAGCACCCCAAGATGGACCCGCTGGGAGTCGGCCTCCAAGAGTCGGCCGGCCCCTCCCACGGGCTCCGTGCGCCATTAACCAGACAAGACAGGGAGTGGCAGCAGTGATCGCCCGTCAGGCGGCGGCATCATGTTGCCATGACCCCATGACCCAAATTTATGCCATTAGAAGCACGGGCCAGTGAATCTGCAGCCGCAAGTCCCCGCCTCACAAGTGACAAGGGCTGTCGGCCCCATGCTGGATCGTCAAGGGCGGCCCACTAGTCGGCGGGCCCCAGTCGGCGTGAAGACAACGACTTGAGAGACTAACGGCTGGGACCTCGCGCCAGCCGATTACCATTGTACTTCTGGGTAGGCCTATATAAACCCCCGGCACCCATGCAAGGGGTTGGACCCTAATAGTTTTATTACATAGAGGGAAGAGAAGAGCTAGCCGTGCCCTTCTCCTTCCTCACCCCGAACAGCTCAAGGAGCATCCTTGTACCAACTTTGCCATAGTGATCATGCGGGAACCCTTTTCTCCTCGGGTAAAGCGCCAGCCCGACAGCCGTGACGGAGTTCTGACCGACGCTGCATGACGCCGAGATCGCTTATGCCGCTGGGCTGTTCATGGAACTTGTCGGCGAGGTTCGCCTCTCCGACGAGCCTGCATCCAACGCAGCACGGGCGGCCCGAGAGCCTCCTCGCGGGCCTCCTCGAACAACTCCACGCTGTTGCGAGCTCGCCATCGACACTGAGTCCGTAGGCTCCACCGACTCCGATCTTGGTCGACTCCGACATCAAGCGCCGCTCGACGTGTTCCCCACCAACGTTGTGGTCTACGATGAGCCTCTCCCTCGCGCGGAGAGCGGCAGAAGCACCGTCACGGAAGTGCTCGTCATCGGTCATAGCGAGCCTTCCGGCGAAGGAGCTCATGACCCTCTCGACACGGTTCTGCAAGACCTGACCGCGCCCAATCCGGAAGACGCTGATGCTGGGGTGCTGGAGGCACGCCGCCTTCAGCTCCTCGTAGGCGCAAAGAAGCTGGCAAGCATGAGACGCTTGTCAGAAGCCTACCAGCGTGAGATGGATCGCGCCGTATGCTCGGCTGGCTCGATCGGGCCTAGCCGCCTAGGCGCGGTCCAGCACCGCGGCGTAGCCATCGCCAACCTGTTCGGGGCAAATCACCCTGTGTACGCCACGCCCGCAGAGAACATCTGCGCCGCCCAAGCGGCGGCGGACGAGCTGGATAACTTCGAGGGCGAGGAGCGCCGCCTGATGACGGAGCGAGTTCAGCAGCTCCTCGAACGGCTGCCGCGCAAGACGAAGCCGGCTGCCGCACGGAGGCGCCGCAACGACAACACGGCGACTTGCCTTCCGGCCGAGATCAAGGCGCGATGTCTCGGACGCTGAATGGCGGTGTTCGTTGAAGAAAAAACAAGGATTCGGCTGTCATCCATAGTCGGACCCACATCTCCATCGAGCGCGACCAAGACAACTACCCAGAAGAGCATGGAGCTTATGTGGTGTTCACCAGTGTGGCCGACGATTGCCACACCAGGCGGCTGCAACAACAAGAAGTGAATGCAGTAGCGTCAGATACTCCAGAATTCATGCACTGGTCCGAGAAACCTATCAGTTGGAGCCGAGCTGATCACCCAGAGGTGATGCCGAATCCGGGCTCCTACGCCCTGGTCTTGGGAGCCACCCTTGCCGCGGATAGGCGGGCCGCTCGCTTCTCGCGAGTGCTGATAGATGGAGGCAGCAGCATCAACATCCTGTACAAGGACACAATGGAGAAGTTAGGAATCAAGCAAAGACAGCTTCAGAGCAGCCGGATCAGTTCCACGGCATTGTACCGCCTTTCCTGCTCACCGATCGGCAAGATCCTCGATAGGACGCCCTCTTTGGGGACAAACATCATTTTCGACGAGAGCCAGTCTGGTTCGAAGTGGTGGACCTCGAAAGTCCATACCATGCTCTGCTTGGCCGACCTGCTTTGGCCAAGTTCATGGCGGTCCCCCGCTACGCCTACCTCAAGATGAAGATGCCGAGTACCAAGGGGATTCTGACCGTAGCCGGCGACTACAGAAAGTCGTCCGCATGTGCAGCTAAAAGTAGTCGGCTGGCCGAGTCCCTGGTGATCGCAGCTGAGAAGCGGCTTCTTGATCGGGTTGTGGCAATGGCCGGCAAGCAGCCAGAGATGTCGCCCAACCCCAAGGAGTCGGAAGCTGAGGGCTCGTTCAAGCCGGCCAAAGAGACAAAGAAGATACCCTTGGACCCGGAGTACCCGGAGCGGTACGCTGTTGTAGGTGCAAACCTTGACAGTAAATAGGAAGGCGAGCTCGTCGATTTCCTCCGTGAGAATCGGGACATTTTTATCAGAAGCCCTTGCGCCGCCTGTCAGAAGAGAAGAGAAGAGTTGTTGGAGAAGAGATAGCCCGGCTCCTCGCAGCCAGTTTTATCATGGAAGTGTTCTTTCCAGAATGGCAAGCGAACCCGGTCTTGGTATTAAGAAGAACAAGCAGTGGCGGATGTGTATTGACTACACAAGCCTCAACAAAGCTTGCCCCAAGGACCCGTTCGCTTTGCCGAGAATCGATCAGGTGATAGACTCCATAGACGGATGCGAGATATTGAGCTTCTTAGATGCATACTCAGGATATCACCAGATCAAGCTGAACCCGGCCGACAGATTGAAGACCGCCTTCATCACGCCGTTTGGAGCCTTCTGCTACCTGACCATGACGTTCGGCTTAAGGAATGCCGGCGCCACCTTTCAGCGTTGCATGCAGAAGTGCCTCCTCAAGCAGCTTGGCACAAACGCCCACGTTTACGTGGATGACATGGTGGTGAAGATGGAGAAGCGAGGAATGCTGTTGGAAGACCTCAAGGAGACCTTTGAGAACCTGTGCCGATTCCAGATCAAGCTCAACCCAGAGAAGTGCGTCTTCGGAGTACCAGCCGGCCAGCTCCTTGGTTTTCTGGTCTCCGAACGCGGCATAGAGTGCAACCCCGTGAAGATCAAGGCAATCGAGAGGATGGAAGTACCCCGCCGACTGCTAGATGTGCAAAGTTCACCGGCTGTTTACGTCCATCAGCCGATTCATCACCGGCTGGCGAGAAAGCTCTTCCTCTGTACTCAGCTCATGAAGAAGACCACCTTCTTGAATGGAACCACAAGGCGAAGCTTTTCTCCGCTGAAGAAAATGTCGACTACTCCCAGTCTTTGGCGGCTCCGACTCCCAAGGAGCCCATGCTCCTGTATATCGCCGCCACCAGCAGGGTAGTCAGCACAGTCATTGTAGTAGAACGCAAGGAGGAAGCCAAGGCGCTACCTGTCCAGAGACCGGTATATTACCTGAGCGAAGTACTGTCGACCTCCAAGCAGAACTACCCCCACTACCAGAAGATGTGTTATGGCGTGCACTTTGCCGCCAAGAAGTTGAAGCCTTACTTTCAAGAGCATCCAATCACCGTGGTTTCCACAGCCCCACTAGCCGAGATCATCGGAAGCCGAGATGCTTCTGGCCGAGTGGCCAAATGGGCCATAGAGCTGGCCCCCTACAGCATCTATTACCAGCCCCGCACCGCCATCAAGTCACAAGCACTGACCGACTTCCTCGTCGACTGGGCTGAGACCCAGTACCTGCCGCCAACGCCCGACTCCACCCATTGGCGGATGCCCTTCGATGGCTCCAAGATGCGCACCGGCTTGGGAGCTGGCGTGCTCCTCACTTACCCCAAAGGCGACAAGCTCAAGTACGCACTGCAGATCCATTTCGCCGCCTCCAACAACATCGCCGAATATGAGGCGCTCATTCACGGGCTCCGGCTTGCCAAAGAGCTTGGCATTCGCCGGATCCTGTGTTATGGCGACTCCGACTTCGTGGTCCAGCAGTCATCCGGCGACTGTTACGCCAAAGATGCAAACATGGCGAGCTACCGTTTCTGGTACAGCAAATGAGTGGATATTTTGAGGGTGCGAGTTCCTCCACGTGCCAAGAAACGACAACGACCAAGCGAGATACCACAGCAAGAATCGGCTCCACCCGCCAGTAATACCATCCGGCGTCGCCCTTCAGCGCCTCCTCAAGCCATCATCAAACCTTCACCAGAATCAGACTCCATTTTTTGCGGCTCCCCTCAAGAAGTCGGATCCGACTCCAAAGCCTCGTGAGACGACACAAGAATCCTTGCAGACGGCCCCAAGAATGCCGTGACTCAAAGCCGCCCGGGACTTCGTGAACTCGCCCGGATCGCGGCCACCATCAAGACTCCAGAACTCGGCCCGGGGACTGCGCCAGCCGGCCCGGGACTTCTTCAACCCAAAGAAGCTGCTGCGGACTCCAGCCCGCCGCCTCCCAAATTAGCCGCCCTCGTCCAAGTAGCAAGCGATCTTGGCGGTCGAATAAATAGCAGCACCCTCATGGGCCCAGCCCATCCAGAAGTTCTTAGTAAGCGGAGAGCTACCAATCGATGAGACCTTGGCTCGGCAAGTACAATGCCGAGCGGCATCCTACACTATAGTCAACAGAGAGCTGGTCAGGCGCAGCGTCATTGGTGTCTACCAGCGCTGCGTCGAGCCAGAGCAAGGCCAAGCGATTTTCAAAGACATTCATCAAGGCGAGTGCGGCCATCATGCAGCCTCAAGAGCACTCGTCGCCAAAGCCTTCCGACACGGTTTCTTCTGGCCAACTTCTCCAGAAGAGGCCAAGGAATTAGTTCAGAAATGCAAGGGGTGCCAGGTGTTCCACTCCAAGCCGTTTCAGCCGGCTTCTGCACTCAAGACCATCCCCATCGCCTGGCCCTTTGCTATTTGGGGCCTGGACACGGTGGGACCATTCAAAACGGCCTAACTCACTTACTTGTCGCGGTGGACAAGTTCACCAAGTGGATAGAAGCAAAACCCATCAAGAAGTTGAATGGTCCTACTGAAGTGACTTTCATCGCCAACATCACGACTCGGTACGGTGTACCACACAGCATCATCACCGACAATGGCACAAATTTTGCCAAAGGCGCTCGCCCGCTTTTATGCTGACGCAAGGCATCCGATCGACTTAGCGTCCGTTGCCCATCCGCAGTCAAACGGCCAGTAGAGCGAAGCGAACGGCCTCATCCTGTCGGCATCAAGCCTCGATGGTCAAACCACTGGAGCGTTCGCCGCTGCTAGCTTGAGGAGTTGCTACCGGCCCTTCCTCTGGAGTCTGCGCGACGACTCCAAACAAGTCAACTGCTTCACACCCTTCTTCCTCGCTTCACGGTGCCGGGCCGTCATCCCAACGAATATAGAGTACGAGTCCCCGCGAGTCACCATGTACACCGAAGAGGAAGCAGAAGAAGCACGTCAAGACGGCGTCGATCTGCTGGAAGAGGGCCGGCTGTTGGCACTCAGTCGGTCCAGCATCTACCAGCAGAGCCTGCGCTGCTACTACAACAAGAAGGTAAAGCCAAGATCAAGCTGTCCAGCGAACAGCCGGCCAGCACAAGCTGTCGGTGCCTTGGGAAGGCCCATTCATTGTCAGCAAAGTGCTGGGCAATGACTCCTACTACCTGATCGACGCTCAGAAGCCCCGAGCACGCAAGAAGGACGACTCTGTCAAAGAGACGGAACGGCCATGGAATGCGAATCTCCTCTCAAGATTTTATAGTTGATGCAGTATGTACCATGCTACCCTTTGTGTTTAAAGTACCAAGACTTCGGGCCCCCCGAGACGAGCTCGGGGACTGCCCTCTTTTGTTATCTGTATGATAAGATTATGCCTATGAGTATATTAATCTTTGTTATGCCGCTTGGCACCGGGCTCGACTAGTCGGCCCGGGGACTCGCCGCCTTGGGCTATGAAATGCTTCCTGCAGTCAGACAAGTAACATGCGGTGCCTAAGCCGTCTCCTGTCAGAAGCCGCAGCTTCATGAGAGCGATCGCTTGGTGGGCAGGAGTAAGCAAGAACGGGCGCCCACACGAAAAAATGGCTAAGGACCCAAAGCATATGCATAGTTTAAGCCGGCTTCTAGCCCCTTTTTGCAAAAACCGACTCTTAAGTAGTCGGCTTGCTGCTTTCTACCCAAATTGCTTAAAAGACTCTAAAAAATGGCCAAGTACTTGCCTTCTCAAAGGTAGCCAGGCACTTGACCCAAACGGCAGTCCGCCGAGCGGTTGTCCGACGGGCAAGGCGGCGACTAAGGGAAGGCGGCAAAGGAAAAAGCCATAAAGAGCAATGAGCAAGGAAAGATAGAATTAAAATAATATTTAGACAGCATAGGCCCTTGGCCGGATCTTCGAGTAAAGGTTCAAAATACACCCCGCGGGTGGAATTGTGCGAATTAACAAGTTCTTTTCAAAGACTATCAAAGCAGATAAAATAAAGGCGAGACAGCGGCCTAGGAAGCGGCAGACGGGGTCGGAAGGCCAGAGGAGACGGCCTCTGTCGGTGTTCTGGGAACGGGGGTCCCCAGACTTGCCTGCCTGCGGCCTGCGGCGTGGCTAAAAGGAGGCCCAGGACAGCCCATCTTCATCAACGCAAGCTCAAGACCCTCGCGAGGGGCCAAGCCTCACGGAGCGGACGACAAGGAGCTTCCTCAGGCACGGCCTCGTCAGGCTGGCTCATGAGGAGGCGGAGAGTTCAAGGCAGGGTACCTCGCGAGGTGCCCATGACGCAAGCCATGACGACCAAGGGCGCCCAGGCGCCAGCCCGTCTGGCAGCGTCCTCCTTTCCTCTTTGGTGCAAAGGGAGCAAGCGCAGCGAGAGCATCGAGCAAAGGCATCCGCTTCGGTGCAACAAGACCAAGACCAGCCCAACGGCTGGAAGGGAGTCATCGTGGAGCCCAAGCGGCGTCATCACCAGAGCCTTTGGCAAAGCGAGGACCAACTTTAGTCAGGATAAGTGTACCCGCTGTTCCCCTTCAAAATGCCCAATTGTTGGCGCCCTTCCCGCTCAATATTTGGGAAGAGGCCCAGGGCCTTCGCCTATATATAGGAGTAGCCACACTCAGAGCGGAGGGATATAGGATCAGCCCCCCGGTATGAGATCGGAATCCTCACCAAGGAACCAGTAGCTAGAGCAACTGAACACCACCTAGCAGTTCATCACACCCACCAAGAACAGACCCTCGCGAGGCTGTTCTTCCCTGCTTATTCCTCATCAGCCCAAGGGGCAATCCACCACACCACAAACTAGAGTAGGGTATTACACCACAACGGTGGCCCGAACTAGTATAAATCTTGTGTCTCTTGTGCTGTTCTGTTTAGTAGTTTAGGTTCCTGCGATTCGGCAAGGTACGAGACGGTGGAGAGTTGGATCTTCGCGCGCACCCCAGTGTTCGAACCTCAAGGGTCTGCCGGAACCCGAAATCCGACATTTGGCGCCAGTAGGGGTGCGCGGAATGTGCCTTTCGTCGCCTCGTTCTTCCCCGACCACCGCAATTCATGTCTCGACGCCCGCCGGGCTCAAGGCTGAAGCGCCGAGTCAGCCGCCTCCCATGTCGCCCAGACAGCTCCCGTCGGCGAGCGCCCTCGTCGTTCCCCGTCACCTGCCGTCAACGCCACCACCGGCCCGGCGGGGAACGAGCAGCAAGCATCGTCCCAGCACCCGTCCATGAGGCGGGACGGCCGCACCGCCACGCCTTCGCTCACCCCCGCTGGTTCTTCGTCATGCGCGCCCCGCGCGGCCATGGAGGCCCGAGCTACACTCATCGCGGCAAACGAGCTCCTGCGCTACCGCCCCGTCGACGACGTCTACGAAGAATGGCTCGACCGAGTCGCCGAGCTCGTCCGCGCTGCAGGAGGCGCCCCCGTGTCGTCCGTCTCGCTGCACCGCACCCCGCCCCGCGCGGGCGATGAAGCTCCCGGGGCGCCTCAGCCGCCTCCTCCTCAAGAAGGCGCCCTGGCCCCAAGGCGCGCGGTCCCTGGGCGGAACCCGTTCCGCCAGGCGCCGGCGCGGCAAGAGCAGAGCTATCAAGAAGTTCCTCGCCCGCAAGAAGCTGCCCGAGCGCTCCCCGCTCCAACACGTCAAGACCCTGCGCTGCCCCCAGCCGCGACACAAGGAGGCCCACAAGACCAAGCTCTCTGTCATCCGAGGCCCCCCGCGGCCACGGCGGGCTGCCGCGCCTTCACCTCCGAGCTGCGCAGCGTCGCGTGGCGCGCCAAGTTCAAGCCAGACCTGCCTCCTCGCTACGACGGCATAGTTGACCCTACGGAGTTCCTCCAGCTCTACGAGCTGGGCATCAAGGCTTCCAACAGGGATGAAAAGGTCATGGCGAACTGGTTTCCCATGGCGCTCAAGGACGGAGCCCGCACCTACCTCCTGAATCTGGCCCCAGGCACGATCTCTTCCTGGGCCGAGATGCGCACCCGCTTCATTGCCAACTTCCGTGGTACGCGACCGGCCACCCGCCGTGGCGACATGCGCCGAATGAAGCAGCTCGGAAACCCTGCAAAAGTACATCCAGCACTTCAACAACGCGCGCCTCAAGATCCCCAAGGTAACGGAGGAGGCCATCATCTCCGCCTTCTCCGACGGCATGCGCGACGTCAAAATGAAGGAGGAGCTGGCGATGCATGAAGATCTGTGCACCTCCCTGGAGTTATTCAACTTGGCGACCAAGTGCGCCAGGGCTGAGGAGGGGCGCCTCTCCCTCCTCGAGCTGCCTGCTGCGGATCCCGAAGAGAAGAAGTCCAAGGCCAAGGTCGTGAAGCACAAGGGGCTGCCGTGACTCAAGCCGAACCAGACACCAAGCGAGGCAGATATCAGCCCGAGTCCTCCAAGGGCAGCCGGTACTGCGTGTACCACGACCTTCACACTCACAACACCAATGAATGTCAAGAGCTCCGGGCCGTACGCGAAGGAAGGGTCGGCAGACGCCCCGAGCGCAGCGACCGGGGCTACGGCCGAGGAGGAGGAAGGAATGCAGAGACCTTTGGGAAGACCGCGGCCCGCGCCAAGGGTGGCGCGACCAACCTCGCGAGGACCGCTGGCAAGACCCACCTCGCGAGGGAGGCTGGAGGGATCAGCCTCACGAGGATCGCCCGCAGGGGAACGCAGGCCTCCCTCCGCTGCCGCCGCCGCCAAGGAGGATTGAAGACCGTCATCAGGACGAGGGGGCTGGGGGCTTCCAGGAAGCACGCGCGATCGCCTGCATCCTGGGCGGAGCTCAAGCCCCAGCCTCTCAGCGCATCTTCAAGCAGTTCGCCCGCGAAGTGAATGCAGTCCTCCCCAAGCTCGAGTCCACGCGCCCTCTCAGGTGGTCGGCGTGCGCCATCATGTTCAAATTTCGGCCGGACCAGCTCAAGTCTGCAGCCACACCGGAGTTCTCCCAATGCTTTGCTCCCCAATCATCAGCAACGTGTTGGTCACCCAGACCCTCATCGACGGCGGAGCATGGCTCATCGTCCTGTCTGTGGAGACATTCAACAATCTACAAGTGCCCTACAATCAGCTTCAGCCAACCAAGCCTTTCTCCGAGTCACCGACGGCTCCACGGTCCCGATCGGGCAGGTCCGCCTTCCTGTCACCTTCGGGCTCGCGACAACTACCACACCGAGCTCATCGACTTCGACGTCGCCCACATTCGCCGCTGCCGTACAACGCCATCCTTGGGTACCCAGCGTTGGCCAAATTCATGGTCAGAACCCACCATGGCTACAACGTCCTCAAGATGCCAGAAGCGGCGGAGTCATCACGGTGCCACCGTGAAGAGAGAGACGCAGTGTGCTCGCTGGAGCGAAGCTTTTCAGCCGCATCGCTGGAAGACCTGCACCACAAGCAGCAGGATGCCTCCCGAGGCCGCACTCCAAGAAGAAGAAGACATCGACCGCCCAACTCTTCAAGAGACAGGCCCCTCGGGGCCCGTGATCGGGCCGTGGGGAGCCTCCTTCCATCGTGTAGGAAAGCGCGCGGCGCCTCCTCGGCGAGGGCTCGGGGCTCTTCCCTGGAGGGCCGCCGACCTCGCCAAGGTCTCGAGGGAGGCGCTTGGGCACCACGTGGAGGCGTGTTTCGAAGCACGTTTCCCGCAAGCAGGAGCAAGATCGGGAGGGCAGAACCCTCAAGAGTTCGTCAGCAAGGCCCTTCAGGAGCTACAGGAGTCAAGGGTCATGAGGGGCAGCCGCCGCCTACCCGCTGTGGCCCCCTATCTAGGCGAGGATGGTGGGCTGCGCGTCTGCATCGACATACCAGGGCTCAATCGAGCCGCATCTCAAGAGCGCCTCTGGCCCTCGCGAGTGGGACGTTGCAAGGGTCCGCCCCACAGCTACGTACGCATGCCTTATGGCTCAAAACACGGGCTGCTGCGCACTGGCCTCATGAGGACCATCCTGGAGGCTCAAGAGGTCGTGCACGCCGCAGCCTCATGGCGGAGATGGAGATGGCCCCGAGGAGCCGCCAGCCGCCTCCGGAGCCTCCCGAGGCCCTCGGGCCCGGGACTCGTGAGGATCGGCTCCGCAACCCACCGAGTCTGCTACACCAACACCCCTTCGTCCCCAAAGATCACCAGTGACATCTTTAAGTTTTATTTCCGGTGGGAGCGCCTTGAGGTCGCATTATTCCCGTGCCGCGTGGGTCCGCCCCTGCAGCATGTATCCCTTTTTATTTCATGTCATTAGCTTATCTGTTGGGGGCGCCTCGCTGCATCATCCCAAGCCGCTCGGGCCACCCCAGCGGCATGTATCCTTCCTACTTTTTCCTTAGGATTATGCTCTCGCTACACCATGCTTGTTATTTGGTGCCTTTTTCCGGGTGGCGAAATCTTGCACGTTAAAGGGGGTGCACGAGCATCGCGACTCGGGGCTCCTACCGGCTCTCCGCCCTCACCCTGGTCTTGTCCATGGCATCGCGACACAGCTTGCCAGCCGACGGCCGAGACGAGCCCGAGAGCAGGGACCCGAGGACGAGAGTTTCATCATCTAACCCAGCTTATGCTGCGTTAAAGGGGGTGCACGAGCATCACGACTCGTGGCTCCTACCGCTCTCCGGCCCTCACCCTCCGGGTCTTGTCCATGGCATCGGGACCTGGCTTGCTGCCGACGGCCGAGACCAGCCCGAGAGCCGGACCAAGACGTGAAGCACCGCATCCGCCAAATTTGCAGGAACACACTCGAAGATAAGGCCCAGCGCCAGCGCAACCCGCCTTGAGGTAGGGCCCGTGGAGTCCCGTCTTGGCTCACGGGTGCCCAGATACACCTCGTCCAGCCCTACCGTGCCGCCCACGTTTGTGGTGGGCTGTATACGCCAGCGGCTCCTCCCGAGGGGAGCCCTCCCATGTTCCAGTGGAAGCACCATGCTCCGCTGGCTGGCGACGACATCGCCGAGGAGCGGCTATGCCCGTGACGCATGCGGAAGCGCTATGCTCATACCGGTGATAAAAAACTGAGGGTGGCCTCCGGGTCGCATCAACCTCAGGGAGCCCAGAGCTCAGTGTCTGGCCTCGTCGCAACGCCTCCCCTCAGGAGCGCCGCGCGAGGGGGCTGGGCACGGGGGCTGCACCCGGGTCACGCCCATACGCACGCCACCCAGCCAGGCCCCTCGGGCCTGGTTCATCGCACGTCACTCCCTGAGCGGAGCCAAGGTACGAATGTTGTTTGAGCGTCAAGGGGGACTCCTGAGCATCGCGACTCGAGAGCCTAACTGGTCACGTAGCCCTCACCCCTTAGTTCCGAAAGGCTAACGGCGGTTGAGGTATGCTTGAGGCCGGGCTCTGCAGACGTGAGAACGGCAGATCCACCTGCGTCTCACCTCCCTACTTGTTGTTCGTGCGCCAAGGGGACTCTCGAGCATCGCGACTCAGGAGCCTAACTTGTCACATAGCCCTCACTCCTTGGTCCCGTCCTGGTTTCCGGTCGGGGCTAACCGGCCTGAGGTATGTCACGTGGGGCAGACTCTGTAAGAACATAAAGCAAGTAGGAAGCACAAATTTCAAGTAATTCAAAAGAAAATATTACAGTCCACACTGTTATTGCAATACCAAACGCAAGTTTAAACGCCTCCTCGAGGCATGATACATGTGCAGGAATTAAAAGCAAGGCAGGAGCCACAACGGAGTCACTTGTCGGCGGTGGAGCAGCGCGGAGTGGGCTCGCCTCGTGAAGCAGCAGGGCCGGCAGCGCCTCGCTTTGGCTTGGTGCTGAAGGCCCGGAACTTCCCCAACATGAGCCTCACAATAGTACACGAAGATTGCAAGAAGAAGGACGGAGATGGGATGGAGGTGCAGAGCTTGGATGTTGTAGTGACGGAGGACGGAGAAGAAGAACTCGGAGAAGGGAGGCACCAGACCAGCAATGATGGCGCTCACGAAGAACGGGTAGAAGGTACTCCCCCGACCCTTAGGGGCGGAGGAGCCGGCCTTGAACACCGCCGTTCCATTGACGCCCTGCGCCTCCGCCAACCGGCGCATCAGGGCAAGGCTCGCCCCTGAAACTGTTGAGGCTCCTCGACATGTTGCCCACGGCGCCTCACCAGCTTCGGGGACTACTGTCGGAGTAATGGGCCACGGGTAGGCGAACCTGAGCCCCTGGACCTTTCAAAACATCGGGGCAGACTGCGCCCCTCAAGACCCCAAGACGAAGAGCCGCCTTCTGAGAGTCGGCGGCAGAGCCGCCGACTGCCCCTCCCAGCCGAGTCCCAGAGACGGCCTCAAGATAAGCCGACTCCCAGCCAGCGACTTCCGGAGAAGCCGGCTACGGGGAGTCGGCCCGCGACTCCAACCGCCTCCTACTAATGCGACTACGGACGGGACGGGATGGGGCCGCCTTGTAGCCCATCCCTGCCCTGTTCACAAAGGACAGGCATGGCCACAGAGCACCGTACTGACGGAGATCTCCGTCCAGCGTGGCACTGTTGCCACGCCGGCCCTGACATCAGCCCCGTGGGCAGATCCCTGTACCCACAATGGCCTGTCTGTACGACCCGAAGACGGCGGGACCCGCCTGTCGGCGGGAGTGCAGAAGACGGTGAAAGCACCCCAAGACGGACCCGCTGGGAGTCGGCCTCCAAGAGTTGGCCGGCCCCTTCCACGGGCTCCGTGCGCCATTAACCAGACAAGATAGGGAGTGGCAGCAGTGATCGCCCGTCAGGCGGCGGCACTGTTGCCATGACCCCATGACCAAGCTCGCGTCATTAGAAGCACGACTACAGTAATCCGCAGCCGGCAAGACCCGCCCGCGGCGGACAAGGGCTGTCGGCCCCATGCTGGACCGTCGGCGGGGCCCACTAGTCGGCGGGCCCTAGAAGTCGGCGGAGAAGACATCGACTTGAGAGACTGATGGCTGGGACCTGCGCCCAGCCGGATTACCATTGTACCCCCGGGGGTAGGCCTATATAAACCCCCCGGGGCACCCATGCAAGGGGTTGGACCCTAATAGTTTTACACACACATAGAGGGAAGAGAAGAGCTAGCCGTGCCCTTCTCCTTCCTCACCCCGAACAGCTCAAGGAGCAACCTTGTACCCACTTTGCCATAGTGATCATGCGGAGACCCCGCAGAGCAGCAGTAGGGGTGTTATCTCCACGGAGAGCCCTAAAGCTGGGTAAGATTCGCCGGCGTGCATGCCTTCGCCTCATCCCGTTTCCAGGCACCGGCGACGTTCTACTCGCCCCTAACATGATAAGCCATCCTTTGGCATATGTCGCACCCAACCCCCGACAATGAAGGCGTAGCTCGTGAATTGGGTGCCGTTCTCGGTGATGATCCGAGCAGGGACTCCATAGCGGCACACCAATCCTTTCAAGAACTTGATAGCTGACTGAGCAGTCACCTTTCTCACGGGCTCTACGTCCGACCACTTTGTAAACTTGTCGATTGCAACGAACAAGAATTCAAAGCCCCCGGTAGCACGAGGGGAAGGGCCCAAGTGTTGGGGAACGCAGTAATTTCAAAAAAATTCCTACGCACATGCAAGATCCATCTAGGTGATGCATAAAAATGAGAGAGGAGAGTGTTGTCTATGTACCCTCGTAGACCGTAAGCGGAAGCGTTATGACAACGCGGTTGATGTAGTCGTACGTCTTCACGATCCGACCGATCCTAGCACCAAAGGTAGGACACCTCCGTGATCTGCACACGTTCAGCTCGGTGACGTCCCATGAACTCTAGATACAACCGAGGTTGAGGGAGAGTTTCGTAAGCACGATGGCGTGATGACAGTGATGATGAAGCTACCAGCGCAGGGCTTCGCCTAAGCACTGCAACGATATGACCGAGGTGGAAATCTGTGGAGGGGGGCACCGCACATGGCTAAACAATCAACTTGTGTGACTAAGGGGAGTCCTACTGCCACCGGGAGTAGGATTCCCCCTTCCCTAGTTGGAGTAGGAGAGGAAGGAAGGGTGAGAGAGAGGGAAGGAAAGGGGGGCCGGCCACCCACCCAATTTGGATTGGGCTTGGGGGCGCCCTCCACCTGGTCGCGTCCTCCTCTCTCCCACTAAGGCCCAATAAGGCCCATACACTCCCCGGGGGGTTCCGGTAACCCCCCGGTACTCCGGTAAATGCCCGAACTCACCTGGAACCATTCCGATGTCCAAACATAGTCATCCAATATATCAGTCTTTATGTCTCGACCATTTCGAGACTCCTCGTCATGTCCGTGATCATATCCGGGACTCCGGACTACCTTCGGTACATCAAAATACATAAACTCATAATACTGATCATCACCGAACGTTAAGCGTGCGGACCCTACGGGTTCGAGAACTATGTAGACATGACCGAGACTCATCTCCGGTCAATAACAAATAGCTAAACCTGGATGCTCATATTGGTTCCTACATATTCTAAGAAGATCTTTATCGGTCAAACCGCATAACAACATACGTTGTTCCCTTTGTCATCGGTATGTTACTTCCCCGAGGTTCGGTCGTCGGTAACTCAATACCTACTTCAATCTCATTACCGGCAAGTCTCTTTACTCGTTCCGTAATGCATCATCCCGTAACTAACTCATTAGTCACATTGCTTGCAAGGCTTATAGTGATGTGAATTACGGAGAGGGCCTAGAGATACCTCTCCGACAATCGAAGTGACAAATCCTAATCTCGATCTATACCAACTCAACAAACACCATCGGAGACACCTGTAGAGCATCTTTATAGTCACCAAGTTACGTTGTGACGTTTGATAGCACACTAAGTGTTCCTCCGGTATTCGGGAGTTTCATAATTGCATAGTCATAGGAACATGTATAAGTTATGGAGAAAGCAATCGCAATAAACTAAACGATCATAGTGCTAAGCTGACAGATGGGTCAAGTTAATCACATCATTCTCTAATGATGTGATCCTGTTTATCAAATGACAACTCTTTGTCCATGGCTAGGAAACTTAACCATCTTAGATTAATGGGCTAGTCTAGTAGAGGCATACTAGTGACACTCTGTTTGTCTATGTATTCACACATGTACTAAGTTTTCGGTAAATACAATTCTAGCATGAATAATAAACATTTATCATCATATAAGGAAATATAAACAACAACTTTATTATTGCCTCTAGGGCATATTTCCATCAGTCTCCTACTTGCAGTAGAGTCAATATTCTACATTACATTGTAATGATTCTAACACCCATGGAGTCTTGGTGTTCATCATGTTTTGCTCGTGAGAGAGGCTTAGTCAACGGGTCTGCAACATTTAGATCCGTGTGTATCTTGCAAATCTCTATGTCTCCCTCCTTGACTTGGTCGCGGATGGAATTGAAGTGTCTCTTCATGTGCTTGGTTCCCTTGTGAAAACTGGATTCCTTTGCCAAGGCAATTGCACCAGTATTGTCACAAAAGATTTTCATTGGACCCGATGCACTAGGTGTCGGTGTCAAAACCCATGGATCTCGGGTAGGGGGTCCCGAACTGTGCGTCTAAGGCGGATGGTAACAGGAGGTGGGGGATACGATGTTTACCCAGGTTAGGGCCCTCTCGATGGAGGTAAAACCCTACTTCCTGCTTGATTGATCTTAATGATATGAGTATTACAAGAGTTGATCTACCACGAGATCATAGAGGCTAAACCCTAGAAGCTAGCCTATGGTATGATTGTTGTTCTTGTCCTACGGACTAAGCCCTCCGGTTTATATAGACACCGGAGGGGGTTAGGGTTATACAGACTCGGTTACAAGGGAGGAAATCTACATATCCGTATTGCCAAGCTTGCCTTCCATGCCAAGGAGAGTCCCATCCAGACACGGGACGAAGTCTTCAATCTTGTATCTTCATAGTCCAACAGTCCGACTAAAGTACATAGTCCGGCTGTCCGAGGACCCCCTAATCCAGGACTCCCTTAGTAGCCCCTGAACCAGGCTTCAATGATGATGAGTCTGTCGTGCAGATTGTCTTCGGCATTGCAAGGCGGGTTCCTCCTCCGAATACTCCATGGAAGATTTCGAACACAAGGATAGTGTCCGGCTCTGCAAAACAGATTCCACCTACCACCGTAGAGAGAATAATATTTCCACAAATCTAATCTGCTGACACATTCTGCAGCATGACATCACACCATGGCCCGTTCATTATTCGAACCGTTTTTCTCAACCAGCTACTGCACATATTGTGACGCGGTTTTCTTGGCACGACTTGTCAAAGCAGAGATCGTGTCCCCTTATCACGGGATTCTCAGCAATACGAGTGTGGGTAACCCAACCGCGCCATCAATTATGTCGCTTGGGGAATAAGCGAGTTTACCAGGCAGGTGGGGAGGCATATAGTTTCTTCCGCCCTTATAAAGGGACAAGGATTCATCTTTTTTACCCACGCCCTCTTCCTCCTTGCTCATCCATTCTTGCGCACTCGAGCTCCAGCACCCAAGTTCGCATTTTTTCCTCAAACCACTCCAAGCATGTCCGGAGCGGGAGGCAAGTGGATGGTCTCCTCCGTTACGGAGGAGGACATCACCAAGCTACGGGGAGTCGGATATCTGGCCGCGGATATCGCACACCGGCTGCCAGATGCGGGGCAGATCGTCCCTACTCCAGAACCCCATGAGAGGGTGGTTTTTCTTACCCACTTCGTCCGCGGACTGGGATTTCCGCTCCACCCATTTGTCCATGGGCTCTTGTTCTACTACGGGCTGGACTTTCACGATCTGGCTCCCAGTTTCATCCTCAACATCTCGGTGTTTATCGTCGTGTGCGAGACCTTCCTTCGCATCAAGCCCCACTTCGGCCTGTGGCTGAACACCTTCAACGTTAAACCGAAGGTGGTGGTCGGCCAGCAAGCGGAGTGCGGAGGCGCCATGGTGGGCAAAATGCCCAACGTCACCTGGCTCGAAGGCTCCTATGTGGAGAACATAAAGGTGGCAATCGGGTGGTTCTACATCACCGAGCCGCGACACCAACCGGGTGGCGGCCCCAATTCGATCCGAATCCCCATGCGGCTCACCTCCCGGAAAGAGAAGGGCCTATCACTGGATTCCTCGGTACAGCTGACCGGACTCCAGACCTGCGTCAAAAACATGATGAGCAAGATAATCAAGCTCATCAACATGGTCCAAGTCATGCTCTTCCACCGGGTCCTCCCATGTCAAAGACGGGCATTCAATTTGTGAGAGTTCGACCCGGCCGGGCACCAGACGCTGCGAGAGCTCTTCGACATGATACACAAGGACGTCTGGAAGGTGTTTTTCAAGGGTGCCGAGGTACCTCCTCCCCTTACTGAGGATCGCAGACTCAGCGCAAAGCGCCTCACCAATCCGGTAAGTCTTTTATATCTCATAAGATGTTCATTTCCCCAGTTTAACTATGCGCGGGATCTAAGCCTCCACACCATTTAACAGGACTGGGTAGCGACAACGGAGTAGATCAATTGTCCAGCCCCCCTGCTCGAAGATCCAGCAGATGATCTCCTAACGGAGATGCTGGTTCTGGCGCCTTATGAGGTGCCGGCGAAGAAGGCCAAGAACAAGGCCACGGGGACCAGGAAGGGTCTCCGGCGCAAGGTTATATCGGACTCATCGTCCGAAAACACAGAGGCACACTCCTCCGACGAAAACGAGGAGGAGGAAGAGGAAAGTTCTCCCCCACCCCAGCCGGGGGGACAAGAAAAGGAAGGCCGCCCCATCAGGGGAGGCCGAAGGGTCCAAGAAGGGAAGGACCCTCCTCCCGGACTGCTCCACGACGGTCGCTTTCAGTGACGAGGAGTGGTTACCGAGGGACAAGCCCCTGGCGAAGTCGTGAGTATCCGGATACCATAATATTTCTTGGTACATCTTATTGTACTGTTTCTTATCACATCGTGCATGATTATGCATCCCATTCCGAGCCCACATCGACGTATCCTCGTCGGATGATTCTTTGCGCCCGTCGGATATGAACAGTGATTCACTCCCGACCGCCTCCTCCCCCCGCCCTACGGACGATGCCGAGGTGTTGTCTCAAAGGGGACTGAACCAAGGGGAGACAGTTCCGGAGGCGCCTCAAGGCGACATTCCAGGCGTTGGGCGCATGAGGGGCAAGACTCATCTGGGCCCTAACGCCAGGGGAAGCAAGTCTAGCCCCAAGCCGAATACGGCGCCGGAACCTCCATTGGTTCCGGATTCTGTCAGGCAACCCCTCGCTAAGGGGGGCAAGCCATCTGTGCCGATGGCCTCTGTTCATCCAGAGGCATCGGACAACTTGCTGGAAGTGCTTCACGGCGCTTCCATTGACGAAGAGCACAACACTCACTACAAGAAATATGTCAACTAGTGACCTTCTGTCAGTGACCCTGGAAGAATTGGTCATACATCTATGACCATTTCAGACCAATTGGTCAAAAGCTGTTCGAGGGGCTCCAAACCCTAAACCATTGCGAGCATTTTGGTCGAAGGTCGTAATTTCCTTACACGAAAAGGTCACAAAGAAAACAAAGTGCTAGTCCAACGCCTTATTTCTAGTTGTTAATGACCAATATAGATGGTCATAGCCTTGTAGATTGTGGTGGGTTGTGATGACTAGGCGCCATCTCATCGGGCTTTTGCCTATGTGTCATGTCCATGTGGCGGTTTTTGCCCTAGGTTGTGAAGCAACCTATACTTCTGTTATTCCCAAAATTCCCAAAAAAATCTCATAAATTCTTTGGGTCATATCTTCACAAATATGTAAAACCTTCCTTGCCTAGTTCAAAAATAATTCAAAAATATTCATTTTCCTATTTTGATCAGAGCAGCACTTTGTGAAGGAAGTACCACTTTGGCATGTCCAAATGGTATCCATGTTCTACAGTGCTTACCTATGCCCAAATAACCATCCTCCACCAAATGCTAGCTCAATCCATTCATTATTTTGAGCCCAGCTTCAACATTCGTATTTATATCCAGTGTGGTACTTTGTAAAGCAAGTACCACCTAGGCTCCTCCTTTTGAGGTGAAAACTTGTGAAGACGGTCTTCTTAGTAACTGATCATCCTCACCAAAACTCACGCCCATTAGCCATGTGCATTTCTGCATCTGCAAATCAAACACTTGGCTGCTTATTCATGTTTGAGCATCGATCGGTCTCCTCGTGAGAATCTTATGTTGTGATTTTATTCCTAGCACCTACCTGGGGAGTGCCCAACCCACGAGACATGCCTAGGCCTCCCAGAACACATGGCAACGCCACGGTCACGCGGTGACCACGTGGCGGGCATGCGAGCTTACGCGCTCTAGAGTTGGGGCCCTCGGCCACCGTCCAAACCTTGATGTCTCGCCATCAAACCATGTATTTCTGATTAAATAGATACTTATTTACCTAGAAATGATTTTTGGAAAAATTAAAGAGCAAACTATGAGGCAGCTGCAGTTCAAATTTGACCCGCTTCCAGCTGAATCGACGACAATTTGTCTTTTTCACCAGAGGTGGATCAAAACTTGTTTCACCCAACCATTTTGTAAATTGTGCATTATATATGGCCTAGTATTTTATAAAATTGATTTGGTCCATTTTTGCAACAATTATTTGGTAGTTCCTTCACAAAAAAACCTCCTTTTGGGCACTCGAAAAATGAAAAATGAATTTTCCGTGCAAAGAAAATGAAAACTTCCTTAGGAAACATTGTTTGGAATTCCAAGATGTACCCTTGTGCACAATATGAGATCATTTTAACAAACTATGCCATGAATGTGGCCATAAGATTGATCCTTTGGCTTGAAAGCCATGAATCTTCACGCATGATAGCTCATTTCTGAGAACACTTTTTAAATAATTACCATATTACAAGTTTATTGTTTTTCCTAGAAACTTGGTCACATATAATGACACAATGCGAAGGTTTCCCAATTTTTTGATTTTTTTTTTGAATTTTTTATGCCCGTTTAAAAATGCGGTCAAAACGGCGGGCTTGACCGTTCCTAGCTAGTTGTTGAATCTTGGAATTTTTTTGGTGTTTCTATGATTAAATAGATACTTATTTACCTATAAATGATTTTTGGAAAAAATAAAGAGCAAACTATGAGGCAGCTGCAGTTCAAATTTGACCCGTTTCCAACTGAATCGACGGCAATTTGTCTTTTTCACCAGAGGTGGATCAAAACTTTTTTCACCCAACCATTTTGTCAATTGTGCATTATATATGGCCTGGTATTTTATAAAATTGATTTGGTCCATTTTTGCAACAATTATTTGGGAGGTCCTTCACAAAAAAACCTCCTTTTAGGCACTCGGAAAATGAAAAATGTAATTTCCGTTGAAAGAAAATGAAAACTGTCACAGCCCCAGATCAACTCTAGAGCTTGCTTGTAACTAGTAGCATTGCATCCATGCATCATGTTTAATTTCCATGAAATTTGAAATGGGGATGATCAAGCCCTAGCACTAAAGCAATTCAAATAGGTTTAAATTCAAAAATATTTTCAAAAACCCAAAGTGGTTTGCAAAATGTTCATGATTAATGGAAGAAGGTGAAAACCATATCCAGAGGTGATGGATATTTTTCCAAGGCATTTTGGATTTTTGAATAAACCATATTGTATTTGAATTGGGGCATTTAAATACTACTAATATTTTTAAATGCTCCAACAATTCTGGAAAACAGTTAAGGGCCTATGTAATAATTCAGTTAATGCCCATAATTATTTTCAGGATTTATTTAAATGGTTTAGTATTTTACTAAACTAAAACAAACAGAAAAATAGAAAACAGAAATAATAAAGAGAGAGAAGGACTACTGGTTTACTGCTGCAGCCCACCAGCCCAGCCTTCTCCCCTCCCTCGCTGGGCCTGGTGGCCAGGCCCAGCCCACCAACCGACACGCCATTGTCGCCTACCTCTGCCAAGAGGGCAGAGGAGGGACACGGCGATCGCGCCGAGCTCGCCAGCCTCCTCCCGCCGCCCGCCTGGCCTCCCCGACCCTCTCGCGACGCCACGGAGACGGCCACGCCTCTAACCCCCCGGATCCCCTCGCCTCCCTCTCCCTCGCTCCTCCTCTGCTCTCTCTCTCTCGAAACGGCCGCCGACGCCGATCGCTGTACCCGCGGCCACCGCCACCCCTTCTCCTCCCCGACATGCCCCCAAGCCCCGCCACTCCATCCTCGCCCTCCTCACCGAGCCTCCCGACGCCGGAGCGCCCCGAGGCGCCGCCCACCATTTTTTCCCTTCCGGACCATGGACCTCGCCGTCAATTCGCCGGCTCCGGCCGTCCCGATCTCGCCGAGCATCCCATCGTCACTGGTGAGCTCCTGCGCCTCGCCCCTCTTCCCCGACTCGTTCCCTCCTCTAACCACGGGCTCCGCCGAGCCCGAGAGCTCATCGCCACGGGCCACGAGGTCGCCAAGGCTAGAGGCCCCTGACGTCAGCGTCGAAAGCACGCTGTCGTCCTCGGCGCTTCGGGAACCCGTGAGCACCTACCCACTCCTCCTCCCGTGCCCCAAAACGCTGCAGGCCCGAGCTCGCCTGAGCTCCGGCCGCCGCCAAACACGCCACGGCACCATTCCCGACCACCCCGACCCAGCTAACCCCACCAAGAGCTTCGGCTCCTCCCCAGCTCCTCCTAGCTGCTTTCCGCGCCCCATTTGGTGGCCGGAACAATCAAAAGCACTTGCTCCACCGCGTTCGACGTCGCCGGCGTCAAGCCGCCGGTGGATTAGCCCCGGGTTGACCAGGGATTTGACACCCTGGTCATCGACGAAAGTGGGCCCGGCCACTAACTAACCGGGTTAGCACTAACCGAAACTAGTTAGTTAAACTAACTACTGACCAGTGGGTCCCAGCGTCAGGGTTTGACCTGGACCACCGCAGTTGACCGCTGACGGCACATTGACGTCAGGCTGACGCAATAATTAGGTTTCTAGAGTTATTTTAATTCAGTAAATTTCAGAAAATGTCCTAAACTTCTAAAATTCATAGAAATTCAACCGTAACTCGGATTGAAATAATTTATATATGAAAAATGATCAGAAAAATATGAAGAATCTGTTTATGCCATGATCATGCATGTTTGAACAAGTTAACCTCACTGAATAGGATGAATCATGATTAGGGTAACTTATGAGCTAGCATTTGGAGTTGGAGTTCAACCTTGTTTGAATTCCACTTCAACTAACTTGGATTATTATTGCATTAGGTGAATTCAGTACCTTAACATGATCATGCATCATATATGTGCATTGCATTGATTGTGTTCTCTCTTGTTTGCCGGTAAATTGTCCCTCCCTAGAGACGATGTACCGACGATGATTATTCGATGACACCGATGAAGAACTATTATCTTCGAAGTGCCGCAAGCAAAACCCCTTGTTCATTCCGATACAATCCCACTCTCTCGCTCCTGCTCTATTTTATTGCATTAGGACAACAACGACTCATGTGTTATTTGCTGCGGTAGCTGAACCCCTTGATCCTTTGCATGACCTGTCATTCCACAATAATTAGATGAAACCCACTAGCATGAGTAGGAATTGTTTGAGCCATGTTGTGCCTACTCATTTATGCTTGTTGTCATGCCTGCCATCGCTTAGAGTTGAGTCAGGTCTGATTCATCGGGGATGAATCGGAGGTGTGTGAACATGTTCTACTGCGTGTGTAAGCTAAGTGTGTGAACACGATTTGGTAAAGGTAGCGGTGAGAGGCCATGTAGGAGTACATGGTGGGTTGTCTCATTGCAGCCGTCCTCAGGAACTGAGATCTGTGTTTGTGATCCATGAAACAGTTACTACCACGCATTGGGCCCGAAACCAATGGACCCTCTCGGCTTCTTAACCACCCTTGTTCCTGGTCCGGGAGTTGCAAGTAGTTTCTGGTGTTTGTAGTATCTTTGGGGGCCGCATGCGCTGACCTTAGGGGTGGGTTGTGTTGCGGTAGGCACCGTGTTGATGTACCGAAAGTGCCCGCTTGGTATCTCGGGAACCCTGCACACATCGTTCGGGCTGTATGGGAAACCTCGGCGGACTCCCTGGATGGAACCCGAATAGGCGATAAACCTGGACTAGGGACTTGAGTGTTTAGGTAGGCCGTGCCCGACACCCACGTTGGGCTTCCGCTTGAAGGTTGCCGAGTACATGTCGTGTAAACGCGGTAAGTGGTGAGAGCGTGTGAAGAAGTACACCGCAGGGTTTAATATGATCTATTCGAATAGCCGTGTCCACGGAAAAGGACTTCTGGGTTGCCTATATCAGTTCATAGACAAGTGAAAGTGGATACTCTAAAATGCGCAAGATAAGCGTGAGTGCTATGGATGGCGTTCGTGAGGGAGACGGGAGCGGGTCCATAGTGGTGTATTGATATGGTGAATATGTGGACTCGTGCGCCACCTCAAAAGAGTTACTTGCAAATGTAGTTCAGGATAGCCACCGAGTCAAAGCTGGCTTGCTGCAGTCAAACTCCACCACCCCCTTTGATACCGATGCATATGTAGTTAGTTACGATGTAAGTCTTGCTGAGTACAATTGTACTCACGCTTGCTTATTTTATGTTTTGCGAGAGACGTCGGTCTCGCTTAGTAGTTCTACGTGGACTTGACGTTTAGCTTGTTACCTCAGCTACGATCTTGTGCTTTCGGCAGATCTGGTAGATAGTCGCTTCTCAGCCTTTTCATTTATAGTTATGCGTACTCAGACATGATTAGCTTCCGCTTGTGCTTTGACTTGTATGTTTCGAGTGTTGGGTCATGAGACCCATGTTTGTAATATCTCGCTCTTGAGCCTAATGAATAATATCTGAGTCGAGAGTTATGTTGTGATGCCATGTTGTATCTACGCATATCAAGTATAATGTGTGTATGTTTGAAATGCTTGGTATGTGTGGGATCCGACAAACTAGTTGTTTATCCTTGGCAGCCTCTCATATGGGGAAATGTAGTCTCGTGCTTCTGAGCGATAGTAGTCCGCTACAGCCCGGTTCACGGAGTCCTGCTAGCCCAAAGACTACCGCTTGGACACTTGACTGGCCGGCATGTGTTTCACTTCGTTCCTATGTCTGTCCCTTCGGGAAATGTCACGCGGTGTTATTCGAGTCCTGCCTAGCCTGCTACAGCCCGGGATACCGGAGTCCTCATAGCCAGTGCTACAGCCCGAATATATACGTTGATGACCGACATGCTCGATGTGATTCATGTATGCCTGTCCCCATAGGTTAGCGCCGCTTTGGGTTCCACGACTAGCCATGTCGGCCCGGGTTCTTTGTCATATGGATGCTAGCGACACTATCATATACGTGAGCCAAAAGACGCAAACGGTCCCGGGCCATGGTAAGGTGACACCCGTGGGAATACCGTGCGTGAGGCCGCAAAGTGATATGATGTGTTACATGCTAGATCGGTGTGACTTAGGATCGGGGTCCTGACAGCGTTGGTATCAGAGCTATGGATGGCGTTCTCGTAGGGAGACGGGAGCGGGTCCATAGTGGTGTATTGATATGGTGAATATGTGGACTCGTGTGCGCCACCTCAAAAGAGTTACTTGCAAATGTAGTTCAGGATAGCCACCGAGTCAAAGCTGGCTTGCTGCAGTCAAACTCCACCACCCCCCTTTGATACTGATGCATATGTAGTTAGTTCTGATGTAAGTCTTGCTGAGTACAATTGTACTCACGTTTGCTTATTTTATGTTTTGCAGAGAGACGTCAGTCTCGCTAGTAGTTCTACGTGGACTTCGACGTTTAGCTTGTTACCTCAGCTACGATCTTGTGCTTTCGGCAGGATCTGGTAGATAGTCAGGCTTCTCAGCCTTTTTCATTTATAGTTGTCTGTACTCAGACATGATTAGCTTCCGCTTGTGCTTTGACTTGTATGTTTCGAGTGTTGGGTCATGAGACCCATGTTTGTAATATCTCGCCTCTTGAGCCTAATGAATAATATCTGAGTCGTAGAGTTATGTTGTGATGCCATGTTGTATCTACGCATATCAAGTATAATGTGTGTATGTTTGAAATGCTTGGTATGTGTGGGATCCGACAAACTAGTTGTTTATCCTTGGCAGCCTCTCATATGGGGAAATGTAGTCTCGTGCTTCTGAGCGATAGTAGTCCGCTACATCCCGGTTCACCGGAGTCCTGCTAGCCCAAAGACTACCGCTTGGACACTTGATCGGCCGGCATGTGTTTCACTTCGTTCCTATGTCCTGCCCTTCGGGAAATGTCACGCGGTGTTATTCGGAGTCCTTCCTAGCCTGCTACAGCCGGGATACCGGAGTCCTGTTAGCCCAAAGGCTACAGCCCGAATATATACGTCGATGACCGACATGCTCGATGTGATTCATGTATGCCTGTCCCCATAGGTTAGCGCCGCTTTGGGTTCACGACTAGCCATGTCGGCCCGGATTCTTTGTCATATGGATGCTAGCGACACTATCATATACGTGAGCCAAAAGACGCAAACGGTCCCGGGCCATGGTAAGGTGACACCCGTGGGAATACCGTGCGTGAGGCCGCAAAGTGATATGATGTGTTACATGCTAGATCGGTGAGACTTAGGATCGGGGTCCTGACAGCGTTGGTATCGAGCCCCGATCGTCAGGATTACCAAGCCAAACTGGTCAAGTTGTGTCTAGAAATGCTTTAGTTATGTACGGGAATTGATTGTGGAAGGGAACGTAAGGCTCTTTTTACTCCTTATACCTCATGGCCTTCTGATCTGAGTCATCCTCTTCTCTTCTACGGGGTTAAGAACTAGGCTTCTCTTCTATCTATTAGGATGGCGTGTTACTAATCCATAGACCTATAAGATTGTTGGTTTTAATTCCCAGTTCAGTTCCTACTACTTCTGTATGATAACTATTGTTCTCAGAATCTTGTTATGATGTTGTTGAGTGGTTATGCCACCATTCTTGCAGGATGTCCCAAATCATTTTGAGCATTTACAGCCGTTATGCTGTCCGAGGTATCCCAGGTCCCTAAATAGTCTGATGCATTTGCAAATCCCTTCTTCCGTTCCTGATGTCCTTTTGGGTCAGAATAAGCACACTAACCGGTGCGTTGAGGTAAATTATTGCCTTGACATATATGTTGGAATTATTATTATGACCCTAGGTGTTTTAGGGAGTCACCTAGCAATTTAGCAATGCCTTTGTATCCCCAGTGTGATGATTCTGGCCATCATTTTCGAAAGCATCCCGTGATGCCATTCAGTAGTAGGTATTCTACTCCTGGGTTGCTGAACCCGAGATTCACCCTACTTCATGTTGATAGTAATTGTTAGCTCCCTTAGGATATTAGTAACCTTTGCGATAGTCCTCGAAGTCTGTGGTATCTCCTTCTTCCAAATACCATGAACTATTTATGGCGGAAGTTCTTTTGAACTAAAAGATCACAATAAGAGTGCTCTTGAGGAGTTCTCCATTCATAATTGTGAATCTGCCGGTTCTACTTTTCTGCATGGATTTTCCGGAAGAAATGTTGAGCTCGCTCGACATACTAATCTGTGCATCCACAACTCAGGAAGTTATATGTTCCTCTGAGTTGCTCTCTTCAGTTGCATTCTGACCTTCATCTATCAATTGATAGCCAAGGGTATGTGTGCATTTGTGTCATCGATGCATTTTGTCCTTGTGGTCCGTCAAGCCATTCTATTCCGGAATGACTAGGAGAAACAAACTCCAGTACCTCATCCATTTCTAGGATTGGGTCAAAGTAGTTGTATCCCGCAGATCAAATGCCAATCCAGCTTTTGTTCTGTTCTACCTTGGAGTGTTACCATCTTTATGTCAAGAATGTCATGGGAATTGCATAACCTCTTAGGAATTCTTGACGCAGTGATACTCTCGCTATCATTATTCATTCCTCGGTTCCGTGTTGTTGTAACCGGAATGCCGGCAAGTGAATTGTGATGTACGAAATCAATACTCCGAGCCACTCGTTGCTTGGTAGTAAATGGACAATACTCTCATTCTTGGCGTGTTGGTTATTAAACCATCATCCTAAGATTGATTGTGCTACCTAGTCCTTATTTCTGGTGCACACTTCGATTGATGAGTTAGGATTGTGTCAAGTCCTCACTCATTCGATCATATCGTCTTGCCCTCAAAAGCAAGATTGTTCTCGAGCTTAGTAACATACCGGTGGTTCGTGACTTTCCAAATATCCTCTTGGAAGTGTTACCGGTTGTTTCGACTGTTATGTTGAGCTCGTGATCAAGTTGGTTTCTTGTGAACCACCCTTCTCCAAGAATCTGTGTTGGATATCCCTAAGCTAGTTGGTTAAGCTAGACAACAACTTGGAGAGTTGGAAGATAAAAGCTTGTCCAACTTAGCTCGTTCCAAAGGGATATTCTTGTGTAGTGTGTGTTGAAGAAAGATGATATCTTCACCGATTGGTCCTCGTGATCGCTTGTCGGACCTATTGTCTTATCAATTCATTGACTTGAGTATGGGCCATTGTCAAGTCAAATCAGAACCAACGATATTCGTAATGTTGTCTTACTCGTGGTTGATCCCTCGAGCATACACCATTATATCTTTTGGTCTGACCAATGCTATCACCATGTTCACATGATGGTGGAAGTCCAGTGATATGGAAATTCCGATGAGTTGCTGTTGAGCCCATCAGTAGCATTTCGTCTCCCCCATGAGTCGTGTTGAACATCAACCTAGTGTTGGAAACTTGTGTAAGCAGTGCCTTCGTGTGCCGTTCATGAAGCTTATGCTTGGATGGTTGAAGAGACTTCCTCGAATTTATGAGTTTAGGTGTAAGTTGCCGCCAATAATTTGAGAAAGGTTTGTTTTGTTTCCTCCGAATCATTCCAAGTCACCATGCATGTGCTAAGTATTCTATGGTTTGATAGACTGATCATCTTCATTCCGTATGTATCCCTAGCACCTCAAGCCACTGATTGATTTGTTCAAGGAAAAGGAGTTCTTTCATAAGAGCTAATCATGACTTATGTTAAGACTTCGATATCCTCGATGATGGTTCCCCACCCGAACTCGGTAGTGTTTTATTATAAGACTACCATGTGGTCATGCTTGTCTAGGACAACATGTTCACATGTTTGTAGCAAACCAGCTCATGTTTTGGAGCTTGCTATCGTAGTTCATATCCCGAGAATCTCGCAACGCCATCTCGTCAAATTGTGTTGCAACCTTTCTTTTTCAGACGTCTTTGAGTCCGGAATATCCTAACACCAACCAGATCTGAATCTCAGGCAGATATGATGGTTGGAACATTCGAATAGTTGCATTTCGTTCCCAGCTTGCACCGTCCTTATGCCATTTCACTATGGGCTGCCTTCGTAGTAATTTCTGTTCAAGATCATTCTCAAAAGTGGACTTACCATGGGTCCCTCCACCTTCGATGATAAACAAAAATCATCCATTGCGTTGTCTTCAACAAGGTAGTCCACATCATCCATTCTAGTCCGGTGTACCATTCCTTGCATTCCACCAGATAATCGCCAGATTGCCTTTAGGCTGGTATAAAGAGTTCCAATGATCTATGGATCAAAAGTAATTCTTTTTGCCACTTAAGGGAATAGTTCTTTGCGTCACCTTTTTTGAGGTGCCCCGTTGTTGAATCATGATAAAGATTTCCTCGCCACCTTGACACCATCCACCATCTCTCTAAGCGTGTAATTGTTGCCACCAATCAAACCCCGTTGTTGTTCTCCCATCTCTTTCGATGTATTTTGTGTCTCAACTCGAGATGTGTCACCGTCTCAGACCGTGAGTCGATCATGTTTACTTGATCTTCGTGAAGGTCGAATCATGTAGGGTTTCCCCCTCTTTCGTTGTCATGTCGAGTGAAGATCTCGAAGACGTCAAGACCAAGATGATGGAATGAATCAAAATCTTCGGGAAAGGCAAATGGATCATGAAGATTGTGATAGTCTGTGATTTCCCTTTTTCCTCTTGCCTCACGTCTTGAATCTCGGGGCGAGATTCTTGTTTAGTGGGGGTGAGCTGTCACAGCCCCAGATCAACTCTAGAGCTTGCTTGTAACTAGTAGCATTGCATCCATGCATCATGTTTAATTTCCATGAAATTTGAAATGGGGATGATCAAGCCCTAGCACTAAAGCAATTCAAATAGGTTTAAATTCAAAAATATTTTCAAAAACCCAAAGTGGTTTGCAAAATGTTCATGATTAATGGAAGAAGGTGAAAACCATATCCAGAGGTGATGGATATTTTTCCAAGGCATTTTGGATTTTGAATAAACCATATTGTATTTGAATTGGGGCATTTAAATACTACTAATATTTTTAAATGCTCCAACAATTCTGGAAAACAGTTAAGGGCCTATGTAATAATTCAGTTAATGCCCATAATTATTTTCAGGATTTATTTAAATGGTTTAGTATTTTACTAAACTAAAACAAACAGAAAAATAGAAAACAGAAATAATAAAAGAGAGAGAAGGACTACCTGGTTTACCTGCGCAGCCCACCAGCCCAGCCTTCTCCCCCTCCCCTCGCTGGCCCAGTTGGTGGCCCAGCCCACCAACCGACACGCCGCTCGTCGCCTACCTCTGCCAGTAGGCAGAGGAGGGACACGGCGACCGCGCCGAGCTCGCCAGCTCCTCCCTGCTCGCCTGCCTGGCCTCCCCGACCCTCTCGCGACGCCACGGAGACGGCCACGCGCCCTAACCCCCCTGGATCCCCTCGCTCTCTCCCTCTCCCTCGTTCCTCCTCCGCTCTCTCTCTCTCGCCTCAACGGCCCGACGCCGATCGCTGCACCATGCCACCGCCACCCCTTCTCCTCCCCGACATGCCCCCAAGCCCCGCCACTCCATCCTCGCCTCCTCACCGAGCCTCCTGACGCCGGGAGGCGCCCGAGGCGCCGCCCCACCATTTTTCCCTTCCCTGACCTGCCGGACCTTGCCGTCAATTCATCGGCTCCGGGCCGTCCCGATCTCGCCGAGCATCCCATCGTCACCGCGGTGAGCTCCTCGCGCCTCGCCTCTTCCCGACTCGTTCCCTCCTCCAACCACGGGCTCACGAGCCCGAGAGCTCATCGCCGGCCACGAGGTCGCCATGCGGCTAGAGGCCCCTGACGTCGCGTCCGAAAGCACGCTGTCGCCCTCGGCTGCTCCCGGAACCAGAGCACCTACCCACTCCTCCTCCGTGCCCCAAAACGCCGTGCCCGAAGCTCGCCCGAGCTCCGGCCGCCGCCAAACACGCCGCCGGCACCATTCCCGACCACCCCGACCCCGGCTAACCCCACCAAGAGCTTCGGCTCCTCCCCAGCTCCTCCTAGCTGCTTTCCGCGCCCCATTTGGTGGCCGGAACAATCAAAAAACACTTGCTCCGCCACAGTTCGACGTCGCCAAGGCGTCAAGCCGGTGGATTAGCCCCGGTTGACCAGGATTTGACCTCGGTCATCGACGAAAGTGGGGCCGGCCACTAACTAACCGGGTTAGCACTAACCGAACCTAGTTAGTTAAACTAACTACTGACCAGTGGGTCCCAGCGTCAGAGTTGACCTGGACAGCGACCCAGTTGACCCGCTGACGTCACATCGACGTCAGGCTGACGCAATAATTAGTTTTCTGGAATTATTTTAATTCAGTAAATTTCAGAAAATGTCCTAAACTTCTAAAATTCATAGAAATTCAACCGTAACTCGGATTGAAATAATTTATATATGAAAAATGATCAGAAAAATATGAAGAATCTCTTTATGCCATGATCATGCATGTTTGAACAAGTTAACCTCACTGAATAGGATGAATCATGATTAGGGTAACTTATGAGCTAGCATTTGGAGTTGGAGTTCAACCTTGTTTGAATTCCACTTCAACTAACTTGGATTATTATTGCATTAGGTGAATTCAGTACCTTAACATGATCATGCATCATATATGTGCATTGCATTGATTGTGTTCTCTCTTGTTTGCCGGTAAATTGTCCCTCCCGTGAGCGATGTACCGACGATGATTATTCGATGACACCGATGAAGAACTATTATCTTCGTAGTGCTGCAAGCAAAACCCCTTGTTCATTCCGATACAATCCCACTCTCTCGCTCCTGCTCTATTTTATTGCATTAGGACAACAACGACTCATGTGTTATTTGCCATGTAGCTGAACCCCTTGATCCTTTGCATGACCTGTCATTCCACAAGAATTAGATGAAACCCACTAGCATGAGTAGGAATTGTTTGAGCCATGTTGTGCCTACTCATTTATGCTTGTTGTCATGCCTGCTATCGCTTAGAGTTGAGTCAGTCTGATTCATCGGGATGAATCGGAGGTGTGTGAACATGTTCTACTGCGTGTGTAAGCTAAGTGTGTGAACACGATTTGGTAAAGGTAGCGGTGAGAGGCCATGTAGGAGTACATGGTGGGTTGTCTCATTGCAGCCGTCCTCAGGAACTGAGATCTGTGTTTGTGATCCATGAAACAGTTACTACCACGCATTGGGCCCAAACCAATGGACCCTCTCGGCTTCTTAACCACCCTTGTTCCTGGTCCGGAGTTGCAAGTAGTTTCGTGTTTGTAGTATGTCAATGGGGCCGCATAACGCTGACCTTAGGGGTGGGTTGTGTTGCGGTAGGCACTGTGGCCCGTGTACCGAAAGTGCCCGCTTGGTATCTCGGGAACCCTGCACACATCGTTCGGGGCTGTATGGGAAACCTCGGCCGGACTCCCTGCGGATGGAACCCGAATAGGCGATAAACCTGGACTAGGGACTTGAGTGGTTAGGTAGGCCGTGGCCGACACCCACGTTGGGCTTCCGCTTGAAGGTTGCCGAGTACATGTCGTGTAAACGGCGGTAAGTGGTGAGAGCGTGTGAAGAAGTACACCCTGCAGGGTTTAATATGATCTATTCGAATAGCCGTGTCCACGGAAAAGGACTTCTGGGTTGCCTATATCAGTTCATAGACAAGTGAAAGTGGATACTCTAAAATGCGCAAGATAAGCGTGAGTGCTATGGATGGCGTTCTCGTAGGGAGACGGGAGCGGGTCCATAGTGGTGTATTGATATGGTGAATATGTGGACTCGTAGCGCCACCTCAAAAGAGTTACTTGCAAATGTAGTTCAGATAGTTACCGAGTCAAAGCTGGCTTGTCTGCAGTCAAACTCCACCACCCCCTTTGATACCGATGCATATGTAGTTAGTTCGATGTAAGTCTTGCTGAGTACAATTGTACTCACGCTTGCTTATTTTATGTTTTGCGAGAGAGACGCTACTCGCTTAGTAGTTCTACGTGGACTTCGACGTTTAGCTTGTTACCTCAGCTACGATCTTGTGCTTTCGGCAGGATCTGGTAGATAGTCGACTTCTCAGCCTTTTTCATTTATAGTTATGTCTGTACTCGAGACATGATTAGCTTCCGCTTGTGCTTTGACTTGTATGCTCGAGTGTTGGGTCATGAGACCCATGTTTGTAATATCTCGCTCTTCGAGCCTAATGAATAATATCTCGAGTCGAGAGTTATGTTGTGATGCCATGTTGTATCTACGCATATCAAGTATAATGTGTGTATGTTTGAAATGCTTGGTATGTGTGGGATCCGACAAACTAGTTGTTTATCCTTGGCAGCCTCTCATATGGGGAAATGTAGTCTCGTGCTTCTGAGCGATAGTAGTCCGCTACAGCCCGGTTCACCGAGTCCTGCTAGCCCAAAGACTACCGCTTGGACACTTGAGTGGCCGGCATGTGTTTCACTTCGTTCCTATGTCTGTTCCTTCTGGGAAATGTCACGCGGTGTTATTCGGAGTCCTGCCTAGCCTGCTACAGCCCGGGATACCGGAGTCCTGTTAGCCCAGTGCTACAGCCCGAATATATACGTTGATGACCGACATGCTCGATGTGATTCATGTATGCCTGTCCCCATAGGTTAGCGCCGCTTTGGGTTCACGACTAGCCATGTCGGCCCGGTTCTTTGTCATATGGATGCTAGCAACACTATCATATACGTGAGCCAAAAGACGCAAACGGTCCCGGGCCATGGTAAGGTGATACCCGTGGGAATACCGTGCGTGAGGCCGCAAAGTGATATGATGTGTTACATGCTAGATCGGTGTGACTTAGGATCGGGGTCCTGACAAAAACTTCCTTAGGCAACATTGTTTGGAATTCCAATATACACCCTTGTGCACAATATGAGATCATTTGTACAAACTATGCCATGAATGTGGCCATAAGATTGATCATTTGGCTTGAAAGCCATGAATCTTCACGCATGATAGCTCATTTGTGAGAACACTTTTTTAAAAATAATTACCATATTACAAGTTTATTATTTTTCCTGGAAACTTGGTCACATATAATGAAACAATGCGAAGGTTTCCCAATTTTTTGATTTTTTTTGAATTTTTTATGCCCGTTTCGAAATGCGGTCAAAACGGCGGGCTTGACCGTTCCTAGCTAGTGGTTGAATATTGGAATTTTTTTGGTGTTTCTATGATTAAATAGATACTTATTTACCTAGAAATGATTTTTGGAAAAAATAAAGAGCAAACTATGAGGCAGCTGCAGTTCAAATTTGACCCACTTCCAGCTGAATCGGCCGAAATTTGTCTTTTTCACGAGAGTGGATTGGATGGACCAATGACATGCGAGGAACGCCTTCACGTGGATCACCAAATTGGACTCAATCTGAGCCATCCGTGGCGCATCCATCCAACGGTGGAGCTTCTCCCGAGAAAAAAAACCCTAACTCACCCACCCACCCTCCCCTTGAGCCCCCAGATCTGGCCCATCAACTGCTGACCCACTCTTTCCCCCTCCCCTCGACCCCCAGATCCCACTTCCTCCTCGCTCTCTGTCAATCCCCTGCATTCCAGCCGCCACCGCCGCTCGCCTCCATCCTCTCCCCAACCCCGGTCGGCCTCCACTCCACTCCACCGCCGGCGCCAACCCAGCCACCGCCGCCATCCTCCTCCTTTCCCCTTACCCAAGAACGAGAGGGGGAGAGAGAGCCGACGGTCAGATCCACTCCCCGGCCGCCGCGGCCCTCCACCTCGTCTCGCCTGCCAGGGACCGGGCGAGGAGCTCGCCGGCCGTCGTCGAGGTAAGCGCACGCCCGGCTCCTCCCACCCGTCGCGCCAGGGCATTTGCTCTTGCCCCTCGCCCGGATCTGACCCTGAGCTATGGTTTTGCGGCCGCAGATGTCGTCCGAGGCGGCGAAGGTGGTGGTGCCGGAGTCGGTCCTCCTCAAGAGGAAGTGGGAGGAGCTATGGGCCAACTCCTCTCCCCCAACCTCCCAACCTCAGCCCCGCCGCCGCGTCAGCACCTCCGCCATGGTTGGTTGGTTGGATGCCCTCCTCAACCAGGTAGCGCAGCGGCAGAGGACCCTCCGGTGACCAACCATGGAGATTTTCCTAGGGTTTCGGTCGGCGCGTCTCCGGCTGGCATTCTCCGGTGAGCCTACAGCTTCTCCGACGACCCACATGGTACGCCCTCCTCCTCCAGCCCCTCGACTCCCCTATCCTGCTCTTCCTCTTATTCCCTTTCCTCATCTTATTTTTCTGGATCTACTGATCTGATTCTTGTGGTTGGTTTGTGCAGGCCATCACCATCACCATGCAAGGTGCTAGCTTCGTCTGTGATTCAAGGAGATGAGCCTGGCGTGGCGGTGGCTGGTGGGGCGGACGCAGGACTCCAAGCCCTTCTTTTTCACCTTCGCGGCGGCTACAACATCATGCAGCTCACCAGCTCCCGCAACGACAAGCTCGAGGACCACCTCCGCTCCAACGCCCGATCGAAGACCACCGTGCGTGCCTCCCCCTCCCCCTCTCCCTCCCCCCTCATTGTTTACCAGATCGCGCGTCGTGCTTGATTTGATTTGTCCAGACGAGTAAAGAAATGTCACCGGAAAGGGGATCGATATGATTTTGAGCCCCTAGTCGTTTAGCAGAATCTATGCCTTGCTTGATTTGAACATAATCTGGTAGTCCCTGCTCTGGATTGTAGTAACTCGTCGTTACATAAAGATATGAATCAATTACTTTTAGTAGTATTTGCCATTTGAACAAGCTACCATTATCCCAAACATATGGACTGGTCAATTGCTTCGCTAGTAGAAACTTGCACGACCATCTTGCTTAATTTTGTGATATTCCTCCATACTAGGAGCTAATCAGCCGCACTGTTATTTAGCTTTCATTGGCAGTTTTAATTTCACTGAAATCATCTTTACTTTTCTATGCTCATGTTCAAGCCGGGTAGTATATTTTTTCCAAATGGTCTGTTTACTAGATTTATCTGTTGTTTGATTTTGCTCCATCAGCTTTCCTGATGTCCTTCTACATATATATGTTGGTTGTAATCTTCTTGAAGAATGTAAGTACTTGATATTCCATTCGTTTCTTGTAGGTGAATGGAACTTGCATTGTTGGTAGAACTCCGTTGAGGACTTCTACCCATGTTGAAGAGCATGTTCTGTGGTATCCAAGAGTAGAGCTTTTGTACTGGCAGAGTGGTCTATTTGTAGATCCCAATATTTATGATTGTGTGGATCTGGGTGAAGTTTGAAGTTCCTGGGTATGCAAGATTCAATGGTTAAACTGGTTGGTGTGATGTGAATGAGTGTATGGAAACTGGTTGTTGTGTTGTGAATGAGTGTATGTATTTTCACGTGTTATGTTCTGTTTAGCATATTGTAATAAACTTATTTTAGCTGTTATTTGAAGGTTTTCATATGCTTTCTCTCTTCTGTCTGTTTGATATATACATATATATTTCTTATTAATAAGCTGTGAAAAATCTGACTTTTGGGACCCATCTGTAAACTGGAGCTGGGAAAAAAGCTGGAAATAAAAAATAAATTGACTGCAAAATGTTGTGCGCTAGAAAATAAAAAGGCCAAATTGTAAGCCAGGCCCAGGTAGCTAACCAAAATTAACATAAAATACATATATTAAAAGGGCTTGCCTAAAAAAATATACATGGGCGAATTATCGGGTCGCACCCATGTAGCTAATAAAAGCACAGGAAAAAATACATTAAAAAGGCCGAATTGTTGGGCTAGGCCCATGTAGAAAACCGAATTGGACCGGGCTGAGTCTTGTGCCGCATCAGCTTGCCACGCTGGATGCCTACATGGCCTGGGGAGGTTGCTAGTGACCAAAACGCTACAGTAGGAATATTTTGATCGTAAACGTCCACGACCTTCTCACAGAGAAGGTCGCTATAGTCAGTTAACGACCCTCAGCTTTTGACCTTCAGTTTTTGGTCAAAAAAAGGTCACAAATGAAAAACCATGACCTTTCAGTGACCAATAGTCAAGGTCACAAGTTGACATATTTCTTGTAGTGACTATTATGAGTGCGGTAGTCAAGAAGGTTCAGTCCGCCAAGAGCGGACTGACTGAAGCCTGTGCCAGCCTCCTAACAGGCTTTGAGGTAAGTAACCAAATTATAAGAGAATGTTACCGCATAGACAGTAGCCCCTGATGGTTTGTTTGGCGTTCGCGAAGAAAGGCCGAATAGAGGATCAAATAATAACCGCAGGAGGCTAATCGGAATATGTCTATGTGCATATGCAGGCTTCACTTCTTTGGTTTGCCGCCACAAGACGCATCTTGGAGGTCGCCAGATCAAGCGGGACCTTGAGCAGTCCAAGGAAGAGCTCGGCCTTACCAAGAGGCAGCTCGAAGAAAACAAATGTATGTGATACCCCGTCTGTATATTATAAAGAAAAATTTGGTTTTAGAATAATAGGATCGTCATGAATTTTGCTAGGGACAACTACCGAAGTGGCGGCCCTGCAGAAGGCGCTATCCGAGGGTGAAGACAAAGCGACCAAGTAGCGCCTCGAGCGAGAGAAGCAAGAAGCCCGAGTAGGCGAGGTGCAGCAAGAGCTCCAGGCTCTCGTCAAGAAACACGAGTCCTTGGAGCTTGACTCTAAGACGCAAGGGTCCGAGCTTGCAAAGGCCCTCGAAAGCGCACAACATGCCAAGGCCGAAGCCCAAAAGGCCCTCCGGGAAATTGAGGCGGTTAAGAAGATAGCGGCGGGTAGGGCATTCATTATGCAAAGCAAGCATGTGAAGGAAACCTTCTTTTTACTTACCCGAGTTCGGAGCTCTCCAGGAGCGTTCGCAGATCTACCCTGCAGTGTGTCGTATGCCGCGGAGTTCTACCGGGCTGAGGAGGGGAGCTTGATGGAGAAGTTGTTCTGGTCTCAGTATACTGGGACCGAACACCCAATGCCCTTGAGCGACCAGCTGAAGCAACTGGTCGAGCTTCACAAGGCGACCGAACAAGCCATGAAGGGTCTTATAGTCCGGATGTGGCCTGGCGAGCCCCTGCCTGATAGCTACTTCAGTCTGGTGAGGCGGCTTGTGAATGCCTGCCCACGGTTTGAAGTCATAAAACGGCCCGTCTGCAAGACGAGGGTGCGCAGAGGGCTTTTGCCCGGCGAAGGTGCACTGGGTAAGCCGACACCAAAAGCTGGTGAAGGAGGGGCCGCTGGAGGGAAAGGAGCATCGCCACCCCGAAAAGTATTATGGAAGTGTCCTGAAGGGTGCTCGCCTTGTGGCGGAGGAATGTGCTAAGGATGTGATAGTTGAATGAATGTACTCATGTGTTCCTGTAATATGAAACGAGTTCATTTGGGCTATGAGCACTTGTTAATTTAAAATATTACCTTCTGTGCGGCCGTTTATAAAATCTGAGAGTTGGCCACCGTCGGCTTCACGCCTGCGTAACTAGTACTGAGGTGTTCGGGATAAACCGGATCACTCTTTATCCCAATTTTGAGTCCTTCGAAGGAGGTGTTCAGCACAACAAACCAGGCAATCGGACTATAAAGCTTTATCACTCTAACTTAGCCATAGAAGTCTACAATTTTAAATTTTGGCGAAGCCCCTAGTATTCGGAAGGCCAAATTTGGGGCGCTATATACGCCAAAGTCGGGCAAGGACGACTCCTTGCCCGAAGTCGAAAAAGTCTTTAAGGACTTGAGACCTCTCGAACAGCGACCAGCTCTCGCCTCATCATGACAGTCAGTTTTCGGCTTTCTCTACTGAGGTGCTCGTCCGGAAGAACCGGGACACAATCGCAGTAGTTCTCCCAGTGCTACCTTAGCCGATATTGCGGAACGTAAGGTACCAAAACATGGGAGCCACGCAAACCAAACTATTGACCCAAGACATGATTCGGAGATGATGCATATAATGCTATAAGTTGGGGGTGCCGCACTGTCGAAAGTGTTCAGACTTCTCACGCCGTGTTATGGGGTATACTGAAGCCCCTGGCGCACTGGTCGCAATTTGTCATAAATAAGTAGACAAGGAAAAGAAAGAAAAACAAAGCGGAATGCAATAATAGGCTAACGCTATGCATTGTTATTAAATAATACGTCAAAGCGCACGGATACAAGTAGTGCAATAAGCAAAAAATAGGACCATTTGACATGTCCTATCCAAGGGCAAGCTGTGTACGGGTATGTAAAACAGTATTTTGATTGTTATCAGAGACCACCTGGGGATTCCCTTGTACATCAGACTGTCTTGCTTCCTTGGTATTTCCTTCGCGATGAGTCCAACAATTAGACTGCGGGAAGGGCTTCCAGAGAGTAAGGTCCTGAAAGAGAGAAAATCATAAAGGTATACAGCCTCGCGCTTGAGCCGCATTGTGGGACGTCTTGGTAGTGGTGCCTCCGCCTATTCCCATGGTATCTTGAGTGCGTAGTTATGTATGCGCGGTGCAAATTTCGCCACTTGACTGGGACTAGGACGGAGGCTGAATTGCTAGTCGAGCCCAAAACGTGACTCCGATCCTCCTACGGGGTACTCCGGACTCGCTTGAAGGTGTCCGGGGTCATTTTCACCGAATTGGCGGTTTGCCTAATAAGGCTGCTTTGCGCTTCTGCTGAGAGGGCCGCAGTGTGCTCCTCCATGCGGAGCAAGCGCTCTGTGTTTCCATTAACTGTTATAACCCCGCGTGGTCCTGGCATTTTGAGTTAGAGCTATGCATAATGCGGTACCGCATTGAATCTGGCAAATGCGGTTCGTCCGAGCAGTGCGTGATAGCCGCTGCGAAAGGGGACGATATCAAAGATTAACTCCTCGTTTTGAAAGTTGTCCGGAGACCCGAAAACCACTTCTAGTGTGATTGACCCCTTGCAACAGGCCTCTACACGTGGGATTACACCTTTAAAGTTTGTTTTGGTGGGTTTGATCATCGAGGGGTCTATGCCCATTTTGCGAACTGTATCCTGATAGAGCAGGTTCAGGCTGCTGCCACCGTCCATAAGGACTCGAGTGAGGTGAAATCCATCAATGATGGGGTCAAGGACCAATGCGGCAGATCCGCCATGACGGATACTAGTGGGGTGGTCCCTGCGATCGAAGGTGATCGGACAAGAGGACCATGGGTTGAACTTTGGGGTGACTGGCTCCATCGCATAGACGTCCCTTAGTGCACGCTTCCGTTCCCTCTTGGGAATGTGGGTTGCGTATATCATGTTCACCGTTTTCACTTGTGGAGGGAACCACTTCTGTTCTCCTATGTTCATCGGCCGAGGCTCCTCCTCGTTGTTGCTATGCAGCCTCTTGTCCTTGTTGTCGGCATTCAACTTGCCGGCCTGCTTGAACACCCATAATTCTCTGTTGGTGTGATTGGCTGGCTTATCGGGGGTGCCGTGAATTTGACACGAGCGATCGAGTATGCGGTCCAAACTGGACGGGCCTGGATTACTTCTTTTGAACGGATTTTTCCCCTGACCGGATTTAGAGCCACTGAATCCGTCGTAAAAATCGCCATTGTTACGGCGCTTGTGTCTATTGCGACATGGTCTGTCGTTAGTATCTTTGGCATCTGAAGTGCCAGGATTCCTTGATGTGTTTTTGCTACAAGCCAGCCAGCTGTCCTCGCCCACGTAAAAGCGGGTCATGAGTGTCGTGAGGGCTACCATGGACTTCGGCTTCTCTTAGCTGAGGTGTCGGGCGAGCCACTCGTCCCGGATGTTATGTTTAAATGCCGCTAAGGCCTCGGCATCCGGGCAGTCGATGATCTGGTTCTTTTTAGTTAGGAACCTAGTGCAGAATTTCCTGGCCGATTCCCTAGGCTGTTGGGTTATGTGGCTCAAGTCATCAACATCTGGTGGTCGCACATAAGTGCCCCGGAAGTTGTCAAGGAATGCATCTTCCAAATTCTCCCAACTACCAATGGAGTTTGCTGGCAGGCTATTCAGCCAATGCCGAGCTGGTCCTTTGAGTTTTAGTGGGAGGTACTTGATGGCATGTAGATCGTCACCGGGGGCCATGTGGATGTCGAGGAGGAAATCCGCGATCCATACCACAGGGTCTGTTGTGCCATCGTATGACTCAATGTTCACGGGTTTGAATCCTTCTGGGAATTCAAGATCCATTGCTTCATCGGTGAAGCATAGGGGGTGTGTGGCACCTCTGTGCCGGGCTATGTCACGACGCAGTTCATACGAGTCTTGTCTGCTGTATTCGGCCCGGCTGGATTTGCTTTTAGTGTATCCAGCGTGACGATCACCGTCACGCGTTGGGGCGCGCCCCCGTGATCCGTTTATTCGGCCCGGCCGGATTTGCTTTGTTTTCCAATACGTCTTGCAGGTCCCGCGTGTTGCCCCGGGTGGGGGAGTCCTGGATTAGGGGGTCCTCGGACGGCCGGACTATGTACTTTAGCCGGACATTTGGGCTATGAAGATACAAGATTGAAGACTTTGTCACGTGTCCGGATGGGACTCTCCTTGGCATGGAAGCCAAGCTTCGCAATCCGGATATGTAGATTTCCTCCCTTGTAACCGAGTCTGTGTAACCCTAGCCCCCTCCGGTGTCTATATAAACCGGAGGGATTAGTCCGTAGGACAAGAACAACAATCATACCATAGGCTAGCTTCTAGGGTTTAGCCTCTACGATCTCGTGGTAGATGAACTCTTGCAATACTCATATCATCAAGATCAATCAAGCAGGAAGTAGGGTATTACCTCCATTGAGAGGGCTAGAACCTAGGTAAACATCGTGTCCGCCGCCTCCTGTTACCATCCGCATTAGACGCACTGTTAGGGACCCCCTACCCGAGATCCGCCGGTTTTGACACCGACACCGGGCCTTGGTGTTTTTCTTTGTCTGGCGACGGGGTGCGGGCTGGACTTCGGGCTGATATGCCCCTCTATCTCGGCCACGAGGTGGGCGATCAGCCGCATCATATGCTGGTAATGTAGGTTTTAATGCTTCCTCCTCGAGTTGGGGTAGCAACCTGCGCTTTGGGTAACTCTTGGTTGGGTGCTCGAGTTCGTATTCCTTGGCCGCAAGGAGTTCAGTCCATCAATCCGCTAGTAGATCTTGATCAGCTCGAAGCTGTTGTTGCTTTTTCTTTAGGCTGTTTGTTGTGGCTATAAGCCGGCGCATGAAGCGCTCCTACTCGACGGGATCCTCAGGCACGATAAATTCTTCATCGCCGAGGATCACCTCGTCTTCGAAGAGAAGCATGTAATTGTCATCCTCCGATTCTCTGTCTGCTGCCTGTTCCGGAGGGCTAGCTTGTTCATCCTCCCGCTCGAGGTCTGGCTGGAGGGGATTATCGTCATCTTCGGCACTATTCAGAGCATTATTGTCTCTTGTGCCGGTATCGCTGCTTTTGCTATGGCGGGACTTAGAGCGGCGCCACTGACGTCGGTGCTTGGATTGCTTTTTGGAGGGATTATCTTCCGCTGTCTTATCGCCATCGCCTTCTTTGGGGGTGTCCCCATGTATATATCATATGATGAGGTGGCAGTCCAGCGCCCTGTGGGCGGTGGTTCCTGTTCGTCTCCTCTGTCATCGTCCATACCGTCGATGTCCTCGGAGCCGAAATCGAGCATGTCGATTAAATCGTCGACAGTGGCTACTAAGTGGGTGGTGGGTTGGGAGCGAATTTCTTCATCGTCCGCATCCCATTCTAGCCGGACATAGTTCGGTCAAGGGTCTCTTGACAAGGAGAGAGACCTCAACGAGTTTAGCACGTCGCCAAAGGGCGAGTGCTGAAAGATATCCGCGGAGGTAAACTCCATGATCGGTGCCCAATCGGATTCGATAGGCACGGACGCAGGCCGCTTAGAGCCCGTGGCCGGGGACGAATCCAAGTGTCCGGAAACACGGGTCTCATAGGAAGTGAAGTTGGCATTCGGCTCTATCGCCGCTGAGTGTGCGGCCTTCGTGGCGGTGTTCATCCACCCGTTCTTGGACGACGCAATCTGTTCCGGATTGAGGGCCGGAGTAGTTGCAGGTGTGATCTCCCGATCACTGTCCGACGGCAGAGCTAAGTCATGCTCGTCGTGACTGTGCGGCACACCTGACGTGGGCTCGAATCCGTCGAAGATCAAGTCTCCGCGGATGTTGGCAGTATAGTTCAAGTTTCCAAACCCGACCTGATGGCCAGGGGCGTAGCTCTCGATCTGCTCCAGATGGCCAAGCGAGATGGCCCGTAGTACGAAGCCGCCAAACACGAAGATCTCTCCGGGGAGGAAAACCTCACCTTGGATCGCACCGTTGTCGATGATCGATGGAGCCATCAAGCCTTTATCGTGTTGACATAGTGGAACTCTCAATGAAAGCACCAATGTCGGTGTCAAAACCGGCGGATCTCGGGTAGGGCGTCCCGAACTGTGCGTCTAAGGCGCATGGTAACAGCAGGCGGGGGACACGATGTTTACCCAGGTTCGGGCCCTCTCGATGGAGGTAATACCCTACTTCTGCTTGATTGATCTTGATGATATGAGTATTACCAGAGTCGATCTACCATGAGATCGTAGAGGCTAATCCCTAGAAGCTAGCCTATGGTATGATTGTTGTTCTTGTCCTATGGTCTAAGCCCTCCGGTTTATATAGACACGGAGGGGGCTAGGGTTACACAGATTCGGTTACAAGAGAGGAAATCTACATATCCGTATTGCCAAGCTTGCCTTCCACGCCAAGGAGAGTCCCAACCGGACACGGGATGAAGTCTTCAATCCTGTATCTTCATAGTCCAACAGTCCGGCTGAAGTACATAGTCTGGCCGTCCAAGGACCCCCTAATCCAGGACTCCCTCACTAGGTATGACACCTAGATCGGATTATGAACTCCTTCATCCAGACTCCTTCATTTGCTGCTTCCGAAGCAGCTATGTACTCCGCTTCACACGTAGATCCCGCCACGATGCTCTGCTTGGAACTACACCAACTGACAGCTCCACCATTTAATAAAAATACATATCCGGTTTGTGACTTAGAGTCATCCGGATCAGTGTCAAAGCTTGCATCGACGTAACCATTTACGACGAGCTATTTTTTACTTCCATAAATGAGAAACATATCATTAGTCCTTTTCAGGTATTTCAGGATGTTCTTGACCGCTGTCCAGTAATCCGTTCCTGGATTACTTTGGCACCTCCCTGCTAAACTAATAGCAAGGCACACATCAGGTCTGGTACACAGCATTGCATACATGATAGAACCTATGGCTGAAGCATAGGGAATGACCTTCATTTTCTCTCTATCTTCTGCAGTGGTCGGGCATTGAGTCTGACTCAATTTCGCACCTTGTAACACAGGCAAGAACCCCTTATTTGCTTGATCCATTTTGAAGTTCTTCAAAACTTTATCAAGGTATGTGCTTTGTGAAAGTCCAATTAAGCATCTTGATCTATCTCTATAGGTCTTGATGCCCAATATATAAGCAGCTTCTTCGAGGTCTTTCATTAAAAAGTTCTTATTCAAGTATCCTATTATGCTATTCAGTACTTCAGTATCATTTCCGATCAACAATATGTCATCCATATATAATATCAGAAATGCTACATAGCTCCCACTCACTTTCTTGTAAATACATGCTTCTCTAAAAGTCTGTATAAAACCATATGCTTTGATCACACTATCAAAGCGTATATTCTAACTCCGAGAGGCTTGCACCAGTCCATAAATGGATCGTTGGAGTTTGCACACTTTGTTAGCACCTTTTGGATCGACAAAACCTTCTGGTTGCATCATATACAACTCTTCTTTAAGATATCCGTTAAGGAATGCAGTTTTGACATCCATTTGCCAAATTTCATAATCATAACATGCGGCAATTGCTAACACGATTCAGATGGACTTAAGCATCGCTACGGGTGAGAAGGTATCATCGTAGTCCACTCCTTGAACTTGTCAAAAACCTTTCACAACAAGTCGAGCTTTGTAGACAGTAACATTACGTCAGCGTCAATCTTCTTCTTGAAGATCCATTTATTTTCTATGGCTTGCCGATCATCGGGCAAGTCAACCAAAGTCCACACTTTGTTCTCACACATGGATCCCATCTCAGATTTCATGGCCTCAAGCCATTTTGCGAAATCTGGGCTCATCATGGCTTCCTCATAGTTCGTAGGTTCGTCATGGTCAAGTAACATGACCTCGAGAGCAGGATTACTGTACCACTCTGGTGCGGATCTTACTCTGGTTGACCTACGAGGTTCAGTAGTAACTTGATCAGAAGTTTCATGATCATCATCATTAGCTTCCTCACTTATTGGTGTAGGAATCACTCGAATTGGTTCCTGTGATGAACTACCTTCCAATAAGGGAGTAGGTACAATTACCTCGTCAAGTTCCACTTTCCTACCACTCACTTCTTTCCAGAGAAACTCCTTCTCTAGAAAGGATCCATTCTTAGCAATGAATATCTTCCCTTCAGATCTGTGATAGAAGGTGTACCCAACAGTCTTCTTTGGGTATTCTATGAAGACACATTTCTTCGATTTGGGTTCGAGCTTATCAGGTTTAAGCTTTTTCACATAAGCATCGCAGCCCCAAACTTTAAGAAATGACAACTTGGGTTTCTTGCCAAACCACAGTTCATAAGGTGTCGTCTCGACAGATTTAGATGGTGCCCTATTTAACGTGAATGCAGCCGTCTCTAAAGCATAACCCCAAAACGATAGCGGTATATCAGTGAGAGACATCATAGATCGCACCATATCAAGTAAACTACGGTTACGACGTTCGGACACACCATTACGCTATGGTGTTCCGGGTGGCGTGAGCAGAGAAATTATTCTGCATTCTTTCAAATGAAGACCAAACTCGTAACTCAAATATTCTCCTCCATGATCAGATCGCAAAACATTATTTTCTTGTTATGATGATTTTCCACTTCACTCTAAAATTCTTTGAACTTTTCAAATGTTTCAGACTTATGTTTCATCAAGTAGATATACCCATATCTGCTCAAATCATCTGTGAAGGTAAGAAAATAACGATACCCGCCGAGAGGATCATGACTCATCGGACCGCATACATCAGTATGTATTTATTTCCAACAAGTTTGTTGCTCGCTCCATTGTTCCGGAGAACGGAGTCTTAGTCATCTTGCCCATGAGCCATGGTTCGCAAGCATCAAGTGAAACCAAAAGCCCATCAGCATGGAGTTTCTTCATGCGCTTTACATTAATATTTACCTAAACGGCAAAGGTACACAAATAAGTTGCACTATCCTTATTAAACTTATATCTTTGGGCTTCAATACTATGAACATGTGTATCACTACTATCAAGATTTAATAAAAATAGACCACTCATCAAGGGTCCATGAGCATAAAAGATATTATTCATATAAATAGAACAACCCTTATTCTCTGATTTAAATGAATAACCATCTCGCATCAAACAAGATCCAGATATAATGTTCATGCTTAACGCTAGCACCAAATAACAATTATTCAGGTCTAAAACTAATCCAGAAGGTAGATGTAGAGGTATCGTGCCGACGGCGATCACATCGACTTTGGAACCATTTTTCACGCGCATCGTCACCTCGTCCTTAGCCAATATTCACTTAATCTGTAGCCCCTGTTTCGAGTTGCAAATATTAGCAATAGTACCAGTATCAAATACCTAGGCGCTACTGCGAGCATTAGTAAGGTACACATCAATAACATGTATATCAAATATACCTTTCACTTTGCCATCCTTCTTCTCCGCCAAATACTTGGGGCAGTTCTGCTTCGAGTGACCAGTCCCTTTGCAGTAGAAACACTCAGTCTCAGGCTTAGGTCCAGACTTGGGCTTCTTTACTTGAGCAACAACTTGCTTGCTGTTTTTCTTGAAGTTCCCCTTCTTCCCTTTACCTTTTTTCTTGAAACTGGTGGTCTTGTTGACCATCAACACTTGATGCTCCTTCTTGATTTCTACCTCCGTGGCCTTTAGCATTGCGAAGAGCTTGGGAATCGTCTTATCGATCCCTTGCATATTTTTGTTCACCACGAAGCTCTTATAGCCTGGTGGCAGTGATTGAAGAACTCTGTCAATGACACTATCATCAGGAAGATTAACTCCCAGTTGAGTCAAGTTGTTGTGGTACCGAGACTTCTGAGTATATGCTCACTGACAGAACTATTCTTCTCCATCTTGCAGTTATAGAACTTATTGGAGACTTCATATCTCTCAATCCGGGCATTTGCTTGAAATATTAACTTCAACTCTTGGAACATCTCATATGCTCCATGATGTTCAAATACGTCGTTGAAGTCCCGATTCCAAGCCGTAAAGCATGGCACACTGAACTATCGAGTAGTCATCAGCTTTGCTTTGCCAGATGTTCATAACATCTTGTGTTGCTCCTGCAGCAGGCTTTGCACCTAGCGATGCTTCCAGGACGTAATTCTTCTGTGCAGCAATGAGGATAATCCTCAGGTTACGGACCCAGTCCGTGTAATTGCTACCATCATCTTTCAACTTAGCTTTTGTAGCAACCCGACCTCAGACGGTCAAGTCTCTGTGCATAAGTGTCATCCCTGGATCGGTAAGGCTGACACACACAGCACTCGAAGGATTTATAACAGAGTTCAATCACACACTTATTACATCCAATGTCTCAAAAGAGAACTTATTACAATAAATATGGCTTAAGGCCAGCTAAATAGATAACAGCGGAAGGCTTGGAAGATAAAGTGAGTCCATCAACTCCAACGACATAGCTGAGTGCACGACAAACGACCTAGCGCACCTTACTCTTCGTCTCAAAAGTATGCAACATGATATGTTGCAGCCCGAAACGGGTCAGCACATGGAGTATGCTGGCAATATAACACAATAGAGCAATGATCAGATAAAATCTATCACTACATGCATATATGGCTGGTGTAGGCTCTATGGTTATAATGTTTTGTGAAAAGCTAATTTTTTTCCTACAACAAAGGAATATATTTTATTTAACTATAATGGTGGTTGAAACATTGAGAAGGTTCCTCCAACTCAATCCGAATTAAAAAGTAATTAACAACCCAACAAATTAATTTAGTAAAAGTGATGAGATCAAATCAATAATTCAAGTACCAGATACTCAAATTGTCCATAACCGGGGACACGGCTAACCATGATTAGTTGATACACTCTGCAGAGGTTTGCGCACTTTTCCCCACAAGACTCGATCTCCTCCGTTGGATTTCTCCCACTACATGGTGTTTGAGAAACGGATGACCGAGACACAATGTTTCAGAAGCATTAACTCTAACCCTGGGTAGACAATACCAACCTACATCCCCTACATCTGCTAGCCTACCACTGGAAGAGGTCATGCAACATACTCAACTATGCTAGAGCCCATAATAACTTGTGGCTCCAAACGGAAGTTTCTAGCATGAATAATCTTATGACCCCTTTGAGCCTAGGTGGCGAACCATAGGATCATCACACGGGTCCTCCGGGATATCTTAGGACAACACTGGATTCTCCAGGTGCCCGCAACCAATCCACCCAGACGTGTATTTAAGTAGCCATCTTATGTTAACCATTAATTAACAATCTCACATCTGTCATGGATACACTCAGACCAAATCCACGTCTACGAGCATAGCATGGCAATACAAGCATAACGTAGAAGTAACTCCCAGGGTTTGATAATAAAACAGGTGATAGGTTCTACCTCATTATCTACTTCCCAATAACCACAAGTTAATCACATCCTACTCATGCAGTGTTATAGGATTGTAACTAATGCATAAAAACTGGGTATGAAAAGAGTATGATCAATGTGTTACTTCCCTCGCAGATGATCCGCAAACCCTAGAGACTCGTAGTAGCACACTTCGCACTTTGAGAATTCTATTGGAAATAAAGAATAGCATACATAAGAACTCAAGCATAGATTCACGAGTAAAACTCGAATAAGAATATCAAATCTGAAAAATTCAACTGAAGAGGTTCGATCTGCAAACAGAGTCAATCAAATCGGAGCTACGGAACTGAAACTACGGTCAAAAGAACTTCAAAAACAAATTTGCTTGAAACCAAATTTTAATTTATCAAAATCATGTTCAAGTTGATTAAACAGAAAGAGGGTCTCGAGATGAAGATTTTTGCGTTGGTTTCACTGGATTTGGAAAAACGGTTAAAAAGTTACGAGGGTTTGAAGATCAGGGGCTAATCTGCGATAAAAAGATATCACGGATAGGTCCCTGCTAGAAAAGAAAAGAAAAAGAAAAAACTACGGCGTGAACATTCGTTAACAGAGACGAACGGGCGAACGCGTTCTTTATAAATGAACTAACGAGCGGACGCTCGCTAAACAACTTAATCGAAGAATAAAAAACGAACCGAACCGATCTAAAAAAACAAACTAGGGTTTAAAAAAACGGGTCGGCTTTTTTACCTAAAACCGAAGAAAAAAACAGGGCGTCGAAAACCGGCGAGATCCGGCGGGATTTCGACGGGCGGGCGACGTACAATGACTCGGGTGGCGAGGCGGAAGTCTGGCGGCAGGCGATGGCGGCTCACGCAAAGCAGTATTGGCGGTTGGCGAGGCGCGGTGGGGGTCGAGGCGGCTGACTCGGGCTTTAAAGTCTCGGGGGGCGTGGCGAGCGGGAGGGACAGCGGCTCCGGCGGCTCGGGGTCGGACTCCTCGAGTCCGTCGCGAACACGACGACGGTAGGCGGTGGCGGTGATGTGCCGGCTGGGCTTCGGCCGAGTCGGTCCGGAACCTTTTTTTTAATAAATAAATAAATTCCGCTGAAAAAAAATCCTAAAGAAATATAAACAAATTCTAAAAATGCCAAAAACAATATTCACCGTCTAAATATAATATTTAGAACAAAGTGAACATTTTCTTGGCCTAAAAATGCAATTTTGAAAAATGCATATTTTTCTAATTCAAATAAAATAGCAATAAAATCCAAATAAAATAATTTATTTGATTTCAATATTTTTCCTCCAATATTTCTTTTATTTTGGAGAAGTCATATTATCTCCTTGAAATATTTTCGGAGAGAAAAATAATTAAAATCAAAATGATCCTCTTTTCAATATTCGAGAAAATTCAAATATGACAATAATAAAATCCCCAACTCTCTCTGTGGGTCCTTGGGTTGCTTACAATTTCTAGGATCGCAAACGAAATGCATATAAAATATGATATGCATATGATGACCTATGTATAGCATTCCAAATTGAAAATTTGGGATATTACAAACCTACCCCCTTAAGATGAATCTCATCCTCGAGATTCGGGTTGGCTAGAAAATAGGTGTGGGTGGTCTTTCGATAGGTCTTCCTCTCATTCCCAGGTGGCTTCATCCTCGGTATGGTGGCTCCACTGAACTTTGCAAAACTTGATAACCTTGCCGCGGGTAACTCGGTTGGCAAACTCGAGAATCTTGACTGGTTTCTCCTCGTAGGTCAGATCACTATCCAACTGATATTGCTTCCAGTGGCATTGTATCTCTCAGAGGAATATCGTCCATCTCAACATGGCACTTCTTCAACTGAGAAACATGAAACATATGAACTCCTGACAGTCCTTCCGGTAACTCCAACATGTAGGCTACTTCTCCCATACGTTCCAAAACTCGGTATGGTCCTACAAATCTCGGGGCTAACTTTCCCTTAACTCCAAAGCGTTTAACTCCTCGCAGTGGTGATACAGATATGCTCTGTCTCCGATTTCATAGAATACCTCCTTGCGTTTTGAGTCTGCATAACTCTTCTGTCTGGACTGTGCTACCTTCACTACTAGGAAAAGGCCTACTAATGGCGCACTGGTTTTGCCTACTAATGGTGCATTACCAGTGCGCCATTAGTAGCATGCCACTAGTATATTTTACTAATGGCGCACCACTGGTGCGCCATTAGTATCTGGTATACTAATGGCGCACCAAGCAGTGCGCCATTAGTATGTAACACAATGCGCCATTAGTGTACTCCCGGGGCCATACCTAAGCATGTGCTTTGTCATACTAATGGTGCATGCTATGTTGATGCGCCATTAGTATCCTTTAACATACTAATGGCGCACTGGTGGTGATGCGCCATTAGTATGAATATTTGGTTTTTTTACTTTTCTGATTTTTGCACAGGTTACAAAATATATTATTGGACAGAATATAGACAGCACACAGCAACATCAGAATATCGAATACAATAGAAGATTAGTCTCCTAATACAATTCATCATATTAGTCTCCGAATTCAAAAGACCGAACAAAGATAAAACATTACAAGTCTCAAGACCGCGAGTATCGAGTTTGTCTTCACATTACAAGTCGATATCGATCATCTAAACTACCATCACATAGAAGAGAGTTGTGGTCATCACGATGAGCATCATCGCGATCAAACTGGTCTTCATCCGGTTCCTCCAACGCTCCCTCCTCTCTCCCGCTAGATAGCGGGCATATCTAGTTTCGGCCTCCTCCCTAGTGGTGTACCCTTTCTAACTGTTACCGCTGAAATGGTGAACCTGTCTCCGACACTCCTCCCAGTCGTCGTAGACTCCGGGAACCTTACCCTTGTACGCGACATACGACGGCATCTCTATGCACAAGCCAAACAACAGACAATACATAAGCAATATGTAAGTATGCAACAAAAGGATCGGAAGAGAAAAGCAAGACATTAATAGCACGATTCATGGTCCTACTAATAAATAGCATCGATTACATCTAAGTTGAACGACTGTCCAAACCAAAGAGACATACAAATTCATTAAAGATTAATTACAACATGAGCCAATCAATGTTTCAGAACTACACATCACTACTTTCGACTCGACTCATCGGACAGGAGCGTGGATGAAGCCGCCGTCTGTCGTGATGGTCATGAAATCGCGGTCGTTGTCACCCTGCATTTGTAGCATTTCATTTATCTCATTGTTGGACGGTTGATATCTGAGGAAGAACTACCCCGACGTATGAAGGACATCTTGATGGATGATGTCCGCAAAGTCCGACTGGATGCGAAAGAATTCTTGTCTGAGGTCCACGTCATGTATTGCCGACAAGTTCGCGGCCCAATCTTTGAGATTATCTGGTAGCAAAAGTTGATGATGGTCCCTTACGATCGCCCGCATGTGATGGAGGGCGTAGTAGGCATCCTTCGATCACAGCGGTTGCTTGACGCAGCAGAACTTCATATTGTGTGAGAACATGTGCTTGCCGTACTTACGAATAGTCCCGTGAAGGTGCCTCCAGATTTGGCGTGGCAGGAGAACATCATCAAGAACTTTCTTGACATTTGTGTAGTCTATCTTGGAGTTACGGTTCAGGTCGAAATACGTGGCCATGGAATATTTCGGGCTTAAGAGGATGAGTGTGCAATGTGTGTCAACCGCACGTAACACGGAATGTTAGAAAAAAGAACGATCAAAATCTAAGAAATCATATGTTACGGGCGGTTAAGGGATGACTTACTCGGGAAAGTAAGCCACAAGGAAGTTATCCTTATCTGAGTTTGCCAGAATGACGCCTTCGAGGTGTGAACTCGCAACTTGGCGGTCCCCAACGCTGCTCAAGTGCTTGGCACGGATGTAGAAGGGGTCGACTATCACGATGTCCGGGGTCTTGTCTCTAATGATCTGAATCTCCATACTCAGTGAAAACAGCCAACGAAGGTGTAGTGCAGCGGATGAAGGTTAAACATAGCAAAGATGTCATCAAACCGCAGGACGATCGTACCCCCGATGTCGCCATCCACAAAGCCCTTGCCCTCTGGCACCTTGGCCACGAAAACCGGGTATGCCACATCCTTCTCTCTGAGACGCCACTTCTCCAAAGAAAGAACATTGTCGTGTAGACTCCGTATAGCACCGGTTGCAGCATTCAGCATATTTGGCGGTAGCATCGCCCTACCCGCCACATGCACCCTCCTCGAGATATCCTTAGGTGAAGGTGGCCCGTCCTGAGCACGGATCGAACTCGGTGTCGGCTGGCTCGCACCGGCGCCCTTGTTAGTCTTTCGTTTTCGTCCCTTCGCTGATCTCCTGTAATGGGACCGAGTTCTGCTGAGCCACCTTCTTGAGCGTGTTGGGGCTGATAATATTTCTCACCTCAGCTATCTCGAGGCTCGGTGAAGGCGGGAGTCGGAGGCGTCTCCTCGAGAACTGACGCCGACGACGGCGCTGTTGCAATTGGATTTCTCTGCCGTACCAGCTAGATTGCGGTCGTCTTGGTTGGGTTCTTGAGAAAGAGGCCCGCAGAACTCGTCAGCGTACCCATGTTCGGCAAAGTACTTATCAACTTTGGTAAATGTACCGTCGTCATTGCCGTCGTCGTCCGGATCCTGTGCCATAGGGCTGTCCGGATGCTGTGCCATAGGGATGTCCAACATAGGGATGTCCGGCAGGTCCGTAGCGTTAAGGCGTTCTTGCCATGGCTTGGCGCCGCACGACCGGGCGGTCTTGTTCGTGGTGCTGTCCCCGCCCCCAAACGAATCTGGATCTTCGCCAAAGCGAGGGCGATTTACGCAGGCGCTGAGGGTCATCTCATCTTCTTTGTCGGCCCCAGCGGGTCGAACCGGAGGTAACAGCTCGTCGCAGCCTGGCAGCACCCGAACCACTTCAACCCTATACATTGTGGGTGGCATCGGATTACCGTGGAACATGGGGTTGCCCGGTTGAACGATTCTGCCCTTGGCGACATCGACCAACTCGGCGCCCACGAAGTGCAGAAGAGTGCAAGGAACGTCGGCGGTGCCCTGCGAAAACATGTACAGGGCGTCGAGGATGCCGATCAAAAGGCAAGGAGATGAAGTCATCGGCCGAGAGGCTTAGTTACCGTGATGCCGTCGAGCTCGGCTAATGTCGAGGCACCGCCAACGGCGGGCGGTAATCGACGGAGGGGGCGCTTGGCGAGGTGCCGCCGTGTACACCCGGTGCATTAAGCTCAATGCCGTCTGCGGCGCCGGAGACACGAATACCGCCTCCGCCGGAGACACCAATGGCGGCGCCACGAGACACCAATGGCGCTACCGCTGGCCGCGAAGTTGCTGTCCATGAAGCTGGGAACCGGGGGAGGCCCCTGTTGGCCGCCCGCAATCCACGTCTCAAGCCCAGGAATCAACGTAGGCACCATGGCGTTGAGCTTCGTTCCCAGTTGTTGTTCCACTTGCTCTTGGACAAGCTCCGTAATCCGCGCCACTTGTGCCTTGAGTGCTTCAACCTCGCGCATATGGCTTTCCGAGCTGGCCTTTTTCTCCTTCCGCACACAAGCGGTATAGTATGACCCCCATTTTGTGGACAAGCCTTTGCCGGCCACACGAGCAGCTGACGTCGGCTTAGCGAGCTTATCCTTGCTTTTCATTATGTTCAACGCCCTATTTAAAGGGGTGTCGAAAGGGGAGCTCTGAGACGACCCCGCGCTACTGCTTTCAGTGTCCTGCGAAAGGAACGTGAACCATTTAGAAATATTGGGGATTAATTAGAGTGCAACCATATGGAGCTAATTACGCGGGGGTGTATTCCTTACCAGAACAAGCTCAAGTGCCCTGGTCTTCGGATCCGTGGTAAGCTCCTTTTTTATTGGGTCCTCCTTGTACCGGGCCCTGACAAAGTTCCTGGTCTGCTTGTCACCACTGTATTTCTCAAAGCAGGGCGGTAGGCCTTGCTCGGCACGCTCCGCGTCCTCCTTGTCCCATATAGGCTCCGCCACTCTGTAACCGCCGGGACCGAGTTTGTGTTCCCCTAAGTTCAACTCCCGCATTTCTTTCCCCCACTAACTTGATTCGGAGGTTGCGCTGCTCTCGCACTTGATCTTGAACTCCTTGTACTCATCTTCGCTCATCAAAGGATATTTCGCCTTGATCTTCTCATAACTATCACCTTTATCAATCATTCTCTTCACCGCGCTTCTCCAAGTAGACAGGGCCGTGTCATCCTCGTGAGGGCGGCACTGTTCACTTTATTCCCTGAGAGGCGTTTGTTTTCAAATTCGGCGGGGAACTTGTATCGTTCGTGCAGCTTCGTGAAGAGGAGGTTGCGCAAATTCCCGTGGTCCTTATGCCTAAGGTTCTCGGTGTTGATCGAGACGGTGCTCCGGAGAATGCACCCGAGCTGAAGCGAGTACCCCTTGACTATATGTTTGGGCTCCGTTGGATGCCCGTCGGAGTCCACTTGAGTAAATTCCTCCTTGAGGGTGCGGAGCGCATTCGGGCGCCGGTCCTTCCTTTACTTCTTCGGTTGGCTGCCATCTGTGTGTGCGCCGCCATCATCAGTGGTGGCATCCTCGGCGGTACCATCAGTGGTGTCATCCCCGGCGCCACTAGGGGTTGTGTAGTCAGGATCGGTGTCTTCCGCGGCGTCCTCATAGCGGTAAGGTTGTTCCTCCATCTCCTGGGACAGCTCCCAGAATTTCTTGCCGCCCGAACCACCGGCCTCATTGTTGTGGGCCATGTTTCGCTCTAAATAGGAAAAAAGTTTGGTCAAAAAGTTGGTTATTGTCAAGGAACAAGATCATGGTCACATCATTTAGGGTTTGTCGACGCTGAGGCACCCTAAAAGCCTAAGCTTTCATCATTTAGGGTTTGTCGACGCCGAGGCACCCTAAAAGCTTAAGCGGAGGCACCCTAGGTTGGGCCTAATCACTTGGCACTAATCACTTGGCTCTATTGCCACCTATGTTGGGTTTATCATCTAGGGTTTATCGATGCTAAGGAGAATTCTAAGTTGGGCCTAATCACTTGGCTCTATTGCCACCTATGGTTTAATGCAACAAGAATGGCGGGCGATTGATCCTACTTAACTAAGTACTAAGATACCCCGGCCCATGCATTAGTCGCAAGTACCCCATATGTCCTATTTTTAGCAAAGTCATGCTAAAATTCATGAAAAATTTCAGCATGACATTTGCTGAAAATAGGACATATGGAGTACCCAAATTTTCCGGAACGGAAGTTAATCGACATTCCGGCAAACTCAAGGGCCTCTCGGGGTACCTGCAATTTGATGATAAACTGCCAACAAAAACACATGGAGTACTTGACACAGTACTTGCCATAGTAATAGTCAATGTGCCTCTGTATGTATGTGTGTGGTGTCTAGATGCCAGCCACTGGTCAATGGCCATGCCACTACACTAGTTTGATTCTGTTTCTGATGGAGCTTTGTGCCACTAGGTGGCCTGTTTGAAGTGAAATAATCAGCATGGGCAACTGGTATTGGATTCACAGTGTAAATGATGGATGAAAAGGTATTGTGCCCAAGTACAACATTTAACAATGCAATGCAGATAATCATTTTTTTCTCACAGTACTTTTCCCAAGTAATAATAAACTAAATAACTGAGTAATCCAAATGAGGAAACAGAAAATAGCTGGCTGCAACAACATAGCAAGCCTTCACTTACCCAAGAATTCATTTCAAGCAGCATTTATTATCTAAAACAGATCATTCTAAAGATACATGATACATCATTTCCGGCATCATTTAATATCAGTACAACTAATTAGCAGTACTTAAACAAGTTAAGCTACTGACTACGATGACTGAATACACAACTGGGGCTATTGTCAAGGAACAATTGAGAGATGTTTGTGATATTACCTAGGTGTTTTGGGATGGAACCTGTTAGTGTGTTGTTGCTAAGGTCCAAGTCCTAGGCAGTTTGGGATGGAACCTGTTAGTGTGTTGTAGCAAAGCCACAACTCCTCTAAGTTCTCAAGATAACCTAGTTGTCGAGGATGTGTCCGTAAAGTTGGTTGATGTCAAGATACTTGCTTATTAATTTTGGTTTCTTTTGAGAATCGGGCACCTTCTAGGTCAAGAAAACTGGGCATGACCTTTCCTAATTTTCTTGACCTAGGAGTGCCCCATTCTCAACCGAAACGGAAATTAATCAACATTTCAGGAGAAAGGGGTAACGAAATGATGGGGCAAATGTGCCAGGCACCACAATGTGATCACAGAAACAAAGCAGCACCACAATGTGCCTCTTTATATATGTGGGTGCTGTCTAGATGCCAGCCACATCATTTCAGGCATCATTTAATATCAGTACTACTAACTGGCAGTACTTAAACAAGTTAAGCTACTCACTAAAGCATCAAGCTACTCACTTAAGCTAGAAGCTACAAGTTAAACACATTTGTAGCATCGAGAAATAATGCAACTAGCAGCAAGGAGTATAATGGCAATAATGTAGCAAACTTCTCTCGTTGATGCATTGGAGTGGTTACAGGGTGGATCTCCGTGCGCTTAATTAGAAGGGTGCAATTAGTGGGTGATTATTTAGAACTTAACTACAATCTCTAGTGTAGTTAGAAGGAGTGGCTTCTCTGATTTTGCTTGCATTAGTTGGAAGAATGTAGTATTGCAATGGAACTTCTAACTAGAATCTTGCTGCAAGATTAGTTGCAGCAAGGAAAACACTAAATCTTGACAGCATCATACACAGACCATGCATGGAATGAGATGAATGATTCCATTTATTTCATTAATGGCAATGTACCACATATATATTGTCAGGACCCCGATCCTAAGTCACACCGATCTAGCATGTAACACATCATATCACTTTGCGGCCTCACGCACGGTATTCCCACGGGTGTCGTCTTACCATGTCCCGGACCGCTTATGCCTTTTGGCTCACGTATATGATAGTGTCGCTAGCATCCATATGACAAGGAACCCGGTCCGACATGGCTAGTCGTGAACCCAAAGCGGCGCTAACCTATGGGGACAGGCATACATGAATCACATCGAGCATGTCGGTCATCAACGTATATATTCGGGCTGTAGCACCGCTAACAGGACTCCGGTATCCCGGCTGTAGAAAGGCTAGGCAGGACTCGAATACCACCAGCGTGACATTTCCCGAAGGGACGGACATAGGAACGGCGTGAAACACATGCCGCCAGTCAAGTGTCCAAGCAAGAGTGCTGGGCTAGCAGGACTCCGGTGAACCGGGTCAGAAGCGGACTACTATCGCTCAGAAGCACGAGACTACATTTCCCCATATGAGAGGCTGCTAAGGATAAACAACTAGTTTGTCGGATCCCACACATACCAAGCATTTCAAACATACACACATTATGCTCGATATGCGTAAATACGACGTGGCATCACAACATAACTCTACGACTCAGATATTATTCATTAGGCTCCGAGGAGCGAGATATTACAAACATGGGTCCAATGACCCAACACTCAGAGCATACAAGTCAAAGCACAAGCGGAAGCTAATCATGTCTGAGTACGCATAACTATAAATGAAAAGGCTGAGAAGTCTGACTATCTACCAGATCCTGCCGAGGCACAAGATCGTAGCTGAGGTAACAAGCTAAACGTCGAAGTCCACGCGGAACTACTAGCGAGACTGGCGTCTCTCTGCAAAACATAAAATAAGCAAACGTGAGTACAAATGTACTCAGCAAGACTTACATCAGAACTAACTACATATGCATCATTGTCAAAAGGGGGTGGTGGAGTTTGACTGCAGCAAGCCAGCTTTGACTCGGTGGCTCTCCTGAACTACGATCGCAAGTAACTCTTTTGAGGTGGCGCACGAGTCCACATATTCACCATATCAATACACCACTATGGACCCGCCTCCGTCTTCCCACGAGAACGCCATCCATAGCACTCACGCTTATCTTGCGCATTTTAGGGTATCCACTTTCACTTGTCTATGAACCGATATAGGCAACCCAGAAGTCCTTTTCCGTGGACACGGCTATTCGAATAGATCATATTAAACCCTGCAGGGTGTACTTCTTCACACACGCTCACCACTTACCGCCGTTTACACGACATGTACTCGGCAACCTTCAAGCGGAAGCCCAACGTGGGTGTCGGCCACGGCCCGACTAACCACACAAGACTCTAGTCCGTGTTTATCACCTATTCGGGTTCCATCCGCAAGGAGATCCGGCCGGGTGTCGCCACGGCCCCAAACGATGTGAGCAGGGTTCCCAAGCCCACCATCCGGGTGCCACTTGGTACACCGTGCCACCCGTGCCTAGTCTGTCCCAAGCCCACCTGCCGGGTGCCACTCGATAGAAAATAGCACTACCTACAAACACCAGAGACTAGTTGCGACTCCTCGGACAGAGATCAAGTCGGTTAATAAGTCGAGAGGGCTTGGAGCGCCCGGAGCCCAATGTGTGGTAGTAACTGTATCATGGATCACAAACACAGAACTTAGTTCCTGAGGACGGCTGCAATGAGACAACCCACCATGTACTCCTACCTGGCCTCTCACCGCTACCTTTACCAAATCGTGTTCACACACTTAGCTCTCACACCATAGGACATGTTCATAACAATTCCAATTCATTCCCGATGAATCAGACCTGACTCAACTCTAAGCAAGAGTGGCATGACAACAAGCATAAATGAGTAGGCACAACATGGCTCAAACAACTCCTACTCATGCTAGTGGGTTTCATCTAATTCATCGTGGAATGACAGTCATGCAAAGGATCAAGGGGTTCAGCTACCGCAGCAAGTAACACATGAGTCGTTGTTGTCCTAATGCAGTAAAATAGAGCAGGAGCGAGAGAGTGGGATTATATCGGAATGAACAAGGGGTTTTGCTTGCACGGCACTTCAAGATAATATAGTTCTTCATCGGTGTCATCGAACAATCGTCGGAACATCGCCTACCGGAGGGACAATTACCGGCAAACAAGAGAGAACACAATCAATGCAATGTACATTCACATGAATGACATGTCATATTAAGGTACTGAATTCACCTAATGCAATAATAACCTGTTAGTTGAAGTGGAATTCAAACAAGGTTGAACTCCAACTCCAAATGCTAGTTCATAAATTACCCTAATCATGATTCATCCTATTCAGTGAGGTTAACTTGTTCAAACATGCATGATCATGGCATAAACAGATTCTTCATATTTTTCTGATCATTTTTCATATATAAATTATTTCAATCCGAAGTTACGTTGAATTTCTATGATTTATTAAAGTTTAGAGTATTTCTGGAATTTCCTAAATTATATTAAATCCAGAAAAGGGGTTTTCTTGCGTCGACTGACGTCGAGTGACGTCCAAGTCAAAGGCGCCGTCCAGGTCAAACCTGACACTGGGACCCACTGGTCAGTGACTCGGTCGACTAACTGGGCTAGTTAGTGCTAAACTAACTCTAACCAGGCTGTTAGCAGGGCCGGGCCCACATGTCAGTGTCTAGTTTAGTTAACTAAATTAGTTAGTTCTAATTAATCTCGAGTTAACTAATTATGGGCTTGGGCCCACACGCCGCTGAAAGAGAGGGGTCAACCTCACCGTCAAAACGGTCAAACGAGTCAAACCCGGCGACTCGGCCGCGAGGCCAGCACGGCGGCAGCTCGGGTTTGCGTCTCCCGTGACCAAACGAGCGCGGAAGGGCTCTCGTGTTGCGGGTGCTTGGCGCATCCATCTACGCAGGCAAGGGGGCTGGTCAGCCGAGCTCGCCGGAATCGAGCTCACGGCGGTGGCCGGAGGTCGGGCGAAAAGGGGTTGGTGCTTCGTGGTGCACGGAGGAGAAACCGATGGGCTAGGTGGCATCCGCGGGCCACCGTAAACACGCTGGTGCCACGGGTTCGGCAGAGGGGCTCGGGAGCGTTGAGCCTGCCGGCAATGGCGGCCGGGCGACCCTGGTGCTCATGAGGCAGCGGCTACAGGCGCCGCGAGGGAGAGAGATGAGGGAAACGACGGCGAGCTCACAGGAGGTCGAAGGCAAGCTCACCGGCTCGGGGAGGCCGGATGGCGTCGAATTCGTCGATGGAGTCCGGCGGCCGTGCTCGGGGAAGACGACTCGGGGCGGCGATGTAGGGCCTCTCCGGTCGCGTGTGACGGCGGGGAGATTCAGGGTGGCGAGGCGGGGCTCGTGGGCGGAATAGCTGGCCGTGGGGAGGTCGGTGGCCATGGTGGAGCTCGTCGGTGGCGGCAGCTCCGTTCGGTGAGCTCGGGGGAAGAGGGCTAGGGGGGGAAGAGAGGGAACAACGAGTGAGGAAGAGGAGCGAGGGGGTTCGGGAGGCGTGGCGTCTCCCAAGGCGTCGAGGGGAGCCAGCAAAGCGGCGAGGGAGGAGGTGGCGAGCTCGGCGCGGTCGTCGTGTCCCTCCTCTGCCTACTGGCAGAGGTAGGCGACGAGCGGCGTGGCGGTTGGTGGGCTGGGCCACCAACTGGGCCAGCGAGCGAGAGGGGGGGGAAGTAGGCTAGGCCGGTTCGTGGGCCAGGTAAGCCAGGTACAGTTTCTGTTCTTTTTATTGTTTTCTGTTTCTGTTTTGTTTTAAATCTTTTGCCACTGTTTTGAATTTAAAACAATTCAAACAATGTCAAAACTCCTCTGAATATTTTTATTCTGCTAGATGGACTTTTCCAAAAGCTCATAAAATATTTCAGGGTATTTGAAATTATATTCTAATTATATGAATATAATTCAAATTCAAATAGCTAATAATTTAAATTCAAAATCCCAAGATTAATTCCTTATAAATGTTCAATATTTTGTTTGGGACCTAACCCTTGCCAAAATTTATCAAACATTTAGGAAGGACATTTTGGGAACATTGAATGAGATTTTAGGGGTTTTGCCCTCCTTTTATTTAAATTTTGAGGCTTCCAAATCTCCTCAATTCAAGTTTCAAAAAAATTTTATACATGATGCAACATGAAGGCTAGCCTAGTGCATGCCAGGACTAGGGATGTGACATATATCACTTGAAATTGCTACCAACTGTTTATGTACATAATAGCAAAGCCAAAAAAGGGAAAAATCATAGTTAACCCAGATTACAACCAAAATGCAGACAACACTGAATTTTGGTGCACACACTACTGAATTTTGGTGAACTCACCTCGACGGACGCGGTCGCAGACGAGGTCATAGACGGCGGTGGAGCAGAGACGAGGTCGCAGACGCGGTCGTGGTGCTCCGGTGGACGCGGCTGCATCAATCATTTGAATTAACATTTAATCAAACACCTCACAGGCAAGAACAGAAGGTGGAGACAGAGAAGAGAGGGGATCGAGCAGAGAGGGAGAGGGCAAGGAGGGAGGAGCATAGAGGGAGAGGGCACGGCGCGGTGGCTCACCGGTGACGTCGGAGGAGAGGCCCCGACGAGCACGTCTACAGCGAAGCACGTCACTGGGGCGGCCGAGCACGCCTCTGGTGGCGAGTTCGGCCTGCTTCCGCCTCTGCTTCCCCGAGGAAGAAGAGGTGGAGGGGGTGGAGGGGTCGAGCGCCGCGCCTGCCTTCGTGGCTCGTTGGTCCGTGTTGAAGCAGATTCCGCCCGCCGCTTGCCTGTCGCCTCGCACGGTGGAGCTCGGCGGAGAGGCGCCAGGTTTCTAGGGTTTCGAGGCTGGGAAGGCGAGGGAGGTGGGTGGGTGCGGTGAAGCGGGGAGGAGGTGGATTGGGAGCGGACGGCGATGGGGGGCAGGGCAGGGGCTGACTGGGGGCGGCGACGGAGACGGAGGCGCGGGGGCGGCGGCGGCGTGGGTCGGGGCAACGAGGGAGAGGGATGAAGGGGATCTGGCCAGAGGGAGGGAATTAGCTAGGGGGGAATCTTACTAATGGCGCACCCATGGTCGGTGCGCCATTAGTGATTTTTTTACATAGCAATGGCGCACCAGGAAGAGGTGCGCCATTAGTAAAAAAAATTTACATAGCAATGGCGCACCAGGAAGAGGTGCGCCATTAGTAATTTTTTTACATATAGCAATGGCGCACCAGCCAGAGGTGCGCCATAAGTAATTTATTTTTATTTTTTGTTGCATGTAATATTTTTTTATAAAAACGGTAATAATTGTTGTTTAACAACAATTGTAGTCTACACTTTATTATTATTATTTTTTTTAAAATGAATATGAATATGAAACCGAGGGTGCTCGTCGGCGGCGGTGGAGCAGGGGAGGGTGCGGGGGGTGCTCTTCGGCGGTGGTGGAGCGGGGAGGGTGCGGGGTGCTCGTCGGCGGTGGAGCGGGGAGGGTTGCGGTGGGTCGTCGGCGGTGGAGCTAGCGGGAGGGGAGGTTGCGGTGGAGTCGTCGGCCCGGTGGAGCTAAGCGGGGGAGGGTTGCGGTGGGTCATCGACGGCGGTGGAGCTAGCGGGGGAGGGTGCGGGTGGCATCAAGATCGAGATCAAAAAGTGTCCATGAAATTTAAAAATATTCATGATATCAAAAAGTGCCCATGAAATACAATCGAGAAATGAAGACTACGATTTAAATACAATCGATCTTAGCTAGCTATCTGTTCACAATCTTCTTGCCCTTCTTTTTCGCAAATGGAGTTCTTACGTGGAACGGACGTCCCTTAGGTAGGGTTGTCCTGCTTCTTCTTCCGTGTGTGCTGCTACTTCATAAATCGTCGTCATGTTCGATCTTGGTCGCCCATTTGTCAAGTCTTGCTCATTGGCTACTCCATCCATTCCGATGATCTTCCTTTTGCCTCTCCTCACGACAACACGACCGGGCTTTGACGGGTCGGTAATGAAGAAGCATTGGTCCACTAGGGAAGCCAGTACCCATGGCTCATTTTTTCGCGGTGACGCTTATGCCCATGATCTTGGATTTGGCTTCGGGTATAACCATGGTGGTGAAATACCGGTCTTCTTTTAGGACGCTCTTGGCCCATCTGACACGGAACATCAGGACCTTCTCTCCAGCGTAGCTCAGCTCCCAGATCTCCTCGATCCTTCCGTACTATATGTCCTTGTCGTTGCCGGTGTAGGATTCCATCGTTACCCCGGAGTTCTGATAAACATCACTCTTCATGTCCTTCTCCTCGGTGTAGAATGTGCAGCCGTTGATATTGTACGCCTCATAGGTCATCAGGTTGTGCTCGGCGCCCTGTGACAAGGCGAATATGAGTTGTTCTTCCGCGGAAGAATCCTCATGTAAAGGGTACGACAGAAGCTTCTGCTTTAACGCGTGAAACATGAGTTGTGCTCTTTGATTATATCTCCGTCCGTCCTCTGTTGGCCTCGGTCATTGTACGTCTTCTCAATAAAGGTTTTGTGCTCTACCACCCAAGGATCGACCACATCTATGTGTTTTAGCGCGACTAGGTTTGCTCTTTCAAAGTCGGCGAGTCGACCCTCGAAGTCGACATGCATTTCGCGGCGACCCTCACGGTGACCCCATCCAGCGAGCCTGCCTAGGTGCCTGTTGACGGGCTGACCAACGGGGTTCTCGATGCCTAGATAATTCGTGCAGTAGGAGATGCACTCTTCGGTCAGAAAGCCCCTGGCTATACTTCCCTCTGGACATGACATGTTGCAAACGTATCCTTTGATGACACCATTCATCCTTTTGAACGGCATCATGCTGTGCAGGAACGTCGGCCTGAGTTGGATGATATCCTCCACGATATGGACCAGCAGATGCACCATAACGTTGAAGAATGCGGGCGGGAAGTACATCTCAAGCTCGCATAGTATCACCACGATCTCTTCCTGTAGCCTTCTGAGTTGCCCCCTCGCCAATCGACTTCCGAGAGATGACGTCGAAAAAGTTGCATATGCCAAATAGCATTTCACGGACGTGCGCGTCCATGATCCCACGGATTGCAACTGGAAGTATCTGCGTCATCACCGCGTGACGATACCGTGAGACTTCATCCTGCTGAACTTCGCTTCGCTGGGTCTAGGTATGTGCTTATCTTCCCAGCGTAACCGTGAAGGAAGTTTTACTCCTAGGAGGCAGGTGAAAAACTGCTCGATCTCCTCGACTTAGAGTGAAGCATGCGGGAGGGTAGTCATTTCCGGTCTTCTTGGCCTTTTTGCCTTTGTGACGACTTACTGTGTCTTGCATCGCCTCATCATCATCATCATCATCATCATCATCATCATCATCATCATCATCATCATCATCATCATCATCATCATCATCATCATCATCATTAGCGTGAAGCTCTGCACGATGCCCATTGATTTCAAGTCTGCCCTTGCTTTCGCCCATCTTTGGTCCTCTACGGCATGTTGAGAAGGGTACCAAGCAGACTCTCGCACGTTCTTCGTGATATGCATGACATCAAGGATGTGAGACACACGGTGGATCTTCCAGTACGGCAAGTCCCAGAAAACAGACCTCGTTTTCCATACCTTCAGCAGCGGCTCTGGCGCCTTTCGCTTTTTTCCCGGCTCTGGCGCCTTTTTTCCCGGCAGTGGGCAGTCTTTCCAATTTTTCAACAGCTCGTCTATTTCCTCGCCGCTCCTCGTACACGGGCGTTTTCGGGGTTCGGTTTCACCATCGAACAGATCCTTGCGTTTCCTCCACGGGTCATCGTCGCGAAGCCACCTTCGATGTCCCATGAACATGGTTTTCGAAGACCCTTGATCTCTATCTAGCTGGCGTCGTTGTGTCATCCATGCACCTTACGCATCCGTAAAATCTGTGGACTACCTGCCCTCATGAGATATCCGTAACCAAGATAGTCGTGCACCGTCGTGAGCGGTCACGGCTCTCATAGGGAAATATTCTTTCTTTGCGGCGTCCCACGTATTGGCTGGTGTTTTCCACAGCGTGTCTAGCTCCTCCTTCAGCAGCCCCAGACATGATTGATGTCGTTCCACGATTGTTTCGCCCTTCAATTAGCATACTCATGTGAATGTACTTCCTCTTCATGCACAACCGGGGAAGGTTGTACATCCACACAAACACAGGCCAGGTGCTATGTGTGCTTCTCTGGCTGCCAAACGGATTGACTCCATAGGTGCTCGCGCCCAGCATGATGTTCCTTGGATCCCTCCCAAATTCTGGGTATTCGAAGTTCAACGCTTGCCACTGGCTCGCATCATTAGGGTGACTCAGCATCTTGTCTTTTTTATTTATCTCCAGATCATTTCCGTCATCTTCCCGCTTATTCTCCTCCCTATCCGCGTGCCAACGCAGGAGCTTTGCTACCTTAGGGTCCGTGAAATACCGCTGCAGACGAGGAGTGATCGGAAAGTACCACACCGATTTTCGAGGAGCTTTCTTCCTCTTCTTGTATCGAGTGACGCCAAGCACCGGACATATGGTAGACTCCGCATGCTCGTCTCGATAAATGATGCAATTGTTCATGCACACATGGTATTTCACGTGCGGTAAATCCAGAGGACACACAATTTTCTTCGCCTCCTCGAAACTGGTCGGGCACTTGTTCCCCTTGGGAAGACGTTCGTGCCAGAATGACATGTTCTCGTCGAAGCATCGCCGGTCATTTTGTGTTTTACCTTCATCTCCGAGCCATGAGCGCTACTTTCAAAGCGGGTATCCTCGGCCTGCATCCTTCATACAATGGAGTAACCGCGTCTATCTCCGGTTGATCCAGCTTGGCTTTCTCTCGGCGGCAGCTCTTGCGTTATCCGTCCGCTTGAGAAGCAGCTCTTGAATATGAGGGTCCTATACCCAGCCTCCATCGTAAATGCTGCTCCGGCATCTTCATCTTCATGATCATGCCCTTCGTCTTGATCTTCCTCATCATCATGTACGACATCTTCTACATGATGACTGTGTACAGCATCACCGCCGTGATCATGTCCTGGAGATTCTTCGTCTTCTCGCCCTCCCTCGCCGTGGTGGTACTTGTCTTGTTGCCCTTCCTCATTTCTTGCCCGGACCCCATGGACGACTTCATAGTCATCTTCATCACCTTGCCACCGATAGCCATCCATGAAACCACGCAAGAGCACGTGGTCCCGCACCTGCCCGGAATCCGTGTCCGCAATAAGGCTCTTCAGCTTGCATCTTCGACACGGACATCTTATCTCCATCTCATTCTTTTGAAGCATCTCGGCCTTCGCAGAGCTCAAAAACCTATTCACGATGCCTTCGGTCATCGTGCGGACCATGGTCGCCTGTGGGGTAGAGCAAAACGATATTTTAGAACCAAGAAAAAATTTGGCATGACCTTCCCTAAAAATAGGATAAAAAAGAATGCATAGTGCCAAAATTCTCGCCAAAAAGGAAATGAATCAACATTCCGGCAAAATATTGGGAACTATCGCATTTCAAATACCGGTACCTGCAAACACAAACATATATGCAACACCACAAACACAAGCAACACCAAAAACATACATAGATCTAGCTAGGCCACAAAAAGTGCATGTGCACGTTGTTGGAGCGAGCTAGGGAGAAAAGAAGTAGATCTACATCATGAAGATAGCTTTTCCCTTACTTACCTATCAAAAAAAGGTAATTTCACCACTTAAATTTGATGAATCTATGGTGGAAATGAGGTGAGGAGGAGGAGGCAGCCGAAAGCTTGGAGAAGGAGGTGGAGGGAATGAAGTGGGGAAAGTGAGTTGGTAGGTGTGGGGCTGTCCAAAATACACTTTGGGGTCCCAGGTTACTAATGGCGCACCAGCAGCAAATGCGCCATTAGTAACCTCAGTTCTTGATGGCACACTGCAGTGGTGCGCCATTAGTAGTGTTGCGAAAAAGTAAAAATAATACATACATACATATATATATATATAATATATATACATACTAATGGCGCACCTGGTCATAGTGCGCCATTACTAGTCTAAACTAGTAATGGCGCACCTGGCCAGAGTGCGCCATTAGTAGTTTTGCAAAAAAAAGAATAAAAAAATACAGTAATGGCGCACGATCTGCCTCGTGCGCCATTACTAGTTAGAACTAGTAATGGCGCACTTCGACCTGATGCGCCATTAGTATGTATGGAAAAATGAAAAAAAAATTAATACTGGTGGCGCAACATGTCTCTGGTGCGCCATTCGTGTCTTCCACACTAATGGCGCATCACTGACTGGTGCGCCATTAGTATATAGTAGTGGCGCATTGGTTCCTCGGTGTGCCATTAGTATCAATCCTATCTATAGCCCTTTTCCTAGTAGTGCTTGAGTCTATCCCGGATCAATTTAACCTTCTCTTCTGACTCTTTGATCAAATCCGGTCCAAACAACTGACGGTCTCCAACTTAATCCCACATTACCGGTGTCCTGCACCTCCTTCCATACAAAGCTACGAAAGGGGCCAACTTCAAACTAGCTTGATAACTGTTATTGTATGAGAACTCAGCGTAAGGCAAATTTTCATCCCAACTAGATCCATAATCTAGCGCACAAGATCTCAGCATGTCCACCGGAATCTGATTAACTCTCTCGGTCTGTCCATTTTTCTGCGGATGAAAAGTTGTACTGAACTCTAGCCTTGTTCCCAAAGTTTGGTGCAGCTGGTGCCAAAACATTGAAGTAAACTGTGCCCCTCTATCTGATACAATGGTCCTCGGAACTCTGTGCAGATATACGATTCTGGTCAACTTCGCACTTGTATAGGTGGCCTTCACTGGGATAAAGTGTGACACTCCAAAAAAATTATTTGGTTTTCAACAAAAACTTTGTTGGATTTGAAGAAGGCCATTTAAATCCTTCCAAAAACCTCTCTCTCAAAACTTCTCCCTTGGCAAGGATTTTTACTTTTGACATCTTCTTCAAGCCTGGTGTTTGGTTATTAAAAACCTTTTTTCTGTTTGTCCCCTTCTCAAATTTATTTTTGGGATTTATTTTATTTTAAAAAAGAGAAAACCCTATGAGTTTTGGAGCTTCTTTCATTTGGAACCATCCATGGTTTTACCATGCCTCATGTGGTAAATCTTCCCAAAATGCCTCCTTCCACTTTGGGGCAATCCAAACATTCTGTTCCTACAAGTCCAACCCATGTTTAGATTTTATTTCATTTATTTTATCTCCCAAAACAATTCTGTCATTTATTTTAAGCCCGGTGATTTACAAAGCAAGTACCCAATTCCCTTTTAGTCTTAATCTCAAACCAACTCCTCTGGATAGTCTTTAGCACCCACAACCTAGATCCATCAAGATCCACTCTTCTTCTTTTCAAAATTTTCAAGTTTCAACCTCTGCAAGTTTGTACAAGATTTGTCAAATTTGGTGAAATTCATATCTTCTCTTCTCCAAAAATTCTACCAAAATTCAGGCAGCCCGGGATGCAGTGAGAGGCCACCCCACCAAAAAATCAGCTCAAGGAAAATTCCCCACATCCCAAAATCATTTCGTCGAACACCTGGCCGGCACTGTTACTATGCACTTTCAGAAAGTTCAGATTTTCAGAGAAGTTCCGTGTCGTTTTTTGTCAGAGAGCTGTCGTGATCAGCAGTCGCCTGGCGCGTTGCGCCTGACCTCTCCTCCTGGCTAGAGTAACACCGCCGCCCCTTGGGCCGGAGTGCAGTGTCGGTGGCGGCGAGCATCACCGACGTCGGCAGCTCCTGCGGTGGCAGAGCCACCCGTGGCGGCCAGCGAGGGCCCGTGCCAGCTCGCTACGCCGTCCGGCGCCGCCCAACTCTCCCTTGCCCTCTGCGTGGCCTCGCGCACGCCAGCACACCCCGCAGCACCGTCGTCGTGGCCCGGCAAGCACAGGGCGCACCCTCTGCCGCCGACGGGCCCGCGCCGCCCCGTTCCGCCGAACCCACCTAGAGCACCTAACCCGAACTCGTTTAGCGCCTAAACGGAACCAGTGGAAGTCCACGTTGACGCCCAACTCCCTAAACTCCCCGACCAAGCTCTGCACCGTCATAACCATCACCGGAGATCTCCGTTCAAGGCCACCGCCTCGGATCGCCTATAAAAGGAAGCCCCAAGCTCGTTCTCGAGCACGCACCACCACTACACCTCACCAACACCCCGCCAGGCCACTAGGAGGACCTCGAGGAGGTCTCCTCCCCCAACTCCGGCCGCCCCGATCCGCCTCGGCCACCATCTCGATCCACTCCGGTGAGACCATCCCCGACGCCCAAACCTCGTCAGTAACCTCCTCGAGCACCCAGTGAGCTAACCGAAGACTTGATTTGACACTCCCATCCCTCCCCGGCGAGATCCAACTCCACCCGAGCCGCCGTCCGCCGGAGCCAGGGCCGCCGTCGACGTAGTGCTCGCCGGCGACCACCACCACCACTCACCACCGCCAGCGGAAGGTCACGCTGAGCACGTAGGTAATGCCCGATCCCCCTGCCTCGCCGTGGATCGCCGCCGGCGACCACCGCAGCTCTCGGGTGCCGACGAGCTCTATTTTCCCCGTTTGAAAATTTAAACCTAACGGGTGGGACCCGCCCGTCAGCCTCTCTGTTCTTTTTTTTTGAACCGCTTTCTGAAAACGTATTCGGGCAAATACGCTTTCAGTCTGAAACGTTTTTCTGGTCTTTTCTGTTCAGCCCCCTGAGAAGTTTGTGTTTCATTACAGAAAGGTCCCTGGATTAAAACCCTTGTAACTTTTAAACAAAAAAGGATTTTTGATTGATTCTTTTTCTGTCCTCTTTAAAATTTTGTCTAGTTTTTATCAGATTTATTTTGAAAAATATTTGGAATATTTTTGTGCACCTCACGGTATTTATGATAGTGCATGTATTTCTGTAGACCGTAGATACCGGAGGAGGTGATTTTAACCGAACTTCACCGAGCTAGACTCCGACTACTCCGAACCAGGCAATCATGTTTGAACTTTTGATATGATGAGTGTCTTGGCATGTTTGCATTAAGTAGTTCCATGGCATGTTTTTGAGCATCTCGATGAAGGTTATATTACATGAAAAGTTGAGGCAAGTGAGTTTTGAAAATCCATAAGTGGTTGGATATGAGTTTGCATGGCCATGGGATGACATGATAGTGGGTAAGATGGCAATGTTGTAGCATGTCAGTCTTATGCCAGACCATTTGACCCAGTGTCAACATGAGTCAGTCCAGTTCCCGTCCGTTTCCCCTTTCCGTAGTACCACATGTTTTTCGCAAGGGATATGGCTTAGTAAGTTGCAAACCGTTTTCTTGGTACACACCAAATCGAGAGGCCGGGATGAGGGTTCCATGGCCCTGGATTAAAGCCTATCATCTGGTCAAGGGGCATGGGTGTTTCCGGTTGGGACCGAGAGGGGGCCACCCCTTAGAGCGCGCATATATAAATTTGATCCCATGCTATTCGAGATTGTGATCTCCCCGTCTCAATGTTTTCCTTGAACGCTGTCTAGGGTGATTCCTGGCATCGTGAGGTGGGATGGGTGTGTACTGGTTAGATGTGTTTCTTCCGAAATACCGTAAACGGAACTAGTCCTTCGTGACTACGGAAATCCGTTGGCTGTGGGTAATTTAGTACAAACTCTGCAGAGTCAAAAATCCTTGAAATGATCTTATCCATGTCCAAGTACTGTGTTCATCTTATCTTGTCAAGTATCAGTCTCGGTGACAGAAACTCCGGAGAACCACATGAGTGTTAAGTCCGGTTAAATGTTTATTCCGATGGATGGACTAACCCGTTTATTATTATGTGTTAAATATTTTTCTATGAGCAATATTCTTGCAAGTTTAACAGATATGAATAATGGATTTAAGCCCTTTCTGCGATGTCGCTCAGACGTCCGATCGCGGGTACGCATATTATTTACTTTCAATATAAGCCCTTTCTGCGATGTCGCTCAGACGTTCGACTGTGGCACACATATTATTTACTTTCAATATAAGCCCTTTCTGTGATGTCGCTCAGATGTCCGACTGTGGCACGCGGATTATTTACTTTCAATATAAGCCCTTTCTGTGATGTCGCTCCGACGTCCGACTGTGGCACGTATCTCTATTACTTTCAATGCAAGCCCTTTATGTGGTGTCGCTTAGACGCCTAACTGTGGCACGCATATTATTTACTTTCAATATAATCCCTTTCTGCGATGTCGCTCAGACGTCCGACTGTGGCACGATTGTTATTTTACCTTGGATATAAGCCCTTTCTGTGATGTCGCTCCGACGTCCGACTGTGGCACGTATCTCTATTACTAGCCCTTTATGTGGTGTCGCTTAGATGCCCGACTGCAGCATGATTTATTTATTTGTTCACCCTTCGAGGCGTCGCTTCAGACACCCGATCAGTTTTCAGTTATTTTGTGGATTTCGGGAGGACTATCGCCTGACTTCCTTATTACTATAAAATGTTGTGCAAGTTCAACATTTGAATGTACATTACTTATTGCTCATGAAGCATTCATGCATGCATTTGTTATATCTTATGTCCGAACTGTCTTGCGAGTACTTTCAAAGTACTCACCTGGCTTGTTGATTTGGCGGAATCTTGTGAAAGCGATCTCATGGATGAAGAGTTCAATAGTGAGTCCGGCGCCTAGAGGAGTCCCGGTCGATCTCGTGCGACCCTAGATTTGGTCAACATGTTATATCCGCTTCCGCTACCCAAATAAATTCATCGAGCCTCACCTCGGCCTTCGATGAGCCGCCCGGTTTAGGAGTCATATTACCCACTTCACCGTGTTATTCCACCACCACTTTACCTCGAGTCGATGGTATGCCACCACACCATTGTGTCATATCCGCCATTATGTTTAATTATTGGCGTGCTTGTAATAAATGGTTTAGCACCCCAGCTCGACCTGTAATATATTCTAATGCTCTTGGCTTATTGTATCAAGATTTTGACTACCGGTCGGGAGGATTTTTCCTCGTCTTTGGACTCAAAAGGTCGGTTTCTCAATAAGCATTTTATTGGAAAACAGGTCGTGACAAGCTTGGTACGAGCCAGGCTGGTAGAGGAAGCCACTAGGTGCGATCGCTAATCGGTTATTAGCATAATAGAGCTAATTCTTTTTTTGCAAATGTAGTCATTTTCTGAGAGTCAGCATAAACTTATGATCTGACCACTCAGAATTTTTGCCTACTTTTGTAGATGGCTGGCAACGACTGCGAGTCATAGATGTTCGCCAACATGCCTGATGGGTTCGTCAAGCTTCTTTCCTTCATCGCCCAGGTCGCAATGGGGCCATCTATGCGCCCAGTCTTCACACTCTACCAGCACAAGGTCAGCAGCAGTCGACCATGCACCGAGTCAGCAGTGCAATTCAAGGGAGGGAGTGTTGAGTTACGCCGCTTCCGGTTCTTGGTGAGAGCCATGCCTACGGAGAAGCATGCGATGCAGATGGCAGCCCGTGAGGCGATAGCTCGTCTCAGGGATGTCCTTCCTTCGATGAAGACTCGTCGTTACCGCTACCTTCCATGCCATGTGCCATACACCTGTCATTACACGTTCTCTTGCCCCGGAGGAGAGCGAGGCGAGGCTTTGAGATGCTTATCGAGTATCTCCGGGCTCTGGAGGCAGCCTTCGACAACCTGGTGGACGACCTTGTGGCTGCCAGCATGGATTCAGTCCATGGTTGTGCCGCCAACAGGAGGGAGCTCCTACACACCGCACCGCCACTGACTTTCGTATCGTCCTCAGCATCTTATGCGCCTACTACTCTCGCCACTGCTCGTCGCATACCTACCATCGAGGAGTTCAACCAAGTCATTGCGCCCACTCCAGCTCGCACTGCACCACCCTTTGCGCCCACTCCTGTTTGTGTTGTTCCGCATAGGGCGCCCGCTCGGTCAACTCAGCGCAACACTTCACATCTGGAGCCTATTAGCGAGGAGGAGGTTGAGTCCCCAGCCTCACTACGCCTCACCCTCGGTAGGCCAAGGGAAATCCTTACCATCTCCGACTGAGTACGCTTAGGCGCCATGCGATGTACCGACTTGTACGATATGTTTATATGTACATAGGTTGTGAGAAGTAGCTTGCTTGCGCATCATGTAGGAACTGGGAGAAGTGCACTAGCCTAAATAACATGTCAGGATTATGTACGCATATTGTGGCGACCGATTCTCCGGGTATTAATTCCCAGAAAATGGCCCTTGTGCTCATCAGCCCCAGGATTACTGTTAGCTGATGAGACACCAACTTGATACAGAAACTCCAAGCAAAACACAAAAAAATATGCGGTACAAGACCATTCTGGTATGTGAGTACGACAAATGGTTTCTAGTGGTTGATGGCGGAAGCGGGTTGTAAAACATCAGTGTCTATGGGACTCCATTTCCCACGGGAACAGCTGACCAGGTTAACTCCTATCTTCGCGAGGCTGCTATCACCGTTGCTTAGGTTCCGGGGCTGTCAACACGGTCGCTCCTTTCCGCGCAAGAAATCTGGCCAAGACAATAGCCAGGGACAAGCCACTGAGTACTTGGAATGTACTCGCAAACATTATGAACACGGGAATAATATAACAACGATGTTCCACAAATATTTATGACCAAGACGTCAGTCACAAAAGGTAAAGGAATTTCTGATGCAAGTAAGCAGGTTATTTATGAAAATGTAATAACATAATGATAATAAAAGGCACCGGCGGGCGTCTGAAGCAACGCCACATAAAAGACTTATGAAAGAAATGCCACGGTCGAGGCGTCGGCGACACCACATAAAGGGATTTAAAAGAAATGCCACGGATCGAGGCGTCTGGCGACACCACATAAAGGGCTTTAAAAGAAATGCCACGATCGGGCGTCGAGCGACACTACATAAAGGGCTTTAAAAGAAATGCCACGGTCAGGCGTCTGGCGACACCACATAAAGGGCTTTTAAAAGAAATGCCACGGTCGGGCGTCTGGCGATACCACATAAAGGGCTTTAAAAGAAATGCCACGGTCGGGCGTCTGGCGACACCACATAAAGGGCTTTAAAAGAAATGCCACGGTCGGGCGTCTGGCGACACCACATAAAGGGCTTTAAAAGAAATGCCACAGTCGAGGCGTCTGGCGACACCACATAAAGGGCTTTAAAAGAAATGCCACAGTCGGGCGTCTGAGCGACACCACATAAAGGGCTTTAAAAGAAAAACCATCATAGTGAATATCCAGGAGGTAGAACCGGCCCAGGGATATTCGATAATACCAATAATATCACGGGTTAGTCCACAACAAAAATAATAATCATCATTAGCACATGTCGCAAGTCATAATATCAATTCTAATTTAACAGTTTCACCTCCGATGATCGACACTAAGATCGACACTTGACCCATCCCAGACTGTAATCCTTAACCATGGACACGACTATTTGAATAGGTTTAATCTCTGCAGAGGGTGTACTCTTTACCCACGAGTAACGGATTCCTTTAGTCCATCGGGACAAATTCCGTCTGCGGTCTTTTTGTTGAAAACACACCTAACTTGCACACACCAGCTTAAATCACACGTGTCTGGAATCACCCACGACACCTGTCAAGAAAACTCTAAGTGGGGAGGCTACAACCTCGCGTAGCATGGGATCAAATTTATATTGCGCGCTCTAAGGGGTGGCCTCCCCTCTCGGTCTCAACCGGAAACACGCATGCCCCCGGACCAGGTGGCCTGCCTACCGGCTACAACCGGTATCTTCCACCCTGGCCTCTCTGTACGGTGTGTGCTAGAAAGAGGTTGACAACTTACTGAACCGTATTCTACTTGCTGTAGAGACGAGTGGTAGTATGAGACAAGTATGGGGTTGCTGGCACAAGACTCGATCTATGGTCGACTCAGGAGGTTTATAAATTTCCCTGCATGACATGCATAGATAAAATAATTCAACCAACAGAATCACCGCTCACTATACCTTACCATGCCATACCGGACATCACCGTCTCGACGGAGACCGGTGACAAACTCATGCCTACCCAAGGCAGAGGTTTTTCCCGGACTTCTTCCGGCATGCAAGCAAGGCACATGATTATGAGTATCATCACAAGTGTGTTCATTCCCAACAGCATGGAAATCATTAATATGCATCCATGCACATGATCATATCACATGAAATAACGAGTCCTCCGAAATGAGGCGATGTTATAAACGTGTCAACGAACTCACAAAATATTATGCCGGGGTTCAGAATGCTTGCCTTCAGGTCACGGGAAGGCAGGGTGCATTTCAAACTCTTGAAATAATTCTCCTCTCTTCAAAAATCCTATTTTGAAAATATAAAAGAATTAACACACAAAAATGAAAACAGCACAACAGTTGTTTTGAAATTTTTTCAAATAAATCTTAAAATAAACTAGACAATATTTGAAAGAGGTAGGAAAAAGAATCAATTTAATTGGAGTTGTATTTTAAAAGATACAGCAGGTCAAAGTTTGGTCAAAATCTGTTTTTAAAATAAAGCAGAAAAGAAAAGCGTTTTAGAAGAAAAACACGTCAGGCGTATTCGAAAGCTTCCACTTACTCCTCTTGGCAGACGGCGCTGGAGTCCTTGACGGTGGGCCCGCCGCCCATCGTCAGGTTTGACCAGCCACGCTGCTGTCGTTCCCCTCGACCGCGGAGGCGGAGCTCCGCGAGATTTGCCGTGACGAGGGCGTCTCTTGGTGATCTGAGGACATGGGTGTGCTCAGGGGGTCGAGACGAGTCTGTGGGTACCCGCCATGGTCGCCGACGTGGACGGAGTCGCCGGCGACGAGCTTTGTGGCGGAGCAGGCGTTTGGGTGGATAGTGGGTTTGGGGCTACGGTGGTCTCTGACCAAAATTGAGCGCGGGGTTGCACTCATGAGAGGGAGGGGAGTTCTTGGTGGAGAGAATGGAGAGGGAGGGGAACTGGTGGCGATGGAATCGGCCGGAATGAGGCGGCGACCGAAATGGCCGGACTCGGGGAAGAAGGCCTTCCCCTCCTCGACTGCTGGCCGCGGTAGCTCTACGGGGATCAGAAGAGGTTGCCCAAGAACTCGATTGGTCTCTGGGGCCCTTATATACGCGGTGGAGGTCGGTTCCGAGGTGGCCGGCGATAAGGATGACGGCGAACCGTCTTTCTGTGGCAATGGCGACGTGGCGGCTGGCTAGGGGACGAAGTTGCGGCTGGTGGAGATGCTTGAGGGCAGGTGGCGGAGGAGGAGGTTTAGGCGGCGCCGTCCATGGATCTTGACATAAGCGTGCCACCAAGAAGCTTGCAGCAGCGCCGCCATGTGAGCCGGCGGTCGGGTGGGCGCGACACGGCTATGCCAGTGGATCGGATCGAGTTTGGGGGGAAGGGTCAACTGGGGCCAGCGGCAGCTCGGGCGCCTGCGCACGTGCAAAGCAGCGCTCTGGCCGCGCCCAGAGCGTTCACGGGAGGTGTTCGATACAATGTCATGGCATGCTACAGGTCACAGGTGAGGTTGGCAAGCAACAGAACTAGGTTAGAGATAGAGGGAAACTCAAGGGACAAGATGGTTTTGTCAGGTGGCCAAGTTCACAATGCCAACAACAACTCATGTCAAATCAGTTCATGCCCTCCAAGTGTTTGACAAAACGCCACAGGCACCTAGTCATTTCTTGGAGTGGCCAATACTTCCAGTCGATGTCTCCTTGGATGCACAAGAGGGTGGTGAGGTTAGTTTGTGAAAAGCACAAACTTGCTAGTGCAAGTTTTGCGTAACTTCAAATCTGGACAGGAGGTGGATGGCATTATAACTTGAACCAAAAATGATCAAATGAGTGCATGCTCCTGGACTTAGGGGTTTTGCATGGAGGACTACAAGTAGGAGAAAGAATCTAGGGCCAAAGAGCAAGCAAGACTATGGTTGTTGTACAAATCATCATGTTGGACCAGAATGGAGATGAAGTTGATTCACTCAAAAATTTCAAATAACATCCCTGGATTTTGCATAAAGAGGAATAATATGCTCCTCTTGACATCCCATAATTTTGGTGGAAGCTAGAAAGAAATATTTTAAAGGGTTGTAGTGTAAAATTGTCCCCTGGACCAGAGAAGAAAAACATGTGTAGCACCCAAAATATGCAATGAATGAAATATATTATTGCACAAAAGTGATTTAGAGACATCACATGACATCTCCAAATTTTGGTTGGATTTTTAGTTAAGTTTATCAACTGGTTGTAGTACAAAAAGGAGCTCCAAAACTTAAAACAAGTCATTTTAATGAATAAAGCTCAGGGTGAAATAATTTAATAAATAAATCTACTGATTGAGAGATGTTTTTAAAGGGAGGGCATATAAGTCCAAAATATTTTGGAAGGACCCACTTGGGAAAAACTCCTTAATACTAAAAGAAAAGTTTTGAAATCCATAGAGATATTCTTGCAGGCAAAAATTTTAAACTCTTGGAAAAAATTTAATAACTAAAACCTGGTTAAATTTTTGGGGTGTTACAATTACTACCCCCTAAGAAAAATCTCGTCCTCGAGATTTGCTAAGAGCCGTTTGGGAAAAACAAATACTCCATATGCGTCCGAGCGGTTGTGAGTCTGCTGCCGTGGTGCTGCGCGAATGAAAATAAACTATGTAGTGAGGGGATAAATGATGCAGCAACTCGGGGAAAAGAAATATCATTATAGGATTTCTCCGCGGTTACACATGTTAATCTCAAGGAGAACTACTCATATAAGCAGGAACTGAAAATACTCGACTCGTCGCACAAATTTAAGGTACTAAGCATAAGTTACAACGTAATATTAATTGCTGAACTACCAACATGGTAGTCATGTCTAAAATGAAGATGGTAACTGGACAGGGTCCCGGTAAAATGTCTCTGGTAAAGGGATACACCCTTCTTCTATCGGAGGAAGTGGATTGACCAGTCGATGTATCGTCTCTCGTTCGGGCCTCGATTGGTCTGCCGATGGCAATCTGAGGGTTCAAATCAGCGAGACTCTGGAGATAATCCATTACTCGCTGGTTCAAATGTTCTTGAGCGATGATGTACTGGATAAGGTTGGCTAGCACTGGGTCTCTCTCAATCCGCCCACCGGGAAAAGATACTACTCCTCCGGGGGCTGCACGGCTCGGAAAGTAATAATATCCTCGCTCGCGGGCATAGGGTACTGCGGATCGAAGACGAGCAGTCGCTTCTTTTGCAGCAGCTTCTATGGCCAAGCGTGGGGTTGGCATAGATTTCCCCACGAAGAAACTTCCGTTGGATCTTGGTTGGGGTCTCTGGGAGGGATGTGTACTGCTGCCCAATATTCCGAAGTGGAAGGGGTGATTCTTGATTTGAACAGCTCGTACTGGGGTGGCTGGGTAGAACCCATGGTACTGCAGGTAAAGTCCCACAATATTTTGACAAAACTACCCGGGGTTGCATCTGGGGTTCTCAGGTAAATACCAGGGCTCGACATGGCAAGAAATGGTTGTGAGAGTGGTCCACGAGGTGAGGGGTGTTGGGTAAGGTCACAAGGTGGCCTTCTTATATAACATCTGGGCTGGTTTATTTACCGTGTTGAAAGGTAATAAATATGCCAGATCACCTCCAAGAATCGGGGTCAGTGTCGGGGATACACATATCTCATAAAGAGACGTGTTACTGTGGGTGTTGTCGGGGTTGGTCTTGGTAGTTGTGCCAAGAAAAATGTGCAACTATGTGCTGACAATATACGCAAAGCTACTATTAAAACAGAGGCATAACAACAGGCTGCGTTAATTCGCAAGGTCACATGATTACAAAGCGAGAATACACCGAGACTCGGTACTACTCGGGCGACTTGGTCTACCTCGTTTATATCTAAACGAGCCTGCCTTGAGGATGCGGAGGCTTCTCCACGGGTCTCACCGTCGGGATTAGCCGGAGATGGTGGAGGAACTGCAGGGTCGGGGTAGCTATGATGACCATCGCGGGGATTGTTGGCCACAATCCCGTTGGAGTGTGTTCCCAAAAGGCGGCGAAGCACTTACGGGGTCATCACGATTATCTTGGATGATGGCTAGGGCTAACCTCAGGGTATCAATCGGGTGTACGAACAACCTGGCCCGGGTTGTCGGTGTCGGCCTCGGTTTCTCTGCTTACCGGGGCTCGTGAACCAGCTCTCCTCGAGCTGTGATCGGATCAATAGTGATTTGATCGAACAATGCCTCTAGTGCACTTACATAGCGCACTAGGTGCAACAATGCGGGATCCGTCTCGTGATTTCCGTTGGCAACTTGGGGTGGTCTACCATACCCTTCACGCCTGGGGAAGTAGTAGAATGAGCGACAGTTAACTCTGGGCGACAACTGCCGGAGTTGAACTATAGCCTCTCGAGCAGCTAGTTGGATGGCTTGTGGCTCAAAGGAAGTTGTTCTTCCGGTGAACCTATAGGGGCGTTCTGGCGACAGACCCCTACCGTAGATGTGCACAGTGGCCCAAAACTGACGGCTTTCACCGCCCATGGGTCCTTGATGCATAACATATTTTGGGGTTCTTCTAACAGCGTGGAAATACGACGGGTGAGGTTTGCGAGTATGGTCACGAAACCTCCAAGATTGGTTGCTGTGGTCTCATTGTGCACTACGGGACTAGGCATTGTGGCTATGCTGGGGTAGAGGCTGTGGTGAGCTGGGTTGAGGCTAGCGTGCCCTTTTATAGAAAAGGGGACGAAGTCTTCCTTCGCACTCTTGCGAGTGAGACATTTTTGCCATCGGTCACTGGTGTGTGATCGACAGGCTAGGCGGATAGGTTGGGCTCCGACTGCCAAATGGGTCGGGAATCACTTTGTGTGGCTATCTTGCACGGGAAGCTTGGCTGGGGTTTGGTTAGGTCTGGTAGGTCGGTTTGCCTTAGTTTATCGACCTGGCTGGGATATGATTAGCCAATGGTCAGCCTGGCTCTGATACCAAGTCTGTGGCGACCGATTCTCTGGGTATTAATTCACGGAAAATGGCCCTTGTGCTCATCAACCCCAGGATTACTTTTAGATGATGAGACACCAACTTGATACAGAAACTCCAAGCAAAACACAAAAAATTATGCGGTACAAGACCATTCTGGTCTGTGAGTACGACAAATGGTTTCTAGCGGTTGATGGCGGAAGCGGGTTGTAAAACATCAGTGTCTATGGGACTCCATTTCCCACAGGAACAGCTGACCAGGTTAACTCCTATCTTCGCGAGGCTGCTATCACTGTTGCTTAGGTTCCAGGGCTGTCAACACGGTCGCTCCTTTCCACGCAAGAAATCTGGCCAAGACAATAGCCAGGGACAAGCCAGTGAGTACTTGGAATGTACTCGCAAACATTATGAACACGTGAATAATATAACAACGATGTTCCACATATATTTATGCCCATGACGTCAGTCACAAAAGGTAAATGAATTTCTGATGCATGTAAGCAGGTTACTTATGAAAATGTAATAACATAATGATAATAAAAGGCACCGAGCGGGCGTCTGAAGCAACGCCACATAAAAGACTTATGAAAGAAATGCCACTGTCGGGCGTCTGAGCGACACCACATAAAGGGCTTTAAAAGAAATGCCACAGTCGGGCGTCTGAGCGACACCACATAAAGGGCTTTAAAAGAAATGCCACAGTCGGGCGTCTGAGCGACACCACATAAAGGGCTCTAAAAGAAATGCCACAGTTGGGCGTCTGAGCGAAACCTCATAAAGGGCTTTTAAAAGAATTGCCACAGTCGGGCGTCTGAGCGACACCACATAAAGGGGTTTAAAAGAAATGCCACAGTCGGGCGTCTGAGCGACACCACATAAAGGGCTTTAAAAGAAATGCCACAGTCGGGCGTCTGAGCGACACCACATAAAGGGCTTTAAAAGAAATGCCACAGTCGGGCGTCTGAGCGACACCACATAAAGGGCTTTAAAAGAAAAACCAACATAGTGAATATCCAGGAGGTAGAACCTTCCCAGGGATATTCGATAATACTGATAATATCACCGGTTAGTCCACAACAAAAATAATAATCATCATTACCACATGCGCAAGTCATAATATCAGTTCTAATTTAACAGTTTCACCTCCGATGACCGACACTAAGATCGACACTTGACCCATGCCAGACTGTAATCCTTAACCATGGACACGGCTATTCGAATAGGTTTAATCTCTGCAGAGGGTGTACTCTTTACCCACGAGTAACGGATTCCTTTAGACCATCGGGACTAATTCCGTCTACGGCCTTTTTGTTGAAAACACACCTAACTTGCACACACCAGCTTATATCACACGTGTCTGGAATCACCCACGACACCTGTCAAGCAAACTCTAATTGGGGAGGCTACAACCTCGCGTAGCATGGGATCAAATTTATATTGCGCGCTCTAAGGGGTGGCCTCCTCTCGGTCTCAACCGAAACACCCATGCCCCGGACCAGGTGGCCTGCCTACCGGCTACAACCGTATCTTCCACCCTGGCCTCTCTCATGCGGTGTGTGCTAGAAAGAGGTTGACAACTTATCGAACCGTACTCTACTTGCTGTAGAGGCAGTGGTAATCTGAAACAAGTATGGGGTTCTTGGCACAAGACTCGATCTATGGTCGACTCGGGAGGTTTATAAGTTTCCTGCATGACATGTATAGAGAAAATAATTCAACCAACAGAATCACCGCTCACTATACCTTACCATGCCATACCGGACATAACCGTCCCGACGGAGACCGGTGACAAACTCATGCCTATCCAAGGCAGAGGTTTTTCTCGGACTCCTTCTGGCATGCATGCAAGGCACATGAGGATGATTATCATCACAAGTGTGTTCATTCCCAACAGCATGGAAACCATTATTATGCATCCATGCACATGATTATATCACATGAAATAACGAGTCCTCCGAAATGAGGTGATGTTATAAACGTGTCAACGAACTCACAAAATATTATGCCGGGGTTCAGAATGCTTGCCTTCAGGTCACGGGAAAGCAGGGTGCATTTCAAACTCTTGAAATAATTCTCCTCTCTTCAAAAATCCTATTTTGAAAATATAAAAGAATTAACACACAAAAATAAAAACAGCACAAAAGTTGTTTTGAAATTTTTTCAAATAAATCTTAAAATAAACTAGACAATATTTGAAAGAGGTAGGAAAAAGAATCAATTTAATTGGAGTTGTATTCTAAAAGATACATCAGGTAACAGTTTGGTCAAAATCTGTTTTTAAAATTAAACAGAAAAGAAAACGTTTTAAAAGAAAAACACGTCGAAGGCGTTTTCGGAAAAGGCGCTTCCACTTACTCCTGCGTGGACAGGCGCTGGGTCACTGACGGTGGGCCTGCCTGGCCTACTGGTCAGGTTTGACCAGCCACGCACGCGTCGTTCCCCTCTGACCGAACGGAGGCGGAGCTCCGGCGAGGATTTGCCGGCGAACGAGGGCGTCTCTTGGTGATCTGAGGACATGGGTGTGCTCAGGGGGTCGAGACGAGTCTGTGGGTACCCGCCATGGTCGCCGACATGGACGGAGTCGCCGGCGACGAGCTTCGCGGCGGAGCAGGCGTTCGGGTGGATAGTGGGATTGGGGCTACGGTGGTCTCCGACCAAAACTGAGCGCGGGGTTGCATTCATGAGAGGGAGGGGGAGTTCTTGGTGGAGAGAATGGAGAGGGAGGGCACTGGTGGCGGCAGGAATCGGCCGGAGCAATGGCGACCGAACCGGCCGGACTTCGGGAAGAAGGCCTTCCCTCCTCGATTGCTGGCCGCGGTAGCTCTAGGGGGATCAGAAGAGGTTGCCCGAGAACTCGATTGGTCTCCGGGGCCCTTATATACGCGGTGGAGGTTGGTTCCGAGGTGGCCGGCTATAAGGATGACGGCGAACCGTCTTTCTGTAGCAATGGCGACGAGGCGGCGACGCTGCCGCTAGGGGACGGTTGCGGCTGAGCCGGAGATGCTTCGGGGCAGGTGGCGGCGGAGGAGGTTTGGCGGCGACATCCATGGATCGCCCGCAAGCGTGCCGCCAAGAAGCTTGCTGGCGCGCTATGTGAGCCAGGGCGGTCGGGTGGCGCGACTGCAGCTATGCCAGCGGATCAGATCGAGTTCGGGGGGAAGGGGTCAACCTGGGACGCGGCAGCTCGGGCGCACGCATGCACGTGCAAAACGCGCGCTCTGACTGCGCCCAGAGCGTGCATTGGAGGTGTTCGATACAATGCCGTGGCATGCTACAGGTCACAGGTGAGGTTGGCAAGCAACATAACTAGGTTAGAGATAGAGGGAAACTCAAGGGACAAGATGGTTTGGTCAGGTGGCCAAGTTCACAATGCCAACAACAACTCATGTCAAATCAGTTCATGCCCTCCAAGTGTTTGGCAAAATGCCACAGGCACCTAGGCATTTCTTGGAGTGGCCAATACTTCCAGGTCAGTGTCTCCTTGGATGCACAAGAGGGTGGCGAGGTTAGTTTGTGAAAAGAACAAACTTGCTAGTGCAAGTTTTGCAGAACTTCAAATCTGGACAGGAGGTGGATGGCATTATAACTTGAACCAGAAATGATCAAATGAGTGCATGCTCCTGGACTTAGGGGTTTTGCATGGAGGACTACAAGTAGGAGAAAGAATCTAGGGCCAAAGAGCAAGAAAGACTATGGTTGCTGTACAAATCATCATGTTGGACCAGAATGGAGATGAAGTTGATTCACTCAAAAATTTCAAATAACATCCCTGGATTTTTTTATAAAGAGGAATAATATGCTCCTACTGACATCCCATAAATTTGGTGGAAGCTAGAAAGAAATATTTTAAAGGGTTGTAGTGTAAAATTGTCCCCTGGACGAGAGAAGAAAAACATGTGTAGCACCCAAAATATGCAATGAATGAAATATATTATTGCACAAAAGTGATTTAGAGACATCACATGACATCTCCAAATTTTGGTTGGATTTTTAGTTAAGTTTATCAACTGGTTGTAGTACAAAAAGGAGCTCCAAAACTTAAAACAAGTCATTTTAATGAATAAAGCTCAGGGTGAAATAATTTAATAAATAAATCTACTGATTGAGAGATGTTTTTAAAGGGAGGGCATATAAGTCCAAAATGTTTTGGAAGGACCCACTTGGGAAAAACTCCTTAATACTAAAAGAAAAGTTTTGAAATCCACGGAGATATTCTTGCAGGCAAAAATTTTAAACTCTTGGCAAAATTTTAATAACTAAAACCTGGTTAAATTTTTGGGGTCTTACACATATCCTGAGTGATGTATTGTAATGCCTGCGTGTAAGATATGTGATGAGCAGTCCTTCTCCGTGCGCAAACGTTTATTCTCTTGAAAAATCTTGGAGCATTCAAAAATTTCCCGTCTTCATGAATTTATTGACTTTTGCGACTCAATTTCTTTTCTTATGAGTTTTACAAAATATATCCCCAGAGTGAAAAATGTCTCGTCCTTGGACGCGCTCCATGCCAACTCCGCCAGAGCAAAATTATGGCACACAACCAAGCAACCATTTCACACAGGGGCAGTCAAGTCAAATGGGCAGTGAAACATCACTTTCCCAAATGTGACGTCTTTATGAGCAAAGTCAGCAACAACATCAGGAAATGATGAACCAAGTCATTAATATGGGAAATCACCGTGGACAGTATCAGCAGCAATCCAAGTTATCTGAGCTACAGAAGACGCGTCCCCAAACATTTTCTCATTCTGACAAACCTCTTGAGGCTGAGGACTAGCTTCGAGACATGGAAAGATAATTAATTATTGCATAGTGTTCAGATCTTGAGAAAGTGCTATATGCACCGCACTATCTCACTGGAGCAGCTACATCGTGGTGGGAAAATTTCCTACACATGCACCCCAACGAAAATAATATAACCTGGGAGGAGTTCAAAGAAGGTTTTCATGGGGCGCATATTCCTAAAAGTCTTATGAAGATCAGGAAGAGAGAATTTGATGACCTCAGGCAAAGGACCATGACGGTGTCAGAATACAACAGTCAGTTTACTCTGTTGTCTCGCTACGCCAACGAGGAGTGTATGACTGAAAGCAAAAAGATGGAACAATTCCTAGACAGTCTGGCGCCCGCGCTTAAATGCCAGCTGGTTGTGCACACCTTCCCGGATTTTAAAACGCTGGTGGATAAGGCCATTACCTTGGAAAATGAGAGACGCAGCTTGGAGGATTTCCGCAAGCGAAAAAGGGACCAGACTAATCATGCTCGCAACCACCGAAGCAAGACAGATTTTCAGAAAGGTGGGACGCACAAACCCACGACAAACGTCTCACGCCCAATCAAGAATTTCCATGCAAGAGACAAGGAGTTCACATATCGCCCAGGCGTTACTTGCTACGCCTGTGGAGAAGAAGGGCACTATGCCAAGCAATGCCCCAAGCCAAGGAACTCGACCCCAAAGCCGAACAACGGTGGCAATAATTCAGCGCCAAAGCGCAACAATTTCAACCCCAATAGCAACCACAAGAAGGGTCACCTGAACCACGTGACCAGAGAGGAAGCACAGATTGCCCCGGATATCGTACTCGGTACGTTCCCTGTCAACACAATACTTGCCATGGTTTTGTTTGATTCTGGAGCTTCCCACTCATTCATTTCGAAAAGTTTTGCCTTGCAAAATAATTTTACGATACTTCCCGTGGAAAAATCCATGATCGTCAAGTCCCCTGGGATTAAGCAAGTTACCCAGAATTATTGCCAAGGTGTGGTTATTGAGTTTGAAGAATTGAAGTTTCACGCCAACCTTATTGTATTGAAAATAAAGGACTGGATGTCATCTTAGGGATGGATTGGTTAACCACCAACAAAGGTTTTATTGACTGCTTCAACCGGACCGTAATTCTCACCCACCACCATGGGAAGACAATAAAAGTTTCAGCCAAAGAGAGAAAGATATCCCGGCAACCGAGATTGAACAAGGTGGATATTTCTGAATTGAGCAAGGTTCCAGTAGTGTGTGAATTTCCAGACGTATTTCCCGAAGAACTACCAGGCATGCCACCAGACCGAGAGATAGAATTCAGCATTGAGCTAGCACCGAACCGCCCCCATATACAAGAAACCATACAGAATGGCACCATCCGAATTGGTAGAATTAAAGAAGCAAATAAAAGAATTACTGGACAAAGGATATATACGAGCCAGTTCCTCACCTTGGGGTTCACCAATTTTATTTGCCAAAAAGAAGGATGGAACACTGAGATTGTGTATAGACTATCTGTGGCGACCGGTTTTTCCGGGTATTAAATTCTAGAAAATGGTCGTCGTGCTCATCAGCCCCAGGATTACTGTTAGCTGATGACGCATCAACTTGGTACAAAAAAATCCAAGCAAATACAGGATATGTAGTACAAGACCATTCTGGCCTGCGAGTACAACAAATGGTTTCTAGTGGTTGATGGCGGAAGCGGTTTGTGGATCATTAGTGGAACTCCATTTCCCACGGGAACAGCTGACCAGGTTAACTCCTACCTTCGCGAGGCTGCTATCACCGTTGCTTAGTCTCGGGGCTGTCGTCACGACGCTCCTCTCCAAGCAAGAAATCTGGCCAAGACAACAGCCAGGGACAAGCTAGTGAGTACTTTGAATGTACTCGCAAACATTATGAACACGGGTATAATATAAGTGATAGTCATGCACTGAAATATCCCATGATCACGTCTTCGGTCATAAATAAAATGTTTTATGTATTCAAGTAGGTTATTTATATGAACATGAAATAATGAAGTGGAAAATAAACTGCCGCAGTCGGGCATCTATGCGACACCACATAAAGGGCTTATAAGGAAGATAAATAACAAGCAATGCCACAGTCGGGCGTCTCAGCGACACCGCATAAAGGGCTTATAAGGAAGATAAATAACAAGCAATGCCACAGTCGGGCGTCTCAGCGACACCGCATAAAGGGCTTATAAGGAAGATAAATAACAAGCAATGCCACAGTCGGGCGTCTCAGCGACACCGCATAAAGGGCTTATAAGGAAGATAAATAACAAGCAATGCCACAGTCGGGCGTCTCAGCGACACCGCATAAAGGGCTTATAAGGAGAAATAATTAACGAACAGTGCCGCAGTCGGGCGTCTCAGCGACACCACAGAAAGGGCTTATAAGAATATATAAATAACGAGCATGCCGCAGTCGGGCGTCTCAGCGACACCACAGAAAGGGCTTATAATGTAAAGATCACCATGATTATCCAGGAGGTAGAACCGTCCCAGGGATACTCAATAATTCAAATAATATAAAGGGGTTAGTCCATAATAATAATCATCATAATCATCACAAGTCACGAATCATAAACCAAGTTATGGTTGAGTAGTTTTACTCCGAAGACTGACACTAAGACCGACACTTGACCCATCCCAGACTGTAGTCCTGAACTATGGACACTGCTATTCGGGTAGGTTTAATCTCTGCAGAGAGTGTACTCTTCTACCCACGAGCAACGGATTCCTTTAGTCCATTGGGACTAATTCCGTTTACGGTCTTTTAATTGAAAACACACCTGACTTGCACACACCAGCTTAACTTACCGGTGTCTGGAATCACCCACGACACTTGTTAAGCAAAACTCTAAGTGGGGAGGCTACAACCTCGCGTAGCATGGGATCAAATTTATATCGCGCGCTCTAAGAGGTGGCCTCCCCTCTCGGTGTCAACCGGATACACCCATGCCCCCAGACCAGGTGGCATGACTACCGGCTACAACCGGTATCTTCCACCGTGGCCTCTCTGTACGGTGTGTGCTTGAAAGGGGCTGACGACTTACTGAACCGTACCCTGCTTGCGGCAGGGACATGTGGTAGTACGGACAAGTATGGGGTTACTGGAACAAGAATCAATCTGGGGTCGACTCAGGAGGTTTATAAATGTCCCTGCATGACATATGTAACAGAGTATTTCAACCAACACATCAACACTCATTATACCTTACTATGCCATACCGGACATAACCGTCCTGGCGGAGGCTGGTGACAAGCTCATGCCTACCCAAGGCAGAGGCTTTCCCAGACACCTTTCAGGTATGCAACAAGGCACATGAGGATGATCACTACCACAGGTATATACATTACTAACAGCGAGGAAAAACACCAATATGCATCCATGCAAATGATCATATCGCATGAAATAACAAGTCCTCCGAAATAAGGCGGTGTTATAAATGTGTCATCTAATACACCAAAATTTATTATGCCGGGTTCAGAATGCTTGCCTTCAAGTTGTGGAGGGGTGAGGTGCTCGCCAAAACTTTTGATAGTTTTCTCCCCTCTCTTCAAAACCCTAATTGAAATATATTTGAATTAACACACATTTTCAAAACAGCACAAAAAAGTTGTCTGAATTTTTTTGAAATAAATCTTAAAATAAACTAGACAATACTTTTGAGTGGTAGGAAAAAGAATCAACTCATTCGGAGTTTTATTTAAAAAGTTACAGCCAGTCAAAGTTTAGTCAAAACTGTTATTTAAAATAAAACAGAAAAGAAGACGTTTCAATTAAACACGTACACGTCGAAAGGTTATTTTAGGTTTACGCTTCCACTTACTCCAGCACGGACGGTACGCGAGTCATCGACAAGTGGGCCCGCTCGCCCACCGGGTCGTTTGATCGTCCACCTCCCCTCTTCTTCCTCTGTCCCGAGCGAAGGCGGGACTCCGGTGACCGTCGCCGGCGAACAGCGGGTCCTTGTGGGGAGCTGAGGGCGGGGATGGATTCGCGGATCTAGGGCGATCCTTCCGGTGGTTGCAGGGTTGTCGGAGGTGGAGGGATTCGCCATCGACGAGCTTCGCGGCGGCCGGTGGTTTCGGGAGCGAAGTGAGTTTGTGGTTATGGTGGCTCTCCGTCGCAGCTGGGGGTCTGGGTGGCACCGCAAGAAGGAGTGGAGTCGTTTGGTGGCGTTGGGAGGGCCGGGGAGGCTCTGGTTGTGCCGGACGGAGCTAGGAGGTGGCGGTGGCCGAACTGGCCGGAGTTGATGAAGACGGCCTCTTCCCCCTCAATTGACGGCAACAGGGGCACTAGGAGGATGGTGTGATGCTGCCCGAGTGCTCGGATGGGCTCGGAGCTTCGTAAATAGGCACGTCGAGGCGGTTCCGCGGCGGTTGAGGGATAAGGTCGCCGGATACCGTCTTTCTGTAGATAGGGCGACGTGGCGGCGACGTGAGCTAGGGGACCAGGCTGCGGATGAGCTTGAGGTGTTCCAGGGGGCAGCTGGCGAGCGCTGATGGCCTGGGCGGCACCGACCGAGGCAGGGGCGTGCTGCGGACGCCGGCGTGCCGCCAAGGGTTTTGACGGCGGTGCTGCTGGGCACCAGGGCCTGCTTAGCGTGATGCGGAGAGTAGGGGAGTGCGTGGCGTGGTTCTGCCGTGGTGGCAAAACCAGGGGCGCGACGCGTCGGCTCAGGCGTGGCACGTGCAAAACGCGTGCTCTGCTCGCGCCCAGGGCACGCACGAAATGTGCTCGGCGAAATGCCATTGCAAGCTAGGTGGCTCTAAACCACAAGAGGGTTAGCAGGGTGGGGTCATAGACTAGGGCAAAACCACTGGACATGCTGGCTTGGTCAGGGGATCATGTCCACAGTGCAAACAAAAACTCATGTCAAAACTTATCATGCCCAAAAGGTGTTTGACAAAATGCTAGGGGCACTTAGGCATTTCTTGGAGTGGCCAAAACTTCCACAGTGGGGTCTCTTTAGATGAAAGAGAGGGTGGTGAGGTTAGTTTGCCCAAAGCTCAAACTTGCTAGTGCAAGTTTTGCAAAACTTCAGATCTGGACAGAAAGTAAATGGAATTACCTCATGAACCAAAAATGATCCAATGGGTGCATGTTCCTGGACTTAGCGGTTTAACATGGAGGACTATAAGTAGGGAAAATAATCAAGGATAAAGGGGCAACTAAAAATGTGGTTGTTGTACAAATCCTCAAGTTGGACCAGAATAGAAAAGAGGTTGATTTAGTCAATTTTTCCAAAGAACATCACTAGGTTTTTGCAAAAAGTTGAATTACATGCTATTACTGACATCCCATAATTTTGGTGGAAGCTAGAAAGAATTATTTAAATGGGTTGTAGTGTAAAACTGCTCGCTGGACTAGATTTTAAGATAAGGTGTAGAGCTCGAAATATCTAAAGAACAGAAGATATTTTTGCACAAAAGTGGTTCAAATACATCACATGACATCTCCAAATTTTTGAGAGATTATTGAATGAATTTATAAAAGGGTTGTAGTACAAATGGAACCACGAAGCTATGGGAAACTTTTTTTTCAAGAAAATAAAGATCAGGGAGAATATTATATAATTAATTCTCCTGATAAAAGAGAAGATTTTCTTGAGAGGGCAAACAAGTCCAATATCATAAATGAAAGGTTTTCAATTTAGGGGATAACTCCAAGATAACCAAGAAAATAATGGTTTTGAAAACAAGAAAGTCTAAGAAAAGAAAAATTTAAATTTCCTGGCAAGATTTTAATTAACAAAACAAGGTTAAAATTTTTGGGGTGTGACAACACTACCCCCCTTTAGAAAAATCTCGTCCTCGAGATTTGCTAGGGGCTGCTTTAATAAAAAAAATACGCATTAAAACAAAAATGGCTACAGTGAGAGGGCAATAAGTGGTGCAAAAAATACAGTGTGGGACACTGGCGCTGCGTGAAAAAATCTACGGTTTTTGGGGAGAAACGAGCGATTTCTACACTGGATATGAATTTAGAATAACTTCTAAATTTAATAATACGCTGGTCGCATTCGAGAGCATTGAGGCTCTCTCGGTCGACAGTGGACCCGGGCCCACGGTCAGCCTCTTCTCCTTCCTCCGGCTCTTTCTTCTTCCTCTCTCCCGCGCGCTTTCCCGCGCTTTCTCCACCGGCGACGCCTAGCGTGTAGGGTATCTAGGCCGTACTGCGGTAGTGCGCGGCGTGCTAGCTGCCGGTGCAGCGTGCACTCACCTCGCGGGCCAGTGCGCTGTCGGCACTGCTCGCGGATTCGCCTCCGAACACCGGCGGTCGGGCGACGAGCGGCACTGGTGGACCTTGCCCACCGTACACCGAGCTCGAGCTATAAGAAGGCCGAGGTGTTCTCCTCCTTTTCATCGCACCTGGCCTCGCCCCTCCTTCTCCCTCCTTCTCCTCTGTTTCCGTTGGCCGGAGCTCGAGATGAGGCTCTAATGGCGGAGGTGGTGCCGGACTGGTATGTGATCGTGCTGTGCGGAGGGCGGCAGCGGTGCTGGGGCTCTCCATGCTCTTGTGTGCGATGATCCTCGATGATCGTCGCGATGCCGCTGCTCGGGTGCTGGCTCTCCGCGGTGGCGGTGACCACGAGGAGTAAGTGGGGTGTGTCGGGTGCTAACTGTTGTTCGGAGGTGCTTAGTTAGATGCAACACAGTTGCAAAATTTTGCAAGCGGTGTATGTGTTCGTGTAATTGTGGTTGTGAGTCTGCTGCCGTGGTGCTGCGTGAAATAAATAATCTATGTCGTGAGAATATACATGCTGCAGCAACTCAGGGAAAAGAAAACTCACTCCAGGATTTTACCGCGAGAGAAAACCGTAATACACTAGAGTCAAACGGGAATATAACTACTCAATTTAATAGAAACTAAAAGATTTACTCGCCGCGAAAAACTCGGGGTACCACGCATCAGTTACAACACATAAACACAGTTGCAGGAGTAAACACAGCAGTGACGTCTATATTAAAAACGGTAACTGGACGGGGTCCCGAGAAAACGTTTCCTGTACTGGGATACACTCTTCTTCTATCGAGAAAAGTGGGTTGACCAGACGATGAATGTGCCTCTCCTGGTCGGGCCTCAATGATCTGCTGATGGCGATCTGAGGATTTAAATCCGCGAGACTCTGAAGATAACCCATCACGCGTTGGGTTAAACGCTCTTGAGCGATGACGTCTTGAGACGAGGTTGGCCAGGACTGGGTCTCTCTCAATTCGTCCACCGGGAAAAGATGTTGCTCCTCCGGGTGCTGCACGGCTCGGAAAGTAATAATACCCTCGTTCGCTAGCATAGGGTACCGCGAATCGGAGGCGAGCGAGCGCTTCGTATGCCGCAGCTTCTACGGCCATATGTGGGGTCGGCATGGATTTCCCCACAAAGGAGACCTGTGTTGGGTCTTGATTTGGGTTTACAGGAGGGATGTTTACGGCTGCCCAATATCTTGAGGTGGAAGGGGTGATCCTTGATTTGAACAGCTCGTATTGGGGCGGCTGAGTAGCGCCCATGGTACTGCAGGTAAAATCCCACAATATCTTGACAAAACTACCGGGGGTTGCATCGGGATTTCTCAGATAAATACTGGGGCTCGGCATGGCAAGAAATGGTTGTGAGGATGGTGCACAAGGTGAGGGGTGCTTGGCAGGGTCACGAAGTGGTCCTTTATAGCATGGAGATGGGTCATTTTACCGTGGTAAAAGGTAAAGAATTAGCCGCTCAGCTTGGGGGTCAAGCCACGATACACACATCTCACTAAAGTGACGATAGTCATGTGGGGGTTGTCGGTGCGGTTATTGGTAGCTGCGCCAAGGATAGAGAAATCACACTGCATGCTAATATGTCCATGCAAGGCTACTATATAAAACAGAGGCACGATGACAGGCTGCGTTAACTTAAGTGGTCACAGGATTACAAAGCGAGGATACAGTGGGACTCGACACTACTCAAGTGACTTAGTCTACCTCGTTTACATCTAAGCGGGCGTTCCTTGTGGATGTCGAGGCTTCTCCACGGGTCTCACCGTCGGAATTAGCTGGAGAGGGTTGAGGGGCTGCAGGCTCGGGCTAGCGATGATGACCATCTCGGGGATTGTTGGCTGCAATCCCGTTGGAGTGTTCTCCCAAGAGGTGACGAAGCACTTCTGGGGTCATCAAATTACCTTGGTTGATGGATGGGGCTGACCTCAGGGTCTCTATCGGGTGTCCGAACAGCACGACTGGGTTGTCGGCGTCGGCCTCGTTTTCTTCTCTCGCCGAGGCTTGACAAACCAGCTCTCCACGAGCAGCGATCAGATCAATGGTGATTTGATCGAACAGTTCCTCTAGTGCACCTACATAACGCACTAGGTGCAGCAAAGCAGGATCCGTCTCGTGATCTCCGTTGGCAACTTGGGGTGGTCTACCATACCCTTTACGTCTGGGGTAGTAGTGGAACGAGCGACGGTTAACTCTGGGCGACAGGTGCCTGAGATGAACTATGGCCTCTCGAGCAGCTAGTTGGATGGCTTGTGGCTCAAAGGAAGTTGTTCTTCCGTGAACTCAGTAGGGCGCCGGGTGCTAGACCCCTACCGTAGATGTGTCTGATGGCCTAGAATTGACGGCTCTCACCACTCATGGGTCCTTGGTACACAACATATTCAGGTGGCTCTTCTAACGCATAGGCACGGCGGGTGAGGTTTGCGAGTATGGTCACAAAGCCTCCAAGGTTGGTTGCTGTGGTCTCATTGTGCACGACAGGGCCGGGCATAGTGGCTCGGTTTGTGGTAGCAGTTGTGCTGTGCTGGGTTGGGGCTAGTGTGCCCTTTTTATAGAAAAAGGGGACGGAGCCTTCCCTCGCACGCTTGCGAACGAGACACCTTGGGTGCTGGTCACTGGTGCGTGATCAACAAGCTAAGTTGATAGGTTTGGCACCGGCTGCCAAAAGGTGTCGGGTCACCGTGGTGGCTATCTTGCGACGAAGCTTGGCTAGGGTTTGCTTATGGCTTCGTGGGTTTTTTGCCTAAGTTTATTAACCTGGCCAAGATAGGATTAGCCAATTGTCAGCCTGGCTCTGATACCAAGTTTGTGGCGACCGGTTTTTCCGGGTATTAAATTCCAGAAAATGGCCGTCGTGCTCATCAGCCCCAGGATTACTGTTAGCTGATGAGGCATCAACTTGGTACAAAAAAAATCCAAGCAAATACAGGATATGTAGTACAAGTCCATTCTGGCCTGCGAGTACAACAAATGGTTTCTAGTGGTTGATGGCGGAAGCGGTTTGTGGATCATTAGTGGAACTCCATTTCCCACGGGAACAGCTGATCAGGTTAACTCCTACCTTCGCAAGGCTGCTATCACCGTTGCTTAGTCTCGGGGCTGTCGTCGCGACACTCCTCTCCAAGCAAGAAATCTGGCCAAGACAATAGCCAGGGACAAGCCAGTGAGTACTTTGAATGTACTCGCAAACATTATGAACACGGGTATAATATAAGTGATAGTCATGCACTGAAATATACCCATGATCACGTCTTCGGTTATAAATAAAATGTTTTATGAATTCAAGCAGGTTATTTATATGAGCATGAAATAATGAAGTGGAAAATAAAGCGTCATGATCGAGGCGTCTCGGCGACACCGCATAAAGGGCTTATAAGGAAGATAAATAACAAGCAATGCCACGATCCGGGTGTCTCAAATGACACCGCATAAAGGGCTTATAAGGAGAAATAATTAACGAACAGTGTCATGATCAGGCGTCTCAGCGACACCACAGAAAGGGCTTATAAGAATATATAAATAATGAGCATGCCGCAGTCGGGCGTCTCAGCGACACCACAGAAAGGGCTTATAATGTAAAGATCACCATGATTATCCAGAGGTAGAACCATCCTGTGGATACTCAATAATTCAAATAATATAAAGGGTTAGTCCATAATAATAATCATCATAATCATCACAAGTCACGAATCATAAACCAAGTTCTGGTTTAGTAGTTTTCCTCCGAAGACTGACACTAAGACCGACACTTGACCCATCCCAGACTGTAGTCCTGAACTATGGACACTGCTATTCGGGTAGGTTTAATCTCTGGAGAGAGTGTACTCTTTTACCCACGAGCAATGGATTCCTTTAGTCCATCGGGACTAATTCCGTTTACGGTCTTTTAATTGAAAACACACCTGACTTGCACACACCAGCTTAACTTACCGGTGTCTGGAATCACCCACGACACTTGTTAAGCAAAACTCTAAGTGGGGAGGCTACAACCTCGCGTAGCATGGGATCAAATTTATATCGCGCGCTCTGAGGGGTGGCCTCCCCTCTCGGTCTCAACCGGATACACCCATGCCCCCGGACCAGGTGGCATGACTACCGGCTACAACTAGTATCTTCCACCGTGGCCTCTCTGTACGGTGTGTGCTTGAAAGGGGCTGACAACTTACTAAACCGTACCCTGCTTGCGGCAGGGACAAGTGGTAGTACGGACAAGTATGGGGCTACTGGAACAAGACTCGATCTGGGGTCGACTCAGGAGGTTTATAAATGTCCCTGCATGACATATATAACAGAGTATTTCAACCAACACATCAACAGTCATTATACCTTACTATGCCATACCGGACATAACCGTCCTGGCGGAGGCTGGTGACAAGCTCACGCCTACCCAAGGCAGAGGCTTTCCCAGACACCTTTTCGGTATGCAAGCAAGGCACATGAGGATGATCACCACCACATGTATATACATTACTAACAGCGAGGAAAAACATCAATATGCATCCATGCAAATGATCATATCACATGAAATAACAAATCCTCTGAAATAAGGCGGTGTTATAAATGTGTCATCTAATACACCAAAATTTATTATGCCGGGTTCAGAACGCTTGCCTTCAAGTTGTCGTGGGGTGAGGTGCTCTCCAAAACTTTTGAAAGTTTTCTCCCCTCTCTTCAAAACCCTAATTGAAATATATTTGAATTAACACACATTTTCAGAACAGCACAAATAAATCTTAAAATAAACTAGACAATACTTTGAGTGGTCGGAAAAAGAATCAACTCATTCAGAGTTTTATTTAAAAAGTTATAGCCTGTCAAAGTTTAGTCAAAACTGTTATTTAAAATGAAACAGAAAAGAAAACGTTTCAATTAAACACGTACACGTCGAAAGCGTATTTTAGGTTTACGCTTCCACTTACTCCAGCGTGGACGGTATGCTGAATCATCGACAGTGGGCCCGCCTGGCCCACTGGTCAGGTTTGACTGGTCCACCTCCTCTCTTCTTCCTCTGTCCCGAGCGGAGGTGGGACTCCGGTGACCGTCGCTGGCGAACAGCGGGTCCTTGTGGGGAGCTGAGGGCGGGGATGGATCCGCGGATCTAGGGTGATCCTTCCGGTGGTTGCAGGGTTGTCGGAGGTGGAGGGATTCGCCATCGACGAGCTTCGTGGCGGCCGATGATTTCGGGAGCGAAGTGAGTTTGTGGTTATGGTGGCTCTCCGTCGCAGCTGGGGGTCTGGGTAGCACCGCAAGAAGGAGTGGAGTCGTTTGGTGGCGTTGGAAGGGCCGGGGAGGCTCTGGTTGTGCTGAACGGAGCTAGGAGGTGGCGGTGGCCGAACTGGCTGGAGTTGGTGAAGACGGCCTCTTCCCCCTCAATTTACGACAACGGGGGCACTAGGAGGGTGGTGTGATGCTGCCCGAGTGCTCGCATGGGCTCGGAGCTTCTTGAATAGGCACGTCGAGGCGGTTCCGCGGCGGTTGAGGGATAAGGTCGCCGGCGACCATCTTTCTATAGATAGGGTGTTGTGGCAGCGACGTGAGCTAGGGGACGAGGCTGCGGATGAGCTTGAGGTGCTCAAGGGGGCAGCTGGCGAGCGCTGGTGGCCTGGGCGGCACCGACCGAGGCAGGGGCGCGCTGCGGACGCCGGCGTGCCACCAAGGGTTCTAACGGCGGTGCTGCTGGGCACCAGGGCCTGCTTGGCGTGACGCGGTGAGTAGGGGAGTGCGTGGCGTGGTTCTGCCGTGGTGGCAAAACCAGGGGCGCGGCACGTGCAAAACGCGTGCTCTTCTCCCGCCCAGGGCAAGCACGTAATGTGCTCGGTGAAATGCCATTGCAAGCTAGGGGACTCTAAACCACAAGAGGGTTAGCAGGGTGGGGTCATAGACTAGGGTAAAACCACTGGACATGCTGGTATTGTCAGGGGATCAAGTCCACAGTGCAAACAAAAACTCATGTCAAAACTTATCATGCCCAAAAGGTGTTTGACAAAATGCTAGGGGCACTTAGGCATTTCTTGGAGTGGCCAAAACTTCCACAGTGGGGTCTCTTTAGATGAAAGAGAGGGTGGTGAGGTTAGTTTTCCCAAAGCTCAAACTTGCTAGTGCAAGTTTTGCAAAACTTCAGATCTGGACAGAAAGTAAATGGAATTACCTCATGAACCAAAAATGATCCAATGGGTGCATATTCCTGGACTTAGCGGTTTAACAGGGAGGACTATAAGTAGGGAAAATAATCAAGGATAAAGGGGCAACTAAAAATGTGGTTGTTGTACAAATCCTCAAGTTGGACCAGAATAGAAAAGAGGTTGATTTACTCAATTTTTCCAAAGAACATCACTAGGTTTTTGCAAAAAGTTGAATTGCATGCTATTACCAACATCCCATAATTTTGGTGGAAGCTAGAAAGAATTATTTAAATGGGTTGTAGTGTAAAACTGCTCACTGGACTAGATTTTAAGATAAGGTGTAGAGCTCAAAATATCTAAAGAACAGAAGATATTTTTGCACAAAAGTGGTTCAAATACATCACATGACATCTCCAAATTTTTGTGAGATTATTGAATGAATTTATAAAAGGGTTGTAGTACAAATGGAACCATGAAGCTATGGGAAACTTTTTTTTTCAAGAAAATAAAGATCAGGGAGAATATTATATAATTAATTCTCCTGATAAAAGAGAAGATTTTCTTGAGAGGGCAAACAAGTCCAATATCATAAATGAAAGGTTTTCAATTTAGGGGATAACTCCAAGATAACGAAGAAAAGAATGGTTTTGAAAACAAGAAAGTCCAAGAAAAGAAAATTTTAAATTTCCTGGTAAGATTTTAATTAACAAAACAAGGTTAAAATTTTTGGGGTGTCACACTATCGAGCGCTTAACATGGTCACAATCAAGAATAAATACCCGATGCCACGGATAAATGACTTATTTGATCAGCTCGCTCAGGCCAAGGTGTTCTCAAAAATTGCCTTAAGGTCGGGATACCATCAATTAAAAGTACGGACATAAGATATCCCCAAGACGGCATTCACCTCCAGATACGGATTGTATGAGTTCACAGTAATGCCATTTGGACTAACAAACGTCCCCGCATATTTTGTTCACCTCATGAACAAAGTATTTATGAAGTTTATGGACAAATTTGTTGTGGTATTTATCGACGATATTCTGATATACTCCAAGACACCAGAAGAGCACGCTGAACATCTCCGAATTGTACTAGGAGAACTCAGGAAACATCGATTGTACGCTAAATTCAGCAAGTGTGAATTTTGGCTAAGGCAGGTAGGTTTTCTGGGCCACGTACTGACCCATGAAGGTATTGCCGTAGACCCGGAAAAAGTCAAGGTCAGTGCCTTGGCTGGAAACCACCAGCCAGCGTAATGCATATCTGAAGTTTCCGGGAATGGCAGGTTACTACCGAAGATTTATTGAAGGATTTTCCACTATAGCAAAGCCAATGACGCAGCTACTCAAGAAGGACAAGAAGTTTGAATGGACGGAAGCTTGCGAGAAAAGTTTCCAAGAACTAAAAAGGAAATTAACAACAAAGACCAGATTAATTGTGCCAGACATACACAAGAATTTTGAGGTGTATTGTGACGCATCCCGGAAGGGCCTCGGATATGTGTTGATGCAAGAAGGCAAGGTAGTCGCGTATGTTTCCAGACAACTTCGCAAGCATGAGGAAAGTTATCCTACTCATGACCTGGAGTTAGCAGAAGTTATTCATGCACTCAAGGAATGGAGACACTTTTTACTTGGAAATCGTTGTGAAATATACACGGACCATAAGAGCCTCAAGTATATTTTCACACAACCGGAACTGAATTTGCGGCAACGACGCTGGTTGGAATTAGTAAAGGATTATGACGTGGGAATCCACTACCATCCAGGAAAAGCAAATGTAGTGGCAGACGCTCTAAGTCGGAACCCTAGCCCGAACAACGACGACCTACCAAACCTGAGACCTGAATTTCAGCAGGAGTTTGCTAAACTCAACTTGCTGGTAGTTACCGAAGGCAGCGTATCGAATTTAGAAATGCATCCTACCCTGATAGAAAAGATTAAAGAGGCTCAGCATGGACACCCCAGCATTGAAGGCATTAACCGGAAAGTGAGTTCGGGCAAGGCCTCAGAATTCGTTATCGATGAGCAAAGAATATTGTGGTACGGAGATAGACTTTGCGTACCAGATATCAAGGACCTTAAACAGCAAATCTTAGCTGAAGGTCACACCGCTTCGTGTTCAATCCATCCTGGAGGAACAAAAATGTACAAGGATCTTCAGGAAACATTTTGGTGGCACGGTATGAAAAGGGACATAGCCACATTCATCGCATGTTGTGACTCTTGTCAACGCATCAAGGCCGAAAGCACCGTAAACCGGCTGGACTTTTACAGCCAAAAAAAATACCCGAGTGGAAATGGGACGAGATTGGAATGGATTTTGTTGTTGGGCTACCTCGGTCACGACACGGAAATGATGCCATATGGGTTATCACAGATAGACTGACTAAGGTGGCACACTTCATCCCCGTAAAGACAACCCACACCACTCAAAAGCTTGCCAGGCTTTATCTCTCCCGTATCATCTGCTTACATGGAGTTCCAAAGACAATAATATCAGACCAAGGCACTCAATTCGTCTCCCGATTTTGGGATCACTTACAACAAGCTCTGGGTACTCAACTAGCTTTCAGTACAGCGTACCACCCCCAGACTGACGGACAAACTGAACGCGTAAACCAAATTCTAAAAGACATGCTGAGAGCATGTGTCCTCACTTATGAAACCATTTGGGAGGAAAGCTTGCCGTGCGCAGAGTTCGCATACAACAACAGTTACCAGGCCAGCCTGCAAATGGCACCATTTGAAGCCTTGTACGGGCGAAGATGTCGTACCCCACTAAATTGGTCAGAGACCGGAGACAGCCGTATCTTCGGCCCAGACATGTTCAAGGAGGCTGAAGATAAAGTTAAGGTAATTAGGGATCGACTCAAGACAGCCCAAAGTCGACAGAAGAGTTATTACGATCACAAACATCGGGGGGTCAATTTTGAACCCGGTGAATTTGTGTATCTACGAGTATCTCCTATGAGGGTCCTGCAACGATTCAAGATTTAGGGGATGCTAGCACCAAGATTCATCGGACCATTCTGCATAGTGGCACGAAGAGGCACGGTAGCCTACCAACTAGACTTACCCGAAGAATTATCCGATATCCACGACGTGTTCCACGTCTCGCAGTTGAGGAAGTGCGTAAGCAACCCAGGATAGCAAGTATCCAATGAGAACATTGACGTGCAACCAGACCTCACCTATCGGGAACATCCAGTAAAAATCTTGGAGGAGTCTGAAAGGAGGACCCGACAGAAAACAATCAAGTTTATCATAGTTCAGTGGAGCAATCACACCGAAAGTGAAGCCACCTGGGAAAGAGAGGATTTTCTTCAGACAGAGCACCCACACATATATGAGGATCAGCTGAAATCTCGGGGACGAGATTTTTCCTAAGGGGGTAGGTGTTGTGACACTCAAAAAATATTTATTTGGTTTTCAACAAAAACTTTGTTGGATTTGAAGAAGGCCATTTAAATCCTTCCAAAAACCTCTCTTTCAAAACTTATCCCTTGGCAAGGATTTTTACTTTTGATATCTTCTTCAACCCTGGTGTTCGGTTATTAAAAACCTATTTTCTGTTTGTCCCCTTCTCAAATTTATTTTTGGGATTTATTTTATTTTAAAAAAGAGAAAACCCTATTAGTTTTGGAGCTTCTTTCATTTGGAACCATCCATGGTTTTACCATGCCTCATGTGGTAAATCTTCCCAAAATCCCTCCTTCCACTTTGGGGCAATCCAAACATTCTGTTCCTACAAGTCCAACCCATGTTCAGATTTTATTTCATTTATTTTATCTCCCAAAACAATTACATCATTTGTTTTAAGCCTTGGTGATTTACAAAGCAAGTACCCAATTCCTTTTAGTCTTAATCTCAAACCAACTCCTCTGGATAGTCTTTAGCACCCACAACCTAGATCCATCAAGATCCACTCTTCTTCTTTTCAAAATTTTCAAGTTTCAACCTCTGCAAGTTTGGACCAGATTTGTCAAATTTGGTGAAATTCATATCTTCTCTTCTCCAAAAATTCTACCAAAATTCAGGCAGCCCCCAGATGCAGTGAGAGGCCACCCCACCAAAAATCAGCTCAAGGAAATTTTCCCACATGCCACAATCATTTCGTCGAACACCTGGCTGGCACTGTTACTATGCACTTTCGAAAGTTCAGATTTTCAGAGAAGTTCAGTGTCATTTTTCGTCAGAGAGTTGTCACCGATCAACAGTGCGCCCTGGCGCGTTGCGCACGGCCTCTCCTCCCTGGCCAGAGCACCGCACGCCCCCTTGGACGGGTGCAGGTGTCGGTGGAGGCGAGCACCGCCGACGCCGGCAGCTTCTGTGGTGGCAGAGCCACCCGTCACTACTAGGGAATAGCCTATACACAGAAAGTTACTAGTAGCGAGGGTTAAAAACACTCGCTACTGCTACTTACCAGTAGCGCAGGTTTTTAAACATCGCTACTAATAAGTTGATAGCAGTAGCGCGGGTGTTTAACCCTCGCTACTACTAAGCGGTCTCTACCGTGCCCCCTGGGACATGCCATAGTAGTAGCGCGGGTTTTTAAAACAACGCTACTACTAAGTTTGATAGCAGTAGCGTTGGTTTTCAGCCCTCGCTACTATTAAGTGGTGCCATAGTAGTAGAGAGGGGGTAAAAAACCGCGCTGCTACTAAAGGTTCCATTTTCAAACTATACCCCCCCCCCCAGGATCGCCTTTTCAGTTTAAAAAAAATAAAAGAAAATGATGAAAATGTCAAAAAAATAAAAGAAAATAAGTTTCCCATGTGATATGTGTTATAGTTGTTGTGAAAATTTTCAAATATTAATTTCTAATTTATTTGAAAAATCTATCGAGAATTTGTAAAAATGGGCATAACTTTTGCATACTAACTCGGATGAAATAGTTTTTTATATGAAAAATCATCTACTCAAAAAGTTACATCCAAATTTAACAGGGGGGAACCCCGTTAAACATTTTCAAAATCCTCAAAAACCTAACAGAAAAAAGTTACGGGGCTTTTAAGATCTGGAGGCATAAAAATTCATCAAATTTCAGTTTTTTTTTATTTTTGTTAAATCTGGTCAAACTAATTATTCAAGAATATTAGTGTTACCAAATAATTTTTTTAGTTTTTTTGAATTTTGGTCAAACTATGGTCAAACTATGGTCAAACTATCGTCAAACTTTGGTCAAGGCGAGGGAGGAGGTGGATTGGGAGCGGACGACGATGGGGGGCAGGGCAGGGGCTGACTGGGGGCGGCGACGGAGACAGAGGCGCGGGGGCGGCGGCGGCGTGGGTCGGGGCAGCGAGGGAGAGGGACGAAGGGGATCTGGCGAGAGGGAGGGAATTAGCTAGAGGGGCATCTTACTAATGGCGCACCCGCGGTCGGTGCGCCATTAGTAATTTTTTTTACATAGCAATGGCGCACCAGGAAGAGGTGCGCCATTAGTAAAAAAAAATTACATAGCAATGGCGCACCAGGAAGAGGTGCGCCATTAGTAATTTTGTTTACATATAGCAATGGCGCACCAGCCAGAGGTGCGCCATAAGTAATTTATTTTTATTTTTTGTTGCATGTAATAATTTTTTAGAAAATGAATATGACTATGAAACAGTAATATGTTTTTATAAAAACAGTAATAATTGTTGTTTAACAACAATTGTAGTCTACACTTTATTATTATTATTTTTTTAAAAATGAATATGAATATGAAACGGGGGGTGCTCGTCGGCAGCGGTGGAGCGGGGGAGGGTGCAGGGGTGCTCGTCGGCGGTGGTGGAGCGGGGAGGGTGCAGGGGTGCTCGTCGTGGCCGGTGGAGCGGGGAGGGTTGCGGGGGGTCGTCGGCGGCGGTGGAGCTAGCGGGGGAGGGGTGCGGTGGGTCGTCGGCGGCGGTGGAGCTAGCGGGGGAGGGTTGCGGTGGGTCGTCGGCGGCGGTGGAGCTCGCGGGGGAGGGTGCGGGTGGGATCAAGGTCGAGATCATAAGGTGTCCATGAAATTTAAAAATATTCATGATATCAAAACGTGCCCATGAAATACAATCGAGAAATGAAGACTACGATTTAAATACAATCGATCTTAGCTAGCTATCTGTTCACAATCTTCTTGCCCTTCTTTTTCGCAAATGGAGTTCTTCTGTGGAATGGACGTCCTTTAGGTAGGGTTGTCCTGCTTCTTCTTGTGGTGTGTGCTGCTACTTCATCGTCGTCGTCATGTTCGATCTTCGGGTCGCCGTACTTGTCGAAGTCTTGCTCATTGGCTACTCCATCCATTCCGATGATCTTCCTTTTGCCTCTCCTCACGACAACACGACTGGGCTTTGATGGGTCGGTAATGAAGAAGCATTGGTCCACTTGGGAAGCCAGTACCCATGCCTCATTTTTCGCGGTGACGCTTATACCATGATCTTGGATTTGGCTTCGTATAACCATGGTGGTAAAATACCGGTCTTCTTTTAGGACGCTCTTGGCCCATCTCGACACGGAACATCGGGACCTTCTCTCCAGTAGCTCAGCTCCAGATCTCCTCGATCCTTCCGTAGTATCTGTCCTTGTCGTTGCCGGTGTAGGATTCCATCGTTAACCCGGAGTTCGATAACCATCGCTCTTCATGTCCTTGTCCTCGGTGTAGAATGTGTAGCCGTTGATATCGTGCCTCATAGGTCATCAGGTTGTGCTCGGCGCCTGTGACAAGGCGAATATGAGTTGTTCTTCCGCGGAAGAATCCTCATGTAAAGGGTACGGCAAAGCTTCGCTTGAACCAACGCGTGAAACATGAGTTGTGCTCTTTGATTATATCTTCGTCCCGTCCTCCATTGGCCTCGGTCATTGTCGTCTTCTCAATAAAGGTTTTGTGCTCTACCACCCAAGGATCGACCACGTCTATGTGTTGTAGCGCCGACTAGGTTTGCTCTTTCAAAGTCGGCGAAGTCGACCATCGAAGTCGACATGCATTTCGCGGCGACCCTCACGGTGACCCCATCCATGAGCCTGCCTAGGTGCTGTTGACGTGCGGACCAGCGGGTTCTCGATGCCTAGATAATTCATGCGATGGAGATGCACTCTTCGGTCGAGAAAGCCCTGGCTATACTTCCCCTGGACATGACATGTTGCGAACGTATCCTTTGATGACACCATTCATCCTTTCGAGCGGCATCATCTTTGTGCAGGAACGTCGGCCCGAATTGGATGATATCCTCCATGATATGGACCAGCGGATGCACCATAACGTCGAAGAATGCGGGCGGAAGTACATCTCAAGCTCGCATAGTATCACCACGATCTCTTCCTGTAGCCTTCGAGTTGCCTCACGCCAATCGACTTTCGAGAGATGACGTCGAAAAAAGTTGCATAGGCCAAATAGCGTTTCACGGACGCGGCGCGTCCATGATCCAACGGATTGCAATCGGAAGTATCTGCGTTATCGACGTGATGTCGTGAGACTTCATCCCGCTGAACTTCGCTTCACCGGGTCTAGGTATCTCGCTTATCTTCCCTGCGTATCAGAAGGAAGTTTTACTCCTAGGAGGCAGGTGAAAAACTGCTCGATCTCCTCCTGACTTAGAGTGAAGCACGCGGGAGGGTACTCATTTCCGGTCTTCTTGGCCTTTTTGCCTTTGCGACGACTTTCTGTGTCCTGCTTCGCCTCATGATCATCATCATCATCACCATCATCATCATCATCATCATTAGCGTGAAGCTCCTGCCTGATGCCCATTGATTTCAAGTCCGCCTTGCTTTCGGCCCATCTTTGGTCCTCTTTGGCATGTTGAGCAGGGTACCAAGCAGACTCTCGCACACGTTCTTCATGATATGCATGACATCAAGGCTGTGAGGCACATGGTGGATCTTCCAGTACGGCAAGTCCCGTAAAATGCACCTCGTTTTCCATACCTTCAGCAGCGGCTCTGGCGCCTTCGCTTTTTTCCGGCTCGCGCCTTTTGCTTCTTTCCGCGGTGGGCAGTCTTTCCAATTTTTCAACAGCTCATCTATTTCCTCGCCGCTCCTCGTACACGGGCGTTTTCGGGGTTCGGTTTCACCATCGAACAGATCCTTGCGTTTCCTCCACGGATCATCGTCGTGAAGCCACCTTCGATGTCCCATGAACACGGTTTTCAAAGACCCGGGATCTCTATCTAGCTGGCGGTACGTTGTGTCATCCATGCACCTTACGCATCCAGAAAATCCATGGACTACCTGCCCCGCGAGATATTCGTAACCGAGATAGTTGTGCACCGTCGTGAGCAGCGCGGCTCTCATAGGGAAATATTCTTTCTCTGCAGCGTCCCACGTACACGGGCGTTTTCCACAGCGTGTCTAGCTCCTCCTTCAAAGAGCCCGAAATACAGATTGATGTCGTTCCCTGGTTGTTTCGCCCTTCAATTAGCATACTCATGTGAATGTACTTCCTCTTCATGCACAACTGTGGGGAAGGTTGAACATCCACACAAACACAGGCCAGGTGCTATGTGTGCTTCTCTGGCTACCAAACGGATTGACTCCATCGGTGCTCGCGCCCAACATGATGTTCCTTGGATCCTTCCCAAATTCTGGGTATTCGAAGTTCAACGCTTGCCACTGGCTCGCATCCTTAGGGTGACTCAGCATCTTGTCTTTTTTATTTATCTCCGGATCATTTCCGTCATCTTCCTGCTTATTCTCCTCCCTATCCGCGTGCCAACGCAGGAGCTTTGCTACCTTAGGGTCCGTGAAATACCGCTGCAGACGAGGTGTGATCGGAAAGTACCACACCGATTTTCGAGGAGCTTTCTTCCTCTTCTTGTATCGAGTGACGCCAAGACACCGGACATATGGTAGACTCCGCGTGCTCGTCCGATAATTGATGCAATTGTTCATGCACACATGGTATTTCACGTGCGGTAAATCCAGAGGACACACGATTTTCTTCGCCTCCTCGAAACTGGTCGGGCACTTGTTCCCCTTTGGGAAGACGTTCGTGCGTAATGACATGTTCTCGTCGAAGCATGCGTCGGTCATTTTGTGTTTTACCTTCATCTCCGAGCCATGAGCGTTACTTTCAGCGGGTATCCTCGGTCCTACATCCTTCATACAATGGATTAACCGCCTATCTCTCCGCTTGATCCAGCTTGGCTTTCTCTCGGGCGGCAGCTCTTGCGTTATCCGTCTGCTTGAGAAGCAGCTCTTGAATATGAGGGTCCTGTACCCAGCCTCCATCGTCGTATTCTCCGGCATCTTCATCTTCATGATCACGCCCTTCGTCTTGATCTTGCTCATCATCATGTACGACATCTTCTACATGATGATCGTGTACAAAGATCACCGCCGTGATCATGTCCTGGAGATTCTTCGTCTTCTCGCCTGCCCTTGCCGCGGTGGTACTTGTCTTCTTGCCCTTCCTCATTTCTTGTCCGGCCCCCATGGACGACTTCATAGTCATCTTCATCACCTTGCCACCGATAGCCATCCATGAAACCACGCAAGAGCAGGTGGTCCCGCACCTGCCCGGAATCCGGGTCCGCAATAAGGCTCTTCAAATTTTGCATCTTCGACACGGACATCTTATCTCCATCTCGTTCTTTTGAAGCATCTCGGCATTCATGAGCTCAAAAACCTATTCATGATGCCTTCGGTCATCGTGCGGACCATGGTCGTCATGGGTAGAGCAAAACGATATTTTAGAACCAAGAAAAATTTGGCATGACCTTCCCTAAAAATAGGACCAAAAAGAATGCATAGTGCCAAAATTCTCGCTGAAACGGAAATGAATCAACATTCCGGCATAATATTGGCAACTATCGCATTTCAAATACCGGTACCTGCGAACACAAACATATATGCAACACCACAAACACAAGCAACACCACAAACATACATAGATCTTGCTAGGCCACAAAAAGTGCATGTGCATGTTGTTGGAGCGAGCTAGGGAGAAAAAAAGTAGATCTACATCATGAAGATAGCTTTCCCCTTACTTACCTATCAAAAAAGGTAATTTCACCACTTAATTTTGATGAATCTATGGTGGAAATGAGGTGAGGAGGAGGAGGCAGCCGAAAGCTTGAAGAAGGAGGTGGAGGGAATGAAGTGGGGAAAGTGACTGGGTAGGTGTGGGGCTGTCCAAAATATCTTGTTGGGGTCCCGGAGTTACTAATGGCGCACCAGAAGAAATGCGCCATTAGTAGTGTTGCGTAAAAGTAAAAACAATATATATATATATATATATATATATATATATATATATATATATATATATATACTAATGGCGCACCTGGTCATAGTGCGCCATTACTAGTCTAAACTAGTAATGGCGCACCGCCGAAAGCGCCATTAGTAGTTTTGCAAAAAGAATAAAAAATACAGTAATGGCGCACGATGCGCCTCGTGCGCCATTACTAGTTAGAATTAGTAATGGCGCACTTTACCTGATGCGCCATTAGTATGTATGGAAAAATGAAAAAAAATTAATACTAGTGGCGCACCATGTCTCTGGTGCGCCATTATTGTCTTCCACACTAATGGTGCATCACCGCCTGGTGCGCCATTAGTATATAGTAGTGGCGCACTGGTTCCTCGGTGTGCCATTAGTATCAATCCTATCTATAGCCCTTTTCCTAGTAGTGCTTCAGTCTATCTCGGATCAATTTAACCTTCTCTTCTGACTCTTTGATCAAATCCGGTCCAAACAACTGACAGTCTCCAACTTCATCCCACATTACCGGTGTCCTGCACCTCCTTCCATACAAAGCTACGAAAGGGGCCAACTTCAAACTGGCTTGATAACTGTTATTGTATGAGAACTCAGCGTAAGGCAAATTTTCATCCCAACTAGATCCATAATCTAGCGCACAAGATCTCAGCATGTCCAACGGAATCTGGTTAAATCTCTCGGTCTGTCCATTTGTCTGCGGATGAAAAGCTGTACTGAACTCTAGCCTTGTTCCCAAAGTTTGGTGCAGCTGGTGCCAAAACTTTGAAGTAAACTATGCCCCTCTATCTGATACAATGGTCCTCGGAACTCCGTGCAGATATATGATTCTGGTCAACTTCGCACTTGTATAGGTGTCCTTCACTGGGATAAAGTGTGACACTCAAAAAAAATTATTTGGTTTTCAACAAAAACTTCGTTGGATTTGAAGAAGGCCATTTAAATCCTTCCAAAAACCTCTCTCTCAAAACTTCTTCCTTGGCAAGGATTTTTACTTTTGATATCTTCTTCAACCCTGGTGTTTGGTTATTAAAAACCTTTTTTCTGTTTGTCCCCTTCTCAAATTTATTTTTGGGATTTATTTTATTTTAAAAAAGAGAAAACCCTATGAGTTTTGGAGCTTCTTTCATTTGGAACCATCCATGGTTTTACCATGCCTCATGTGGTAAATCTTCCCAAAATCCCTCCTTCCACTTTGGGGCAATCCAAACATTCTGTCGCTACAAGTCCAACCCATGTTTAGATTTTATTTCATTTATTTTATCTCCCAAAACAATTCTGTCATTTATTTTAAGCCTTGGTGATTTACAAAGCAAGTACCCAATTCCCTTTTAGTCTTAATCTCAAACAAACTCCTCTGGATAGTCTTTAGCACCCACAACCTAGATCCATCAAGATCCACTCTTCTTCTTTTCAAAATTTTCAAGTTTCAACCTCTGCAAGTTTGGACCCGATTTGTCATATTTGGTGAAATTCATATCTTCTCTTCTCCAAAAATTCTACCAAAATTCAGGCAGCCCCCAGATGCAGTGAGAGGCCACCCCACCAAAAATCAGCTCAAGGAAAATTCCCCAGATGCCAAAATCATTTCGTCGAACACCTGGCCGGCACAGTTACTATGCACTTTCAGAAAGTTCAGATTTTCAGAGAAGTTTAGTGTCGTTTTTCGTCAAAGAGTTGTCACCGATCAACAGTGTGCCCTGGCGCGTTGCGCACGGCCTCTCCTCCCTGGCCAGAGCACCGCACGCCCCCTTGGACGGGTGTAGGTGTCGGTGGCGGCGAGCATCGCCGACGCCTGCAGCTTCTGCGGTGGCAGAGCCACCCGTGGCGGCCAGCGAGAGCCGTGCGGCCACGCCGTCGGCGCCGCCTAACGCCTCGCCCTCACAGGCCTCACAAGACGCCAACAAGACCCCACAAGACTGCCGCTGCGTGGTCTGCAAGCACAGGCGCACCTCTGCCGCCGACGGGCCCACGCCACATACCGAACCCACCCAGAGCACCTAATCTGAACTCGTTTAGCGCCTAAACAGAACCAGTGGAACTCCACGTTGATGCCCAACTCCCTAAACTCCCCGACCAAGCTCTACGCCGCCGTAACCATCACCGGAGATCTCCGTTCATGGCCACCGCCTTGGATCGCCTATAAAAGGAAGCCCCGAGCTCGTTCTCGAGCACGTTCCACCACTGCACCTCACCAACACCCCACCAGGCCACTAGGAGGACCTCGAGGAGGTCTCCTCCCCCAACTCCGGCCGCCCCGATCCTCCTCGGCCACCATCTCGATCCACTCCGGTGAGACCATCCCCGACGCCCAAACCTCGTCAGTAAACTCCTCAAGCACCCAGTGAGCTAACCCAAGACTTGATTTGACATTCGCAGCCCTCCCCGGCGAGATCCAACTCCACCCGAGCCGCCGTCCGCCGGAGCCAGGGCCGCCGTCGACGTAGTGCTCGCCGGCGACCACCACCACCACTCACCGACGCGGAAGGTCACGCTGAGCACGTAGGTAACGCCCGATCCCCCTGCCTCGCCGTGGATCGCCGCCGGCGACCACCGCAGCCCTCGGGTGTCGACGAGCTCTATTTTCCCCGTTTGAAAATTTAAACCTGACGGGTGGGACCCGCCCGTCAGCCTCTCTGTTCTTCTTTTCGAACCGCTTTCTGAAAATGTATTCGGGCAAATACGCTTTCAGTCTGAAACGTTTTTCTGGTCTTTTCTGTTCAGCCCCCTGAGAAGTTTCTGTTTCATTACAGAAAGGTCCCTGAATTAAAACCCTTATAACTTTTAAACAGAAAATGATTTTTGATTGATTCTTTTTCTGTCCTCTTTAAAATTTTGTCTAGTTTTTACCAAATTTATTTTGAAAAATATTTGGAATATTTTTGTGCACCTCACGGTATTTACGATAGTGCGTGTATTTCTGTATACCGTAGATACCGGAGGAGGTGACGGAACCGCGAACTTCACCGAGCTAGACTCCGACTACTCCGAACCAGGCAAGCATGTTTGAAATTTTGATATGATGAGTGTCTTGGCATGTTTGCATTAAGTAGTTCCATGGCATGTTTTTGAGCATCTCGATGAAGGTTATATTACATGAAAAGTTGAGGCAAGTGAGTTTCAAAAATCCATAAGTGGTTGGATATGAGTTTGCATGGCCATGAGATGGCATGAGAGTGGGTAAGATGGCAATGTTGTAGCATGTCAGTCTTATGCCAGACCATTTGATCCAAAGGTCAACATGAGTCGTGCCAGTTCCGTCCGCTTCCCCTTTCCGTACTACCACATGTTTTCCGCAAGGGATATGGCTTAGTAAGTTGCAAACCGCTTTCCTGAACACACCAAATCGAGAGGCCGAGATGAGGGTTCCATGGCCCTGGATTAAAGCCTATCATCGGTCAAGGCATGGGTGTTTCCGGTTGGGACCGAGAGGGGCACCCCTTAGAGAGCGCCAGATATAAATTTGATCCCATGCTATTCGAGATTGTGATCTCCCCGTCTCAAAGTTTTTCTTGAACGCTGTCTAGGGTGATTCCTGGCATCGTGAAGTGGGATGGGTGTGTACTGGTTAGATGTGTTTCTTACGAAATACCGTAAACGGAACTAGTCCTTCGTGACTACGGAAATCTGTTGGCTGTGGGTAATTTAGTACAAACTCTGTAGAGTCAAAAATCCTTGAAATCATCTTATCCATGTCCAAGTACTGTGTTCATCTTATCTTGTCAAGTATCAGTCTTGGTGACAGAAACTCCGGAGAACCACATGAGTGTTAAGTCCAGTTAAATGTTTATTCCTATGGATGGACTAACCCGTTTATTATTATGTGTTGAATATTTTTCTATGAGCATTACTCTTGCAAGTTTAACAGATATGAATAATGGATTTAAGCCCTTTCTGCGATGTCGCTCAGACCTCCGACTATGACACGCATATTATTTACTTTCAATATAAGCCCTTCCTGCGATGTCGCTCAGACGTTCGACTGTGGCACGCATATTATTTACTTTCAATATAAACCCTTTCTATGATGTCCCTCAGACGTCCGACTGTGGCACGCATATTATTTACTTTCAATATAAGCCCTTTCTGTGATGTCGCTCCGACGTCCGACTGTGGCACGTATCTCTATTACTTTAAATGCAAGCCCTTTATGTGGTGTCGCTTAGACGCGCGACTGTTGCATGCATATTATTTACTTTCAATCTAAGCCCTTTCTGCAATGTCGCTCAGACGTCCGACTGTGGCACGTTTGTTATTTTACCTTGGATATAAGCCCTTTCTGTGATGTCGCTCCGACGTCAGACTGTGCTACGTATCTCTATTACTTTCAATGTAAGCCCTTTATGTGGTGTCGCTTAGACGCGCGACTGTTGCATGCATATTATTTACTTTCAATCTAAGCCCTTTCTGCAATGTCGCTCAGACGTCCGACTGTGGCACGTTTGTTATTTTACCTTGGATATAAGCCCTTTCTGTGATGTCGCTCCGACGTCAGACTGTGCTACGTATCTCTATTACTTTCAATGTAAGCCCTTTATGTGGTGTCGCTTAGATGCCCGACTGCGGCATGATTTATTTATTTGTTCACCCTTCGAGGCGTCGCTTCAGACACCCGATCGGTTTTCAGTTATTTTGTGAATTTCGGGAGGACTACCGTCTGACTTCCTTATTACTATAAAATGTTGTGCAAGTTCATCATTTGAATGTAAACTACTTATTGCTCATGATGCATTCATGCATGCATTTGTTATATCTTATGTCCGAACTATCTTGCGAGTACTTTCAAAGTACTCACCTGGCTTGTTGATTTGGCCAGATGCTGACGAAGGCGATCTCATGGATGAAGAGTTCAATAGCGAGTCCGACGCCTAGAGGAGTCCCAGTCAGTCTCGTGCGACCCTGGATTTGGTCACTGTGTTATATCCGCTTCCGCTACCCAAATAAATTCATCGAGCCTCACCTCGACGCTCAATGAGCCGCCAGTTTAGGAGTCATATTACCCACTTCACTGTGTTATTCCACCACCACTTTACCTCGAGTCAGTAGTATGCCACCACACCATTGTGTCATATCCGCCATTATGTTTAATTATTGGCGTGCTTGTAATAAATGGTTGAGCACCCCAGCTCGACCCTGTAATATATTCTAATGTTACTGGCTTATTGTATCAAGATTTTGTCTACCAGTCAGGAGGATTTTTCCTCGTACTGGACTCAAAAGGTCGGTTTCTCAATAAGCATTTTATTGGAAAACCAGTCGTGACAAGCTTGGTACTAGAGCCAGGCTGACTGTAGGAAGCCACTAGGTGCGATCGCTAATCGGTTATTAGCATAATACAGTTGATTCTTTTTTGCAAATGTAGTCATTTTCCGACAACAAGATAAATTTATGATCCGATCACTCAGAATTTTTGCCTACTTTTGTAGATGGTCGGCAACGATCGCGAGTCACAGATGTTCGCCAACATGCCCGATGGGTTCGTCAAGCTTCTCTCCTTCATCGCCCAGTCGCGATGGGGCTATCTATGCGCCAGTCTTCACACTCTACCAAAGACAAGGTCAACGACAGTCGACCATGCACCAAGCAGCGGTGCAATTCAAGGAGGGCGTGTTGAGTTACGCCGCCCGGTTCTTGGGGAGAGCCATGCCTACGGAGAAGCATGCGATGCAGATGGCAGCCCGTGAGGCGATAGCTCGCCCTGTGGATGTCCTTCCTTCGATGAAGACTCGTCGTGACCGCTACCTTCCATGCCACGTGCCATACACCTGTCACTACGCGTTCTCTTGCCCCAGAGGAGAACGAGACGAGGATTTTGAGATGCTTATCGAGTATCTCCAAGCTCTTTAGGCAGCCTTCGACAACCTGGTGGACTTCCTTGTGGCTGCCCGCATGGATTCAGTCCATGGTTGTGCCGCCAACAGGAGGGAGCTCCTGCACACCGCACCGCCACTGACTTTCGTATCGTCCTCAGCATCTTATGCGCCTACTACTCTCGCCACTGCTCGTCGCATGCCTACCACCGAGGAGTTCAACCAAGTCATTGCGCCCACTCCAGCTCACACTGCACCACCCTTTCTGCCCACTCCTGTTCATGTTGTTCCGCATAGGGCGCCCGCTCCATCAACTCAGTGCAGCACTTCACGTCTGGAGCCTATTAGCGAGGAGGAGGTTGAGTCCCCAGCCTCACTACGCCTCACCCTCGGCAGGCCAAGGTAAATCCTTACCATCTCCGACTGAGTATGCTTAGCCGCCATGCGATGTACCGACTTGTACGATATGTTTATATGTACATAGGATGTGAGAAGTAGCTTGCTTGCGCATCATGTAGGAACTGGGAGAAGTGCACTAGCCTAAATAACATGTCAGGATTATGTACGCATATCCCGAAAGTGATGTATTGTATAATTACTGCCTGCGTGTAAGATATGTGATGAGCAGTCCTTCTCCATGCGCAAACGTTTATTCTCTTGAAAATTCTTGGAGCATTCAAAAATTTCCCGTCTTCATGAATTTATTGACTTTTGTGACTCAATTTCTTTTCTTATGAGTTTTACAAAATATATCCCCAGAGTGAAAAATGTCTCGTCCTTGGACGCGCTCCATGCCAACTCCGCCAGAGCAAAATTATGGCACACAACCAAGCAACAATTTCACACAGGCAGATCAAGTCAACAGAGACAGTGAAACAGCACTTTCCCAAATGTGTCGTCTTTATGAGCAAAGTCAGCAACAACATCAGGAAATGATGAACCAAGTCATTAATATGGGAAATCACCGTGGACAGTATCAGCAGCAATCCAAGTTATCTGAGCTACAAAAGACGCGTCCCCGAACATTTTCTCATTCTGACAAACCTATTGAGGCCGAGGAGTGGCTTCGAGACATGGAAATAAAATTAATTATTGCATAGTCTTCAGATCTTGAGAAAGTGCTATATGCACCGCACTATCTCACTGGAGCAGCTGCATCGTGGTGGGAAAATTTCCTACACATGCACCCCAACGAAAATAATATAACCTAGGAGGAGTTCAAAGAAGGTTTTCGTGGGGCGCATATTCCTAAAAGTCTTATGAAGATCAAGAAGAGAGAATTTGATGACCTCAAGCAAAGGACCATGACAGTGTCAGAATACAACAGTCAGTTTACTCTGTTGTCTCGCTACGCCAATGAGGAGCGTATGACTGCAAGAAGATGGAAAAATTCCTAAATGGTCTGGCGCCCGCGCTTAAATGCGAGCTGGTTGTGCACACCTTCCCAGATTTTAAAATGCTGGTGGATAAGGCCATTACCTTGGAAAATGAGAGACGCAGCTTGGAGGATTTCCGCAGTTTAAAAGGGACCAGACTAATCATGCTCGCAACCACCGAAGCAAGACAGATTTTCAGAAAGGTGGGACGCACAAACCCACGACAAACGTCTCACGCCCAATCAAGAATTTCCATGCAAGAGACAAGGAGTTCACATATCGCCCAGGCGTTACTTGCTACGCCTGTGGAGAAGAAGGGCACTATGCCAAGCAATGCCCCAAGCCAAGGAACTCGACCCCAAAGCCGAACAACGGTGGCAGTAATTCAGCGCCAAAGCGCAACAATTTCAACCCCAATAGCAACCACAAGAAGGGTCACCTGAACCACGTGACCAGAGAGGAAGCACAGAATGCCCCGGATATCGTACTCGGTACGTTCCCTGTCGACACAATACCTGCCATGGTTTTGTTTGATTCCGGAGCTTCCCACTCATTCATTTCGAAAAGTTTTGCCTTGCAAAATAATTTTTCGATACTTCCCTTGGAAAAATCCATGATCTTCAAGTCCCCTGGGATTAAGCAAGTTACCCAGAATTATTGCCAAGGTGTGGTTATTGAGTTTGAAGAATTGATGTTTCGCGCCAACCTTATTGTATTGGAAAATACAGGACTGGATGTCATCTTAGGGATGGATTGGTTAACCACCAACAAAGGTTTTGTTGACTGCTTCAACCGGACCGTAATTCTCACCCACCACCACGGGAAGACAATAAAAGTTTCAACCAAAGAGAGAAAAATATCCCGGCAACCGAGATTGAACAAGGTGGATATTTCTGAATTGAGCAAGGTTCCAGTAGTGTGTGAATTTCGAGACGTATTTCCCGAAGAACTACCAGGCATATCACCAGACCGAGAGATAGAATTCAGCATTGAGCTAGCACCCGGAACCGCCCCCATATACAAGAAACCATACAGAATGGCACCATCCGAATTGGTAGAATTAAAGAAGCAAATAAAAGAATTACTAGACAAAGGATATATACGAGCCAGTTCCTCACCTTGGGGTTCACCAATTTTATTTGCCAAAAAGAAGGATGGAACACTGAGATTGTGTATAGACTATCGAGCGCTTAACATGGTCACAATCAAGAATAAATACCCAATGCCACGGATAAATGACTTATTTGATCAGCTCGCTCAGGCCAAGGTGTTCTCAAAAATTGACTTAAGGTCGGGATACCATCAATTAAAAGTACGAACAGAAGATATCCCAAAGACGACATTCACCTCCAGATACGGATTGTATGAGTTCACAGTAATGCCATTTGGACTAACAAACGCCCCCGCATATTTTATTCACCTCATGAACAAAGTATCTATGAAGTTTATGGACAAGTTTGTTGTCGTATTTATCGATGATATTCTGATATACTCCAAGACACCAGAAGAGCACGCTGAACATCTCCGAATTGTACTAGGAGAACTCAGGAAACATCGATTGTACGCTAAATTCAGCAGGTGTGAATTTTGGCTAAGGCAGGTAGGTTTTCTGGGCCACGTACTGACCCAACAAGGTATTGTCGTAGACCCGGAAAAATTCAAGGCCGTACTTGGCTGGAAACCACTAGCCAGCGTAACAGACGTACGAAGTTTCCTGGGAATGGCAGGTTACTACCGAAGATTTATTGAAGGATTTTCCACTATAGCAAAGCCAATGACGCAGCTACTCAAGAAAGACAAGAAGTTTGAATGGACGGAAGCTTGCGAGAAAAGTTTCCAAGAACTAAAAAGGAAATTAACAACAGCACCAATATTAATTGTGCCGGACATACACAAGAATTTTGAGGTGTATTGTGACACATCCCGGAAGGGCCTCGGATGCGTGTTGATGCAAGAAGGCAAGGTAGTCGCGTATGTTTCCAGACAACTTCGCAAGCATGAGGAAAATTATCCTACTCATGACCTGGAGTTAGCAGCAGTTATTCATGCACTCAAGGAATGGAGACACTTTTTACTTGGAAATTGTTGTGAAATATACACGGACCATAAGAGCCTCAAGTATATTTTCACACAACCGGAACTAAATTTACAGCAACGAGGTTGGTTGGAATTAGTAAAGGATTATGACGTTGGAATCCACTACCATCCAGCAAAAGCAAATGTAGTGGAAGACGCTCTAAGTCGGAACCCTAGCCCGAACGGCGACGACCTACCAAAGCTGAGACCTGAATTTCGGCAGGAGTTTGCTAATTTCAACTTGCTGGTAGTTACCGAAGGCAGCGTATCGAATTTAGAAATGCATCCTACCCTGATAGAAAAGATTAAAGAGGCCCAGCATGGACACCCCAGCACTGAAGGCATTAAACGGAAAGTGAGTTTGGGCAAGGCCTCAGAACTCGTTATCGATGAGCAAGGAATATTGTGGTACGGAGATAGACTTTGCGTACCAGATATCAAGGACCTTAAACAGCAAATTAGCTGAAGGTCACACCGCTCCGTATTCAATCCATCCTGGAGGAACAAAAATGTACAAGGATCTTCAGGAAACATTTTGGTGGCACGGTATGAAAAGGGACATAGCCACATTCATCGCATGTTCTGACTCTTGTCAACGCATCAAGGCCGAGCACCAGAAACCGGCCGGACTTTTACAGCCAAAAAAAATACCCAAGTGGAAATGGGACGAGATTGGAATGGATTTTATTGTTGGGCTACCTCGGTCACGGCACGGAAATGATGCCATATGGGTTATCACAGATAGACTGACTATGGTGGCACACTTGATACCCGTAAAGACAACCCACACCACTCAAAAGCTTGCCAGGCTTTATCTCTCCTGTATCATCTGCTTACATGGAGTTCCAAAGACAATAATATCAGACCGAGGCACTCAATTCGTCTCCCGATTTTGGGATCACTTACAACAAGCTCTGGGTACTCAACTAGCTTTCAAAGACAGCGTACCACCCCTGCATCGATGCATAAACTGAACGCATAAACCAAATTCTAGAAGACATGCTGAGAGCATGTGTCCTCACTTATGGAACCAGTTGGGAGGAAAGCTTGCCATGCGCAGAGTTCACATACAACAACAGTTACCAGGCCAGCCTGCAAATGGCACCATTTGAAGCCTTGTACGGGCGGAGATGTCGTACCCCGCTAAATTGGTCAGAGACCGGAGACAGCCGTATCTTCGGCCCAGACATGCTCAAGGAGGCTGAAGATAAAGTTAAGGTAAATAGGGATCGACTCAAGACAGCCCAAAGTCGACAAAAGAGTTATTACGATCACAAACATCGGGGGGTCAGTTTTGAACCCGATGAATTTGTGTATCTACGAGTATCTCCTATGAGGGGCCTGCAACGATTCAAGATCTATGGTAAGCTAGCACCAAGATTCATCGGACCATTCTGCATAGTGGCACGAAGAGGCACGGTAGCCTACCAGCTAGACTTACCCGAAGAATTATCCAATATCCACGACGTGTTCCACGTCTCGCAGTTGAGGAAGTGCGTAAGCAACCCAGGGAAGCAAGTATCCCATGAGAACATTGACGTGCAACCAGACCTCACCTATCGGGAACATCTAGTAAAAGTCTTGGAGGAGTCTGAAAGGAGGACCCGACAGAAAACCATCAAGTTTTTCAGAGTTCAGTGGAGCAATCACACCGAAAGTGAAGCCACCTAGGAAAGAGAGGATTTTCTTCGGACAGAGCACCCACACTTATTTGAGGATTCAGCTGAAATCTCAGGGACGAGATTTTTCCTAAGGGGGTAGGTGTTGTGACACTCAAAAAAAATTATTTGGTTTTCAACAAAAACTTTGTTGGATTTGAAGAAGGCCATTTAAATCCTTCCAAAAACCTCTCTCTCAAAACTTCTCCCTTGGAAAGGATTTTTACTTTTGATATCTTCTTCAACCCTGGTGTTTGGTTATTAAAAACCTTTTTTCTGTTTGTCCCCTTCTCAAATTTATTTTTGGGATTTATTTTATTTTAAAAAAGAGAAAACCCTATGAGTTTTGGAGCTTCTTTGATTTGGAACCATCCATGGTTTTACCATGCCTCATGTGGTAAATCTTCCCAAAATCCCTCCTTCCACTTTGGGGCAATCCAAACATTCTGTTCCTACAAGTCCAACCCATGTTTAGATTTTATTTCATTTATTTTGTCTCCCAAAACAATTACATCATTTATTTTAAGCCTGGGTGATTTACAAAGCAAGTACCCAATTCCCTTTTAGTCTTAATCTCAAACCAACTCCTCTGGATAGTCTTTAGCACCCACAACCTAGATCCATCAAGATCCACTCTTCTTCTTTTCAAAATTTTCAAGTTTCAACCTCTGCAAGTTTGGACCAGATTTGTCAAATTTGGTGAAATTCATATCTTCTCTTCTCCAAAAATTCTACCAAAATTCAGGCAGCCCCCAGATACAGTGAGAGGCCACCCCAGCAAAAATCAGCTCAAGGAAATTTCCCCACATGCCAAAATCATTTCGTCGAACACATGGCCGGCACTGTTACTATGCACTTTCAGAAAGTTCAGATTTTTGAGAGAAGTTCGATTAATAAGCTTTTAAATCGGAGAGTTGTCACCGATCAACAAGGCGCCTGGGCGCTATGCACGGCCTCTCCTCCCTGGCCAGAGCACCGCACGCCCCCTTGGACGGGTGCAGGTGTCGGTGGCGGCGAGCACCGCCGACGCCGGCAGCTTCTGTGGTGGTAGAGGCACCCGTCACTACTAGGGAAAAGCCTATACACAGAAAGTTACTAGTAGCGAGGGTTAAAAACCCGCGCTACTGCTATCAACTTAGTAGTAGCGAGGTTACTAAGCGCTCTCTACCGTGCCCCCCGGGTCATGCCATAGTAGTAGCGCGGGTTTTTAAAACCTTGCTACTACTAACTTTGATAGCAGTAGCGTTGGTTTTTAGCCCCCGCTACTACTAAGTGGTGCCATAGTAGTAGCGAGGGGGTAAAAAACCGCGCTGCTACTAAAGGTCCCATTTTCAAACTCTACCCCCCCTGGATCGCCTTTCCAGTTTTAAAAAATAAAAGAAAATGATGGAAATGGCAAAAAAAATAAAAGAAAATAAGTTTCCCATGTGATATGTGGCCTAGTTGTTGGGAAAATTTGCAAATATGAATTTCGACTTTATTTGCAAAATCTCTCGAGAATTTGTAAAAATGTGCATAACTTTTGCATACTAACTCGGATGAAAAAGTTTTTTATATGAAAAATCATCTACTTGAAAATTTACATCCAAATTCACGGGGCTTTTAAACATTTTCAAAATCCTCAAAAACCTAACAGAAAAAAAGTTACGGGGCTTTTGAGATCTGGAGGCATAAAAATTCATCAAACTTCAGTTTTTTTTAATTTTGTTAAATCTGGTCAAACTATGGTCAAACTAATTATTCAAGAATATTAGTGTTACTAAATAATTATTTTAGTTTTTTTGAATTTTGGTCAAATTTGGTCAAACTATGGTCAAACTATGGTCAAACTGTGGTCAAACTAATTATTCAAGAAATATTAGTGTTATACTAATTTTGTAGAACAATAGTTTCAAACTCAAACAGTGAAATGTGTGACTTGATGCTCAAGCTAAATTCCTGAGGTTAATAGGATTGACATCTTACTATTGTCAGGAAAACAACAAGTGCAGACTTGGAAACGAGTGAGAATAGAACCCGGAAGTTAAGCATGCTCAGGCTGGAGTAGTGAGAGGCTGGGTGACCGTCCGGGCAGTTAGATGATTTGGAATCATGAGGGGTGATTAGAGATTAAATTGAGCAGCGATGAGGGGTGATTAGAGATTTGAGGTTAAAATAATTCAGAAATTTGACAATTACGGAAAAAAAAAGTCGATTTTTTTTCGAAAAAATTCAAAAAAAATCAGAGATTAGAGATTAGTAGTAGCGCGAGTGCGCGGGTGGCACCCGTGCTACTGCTATACGTTAGCTGCAGCGCCTTACTAGTAGCACCGGCCCCCGCGCTACTAATAGGCCCAAAACCCGCGCTGCTGCTAGGCTTTTCTCTAGTACTGCGTGGCGGCCAGCGAGAGCCCGTGCCAGCTCGCTACGCCGTCCGGCGCCGCCCACCGCTCCCTTGCCCTCCGCGTGGCCTCGCACACACCAGCGTACCCCGCAGCACCGTCGCCGTGGCCCGACAAGCACAGGGCGCGCTCTCTGCCACCGACGGGCCGGCGCCGCCCCGTTCCGTCGAACTCACCCAGAGCACCTAATCCGAACTTCGTTTAGCGCCTAAACGGAACCAGTGGAACTCCACGTTGACGCCCAACTCCCTAAACTCCACGACCAAGCTCTGCGCCGCCGTAACCATCGCCGGAGATCTCCGTTCACGGCCACCGCCTCGGATCGCCTATAAAAGGAAGCTCCGAGCTCGTTCTCGAGCACGCACCACCATTGCACCTCACCAACACCCCGTCAGGCCACTAGGAGGACCTCGAGGAGGTCCCCTCCCCCAACTCCGGCCGCCCCCGATCCGCCTCGGCCACCATCTCGATCCACTCCGGTGAGACCATCCCCGACGCCCAAACCTCGTCAGTAACTTCCTCGAGCACCCAGTGAGCTAACCTAAGACTTGATTTGACATTCGCAGCCCTCCCCGGCGAGATCCAACTCCATCTGAGCCGCCGTCCGCTGGAGCCAGGGCCGCCGTCGACGTAGTGCTCGTCGGCGACCACCACCACCACTCACCGATGCGGAAGGTCACGTTGAGCATGTAGGTAACGCCCGATCCCCCTGCCTCGCCGTGGATCGCCGCCGGCGACCACCGCAGCTCTCGGGCGCCGATGAGCTCTGTTTTCCCCGTTTGAAAATTTAAACCTGACGGGTGGGACCCGCCCGTCAGCCTCTCTGTTCTTTTTTTTGAACCGTTTTCTGAAAACGTATTCGGGCAAATACGCTTTCAGTCTGAAACGTTTTTCTGGTCTTTTCTGTTCAGCCCCCTGAGAAGTTTCTGTTTCATTACAGAAAGGTCCCTGGATTAAAACCCTTATAACTTTTAAACAGAAAAGGATTTTTGATTGATTCTTTTTCTGTCCTCTTTAAAATTTTGTCTAGTTTTTATCAGATTTATTTTGAAAAATATTTGGAATATTTTTGTGCACCTCACGGTATTTACGATAGTGCGTGTAATTCTGTATACCGTAGATAATCTGGGAGGAGGTGGCCAACCGCGAACTTCACCGAGCTAGACTCTGACTACTCTGAACCAGGCAAGCATGTTTGAACTTTTGATATGATGAGTGTCTTGGCATGTTTGCATTAAGTAGTTCCATGGCATGTTTTTGAGCATCTCGATGAAGGTTATATTACATGAAAAGTTGAGGCAAGTGAGTTTCAAAAATCCATAAGTGGTTGGATATGAGTTTGCATGGCCATGAGATGGCATGAGAGTGGGTAAGATGGCAATGTTGTAGCATGTCAGTCTTATGCCAGACCATTTGATCCAGTGTCAACATGAGTCAGTCCAGTTCCCGTCTGTTTCCCCTTCCGTACTACCACATGTTTTCCGCAAGGGATATGGCTTAGTAAGTTGCAAACCGTTTTCCTGGTACACACCAAATCGAGAGGCCGGGATGAGGGTTCCATGGCCCTGGATTAAAGCCTATCATCCGGTCAGGGGGCATGGGTGTTTCCGGTTGGGACCGAGAGGGGGGCACCCCTTAGAGCGCTGCCAGATATAAATTTGATCCCATGCTATTCGAGATTGTGATCTCCCGTCTCAAAGTTTTTCTTGAACGCTGTCTAGGGTGATTCCTGGCATCGTGAGGTGGGATGGGTGTGTCTTGGTTAGATGTGTTTCTTCCAAATACCGTAAACGGAACTAGTCCTTCGTGACTACGAAATCCGTTGGCTGTGGGTAATTTAGTACAAACTCTGCAGAGTCAAAATCCTTGAAATCATCTTATCCATGTCCAAGTACATGTTCATCTTATCTTGTCAAGTATCGGTCCGGTGATGAAACTCCGGAGAACCACATGAGTGTTAAGTCTGGTTAAATGTTTATTCCTATGGATGGACTAACCCGTTTATTATCATGTGTTGAATATTTTTCTATGAGCATTATTCTTGCAAGTTTAACAGATATGAATAATGGATTTAAGCCCTTTCTGCGATGTCGCTCAGACGTCCGACTGTGGCACGCATATTATTTACTTTCAATATAAGCCCTTTCTGCGATGTCGCTCAGACGTCCGACTGTGGCACACATATTATTTACTTTCAATATAAGCCCTTTCTGTGATGTCGCTCAGACGTCCGACTGTGGCACGCATATTATTTACTTTCAATATAAGCCCTGTGTGTGATGTCGCTCCGACGTCCGACTGTGGCACGTATCTCTATTACTTTCAATGCAAGCCCTTTATGTGGTGTCGCTTAGACGCCCAACTGTGGCACGCATATTATTTACTTTCAATATAAGCCCTTTCTGCGATGTCGCTCAGACATCCGACTATGGCACGTTTGTTATTTTACCTTGGATATAAGCCCTTTTTGTGATGTCGCTCCGACGTCCGACTGTGGCACGTATCTCTATTACTTTCAATGTAAGCCCTTTATGTGGTGTCGCTTAGACGCCCGACTGCGGCATGATCTATTTATTTGTTCACCCATTCGAGGCGTCGCTTTAGACACCCGATCGGTTTTCAGTTATTTTGTGGATTTCGGGAGGACTACCGCCTGACTTCCTTATTACTATAAAATGTTGTGCAAGTTCATCATTTTGAATGTACATTACTTATTGCTCATGACAGATTCATGCATGCATTTGTTATATCTTATGTCTGAACTGACTTGCGAGTACTTTCAAAGTACTCACTTGTTGATTTGGCCAGATGCTGACGAAGGTGATCTAATGGATGAAGAGTTCAATAGCGAGTCCGACGCCTAGAGGAGTCCCGATCTCGTGCGACCACGGATTTGGTCATCAGTTATATCCGCTTCCGCTACCCAAATAAATTCATCGAGCCTCACCTCGACGCTGATGAGCCGTCAGATTAGGAGTCATATTACCCACTTCACCGTGTTATTCCACCACCACTTTACCTCGAGTCGAGTATGCCACCACACCATTGTGTCATATCCGCCATTATGTTTAATTATTGGCGTGCTTGTAATAAATGGTTGAGCACCCTAGCTCGACCCTGTAATATATTCTAATGCTACTGGCTTATTGTATCAAGATTTTGTCTACCAGTCAGGAGGATTTGTCCTCTTACTGGACTCAAAAGGTCGGTTTCTCAATAAGCATTTTATTGGAAAACCGGTCGTGACATAAAGTGAGCCACTTTGGTCAAACGACCCACTACTACCCAGATAGAATCATATCCTGATCGAGTCCTAGGTAATCCGGTGATAAAATCCATGCCAAGCTTATCCCACTTCCATTCGGGTATCGACATAGGCTGCAGTAATCCTGCTGGCTTCTGAAGTTCTGCCTTCACTGTCTGACATACATCACATACGGCTACATACTCAGCAATATCCTTCTTCATTCATGTCCACCAGAAACGTTCCTTCAAATCCAAATACATCTTGGTGTTTCTGGGGTGTATCGAGTATGGCGAGTCATGAGCTTCCTGAAGTATCAACTTCATGATGTCTGCATTATTGGGTACATAAACACGATCCTCCAACCACAAGGTGTCGTGCTCATCCTCACGAAAAGCTTTGGCTTTTCCTTTGCTCATCCTCTCCTTTATCTCGGCAATCTCTTTGTCATCCTTCTGAGCTTCACGAATCTTTCCCAACAATGTCGACTGAACTTCCATTGCTGGAACAAAACTTCTAGGGACTATCTCCAAACGAAGCTCCCTGAGATCCTCGGCTAACTCCTTTGGCAATCCTCTGCTTACGAGGGTATTCATATACCTCTTCCGGCTCAAAGCGTCTACTACGACATTGGCCTTTCCTGGATGATAATGCAGCTTCATGTCACAATCCTTTATAAGCTCCAACCATCTCCTCTACCTGAGATTCAGCTCCTTCTGTGTGAAAATGTACTTCAAACTCTTATGATTCGTGTACACATCACAATGGTTTTCATTAAGAAAATGTCTCCAGGTCTCGAGTGCATGAACTACAGCTGCTAACTCCAAATCATGCGTAGCATAATTCAACTCATGCGGTCGAAGTTGACGTGAGGCATATGAAACAACTCTTCCGTATTGCATAAGTACACCTCCAAGTCCTAAGCGAGAAGTGTTGCAATACATTGGAAATCCTTGCATATATCCGGCAGAATCTACACTGGGGCTGTAACCAAACATTTGTTCAACTCCTGAAAACTTGCCTCACATTCATTTGTCCATTTAAACTTAGTGTCCTTCTTCAGCAGCTCTGTCATGGGTTTCGCAATCTTGGAAAAATACTCAATGAACCTCCGATAGTATCCCGCGAGTCCAAGAAAACTGTAGATCTCTCCAACTGAGGTGGGTGCCAACCACTCAGTGACTGACTGAACCATGGTAGGGTCGACTGCTATACCTTCTCCTGATATAACATGTCCAAGGAATCCAACTTCCTTCAACCAAAACTCACATTTGCTGAACTTGGCATACAATTGATGTTCTCCGAGCTTCTCAAGAACCAAACACAAATGCTCCTTGTGTTCCTCTTCATTCTTCGAGTATACCAAGATATCATCAATGAACACCACGACAAACTTATCCAAGAACTCCATGAACACCTTATTCATCATACTCATGAAATAGGCTGGGGCGTTAGTCAATCCAAATGACATAACCGTGTACTTATATAGCCCGTACCTTGTGGTGAAAGTTGTCTTTGGTATATCATGTTCTCGGATCTTCAAGTGGTGGTATCCTGATCGTAGATCGATCTTGGAAAATACTTTAGCTCCTTGCGACTGATCAAACAAATCATTGATCATTGGCAATGGGTACTTGTTCTTGATCGTCACTTCATTCAATGCACGATAATCGACAACCATTCTCAATGATCCATCCTTCTTCTCAACCAAAAGCACTAGGGCTCCCTATGGTGACGAACTTCGTCTAATGTAGCCTTTCTGCAATAACTCCTTAATCTGCTTCTTAATCTCCTCCAGATCATTTGCAGGCATCCGGTATGGTCTCTTCGATATCGGTCCGGTGCCTGGCAACAGCTCTATCAAAAACTCAGTGTCTCGATCTGGCGGCATGCCTGGTAGTTCCTTGGAAATACATTTGGGTAATCCTTCACTATAGGCACTTCCTCCTGAACAACTCCCATGAGAGAATTTACTTGGGTCCTCTTTGGTGCATGCCTGGATACATACTTAATCCTTTTTCCCTCCGGGGTGGTGAGCAGAATTGACCTACTAGCACAATCAATGTTTCCTCCATACTTTGATACCCAATCCATTCCTATTATCATATCCAATCCTTGTGACTCCAAAATTATTAGGTCTGAGGGGAAAACATGGCTACCAATGGTTAAGGGTATCCGATCGCACCATCGGCTGGCCATATACTCTGCTCCTAGTGAGCTTACTAACAAGGGTGTCCTAAGGGCTAAGGTGAGTAACTTAAACTTGTCCACAAATCACCTTGAAATGTATGGATGCGATGCACCAGTATCGAATAGAACAAGAGCGGTAAATGACTTAACCAAAAACTTACCGATAACTGCATCTGGCTGCTCTTCAACCTCTTCCATGTTCACGTGGTTCACTTGTCCACTATTGAAAGGGTTGGGCTTCTTCCCAGAGCTTCCATTTCCATTACCATTCCTTGCTTCAGAACACTCAGTGGCGTAATGTCCAGTCTTCCCGCACTTGAAACAGGTAATGTGACTTAGATCCTTCTTGGCGGGCATTGCCAGGTTAGAGCGGTTCTGGTTGCTGCCTGCTCCATTCCCGTTTCCATTCTTGGGGCCACTGTGGTTATGCGAAGTTCCTCCATTGTGGGTATGGCTTCCATGGGTATGGGTAAATCCTCCCCAGTTCAGGGTGAAACGAGGCTTCTGCTGAGCTCCTGAATTGTACTTTCCTTGTCCATACTTCCTTTTGCGGATCTCAATCTGCCGCTGCTTCCCTTCAATCATAAGATCCCTGCCTACCAACTCCTGGTAGTTAGAGAATGTCGCTACCATCAACTCAATGCTCATCTCATCATTCAGACCTTCCATAAACTTCTCCTGCTTCGCGGCATCGGTGGCCACATCATCTGGGGCATAGCGAGCTAACTTGCTAAACTCATCCACGTACTGCCCCATAGTATGATTTCCTTGGCGTAAGTTAGGAAACTCACGCTTCTTCATGCTCATAGCTCTAGTTGAGACATGTGCAGTGCGGAATGCTTGCTGAAACTGATCCCAAGTGACATTGGCTATGGGGAAAGTGGTTGTGTAATTCTCCCACCATGAGGCTGTGGGTCCATCCAATTGATGTGGGGCAAAACGCACCGTCTCAGCATCTGTGCAACCTATGGTGGTCAACTCCCTTCCAATCCTGCATAGCCACTCATCAGCAACTATTGGCTCGGAGCTACTGGAAAACACCGGTGGTTGCAACCTCAGAAAATGGGCTAAGTTGTCAACTGGAAAGTGGTGGCGGTGGGTTGTTGTTGTTGTTGATGTTGTTGCCTTGGTTCTGGACTAGTTGTTGTATCAAGGCATTCTGTTGTTGGATCAACTGGGTGATCTCCGGTGGGAAGACAAATCAGGTGTCACGTCTCGAAGGCATCTGATGGGTTTAGAGGGGAGAGATTTGAATAGAGTGAGGTCTAATGAGAAAGCACTACCCATATGCACATGAGACAAACACAATCATATCACACCAATCAATTACAGCAAGGGCATACAATCGATCTAACTATCGTTACAAAAGTGCTCGACTACTACTATATACATGGGGAATTAACACTAATAATATGGTGGTCTACTAGAAATTTTGATCAATGGAAGACTCCATGATATCCGCTCCAGCTTCGTCTTCATAGTCATCATCACCACTATCGGGGTCGGAGTTGGTGTCGTCGATGATGATGTAGTCTTCGGGATGGTCGTCATCTCCTCCTGGCGCGGGGTCTCCCATGAATACTCCTAGCTTCCTTGCCAGCTCGTCATTCTTCTCCACTAGTATTGCGATTTCCTCCTTGTATCCGCCGCGTGTAGACTTGAGTTCCTCTTCTAGCTCCATGTTCCTGGTCATCACCTTCTTCAGATCTATCATGCTTGCGCACATCTGATTCTCCTGCCGACGAATGTGCTGGTTTAACTCCTGGATGAAAGGTGCAATGGACCTGTCCCTCCTGGTGCTGATCATCTCCCATTGCTCATCTCAGCGCCCACATATCTGGTAGATAGTGTCCTTAAGATCCTTGTGATAAACTTTGCCGATGCGTCCCATGGCGATGTGGGCTGCCATGCTCTTTCCTAGACTCCAGGTTGGAGCATCAAAGGAAAACTCTATGGGCTCAGTGACTGGCGTGAACATCCTTCCTGGAACTTGAACTCGAATCATCCAACGCTCTTCTTCTGGTAAAGTGGCGGTGTAGGTCCTGGTGAAGCTTGGTATTCCAACGTTCAGGTACCTAGTGACTTCCTTCAAGTGTCGTCCAAAGGGTGTGTCTTCATCCAGTTGGGCAAACTTGTTCCTTGAGTCTGCCATCCTCAAGAGTGGAAAATGGAGAGGAGTCAGAAATGAGTACAGAAGAGTGACCTATCGATCAACTTAGTGGTCATGTCCTACATTCAGTGTGTGCTCTGATACAATCTTGTAGAGATTCGACCTCAGACGGTCAAGTCTCTGTGCATAAGTGTCATCCCTGGATAGGTAATGCTGACACACACAGTACTCGAAGGATTTATAACAGAGTTCAATCACACACTTATTACATCGAATGTCTCAAAAGAGAACTTATTACAATAAATATGGCTTAAGGCCATCTAAATAGATAACAACGGAAGGCTTGGAAGATAAAGTGAGTCCATGAACTCCAACGGCATAGCTGAGGGCACGACAAACGACATAGCGCACCTTACTCTTCGTCTGAAAAGTCTGCAACATGATATGTTGCTGCCCGAAACGGGTCAGCACATGGAATATGTTGGCAATATAACACAATAGAGCAATGAATAGATAAAAGCTATCACTACATCCATATATGGCTGGTGTAGGCTCTATGGTTATAATGTTCCGCGAAAAGCCAATTTTTTCCTACAACAAAGGAATATATTTTATTTAACTATCATGGTGGTTGAAACATCGGGAAGGTTCCTCCAACTCAATCCCAATTAAAAAGTAATAAACAACCCAACAAATTAATTTAGTAAAAGTGATGAGATCAAATCAATAATTCAAGTACCAGATACTCAAATTGTCCATAACCGGGGACACGGCTAACCATGATTAGTTGATACACTCTGCAGAGGTTTGTGCACTTTTCCCCACAAGACTCGATCTCCTCCGTTGGATTTCTCGCACTACATGGTGTTTGAGAAAAGGATGACCGAGACACAGTCTTCGTAAGCATTAACTCTAACCACAAGCGACAGTACCAACCTACATCCCCTACATCTGCTAGCCTACCACTAGAAGAGGTCATGCAACATACTCAATTATGCTAGAGCCCATAATAGCTTTTGGCTGCACACGGAAGTTTCTAGCATGAATAATCTTATGATCCCTTTGTGCCTGGGTGGCAAACCATAGGATGATCACATGTGTCCTCCGGGATATCCTATCCTACAAAAAAAAAGACACATCCATGATATTTTGGGCCGAAAGAATTTTTTTCTGTCATACATATGACACTTCTATGACGATAATTGTGACAAAACCCGGTATTATCATAGATGTGGTGGGCTCCTACTTCTATGACAAAAAATCATGACAGAAAATGGACTTTTCATCCTGGGCGGGCCGGAGATGCAGCTGCATGACATTCTTTGGGCCGTCCATGACGGAAAAAACCGTGGTAGAAGCGAGGGGGGGGGATTTCGGGGAGTTCCCGGTTACGGTGGGAGGTCGTGGGCCGAGCGATGCGCGTTTCTCTCGTACACGTACGCGCGTGTGTCTGAGGCGTTGGCTCTAACTGAACCCGAGCGAGGTGCTGGGCTCTAATTGAACCCGAGCGATCGATCGATGGCTGTTAACTGAACCCGATCGAGCGATTCCTTCGCTACTGCTGCTAACTGAAGCCAATTGATTGGATGAACAGTGAGCGTTATGGGGGTGGATGAGCGATGGCGGTGGCGTTGCCTCTGGATGAACAGGACCCCGTGGTGTGGAGGGCTAGATGAATAGTAGACGGTGGAGGGGTGCCCGTGGAGGGGTGGTTGAATAGGACCCCATGGTGTGGAGGGCTGGATGAACTGTAGACGGTGGAGGGGTGCCCATGGAGGGGTGGTTGAATAGTAGCCGGTGGAGTAGTGCGCGGTGGAGGCTGGAGGAGGTCGACGGTATCCCATGGAGGCTAGAGGAGGTCGACGGTGGAGGTGAACAGTATCCCATGGAGTCCCGTTTTGCGGTACACCACACCCCTCCCGATGAACAGGACCCCTGTTTCGACCGTAGGAGGTCCGTTTAAATGCATTTTGCGGTACGCCACACCCCTCCCGATCAACAGGACCCCTGTTTCGACCGTAGGACGTCCGTTTCGTACGTTTTGCGGTACGCCACACCCCTCCCGATCAACAGGACCCCCGTTTCGACCGTAGGAGGTCTGTCTCCTCCATTTTGCGGTACGCCACACCCCTCCCAATCAACAGGACCCCGTTCTGAATGTAGGAGGTCCGTTTCCTCTGTTTTGTGGTACGCCAGGCCTCATTTCCATCGCCTGTTCCGTCCAAGCCCTCCCGATGAACACGACCACGCATTCCGTTCCGACCCAACCGGTTGGCTCCCACGCGTTCCGTTGCCTCCCGATGAACACGACACATTCCGTTGCCTCCCCATGAACACGATGCATTCCGTTGCCTCCCTTGAACAGGACACATTCTATTGCCTGCCCATGAACATGACGACGATGTTGCTTCTCCGTTCCGACCCAGCCATGTACACGAGCCCTGGCCGTACGTATGTAGACATACGTGGCCGTATTTTCTTTCTTGCAACCTGGCCACTGTACGTATGTGTATATGCTACGTCCGCGCCTCTACTACGACACGTGCGCGCCTCTACATCCACCAGTATATATGTACATACACGTTCGCGACCAGAATGACAACGCTACGTACGCTTCGACTAGGTGGGTCCCGACTGTCAGGCACTTCCTTGCGTGCGAAGATGTAGCTGGTGGGTCCCAGCAGTCAGGGGGGAAACGTTTTTTCACGAAATACGGTGGCCCGTCCAGTGGGTCCATGATACGTCTCCAACGTATCTATAATTTTTTATTGCTCCATGCTACTTTATCTACTGTTTTGGACTATATTGCGCTTTACTTTCCACTTTTATATTACATTTGGGACTAACCTATTAACCGGAGGCCCAGCCCAGAATTGCTGTTTTTTTTCAATTTAGTGTTTTGAAGAAACAGAATATCAAACGGAGCCAAAAACCTCATTCCACCGCCGCAACTTTCTATATCCACGAGATCCCATCTTGGGGCCTGTTCCGGAGCTCCGCCGGAAGGGGAATCCACCACGGAGGGCTTCTACATCAACACCATAGCCTCTTCGATGAAGTGTGAGTACTTTACTTCAGACCTTCGGGTCCATAGCTAGTAGCTAGATGGCTTCTTCTCTCTTTTTGGATCTCGATATAATGTTCTCCCCCTCTCACGTGGAGATCTATTCGATGTAATCTTCTTTTTGTGGTGTGTTTGTTGAGACCGATGAATTGTAGGTTTATGATCAAGATTATCTATGAACAATATTTGAATCTCCTCTGAATTCTTTTATGTATGATTGGTTATCTTTGCAAGTCCCTTCGAATTATGCGTTTGGTTTGGCCAAATAGATTGGTAGTTCTTGCAATGGGAGAAGTGCTTAGCTTTGCGTTCAATCTTGCGGTGTCCTTTCCCAGTGACAGAAGGGGCAGCAACGCATGTATTGTATTGTTGCCATCAAGGATAACAATATGTGGTTTTTATCATATTGCATGAATCTATCCCTCTACATCATGTCATCTTGCTTAAGGTGTTACTCTGTTTTCTTTAACTTAATACTCTAGATGCATGCTGGATAGCGGTCGATGAGTGGAGTAATAGTAGTAGATGCAGGAAGGAGTCGGTCTACTTGTCTTGGATGTGATTCCTATATACATGATCGTACCTACATATTCTCATAACTATGCTCAATTCTATCAATTGCTCAACAGTAATTTGTTCACCCACCGCAGAATACTTATGCTCTTGAGAGGAGCCACTAGTGAAACCTATGACCCCCGGGTCTATTCTCATCATATCAATCTTCCATCACTTTATTATTGCTTTGGTTTTACTTTACCTTCTTATTTTACATTGCATCTTTATATCAAAAATACCAAAAATATTATCTATCAGATCTCACTCCCGTAAGTGACCATGAAGGGATTGACAACCCCTAATCGCGTTGATTGCGTTGAGCTATCGTTTTTGTGTAGGTACGAGGGACTTGCGCGTGGACTCCTACAGGATTGATACCTTGGTTCACAAAAACTGAGGGAAATACTTACGCTACTCTGCTGCATTATCCTCTCCTCTTCGGGGAAATCCAACGCAAGCTCAAGAGGTCGCAAGAAGAATTTCTTGCGCCGTTGCCGCGGAGTCTACGCAAAAGTCAACATACCAAGTACCTATCACAATTCCCTATCTCCCGCATTACATTATTTTCCATTTGCCTCTCGTTTTCCTCTCCACCACTTCACCCTTGCCGTTTTATTAGCCCTCTCTTTCCCAATCTCCTCCTCTCTTTTCCGTTTGCCTTTGTTTGCTCGTGTGTTAGTTTGCTTGCTTGTCGTTATGTCTGAAATTGGGGAAATTATTGCCGATATGGACAATAATAATAACATGGAAAATTCGGATGCTCCGGCTGAAGAACCCCCTACCTTGCATACAAAAAGATTTCGAATTGGTAGTGGTAATATTATTGGAAAGGGAGTTATTCAAGATTTCTTTACTTGTGCCGGTGCTTTGCCTTCTATGGGCAGTTCTATTCTTCATAGAACTAGTAGTCTTGCGGACGCTATTTCCATGCTTATCGTTGAACTTGAAAGGCAATTTATGCATATGCGTCCTTCCATACAAAGGATTTTCCTAGAATTTTCTGATATCGAGCATTCTTCTGTTAAGCGTGTCGCTACAATCTTTTTGGCTCATGAATTCAGATTTATAATAAAAGAGGCCAAAGAGATCTTTGCGCATTATAGGGTGGACGCTGGCCGTCCTCCCATAGAATCTATCCTCTTTGATCAAGAAGAAATAATGCGTTTCCAATCTATTGACTATGTTGCTTTTGATGAAAATCTTAGAAAAAAAAATGCCTACCAATATTTTAATTGATAGAACCTCTGAACTTAATGATGATTTGGCTATTCGAAATAATGAGCTAGGATACTCTCTTGAGTATAGGCTCAGACAGTTCTGTCAAAAGAATGCTTATAATGATGAATTGGTTGTGCAATACGAAGGGCCGAAAGAGCAACCTATACCTCCTAAAGTTGATCTTGGGCATTTTTGCCCAATTAATTTTAGCCCTTTTTATTACTTTTGCTTGCCTCAAAGAAAACTTGCTGCCGAACGTAGGGAGTATGAAATGAGTTTCACCGATCTATCTTATTACTACGACACTACCTAGATCCATCCTTGCTTTTATGCCTAGCTAGGGGCGTTAAACGATAGCGCTTGTTGGGAGGCAACCCAATTTTATTTTTAGTTTCTTTGTTTTTGGTTCTGTTTAGGAATAAATATTTGATCTAGCCTCTGGTTAGATGTGGTTTTATCTTTTAATTAGTGTTTTTGCCAAGTTAAACCTATAGGATCTTCTTGGATGATAGTTATTTGATTCTGCTGTAATTTTCAGAAACCCTCTGTTCACGAAAACAGTTATTAAAAATCATCAGAACGTGATAAATTACTGATTCCAATTGCTTCTGATAAATAAACAAATTGCCTAGGTCTTCCTATTTTTGCTGAATTTTTGAAGTTCCAGAAGTTTGCGTTAGTTACAGATTGCTACAGACTGTTCTGTTTTTGACAGATTCTGTTTATCGTGTGTTGTTTGCTTATTTTGATGAATCTATGGCTAGTAAAATAGTTTATGAACCATAGAGAAGTTGGAATACAGTAGGTTTAACACCAATATAATTAAGTAATAGTTCATTACAGTAACTTAAAGTGGTCTTTTGTTTTCTTTCACTAACAGAGCTCACGAGATTTCTGTTGAGTTTTGTGTTGTGAAGTTTTCAAGTTTTGGGTGAATTTTTTTGATGGATTATGGAACAAGGAGTGGCTAGAGCCTAAGCTTGGGGATGACCATGTCACCCCCAAGATAATCCAAGGACACCAAAAAGACAAAGCTTGGGGATCCCCGGAAGGCATCCCCTCTTTCTTCTACTTCCATCGGTAACTTTACTTGGAGCTATATTTTTATTCACCACATGATATGTGTTTTGCTTGGAGCGTCTTGTATGATTTGAGTCTTTGCTTGCTAGTTTACCACAATCATCCTTTCTGTACACACCTTTTGAGAGAGCCATACATGAATTGGAATTTATTAGAATACTCATAGTGCTTCACTTATATCTTTTGAGCTTGATAGTCTTGCTCATAGTGCTTCACTTATATCTTTTGAGCGTGATAATTTTGCTCTAGTACTTCACTTATATCTTTTAGAGCATGGTGGTGGATTTGGTTTATAGAAAATATTGATCTCTCATGCTTCACTTAGATTATTTTGAGAGTCTTAAATAGCATGGTAATTTGCTTAACAATAATAATATGCTTGGTATTCAAGATTTGTAAAACTTCCTTTTGAGTGCGTTGGATACTATGAAAAGTCTGATGCTTGATAATTGTTTTGAGATATGAAGATGGTGATATTAGAGTCATGCTAGTTGAGTAGTTGTGAATTTGAGGAAAACTTGTGTTAAATTTTGTGATTCCCGTAGCATGCACGTATGGTGAACCGTTATGTGATGAAGTCGGAGCATGATTTATTTATTGATTTTTCTTCCTTATGAGTGGCAGTCGGGGACGAGCGATGGTCTTTTCCTACTAATCTATCCCCCTAGGACCATGCACGTAATACTTTGCTTCGATAACTTCTAGATTATTGCAATAAGTATGTGAGTTCTTTATGACTAATGTTGAGTCCATGTATTATACGCATTTTTCTCATCCTTCCACCATTGCTAGCCACTCTAATACCACACACTTTTAGCCGGTATCATACACCCACCATATACCTTCCTCAAAACAGCCACCATACTTACCTATCGTGGCATTTCCATAGCCATTCCGAGATAATATTGCCATGCAACTTTCCATCGTTCCGTTTATTATGACACGCTCCATCATTGTCATATTGCTAGCATGATCATGTAGTTGACATCGTATTTGTGGCAAAGCCACCATCCATAATTCTTTCATATATGTCACTCATGAGTCATTGCATATCCCGGTACACCGCCGGAGGCATTCATATAGAGTCATAATTGTTCTAAGTATCGAGTTGTAATTGTTGAGTTGTAAGTAAATAAAAGTGTGATGATCATCATTTTTAGAGCATTGTCCCAAGTGAGGAAAGGATGATGGAGACTATGATTCCCCCACAAGTCGGGATGAGACTCGGACGAAAAATAAAAAAATAAAAAGAAAAAAGAGGCCATAAAAAAAGAGAAAAGTCCTAAATAAAAAATGAGAGAAAAAGAGAGAAGGGTCAATGTTACTATCCTTTTACCACACTTGTGCTTCAAAGTAGCACCAAGATCTTCATGATAGAGAGTCTCTCATTTTGTCACTTTCATATACTAGTGGGAATTTTTCATTATATAACTTGGCTTGTATATACCAATGATGGGCTTCCTCAAAATGCCCTAGGTTTTCGTGAGCAAGTGAGTTGGATGCACACCCACTTAGTTTCTTTTGTTGAGCTTTCATATACCTATAGCTCTAGTGCATCTGTTGCATGGCAATCCCTACTCATTCACATTGATATCTATTGATGGGCATCTCCATAGCCCGTTGATATGCCTAGTTGATGTGAGACTATCTTCCCTCTTTTTGTCTTCTCCACAACCACCATTCTATTCCACATATAGTGCTATATCCATGGCTCACTCTCATGTATTGCGTGAAGATTGAAAAAGTTTTGAGAATGTCATAAGTATGAAACAATTGCTTGGCTTGTCATCGGGGTTGTGCATGATTTAAATATTTTGTGTGGGGAAGATGGAGCATAGCCAGACTATATGATTTTGTTGGGATAACTTTCTTTGGCCATGTTATTTTGAGAAGACATGATTGCTTTGTTTGTATGCTTGAAGTATTATTATTTTTTATGTCAATATGAACTTCTGTCTTGAATCTTTCGGATCTGAATATTCATACCACAATTAAGAAGAATTACATTGAAATTATGCCAAGTATCACTCCGCATCAAAAATTCTTTTTTATCATTTACCTACTCGAGGACGAGCAGGAATTAAGCTTGGGGATGCCTGATACGTCCCCAATGTATCTATAATTTTTGATTGCTCCATGCTACTTTATCTACTATTTTGGACTATATTGGGCTTTATTTTCCACTTCTATATTACGTTTGGGACTAACCTATTAACCGGCGGCCCAGCCCAGAATTGTTGTTTTTTGCCTATTTCAGTGTTTCGAAGAAATGGAATATCAAACGGAGCCAAAAACCTAATTCCACCGCCACAATTTTCTGTATCCATGAGATCCCATCTTGGGGCATGTTCCGAAGCTCCGCCAGAAGTGGAATCCACCATGGATGGCTTCTACATCAACACCATAGCTTCTCCGATGAAGTGTGAGTAGTTTACTTCAGACCTTCGGGTCCATAGCTAGTAGCTAGATGGCTTCTTCTCTCTTTTTGGATCTCAATACAATGTTCTCCCCCTCTCTCGTGGAGATCTATTAGATGTAATCTTCTTTTTGCGGTGTGTTTGTTGAGAACGATGAATTGCGGGTTTATGATCAAGATTATCTATGAACAATATTTGAATCTCCTCTGAATTCTTTTATGTATGATTGGTTATCTTTGCAAGTCTCTTCGAATTATCCGTTTGGTTTGGCCAACTAGATTGGTAGTTCTTGCAATGGGAGAAGTGCTTAGCTTTGGGTTCAATCTTGTGGTGTCCTTTCCCAGTGAAAGAAGGGGCAGCAAGGCACGTATTGTATTGTTGCCATCGAGGATAACAAGATCGGGTTTTTATCATATTGCATGAATCTATTCCTCTACATCATGTCATCTTGCTTAAGGCGTTACTCTGTTTTCTTTAACTTAATACTCTAGATGCATGCTGGATAGCGGTCGATGAGTGGAGTAATAGTAGTAGATGCAGGCAGGAGGGTCTACTCGTCTCGGACGTGATGCCTATATACATGATCATACCTAGATATTCTCATAACTATGCTCAATTATGTCAATTGCTCAACAGTAATTTGTTCACCCACCGTAGAATACTTATGCTCTTGAGAGAAGCCACTAGTGAAACCTATGGCCCCCGGGTCTATTCTCATCATATCAATCTTCCATCACTTTATTATTGCTTTGCTTTTACTTTACCTTTTTATTTTACTTTGCATCTTTATATCAAAAATACCAAAAATATTATCTATCAGATCTCACTCCCGTAAGTGACCGTGAAGGGATTGACAACCCCTAATCGCATTGGTTGCGTTGAGCTATCGTTTTTGTGTAGGTACGAGGGACTTGCGCGTGGCCTCCTACTGGATTGATACCTTGGTTCTCAAAAACTAAGGGAAATACTTACGCTGCTCTGCTGCATTATCTTCTCCTCTTCGGGGAAATCCAACGCAAGCTCAAGAGGTAGCAGTCCCCGCTGTCAGGTGGAGGAATAATTCTTTTGCACGTAATAAGGAGGCACTTCCTGGCTACGGCCGTGGACCTAGCTGTCAGCCTCTCCACGTACAGTCCATGTCCGATGGAAGCCGTTCCTTGAGCACGTTGACCATGCCGCGCCGAGAGCACCAGGGCGGTGGACGACGGGGAGGCCTAGGAAGGGGACGATGCGGAGCCGGGGAAGACGCGGCAGTGGATGCCCACGCGGAGAGGAGTAGAGGGTTCACTGGTTCGGCTGTGGTGTGAGGCTGCCTTCGCTGCACGGCCTGGCTAGCGGTGGGAGTAGTAGGGGGCGATGAGGCCTCAAAGGCAGCACAACCCGGCAAGCCGGAGGCGGAGCAAAGGCGGTCTCCCGGTGCGTGGGTTTGGGCGGCTGGTGCAAGAAGAGCAGCGATTGAAGAAGCAGCAGGACCGTTCAATTCAAATCCAACGGTTACTGCTTCTAGAATTGTTTGTTGACTAAGTTGACAAGCCCTGCATACACGTCAACTTAGTATGCCCACAGGTCATCCTCCCAACCGGTGCTCCCCAGATGTCAGTGGGAGGAATCATTTTTTTTCGCGTAGTAAGGAGGCAGTTGATTGCGTGCGGCTAGGCCAATGGAGGGAGTAGGGTGGGCCGGGAAGCCTCAAGGCATCACAGCCGGGCCACAAGAGGAGGGAGCAGCAGTCCCGCCGGCGCTAGTTTAAGCGGCTGAGCAGGAAGATCAGAGATTGAAGAAGCACGTCGGCCGTTGGATGGACATCCAATAGTCAGTGCTGCTAGAATCGTGTGTTCACTGACAAAGCCTTGCGTAAACAAGTCAGCCTCGAAATCTGTGGCGTGTACAGCCCATTTCTATTATTTTTTATAATTTTTACTCATTTTCTAATTCATTTGGAATTTATTGCAGCCCGTTTTCTATTTTTAGAATTGTTGGCCATTTTCTGGTCAGTACCAGGGTCAAAAAATACTGGGCTACATATTTTCCCAAAGAACTAGTGCATGAGCATTTAGCTTTATTTATTTATTTATTTACTTACTTATGTTTAGGGGACCATGAGCATGTACCTGGGCCGGATTCATGTGAGAGCCTCCCTTCCAGTTAATTATGGGCTTCTCTATTGGGCCTTCATCAGTGGGCTGCATGTTATCAACAAGTGGAAAATGTCTTTCGTACGAAAAATAGTATGCGCTACGTACGGTACGGGGCACTAAAGGATCTAACCGTGCAACGACTTCCAAAACATTGTGTTTGGCGTTCTAACAACACATTTATTCAACCAACAGACGAAATATACTACTGATTGTACATTGAAAACAGCAGCAGCAGGAACCAAGGCTGGGGGTGCAATGTATAGCGAAGCAGGCCGTAAGAGTGAAGACGCAGCTCTCTCCTCCAAACCAAACATCAGCCATCATTACAAAAGGGCTACCAAAAAGAACAAGTGTATGCATCAAACTAAATAAAGATCGTACTACACCAAGTATGCGCATCTATCTAACTGCTCGATTAGATGTTACTATTTATTAAGCTGTGGAGATTGGCTGACGGCTTGAACCAGATGGGTGCCTGACGGGGGAAACTCCAGCCAGCAGGTCGAAGTATGATACTTGCGACCCTCTCTCCTACTTTGGGTTGCAGAGCGTGGCGGTACATATCAGGGTATGGTGCATGCAGAGACGCATGGTACGCTGTGTACACACCGTTTTTCCTGATGAACGAAACCGCGCTGCCATCATGATCCTTGCTGTCGGTTATCTCCTAGTTAATTGGATAATTCAGTCCGACAAACAGAGAGCGTGTACCAAGGCTACTTACCAGCCTCCAGTCAAAAATTCATGAAGGCCCAGAGAAGCTGGGATCCTGCTCAAAGACCTTGCAGTGACTGTGATTGTATTCTGCAAAACAACACGTCCGGTACGTGCGAACGATCATCAATCTTTCGCCGCCGTCTGATTGAGCCAGGAACCACCTGCAACTGCCATGCCGCTTTTATTTGAAAGGTTCTGTGATTAGGAAGAGTAGGGACACCAGGCGGCCTACAACATCATATCAAGTTGGAGTCTAATAAAAAAGGGCTCTTGATTTCGTCAATCTTAAGAACAACATGTTATGAGCATGAATATTTTTTCAGCAAATGTTGACAGTAATATAAGCAAGCCATCTTGATATCATAGGAAAGTAACATACTGCTGTAACAGCCGTTTGTAGCGATGACTGGAGTAGGCCAGCAATACGTCCAGCCATAGAAGGAGTCGACAGCATAAATGAAGCCCTTGTGTTCAATGGCATCAAAGAACCATGCAGGATGTATGATCCTGCGATGGACGTGCATATTTATCCACCTACCGCAGTGACCTGTCAGATAGGTGAGACCGCAGTTGAAGAACGCAATTAGCCTGAAGTCTTTATAATTCACAGATCTTGTGGGCACTTGGCAGATTACAACCTTGAGCAAATCAAACTTGGTATCATGTTGGCTACTGTAAGATTCCGAGTATTCTGGGCCACGGTGCCAAAGCAGTGCAGTGTTAATCGAAGGAAGGGGGATCAATCGCCGGGTGTAGACCTCCACGAGCATCCAGCTGCCGCGATCGTCGACAAGCACCATCCAAGACGTGTTCATGCCGACCCAGTACATACCGTTAATGTAGTTGAGGCTGACCGGGATCGGATTGCAGTCAAGGGGGTTGATGCTCGCCACCATATGATCATTATGCTGCGTGACACGCCGTTTCTGAAGATCAGGCGTCATGAGCAAGCAAGGAGCTGGCTTAAAAAGCTCCGGTCTGAGGGCTTTGAGTAAACGGTACAGCCCCGACGAGCATGCGGCGAGCGGCATGGTACTGAGATTGTCCACACGCGAAACAATGAGCTTGATTACCTCTGTGGTACTACTCGGTTCTGCCATTGTTAGTGCTTGGGTTTCGGACGAGGGGGGAGGCGCCTTAGCGGGGATGGAAGATTGGACGAGATTTTGTGCGGAAAAAGATGGAGAAGCGAATATGTGTTGCGGGAAGTGGAAAGGTGATGATGACTACAGCACACCGCTTGACTTATGAGACACATACCAGCAGCGTAGGGTCATGTCGATGCCAGACCACTTTCTTGAGTGATCACAGTACTGGTACTCCCTATAGTGCTATGCCCTAACTTGCTTGAGTAGAGTAGTAGAGTAGGACTTTGCTCTACTACTAGCACCGGAGGAGTAGTATATTCTAATCTAAAATAGTTACAAACTTCAATGCCCGAGCGTGGAACGACTACGAACCATGCTCAAAGACCATGTCTACATGGTGTTTGGACATGGGCGACAACCTCAACGCCAACGGTGCTGCTCCCGTTGCACCGTATGTGTTTCTGTCCTTCCTGTTTGAAATCGTGGTAGAATTCATGTTTCTACTCTGTATCCTATTACTATGCTAGTCCACATGATTAGTTTCATCTCTGTTATAGCCGTCATGATTTATTTTGTGCTTATTCGGATTAAATCTTGTAGTAACTTTCTCATATATTCAACTGGCGCAACGTCCCCTGCAGCCACTCCTATTTCATGGATGGCCTGGTCGATGCCTCCAAGGAGCCCTTCGTCCACTGCTATGAGTGTCTGATGCCGTTTTGTGGCTCGCCGGCGGACATGGTGCATCACCTCACGGATGCGTGCGGCGGTCACTGCTGGACCTTGGCGGAGAACATCAAGTACGAGACGTGCTACCCGTTCACCATGTCGGAGTCACTGGAGGATCACCGCCGCCTGCTAGTCTCGGACGAGGACGGCACCGTCTTCCTCTTGATCGTGGGCACCGGCGAGGCCCATGCAGGCCACCACCCCATCTCTGTAATTTGCGTCAAGGGCGACGCCGCTGATGCTGACACTGACACGAGGCCGATGTACGGGTGCGTGGTCAGTGTCACTACCCCTCTGGGTCGCGTGGGCGGCAACACCGGCCTCATCGAACGGACTTGGACTCCGGGGAGCTGGGACTATCCCGCCAATATGGACTTGGAAAACCCATGGCATCCTTTATCCACCGACGCGGTGCACGGGGATTCCAATGAGGTTCACCTGGACATACGCATTATCAAGTTAAATGTTGATCATTAGTCTTCGCTCAATGTAATCCGCTGTCTAAGCATGTGGAGACTTCCATGCAGGATCTTGCTCTATTGGAGTATCACGCATGAATAAAAGTGTATCCGTTTATGGTTTAGTCTAGAATCTTCCATGTATGAATTTTTACTACGATCGGTGAAAGACTTACGACGAACCATTTCTTACATCTACTCTGCCCGCTTGCAAGTCATCCTGATTTAATCCCTCCGTCTAGGTGTATAAGGGCATGGTTAATATTACTTAATAGTATAGCCAACTGTTGACTATATGAAAGTGCCATGTCATCTGTAGCCAACATGTATAACAATCGATACTCAAAAACTAATTCTTAAAGATCATTTCTTGCAAAGCACAAGAAGTGTTATTTCTTCACAAGTTTTGGATGCAGGTTGAACAGTTGAACGCTTTTGTTTGCAAAAGATACCTTTTTATCTATTTCACCCGGATGTTTGTGAGCTCTAGAGATGAATAATATCCAAAGAAACCTATCGATACCCGTTACACATGAGATGAACCCCACATCCTTTGTCAAAATAAAAAACTCCCCGAACAATGCATTTCACTCTTGATTTTGCATACGGGCACCTTACTACTATAGATTAGTACGACCAAAAATTGAACTAACATTATATATAGTACGATAAATGCTGATGCATGTCATCTAAAATTATATCATTCAAAACTATGTTCAAATACGAATCCAATGATATAGTTTTTTTTGACATGCACTAACATTTTGTCAGTTAAATCTTCAGTCAAATTCAATGGGGGACTAATAAACCACGACCTATATAGTACAAGTGTAGAGGGCTGCGCTGCATGGGAGTCTCACCGCTCACCCCGCTCGTGGCGCGGCAGTAAAGCCGTCATATCACAAAACCCAACCACTCCCAGTAATAAGTGGCCTGGTAAAATAAACGGACAAGCAACCATCACATCCGTCTGTCTTTTTTGCATTTCATCTCTCTGCATTTACTTTCTCCGGTTCATCTCGCACACTCGATCCCTATCTACTACTCCTAGGGCCAGTTCTTTTGGAGGCTTCCCCAGCTTTTCCCACAAGACTAGTCACAGTGGAGAGTAACAATAAGGCGCCTCACTCATTTATTTGGGCTTCTAAACTACTACTCCGTCCTGGTTTATTCCTCACCATTGTAATTTGTGCTAAATTTTGACCAAAGATTTAAGCTGGTTTATTCCTCACCATTGTAATCCCTCCATCTAGGTGTGTAAGTCATCTTACGAAAACCAAATAATCCCAAAACACTTAGGCGCGGTGCATTAACTTCTACCTCGTTTCTTGTTTCTTGATATATCAACCAATAAGAGATAAAGAGTGTGCATGATTTTAATGACTTGAGATATCAAACATGACATGCAGTGGTTAGTTCATTGCATGCATTACTATTAATTAGCAAATAAACATTAATGTTTCTCGTTTTCTCCTCCTCCTTGGTCACGGTGCACAGCCTAAGATGACTTACTCACCTAGACGGATGGAGTAGTGCATGTGACATGCACTAACATTTCATTAAATTTATGATCAAAATTTGACACAGATTACAATGGGGACCAATAAACCAGGACGGAGGTAGTAGTTATGGGATTACTAATCTAGAAGCCTAAAAGAACTGGTCCCTGGTACTCCTACTAGTAGTAGTACTCAAGTTGGAATTCCAATTGCACGGCACAACTTGTTAGGCAGAAAATTCAATACAGGGTGTAGGAAGCGGTTTGGGAACTTGCATGCCTTTCCAACCAGTGAGATACTCCGTACAAAGTACGACAGAGAAATAACCACATAGAAGGAAGCTAAAAGTAAACAATCAAACGAGCATTTTTGCATTTTTTTGCATTGAATCATTTCACAAGATTGACTAGTGTTGTTTTTCTACTTTTACAAAAACTGCATCGTAATGTTAAAACGTGCATTTGCACATACATAAGTAATAGTAGTACTCCCTCCATCTAGGTGTATAAGTCTTCCCTCCTTCCTGGTCACGGTGCACAACCAAAGATGACTTATTGACCTGGACGGAGGGAGTAGCATAGTCTGCAAGCATATATCGAGAGATACGTGTAGTGTGATAGTATATAGTAAAGTTCGTGCTATATGCACGTACTTGCAAAATGCGTACGAATACACAAGGTTTCTAAACGTTCCCTTTTACATACTTAATTAAGGACGCTAAAAATTCCTGAACGTTCGGGATTTATCATTTGCGTCCCAAAACTAATGAGATTGCCTTACGGAACAAAAATTATACTCCTCCTAAAAGCCACGGTGCTCGCAGGAGTGCTTGCGGTGCGCCACGAGTGCCCTGGTGCGCGGCCGTTTCCCAGCGCGCCGACACAAGCCTCTTCCTCAGCCTCGCAACTCGCGAGGTGCTGATTGGTGGCTTGCCGGCGGGCGAGTGCGATCTCACCGGTGTGGTGATCCGGCGCCAACAGGTACTCCTCCTCGCTGGAAGCGTGCACCGTCCACGATCGCCAAGCGTAGATGAGGCGCTTGGGCCCGACTGCACTCAGGGCGTTGGCACGGGCGTCCTCCGCCACCCTCATGGCCCTCTCGCGAGCCTTCTGCCAAAGAGCCAATTGCCTGACTCTCTCGGACGCGACATAGGCCTCCCAGGCAGCTTGTTCCGCGGTGCGCTTCTCTTCCTCGGCCTTCTTCTCCGCCTCTATTTTGGCGCGCTCTGTTGGAGGCAAAGCCTCCCGCAAGGTGACATCCATTTCTTTCCAAAGCTCCTCAAGGCTGGGGGGGTGGGGCTCGGCAGGCGGCGCGGTGTTCTCCTCGTAGCGGGGAGCCGACGCGTCCTCCGGCGCGCGTACTGGTGAGATTGGGAACGCCGACGCGTCCAGCTCAACGCGTTGCGGCGAGGAGCAGAACGCTGACGCGTCCTCCTCGACTAGTGGCGGCGAGGAACGGAACGGTGACGCGTCGCGTCGCGTCGTGGAGCGGAACACCGACGCGTCCTCCTCAACTAGTGGCGGCGAGGAACGGAACAGTGACGCATCGCATAGCGGCGAGGAGCAGAACACCGACGCGTCCTCCTCGACTAGTGGCAGCGAGGAACGGAATGGCGACGCGTGACCGTCCGCGCGGTGCAGCGAGGGGCTCCTAGTGCTTGTGAGGGGCGATGCCATGGTGGTCGACGTGAGAGGGAGGGGGAGGAGATAGCGATGAACGTGAAAGTGAGGGGGTGGGGAGATAGCGATGTCGTGGGAGGCACAGTATTTATAGCGAGCAATGGCACACCTACGTAGATATGGACTGAGCTGCATTGACTTAACTGCAGGTCCAGTTGCGTCACTGACATGTGGGCCAGACCCCTGTTGGGCCCATATGTCAGTGACCCAATGCACTTGCAGTTAACTAACAGCTACGTGGGCATATTTGTTGGAGTAAATTACAGGGGAGCGGAGGGGTGGAAATATTGCTGGTCATAACGGATTGGACGAGCGTGGGGGAGGAGAGTCATGCATGCTGATTTTTTCACATGGGGTGGAGTGGTGGGACCGCCGGAGGGAGAAGGAGAGTTTGGCAGGCATATTGTTTCCACACATGGAGAGGAAAAGATTTGGAGACGAACGGGCTTCCTGCAGGTATGGGGAATGGTGCATAATAAGTCATCTTGCATGCCGGTTTAGGTATAGTCTCAAGTCATTAAAAACATACACGCCCCACACATGTTCATATTTCAAGGTGCACTAAATTATTGCATGTGATGATTAAGGCTGGCCATAATGGTGGTATCTTAGCTGGTATCATGCACACGGGAATAGCAAACATGCTGATGTGGCAAAGAATTAAAGAAGAGAGGGGGGTTAGAGTAACTAGTGTTCATGCATGCATTGGTAAACACATTGTTTTGTGAAGAACGACAGCAATAGTTGAGTACTTTTGCAGACTTCAAAAACTATTCCACCGCCTCTACTATCTTGCTAAGAGTATGTGAAATTTTTGAATCGAGCCCTTTAAACTAGAAGGGAGGTAGTGGTACTCTAATAGCTAACCTTGTTGTGATGACAAGATAGGACATGGCACGCACCTGGACGGAGGAACTAGTCTGCATTGTGCATTTAAGTTTTGTCTGAAGTCAATTTACCTCTACTTTCACCAGACTTATAGAAAAATGTGTCAACATTCACAATGTCAAATCAATATTTTTACACTCATTATAAAACATAGTTCTTATACTCATTATAATCAGTATTGTAGATATTGATATTTTTAGTATAAATTTGGTCGTGGATTTCATTGATGCCTGTCAAAGCATGGAGGAAGCGGAGCTTAGGGCTTGCATTGCCGGTCTCTACATAGGTATTTCTCTTCATAATCCTGTAATTTTAGAGACTGATTGCGCTTTTGTGGTAGCGTCTCTTACATCAGGGGACTATGACAGGTCTGCTATGCGTGACCTGAAGATGAAAGCGTTGAGAATCTCGAAGTTGATCAACAATCTTCAATTGTCAAAGATTAGGCATTCGGCCAATAAGGTGGGACACTTAATCTCTAAGTATAGCTTTGACAGTAGATTAGATGGTATTCTTGTAAATAATGTACCGCCCTGTGTGGTGAATATTGTATCGAATGAGTGTACTTGTGTGGCTGGTTAATTAATATAAGGTGGTGTTAAAAAAAGTATAAATTTGGTCAAACACTTTGCAAACGGTTGACGGGAGTAAAATGGACCAGAGGGAGTATCATGCATGCAGAGTACGCAAAAAATAGCTTGTCTAAAAAAGGCAAAAAAATTGCTCATTTATAGCCGGTCGAAGTCTCAAAGGGCGCGACCGCGTGAGGGAGGCGCGATGTTTGGCGGAATTAAGTGAAGTTACATCCACGTGCTGGCATGGCGTGCGAACAGGCAGAAGCTATACCGTCAGGCCTACGATATGGGTCTAGTAGACATGACATTTAGTGGGTCCCACATAGTTCTCGAGAACTCTTTCGGGGCTTGCAGCCGTTTATCCACTGGGCAAGCTAGCAACCCCATGCCGTTCGCACGCCCTACTCATCCCCGTCTTCTACCTTACAACAGTTCGCTCCCAGTCGTCCCGTCCTTTCACATTAGTTCGCTCCCAGTTTTTTTTGCGGGGTACAACAGTTCAACTTCTCCTAACCCTCCTCCAAAATCCATGGCCTCCCAAATCTCCATGCATCAACGCAGGTTCCACTATATTCTCCTAGAGATTAAGCTTGAGCAGGGAGTAGTAACTGTCTTAGACTCGAGACGAAAAGATCCCAAGGAGTATGCGGAAATGACTGAAATGCTCGAGAAGTAAGTTAAATCGATCATTATCCACCATATCAACAACTTTGTTCATTTCTGATATCAAGTAATTGTTTTCTTTGTATGGCAGGGCTTGGGGAAAATTCACCAAAAAGCTCCGGACTACCAAGAAGCTGCAATTTAGACACCCGAAAGTAAGTACTATATAGTAGCATATTCCACGCGCATCTCCTAGTGATTCAAGCGCTAGTTTCATCAATACCATTTAGCATGTGCTTGCTATATATAATTATCAGTTTGATTGACCTCTGTTTCTTGTAAAGTGGTTGTGGCAGGAACAAGGGAATGATTTACATGGATACTACGTTTGCGAGTCCATCCGCCACACGACTGTGAGAGGGGCTACTCCGACAAACAATTTGAAGTGCGTAAATAAAAATATTCACAATTTTATTACCATCATTTGTGTTGAGTTTCATTCATTCATATATATATATATATATATATATATATATATATATATATATATATATATATATGTATTGACCCCTTTCTTAAAATTAGATGTTTCGGCAATGGATGAACTCCTAGCACCAGATCGCATGCGAGCAATTCAAGAGGAATTGGCGGCATTCTTTCTTGACTATGTGATCGCTGAAGACGGGGAATACCATGTGGACCATGCGTCCGTATTTTAAAAGATAATTATTGTATATATGTAGCCGGTAGCATCGGATAGATATACGAGAACTTGTTGTTCGACCAATCTCTCGGAGAAGGAGAGGTGGTCGATATCACTTCTCTCTGTATGCATATATATGTTCATGATGATCTTCTGTTTGCTTAATTACTAGCTAGCTAGCATGTCTAGTTAGTCCTCTCTATACGTATGTATAGTACGTAGCGTCGACCAAGCACGGACAAAAGAAATGACACTTTTCTATATTAATTAGCTAGCTATAGAACAATATATGAAAAACCTAAATTACCCCACCAAACCCCCCCCCACCCCCCCCCCCCCCACTTTTGAAAAAAAAAAACAAAACCCAGAGCCAAAGAAATGATGACGCGTGGATGCCTATTGGTCCCGGTTGGTGCCACCAACCGGGACCAAAGGCCCTCCCGCTCGGGCTCAATGGACAGGCCACGTGGAGGTTTGATCTGTCCGGTTCTGGATAGAACCGGGACTAAAGGGTGAGGGTATTAGTACCGACCCTTTAGTCCCGGTTCACGAACCGGGACTAAAGGCCCTTATGAACCGGGACTATAGGCCCTTTTTCTACTAGTGATGGTCGCCGCTGAGTACCAGGTTAGAGCCATCACCAGTGATCAGTTCATCGTCATCTACACACATGGATCCGAGACGGTGAAAGCATGGCTTGCTCGCTTCCTACACATGTTCAACAGTTCAACGAACGAGTGGTTCGCTGGGCTAGATGTTGAGTACACCACAGTCCTGGGACGAGAGAAGGATCTAAAGGACAAAGAGAGGAAGAAGCCCGCCAGGATTTTAAGAACTTCCTCAAAGACAAAAGAGTGAAATTCATTACTGTAGGCTTTAAGAACGACAGGGATGTCCTGCGTCGGATAGGTCTCGTTGTAGGCCAACCCTTCGATCTCCAGAAGGCAAGCCTGGTGTCCTCCTCTCAACCTTAAATGCTGACCCTGGCAGCAGCCATGATTGATCCTTCGTACGCTAAACTGAAGAAACCTCATCACGAGTTTCATCATGCATGGGAGTCGAAGACATTAGATGAAGATCACATCCTGTACGCAACAATGGATGCCTACCTTTGTTTAAATATCTACAAGGGTTGGATGAAGAAGCAGAGCCCAGTGTCCGGTTCAAGCAAAGAAGCATCGGCGAAGAGGAAGAGGAAGAGGGACGAGGACGAAGTCGAGGACGTGGACTCGGACTCCGAGTAGGTGGCAGTGCCGTCGCTCATGCTGGTTCTACTGCAGTGTCAAGCGGACTAGTTGCTTAGTTTATTTTCAAGGGTGTGTTGTCTTTGAGGCCCCAGCAGAACTATGTTTATGTTCTTTCTCGTTATTTCAACTCTTTAGCACGTACAGTAGTACTAGTACTATGTCTTACTACTGTTCTTCTTGCAGTTGGTACTACTGCTCGTATGTTCGTGTTCCTACTGTACTTAATAAGTTCGTACTAGTAGTATAATTTGGGTCAGTCGATTTGTGAAAGAAGTTCGGCGGAGCGAAGGAAGAAGAAGACAGAAGAGGTGGAAGAAGCCCTTCTAGCCATCCATGTTGCATCAAACAGCTCACATGAGTCAACTGACCCGAATTGCTATTCAGATTGCAGGATCCACGTGGCATTCAAGGTCTCGAAGGTAGATTCCGCGTCCGCACCCGGTTTGCGGGCTCGGCCTTGTGACCGGCTTCCGCCGCGACAGCCACCATGCGCGCCTCCTCCGCGCGGGCGGAGACGACAATGACACGCTAGTTCCTCCTCGCCGGCGTGCTGGAGCACGCGCTCGTCCTCCTTTTCGTACGCTGCATGCATAAACGCGACTCCACCAGCTGCTCGCGTGCTTGGCAGCGCGGCGGCATCGCGAGGACAGACTGCAGACAACGTGAGCGGGCGAGCCTTCGGCTTCATGGCACAGGGATGGCGGCGACACGGTGGTGATGGGTGAGAAATTGTTGGCCGGAGTAGGCGGGCGCCGGCATGCGCAACGGCGGCGGCGGCATATTGATGAGTGCGCGTGTGGGAGCTTCCTTTAGTTTTATATATAAGGTTTGTCAAACATAAAAGAAATCCGTACTAGTACACGTAAACATTAGACTTAGGCAGCGCTTTTATTAGTTAGTACCACAGCCACGATACGGAATCCTGTGCAAGCGCGTGAACCGCCGTCACATGGGTTCATCGAACGGTGCGTCACCATGTCGTGCTCGAAGGACATCCACCGAACCATTTTGTGTGTGTGAAAACAATCCTCGGATATTACTCAACTTTTTTTTCCTGTGAAAGTTCTTAACGCTGCAATATTTCCATATATTTGAATTTAGCTCTAGTTCGTGTTTATTTGGATTTGGACGTTTTAGGTGCGCCCTAGTTTTTTTAATACTGATTTTGTGTGTGTGACTGAGAGACAACGTGTGTATGTGTCCATAGGTGTGTTTTGGCGGATGGGCAATGCGGAGACAGTGTGCGTGTGATACAGACATAGAGAGGTGTGAATGTGCAAATGACCATGCATGAGTGAGACATAGACAGATGCCGATACGTTGTGTATACATGAGAGAACGGTCTTCTAGTTTACTTGTGTGTGTGTGTGAAGTGGCGGAGCCAGCACCCGGCGAGTCGGGGCGGCTGCCCGAGCTCCCATGCTCCATGTGCATGGAGCTCTAGTATAAAATAATGGTTTGATTAACAGTTTGTTTGGGCAAAAGCTAATTAAATGTGCAGTAGTTAGAACTTGCCCGGGCTCTAAGCTTGAGCTGGCTCCGCCACTGTGTGTGTGTGAGAGAGAGAGAGAGAGGAGCATCCGTAACACAACAACCATCTCTCTCGATTCGTCCGTCCCTCGCACGTTCGCATGCAACACATGCATCAACACACACATTTTGACACCCTCACCAGCCCCTGCCCACCTCAAGGCCCGCACAGTCTCTTCGTGAATACCCATTTCTCTCCTTAGGTTTGTTTTCTCTCAATATCTGACACACACACACACACACACACACACACACACACACACACTCCCCCGAGCACACAATTCATCCCCATCCAAGGTTATACGGCGACCACTCTCGCTTGTGCTTCTTTGCACCCCAACATGCACAACACCTCAATCTTCAAAGAGGGCATCGAGCAGATCGAAGACGCCGACCACACCGCGCTAGAGAATGCGGGGTCATTTGGAAGCAGGGTGATGTGACGACGGTTGACTGACTCCTCCCCCACCATCTCTCTCTCTTGCACAAAATTACCAATCCCTCTCTCCCCCGCACAAAATTGTCAATCCCTCAACCCATGAGATCCTTCCCCTCTCGTCCTTGTTTTTCGAGCTCTCTCATCAAACATGTTGTCTCTTCTCCTTCCACGTATACAGAATCCAGATGCATACGCATCTCATGTATATTACATATATCCATCTTTCTCACAGACCTAACTTCGTCCTCCCTCTTTCTCTCCCTATCTCTCTCTCTATCTCGTTAGGTTTGTCTCGTACTCTCTCATCCACATACATACAATCTTTCCCACCCAATCTGCTCCATCTTCAAAAGCTCTCTCAGCACGTTTCATTCACACATTGGGATATGTCAAAATGTTGCTTCTATAATGGGTGATGTAGAGTTATGGTTGTTTTTGTTGCATCCTACAAAGTAATAACTATGAAATGCATTTAGATTCTCATTTGACTGGGATTATGTGAGTTTGATCATGTTGTGAAGTACTATAGACCTTGTATACATCTTGGGATTCGACAATGATTGTAACTATTGAATTGTATAGACCATTACATTCAAGTCAATAGCCTAATATATTTATTTCACAATTTCAACAAATGATTAGTTCACTACAAACTAAGAAAACAAATGTGTACTCCCTCCATTTTTATTTAAGTCCGCGTATTAGCATTGGTCAAAGTCAAGTTTTGTAAACTCTCAGAAAGCTTATAACAAAAAACATTAACATATACAATAACAAATAAATATCATTAGATTCATTATTGAATGTACTTTCACATCATACATATTTGTTATGGTAAATGTTTATAATTTTCTATAAACATGGTCAAACTTTAGGAAGTTTGACTTCGGTCAAACCTAATATGCAGAGTTTACTACTACTACCCGCTAGTTGCTTAGACGAATCACTCAACACGCCACACGGGGAGTCCAGTGTCACAAAATTTTGAGGTCGGCGGGAAAATCTCCCGCGACCCTGATTCGAGCAGTGGGAAGTTGCCATCATAGCCTTCGGAACAGGCCTACGGATGACGCTTGGTAGGGGCTATTTCCGTAACTTCAGGTTCACCCTACCCAGCCAACCCCACCCCGGCACCCAGAGTAGTACACCTGAATACTCCCCATTTTCTATCCCCACCGCAAAATAGACTTGTCCAAGGCACCACAGCCTTCGTGCTCCTCCCTTCTACAACAAGACTCGCCCACCGCAAAGACATCTGCCTCATCGACGACCTCGTACGCCGCACTAGAGCCGGTCCACCGTCGTCGTCGTACACGGAGCCTCTTCCCCAGCATCGTCTTCCACAGTCTCGGATCTGCTTCCCGGAAGCCGACGCCAAGCGCAGAAGTACCACTGTCGTGGACAATGAACTGACTCCCGTTGCTGACCATGACTCATAGAGGCTGCCGCGACCATCGTTCTCCTCCTCGATTGGTAATGTGTGTATTGAATCACTTAGAAGTACATGTGTAGTTCCAATTTTGATCATACCTACCCTTCAAATTTTCTGGGTGCTATTGTTCCCATAAAAGTAATTGGTTATAGCCTCCATTGTCCAACAGAATATCAGCTTGTAATTGTGCGTCGGTCCTGTATCGCGCTATGCTTGGGTAGTTTTCCATCTGCAACCAGTAGTGTGGCAAATGATGGAAAGGTTTTTAAAACTAGCAAGACGCCCATGCGTTGCACGCATCAAGATGAACTTGTATGAGTAGTTTATCTTGTGGGAGAAAAGGATGAATGAGGGAAGGCCTTATTTGCAAATCTGGAGAGGGGTATGGGTATCTTTTTGCAAAATTCCTATTTGTTTCCTTCCTATCTGTTAGATATAAATCGGACGGCCTATATTGCAAGAAAAAAAAGTATAGAGAAAAAAGTAGACAGTAAAGGAAGTAGAGATACATATTAAATATTAAATATAAAATAAATATAACAGTAGAGAAGAGAGTAGAGATAGCAGAGACGCCGGAAAGGATCACGCTGAAAAAGCGGCCAAGGCGTGCGCTAGTTTTGGCCACGCGTCCGTGGCCGCTTTTATAAAATCCAATGCCCTCCCACCACTCTGTGCCTTGCCACTTCTATCTCTCCGCTCTGTGCCTCGCCACCGCTCTCTCTCCGCTCTTTTTCGCCTCGCCGCCACCGCGCCACCATGCCGCCGCGTCGCCGGGTAACTTGGGGATACCGCGGCGTCCGCGCGCGCTCCTCCGGCGGCATCTGTGCCGAGATCCGGTTCCGCGGGATGCGCCTCGGCCTCAGCAATTTTGACACCGCCAACGAGGCCGCCCGCGCGTACGACGCAGCGGTGTGGTGCCTCAGGTGGCCTCATAGAACATTGAACTTCCCCAACGTGCCGACGCGGGAGCGGGCGCAGGAGCTCGCGCCTCTACCGCGGCTTAGCACCGACGTGGATCGTCGTGACAACCGGATGCGGGAGCACCGTCTCGGCATCGCCGAGATGGATGAGAAAGCCATGGCGCTGTGGCGCCAACCCTTCCCGCAGGACATCATCAACGAGCGCGAGTTCTACGCGCAAAGGGGGGCGGAGAGGGATAAGAGGAGGGCGGAGCAAGCCGCCTATCGCGAGGACAAGCGTAGGCGAAAAGCGGACGCTCAATTCAACATGAGGCTAGGAGCAGCGTCGCCCTAGGAATCCGACGACGATCGATATCTTCACGCCTACAGTCAGATGTTGGAGGAGGACATCACCGAGGAGGAGTCGGATGACGAGGAGTAGTTGAATTAACTTTTTTTATCTATCTATGCTGAGAACTATCCTCTACACTCTTGTATCTACTTCTCAATCTCAGCACTGTAAATCCTTTTTAAAGCGCCGCGCGGTGCGATTCTGTTGGAGATGCTCTAACATGGCAGACGAGTGCTTTAATGTTGCCCACAAGATGCGCGAGTATTACTAGTAGTATATTTTTCTTGCCATGTTGAGATTTTAAAACCACGAGTGCGAACATGCAGAGGAGCAATGAAGACCAAACGCGGGATATTCGGGACATCTTCAAGGAGCGTGGAAAGTTAAAGAGGAGCTGCACCGAACCTATAAAACGAGCTTTGGTAAGTAACACCCTTTCAATTACTTTCTTGTAGCCTCATGTTCTTCGATGTGTATATGTTGTAGTTTCTATTTCTCTTAAGCGTGGTGTTCTTCGATGTGTAATAAGAAGAGTCTTAATCGTCCTAATGCTTTCGTTTTTAGCTTGATCTAGGAAGTGGGTGTTCTCACCTTGTACTCTGTTTTTTTTCCTTTTGAATTCACTTCTCCGAGTTCTGTTTATCTGACTTCTACTAAATGGATCTAGGTTGCTCTGAGTATTGATCTAAAAAAGAAGTAACTTCATGTCAGGATGCAGTTCCTGCGAGGAGGGAAGTATGGTCAACCTCGAGATCATGTTTCCAAAATGAGGCTGGATTACACACAAGGTGCCAGTTCCCTAATGATGCTAGATTAGACACAAGGTGCAAATTCCCAGATGATGCTGGATTACACACAAGCCAGGTGGAGTCGTCAGCTGTTCGTGTCCTCGTGGCATTAGTAAAAGCTGAAAGAAAGCATGCAGCATCCCTTGAGAATGTAGCTGAGTCCTGAAGAAGCGAAAAGAGCAATCAGATGCTCTCTTCATCCAAGCCAAAGAAGAGATGGAAGAAGCCAGAAATAAGCTAGCAGAGACAGAGCAAGCTAGGCGTCTCCTGCTATCTAAAACTGTTGTCAATACAAAATTTCCTTCATAATAGCTAGGTTCAAATGTTTATCCAGTCAGCATGCCTGTTGTGATATCCGTGCATCTACTGATGTGGCACAAAATGTTTTTTGGGTCATGTAATAACAGCAATTACTTTCCAAACAATAACAGACGAAGCATTGGACATGGTATAGTTCACGCGGAAGCCCGACAATCCAAGTTCAACTTCCACATCATACTCATGTTCACAGATATCTGCACATTCATACATAATGTCCACAACCATGATTCACTTCAAAGCCAAAAACAATGTGAGGAGAGTTATAAATAAAGAAAATCCTCTACTAGTTCCTGCTACCAGTGCGAGCACAACAAGTCAAGACCATGCGTAAATTAATTATATTTTAGTCATTTTTTGTTCTAAAATGCCCGCTGACTCATGGAAGGGCGTGTTGCGGCACACGCCAGATTCAATGAAGGCAAGGGCAGTCTTAAGCTAGTTGCACGCGGCGAGGAGGCGTGCTCACCGGCCTGCAGTGAGCGCTGACCCTCTTGGTGCCAGCGGTTCAACGCCTGCACTATGAGAGGTCGCGTCCGTGTCGAGCAATCACTCCCTCCAGTCCCTTTTTGTTGGGGTATAACAAAATCTTGTTTTCCATTCACATTTTACAAGTAAAATTCATGGACAAACTTTGACCCAAAGTACGATGGGGACTAGTAAACCAGAATGGAGGTAGTAGTTTTTTTAATCAAAGAAGGGTTTCCCCTTCCAATTTTCATTACTGAAAACCAGCATCGAAATCTAAACCATAGTATTTGCCCTAGAACTACCAGGTTCAACATCTCGCAACAATAACCCATACAACCTCCATCGCAAAAAAAATCATACAACCATACGCCAAGGAGGTACGTAGTACTATGAATTCCATTTTCGCTACATACCAACTAAAAACTACTTACTACTTATAACGCGCCAATGAAAATCGGAACTCTTAACCCCGCTAAAAAAAATGATATTTTAAACGTGGCTACTTGATCTGTGGCAACTGGCGAGCCACCGCGCTCCAAGTCGTTCACGTGTGGTCCCGACCATAAACTCCTATGGATCAAATTATCACGCGAGCTGACTATTCCTACAAAGGTGCTCCACCACGCACTGCACCCGCGAATGCAGCAATCGTGCACCTAGGGTTTTAGGGTTTATTTGTTAACGTCGCCTTTACGTAACACTCATGTGTGCGAGACAGCAAGAGGCCGACTGCGTGCGTGTGCCTCTTCTCTTCGTATATGTACTCCACCGTTTGTCCGGTGTCCAAAAAATTATAATAACTACTAGCAATGTGCCAATGCATTGCCACACGATCAAAGTAGATTAATACATATTCCTCGATTTGGTAGAAAAAAAAGTCTAGTTTTGAAATACGTATATCACTAAAAATATGTTATGTTTCACTCAAAATATATTCCTTTGGCGGTTTTGATGAGATAAGGGAGGAATGTTGTTGGTTTCAAGATTCAAGAAGTGGTATATGTCTAATTTCTACTCTTACTAGCAAGATGCCCGTGCGTTGCACGGAACATCAAGATATTGTGGGAGAGAAGGATGAACGAGGGAAGGCCTTATCTGCAAATGTGGTGAAGAGTGCGGGTAAATTGCCATATTTTCCTTCCTATCCGTCAGATATAAATCGGACGACCTACATTCTTGACGGCAGGCCCACCATCATCACCAACTCTATTTTTTATCCCTACTCTTATAAAAGCATTGTCGGTGATGATCGTGTACTGCCATCCCTGCAATATAGGTCGTCCGATCTATATCTGACGGATAGGAAGGAAACTATGGAAATTTTGCAAAAGATACCCACACCCCTCTCCAGGTTGCAAATAAGGCCTTCCCTCATTCATCCTTTTCCCCACAAGATAAACTACTCATACAAATGCATCTTGATGTTCCGTTACAGCGCATGGGCATGTTGCTAGTTGTTGCAAAAAGCCCATGTGTGTGTGAGAGAGAGGGAGAGTGGAGGAGGATGGAGTGCATGTGTGACAAAGACACAAGGAGTGTGTGTGCGATAGGTATCAGCTTAAAGTGAGGCGATAGTGTGTGTGTGTGTGCACGATCGAGAGGGCGTGTCTCAAGAAGGGAAGAAAAATCTACATAGATACAAGGAGCGGGAGAGAGACATGTATGCGATGGTGGAAGCACGAGTGTGCGGGTGTATAAACCTATCTAGAGGCTTGCTAGTCGATAAATGTTTGTGAGAGAAATACGAGCCGGGGTGCAAAAGTGAGAGTTTTGTGTGTGTGAGAGAGAGACGGTAGTCGGGAAGGGGAGTGGAAGCAGGAGTTGTGTGTGTGTGTGTGTCTGTGTGAGAGAGAGAGGAGACAGTAGTCAGGGTTGTCTGATTGGTAAACAAATGAATAATGTCAGTCTGGGATGGAGACAAAAAAGAGACCACAACAAATGTTGTGTCTACAGGAGAGAGAGAGAGAGAGTAATTTTAGTGGTATGAGTCATATGTAGAGACATATAGGGTGTGTGAGAGAATCCCATAGAGAGAAAGACAAAGTGAAAGACGAGTGGAGACTGTGTGTGTGGCGGTGAAACAGAAAGCTTAGGTACCGAGTGATACCAGAGAACAGTAGAGACGTGAGAGATAATGAAAACCGTGTAATGTATAATGATAGGGAGAGTGTGACACTTCTCAAGGGAGACGTCGAGAGACCATGTTTGTGAGGATAGGAGAAACATGAAGTGAGCGTGCGGGTGAGCTGGAGAAAAGAGAGTGATAGATACCTGAAGGAGCATGCATGCGAGAGAGATGGGCGTGAAAGGAGGGAACAAAAAAGGGATTCAAATATTTGAATTCGAGATGATGATACATGTAATCCATACTCGAACCAAAATTGATCTATCAAACATGCATACTCATATGAATTCACGCACATCTATGTTATTTAATATGTAGATATTACTGATCCATACATTTTAGTAGAACATAATTTGGTTAATTTTTTTTGAATTCAACCTTAAGATTTCGAGATTGTAGTATTTGTAAATAATATTATACATATAAAGGAGCATAATTCTTTGTTGTGCTTTTGAAAGTATATATAAAAAATGATGTATATAGAATGTAATTCCAATTGAAAATGGATCCTACCCGAAAAAATAGAATACAAACGGGATTCGAATTGAGTTGGCACGGTAAACGTGCACTCTGCAAAATTTGAAAGAAGTGGGGAAAGTCACAAGATAACACTTGAAACCAAAATCTGCGAGATGGAAATCACTACTGCCTATCCCTGCCACTCAAAGCCTATCTGCTGGATTTCTATAGGTTTTGATAGGGGTAGGTTTGTAATTTCTCCCAAACGTGACGTAACCGCCTCTCACCCGGATTCATACACGATGGGCGCCAAAACATAGTGTGTCCTTGGCTGAAATTGACTCCCTCCCTGATTCATATTCATACACGGTGGGCGCCAAAAACAAACTCTCATCGGCAAATTTGAAACAGGGGCTAAGTTTGTAAATTTCCTCGCATTTGAGACAAGCGCGCCCTGAATACATGGTTCCCCCTTCCTCTCTACCTCCCTTTTCCCCATTCGTACTCCGTGGGCGCCAAAACACCCTCTCCACCCCACCCTCCTCCGTCCGCCGCCGTCCTCCACCCCATCCACCGCCGTCCTCCTCCACCAGGCCAGAGCTGATACCCCAACGCCGTCGTCCATTACAAGAGATCGACCTCTCTCATCCACGACTTCGGACCGGGATCCTTGCATCCCATCCTCTCGCTTCATTCCCGCTGTCGTCCACCTTACCGGCGCCGCTCCTACGACCGTCTCGTCCACCGCGCCCCGCCGCCACCGTCTACCCTCCTAGATCTGCTTCCACGCCGCCGACAGCCATCGCTACCGCAACACCGTCAAATTCTCAGCAGATGCGTACAAGGCGCCGCACTAGAGGCGGTACTCTTTTGTGTCTGCTCAACATATTTATCGCAGCAAGAAAATAGATCGCCACTGCTTTACTCTGATTTCTTGTCTTGGTTGTGAAGTTGCCTTTGTCCGGTTTGCACCTTCAGATCCGCCATGGCACGCCCAACACTATACTCCCAATGCTTATGGTTCTCCCCTTTTATATTCCACACTAGTTAAATCACAGTAGACTAAATTTCAAAATTGGGTCAGTCGATTTTTCAGAGCTCGCCGGAGTTCGCCGGTGAGATCGAAGGGGCTCGGGTGGTTGTGGGGCCTCGCTGAACAAAGAAAACTCGACGCGGGTGGGGGTTGGGGCGGGGGTGGGGGTGGGGGTGGCGGAGGAACACAGGCGGTGGGGGCCGGTGGTCCGGCCGGTGGCCCGTGCGGTGTTCTGTATGGGAAGAATCAGAGACGAGGAAGAAGAAGGGTTAGGAGATGTAGGATCTTCATCCAACCGCCTGAAATGGTCGAGAGACAACTGGGAGTTGCATTCTTAATGCGCTCTGGTTCATCATGTGTGGGCACTGCGCAACCAACATTTTATTATCCAAAATCTTCTTGCTCTTCTTTACCATGTTCCTCTTTCATTCTTCTTTAATATGTACTATCTCCGTTCCTAAATACAAGTCTTTATATAGATTCCACCATGGACTACATATGGAGCAAAATGAGTGAATGTACACTCTAAAATGTATCTGGATACATCTGTATGTGATCCATAGTGGAAATCTCTACCAAGAATTATATTTTTGAACGGAGGGAGTATGGTAGTAGTACAGTATATTCATTGTACCGAAGAAGATGAGCAGGGACATTTGCAGTGTAGAGGTCTATACGGTCGGTTGTGATGGACACTTTGAGCCTCTTTGATTCATAGGATCTTGTAAACATAGGAATAGGATTTGTAGTGGCCTGCCCACTTGAATCCTATAAGAATAGCAAGGAAATGCGGGGAGTTGTGTCGCCTTTGAGAGTTACACTGATATTAACAGTACCGCACCTTCAGTTGAAGAGAGCTGGTATCCGAAGCCTTTCTAGCCATACCGGCAATACTAGCACATATATTCCAGCAAGTTCCACTTTGCTGATTTTACTCCTGATGCTTACGGTTTTCCCGTTATATCTACACTATGATCTATGTAGCTTCTTTGTGTCGCACTAGCAGCAGTCCACTCTTGAAGCTAAACACTGCAATGACTTACAAAATTGGCACCAAGGCATTGTGTGCCATTCTGGATGCAATTAAACTCATACGCTCCCCACCTGTTGATTCTTGTTTAGAATATGATCCTAATGACTATTCAAACCTCGAGGAGTCAAAGGCCGATGGCCTGTCCTGTTCACCCATCAAGGTGCCTGTTCTAATTTGGCAATGTTTTATTGATTGTGGGTATCTTGCATATGTTGTCTTGCATTTTTTCTACTTTGTTGCACCGCCATCTTCTTAGTTTACTCATCATATATGTCGAGATTCCATGCCCATCCATTACCAATACATATTCCATCTGTCATCATACCATGTTTTTTCACTCAAATGATGTTCTTGTGCATCAGACATCAAAAAGGAAGAGGGTGATTGCCGAACCTGAAGGAGCACCAGCAAAGTCCTTGAAAAACGTGGTGGTGCCGGAGAAATCAGACAGCACCCCACTTATATTGGCTGTACAACTAGTGACGCAAAACGTAGGACCGACTCCTGCAGACTGTTCCCATACTTCACTGGCCACACCACTAGCCCCACCACACAGGACCTGCACTCCAGCAAAAGGTATACCGATTTCATTTGCCATAGCACCAGCTGTACCACAAAAAAATCCCACTCCAGCAAAAAGTACAGCAAGTCCACCGGCCGAAGACCTATCCCAACTGCAGAGACAACCAATTCATGTAGATTGGAACCCCATTCCATTTATTCCCAGTTTAAAAGACAATGCTTTCAATGTTGTTAGGGACTACGTGCATATATTCATATCTTAAATATTCTCCATTTTTTCGTATATTATCACATCTATATTTACTCTTAACAAAATGTAGAATAAAGGCAATGCTTTTGAAGAAGATTCTATCGTAAACTTCTTGAATTGCTCCACCCCCCATCAGCATGGACAAGGCCTTTATAGAGCATGTCTTCACCAATAATGTAAGTTTGTCCATCTCAAGCCTTCAAACTTTGTTGTATATATTTGGTTAGGCATGACTGCAACAACTGTTTATTTTTGGTGTTTGCATCAATTGCTTGTTTAAAGTTTATTATGTAGTTCATAAACAAAAGTTTGTCCTTTCTCAATTTAAGTTTTCAGTTGTACAACCAAGTTCCTTCTTCATACCATGTAAATTAAACTATACAGAGCAAGTGATCTTCTTTTTCCCAGCATGTATGCTTCTGTTCTTCATCCGTAATCCAGTGGTGTGGTGAACCTACCCACTACAACACAATGTCATATTCTGCAATGTCTTAACTATGAACAATGTCATATCATTCTACTATTATTTAAACCGTCTCTTTATTTGCCAATCTGAAATGGTATAAATTGACACACTAACCATTGATACTTATGAGTTCTTGATCTGTAATCCAGTGGTGTCATGAAGCTGCCAACTCCTTCACAATGTCATTTCCTGCCATGTCTTGATCTGAACAATACCATATTGTGTTAATGCAATTTTAAACCGTGTCACTTTATTCGTCAGTAAGAAATGTGATGAATTGTCAGCACTGATACTTTTATGTGCAAAACATGCCATCTGTCTGCTTGTTTATCTTTCAAAGTGAGGAAGATATAAGTGTCGAACAAGCGCAGTCTCATCATCTTGCTCAACTGCTTGCGCTGCAGCTCCCAAGCAGGGCTAACCTTTCTTGAACTCTATTGAAGTTCTGTCAGTTTTGTATATTATTTTATCGGCATGTTTATTTGCACTGGTGGCGATCTTTGATGCCCAGTGTATGTAATCTGCCGTCTTCTTGTGCTTTATTATCATAGAGGAAAACATTGATGCCCAGTGGATGTAATATGCCGTAATTTCTTTATTGTATAGTCTAGGTTTTTTCTTATTCATGATGCTGCAGTTATTTTACTGTATATATATATATCCTGTCTTCGCAGTAAACAGGCCAAACCGCAAAATTACGGTACATAATCGGGCTGTCATGCAATCACGATGTAGGTTGGGCCTGAAACGTGCCGAACAGCTCACGGACCGGCAGCAGCCCGAAATGAACCCCGGCCCATGATTGTGCGAATCAAATCACGGGCTTTTAGCAGGCCAAAATTGTCTTGGTCCTTGTTTGGCCCAATCAGATATCGGTCATGAAAGCAGGCGGATGCAAACCGGCCGTAGTTAGGCCCAACTATATGACGGGCTTTTAACAGGCGAAATTAATATAGGGCGAAATGTTAAACGGGCCCTTATGTGCCAAAACTAATATCGTGCCTAATTACTAAGTGGGCCTTTAGCAAGTGGGCCCAAAAGCATAGTGTCCGATTGTGGGCGAATCTGATATGGGCCATAATTGAGTCCAAAGCCTCTTAAAGGGTCGGACCTGATCTGGGCCGTAATTTGGCCCAGAACGTGGTAGGCTTTTAACGGGTCGGATCTCATATGGGCCACTATTAGGCCCGGAGCGTGGCAGGCCATTAATGGACCGTATGAAATATGGTCCGGCATCTGGCCCAAAACATGGCAGCCAGTTAATGGGTCGGCCTACTAGGGTCCTCAAAATCTTGTGGGCCTACAGTTGGGCCGGCCCATTAATGTCGGCGAAATCTCGTGGGCCTTTAGCTGGGCCAACCCATTATGATCTGCAAGAATCTTGTGGGCCTTTACCTGGGCAGACCCATTGTGGCACACAAAAATCTTGTGGGCCTTTACCTGGGCCAACCCATTATGGCCGCAAAATCTTGTGGGCCTTTAGCTGGGCCAGCCCATTATGGCCTGCAAAATCACGTGGGCCTTTAGCTGGGCCGGCCCATTATGGTCCGCAAAATCTTGTGGGCCTTCAGTTGGGCTGGCCCATTTAAACTTGATGGGCTGGTCCACGTGTCAACATATCATAGGCGCGTCTCGCCCATTGGATGAGTGACACCCGTGCCAACGCGGGCCTGACACGTGTCTCCTCCAGCCAATGATGATTTTACACGTGGAAAATCCCCATTTGTCGGGGTTGTTAACTGGTTATCGGGTCCAAAACCCGACCCGATAGCTTCACGGCGTTCCGTTACGGTGGATGCCCCGTGTCGGTCACCCTTGACGAAAGCACTTTTGTGATGCGCGATTTATCGTCATGGAAGTGGACACCTCCGTGATGATAATTTTGGTAATGTCATGGAACACTTCTACGACAGCATAGGTGTGACTATCTTGATTCTGTCATAAAATCGTCATGGATGTACATGCATGACAGAAAACACGACCTACTGTGACTAACACGTATCATCGCGGAAGTGTATTTTTTTTGTAGTGCTAGGACAACACTGGATTCTCCAGGTGCCTGCAGCCAATCCATCCAGATGTGTATTTAAGTATCCACCTTATGTTAACCATTAATTAATAATCTCACATCTGTCATGGATACACTCAAACCCAATCCACATCTACGAGCATAGCATGGCAATACAAGCATAACGTAGAAGTAACACTACAAGAAATATGTCAACTTGTGACCACCACTATTGGTCACTGAAAGGTCATAGTTTTTCATTTGCGACCTTTTTGTGACCAAAAACAGAAGGTCAAAAGCTGGCGGTCGTAAACTGACTATAGCGACCTTCTTTGCGATGTGTAAAAGGTCATTAGTTCCACGACCAAATTTTTGGTCACAAGCAACATCCCCAAACCACGTAGGCATCCAGCATGGCAAGCTGACGTGGATAGGAATCACCCCGGTCCGATTCGGTTTTCTACATGGGCCTAGCCCAACAATTCAGCCCATTTATTGTTTTTTTCTTTCAAGTTTCGTCAGCTACATGGGCCAAGCCCAACAGACTTTCACTTTTTCTTCTACAGTCCACATTTTTTTGGGCCTCAACCTTTTTCCGGCCCATTTGTCAGTTTTCTTTTGTTTCTTTTCCATTTTAAAGTAGGTCCCACTAGTCATATGGGAACCAATTACCACATGCCAGTTCTATATTTTTGCAATTAGAAAATTTGATTCAAAAAAGAGCCAATAAGGCATAATATTTCATACAACAACCAAGCGGACATTACAATCATGTACACCCAAAACTGAGATAGTACATTACAACGGCCAAACAAAGTACCAAAACTAAGATAGTACATTACAACAGCCAAGCAAAGTACCTAGTACAAGTCTGGTATTTAGCTATAAAATACAACTAAATATACACATAACTAGCTCCAGTGAGCGAAATGGCATTTTGGGTGTGGTTTTTCTCAGATTCTTCTTGCTGTAGCTCCTGTACACCCAATTTTTGAAGAATAAAGGCCAGCATCTACAAATAATAAATTATGAAAAGTTAGAAACATAATCAAGTGAATCCGCCTAAGCAAACACAGAAGTACAATGCTCTAGATACATGTATGCAGCAAGAAAAACAGGCAATGTGATGGCAGTATGAGCGCACAATAATTCTGGGAGTAAAAAGAACATAAATAATACAACAATCTCCGGAAACAAAAACAGGAGATGAAGCTTAGTTAACCAGAAAGTACAATATAGTGATGAAGATAACATCAACAAGATGGTCAAGAGAAACAAAAACATCTGACACTACATTCTGTGTATGGACAAGTCTACACAAAACCCAGTTAATACCATTGAATGCATTGCAAACTTATACCACCCAGACAAGAATTCATATGCAATAGATCAATTACAGATGAGAGACACGACTCAAAAACCTGCCTTCAACACTTCCTTTTACAGAATGTCAAGAGTGCAAACAGAAAAATAACTAAATGTAACTATTTCCTCTTGTGCTCAATATAACTAGACAAAGCTTGCCCACCACAACTGCCCGCACAGCTATCACAAACAAATTCAGCATTTAGTCACTACTAGCATACGAAGCTCATCGAGCTAACTGAGCATCAAAACATGGGAGAGCACCCATACAAGCCGGAGACAGCTATGTACACAAGCTTTTCCCGCAGGAGAATAACAAAACCCTAAGGTACATGAGGTACTACTGCTAGTGTATATAGAACCAATCAAGCTGCTGGTGCAGGAGCAGAGCGAGTCCAACAAAGCCTGCTATAGGAGCAGAAAAGAGGGAGCTAGGGGTAGGAGATGGAGCCAGCTCACCGAAGAACATGGGAGTCCAGCTTGGGTCCTTGCTAATCTGTTGCTGCTCCAGTAGCTCTCGTGTGCGGGTATAAGATCAGATCCAACCGACTAGAAGCGGCCGTTTGTCGAGCAATCTTTCATTTCTTGGTCTGCAACAAGAGGTAAATGCTAGAGAATAGCAACTGCTGCCAAACCCAATGTGACAAAGAGGGAGGCACTATAAACTGGATTTATAAAAACAGAATAAGCAAAAGGCAGAGCATGTGCAAGTTTATCAGTACTGTAGTTCAGTGGAGTAGCTGCAAGAATTAACACTAAGCATAAGATACACTAAGAATTTTCAGTGGAGCAGCTGCACATAATTAAGAAAGCATCAGCAAGTTAACAAGCTCTTGAAAAACTCGCAACCAAAATAGTACTACAAAATACAGAATTTGCAAAAATCATAAACTGAATTTTTTGCCAAGGAAACAAAATTTTATAGCTTCAGGCTGGAGCACTACAGTTGTTGGTTAGACTTCATATAGCTTCAGGCTGGTTGGAGTACTGCAGCAGCAACCATTTCATGGTTAGACTACTCCATTTGAAGTAGCCAAATATTCAGATATGACTAAGTGACTGTGTCGGGGAGGCTGATCTGACCCACGAACACCTATGGGACCGGCGGACCGTGCCCCTTTCGGTTCGGCGGGGGGCGGAGATCGCACGAAGAGCAGATCGAGGCAAAGCACACGAGCAGTTTACCCATGGCCCCTACCTGGCGCGCCAAAGATGTCGGGGAGGCTGATCTGACCCACGAACACCTATGGGACCGGCGGACCGAGCCCCTTTTGGTTCGGCGGGGGGCGGAGGTCGCACGAAGAGCAGATCAAGGCGAAACACACGAAAGCAGTTACCCATGGCCCCTACAGCGCGCCAAAGATGTCGGGAGGCTGATCGACCCACGAACACCTATGGGACCGGCGGACCGTGCCCCTTTCGGTTCGGCGGGGGGCGGAGGTCGCACGAAGAGCAGATCGAGGCGAAGCACACGAGCAGTTTACCCATGGCCCCTACCTGGCGCGCCAAAGATGTCGGGGAGGCTGATCTGACCCACGAACACATATGGGACCGGCGGACCATGCCCCTTTCGGTTCGGCGGGGGGCGGAGGTCGCACGAAGAGCAGATCGAGGCGAAGCACACGAGCGTTACCCAGCCGAGCTCTCCGGAGAGATAACACTCCTACTGCTGCATGTCTGAGTGTATTGAGTTCTTGCTCAGGAGCGCTGAGTGCTACAGTACACACAAGCTGCTAACGAGACCGAGCGTGAGTGTTCTCTGGCTTCCAACCTTTTGAACCCCTCTTCCCTACGTTGCGCATGGGCCTCCTTTTATATGTTAAAGGGGTCTCCGACAGGTGGCAACGTAGACAAGGGTAAAAATGGAAAAGGAGTGATTGGTACAGCTACTTGTACAGTGTATCATACCTAACCCTGACGGCGGGGACAAAGGCATTAAATGCCCGTCTCGTCACCCTAATAGTGCGAGAAAGGGACCGTCGGGCGCCACCGCTTGCCACGATGGCAATCTTGTCAGCGCCGCTTGCCACAGCGCTCCGCTGGCCGCCTGACCTCTTGCCTGTGGCGCTGGAAAGGTCCTGTAGGCGACACGTTAGTGGATGTGCTGGAGCGCAGGAATAGAGTGGTGGTCTGCCGCGGCAAGCGCCTTGTCGCGGTTGTTGTCTTGTCGCGTCCGGAAGCTTGTCGCTCACCGGGCCTTCCCGGCAAGCTCCTCTTGTCGGGGCCTTGTCTCCTAGGTGCTTTGGGTGGCCTTCCCGGCAAGCTCCTCTTGCCGGGGCCTTGTCTCCTTGGCTTGAATACTTTGTTCTTGAATGGCGCCAAAGGAACCACGGAGGACCTTGGCGGTCACCCGGCAAGCCTTGCCGCGGGGTGCTGTCACTGCCCGTGCACGAGTTCGGGATACTAGGGTACCCCTACTCTAGTACACCGACAGACTGATCAGGCCTACAACATAAGCAAGTGGCAGCGTAAGCAGATATTGGCCTTTGAATTATCAACATCAACCGGAAGACTACGACAAGAAGGCTTATTATAGAATCAGTCAATCACATAATCAATGACAACAACTGATGACTGCACAATCAAGTTTCACTTCCATGGGCTCGTGATGAGGTCATACCTCGCAGGAGATGTATCGGGAGGAGGCTTGGAGCTCCTTCTCTATCTGCGCGGTCTGCTCCGCTAGATTGACACGTTGCTCATCTTCAGTCCCCCCACACACAGTCTGGTTCTGTTTCTGCAGGCGGAAAATGTGGCAACAACAAAATTAATCGAGAAAACGAAGAGAAACATCAGTGTTGGCTGATTTAACTGGCCGTAGTCGCCTCCGAATCACGGACAAGAACTACTCTGCTCTGCTCCTAATTGAATGACGAACTATGTGACCCAAAGTAGTACAGGGGTACGGCCATGTAGTACTATGCAAGAACAAAAAGTACTCCGCGGAACAGGAAATGGCACCGTTTCTCCAGCAAGAATGTAAATCAGGCCAAGACGAGCCGCGACGAGAAGGGAGACGGGAGGAGGAGGAGGTCGGACTGACCTTGTGGTGCGCGAAGATGCAGTTGACGAGGTGGGAGCTCCAGGCGGCGCTGCCGCGGAAGCAGTCGACAGCCTCCCACACGGACTCGAACAGCGTCCTCGAGCCGCTGCACTCATCCCAGACCGACGATTGCAGGGTGCGGCGCGCTGCTCCCATATCCTATAGGAGGAGCCTCCCAGGTCGTGGATCTGGCAGCCAGCGTCGCCGACACGTGCTGGATCGATTGGCGAGGATCTGGCCATCGATCCAGAGGGAGGAAGGAGTGCACCATGGATCCAGATCGGAGTGGGCAAGGCTGCAGCCATCGCGGTCTGGAAGCTCTACCTTGCACTGCCCGACTTGGGGCCAGGGTGAGGGGAGGGCGCGGTGGTGTGCGGCAGCGGCATGGGTCGTCGACGGTGTGGGTGGAGCGGCGACTGCGGGAGTGGATCCCATCTCACTGAACCGAGAGAGCAGCGGCCCAGGACGGAGGGGTGGTGGATGTGGGGTTGGCGGGGGGGGGGGCCGGAGGAGGGATCAGGAAGTGGTGCAGGGGACAGGGAGGAGGTGGCAGCGGCGAGGTTGGCGACGAGGAGTGGTGCAGGGGACAGGGAGGAGTGGCGGCGGCGGCGAGGAGATGGGGACGAGGGGGTGCGATGGGGGATCTGAGCTAGGGTTTGCGCTGCGGGTGGGGATCTTTTTCTTTTATTTTTTCAGTAGATAGATGGATGGATGGATGTGGGGTGGAGATATGGATGGGTGGATGGATGGGCGCCATGTCATCGATCCGTGGGAAGAGTTCTCATTGGTTCGAAAAATCAGTGTTTTAAAATAGTCTTCAAGTATTAAAAATAGAGGGATTTTGTGACGTAACTATCAAAAATATTTTGCAAAAGGGCACAACAGAAATTTTCACTAGACTTAGACCACATTTTATGGATAAGGACCAATTTGTATGCATTTCTGATCTTTCTAGCTATTTTAAATCATTTTCCGAGTGGCAAAAATGGTTTTTTTGTGAAGAACCTACCAAATATTTGTTGCAAAATTGGATTACATAAATTTTATAAAATACTAGTCCATATTTAATATACAATTGACCAAATGGTTGGGTGTCGAAAGTTTTGATCCACCTCTGGTGAAAAAGACAAATTATCATCGATTAAGTTGGAAACGGGTCAAATTTGAACTGCAGCTGCCTCATAGTTTGCTCTTTATTTTTTCCAAAAATCATTTCTAGGTAAATAAGTATCTATTTAATCATATAAACACCAAAAAAATTCCAAGATTCAACCACTAGCTAGGAACGGTCAAGCCCGCCGTTTTGACCGCATTTTGAAACGGGCATAAAAAATTCAAAAAAACAAAAAATTAGAAAACCTTCGCATTGTGTCATTATATGTGACCAAGTTTCCTGGAAAAATAATAAACTTGTAATACGGTAATTATTTTAAAAAAGTGTTCTCAGAAATGAGCTAACATGCGTGAAGATTCATGGCTTTCAAGCCAAATGATCAATCTTATGGCCACATTCATGGCATAGTTTGTTAAAATGATCTCATATTGTGCACAAGGGTACATATTGGAATTCTAAACAATGTTTGCTAAGGAAGTTTTCATTTTCGTTGCACGGAAATTTCATTTTTCATTTTCCGAGTGCCCAAAAGGAGGTTTTTTTGTGAAGGAACTACCAAATAATTGTTGCAAAAATGGACCAAATCAATTTTATAAAATACTAGGCCATATGTAATGCACAATTGAAAAAATGGTTGGGTGAAAAAAGTTTTGATCCACCTCTGATGAAAAAGACAAATTGTCGTCGATTCACTTGGAAGCGGGTCGAATTTGAACTGCAGCTGCCTCATAGTATGCTCTTTATTTTTTCCAAAAATCATTTCTAGGTAAATAGGTATCTATTTAATCATAGAAACACCAAAAAAAATCCAAGATTCAACCACTAGCTAGGAACGGTCAAGCCCGCTGTTTTGACCGCATTTTGAAACGGGCATAAAAAATTCAAAAAAATCAAAAAATTAGAAAACCTTCGCATTGTGTCATTATATGTGACCAAGTTTCCAGGAAAAATAATAAACTTTTAATACGGTAATTATTTTAAAAAACTGTTCTCAGAAATGAGCTATCATGCGTGAAGATTCATGGCTTTCAAGCCAAATGATCAATCTTATGGCCACATTCATGGCATAGTTTGTTCAAATGATCTCATATTGTGCACAAGGGTACATATTGGAATTCCAAACAATGTTTCCTAAGGAATTTTTCATTTTAGATTGCCACGGAAATTTCATTTTTCACTTTCCGAGTGCCCAAAAGGAGGTTTTTTTGTGAAGGAACTACCAAATAATTGTTGCAAAAATGGACCAAATCAATTTTATAAAATACTAGGCCATATATTTAATGCACAATTGACAAAATGGTTTGGTGAAAAAAGTTTTTATTCACCTCTGGTGAAAAAGATAAATTGTCGTCGATTCAGCTGGAAGCGGGTCAAATTTGAAGTGCAGCTGCCTCATAGTTTGCTCTTTATTTTTTCCAAAAATCATTTCTAGGTAAATAAGTATCTATTTAATCAGAAATACATGGTTTGATGGCGAGACATCGAGGTTTGGATGGTGGCCGAGGGCCCCAACTCTAGAGCGCGTAAGCTCGCATGCCCGCCGCGTAGTCACCGCGTGACCGTGGTGTTGCCATGTGTTCTGGGCGGCCTAGGCATGTCTAGTGGGTTGGGCACTCCCTAGGTAGGTGCTAGGAAGAAAATCACAACATAAGATTCTCACGAGGAGACCGATCGATGCTCAAACATGAATAAGCAGCCCAAGTGTTTGATTTGCAGTACGGAAATGCACATGGCTAATGGGCGTGAGTTTTGGTGAGGATGATCGATTACTAAGAAGACCGTCTTCACAAATTTGTAGGGAAATCAAGAATATATAAATAACACTTCCTTCACAAAGTGCTGCTCTGAATGTAATAGGAAAATGAATATTGTTGAGTTATTTTTGAACTAGGCAAGGAAGGTTTTTGACATATTTGATGAAGATATGATCCAAACAATTTATGAGAATTTTTTGGGAATTTTTGGAATAACAGAAGTATAGGTTGCTTCACAACCTAGGGCAAAAATTGACACATGACATGACACATAGGCAAAACTGATGAGGTGGCGCCTAGTCGTAGCAATAAGTACTAATGCATCCATGTTCACAACCTCATGACCATTTATATTGGTCGTAATCAGGTAGAAATAAGGTCATGGACCACTGTTGTCTGCTTTTATGACCATTTGGTCTAAGGCAATTCAGGGTTTGAGCCCTTCTAAGCGAAATGGCCGTGGATTTACGACCAATTCAGCTAGGGTCACTAAGAGAAGGTCACTAGTTGACATATTTCTTGTAGTGTAACTCCCAGGGTTTGATAATAAAACAGGTGATAGGTTCTACCTCATCATCTACTTCCCAATACCCACAAGTTAGTCACATCCTAATCATGCAGTGTTTGAGGATTGTAACTAATGCGTAAAAACTGGGTATGAAAAGAGTATGATCATTGTGTTACTTGCCTTGCTGACGATCCGCAGACCCTAGAGACTCGTAGTAGCACACTTCGCACTCCAGGAATTCTATCGCAAACAAACAATAGCATACATAAGCACTCAAACATAGATGCACGGGTAAAACTCGAATAAGAAGATCAAATCTGAAAATTTAACTAAAGAGATTCGATCTGCAAAAAGAATCAATCAAATCGGAGCTACGGAAATGAAACTATGGTCGAAAGAACTTCGAAAAAAAATCTGCTTGATACCAAATTTTAAATTGTCAAAATCATGTTCAAGTTGATTAAACAGAAAGAGGGGCTCAAGACGAAGATTTTGGTGTTGGTTTCACTGGATTTGGGCAAATGGTTAAAAAGTTACGAGGGTTTCAAGATCAGGGGCTAATGTGTGATAAAAAGAAATCACAGATAGGTCCCTGGTAGAAAAGAAAATAAAAAGAAAAAACTACGGCGTGAACATTCGTTAACACAGACGAACGGGCGAATGCGTTCGTTAAAAATGAACTAACGAGCAGACGCTTGCTAAACAACTTAACCAAGAAAAAAACCGAACTGAACCGATCTAAATAAAAACAAACTAGGGTTTAAAAAAACCGGGGCGACCTTTTTTTGCCTAAAACCGAAAAAAACCGAATTGGCGAAACCGGCGACATCTGGCGGGCGGCGACGTCTTGGCGGCTCAGCTGCGATCTCGGGTTCTTGAGGCGGCGGCGGCGTGGCGTGAGCAATGGCAAGCAGCTTCGGCTTGGCCTGGGTGGCGGTGCGGGGCGGTATGTGGGGGTTCCGGCGGCTCGGGGTCGAACTCCCCGAGTCCGTTGCGAACACGATACGGTAGGCGGTGGCGGTGATGGGCGGGCTGGGCTTCAGCCCAGTCGGTCCGGAACCTTTTTTTTAATAAATAAATTCCGTTGAAGAAAAATCCTAAAGAAATATAAAAAATTCTAAAAATGCCAAAAACAATTTTCACCATCTAAATAAAAAATTTAGAACAAATTGAACATTTTCTTGGCCTAAAAATGCAATTTTGTAAAATGCATATTTTTTCTAATTCAAATAAAATAGCAAGAAAATCCAAATAAAATAATTTAATTGATTTGAACATTTTTCCTCCAATATTTCTTTTATGTTGGAGAAGTCATATTATCTACACTCTTTTTATTTTATATTTGAAATATTTTCGGAGAGAAAAATAATTAAAACCAAAATGATCCACTTTTCAATATTCGAGAAAATTCAAATATGAAAATAATAAAATCCCCAACTCTCTCCGTGGGTCCTTGAGATTCTTAGAATTTCTAGGATCGCAAATGAAATGCATATAAAATATGATATGCATATGATGACCTATGTATAACATTCCAAATTGAAAATTTGGGATGTTACAGCTTTCTCTAGGAACACATTAAAATTCAACGGAACAACAACACGGGCCATTTATCTACAACAACATAGACATGCAAAATACTATCGGGTACTAAGTTCATGATAAATTAAAGTTCAATTAATCATATTACTTAAGAACTCCCACTTAGATAGACATCCCTCTAATCATCTAATGATCACGTGATCCATATCAACTAAACCATGTCCGATCATCACGTGAGATGGAGTAGTTTTCAATGGTGAACATCACTATGTTGATCATATCTACTATATGATTCATGCTCGACCTTTCGGTCTCTGTGTTCTGAGGCCATATCTACATATGCTAGGCTCCTCAAGTTTAACCCGAGTATTCTGCATGTGCAATACTGGCTTGCGCACGTTGTATGCGAACGTAGAGCTTATCACACCCGATCATCACGTTGTGTCTTTGTCGGATCACGGGTTCCGGCAAACCCCTCAAGGTTCGAACACTGGGGTTCGCACGAAGATCTCTTCCCTACTGATCCACATCCTAGTTTGGCTATGATCTCTAGGGTTAACTCGACGAACTCGCAACACAGGGGACACAAGGTTTATACTGGTTCAGGCCACCGTTGTGGTGTAATACCTTAATCAAGTGTGGTGGTGGTGGATTGCCTCTTGGGCTATGGATGAACAGTACAAGGGGAAGAATAGCCTCCTGAGGTTGAGGTGTTCTTGTGCTTGGTGAACTGGCCAAGGATTTGATCCCCTAGCTACGGTGGTGGCTAGTCCTATTTATAGGCGCCCTGGTCCTCTTCCCAAATATTGAGCGGGAAGGGATCCAACAACGGCCAATTTGAAAGGGGACAGCTAGTACAGCTTATCCTGACAAAAGCAGTCTTCGCCTATAAAAGGCTCTGGTGGTGACGCCGCCTTGGGCTCCATGGTGACCTCCGTCTTGCCGTCCATCCAGTCCTGGTCTCAGTGCACTAATATGGAAACCTTTGCTTGACGCCTCGGTACTCCGCGCCTGCGCTTGCCGCCTTAGCACCAAAGAGGAAGCGAGTACACTGTGCGCGCTGGCGCCCGCCTGGTCTCAATCGTCATGGCTCACGTCACAAGAACCTCGCGAGGTTTGCCTTGCCTTGATCTCTCCGCACCTCGTGATCCAACCTAGTGAGGCCACTCCCGAGGAGGTCTTGTGTCGTCCGCCTCGCGAGGCTTGGCCCTTCGCGAGGGTCTTGAATGCTTGTTGGTGAAGATGGGCCGTACGGGCCCACTAGCAGCGCCATGCTGTGGGCCACAGGCAGGCATGTCTCGGGACCCCCATTCCCGGAACACCGACAGTAGCCCCCGGGCCCAAGGCGCGCTTGGGCTTGGCTTCAAGGCGAAGCCAAAGGTCAATTACGGTGCGCCGCGGGCCCCAATAGCCTGTGGCCTTGGTCGACGCGTGGTGGTTGATTGGACGTGGGCGTCTCCGCTTCCCCACGCTGCCTCGGCAACTGCCCGACTGTCAAAAGGTTAACACGAGCAGTGCTTGTCTTCATTGATCCCTTCCATCTTGCTCCAGATCCCCTTTCTTGCCCCTTGTTGCCGAAATCTCCAGATCTGCTCCAATCCTCCCCCTTAGCGACAAATGGCGCCCCGGAAGGTCAAGCTTGCCTCGTCGCCGGATTGGTACGAGCCCGATCTTGATGCACCCAATGTCTCGGAGAAGAGCCTCGCCGCCACCCGCTTGCTGACGGCGGGAGAGGGCAACAAGAGGGGGAAGACGGAGCTCCGAGTTGCCTTCGACGTGCCGGAACCGGAGGGAAGCACCTTCTTCCCCTTCTTCATGAGCAGTATCACCGCTGGGTTGGTTCCCCCTTTCTCTGACTTCTTCTATGAGGTCCTCGGCCATTACAGGCTGCAGCCGCTACACCTTCATCCCAACTTCATCCTTTTGCTGTCGATCTTCACCTACTATTGCGAGGCGTACCTCGGCGTGATGCCGTCCGTGGCTCTCCTGCGCCACTTCTTCTTCCTCCGCACCAACGAAGGTCACTCCTCCGGGTGTGCCAACTTCATCGCGGCTGGTAATGCCAACTCGATCTCGAAGACAGGGAATAAGGCCGACGGCTTCCGGAGCAAGTGGGCCATGATGGACGCCAAATGCGTTCACCCATGCTTGACCCTGCCGACGGAGATGCCCCAATCTGTCAAGGGGTGGTCTTGCGCGAAGCTCACTTATGAGCGTGTGTCGTCGGTGCTGGAGCAGATGAAATCCAACCTGAAGCCAGGCAACGTGAGGGCGGCGAAAGTGACAGGGGCCATGCTCCTGAGGTAATTCTTGATTCTTTGCGTAGCCCCACTTCAAGCGCGCACTCGTCCCTTATGGAGGCTGGGAGATGAAGCAGATAAGATTCGCCTGAGTCCGGAAGCTTTGCCTGATGACAAGCTGGCTGCAGCTCTGTGCCTCCTGGTCGGGGATGACCAGGAGTACCCGCCGAGCGCCTTTGTTCCTTTGTTCCGTCGCGCAGACTAGGAGCAGGTGGTGGCCGCCAGGCCCACCTTCAACGGGCGCAGGCTAGTGCTACCGACGCTGACCGGGGCTGTCACGCCCAATATGCGACCCTATCCAAAAGGAACTCGAAGGTCCCACCAAGGATAGACCCACATATTGAGACGCTTTTGCAAGGTGGATATCATTACATCAACATTACATAATAGATGGGGATACATACATAAGGCACAAATGCCACAAGAATACATCAACATCATATACAGGCTCAACATCCGACTATGGATGAAACATAAACAAACTCAAACGACATCCACCACCTTTAGCCAGGCTGCCGACCTGGAACCTATCCCCTAATCAAAGAAGAAGCAGAAGAAGAACTCCAACACAAGTAAACATCGCTCTCACGTCAAGATCATCGCAAACCTGTACCTGCATCTGTTGGTGTAGTAATCTGTGAGCCACGAAGACTCAGCAATCCCATTACCATGGGTATCAAGACTAGCAAAGCTTAAAGGGAAAGGAAGGGGTAAAGTGGTGAGGTTGCAGCAGCGGCTAAGCATATATGGTGGCTAACATACGCAAATGAGAGCGAGAAGAGAAACAAAGGAACGGTCGTCAACTAGTAATGATCAAGAAGTGATCCTGAACTCCTACTTACGTCAAACATAACCCAGAAACCGTGTTCTCCTCTCGATCCACCCCGAAAAGAGACACTCACTTTACGCATACGGTTCGTGTATTTTAGAAGAGTTTGCTTCAAGTTTACTACAACCGGATATTAACAAATTCCCATCTGCCACATAACCGCGCACGGCTCTCGAAAGTTTATACCCTGCAGGGTGTCCCAACAGCCCATGATAAGCTCTCGCGATCAACGAAGGATATTCCTTCTCCCCGGGAAGACCCGATCAGTCTCGAAATCCCGGCTACAAGACATTTCGACAGCAATAAAACTAGACCAGCAAAGCCGCCCGATGCGCCGACAATCCTGATAGGAGCTGCACATATCTCGTTCTCAGGGCAACACCGGATGAACACTACGTACGGCAACCGACGATACCCCAAGTTGCCTAGGGGCGGCACCGCAAGTGGCTCTGGTTTGGACCAACACTTAGAAAAGCATTGGCCGGGGGCTGAATAAAGATGACCCTTGGGTTAATTACTCCCAAGGGAAAATAGGTGGTGGTGAGGCAAATGGTAAAACCAAGGTTGGGCCTTCTTTGGAGGAGTCTTATTCAAAGCGAACTGTCAAGGGGTCCCATAAATCACCCGACCGCGTTAGGGGCGCAAAATCCGGGAACATAATACCGATATGACGGAAACTAGGGCGGCAAGAGTGGAACAAAACACCAGGCATAAGGCCGAGCCTTCCACCCTTTACCAAGTATATAGATGCATTAACAATATAAGATATATTGTGATATCCCAACAAGTAAACATGTTCCAAAGAAGGAACAACATCTCCATGTTCCAACAAGGAACAAACTTCATCTTCACCTGCAACTAACAACGCTATAAGAGGGGCTGAGCAAAGTGGTAACATAGCCAAACAACGGTTTGCTAGGAAGGGTGACAAAGGTTAGAGGTTGACATGGCAATTTGGGATGGCTTGATAAACAGGTAATAGGTAGCGCAGCATAGCGATAGAACGAAGCAACTAGCATAGCAATGATAGTAGTGAGATCCAGGGTAGCGGTCATCTTGCACGAAATCCCGCTAGGAAGAAGAACGAGTCCATGAAGAAGATGAAGCCACGAAGGCAGAACCAAGCGTGAGCGAACGAATCCTCACGATCGCAACGAAACAGGAACTAACAAGAAGAAGCACACAACATGGTAAAACACACCACACATAGACAAGACATGATGCACAACCAAGCATGATGCATGACAACGCTAGATGAGGCTACTCATGGCAAGAGATGATGCAAACAAGAGCAACATATCAAAGCAAGTTTAAATGAGGCCGGAAACAACATATAACAATTCCGGTGAAGTCCCCATATGCAAATTTCGAAATTGGTCCAGATCTGAATAAACATTATGTTCAAGTTGTTAAACAGCAAGTTAAGATGCACCACGATGATCTACACGAAATTCTAGTCAAGTTACATATAAAGTTCATTAGATTTGGAGCTACGGCCTAGAAGATATGAGCAAAACAAGTTAAACATGGCATTGATGCAAAATGCATTCAAACATCAAACAAACACCTCAAAACAAGGATGCAACATGATAATATGAAACTACATGCAAAATCAAGCAAGTTTCATATAGAGAACACTCAAAACGGAGCAACGATTCAACACATGCACTCTATACAAGACATGACAACAATCTGTCCAAAACAGCAACTAGGCATATTGCAAGCATCAAAACAACATGCTACAGGATCTTAACATGAAAACAAAAGGCATGGGCATGATGTACAGGTAAAGCATTACAAAACATGAACACTGAGCTATCTCCAAAAATCACTAGAACATGCTCAAAATGACATGGCAAGATTGCAAATAATAACAGTTTCAGACTTTGCAGAAAATAACATCAGGTTGCAATGTTTAAAGCTATCGAACAACATTTTACAGGAACTTATCAATGAAAACAAAGGCATGGCATGAATCCACTAAATGCATAGAACAAAAGTCCTTTAGTGACCATAAGCCAAAAAGGATCAGAAAATATGATAGCACCCATGTAAACATGGCAAGTTATATTACAGATTTGAACATGGCAGGAACAACGATAAGTAGGCATGTTGGTGAGCTTGAACCACTCACCACAGAGCAATACATGGCATGGCAAGGCAACCAACAGTAAGAAGACATGGCATAGAAGATATACATGGCAAGAACAACATCATAGCATACATGGATCAACTAAAAAAACCTTGGCAAAATTGAATAACATGTAAACAATCTGCCAGGAAACATTTTATAGCAAAAGTAGAGCTCGATTGACTCAAGCTATGGCACTCGATAATTACAAACAAGGACAAGCATTGGCCCGGGGGGGCTGAATAAAGATGACCCTTGGGTTAATTACTCCCAAGGGAAAATAGGTGGTGGTGAGGCAAATGGTAAAACCAAGGTTGGGCCTTGCTGGAGGAGTCTTATTCAAAGCGAAATGTCAATGGGGTCCAATAAATCACCAGACCGCGTTAGGGACGCAAAATCCGGGAACATAATACCGATATGACGGAAACTAGGCGGCAAGAGTGGAACAAAACACCAGGCATAAGGCCGAGCCTTCCACCCTTTACCAAGTATATAGATGCATTAACAATATAAGATATATTGTGATATCCCAACAAGTAAACATGTTCCAGCAAGGAACAACATCTCCGTGTTCCAACAAGGAACAAACTTCATATTCACCTGCAATTAACAACGCTATAAGAGGGGCTGAGCAAAGCGGTAACATAGCCAAACAACGGTTTGGTAGGAAGGGTGACAAAGGTTAGAGGCTGACATGGCAATTTGGGATGGCTTGATAAACAGGTAATAGGTAGCGCATCATAGCGATAGAACGAAGCAACTAGCATAGCAATAATAGTCGTGAGATCCAGGGTAGCGGTCATCTTGCCTGAAATCCCGCTAGGAAGAAGAACGAGTCCATGAAGAAGATGAAGCCACGAAGGCGAACCAAGCGTGAGCGAACGAATCCTCACGATGCATAGCAAGCGGGAACTAACAAGAAGAAGCACACAACATGGTAAAACACACCACACATAGACAAGACATGATGCACAACCAAGCATGATGCATGACAACGCTAGATGAGGCTACTCATGGAAAGAGATGATGCAAACAAGAGCAACATATCAAAGCAAGTTTAAATGAGGCCGGAAACAACATATAACAATTCCGGTAAGTCCCCATATGCAAATTTCGAAATTGGTCCAGATCTGAATAAACATTATGTTCAAGTTTTTAAACAGCAAGTTAAGATGCACCACGATGATCTACACGAAATTCTAGTCAAGTTACATATAAAGTTCATTAGATTTGGAGCTACGGCCTAGAAGATATGAGCAAAACAAGTTAAACATGGCATTGATGCAAAATGCATTCAAACATCAAATAAACACCTCAAAACAAGGATGCAACATGATAATATGAAACTACATGCAAAATCAAGCAAGTTTCATATAGAGAACACTCAAAACGGAGCAACGGTTCAACACATGCACTCTATACAAGACATGACAACAATCTGTCCAAAACAGCAACTAGGCATATTGCAAGCATCAAAACAACATGCTACAGGATCTTAACATGAAAACAAAAGGCATGGGCATGATGTACAGGTAAAGCATTACAAAACATGAACACTGAGCTATCTCCAAAAATCACTAGAACATGCTCAAAATGACATGGCAAGATTGCAAATAATAACAGTTTCAGACTTTGCAGAAAATAACATCAGGTTGCAATGTTTAGAGCTATCAAACAACATTTTACAGGAACTTATCAATGAAACCAAAGGCATGGAATGAATCAACTAAATGCATAGAACAAAAGTCCTTTAGTGACCATAAGCCAAAAAGGATCAGAAAATATGATAGCACCCATGTAAACATGGCAAGTTATATTACAGATTTGAACATGGCAGGAACAACGATAAGTAGGCTTGTTGGTGAGCTTGAACCACTCACCACAGAGCAACACATGGCATGGCAAGGCACTCAACAGTAAGAAGACATGGAATAGAAGATATACATGGCAAGAAGAACATCATAGAATACATGGATCAACTACAACAAACTTGACAAAATTGAATAACATGTAAACAATCTGCCAGGAAACATTTTATAGCAAAAGTAGAGCTCGATTGACTCAAGCTATGGCACTCCATAATTGCAAACAAGGACATGGGTGGATAGAGCATAACCATATGTTCAAAACATCCTTACTGAAGTAACTCAAAATATGCATGTATCTCTCGGTAGCTTCAAGTTAACATGGCAACAAAATATAACAGAATCTGCCAGGAAAACAGCAACAGCAAGTACCCTACTTAACAAGCTTGACTCACTACACAACTCACAAAAATACATGGCAAGCACCCCTGGAAAGATGGCATGGAATATTACAAAACACATGTAGGACTCAAGTTCATAGGATGCACACATCAATCATGGCAAAAATGACAAAAGTGCATGTTCTGATAAGAATCTGAAACTAACATCACATAGCACTCCTCCAACCGCATTTCGGGCATCAATATGAGCTCAAATGAAAATGATGCAATGGAAAGGAATGATCTACTCTTCGGTACGAACATTTTGACATATTACACGCCCGAAACGGAGCTACGGATGCAGAGTTATGGCATGATGAATGTGGCAAGATAATATGAAAAAAAATCTGGGACTTGGTGGATTCGGGGAAGAGGAAAGTCAACCATTGCACGGATTACGATGCACGTCGGGATCTCGCCGGAGCTCGAGGGAGGCGAGGCCGGGACAGAGCCCGAGGGCGGCGCGGCGAGGCGGAGGCGCTGGCGCTGGAGGCGCGGCCCGCGGTGGCTCGGGCCGCCGACGGCGGGTGTGGCCGCTGGCCGACGGCGAGGCGGCGAGCGAGGCTGGTCGCTGGTCGGGCGGCGGCGAAGCCGGCGAGGCGGTCGGCGGGCCGAGCTGGGCGCGAGCAGAGCGGGCGGCGCTGGGGCCAGGCGGGAGGAGGCGTCGTGGCGGAGGCGCTGGCCGAGGCCGAGGTCTTGTCAAGGGCAGCTGGCCGGCTCGAGGTCTTGGGCGCTGGCGGGCTGCCTCGAACCCGCTGGAGGGCGGCGGCGCCACGTGGCGCTGCGCTGATTAAGCGAACGCTGCGGCGGTTTCGTCGGCGGCGGCGGACGGTTCCATGGGCGCGATGAATTTTAGGGTTTCGGAGGAAGAAGACCTGGATTTGAGCAGGAGGTGTTTAAATAGGCATAGAGGGAGCTAGGAGAGTCCAAATGAGGTGTAGTTTTCGGCCACGCGATCGTGATCGAACGACCGAGAGCATGGAGGGGAGTTTGCTGGGTTTTGGGCCACTTTGGAAGGGTGTTGGGCTGCAAGGAGAAGGAGGCTTTTGCGGTTACCCAGTTAACCGTTGGAGTATCAAACGACCTCCAAATGGCACGGAACTTGACAGGCGGTCTACCGGTGCTATACCAAGGCCGCTTGGCAAATCTCGGTCCATTCCGAGACCGTTTAACACCCGCACATGGAAAGAGGTAAAAGAGGGCGCCGGGAGACATAGGAGTGCCGGATTGCAAAAGCGGACAACGGGGAAAATGCTCGGATGCATGAGACGAACACGTATGCAAATGCGATGCACATGATGACATGATATGAAATGCAGATGATGACATGGCAAAGAGAGACATGCAAGCCAATGACATGGCAACGACGACAAAGAACTGGCAGACACCTGGCGCATCGAATCCGGGGCGTTACAACACTCCTCCACTAACAAGAGATCTCGTCCCGAGATCTTAGGACCGAGACGGAAGGGAAAAAGGATGAGGTGAAGCAAGAACTCAAGAGAAGAAGCAAAGAATCGAGAGCACTCGAGAAGAAGAGAGGAACGACGAGAATGACGAGAATCGAAAGCTCACGGAATCAGATAAACTATGAAAGCACTCGTTCTAACCGGAGTGGTTAGAATGAGAAAAGAAACGAATAGGACTGAAAGGATTTAGGCAGCACACCGGTTGAACAAGGAAATAATAGAACAAGAGCTTCAGAAGATGGAATGACACTTGACGAGATAAACAACGCAATACCTTCGGAAGAATTGGAAAAATTGAATGAAAAGAACTTAGAAGGAAGGATTGACTGGAGTTGTTGAGAAAATCAACAACGAAAGAATAAGCTTGTTGTGGACTTATGGATAACATCTCAAGAACATAAGGTGTTAACCTGCCACAACCGGAAATGATTGGATAGCTGAGAATAACGAAGAAATGCAAAACTCCACTTCAAAAGAATATGGAAAATTAATTACACTTCAAGATGCGAGAAGAAAAGATACTTGAACTCCACCGACAAAATCTTGATGAACTCTTGAAGAATGAATTAAATCCTGAAGAATCACCATGAAGAACTTCGTAACAAAAGGATGATGAGATAGAAATGAAGGATGAATAAGAGATAAGATAAAAGCCTTGCGATGATTTAGATGGAGGATCCGACGAAATGGCCGAGGAAATTTGAACTCCGGAAAAGAAAAGATGAAAAGACTTGGAACTAGAATTTATTCCTCAAGAACAAACTCCGAAGGAAGGGATTAATCACTTGGATGAAATAAGAATAAGGTTTATTGTATGCTTATCCTTCATCAAATTAAATTGATGACAAGCAATGGATTTTGCATACTACTTATTCTTCTTGAAAAAGAATTGAGGAGTGACATATCTCAAACTTGAGAAGGTCTTCATGAACCACCGGTAGGATTGAAAGAAGGAATGGATTGATACGATAACAAAGGAAAAAGAATCTGAATGACCCAATCGTAAGAATTCGAAAATGGTGATGAAAGAGAATGAATCACCGGGAAGAATTAGAAGAACCAATATGCTCGAGGGGATTTAGATGCAAAAGAACAAGGAGATCACGAGCTGATTAAAGAACACTTGAACGAAGCACTTGGATAATTGGATAACGGTAGCTGAAATGTGAGGGCAAGAATTCTTCGAACGATGACCTCCGTGAAAAGAAATAGAAATCAACTCTGAAATACTCCGGATAGGTGAGAAAAAGGGACTTCCGGCTGACGGAATAATTCGAGAGGGTAGCATGAAGCTAGAACCACGAATCTTCGGGAGAACGGGCAAGATTTAGAGGGAAAACTCTTCTTCGATCTTCAAAGCTGAGAAATACGACGAGAAACTCCACCGAAGTTGTTGAGAAACTCCGGAATAATGAAAAAGAGGAAAAGTAGAACCCGAGATGAAAAGAATTTGAAAACGATGTTGGAGATGGCATCTGACTGATGAAATTCATACTTACGTCACACTTGAAAAGAATTAGCGAATAGCTCCGGAATAATTAGAAGAGTCAGGTAAGATCCTGGGAAAAGACCTGTGGGTTAGGGACCACTAAAAGAAAACACCGTTGGAAAGGGATGTTGAACAGATAGATGATGCACCGGAACAATTGAAAATTTTGAATGAGGTGACAACCTCGAATTAATTCAAACACAGACAAATCTCCTGAGATGTCTTGAACACTCCGGAAGGATAAACTGGCGAGAGGCGAACGAGCAAAAGGAAATATTTGAGCTGAGGGCAAGAATATGATCGACAACAAAGAAAACTTGACTTGAATCCACCGGAAAAGAAATAGATGAAGAATGACAAACAAAAGAGAATTCACCGGTTGGAAAAATTTACGAAATACTGAAGAGGTTCCACATGAATGAAATTGATGCTCGAAACAGAGACTCGGGCTCCGGGAAGAATAGGGTGGGAGGGCGGGAAAACACAGGCAACTTGGAACGGGAATCGACGAGTAACTTGAAGAGAAAACAACGGTTGAAAACATAAGGAAAGAAAGCAAAGACTTCGCACGAGTAGAATGGATACTCGATTACGAACTCCGGTTCCGACAAGAAGAAGGGTGGGCGGCGGAAAAGAAAACAACTGAGGATTGGACTTGAAGATGAAGAGGCTCGAGTCAACTTGACGAGAAATGCACCGGATGAAAAGAGATGAGAACCAACGATCGGAAAACCAACTGCGTGATCCTAAAGAAAAATTTGAAGGGGAAGAGGAGTAATTCAAAACACCTACGTCAAGATTCCTCACTAGAGCGACGAAGGGGCAGAGGAGTAAAAAGAATTCCTACTCTCCAATATAACTAGACTCCGAAAACAATTTTCTTCTAGACTCAACAACGGCCAAACTACACGATCAATCAAGGGGGCTCCTAGGGTCGGTCGAGGCTCACGATACCAACTTATCACGCCCAATATGCGACCCTATCCAAAAGGAACTCAAGGTCCCACCAAGGATAGACCCGCATATTGAGACGCTTTTGCAAGGTGGATATCATTACATCAACATTACATAATAGATGGGGATACATACATAAGGCACAAATGCCACAAGAATACATCAACATCATATACAGGCTCAACATCCGACTATGGATGAAACATAAACAGAAACTCAAACGACATCCACCCTGCTAGCCCAGGCTGCCGACCTGGAACCTATCCCCTGATCGAAGAAGAAGCAGAAGAAGAACTCCAACACAAGTAAACATCGCTCTCACGTCAAGATCATCGCAAACCTGTACCTGCATCTGTTGGTGTAGTAATCTGTGAGCCACGAGGACTCAGCAATCCCATTACCATGGGTATCAAGACTAGCAAAGCTTAAAGGGAAAGGAAGGGGTAAAGTGGTGAGGTTGCAGCAGCGGCTAAGCATATATGGTGGCTAACATACGCAAATGAGAGCGAGAAGAGAAACAAAGGAACGGTCGTCAACTAGTAATGATCAAGAAGTGATCCTGAACTCCTACTTACGCCAAACATAACCCGAAACCGTGTTCTCCTCTCGATCAAACCCGAAAAGAGACACTCACGTTACGCTGCAGTTGGTGTATTTTAGAAGAGTTTGCTTCAAGTTTACTACAACCGGATATTAACAAATTCCCATCTCGCCACATAACCGCAGCACGGCTCTCGAAAGTTTATACCCTGCAGGGTGTCCCAACAGCCCATGATAAGCTCTCGCGATCAACGAAGGATATTCCTTCTCCCCGGGAAGACCCGATCAGTCTCGAAATCCCGGCTACAAGACATTTCGACAGCAATAAAACTAGACCAGCAAAGCCGCCCGATGCACCGACAATCCCGATAGGAGCTGCAGATATCTCGTTCTCAGGGCAACACCGGATGAACACTACGTACGGCAACCGACGATACCCCAAGTTGCCTAGGGGCGGCACCGCAAGTGGCTATGGTTTCGACCAACACTTAGACAAGCATTGGCCCGGGGGGGCTGAATAAGGATGACCCTTGGGTTAATTACTCCCAAGGGAAAATAGGTGGTGGTGAGGCAAATGGTAAAACCAAGGTTGGGCCTTCTTTGGAGGAGTCTTATTCAAAGCGAACTGTCAAGGGGTCCCATAAATCACCCGACCGCGTTAGGGACGCAAAATCCGGGAACATAATACCGATATGACGGAAACTAGGGCGGCAAGAGTGGAACAAAACACCAGGCATAAGGCCGAGCCTTCCACCCTTTACCAAGTATATAGATGCATTAACAATATAAGATATATTGTGATATCCCAACAAGTAAACATGTTCCAAAGAAGGAACAACATCTCCATGTTCCAACAAGGAACAAACTTCATCTTCACCTGCAACTAACAACGCTATAAGAGGGGCTGAGCAAAGCGGTAACATAGCCAAACAACGGTTTGCTAGGAAGGGTGACAAAGTTTAGAGGCTGACATGGCAATTTGGGATGGCTTGATAAACAGGTAATAGGTAGCGCAGCATAGCGATAGAACGAAGCAACTAGCATAGCAATGATAGTAGTGAGATCTAGGGTAGCGGTCATCTTGCCTGAAATCCCGCTAGGAAGAAGAACGAGTCCATGAAGAAGATGAAGCCACGAAGGCAGACCAAGTGTAGACGAGCGAATCCTCACGATCGCAACGAAACGGGAACTAACAAGAAGAAGCACACAACATGGTAAAACACACCACACATAGACAAGACATGATGCACAACCAAGCATGATGCATGACAACGCTAGATGAGGTTACTCATGGCAAGAGATCATGCAAACAAGAGCAACATATCAAAGCAAGTTTAAATGAGGCCGAAAACAACATATAACAATTCCGGTAAGTCCCCATATGCAAATTTTGAAATTGTTCCAGATCTGAATAAACATTATGTTCAAGTTGTTAAACAGCAAGTTAAGATGCACCACGATGATCTACACGAAATTCTAGTCAAGTTACATATAAAGTTCATTAGATTTGGAGCTACGGCCTAGAAGATATGAGCAAAACAAGTTAAACATGGCATTGATGCAAAATGCATTCAAACATCAAACAAACACCTCAAAACAAGGATGCAACATGATAATATGAAACTACATGCAAAATCAAGCAAGTTTCATATAGAGAACACTCAAAAGCAGACAACGGTTCAACACATGCACTCTATACAAGACATGACAACAATCTGTCCAAAATAGCAACTAGGCATATTGCAAGCATCAAAACAACATGCTACAGGATCTTAACATGAAAACAAAAGGCATGGGCATGATGTACAGGTAAAGCATTACAAAACATGAACACTGAGCTATCTCCAAAAATCACTAGAACATGCTCAAAATGACATGGCAAGATTGCAAATAATAACAGTTTCAGACTTTGCGTAAAATAACATCAGGTTGCAATGTTTAAAGCTATCGAACAACATTTTACAGGAACTTATCAATGAAAACAAAGGCATGGCATGAATCAACTAAATGCATAGAACAAAAGTCCTTTAGTGACCATAAGCCAAAAGGATCAGAAAATATGATAGCACCCATGTAAACATGGCAAGTTATATTACAGATTTGAACATGGCAGGAACAACGATAAGTAGGCATGTTGGTGAGCTTGAATCACTCACCACAGAGCAATACATGGCATGGCAAGGCAACCAACAGTAAGAAGACATGGCATAGAAGATATACATGGCAAGAACAACATCATAGCATACATGGATCAACTAAAAAAACCTTGGCAAAATTGAATAACATGTAAACAATCTGCCAGGAAACATTTTATAGCAAAAGTAGAGCTCGATTGACTCAAGCTATGGCACTCGATAATTACAAACAAGGACAAGCATTGGCGGGGGCTGAATAAAGATGACCCTTGGGTTAATTACTCCCAAGGGAAAATAGGTGGTGGTGAGGCAAATGGTAAAACCAAGGTTGGGCCTTCTTTGGAGGAGTCTTATTCAAAGCGAAATGTCAAGGGGTCCCATAAATCACCCGACCGCGTTAGGGACACAAAATCCGGGAACATAATACCGATATGACGGAAACTAGGCGGCAAGAGTGGAACAAAACACCAGGCATAAGGCCGAGCCTTCCACCCTTTACCAAGTATATAGATGCATTAACAATATAAGATATATTGTGATATCCCAACAAGTAAACATGTTCCAAAGCAAGGAACAACATCTCCGTGTTCCAACAAGGAACAAACTTCATATTCACCTGCAATTAACAACGCTTATAAGAGGGGCTGAGCAAAGCGGTAACATAGCCAAACAACGGTTTGGTAGGAAGGGTGACAAAGGTTAGAGGCTGACATGGCAATTTGGGATGGCTTGATAAACAGGTAATAGGTAGCGCATCATAGCGATAGAACGAAGCAACTAGCATAGCAATAATAGTAGTGAGATCCAGGGTAGCGGTCATCTTGCCTGAAATCCCGCTAGGAAGAAGAACGAGTCCATGAAGAAGATGAAGCCACGAAGACGAACCAAGCGTGAGCGAGCGAATCTTCACGATCGCAACGAAACGGGAACTAACAAGAAGAAGCACACAACATGGTAAAACACACCACACATAGACAAGACATGATGCACAACCAAGCATGATGCATGACAACGCTAGATGAGGCTACTCATGGAAAGAGATGATGCAAACAAGAGCAACATATCAAAGCAAGTTTAAATGAGGCCGAAACAACATATAACAATTCCGGTAAGTCCCCATATGCAAATTTCGAAATTGGTCCAGATCTGAATAAACATTATGTTCAAGTTTTTAAACAGCAAGTTAAGATGCACCACGATGATCTACACGAAATTCTAGTCAAGTTACATATAAAGTTCATTAGATTCGGAGCTACGGCCTAGAAGATATGAGCAAAACAAGTTAAACATGGCATTGATGCAAAATGCATTCAAACATCAAACAAACACCTCAAAACAAGGATGCAACATGATAATATGAAACTACATGCAAAATCAAGCAAGTTTCATATAGAGAACACTCAAAACGGAGCAACGGTTCAACACATGCACTCTATACAAGACATGACAACAATCTGTCCAAAACAGCAACTAGGCATATTGCAAGCATCAAAACAACATGCTACAAGATCTTAACATGAAAACAAAAGGCATGGGCATGATGTACAGGTAAAGCATTACAAAACATGAACACTGAGCTATCTCCAAAATCACTAGAACATGCTCAAAATGACATGGCAAGATTGCAAATAATAACAGTTTCAGACTTTGCAGAAAATAACATCGGGTTGCAATGTTTAGAGCTATCAAACAACATTTTACAGGAACTTATCAATGAAAACAAAGGCATGGCATGAATCACCTAAATGCATAGAATAAAAGTCCTTTAGTGACCATAAGCCAAAAAGGATCAGAAAATATGATAGCACCCATGTAAACATGGCAAGTTATACAGATTTGAACATGGCAGGAACAACGATAAGTAGGCATGTTGGTGAGCTTGAACCACTCACCACAGAGCAATACATGGCATGGAAAGGCACCCAACAGTAAGAAGACATTGCATAGAAGATATACATGGCAAGAACAACATCATAGCATACATGGTTCAACTACAACAACCTTGGCAAAATTAAATAACATGTAAACAATCTGCCAGGAAACATTTTATAGCAAAAGTAGAGCTCGATTGACTCAAGCTGTGGCACTCCATAATTGCAAAAAAGGACATGGATGGATAGAGCATAACCATATGTTCAAAACATCCTTACTGAAGTAACTCAAAATATGCATGTATCTCTCGGTAGCTTCAAGTTAACATGGCAACAAAATATAACAGAATCTGCCAGGAAAACAGCAACAGCAAGTACCCTACTTAACAAGCTTGACGCACTCACTACACAACTCACAAAAATACATGGCAAGCACCCCTGGAAAGATGGCATGTCATATTACAAAACACATGTAGGACTCAAGTTCATAGGATGCACACATCAATCATGGCAAAAATGACAAAAGTGCATGTTCTGATAAGAATCTGAAACTAACATCACATAGCACTCTTCCAACCGCATTTAGGGCATCAATATGAGCTCAAATGAAAATGATGCAATTAGAAGAAATTATCTACTCTTCGAGGCGAACATCCTGACATATTACACGCACGAAATGGAGCTACGGATGCAGAGTTATGGCATGATGAATGTGGCAAGATAATATGAAAAAAAATCTGGGACTTGGTGGATTCTGGGGAAAGGAAAGTCAACCATTGCACGGATTACGATGCATCGCCGGGATCTCGCCGAGCTCGAGGGAGGAGAGGCCGGGACAGAGCCCGAGGGCGGCGCTGGGCGAGGCGGAGGCGCGCTGGGCGCGGAGGCGCGGCCCGGCGCGGGTTTGGCGGCTGGACGGCGAGGCGCGGCGAGGCGCGACTGCTCACGGGGTTTGGGCGACGGTGGAAGCCGGCGAGGCGGTCGGCGGGCCGAAGCCGCGGGCGGCGGAGCTGCTGGAGCAAAGGCGGCGCTGGGGCCGGGCGGCGGAGGCCCGGCGAGGAGGGCGTGGCGAGGCGCTGGCCGGCCGAGGCAAGGTCGCGGCGGGCGGGCCGCCTCGGCCCGGCGGAGGGCGGCGGCGCGCCATGGCGCGCGCGCTGATTGGCGCGACGCCTGGCGGGCGGTTTCGTCTGGGCGGCGGCGACGGTTCCGCGGGCGCGATGAATTTTAGGGTTTCGAAGAAGAAGACCCGGATTTGGACGGGGAGGTGTTTAAATAGGCATAGAGGGAGCTAGGAGAGTCCAAATGAGGTGTAGTTTTCGCCACGCGATCGTGATCGAACGACCCGAGAGCATGGAGGGAGTTTGCTGGGTTTTGGGCCACTTTGGAAGGGTGTTGGGCTGCAAGGAGAAGGAGGCTTTGCGGTTACCGGTTAACTGCTGGAGTATCAAACGACCTCCAAATGGCACGAAATTTGACAGCGGTTCTACCGGGTGCTATACCAAGGCAGCTATGGCAAATCTCGGTCCATTCCGAGACCGTTTAACACCCGCACATGGAAAGAGGTAAAAGAGGCGCCGGGAGACATAGGAGTGCCGGATTGCAAAACGGACAACGGGGAAAATGCTCGGATGCATGAGACGAACACGTATGCAAATGCGATGCACATGATGACATGATATGAAATGCAGATGATGACATGGCAAAGAGAGACATGCAAGCCAATGACATGGCAACGACGACGAATAACTGGCGGTACACTGGCGCGCCGAATCCGGGCGTTACAACACTCCTCCACTAACAAGAGATCTCGTCCCGAGATCTTAGGACCGAGACGGAAGGGAAAAAGGATGAGGTGAAGCAAGAACTCAAGAGAAGAAGCAAAGAATCGAGAGCACTCGAGAAGAAGAGAGGAACGACGAGAATGACGAGAATCGAAAGCTCACGGAATCAGATAGACTATGAAAGCACTCGTTCTAACCGGAGTGGTTAGAATGAGAAAAGAAACGAATAGGACTGAAAGGATTTAGGCAGCACACCGGTTGAACAAGGAAAGAATAGAACAAGAGCTTCAGAAGATGGAATGACACTTGACGAGATAAACAACGCAATACCTTCGGAAGAATTGGAAAAATTGAATGAAAAGAACTTAGAAGGAAGGATTGACTGGAGTTGTTGAGAAAATCAACAACGAAAGAATAAGCTTGTTGTGGACTTATGGATAACATCTCAAGAACATAAGGTGATAACCTGCCACAACCGGAAATGATTGGATAGCTGAGAATAACGAAGAAATGCAAAACTCCACTTCAAAAGAATATGGAAAATTAATTACACTTCAAGATGCGAGAAGAAAAGATACTTGAACTCCACCGACAAAATCTTGATGAACTCTTGAAGAATGAAATAAATCTGAAGAATCACCATGAAGAACTTCGTAACAAAAGGATGATGAGATAGAAATGAAGGATGAATAAGAGATAAGATAACAGCCTTGCGATGATTTAGATGGAGGATCCGGCCAGAAATGGCCGAGGAAATTTGAACTCCGGAAAAGAAAAGATGAAAAGACTTGGAACTAGAATTTATTCCTCAAGAACAAACTCCGAAGGAAGGGATTAATCACTTGGATGAAATAAGAATAAGGTTTATTGTATGCTTATCCTTCATCAAATTAAATTGATGACAAGCAATGGATTTTGCATACTACTTATTCTTCTTGAAAAAGAATTGAGGAGTGACATATCTCAAACTTGAGAAGGTCTTCATGAACCACCGGTAGGATTGAAAGAAGGAATGGATTGATACGATAACAAAGGAAAAAGAATCTGAATGACCCACCGTAAGAATTTGAAAATGACTGATGAAAGAGAATGAATCACCGGGAAGAATTAGAAGAACCAATATGCTCGAGGGGATTTAGATGCAAAAGAACAAGGAGATCACGAGCTGATTAAAGAACACTTGAACGAAGCACTTGGATAATTGGATAACGGTAGCTGAAATGTGAGGGCAAGAATTCTTCTGGAACGATGACCTCCGGTGAAAAGAAATAGAAATCAACTCCTGAAATACTCCGGATAGGTGAGAAAAAGGGACTTCCGACAGACGGAATAATTCGAGAGGGTAGCATGAAGCTAGAACCACGAATCTTCGGGAGAACGGGCAAGATTTAGAGGGAAAACTCTCTTCGATCTTCAAAGCTGAGAAATCTGACGAGAAACTCCACGAAGTTGTTGAGAAACTCGGAATAATGAAAAAGAGGAAAAGTAGAACCCGAGATGAAAGGAATTTGAAAAGCGATGTTGGAGATGGCATCGGTGATGAAATTCATACTTACGTCACACTTGAAAAGAATTAGCGAATAGCTCCGGAATAATTAGAAGAGTCAGGTAAGATCCTGGGAAAAGACCTGTGGGTTAGGGCCCACTAAAAGAAAACACCGTTGGAAAGGGATGTTGAACAGATAGATGATGCACCGGAACAATTGAAAAATTTGAATGAGGTGACAACCTCGAATTAATTCAAACACAGACAAATCTCCTGAGATGTCTTGAACACTCCGGAAGGATAAACTGGCGAGAGGCGAACGAGCAAAAGGAAATATTTGAGCTGAGGGCAAGAATATGATCGACAACGAAGAAAACTTGACTTGAATCCACCGGAAAAGAAATAGATGAAGAATGACAAACAAAAGAGAATTCACCGTTGGAAAAATTTACGAAATCTTGAAGAGGTTCCACATGAATGAAATTGATGCTCAAAAGCAGAGACTCGGGCTCCGGGAAGAATAGGGTGGGAGGCGGGAAAACACAGCAACTTGGAACGGGAATCGACGAGTAACTTGAAGAGAAAACACCGGTTGAAAACATAAGGAAAGAAAGCAAAGACTTCGCACGAGTAGGATGGATACTGATTCTGAACTCCGGTTCCGACAAGAAGAAGGGTGGGCGGGCGGGAAAAGAAAAGAACTGAGGATTGGACTTGAAGATGAAGAGGCTCGAGTCAACTTGACGAGAAATGCACCGGATGAAAAGAGATGAGAACCAACGATCGGAAAACCAACTGCGTGATCCTAAAGAAAAATTTGAAGGGGAAGAGGAGTAATTCAAAACACCTACGTCAAGATTCCTCACTAGAGAGACGAAGGGGCAGAGGAGTAAAAAGAATTCCTACTCTCCAATATAACTAGACTCTGAAAACAATTTTCTTCTAGACTCAACAACGGCCAAACTACACGATCAATCAAGGGGGCTCCTAGGGTCGGTCGAGGCTCTGATACCAACTTGTCACGCCCAATATGCGACCCTATCCAAAAGGAACTCGAGGTCCCACCAAGGATAGACCCGCATATTGAGACGCTTTACAAGGTGGATATCATTACATCAACATTACATAATAGATGGGGATACATACATAAGGCACAAATGCCACAAGAATACATCAACATCATATACAGGCTCAACATCCGACTATGGATGAAACATAAATGTAAACTCAAACGACATCCATCCTGCTAGCCCAGGCTGCCGACCTGGAACCTATCCCCTGATGGAAGAAGAAGCAGAAGAAGAACTACAACACAAGTAAACATCGCTCTCACGTCAAGATCATCGCAAACCTGTACCTGCAACTGGTGGTGTAGTAATCTGTGAGCCACGAGGACTCAGCAATCCCATTACCATGGGTATCAAGACTAGCAAAGCTTAAAGGGAAAGGAAGGGGTAAAGTGGTGAGGTTGCAGCAGCGGCTAAGCATATATGGTGGCTAACATACGCAAATGAGAGCGAGAAGAGAAACAAAGGAACGGTCGTCAACTAGTAATGATCAAGAAGTGATCCTGAACTCCTACTTACGTCAAACATAACCCATAAACCGTGTTCTCCTCTCGATCAACCCGAAAAGAGACACTCACGGTTACGCATACAGCTTGGTGTATTTTAGAAGAGTTTGCTTCAAGTTTACTACAACCGGATATTAACAAATTCCCATCTCGCCACATAACCGCAGGCACGGCTCTCGAAAGTTTATACCCTGCAGGGTGTCCCAACTTAGCCCATGATAAGCTCTCGCGATCAACGAAGGATATTCCTTCTCCCGAAGACCGATCGATCTCGAAATCCCGGCTACAAGACATTTCGACAAAGAATAAAACTAGACTAGCAAAGCCGCCCGATGCGCCGACAATCCCGATAGGAGCTGCACATATCTCGTTCTCGTGGCAACACCGGATGAACACTACGTCTGACAACCGACGATACCCCAAGTTGCCTAGGGCGGCACCGCAAGTGGCTCTGGTTTGGACCAACACTTAGACAAGCATTGGCCCGGGGCTGAATAAAGATGACCCTTGGGTTAATTACTCCCAAGGGAAAATATGTGGTGGTGAGGCAAATGGTAAAACCAAGGTTGGGCCTTCTTTGGAGGAGTCTTATTCAAAGCGAACTGTCAAGGGGTCCCATAAATCACCCGACTGCCAAGTTAGGGGACGCAAAATCCGGGAACATAATACCGATATGACGGAAACTAGGCGGCAAGAGTGGAACAAAACACTGCATAAGGCCGAGCCTTCCACCCTTTACCAAGTATATAGATGCATTAACAATATAAGATATATTGTGATATCCCAACAAGTAAACATGTTCCAAAGAAGGAACAACATCTCCATGTTCCAACAAGGAACAAACTTCATCTTCGCCTGCAACTAACAACGCTATAAGAGGGGCTGAGCAAAGCGGTAACATAGCCAAACAACGGTTTGCTAGGAAGGGTGAAAAAGGTTAGAGGCTGACACGGCAATTTGGGATGGCTTGATAAATGTGTAATAGGTAGCGCAGCATAGCGATAGAACGAAGCAACTAGCATAGCAATGATAGTAGTGAGATCTAGGGTAGCGGTCATCTTGCCTGAAATCCCGCTAGGAAGAAGAACGAGTCCATGAAGAAGATGAAGCCACGAAGACGAACCAAGTGTAGACGAACGAATCCTCACGATCGCAACGAAACGGGAACTAACAAGAAGAAGCACACAACATGGTAAAACACACCACACATAGACAAGACATGATGCACAACCAAGCATGATGCATGACAACGCTACATGAGTCTACTCATGGCAAGAGATGATGCAAACAAGAGCAACATATCAAAGCAAGTTTAAATGAGGCCTAAACAACATATAACAATTCCTAGAAGTCCCCAAATGCAAATTTTGAAATTGGTCCAGATCTGAATAAACATTATGTTCAAATTGTTAAACAGCAAGTTAAGATGCACCACGATGATCTACACGAAATTCTAGTCAAGTTACATATAAAGTTCATTAGATTTGGAGCTACTACTAGAAGATATGAGCAAAACAAGTTAAACATGGCATTGATGCAAAATGCATTCAAACATCAAACAAACACCTCAAAACAAGGATGCAACATGATAATATGAAACTACATGCAAAATCAAGCAAGTTTCATATAGAGAACACTCAAAACGGAGCAACGGTTCAACACATGCACTCTATATAAGACATGACAACAATCTGTCCAAAACAGCAACTAGGCATATTGCAAGCATCAAAACAACATGCTACAGGATCATAACATGAAAACAAAAGGCATGAGCATGATGTACAGGTAAAGTATTACAAAACATGAACACTGAGCTATCTCCAAAAATCACTAGAACATGCTCAAAATGACATGGCAAGATTGCAAATAATAACAGTTTCAGACTTTGCAGAAAATAACATCAGGTTGCAATGTTTAAAGCTATCGAACAACATTTTACAGGAACTTATCAATGAAAACAAAGGCATGGCATGAATCAACTAAATGCATAGAACAAAAGTCCTTTAGTGACCATAAGCCAAAAAGGATCAGAAAATATGATAGCACCCATGTAAACATGGCAAGTTATATTACAGATTTGAACATGGCAGGAACAACGATAAGTAGGCATGTTGGTGAGCTTGAACCACTCACCACAGAGCAATACATGGCATGGAAAGGCACCCAACAGTAAGAAGACATGGCATAGAAGATATACATGGCAAGAACAACATCATAGCATACATGGATCAACTAAAAAAACCTTGGCAAAATTGAATAACATGTAAACAATCTGTCAGGAAACATTTTATAGCAAAAGTAGAGCTCGATTGACTCAAGCTATGGCACTCGATAATTACAAACAAGGAAATGGATGGATAGAGCATAACGATATGTTCAAAACATCCTTAATGAAGTAACTCAAAATATGCATGTATCTCTCGGTAGCTTCAAGTTAACATGGCAACAAAATATAACAGAATCTGCCAGGAAAACAGCAACAGCAAGTACCCTACTTAACAAGCTTGATGCACTCACTACACAACTCACAAAAATACATGGCAAGCACCCCTGGAAAGATGGCATGGCATATTACAAAACACATGTAGGACTCAAGTTCATAGGATGCACACATCAATCATGGCAAAAATGACAAAAGTGCATGTTCTGATAAGAATCTCAAACTAACATCACATAGCACTCTTCCAACCGCATTTCGGGCATCAATATGAGCTCAAATGAAAATGATGCAATGGAAAGAAATGATCTACTCTTCGAGGCGAACATTCCGACATATTACACGCACGAAATGGAGCTACGGATGCAGAGTTATGGCATGATGAATGTGGTAAGATAATATGAAAAAAAATCTGGGACTTGGTGGATTCTGGGGAAAGGAAAGTCAACCATTGCACGGATTACGATGCACGTCGGGATCTCGCCGGAGCTCGAGGGAGGAGAGGCCGGGACAGAGCCCGAGGGCGGCGCGGCGAGGCGGAGGCGCGCCCGGGCGCGGTGGCTCGGGCCGGGCCACGGCGGCGGGTTTGCACATGGCGTACGGGCGGCGAGGCGGCGAGAGCGCGGCCGTCACGGGTCGGGCGGCGGGCCGAAGACGGCGGGCGGCGGAGCTGCTGGAGCAGGCGGCGGCGCTGGGGCCGACGACGGAGGCCCGCGCGGAGGAGGCGGAGGCGCGGCCGGCCGAGGTCTTGCCGCGCGGGCTGCCTCCGCCCGGCTCAGAGGTCGGCGCCACGTGGCGCGGCTGATTGACGCCGACGCTGGCGACGGTTTCGTCGGCGGCGGCGGACGTGTCGGCGGGCGCGATGAATTTTAGGGTTTCGGAGGAAGAAGACCGGATTTGGACGGGAGGTGTTTAAATAGGCATAGAGGGAGCTAGGAGAGTCCAAATGAGGTGTAGTTTTCGCCACGCGATCGTGATCGAACGACCGAGAGCATGGAGGGAGTTTGCTGGGTTTTGGGCCACTTTGGAAGGGTGTTGGGCTGCAAGGAGAAGGAGGCTTTTGCGGTTACCCAGCTAACTGCTGGAGTATCAAACGACCTCCAAATGGCCTGAAACTTGACAAAGCGGTTCTACGGTGCTATACCAAGGCCGCTTGGTAAATCTCGGTCCATTCCAAGACCGCTTAACACCCGCACATGGAAAGAGGTAAAAGAGGCGCCGGAGACATAGGAGTGCCGGATTGCAAAAGCGGACAACGGGAAACTGCTTTCGGATGCATGAGACGAACACGTATGCAAATGCGATGCACATGATGACATGATATGAAATGCAGATGATGACATGGCAAAGAGAGACATGCAAGCCAATGACATGGCAACGACGACGAATAACTGGCAGACACCTGGCGCATCGAATCCGGGGCGTTACAACACTCCTCCACTAACAAGAGATCTCGTCCCGAGATCTTAGGACCGAGACGGAAGGGAAAAAGGATGAGGTGAAGCAAGAACTCAAGAGAAGAAGCAAAGAATCGAGAGCACTCGAGAAGAAGAGAGGAACGACGAGAATGACGAGAATCGAAAGCTCACGGAATCAGATAGACTATGAAAGCACTCGTTCTAACCGGAGTGGTTAGAATGAGAAAAAAAACGAATAGGACTGAAAGGATTTAGGCAGCACACGGTTGAACAAGGAAAGAATAGAACAAGAGCTTCAAGATGGAATGACACTTGACGAGATAAACAACGCAATACCTTCCGGAAGAATTGGAAAAATTGAATGAAAAGAACTTAGAAGGAAGGATTGACTGGAGTTGTTGAGAAAATCAACAACGAAGAATAAGCTTGTTGTGGACTTATGGATAACATCTCAAGAACATAAGGTGATAACCTGCCACAACCGGAAATGATTGGATAGCTGAGAATAACGAAGAAATGCAAAACTCCACTTCAAAAGAATATGGAAAATTAATTACACTTCAAGATGCGAGAAGAAAAGATACTTGAACTCCACCGACAAAATCTTGATGAACTCTTGAAGAATGAATTAAATCCTGAAGAATCACCATGAAGAACTTCGGTAACAAAAGGATGATGAGATAGAAATGAAGGATGAATAAGAGATAAGATAACAGCCTTGCGATGATTTAGATGGAGGATCCGACGAAATGGCCGAGGAAATTTGAACTCCGGAAAAGAAAAGATGAAAAGACTTGGAACTAGAATTTATTCCTCAAGAACAAACTCCGAAGGAAGGGATTAATCACTTGGATGAAATAAGAATAAGGTTTATTGTATGCTTATCCTTCATCAAATTAAATTGATGACAAGCAATGGATTTTGCATACTACTTATTCTTCTTGAAAAAGAATTGAGGAGTGACATATCTCAAACTTGAGAAGGTCTTCATGAACCACCGGTAGGATTGAAAGAAGGAATGGATTGATACGATAACAAAGGAAAAAGAATCTGAATGACCCACCGTAAGAATTCGAAAATGACTGATGAAAGAGAATGAATCACCGGGAAGAATTAGAAGAACCAATATGCTCGAGGGGATTTAGATGCAAAAGAACAAGGAGATCACGAGCTGATTAAAGAACACTTGAACGAAGCACTTGGATAATTGGATAACGGTAGCTGAAATGTGAGGGCAAGAATTCTTCTGGAACGATGACCTCCGGTGAAAAGAAATAGAAATCAACTCCTGAAATACTCCGGATAGGTGAGAAAAAGGGACTTCCGACAGACGGAATAATTCGAGAGGGTAGCATGAAGCTAGAACCACGAATCTTCGGGAGAACGGGCAAGATTTAGAGGGAAAACTCTTCTTCGATCTTCAAAGCTGAGAAATACGACGAGAAACTCCACCGAAGTTGTTGAGAAACTCCGGAATAATGAAAAAGAGGAAAAGTAGAACCCGAGATGAAAAGAATTTGAAAACGATGTTGGAGATGGCATCTGACTGATGAAATTCATACTTACGTCACACTTGAAAAGAATTAGCGAATAGCTCCGGAATAATTAGAAGAGTCAGGTAAGATCCTGGGAAAAGACCTGTGGGTTAGGGACCACTAAAAGAAAACACCGTTGGAAAGGGATGTTGAATGATAGATGATGCACCGGAACAATTGAAAAATTTGAATGAGGTGACAACCTCGAATTAATTCAAACACAGACAAATCTCCTGAGATGTCTTGAACACTCCGGAAGGATAAACTGGCGAGAGGCGAACGAGCAAAAGGAAATATTTGAGCTGAGGGCAAGAATATGATCGACAACGAAGAAAACTTGACTTGAATCCACCGGAAAAGAAATAGATGAAGAATGACAAACAAAAGAGAATTCACCGGTTGGAAAAATTTACGAAATACTGAAGAGGTTCCACATGAATGAAATTGATGCTCGAAACAGAGACTCGGGCTCCGGGAAGAATAGGGTGGGAGGCGGAAAACACAGGCAACTTGGAACGGGAATCGACGAGTAACTTGAAGAGAAAACAACGGTTGAAAACATAAGGAAAGAAAGCAAAGACTTCGCACGAGTAGAATGGATACTCGATTACGAACTCCGGTTCCGACAAGAAGAAGGGTGGGCGGGCCGGAAAAGAAAACAACTGAGGATTGGACTTGAAGATGAAGAGGCTCGAGTCAACTTGACGAGAAATGCACCGGATGAAAAGAGATGAGAACCAACGATCGGAAAACCAACTGCGTGATCCTAAAGAAAAATTTGAAGGGAAGAGGAGTAATTCAAAACACCTACGTCAAGATTCCTCACTAGAGCGACGAAGGGGCAGAGGAGTAAAAAGAATTCCTACTCTCCAATATAACTAGACTCCGAAAACAATTTTCTTCTAGACTCAAGAACGGCCAAACTACACGATCAATCAAGGGGGCTCCTAGGGTCGGTCGAGGCTCTGATACCAACTTGTCACGCCCAATATGCGACCCTATCCAAAAGGAACTCAAGGTCCCACCAAGGATAGACCCGCATATTGAGACGCTTTTGCAAGGTGGATATCATTACATCAACATTACATAATAGATGGGGATACATACATAAGGCACAAATGCCACAAGAATACATCAACATCATATACAGGCTCAACATCCGACTATGGATGAAACATAAACAGAAACTCAAACGACATCCACCCTGCTAGCCCAGTGCTGCCGACACAGAACCTATCCCCTGATCGAAGAAGAAGCAGAAGAAGAACTCCAACACAAGTAAACATCGCTCTCACGTCAAGATCATCGCAAACCTGTACCTGCATCTGTTGGTGTAGTAATCTGTGAGCCACGAGGACTCAGCAATCCCATTACCATGGGTATCAAGACTAGCAAAGCTTAAAGGGAAAGGAAGGGGTAAAGTGGTGAGGTTGCAGCAGCGGCTAAGCATATATGGTGGCTAACATACGCAAATGAGAGCGAGAAGAGAAACAAAGGAACGGTCGTCAACTAGTAATGATCAAGAAGTGATCCCTGAACTCCTACTTACGCCAAACATAACCCGAAACCGTGTTCTCCTCTCGATCAACCCGAAAAGAGACACTCACTACGCATACGGTTGGTGTATTTTAGAAGAGTTTGCTTCAAGTTTACTACAACCGGATATTAACAAATTCCCATCTGCCACATAACCGCAGGCACGGCTCTCGAAAGTTTATACCCTGCAGGGGTGTCCCAACTTAGCCCATGATAAGCTCTCGCGATCAACGAAGGATATTCCTTCTCCCCGGGAAGACCCGATCAGTCTTGAAACCCCGGCTACAAGACATTTCGACAGCAATAAAACTAGACCAGCAAAGCCGCCCGATGCGCCGACAATCCCGATAGGAGCTGCACATATCTCGTTCTCAGGGCAACACCGGATGAACACTACGTACGGCAACCGACGATACCCCAAGTTGCCTAGGGGCGGCACCGCAAGTGGCTCTGGTTTGGACCAACACTTAGACAAGCATTGGCGGGGGCTGAATAAAGATGACCCTTGGGTTAATTACTCCCAAGGGAAAATAGGTGGTGGTGAGGCAAATGGTAAAACCAAGGTTGGGCCTTCTTTGGAGGAGTCTTATTCAAAGCGAACTGCCAAGGGGTCCCATAAATCACCCGACCGTTAGGGACGCAAAATCCGGGAACATAATACCGATATGACGGAAACTAGGGCGGCAAGAGTGGAACAAAACACCAGGCATAAGGCCGAGCCTTCCACCCTTTACCAAGTATATAGATGCATTAACAATATAAGATATATTGTGATATCCCAACAAGTAAACATGTTCCAGCAAGGAACAACATCTCCATGTTCCAACAAGGAACAAACTTCATCTTCACCTGCAACTAACAACGCTATAAGAGGGGCTGAGCAAAGCGGTAACATAGCCAAACAACGGTTTGCTAGGAAGGGTGACAAAGGTTAGAGGCTGACATGGCAATTTGGGATGGCTTGATAAACAAGTGATAGGTTGCGCAAAGATAGCGATAGAACGAAGCAACTAGCATAGCAATGACAGTAGTGAGATCCAGGGTAGCGGTCATCTTGCCTGAAATCCCGCTAGGAAGAAGAACGAGTCCATGAAGAAGATCAAGCCACGAAGACGAACCAAGCGTGAGCGAACGAATCCTCACGATCGCATAGCAAACGGGAACTAACAAGAAGAAGCACACAACATGGTAAAACACACCACACATAGACAAGACATGATGCACAACCAAGCATGATGCATGACAACGCTAGATGAGGCTACTCATGGCAAGAGATGATGTAAGCAAGAGCAACATATCAAAGCAAGTTTAAATGAGGCCGGAAACAACATATAACAATTCCGGTAAGTCCCCATATGCAAATTTCGAAATTGGTCCAGATCTGAATAAACATTATGTTCAAGTTGTTAAACAGCAAGTTAAGATGCACCACGATAATCTACACGAAATTCTAGTCAAGTTACATATAAAGTTCATTAGATTTGGAGCTACGGCCTAGAAGATATGAGCAAAACAAGTTAAACATGGCATTGATGCAAAATGCATTCAAACATCAAACAAACACCTCAAAACAAGGATGCAACATGATAATATGAAACTACATGCAAAATCAAGCAAGTTTCATATAGAGAACACTCAAAACGGAGCAACGGTTCAACACATGCACTCTATACAAGACATGACAACAATCTGTCCAAAACAGCAACTAGGCATATTGCAAGCATCAAAACAACATGCTACAGGATCTTAACATGAAAACAAAAGGCATGGGCATGATGTACAGGTAAAGCATTACACAACATGAACACTGAGATATCTCCAAAAATCACTAGAACATGCTCAAAATGACATGGCAAGATTGCAAATAATAACAGTTTCAGACTTTGCAGAAAATAACATCAGGTTGCAATGTTTAGAGCTATCAAACAACATTTTACAGGAACTTATCAATGAAACCAAAGGCATGGAATGAATCAACTGAATGCATAGAACAAAAGTCCTTTAGTGACCATAAGCCAAAAAGGATCGGAAAATATGATAGCACCCATGTAAACATGGCAAGTTATATTACAGATTTGAACATGGCAGGAACAACGATAAGTAGGCATGTTGGTGAGCTTGAACCACTCACCACAGAGCAATACATGGCATGGCAAGGCACCCAACAGTAAGAAGACATGGCATAGAAGATATACATGGCAAGAACAACATCATAGCATACATGGATCAACTACAACAACCTTGGCAAAATTGAATAACATGTAAACAATCTGCCAGGAAACATTTTATAGCAAAAGTAGAGCTCGATTGACTCAAACTATGGCACTCCATAATTTCAAACAAGGGCATGGATGGATAGAGCATAACCATAAGTTCAAAACATCCTTACTGAAGTAACTAAAAATATGCATGTATCTCTCGGTAGTTTCAAGTTAAAATGGCAACAAAATATAACAGAATCTGCCAGGAAAACAGCAACAGCAAGTACCCTACTTAACAAGCTTGATGCACTCACTACACAACTCACAAAAATACATGGCAAGCACCCCTGGAGAGATGGCATGGCATATTACAAAACACATGTAGGACTCAAGTTCATAGGATGCACACATCAATCATGGCAAAAATGACAAAAGTGCATGTTCTGATAAGAATCTGAAACTAACATCACATAGCACTCTTCCAACCGCATTTCGGGCATCAATATGAGCTCAAATGAAAATGATGCAATGGATAGAAATGATCTACTCTTCGAGGCGAACATTTTTACGTATTACACGCACGAAACGGAGCTACGGATACAGAGTTATGGCATGATGAATGTGGCAAGATAATATGAAAAAAAATCTGGGACTTGGTGGATTCGGGGGAGAGGAAAGTCAACCATTGCACGGATTACGATGCACGTCGGGATCTCGCCGGAGCTCGAGGGAGGAGAGGCCGGGACAGAGCCCGAGGGCGGCGCGGCGAGGCGGAGGCGCGCCCGCGGCGGTGGTTCGGGCCCAGGACGGCGGCGGGTTTATGGCCGGACGGCGAGGCGGCGGGCGCGTGGCCGCCGGTCGGGCGGCGGCGGAAGCCGGCGAGGCGGTCGGCGGGCCGAGCCGCACGGGCGGCGGAGCTGCTGCAGAAGCGGCGGCGCTGGGGCCGGGCGGAGGCCCGCGCGTGAGGAGGCGGCGGAGGCACGGCTCACGGGGCTGGCCTGGCGGGCCTCGCCCGGCCATGAGGGCGGCGGCACCACGTGGCGCGCTGATTGGCGCGGACGCGGCGGCGGTTTCGTCCGGCGGCGGCGGACGTGTCCGGCGGGCGCGGGGATGAATTTTTAGGGTTTCGGGAGGAAGAAGACCTGGATTTGGACGGGGGAGGTGTTTAAATAGGCATAGAGGGAGCTAGGAGAGTCCAAATGAGGTGTAGTTTTCGGCCACGCGATCGTGATCGAACGACCGAGAGCATGGAGGGGAGTTTGCTGGGTTTTGGGCCAATTTGGAAGGGTGTTGGGCTGCAAGGAGAAGGAGGCTTTTGCGGTTACCCGGTTAACCGTTGGAGTATCAAACGACCTCCAAATGGCACGAAACTTGACAGGCGGTCTACCGGTGCTATACCAAGGCCGCTTGGTAAATCTCGGTCCATTCCAAGACCGTTTAACACCCGCACATGGAAAGAGGTAAAAGAGGGCGCCGGGAGACATAGGAGTGCCGGATTGCAAAACGGACAACGGGAAAATGCTCGGATGCATGAGACGAACACGTATGCAAATGCGATGCACATGATGACATGATATGAAATGCAGATGATGACATGGCAAAGAGAGACATGCAAGCCAATGACATGGCAACGACGAATAATCGCGGACACTGGCGCGATCGAATCTGGGCGTTCATAGGCCCCGCCACGAAACCAGTGGAGCTGTCTTCTGACGAGTCCCATGGGGAAGAAGAAGGGGAGGAGGAAGACTCGAAGGAAACCCTGAAGAGATGGGGGAGACCCCCCCTTTAGCAGGGCCAACATCCTCTGCACCCTACCGGACGACGACGAGGCCGGTGCTCATAAGGAGAAAGGGGAGCCGCCCGCTATCCGAACAAGGGGCAGGTCATCGCTGGTTACTCGAGATGAGGCTCCCGCTTTGTCGCCGCCTGGGGCCGCATCCGGCCTCTCTGCTGCACCGTCTTCTGCTCCTGAAGTCCGCATGCCCGCGCCTCAGGCTCCGAAGCTTACCGGCTTCGAGCTTTCCAAGTGGAGGATGGACTACGCTGCGGTGGACGAGTGAGTGCTCGAGCTTCGCCTTGTTCTTGCTTATAGTGCTGCTTCCTGACATTTGTCCTTGGTTGACCAAGCCGCCACCCGCGACGAGGAGGAGGAAGGAGGATGCAGCGGCCGCGCCTGGAACTGAGCCATCGGCAGTCCCCACACCCCCTTCTTCGAAGAAGGGAAACGACAGCACTCGCACCTCCCCGGTCTGGTCACCCTCGCAAGGCCACGAGGGGCATCGTCGGGAGGAGTCAGCCCCCGAGGCCCCGCTGGCTCCCGAAGTGTTGGTGTCCGACCTGGCTGCTGAGGTCTCGCAGGCTCAGGAGCCCTTGGTCTCCCATGCCCTGCTGATGACATCGCCATCTCCTGCTGTGCCAGTGCTTCCAGGTTCTTCTACCTCCCCTGATATCTTGGAGCGCGTCCTTTTGGAGATGGCCCAGCTGCGGGAAGATCTCATGGGTGCGGAGCCGCGCATGGTGGCCGGACGTCTGTACCTGGCCTCTGGCTGGCTTCACGCCAACTCGGCGGTTCGAGTGACGCTGAGCCAAGCCGTGACGGCCTCCGAGAAGGATAAGCAGGCAGCCGCCCAAGCTACAGCCGATCGCGAGGCGGCGCTGAAGGACACCGAGGCCGCCCGCGACCGCTGCCGAGTGCTGGAGGACGAACTGAAGAGCCTGTGTGACCAGTGCGCAGAAGAAGCTCGTGGCAGCCACACGAAGGAGGAGGAGATGAGGGCCCAGGAGGACGCCGTCAGGGACTGCGACGCCGAGCTGGGAGAGTCGGCGAAGAAGCAGGCCACTGCTACCTCTTGAGCACTGCGTTGGTTTTCCCTTGAAGAGGAAAGGGTGATGCAGCTAACTAGCGTAAGTATTTCCCTAAGTTTTTGAGAACCAAGGTATCAATCCAGTAGGAGGCTACGCGCGAGTCCCTCGCACCTACACAAAACAAATAAATCCTCCCAACCAACGCGATAAGGGGTTGTCAATCCCTACACGGTCTCTTACGAGAGTGAGATATGATAAGATAATATTTTTGGTATTTTTATGATAAAATGCAAGGTAAAATAGAAAGCAATGAAAATAACTAAGTGTTGAAAGATTAATATGATAAAGATAGACCCGGGGGCCATAGGTTTCACTAGTGGCTTCTCTCAAGAGCATAAGTATTTACGGTGGATGAACAAATTACTGTTGAGCAATTGACAGAATTGAGCATAGTTATGAGAATATCTAGGTATGATCATGTATATAGGCATCACGTCCAAGACAAGTAGACCAACTCCTGCCTGCATCTACTACTATTACTCCACACATCTACCGTTATCCAGCATGCATCTAGAGTATTAAGTTCATAAGAATAGAGTAACGCCTTAAGCAAGATGACATGATGTAGAGGGACAAATTCATGCAATATGATAAAGACCCCATCTTGTTATCCTCGATGGCAACAATACAATACGTGCCTTGCTGCCCCTCATCCTTTGGGAAAGGACACCGCAAGATTGAACCCAAAGCTAAGAACTTCTCCCATTGCAAGAAAAACCAAGCTAGTAGGCCAAACCAAACTGATAATTCGAAGAGACTTCCAAAGATAACCAATCATACATAAAAGAATTCAGAGAAGATTCAAATATTTTTCATAGATAAACTTGATCATAAACCCACAATTCATCGGTCTCAACAAACACACCGCAAAAGAAGATTACATCGAATAGATCTCCACAAGAAAGGGGGAGAACATTGTATTGATATCCAAAAAGAAGAACAAGCCATCTAGCTAATAACTATGGACCCGAATGTCTGTGGTAAACTACTCACACTTCATCGGAGGGGCTATGGTGTTGATTTAGAAGCCCTCCATGATCGATGCCCCCTCCGGCGGAGCTCCCGAACAGGCCCCAAGATGGGATCTCGTGGGTACAGAAGGTTGCGGCGGTGGATTTAGGTTTTTGGCTCCTTTTCTGATCGTTTGGGGGTACGTATGTATATATAGGAGGAAGGACTACGTCGGTGGAGCAACAGGGGGCCCACGAGGGTGGAGGGCGCGCCTGGGGGGGTAGGCGCGCCCCCCTACCTCGTGGCCTCCTCCTTTATTTCTTGACGTAGGGTCCAAGTCTCCTGGATCATGTTCGTTTCGAAAATCATGTTCCCGAAAGTTTCATTCCGTTTGGACTCCGTTTGATATTCTTTTTCTGCGAAACTCTGAAATAGGCAAAAAACAGCAATTCTAGGTTGGGCCTCCGATTAATAGGTTAGTCCCAAAAATAATATAAAAGTGAATAATAAAGCCGAAAATGCCTAGGAGGACCTGCGGGCTCACCACCCTGATATTTCTCCATTAAATAAGCATAGGGATTCGTTCCGCTATATTAGACAGCATGTATTCTTCAGTTTAGATTGACGTATGTTTTCTTTTAGGAGAGGTATAGGGTTTGTATTCTTTCAAACTTTTAATGATCTCTGACTAAGAATAAATGTATGGAGATGTGGGTGGCTGACTAACATCTGACATCGGCCCTACATGCATGCGGATTTTATTGAGCCAAACATATAACACATCTAATATTTAGTTTCTACCAAGTTTTCAAACTGCAATATTATTTCTCATTTGACAATATCCTTTGCAAGATTATGTTTTTGTTTCAGTTTTAAAACTGTAATATCGAAAGAAATAAACATCAAGTTATGTGTGTTCTATAAAATTTGAGAACCTCATCCAATGACAATTAAAACAGTGGATTTCATTATTATTAGAATTTTAAATAAAGAGATAATTCCAATATTCTAATTGCTGGAAAACTCATGGAATAAATTCCATGAAATTAAGTCTTATTATTTTTATTTTAGTAAAACCCGAGAACTTCGTGATAATAATTCTAGACAGTTTTTTCCAAGGTAATAATTCTAGAGAAATTAATTATAGTAATTCCAAAACTTTTCCTTCTCTAAAAATTATGTTATTAGTCACCTTGTTTGGTTTATCAGTGCAGCGTAGTTGCATTTAATCGTTCATCTTCATCGCCCAGCAAAGATGAATTAACGATAATTACATTGCATGCAATTGTTTTGTTTTTATTTATTGAGTCGTGTCATACCTCTGAGCTCCAACACAGCACATTGATTACGTAGTAATAACTACTCTGACATACGTGTGCAGACAAATGACATCACATGAACATTTCTTGCATGCAAACGCGTGACATTAACTGATAATATTAACTTTTGTTTCTCAATTTAGTATGCTACCCCACCACGCTGCACAAATATACCATTAAGTGTCAACTACATTAAATGTCAAAGGACATGTACGCACTGCTAACCTATACAACTTCGTCGTGTATTCACGCGTAAAAAATTAGTTCGGCTAAAGTGACGTGAATCCCCATGGGGCAGACGACAGGTCGTGATTTTGGAGGGCGTCGTCGCCGTGTGCTCTTTATCCACCTCCATATGTCCAAAACAGAAGATAATATAGCATGGAGCAATCAAAAATTATAGATACGTTGGAGACGTATCAAGCATCTCCAAGCTTAATTCCTGCTCGTCCTCGAGTAGGTAAATGATAAAAACAGAATTTTTGATGTGGAATGCTACTTGGCATAATTTCAATGTAATTCTTCTTAATTGTGGTATGAATATTCAGATCCGAAAGATTCAAGATAAAAGTCCATATTGACATAAAAATAATAATACTTCAAGCATACTTCAAGCATACTAACATGGCCAAAGAAAGTTCATCCCTACAAAATCATATAGTTTAGTCATGCTCCATTTTCGTCACAGAAGAATGCTCTCATCATGCACAACCCCGATGACAAGCCAAGCAATTGCTTCATACTTTAGTAATTTCAAACCTATAAACTTTCATGCAATACATGAGCGCGAGCCATGGACATAGCACTTTGGGTGGAATAGAATATGATGATGGGGGTTATGTGGAGAAGACAAAAAAATAGAAAGTCTCACATCAACGAGGCTAACCAATGGGCTATGGAGATGCCCATCATTGATGTTAATGCAAGGAGTAGGGATTGCCATGCAACGGATGCACTAGAGCTATAAATATATGAAAGCTCAACAAAAGAAACTAAGTGGGTGTGCATCCAACTTGTTTGCTCACGAAGACCTAGGTCACTTGAGGAGGCCCATTGTTGGAATATACAAGACAAGTTCTATAATGAAAAATTCCCACTAGTATATGAAAGTGACAAAACATGAGACTCTCTATCATGAAGATTATGGTGATACTTTGAAGCACAAGTGTGGTAAAAGGATAGTAACATTGTCCCTTCTCTCTTTTTCTCTCTTTTTTTGGGCATTCTCTTTTTTATGGCCTTTCTCTTTTTTTATTCCTCACTTGGGACAATGCTCTAGAAAATGATGATCATCACACTTCTATTTATTTACAACTCAATGATTACAACTCGATACTAGAACAAAGTATGACTATATATGAATGCCTCCATGTGTAAGGATATGCAATGAACCAAGAGTGACATGTATGAAGAATTATGAATGGTGGCTTTGCCACAAATACTATGTCAACTACATGATCATGCTAAGCAATATGACAATGATGAACGTGTCATGATAATGGAATGGTGGAAAGTTGCATGGCAATATATCTCCGAATGGCTGTGGAAATGCCATAATAGGTAGATATGGTGGCTGTTTTGAGGAAGATATAAGGAGGTTTATTTGTGAAAGAGCGTATCATATCACGGGGTTTGGATGCACCGGCGAAGTTTGCACCAACTTTCAATGTGAGAAAGGGCAATGCACGGCATCAAGAGGCTAGCAATGATGGAAGGGTGAGAGTGCGTATAATCCATGGACTCAACATTAGTCATAAAGAACTCACATACTTATTGCAAAAATCTACAAGTCATCAAAAACCAAGCACTACGCGCAAGCTCCTAGGGGGATAGATTGGTAGGAAAAGACCATCGCTGGCCCCCGACCGCCACTCATAAGGAGGAAAATCAAAAAACACCTCATATTTCAAATTTGTTACATCACGTTTACCATACGTGCATGCTACGGGACTTGCAAACTTCAACACAAGCATTTCTCAAATTCACAACTACTCAACTAGCATGACTTTGATATCACTATCTCCATATCTTAAAACAATCATCAAGCATCAAACTTCTCTTAGTATTCAACGCACTCATAAGAAAGTTTTTACTAATCTTGAATACCTAGCATATTAGGATTATTTAAGCAAATTACCATGCTATTTAAGACTCTCAAAATAATCTAAGTGAAGCATGAGAGATCAATAGTTTCTATAAAACAAATCCACCACCGTGCTCTAAAAGATATAAGTGAAATACTAGAGCAAAACTATATAACTCAAATGATATAAGTGAAGCACATAGAGTATTCTAATAATTTCCAATCATGTATGGCTCTCTCAAAAGGTTAGTACAGCAAGGATGATTGTGGAAAACTAAAAAGCAAAGACTCAAATCATACAAGACGCTCCAAGCAACACATATCATGTGGTGAATAAAAATATAGCTCCAAGTAAAGTTACCGATGGAAGTAGACGAAAGAGGGGATGCCTTCCGGGGCATCCCCAAGCTTTGGATTTTTGGTCTCCTTAGATTATCTTGGGGGTGCCATGGGCATCCCCAAGCTTAGGCTCTTGCCACTCCTTGTTCCATAATCCATCAAAAAAATTCACCCAAAACTTGAAAACTTCACAACACAAAACTTAACAGAAAATCTCGTGAGCTCCGTTAGCGAAAGAAAACAAAAGACCACTTCAAGGTACTGTAGTGAACTCATTCTTTATTCATATTGGTGTTAAACCTACTGTATTCCAACTTCTCTATGGTTTATAAACTCTTTTACTAGCCATAGATTCATCAAAATAAGCAAACAACACACAAAAAAAAATTTGTCAAAAACAGAACAGTCTGTAGTAATCTGTAAGTAACGAAAACTTCTGAAACTCCAAAAAATCCGACAAAATAGGATGACCTAGACAATTTGTTTATTGATCAACATCAATTGGAATCAGTATTTTATCACGTTCTGGTGATGTTTAAAAATTAATTTCGTGAACAGAAAGTTTCTGGAAATTACAGCAAGATCAAATAACTATCATCCAAGAAGATCATATAGGTTTAACTTGGCACAAACACTAACTAAAACATAAAAACACATCTAACCATAGGCTAGATCAAATATTTATTCCTAAATATAAGCAAAAAGAAAAAACTATAAATAATATTGGGTTGCCTCCCAACAAGCGCTATCGTTTAACGCCCTTAGCTAGGCATAAAAACAAGGATAGATCTAGGTATTGCCATCTTTGGTAGGCAATCCATAAGTGGCTCTCATAATAGATTCATATGGTAATTTTATTTTATTCCTAGGGAATTGTTCCCATTCCTTTATTTAATGGAAATTGGAATCTAATATTCCCTTCCTTCATATCAATAATTGCACCAATCGTTCTAAGGAAAGGTCTACCAAGAATAATAGGACATGAAGGATTGCAATCTATATCAAGAACGATAAAATCTACGGGAACATAGTTCCTACTTGCAACAATAAGAACATCATTAATTATTCCCATAGGTTTCTTAATGGTGGAACCCGCAAGGTGCAAGTTTAAAGAGCAATCATCAAAATCATGGAAACCTAGCAAATCACGCAAAGTTTTGGGAATAGTGGAAACACTAGCACCCAAATCACATAAAGCATAGAACTCATGATCTTTAATTTTAATATTAGTAGTAGGTTCCCACTCATCATAAAGTTTTCTGGGGATAGAAACTTCTAACTCAAGCTTTTATTCATAAGATTGCATCAAGGCATCAACGATATGTTTGGTAAAAGCTTTATTTTGACTGTAAGCATGAGGTGAATTTAGCACGGATTGCAACATGGAAATACAATCTATCAAAGAGCAATTATAATAATTAAATTCCTTGAAATCCAAAATAGTGGGTTCATTAACATCTAACATTTTGATTTCTTCAATCCCACTTTTATCATATTTAGCATCAAGATCTAAAAACTCTGAATTTTTGGTACGCCTTCTAGATAAAGGTGGATCATATTCAGTCCCATCATTATCAAGATTCATATTGCAAAACAAAGATTTAATAGGGGACACATCAATAACTTTTAGATCTTCATCTTTATTTTCATAGAAATTTGAAGAACACGCTTTTATAAAGCAATCTTTCTTAGCACACATGCTAGCGGTTCTTTCTTTGCACTCATAAATGGAAATTCTCATGGCTTTGAAAGACTCATTGATCTCATTCTTTGGAGGAATAGATCTAATTTTAAAGAATCAACATCAAGAGAAATTTTATCAACGTTCCTAGCCAATTCATCAACTTTAAGCAATTTCTCTTAAAGCAAAGCATTGAAATTCTTTTGCGAATTCATAAACTCTTTAACACTAGTCTCAAATTTAGAGGGAATCTTATTAAAATTTCCATTAGAGTTGTTGTAGGAATTACCATAATTATTAGAGGGATTGCTAGGATAAGGCCTAGGATTAAAGTTTCCTCTATACGTGTTGTTACCAAAATTATTCCCACCAACAAAATTCACATCCATAGATTCATTATTATTTTCAATCAAAGTAGACAAAGGCATATCATTAGGATCAGAAGAAACACTCTTATTAGCAAATAATTTCATAAGTTCATCCATCTTTCCACTCAAAACATTAATTTCTTCTATCGCATGCACTTTTTTATTAGTAGATCTTTCAGTGTGCCAATTAGAATAATTAACCATAATATTATCTAGGAGTTTAGTAGCTTCTCCTAAAGTGATTTCCATAAAAGTGCCTCCCACGGCCGAATCTAAAAGGTTTCTAGAAGCAAAATTCAATCCGGCATAAAAAATTTGTATAATCATCCACAAATTCAAACCATGTGTAGGGCAATTACGTATCATTAATTTCATCCTCTCACAAGCTTGTGCAACATGTTCATGATCAAGTTGCTTAAAATTCATAATATCGTTTCTCAGAGAGATGATTTTAGCGGCAGGAAAATACATAGAGATAAAAGCATCTTTGCACTTATTCCAAGAATCAATACTATTTTTAGGCAAAGACGAAAACCAAGCTTTAGCACGATCTCTAAGCAAAAAAGGAAATAGCACTAATTTAACAATATCGTTATCAACATCTTTCTTCTTTTGCATATCACACAAATCAACGAAGCTATTTACATGAGTAGCGGCATCTTCACTAGGAAGGCCGGCGAATTGATCTTTCATGACAAGATTCAACAAAGCAGTATTGATTTCGCAAGATTCAGTATCGGTAAGAGGAGCAATCGGAGTGCTAAGGAAATCATTGTTGTTGGTATTGGTAAAGTCACACAATTTGTTATTATCTTGAGCCATCGTGACAAACAAGCAATCCAACACACGAGCAAATGAAAATCAAGCGAAAAAGAGGCGAACAGAAAAGAGAGGGCAAATAAAACGGCAAGGGTGAAGTGGGGGAGAGGAAAACAAGAGGGAAATGGCAAATAATGTAATGCGGGAGATAAGGGATTGTGATGGGTACTTGGTATGTTGACTTCTGCGTAGACCTCTCCGGCAATGGCGCCAGAAATCGTTCTTGCTACCTCTTGAGCACTGCGTTGGTTTTCCCTTGAAGAGGAAAGGGTGATGCAGCGAAGTAGCATAAGTATTTCCCTCAGTTTTTGGGAACCAAGGTATCAATCCAGTAGGAGGCTACATGAGTCCCTCGCACCTACACAAAACAAATAAATCCTCGCAACCAACGTGATAAGGGGTTGTCAATCCCTACATGGTCACTTACGAGAGTGAGATCTGATAGATATGATAAGATAATATTTTTGGTATTTTTATGATAAAGATGCAAGGTAAAATAGAAAGCAATGAGAATAACTAATTGTTGAAAGATTAATATGATAAAGATAGACCCGGGGGCCATAGGTTTCACTAGTGGCTTCTCTCAAGAGCATAAGTATTTATGGTGGGTGAACAAATTATTGTTGAGAAATTGACAGACTTGAGCATAGTTATGAGAATATCTAGGTATGATCATGTATATAGGCATCACGTCCAAGACAAGTAGACCGACTCCTGCCTGCATCTACTACTATTATCGCACATCGATCGCTATCCAGCATGCATCTAGAGTATTAAGTTCATAAGAACAGAGTAACGCCTTAAGCAAGATGACATGATGTAGAGGGATAAATTCATGAAATATCATAAAAAAACCCCATCTTGTTATCCTTGATGGCAACAATACAATACGTGCCTTGCTGCCCCTGCTGTCACTAGGAAAGGACACCGCAAGATTGAACCCAAAGCTAAGCACTTCTCCCATTGCAAGAAAAACCAATCTAGTAGGCATAAAAGATAACCAATCATACATAAAAGAATTCAGAGAAGATTCAAATATTGTTCATAGATAAACTTGATCATAAACCCACATTTCATCGGTCCCAACAAATACACAGCAAAAGAAGATTACATCGAATAGATCTCCACAAGAGAGGGGGGGAACATTGTATTGAGATCCAAAAAGAGAGAAGAAGCCATCTAGCTAATAACTATGGACCCGAAGGTCTATTGTAAACTACTCACACTTCATCAGAGGGGCTATGGTGTTGATGTAGAAGCCCTCCGTGATCGATGCCCTCCCATGAGCTCCGGAACAGGCCCCAAGATGGGATCTCATGGGTACAAAAGGTTGCGGTGGTGGAATTAGGTTTTTGGCTCCTGTTCTGATCATTTGGGGGTACGTAGGTATATATAGGAGGAAGGAGTACGTCGGTGGAGCAACAGGGGGCCCACGAGGGTGGAGGGGGCGCCTGAGGGGGTAGGCGCGCCCCCCTACCTCATGGCCTCCTCCTTTATTTCTTGACGTAGGGTCCAAGTCTCCTGGATCATGTTTGTTCCAAAAATCACGTTCCCGAAGGTTTCATTCCGTTTGGACTCCGTTTGATATTCTTTTTCTGCGAAACTCTGAAATAGGAAAAAAACAACAATTCTGAGTTGGGCCACCAGTTAATAGGTTAGTCGCAAAAATAATATAAAAGTGAATAATAAAGCCCAATAATGTCCAAAACAGAAGATAATATAGCATGGAGCAATCAAAAATTATAGATACGTTGGAGACGTATCAGCCGCGGAGCGCGGCCGGCTGGAGGAGCTGGAGCGGAAGGTGAAGGCGAGGGAGGTCGATCTGTATGCCAAGACGAGGGTCTTGGCCGAAGACCACGAGGCCTTCACTGATCTCGAGAAGAGGTCTCGCGAGACGCTGAAGACACTCTACGAGAAGGGCTTGGAGAGGCCGCTCACCACCGACGAGGACGGCCACGCCAAGCTTCTTCCCTACTTGGTTGACGCGCTCGAGGAGGTCGCGGCCGGCATCGGCCCCATGGCAGAGGAAGAGGCCCGCGTTCTTTCCTCAGCCGCGCTTACGCGGGTCTTCAGCCACCTTTATCTTCGCGACCCCTCCGCCCGTCTTGACGAGTTGCTGGAGCCCATGGATGAAGAGCATTGTGCGACCGCTGCTGCAGCCGTGAAGGGCCAGGTGGAGGCCCTGCTGAAGAAATTCCGTAGCTTCGCTCTCGCGCCTTTGGCCGACGGTGCGGGTGGAGGCGATGCCACCAAGGAAGGAGCACTTCCTGTGGGCGATGGTGGTATCCAGGGGTGACTTGTGGCTGCTGTAACATCCCAAATTTTCAATTTGGAATGTTATACATTAAGTCATCATGCATATCATATTTTCTTGCATTTTTCCGATTCTAGAAAATTTCACGCAACTCAAGGACCCTCGGAGAGAGTTGGAGATTTCAATATTTTCATATTTGAGTTTTCTCAAATTTTGAAAATAGGATCATTTGGATTTATCTATTTTATCTTCAATTATTTTTCCAATAAAAATAAGAGAGGGAATAATATGACTTTCCCAAAATTTAGGAAAAATGAAGATTTAAGAAATAATTCAAATTTTGGATTTTTTTCGGAGTTTAATTGCTTTAGGAAAAAATTGCGTATTTTAAAAAAAAATCTTTTGCATTTTGGCCCCGTATTAAAGTTCATTTTGTTCAACTCATTTTTAGGAGTCGGGAAAAATTTATTTTATTAAATTTGGAGTTCGTTTAGATTTTATTTTATTCGCTTTTCTGCGCGAGATTTAAATTAAAAAAAATTCCGCGCCCCGCCTGGGCCAAGGGCCCACTGCCGCCCCTCCTCGCCACAAGCCGCTCAGCCGTCAGCCGTCGGCCGAGTCCGAGGAGGACTCCTCCTCCTCCCCTTGCTTGCCCCCTCCCAAGCAACCCTCCTTTATATACTCCCCACCCCCTCTCCTCCCCAACCGGCGCCCAACCGCGCCCCAACTGCCGCCGCCCATAGCCGCCCGCCGGTGCCCGCCGCCCCTAGTCGCCGACCCGCACGGAGCCGGTGCCCACGACCTCGCCGAAGTAGCCGCCAACCTCCCCGGTCCGGTTTTGTTTTTAAAACCGTTCCGGTTTTCTTTTGTTGTTCGGTTTTTTTTTAAAAAAAACCCTAGATCGGTTTTATTTATTTTTGGTTTAGCTACTTAGTGAACGTTCACCGATCCGTTCGTTTTAACGAACGTGTTCACCGGTTAGTTTCTGTTAACGAACGTCCGTTCGTTTAACCGTTCGATGTTTTTCTTTTAATCGGATTTAATCCGTTATTTTCCGATCTCGATTTCAGATCCAATCTTCGTTCTAGTTTATTTTCTCGCTCGTTTATCGGAATCAGGTGATTCAAGCGCCTAGAGTTTCATTTCGAAACCGCCATTCCGACTAATCCACTTAAACAAAGTTTTGCTACTGTAAAATTGGACCTAGTTTCAAATTGCTAGAACTGAGTTGTTTTCTTTCGTCGTTTGACTTTCGTTGCTTTATTTGATTCGATTCTTTTTGCAACCAGGGTTCTTAAGTTGAACTTTCTGGTTAGATCTTTTATTCGAGATTTACTTGTGCATTAGACGAGTACTTATTGTATGCTTGTTGTTTGTCTGCGATAGATCACCCGGAGTGCGCCGCTTGTTACTTCGAGTCTCTAGGTTTCATGAACATCGAAAGGCAAGTAACACTTGATCATATCTTTTCTACTACCCAAGTTTTATGCATTAGATCTATTCCTCAAACACTTGCATGATTAGGATCTAATTAAATTGTGGGATGGGAAGTAGATTGAGGTAGTACCTATTACCTGTTTTACTTATGAAACCTTGGGAGTTACTTCTACGTTTGCTTATTATGCCATGCTATGCTAGTAGACGTGGATTGGGTGAGTGGATATCCATGACAGATGTTAGATTGTTATTAATGGTTTACCTAAGGTGGCAACTTAAACACACATCTGGGTGGATTGAGGCACCTGGTTTCTATCAGGACTTGCCTGTTTTTCTTCGGACCGCCACCCAGGCTCAAAGGGATCATAAGATCATTCATGCTAGAAACTTCCATGTGCAGCCACAAGCCATTATGGGCTCTGGCATAGTTGAGTAAGTCGTGTGAACTCTTATAGTGGTGGACTAGCAGATGTAGGGGATGTAGGTGTACCGGTCCACCCATCGTAAGGTGCTAGCGCTTCTGAAAGACTGTGTCTCGGTCATCCGTCTCTCAAACACCATGTAGTGCGAGAAACCAAACGGAGGCGATCGAGTCTTGTGGGGAAATGTGCGCAAACCTCTGCAGAGTGTATAAACTAATCATGATTAGCCGTGTCCCCGGTTATGGACATCTTGAGTATCTAGTACTTGAATATCATGTGAATCTCAACATGTCACTTTAATTAATGTTATTGGGTTTTAATGAGTACTTTTAATTGGGATTGAGGATGTCATCAACCATTCTCAATGTTTAACAACCACCATGATAGTTAAACAAATTTATTCCTTTGCATGAGGGAAAAGCGGCTTTATGCAAAACTGTAACCATAGAGCTTTACCACCAGCCACATGTGCATGTAGTATAGGCTTATTCCTTCATTACTCTCTATGTGTTACATTGCCAGCATATTCCATGTGCTGACCCGTTTTCGGGCTGCAACTTTCATGTTGCAGACTTTTCGCATTTACAGTAAGGTGTTTAGGTCGTGGTTCTATACTCAGTGATGCCGATGGAGTTGATGGACTCACTTATCTTCCAAGTCTTCCTATGTTATCGTTATTAGATGGCCTTAAGCCATATTTATTGTAATAAGTACTCTTTTGGACAACAATGTAATAAGTGTGTGATTGCTACTCTGCTATAAATCCTTCAATCTTGTGTGGTGTCGACATTCGATCCAGGATGACACACGAGCACGTAGACTTGATCCATTCGGTCGGGTCGCTCTGCAGATGGTATCAGAGCACACGCTGACTGTAGGACACGACCACTAAGTTAAAGCCATAGATCACTACTCTCTTCTCATTTTCTAACTCCTCATCTTTTCCACTCTTTTAGGATGAAGGACGCGAAGATCAAGTACACCCAACCGGATGAAGGCACACCTTTTGGATTTCACTTGAAGGAAGTAACCAAGTACCTGAACATTGGACTACCAAGTTTCACCGGGACTTTCAACGCCACTCTGCCTGAAGAGGAGCGCTGTAAGATTCAAGCTCATGTTCCGGGAAGGACATTCGCCCCAATCACCAAGCCTATAGATAGTGTTTTCAGTGCACCAACCTGGAGTCTGGGAAAGAGCATGGAAGCTCATATCACCATGGGACGCATTGGAGAAGTTTATCAAGAAGACCTCAAGGACACCATCTATCAGATTTAGGACGCCGAGATGAACAATGGGAGGTAGTCAGCACCAAGAAGGATAGATCCATTGCAGCTTTCATCCAGAGTTAAACCGGCACATTCGACGCCAGAGAACCAGATGTGCAATGATATGCTCGAATTGAAGAATGCGAAGGGAAGGATCATCGAACTTGAAGGAGAACTAAAGTCTACACGCAAGGACTACATGGACGAGATCGTAGCTTTAGCAAGATACAACAACGACCTTAAGTATGAGATTGAAGAACTCAAGAAGAAATTGGCGCTCAAGAAAGAAGACCAGTACGTCGGTTGTGCAAACGACTACATCAACATCGACGACACCGATTCGGATCCAAGTGAACCCGACTTTGAAGATGAAGCAGGAGCAGACATCATGGAGTCTTCCACCGGTTCAAATTAATAGATGACCCCCACATATTAGTAGTATTCCCCCCCCCCATGTAACATTTTGTTCACGCACTTTTGCGATAGCTAGATCGTTGTAAGCCCTTTGTTTGAATTGAATGAAGTGATATTGTGTGCATTTGCTCATATACATTTGGGTAGTGTTTCTCCTTAGACCCCACTCTATTCTTAATTTCTCATCTTTTCTAAACCCATCAGATGCCTCCGAGACGCGACCCCGGGTTTGTTTTCCCGACAGAGATCACCCAGTTGATCCAACAGCAGAACACTTTGATCCAAACATTGGTACAGAATCAAGGCAACAACAACAACAACAACCCACCGCCACCACCACCACCTGCGGATCACTTGACACGTTTCTTAAGGCTGAACCCGCCAGTGTTTTCCAGTAGCACCGAGCCGATAGTAGCAGATGATTGGATCCGTAAGGTAGGAAGGGAGTTGACCACTGCAGGATGTACAGATGGAGAGAAGGTGAAGTTTGTTGCACACCAACTTGAAAGACCCGCAGCAGCATGGTGGGAGAATTTTACAGCCACTTACCCTATAGATACTGTCACATGGGATCAGTTTCAGCAAGCTTTCCGCACTGCCCATGTCTCAGCAGGAGCTATGGCCATGAAGAAGCGTGAGTTTCGCAACTTACGCCAAGGAGGAAGGACTGTCGGCCAGTATGTGGATGATTTTAGTAAGTTAGCACGTTATGCCCCGGATGACGCGTTGCCACGGATGCAGCTAAGCGGGAGAAGTTTGGAAGGACTGAATGATGAGTTAAGTATGCAGTTGATGGTAGCGAGTTTCAATAACTACCAGGAGTTGGTAGACCGTGCCCTCATGATTGAAGGAAAGCAACAAAGAAATTGAGAATCGCAAGAGGAAGTATGGACAGGGAAGTATAACTCGAGCCCAAAGCAGAAGCCCGTTATACCCCTAAACAGGAGTTCAGCCAGATACCCATGGAGGAAGTAATTCGCACAACCATAATGGCACCAAGAATGGGAACGGAATGGAGGAAGCAATGGATGAACCGCACCACACCATCAACCCCAACCAAGAAAGACCTGAGCCATGTCACCTGCTTCAAGTGTTCCAAGACCGACATTATGCAAAATGACTGTCCCAAGGCCAAGGTGGTAATGGAAGCTCGAAAGAAGCCAAACCCTTTCAACAGGGGATGTGAACCACATTGATGTGGAGGAGGTTGAAGATCAGCCCGATGCAGTAGTCGGTAAGTTTTTGGTTAAGTCATTTACTGCACTAGTTCTTTTCGATACCGGTGCATCGCATTCATACATATCAAGGGGATTTGTAGAGAAGTATAGTCTACCTACTCGGATTCTTAAAACCCCTATGCTAGTAAGCTCACCAGGAGCGGAGTATATGGCCAGACAAGGATGTTTTCAAGTGCCATTAAGTATAGGAAGGCATGTGTTCCGACGGATTTGATCATTTTGGAATCCCAAGGATTTGATGTGATTCTCGGTATGGATTGGCTGTCGATGTATGGAGGGAACATCGATTGCGCAAGTAAGACGATTTTGCTCACAACCCCAGAAGGAAGAAGGATTAAGTATGTATCACGGCATGAGCCGAGGAGAGCTCATGTAAATTGCTTATCAGGAGTTGTACAGGAAGAGGTACCAGTGGTGAAGGATTTCCCTGATGTATTTCCTGAGGAATTGCCAGGAATGCCACCGGATAGAGACATTGAGTTTTTGATTGAACTTTTGCCAGGAACAGGCCCAATATCGAAGCGACCATACAGGATGCCCGCATGTGATTTGGCGGAAATCAAGAAGCAGATAAAGGAGCTATTGGATAAAGGTTTTATACGCCCAAGTTCTTTGCCTTGGGGATCACCCGTACTGTTAGTGGAGAAGAAGGATGGATCGTTAAGGATGGTTGTAGACTATCGTGGATTGAATGAAGTAACAATCAAGAACAAGTACCCACTACCAATGATAAATGATCTGTTTGATCGTTTGCAAGGAGCTAAAGTATTTTCCAAGATCGATTTGCGATCGTGGTACCATCGATTGAAGATTCGAGAGCAGGACATACCTAAGACAGCATTTACCACGAGATATGGACTATATGAGTATACCGTTATGTCATTTGGACTGACTAACGCGCCTGCCTATTTCATGAACCTGATGAACAAAGTATTTATGGAGTTTTGGGATAAGTTCGTCGTGGTGTTCATAGATGATATTTTGATTTTCTCGAAGAATGAAGAGGAACATAAGGAACATTTGTGATTGGTTTTGGAGAAACCGAGGAACATCGCTTATATGCCAAGTTCAGCAAATGTGAGTTTTGGCTAAAGGAAGTTGGATTTCTTGGACATGTTATATCCGGAGAAGGGATAGCAGTTGACCCCACAAAGGTTGAGACCGTAACCAAATGGGAAGCACCAACAACAGTTGGAGAGATCCGGAGTTTTCTTGGACTCGCAGGGTACTACCGAAGATTCATTGAGAATTTCTCAAGGATTGCAAAGCCTATGACAGAATTGTTGAAGAGGGATACCAAGTTCATATGGACTGAGGATTGTGAGGCAAGTTTTCAGGAGCTGAAGAAAAGATTGGTTACCTCACCAGTGTTAATTTTGCCAGATCAGACCAAGGATTATGAGGGTATTGTGACGCTTCACGTCGAGGACTTGGAGCAGTGCTTATGCAGGAAGGAAGAGTTGTTTCGTATGCTTCACGACAGCTTAAGCCTCATGAGTTGAATTATGCCACACATGACTTGGAGTTAGCAGCCATTGTGCATGCATTGAAGACATGGAGACATTTCCTCATTGGAAATCATTGTGAGGTATACACGGATCACAAGAGTTTAAAATACATTTTCACGCAGAAGGAGTTAAACCTTAGACACAGGAGATGGTTGGAGCTTATTAAGGATTATGATATGAGATTGCATTATCACCCCGGGAAGGCTAACGTTGTAGCCGATGCATTGAGCCGTAAGAGCCACGTCAATACCCTAATGATGGGAGGAATACCCAAGGAGTTAGCCGAAGACCTTCGAGAGCTATGTTTGGAAATAGTTCCGAGAGGCTATGTAGCAGCATTGGAGATTCAGTCTACGTTGATGGACAAAATCGAGAAGCTCAAAAGGCAGATAAGGAAGTTGCCTCTATAAAGGAGAAAATGAGCGAAGGAAAAGCTAAGGGATTTCGTGAGGATGAGCACGATACCCTATGGTTTGAGGACCGTGTTTTTGTGCCAAATAACCCGGAGATCAGGAAGTTGATTTGCAAGAAGCACATGATTCACCCTACTCGATTCACCCGGGAAATACCAAGATGTATTTGGATTTGAAGGAAACATTCTGGTGGACCGGAATGAAGAAGGATATCGCGGAGTATGTAGCAGTTTGCGATGTATGTCAGAGAGTGAAGGCAGAGCATCAGAAGCCAGCAGGATTGTTACAACCATTGCCAATACCGAATGGAAGTGGGATAAACTAGGCATGGATTTCATCACAGGATTGCCAAAGACTCGTTACGGCTATGACTCGATTTGGGTTATAGTCGACCATTTGTGAAGGTAGCTCATTTCATTCGATCAAGACTACCTATAGCGGTGCTAAGTTGGCAAAGATATACATGACCAGAATTGTGTGTTTACACGGAGTTCCGAGGAGTATCGTGTCGGATAGAGGAACCCAATTTACCTCAAAGTTTTGGAATCGGTTGCACGAAACATTGGGAACCAGGCTGGAATTCAAGACAGCTTTTCACCCTGAGACAGATGGGACGGTGAGAGAGTCAATCAGATTTTGGAGGATATGCTGAGAGCTTGTGCACTAGATTGTGGATCTAGTTGGGATGATAATTTGCCGTATGCAGAGTTTTCTTATAACAACAGTTACCAAACCAGCTTGAAGATGGCACCTTTCGAGGCTTTGTACGGAAGGAGGTGCAGGACACCGTTATCATGGGACGAAGCCTGTCAGTTGTTTGGACCAGATTTGATTAAGGAGTCTGAACAGAAGGTTAAGTTGATTCGCGATAGGCTCAAGGTAGCCCAGTCCAGACAGAAAAGCTATGCGGATTCAAAACGCAAGGCGATAGAATATGACGTTGGAGACAGAGTATATCTTAGAGTATCCCCGCTTCGAGGAGTTAAGCGTTTTGGAGTTAAAGGAAAATTAGCACCGCGTTTCGTTGGACCGTATAAGATTTTGCAACGCATGGGAGAAGTTGCCTATAAATTGGAATTGCCAGAGGGACTATCAGGAGTTCATGATGTATTCCATGTTTCTCAGCTGAAGAGATGTCACGCCGAGATGGCGGAAGTACCGTTAAGGGATACAGTGCCGCTTGAAGCAATTCAGTTGAAGGATGATTTGACGTATGAGGAGAAACCAGTCAAGATTCTCGATTATGCCAGCAGAGTTACTCGCAGCAAGGTTATCAAGTTTTGCAAAGTTCATGGAGCCACCACACTGAGGATGAAGCCACCTGGGAAAGAGAAGAAGATTTGCTCAAGGATCACCCTCACCTATTTTCTAGCCAACCCGAATCTCGAGGGCGAGATTCATCTTAAGGGGGGTAGGTTTGTAACATCCCAAATTTTCAATTTGGAATGTTATACATTAAGTCATCATGCATATCATATTTTCTTGCATTTTTCCGATTCTAGAAAATTTCACGCAACTCAAGGACCCTCGGAGAGAGTTGGAGATTTCAATATTTTCATATTTGAGTTTTCTCAAATTTTGAAAATAGGATCATTTGGATTTATCTATTTTATCTTCAATTATTTTTCCAATAAAAAAATAAGAGAGGGAATAATATGACTTTCCCAAAATTTAGGAAAAATGAAGATTTAAGAAATAATTCAAATTTTGGATTTTTTTCGGAGTTTAATTGCTTTAGGAAAAAATTGCGTATTTAAAAAAAAAAATCTTTTGCATTTTGGCCCCGTATTAAAGTTCATTTTGTTCGACTCATTTTTAGGAGTCGGGAAAAAATTATTTTATTAAATTTGGAGTTCGTTTAGATTTTATTTTATTCGTTTTTCTTCGCGAGATTTAAATTTAAAAAAAATTGTTGCTACTGCCGGGCCAAGGGCCCACCCGCCTTCCCCTCAAGGCTCACAAGCCACCGCCGCCGGGCGAGAGGCGAGTCCGAGGAGGACTCCTCCTCCTCCCCCCGCTTGCCCCCTCCCAAGCAACCCCCTTTATATACTCCCCACCCCCTCTCCTCTCCCAACCCACGCCGCCGCCAACTGCAGCCGCCGCCCATAGCCGCCGCCGGTGCTCACGCCGGAGCCCGCCGCCACGCCCGGTGCCCGCCGCCTACTCGCCGAGCCCGCCGGAGCCCGGTGCCCCGCCGGCGACCTCGCCGGAGGTAGCCGCCGCGCCAACCTCCCCGGTCCGGTTTTGTTTTAAAAACCGTTCCGGTTTTCTTTTGTTGTTCGGTTTTTTTTAAAAAAAACCCTAGATCGTTTTTTTTTTTGGTTTAGCTACTTAGTGAACGTTCACCGATCCGTTCGTTTTAACGAACGTGTTCACCGGTTAGTTTCTGTTAACGAATGTCCGTTCGTTTAACCGTTCGACGTTTTTCTTTTAATCGGATTTAATCCATTATTTTCCGATCTCGATTTCAGATCCAATCTTCGTTCCAGTTTATTTTCTCGCTCGTTTATCGGAATCAGGTGATTCAAGCGCCTAGAGTTTCGTTACAAAACCACCATTCCGACTAATACACTTAAAAAAAGTTTTGCTACTGTAAAATTGGACCTAGTTTCAAATTGCTAGAACCGAGTTGTTTTCTTTCGTCGTTTGACTTTCGTTGCTTTATTTGATTCGATTCTTTTTGCAACCAGGGTTCTTAAGTTGAACTTTCTGGTTAGATCTTTTATTCGAGATTTACATGTGCATTAGATGAGTACTTATTGTATGCTTGTTGTTTGTCTGCGATAGATCACCCGGAGTGCGCCGCTTGTTACTTCGAGTCTCTAGGTTTCTCGGAACGTCAGCAAGGCAAGTAACACTTGATCATATCTTTTCTACTTCCCAAGTTTTATGCATTAGATCTATTCCTCAAACACTTGCATGATTAGGATCTAATTAAATTGTGGGATGGGAAGTAGATTGAGTTAGTACCTATTAGCTGTTTTACTTATGAAACCTTGGGAGTTACTTCTACGTTTGCTTATTATGCCATGCTATGCTAGTAGACGTGGATTGGGTGAGTGAATATCCATGACAGATGTGAGATTTTTATTAATGTTTTACCTAAGGTGGCAACTTAAACACACATCCTGGTGGATTGAGGCACCTGGTTTCTATCGAGGACTTGCCTGTTTTTCTTCGGACCGCCACCTGTGCTCAAAGGGATCATAAGATCATTCATGATAGAAACTTCCGTGTGCAGCCACAAGCCATTATGGGCTCGCATAGTTGAGTAAGTCGTCGCGAATTCTTATAGTGGTGGACTAGCAGATGTAGGGGATGTAGGTGTACCGTCCACCCATCGTAAGGTGCTAGCGCTTACGAAAGATCATGTCTCGGCCATCCGCTCTCAAACACCATGTAGTAGAAACCAAACGGAGGCGATCGAGTCTTGTGGGGAAAAGTGCGCAAACCTCTGCAGAGTGTATAAACTAATCATGATTAGACGTGTCCCCGGTTATGGACATCTTGAGTATCTAGTACTTGAATATCATGTGAATCTCAACTTGTTACTTTAATTAATGTTATTGAGTTTTAATGATCACTTTTAATTGGGATTGAGGATGCTGTCAACCATTCTCAATGTTTAACAACCACCATGATAGTTAAACAAATTTATTCCTTTGAAGTAGGGAGAAACTGGCTTTATGCAAAACTGTAACCATAGAGCTTTACCACCAGCCACATGTGCATGTAGTATAGGCTTATTCCTTCATTACTCTCTATGTGTTACATTGCCAGCATATTCCATGTGCTGACCCGTTTTCGGGCTGCAACTTTCATGTTGCAGACTTTTTCGCATTTAACGACAGTAAGGTGTTTAGGTCGTGGTTCTATACTTAGTGATGCCGATGGAGTTGATGGACTCACTTATCTTCCAAGTCTTCCGTTGTTATCGTTATTAGATGGCCTTAAGCCATATTTATTGTAATAAGTCCTCTTTTGGACAACGATGTAATAAGTGTGTGATTGCTACTCTGCTGTAAATCCTTCGAAGTACTGTGTGGTGTCAGCATTACTGATCCAGGGATGACACCTGAGCACAGAGACTTGATCCATTCGGGTCGGGTCGCTACAGCTGCTTTCCTGTTTTATTCCTGCAACATGCGACATGCCTCGTGGAGGCTTTTAAACTTGTGTCTGGTATTTGTGAGAACAGTATGTCTTATAATATTTGCTTTGAGATTTTGCAATTTTCTTCCTATTTGCTTTTTGTTCTGCGTCGGTAGAGCCCGGCCCCATGCATACCTCAACCGTCGTTGGGCCGAACGGAGACCAGGACGGACCCAAGGGGTGAGGGGCTACGTGACCAGTTAGGCTTCGGAGTCGCGATGCTCAGGAGTCCCCCTTGACGCGCAAACAGCCTATCGGAAGGAGGTGCGAGGATAGGTTTAATGTTCTACATCGGCAGGGCCCGGACCCGCGCATACCTCGACCGCCGATGGACCAACCGGAGACCAGGACGAACCCGAAGGAGTGAGGGGCTACGTGACCAGTTAGGCTCCTGAGTCGCGATGCTCAGGAGTCCCCCTTGACATGCAAACACCTTTCATACCTTTGCCCTCGACGAGGCCCGGCTCGGAAGGGGCGCGCGATGACCAGGCCCGTGGGGCGTACGCCAGGCGTGACCCGAGCGTAGCCCCCATGCCCAGCCCCCTCGCGTGACTCTCCCGAGGGGAGGGTGTTGCGGTGAGGTCGGACACTGAGCTCTGGGGCTCCCTGAGGTTGGTGCGGCCGTGAGGCCGCCCTCAGTTGTTTATCACCAGCTCGGAGCATGGTGCTTCCGCTTGTGCATGGGCATAGCCGCTCCTCGGCAGTGTCGAAGGCCAGCGCGGAGCATGGTGCTTCCATTGGTGCGTGGGATGGGGACTCCCTACTGCGGAGAGCCCCCGGGGCGTGTACAGCCCCGCCCTGACACGTGGCTTGCACGGCAGGGCTAGACGAGGTGTATCTGGGCACTCGTGAGCCAGCGCGGGACTCACGAGGCCCTACCTCAAGGCGGGTTGCGCCTGGTCTTCGTTCTTGTTTGCTGTGTCGGTCCTGCGAGGTGGTCAGAAAACCTGCGCCGAACGAATCTCTTGAGGTTATCGCGTGAGGAAGCCAAGCACCAACGGCCCCAGGAGGTGACGTGAACGGGGCCGGCCCGCCAGACAGAGCTCAGCCATTAGATTTATCGACGCAGCAGGGACGGGACCGAGCAGAGACGCCGTGCCTAGCCCTCTCATGTGAAGGATCCTCAAGAAAGACGACCGGCGCGCGGCTTCCGCGGTGGGTGACAATCGAGCAGGCGATGATCATAGGTAGATTAAGCATGGAAAGCACACTGGCTTAAGTAAACGCAGGGAAGATACACGCCACTGGGTCAGGCCCGAGCGGCTTGGGGATGATGCAGCCTGAGGGGCACCCCCAACAAGGTAAGCTAAAGACATGAAAAGGGATACCTGCCACAGGGACGGACCCACGCGGCCTGGGAATGATGCAGCCCGAGGGGCGCGCCCAACTAAATGAACTTGGAAAATGTCACCTAGTTCTGTTGATGAAGGGATGTTGAGGCAGCTGAAGGTGCGCAGTGAAGGGTTCGCTCCTCACGAGCCGCCAGGGTCCTGAGCCTCGGGAGGCTCTGAGGGCCCAGGCGGTTCCTTGAGGACTATCTCCATCTCCGTCAGGACGGCGCGGTGCCTGGCCTCCTGAGTCACCATGGCGCGCCGCAAGTTGTGCTGATAGGCGAACGCCATGCTCGGCAGGCCAAAAGGCATGCGAACGTAGCTGTGCGGTGGACCCTCGCAGCGTCCCATGCACGAAGGCCAGAAGTGCTCCTGAGATGCGGCTCGGTTGAGCCCTGGGACGTCGATGCAGACGCGCAGCCCGGCATCCTCGCCTGGATGGAGAGCTGCGCCTGGTGAGCAGCGATCGCCGCGCATGGCCCTTGCGTCTTGCAGCTTCTGAGTGGTCTTGGTGATGAACTCCTGAGTGGTGGGCGCTCCTCGCCCTGTGTTCTCCTGAGGGAAACGTTCCACGAAGCACGCCTCCAGGTGGTGCCCGAGCGCTTCCCTCGTGATGTTGTCAAGGTCCAAGGCATTCCAGAAGAGAGCCCCAGAGTCCTGCCCGAGAGGGGCGCCGGGCGCGCTTTCCTATGTGATGGAGGGAGGCGCCCCACCTGAGGGCACTGATCCTGACGAGGTGCCACTCGTGACGCCACCCTCCTGAGGCCCTGCATGGAGTAGCTGCTTCTTCTTTTTGGGGAAGTCCTCAGGAGGGCATAGGATTCCTTCGTTGTCGGGGTTTTCAATCGCTGCAGCTTGGAAGGCACGCTTGAGGGAGCACACCGCATCTCTTTCTTCGTAGGGGATTGTGATGATCCCGCCGCTTCCTGGCATCTTGAGAACATTGTAGCCGTGGTGCGTCACCTCCATAAACTTGGCCAGGGCTGGGTACCCGAGGATGGCATTGTATGGCATTCGGGCGACGTCGAAGTCGATGAGCTTGGTGCGGTAGTTGCTGCATTCTCCGAAGGTGACGGGAAGGCGGACCTGCCCAATCAGGGTAGTTGAGCCGTCGGTCACTCCTGAGAAAGGCTTGGTGGGTTGAAGCTGGTCATACGACACTTGGAGGTTGTCGAACGTGTCGACGGATAGGACGTTGAGCCCCGCTCCTCCATCGATGAGGGTCTTGGTGACTTGCACGTTGCTGATGACTAGTGAGCAAAGCATCGGGAGGACGCCAGCGGTAGCCGTGCACTTGAGCTGATCTGCCGAGCTGAATGTGATGGCGCACTTCGACCACCTGAGCGAGTGCATGGCCTCGAGCTTGTGGAGGACTGCATTCACTTCATGAGCAAACTGTTTGAAGATATATTGTGAGGCTGGGGCTTGAGCTCCGCCCAAGATAAAAGCGATGGCGCGCAGCTCCTGGAAGCCCCCAGCCCCTCGTCTTGATGATGGTCGTCATTCCTTCTTGGTGGTGGAGGTAGTGGAGGAAGACCGGCGTTGCCCTGAGGATGATCCTCACGTGGTTAGTCCCTCCAGGCGCTCTCGCGAGGCTAATCCTGCCAGCGGTTCTCACGAGGCCGGTCGCGCCACTCCTGGCGCGGGCCATGGTCATCCCAGGGTCCGCCACCACAACCTCCTCCTCGGCCGTAGCACCGGTCGCTGCTCTCGGGGCGTCGACCGAAGCGTCCTTCTCGAATGGCTCTAAGCTCTTGACACTCGCTGGTGTTGTGGGTATGCAGGTTGTGGAAGGCGCAAAATGGTCGGCTGCTCTTGGATGACTCAGGCTGGTCTCTGTCGCGCTTGGTGTCTGGCTTCGCCGCGAGCACGGCTGCTCCCTTGCGCTTCACATCCTTGGCCTTGGCTTTCTTCTCCTCCGGGTCCGCAGCCGGGAGCTCGAGGAGGGAGAGGCGCCCCTCCTCAGCCCTTGCGCACTTGGTCGCCAAGTTGAACAGCTCCAGAGACATGCATAGCTCCTCGTGGATGGTGAGCTCCTCCTTCATCTTGACGTCGCGGACACCATCAGAGAATGCAAAGATGATGGCCTCGTCCGTCACCTTGGGGATCTTGAGGAGGATGTTGTTGAAGCGCTGGATGTACTTCTGGAGGGTCTATCCTGGTTGTTGCTTGACGCGGCGCAGGTCACCCACGCTGCCGGGCGGTCACGAGTGCCCTGGAAGTTGGCGACGAAGCGGTCGCGCATCTCGTCCCAGGAGGAGATCGAGCCTGGAGGCAGGTTCAGGAGCCACGAACGAGCGTCGTCTTTGAGCGCCATGGGGAACCAGTTCGTCATGACTTTCTCGTTGCCGTTGGCCGCCCCGATGCTCAGCTCATAGAGCTGCAAGAACTCAGAGGGGTCGGGGGTGCCGTCATAACGAGGAGGCAGATCAGGCTTGAACTTGTCCGGCCAGGCGACACTACGCAGCTCAGGGGTGAAGGCGCGGCAACCGGCAGTGGTCACTGCGGCCCGTCTTGGAGGTGGAGCTTGGTCTTGAGGCCCGCGCGCCGCCACAGCGAGTGGCGCAGGGCCCTGCCACTGCAGGCGATCCTGATGAGGCAGCGCGGGGAGCAGTGGAGCATTTTCTTGCGGGCGAGGTACTTCTTGGCAGCTTCTTTCTTCTTGCGTTGGCGCTGGACGCGGCAGGTCACGCCATGGGAGCGTGAGTCTTTGCGCCAAGGCTCCGTCTTGGGGCAGAGGTGGTGGAGGCGCTCCACAGGCCTCGCCACCCGCGGCCGGCGGAGGGCGAGGCAGCGAGAGGGACGGCGCAGGGGAGCCCCCGGTGGTGCTGACAAGCTCGGCGATGCGGTCGAGCCAGTACTCGTAGAGGTCGTCAACGGGGCGGTAGCGTAGGAGCTCGTTCACCATGAGGAGTGCGGCCCGTGCATCCGCGGGAGCACGACGCATGGGATGATGAACCAGTCGGGGTCACCGATGGAGTGGCGGTGCGGCCGTCCCGCCGCACCGAGGGGTGCAGTGAGGATGCTTGCTGCTCGTTCCTCGCCAGGCCGGTGGCGGCGTTGGCGGCATGTGATGGAGACCGGCGAGGTGGCCCGCCGATGGGGGCCGTCTAAGCAATGCGAGTGGAAAGTGCAGCCCGGGGCTCAGCACGAGCGCGACATGTGTCCGCCATGGAGACGACAAAGCAACAGGACGCGGAGCGACGGAAAGGAAGCTTTGGTGCACCCCTACCTGGCGCGCCAAATTTCGAATGACGGGTTCCAGAAAAACCCTCTAGGTTCGAACACTGGGGTGCGCGCGAAGATCTCCTCCCTACCTATCCACGTCGTAGTTTGGCTATGATCTCTAGGGCTAACTCGACGAACTCGCAACACAGGGGACACAAGGTTTATACTGGTTTGGGCCATCGTTGTGGTGTAATACCCTAATCCAGTGTGGTGGTGGTGGATTGCCTCTTGGGCTATGGATGAACAGTACAAGGGGAAGAACAGCCTCCTGAGGTTGAGGTGTTCTTGTGCTTGGTGAACTGGCCAAGGATTCGATCCCCTAGCTACGGTGGTGGCTAGTCCTATTTATAGGGGCCCTGGTCCTCTTCCCAAATATTGAGCAGGAAGGGAGCCAGCAACGGCCAATTTGAAAGGGGGCAGCTAGTACAGCTTATCCTGACAAAAGCAGTCTTCGCCTGCAGAAGGCTTTGGTGGTGACGCTGCCTTGTGCTCCATGGTGACCTCTGTCTTGCCGTCCTTCTAGTCCTGGTCTCGTTGCACTCATACGGAAACCTTTGCTTGATGCCTCGGTACTCCGCGCCTGCGCTTGCCGCCTTAGCACCAAAGAGGAAGCGGGTACACTGTGCGCACTGGCGCCCGCCTGGTCTCGATCGTCATGGCTCATGTTACGAGAACCTCGTGAGGTTTTCCTTGCCTTGATCTCTCCGCTCCTCGCGAGCCAACCTGGTGAGGCCGCTCCCGGGGAGGTCTTGTGTCGTCCGCCTCGTGAGGCTTGGCCCCTCACGAGGGTCTTACGGGCCCACTAGCAGCGCCACGCCGCGGGCCGCAGGCAGGCAAGTCTGGGGACCCCCGTTCCCAGAACGTCGATAGTCTTGGTACGACGAACTATAGCAATGGTGCATACTCAGGGAGAACACTTATAAATTGAAATTTAGTGAGGGATCATCTTATAATGCTACCGTCAAACTAAGCAAAATAAGATGCATAAAGGATAAACATCACATGCAATCAATATAAGTGATATGATATGGCCATCATCATCTTGTGCCTTTGATCTCCATCTTCAAAGCACTGTCATGATCACCATCATCACCGGCTTGACACCTTGATCTCCATCGAAGCATCGTTGTCTTCTCGCCAACTATTGCTACTACGACTATGCTACCGCTTAGTGATAAAGTAAAGCAATTAAATGGCAATTGCATTTCATACAATAAAGAGACAACCATATGGCTCCTGCCAGTTGCCGATAAATGTGTTAAAAAACATGATCATCTCATACAACAATTTATATAATCATGTCTTGACCATATCACATCACAACATGCCCTGCAAAAACAAGTTAGACGTCCTCTACTTTGTTGTTGCAAGTTTTACGTGGTTGCTACGGGCTTAGCAAGAACCGTTCTTACCTACGCATCAAAACCACAATGATTTTTTCTCAAGTTTGTTGTTTTAACCTTCAACAAGGATCAGGCGTAGTCACACTCGATTCAACTAAAGTTTGAGAAATAGACACCCACTAGCCACCTTTGAGCGAAGCACATCGGTAGAATCAGTCTCGCGTAAGCGTATGCGTAATGTTGGTCTAAGCCGCTTCATCCAAAAATACCGCCGAATCAAAGTATGACATGCTGGTAAGCAGTATGACTATCATCGCCCATAACTCTTTGTGTTCTACTCATGCATATAACATCTATGAATAGACCTGGCTCTGATAGCACTGTTGGGAACCGCGGTAATTTCAAAAAAATTCCAACGCACATGCAAGATCCATCTAGGTGATGCATAGCAACGAGAGGGGAGAGTTTTTTCTACGTACCCTCGTAGACTGTAAGCGGAAGCGTTATGACAACGCGGTTGATGTAGTCGTACGTCTTCACGATCCGACCGATCCTAGACCCGAAGTTACGGCACCTCCGCGATCTGCACACGTTCAGCTCGGTGACGTTCCACGAACTCTGGATCCAGCTGAGGTCAAGGGAGAGTTTCGTCAGCACGACGGCGTGATGACGGTGATGATGAAGCTACCAGTGCATGGCTTCGCCTAAGCACTGCAACGATATGACCGAGGTGGAAATCTATGGAGGGGGGCACCGCACACGGCTAAACAATCAACTTGTGTGTATATGGGGTGCCCCCCTCCCCCGTATATAAAGGAGTGGACGAGGGGAGGGACCGCGGCCCTCTCTATGGCACGCCCAAGGGGAGTCCTAATCCCACCGGGAGTAGGATTCCCCCCTTCCCTAGTTGGAGTAGGAGAGGAAGGTAGGGGGAGAGAGAGGGAAGGAAGGGGGGCGGCCCCCCACCAAATTCGGATTGGGCTTGGGGGGGCGCCCTCCACCTGGTCGCCTCCTCCTCTCTCCCACTAAGGCCCAATAAGGCCCATACACTCCCCGGGGGGTTCCAGTAACCCCTCGGTACTCTGGTAAATGCCCGAACTGACCCGGAACCATTCTGATGTCCAAACATAGTCATCCAATATATTGATCTTTATGTCTCGACCATTTCGAGACTCCTCGTCATGTCCGTTATCATACCCAAGAATCCGAACTACCTTCGGTACATCAAAACACATAAACTCATAATACCGATCATCACCGAACGTTAAGCGTGTGGACCCTACGGGTTCAAGAACTATGTAGACATGACCGAGACTCATCTTCGGTCAATAACCAATAGCGGAACCTGGATGCTCATATTGGTTCCTACATATTCTACGAAGATCTTTATCGGTCAAACTGCATAACAACATACGTTGTTCCCTTTGTCATCGGTATGTTACTTGCCCGAGGTTCGGTCGTCGGTATCTCAATACCCAGTTCAATCTCGTTATCGGCGAGTATCTTTACTCATTCCGTAATGCATCATCCCGTAACTAACTCATTAGTCACATTGCTTGCAAGGCTTATAGTGATGTGCATTACTGACAGGGCCCACAGATACCTCTCCGACAATCGGAGTGACAAATCCTAATCTCGGTCTATGCCAACTCAACGAACACCATTGGAGACACCTGTAGAGCATCTTTATAGTCACCCAGTTACGTTGGGACGTTTGATAGCACACTAAGTGTTCCTCCGGTATTCGGGAGTTGCATAATCTCATAGTCATAGGAACATGTATAAGTTATGGAGAAAGCAATAGCAATAAACTAAACGATCATGGTGCTAAGCTAACGAATGGGTCAATTCAATCACATCATTCTCTAATGATTTGATCCCATTTATCAAATGAAAACTCTTTGTCCATGGCTAGGAAACTTAAGCATCTTTGATTAACGAGCTAGTCTAGTACATGCATACTAGTGACACTCTATTTGTCTATGTATTCGCACATGTACTAAGTTTCCGGTTAATACAATTCTAGCATGAATAATAAACATTTATTATGATATAAGGAAATATAAATAACTACTTTATTATTGCCTCTAGGTCATATTTCCTTCACCAAGATGTCGAGCCCCCAGATCAAAAATGGCCATGACAAAGGGATTGTCTGAAGAGCTTGGGCAGGCAGGTGGATATTCTTGGAATGGAACTAGCAGGCTTCACATTTTGTGACCAACTCAACTGCATATTGGAGGGTTGTGGGCCAGTAAAATCCTTGCCGTAAGGCCTTTTCAACCAGAGCCCTCGATCCGATGTGTGAGCCACACATACCCTTGTGTATATCTACCAACAGTTCCTTTCCTTGTTCTCGGAAAATGCACTTCAATTTCACACCGTTGGTCCTTCTTCTGTACAACATGTCATCAACAAACTGGTACATACTGGCCCTCTAGGCTACTCTTTCAGCTTCTTCTTGCTCTTTGGGAAGTTCTCCAGTTTGACGGAAATGGACTATGTGCCGCCCCCAAGTTGGAGCCTAAGGCTCGGCAACGAGGACTAGTGGCACCTCCTCATTCATGAGAGTGCGCTCCTCGACTGTGGGGACCAGTGGCCTGGCGGGAAGATGCATCTTAGCGTCTGAAGGGGAGGTATTCATGGTAAGCTCTCTGCCGGGAGCCTCGAGAGGTTCTACCGGGAGAGGCCTACCAGAGTACAGTTTCCTCCTCTTTCTGGTGATTGTTGCCGGGGATACGGAGGGCTGAGTTAGATGGAGAACATAAGTTCCTAGTTCCATAGGGAGCTTTTGCAAAGCACACTGACAGGTGATTAGCAATGCTGTTTTCTGCACGGGGTACTTGCTCTATTTGCAACCCGTCAAAGTGCTCCTCCAACTTTCTCACGTCCTCGACGTATTCCTCCATCAATGGACTTTGGTAATCATTGTTGACTTGTCTCACCACAAGCTTAGAGTCTTTGCGGATGACCAGCTTCTTGATCCCCATCTCTGTTGCAATTCTGAGCCCCGCAAGGAGCCCTTCATACTCTGCAGTATCGTTGGTAGCCTTCTCCGGCGGAAAATTCATCTAGATGACATACTTCTGGTGCTCCCCAGTGGGTGCAACGAGAAGCACGCAAGCCCCTGCACCTTGTAGGGAGAAGGCACCATCTAAATACATTATCCATTCTTGGGGCGCTTCCTTGCGGGGGATAACTATCTCCCATACTTCTTCATCAGGAGTCGGCGTCCATTCTACAAGAAACTTTGCCAACACTCTGCTCTGAATGGATTATGTGCTTTCAAACTTCAAGCCAAAACCGGATAACTCCAAAGCCCACTACAGTATCCTGCCAGTAGCCTCAGGGTTTTGAAGTATCCGTTGCAAAGGAAAATGGGTGACAACCGTGATCTCATGGGCTTGGAAGTAGTGGCGCAGCTTCCTTGAGGCCATGACAAGGACAGAAATAAACTTTTGCATGATAGAGTACCTGGATCTAGCCCCTTGCAACGGGGAACTGACGAAGTACACTAGGCGCTGCACCACCTTTTTCCTTGCCACAACCTTGGGGCTGCCTCTGCCGCCTTGCTCCTCTCTGACTTGATCTGCATCTGACCTTGCCGGGATGTGCTCACTTTCCTCCCCGAAAGGGATACTGGCTGTGGCTGCCGCTTCTTCCACTTCCCCCTGCGTCACTAGTGCTGCACTAACCACTTGATTAGTTGCCACCAAGTATAGCACCAACGGCTTCTGTGGCTTGGGAGCGGCCAAAGTGGGCACAGAGGACAAGTAGGCCTTCAGATCTTGTAGTGCAGCGTATGCCTCTAGAGTCCACTCCATGGGTCCTGCATTCTTCAAGATTTTGAAGAACGACAAGGAACGTTCGATAGACTTGGAGACAAACTTGCTGAGCGCGACAACACATCCAGTCAAACGCCTCACATCCTTAACTGTCTTGGGTACTTGAATCTTCTCGATAGCCTTGATCTTGCCGGGGTTGGCCTCTATCCCCCAGTTGGACACAGAGAAACCAAGTAGCTTGCTGGAGGGAACGCCAAAAACACACTTCTCTGGGTTTAGCTTCAAGTTGATCTTGCGCAGATTAGCAAACGTCTCTTCTAGATCCTGGATAAGGGTTGATCTGTCCTTAGTCTTGACCATAATATCACCATGTAAGCTTCAATGTTCTTGTGCAACTGTGACTCAAAAGCAATCTGGACTGCCCACGCAAAAGTGGATCCGGCGCTCTTCAACCCGAAAGGCATCCGTATGAAGCAGTATTTTCCACACGGGGTGATGAGCGCGGTCTTCTCTTCGTCTTCCTTGGACATAAAGATCTGGTGGTATCCACAGTAGGCATCCAGAAAAGAAAGCAGGTCGCACCCGGAGGTGGAATCCACAATCTGGTCGACGCGCGGCAAGGGAAATGGGTCCTTCGGGTAGGCCTTGTTCAGATCAGTAAAACTATGCACAGCCTCCATTTCCTGTTAGCCTTGCGCACCACCATAGGATTTGCTAGCCATGTTGGATGCAGTACCCCTCTGACCAGACCAGCTGCCTCAAGTTTCTTGATCTCCTCGGCAATGAACTACTGCCGCTCCAAGGCTTGCTTCCGGACCTTCTTCTTGACGGGTTGGGCATGTGGGAAGATAGCAAGGTGGTGCTCGATTACCTCCCTGGGAACACCGGGGCTATCAGATGGTTGCCAGGTAAACATATCGATATTTTCCCACAGGAAGGTAACGAGTGCACTTTCCTATTCGTCATCGAGGGTGGCGCTGATGGTGAAGGTACCATCAGCGCCAACCAGCCCTGTTAGGACCTTTTTCACAGCAGGTGGAGCAGCCTTGGATCTCTTGCTATTAGAACTCTCCGGCAAGTCATCAACATGCGCAGTGTTCTCCAAAGAGGTATGCTTCCCGGATTCCTTATCGGTGTCCCTGTTAGCTTTCTTCTTTCCTCTGCTTTCCTTGGCGGGAACAGCGGCCTCTGCCGCGACTGCTTCCTGGTACATCTTATCCACGCAAATGATTGCGTCCTTCTCGTCTGATGGAAAGGAAATGACGCCTATTGGCCCTGGCATCTTCAAGGTGTTGTAGGCATAGTGGGATGCCGCCATGAATTTGGCCAGAGTTGGGCAGCCAAGGATTCCATTGTACGGCAGGGGGAGATTGATCGCATCGAACATGATATGCTCAGTCCAGTAATTCAACTCCCCCTGAACGTCACTGGCAATGTGATCTTTCCCTTAGGATGACTCCTGCCGGGGTTGATTCCTTGAAATGTACCAATGACCTCGAGCTCTTCCTCTGCTATCTGAAGTTTGTTGATGACCTTTGGAGAAATTAGATTCAACCCGGCCCCGCCGTCAACCAACATCTTTGTGACTCTAAGGTTGCGGATTGTTGGTGAGACCAGCAACGGCAAGCACCCCACCGCATTGGTGCGGTCAGGGTGGTCCTCTCCGTTGAACATGATGGGCGTGTGGGACCACTTGAGCGGCCTTCGAGAATCTGTTGCTGGCTCCACGACATTGACTTCACGTGCCCACTGTTTAAGTTGGCGGTGAGAGGAGTGCAGAGATGCATGCACCCTTGTCTACACAGGGCATCAGTGGCCTTCTGGAATTCCTGCTCGCTGGTTCCCTCTTCATTCCCTCCATCACTCTCATCATTGCAATCCTCCTTCTCACGGCCTTTGGCAGGTTTTCCTTGGTTGTTAGGAGCCTTGCCGGGGCGTCTTGATCTGCCACCTCGGCCCTTTCCACCAGTGCCATTCTGACCTTTTTCCTTATCAGGCTTCTCATACTCAGCTCTCTGCTTATTAACAAGCTGCTCAACCTGATGACACTCTTGAAGATCGTGGCCCTTGGTCTGATGGATATTGCAATACGGCCCATCACCCTTCCCAGCATTCTCGGGAGCTATGGCTTCCCGACAACCAGTGCATGAGGCAACCTCCTTGCCAGGTACCTCAGTCTTGACCTTCTTGCCGGTGCTTGTGACACTCCAAATTTTTTGTTTGGTTTTCAACAAAAACTTTGTTGGTTTTGAAGGAGGTCATTTAAATTCTTCCAAAAACCTCTCTCTCAAAACTTCTCCCTTGGCAAGGATTTCATTGTTGATGTCTTTTTCAACTCTGGTGTTTGGTTATAAGAACTTTCTTCTGATTTTCCCCTTCTCAAATTTATTTTTGGGATCTATTTTCTTTTAAAAGAAAAACCCTGGGATTTTTGGGTCTTCTCTTATATTGAAACCAACCATGATTTTACTATGCCTCATGTGGTAGATCTTCCCAAAACCCGTCCTTCCACTTTGGATTTTATTTCAAGTCCCAACAAGTCCAACTCATTTTTGGATTTTATTTCATTTATTTCTTTCCCCAAAACAATTATGTCCATTATTTTGAGCCTAGGTGATTTGCAAAGCAAGTACCTAATTGCCTTTGAGTTTGAATCTCAAACCAACTCCCCTAGTTAGTCCCTAGCACCCACAACCTAGAACCATCAAGATCCACTCTTCTTCTTTTCAAAATTTTCATGTTTCAGCTTCTGCAAGTTTGGACCAGATTTGTCAAATTTGATGAAATTCATATCTCCTCTTCTCCAAAAATTCCACCAAAATTCAGGCAGCCCCCAGTTGCACTGAGAGGCCACTCCACCAAAAACCAGCACAAGGAAAAATCCCAACATGCCAAAATCATTCTGTCGAACACCTGGCCTGCATTGTTACTTTGCACTTTCAGAGAAATTCAGAGATTCAGTGTCGTTTCTTCATCAGAGAACAGTCACCTGTCAACAGTGCGCCCTGGCGCGTTGCGCACGGCCTCTCCTCACTGGCCAGAGCGCCGCACGCCCCCTTGGACGGACGCAGGCATCGGTGGCGGCGAGCCTCGCCGGTGTTGGCGGTTTCTGCGGTGGCTGCGCCACCCGTGGCGGCCAGCGAGGGCCCGGGCCTGCTCGCCATGCCACCCAGCGCCGCCCATCGCTCCACAGCCCTCCGCGTGGCTCATGCATGCCAACACGCCACGCTGCACCGTCGCCGTGGCCCGGCAAGCACAGGGCACGCCCTCTGCCGCTGACGGCCCCGCGCCGCCCCGTTCCGTCGAACCACCCCCAAAGCCTCTCGTCCAAGCTCGTTTAGTGCCTAAATGGAGCCAGTAGACCTCCACGTTGAAGCTCAAACCGCTAAACCACCCCGACCAAGCCCTGCGCCGCCGTAACCTTCACGGAGAACTCCGTTCACGGCCATCCCCGATACGCCTATAAAAAGGGGCCCCGAGCTCGCCCTCGAGCACGCACCATCCCTGCACATCTCCAACACTCCGCCAGGCCACCAGGAGGACCTCGAGGAGGTCTCCTCCCCCAACTCCGGCCGCCCCGTTCCGCCTCGGCCACCACCTCGATTCACTCCGGTGAGGCCGTCCCCGGCGCCCTAACCTCGTCAGCAACCCTCTCGAGCACCCAGGAGTCTAACCCCCACTTCAATTTGCTCTTCGCAGCACTCTCCGGCGAGATCCAACCCCTCCCGAACCGCCGTCCGCCGGAGCCAGGGCCGCCGTCGACGTAGTGCTCGCCGGCGACCACCACCACCACCCACCGACGCGGAATGATGCACTGAGCACGGAGGTACCACCCGATCCCCTTGCCTCGCCGTGGATCGCCGCCGGCGACCACCGCAGCCCTCGGGCGCCGACGAGCTCCGTCTCCCCCTTTTTAAATTTTTAAACCTGACGGGTGGGACCCGCCTGTCAGTCTCTCATTTTTATTAAACGAACCGTTTTCTGAAAGCGTATTCTGGCAAAATGCGTTTTCCAGTTTGAATCGTTTTCTGGACTTTTCTGCATAACCCCTAGGAAGTTTCTGTTTCATTACAGAGAGGTCCTTGGACCAAAACACTTATAACTTTTGAACAGGAAAGGATTTTTGAGTGATTCTTTTTCTGCCCTCTTCAAAATTTTGTCTAGTTTTTTATCATATTTATTTGAAAAATATTTGATATATTTCTGTACACCTCACGGTATTTACAATAGCGCGTGTATTTTTGTATACCGTAGATACCGAAGGAGGTGACGGAACTGCAAACTTCACCGATCTAGGCCCCGACTACTCCGAACCAGGCAAGCATGTTTGAACTTTTGATATGATGAGTGTTTTGGCATGTTTGAATTAAATAGTTGCATGGCATGATCATGAGCACCTCGATGAATGTCATATTACATGAAAAGTGGAGACAAGTGAATTTCAATAATTCATAAGTTGTTGGATATGAGTTTGCATGTCCATGAGATGGCATGAGAATGGGTAAGATGGCAGTGTTGTAGCATGACAGTCTTACGCCAGACCGTTTGACCCAGTGTCAACATGAATCAGTCCAGTTCCCGTCCGTTTTCCCTTTCTGTACTACCACATGTTTTCCGCAAGGGGTACGGCTTAGTAAGTTGCAAACCGCATTCTGGTACACACCAAATCGAGAGGCCGGGATGAGGGTTCCATGGTGTCGGGGATGCTGATCTGGCCCACGAACACATATGGGACCGGCGGACCGAGCCCCTTTCGGTTCGGCGGGGGGGCGGAGGTCGCACGAAGAGCAGATCGAGGCGAAGCACACGAGCGTTTTACCCAGCTTCGGAGCTCTCCGGAGAGATAACACTCCTACTGCTGCATGTCTGAGTGTATTGAGTTCTTGCTCAGGAGCGCTTAGTGCTACAGTACACACAAGCTGCTAACTAGACCGAGCGTGAGTGTTTCTGGTCCCCACCTTTTTCCTCTCCCCCCTTCTACGTTGCGCACGGGCCTCCTTTTATATGCTCAAGGGGTCTCCGACAGGTGGCAACGTAGGCAAGGGTAAAAATGGAAAAGGAATTGTGGTTGGTACAACTACTTGTACAGTGTACCATACCTAACCCTGACGGCAGGGGACAAAGGCATTAAATGCCTGTCTACGTCGCCCAAACAGTGCAAACAGGGACCGTCAGGGGCGCCACCGCTTGCCACGATGGCAATCTTGTTAGCGCCGCTTGCCATCAGCTCACGTCAAGACGGCCTCTTGCCACGCTGCTACCGAAAGGTCCAGGCGACACGTTAGTGGATGTGCCGGAGCGCAGTACAGTGGTGAGGGTCTGTCATGACAAGCGCCTTTGTCATGTTGTTGCCTTGTCGTGTCCGGAAGCTTGTCGCCATCACGGGCCTTCCCGGCAAGCTCCTCTCTTGCCGGGGCCTTGTCTTCTAGGCGCCTTGGCTGGCCTTCCCGGCAAGCTCCTCTTGCCGGGGCCTTGTCTTCTAGGCGCCTTGGCTGGCCTTCCCGGCAAGCTCCTCTTGCCGGGGCCTTGTCTCCTTGGCTTGAATACTTTGTTCTTGAATGGCTCCAAAGGAACCATGGAGGACCTTGGCGGTCATCCGGTAAGCCTTGCCGCGGAGGGCTGCAACTGCCTGTGCACAAGTTCGGGATACTAGGGTACCCCTACTCTAGTACAATCGGCAGAGCCCCGGGCCTGGGCCACACACGGTGCCGAGCGCTGTTGGGCCAGGCCCAAAACAGGGCACGGGCACGCGCGGCCTGGGTTACGCCGTATTTTCCCGGCAAGGGTCTTGCCGGGGCCTTGTGATCGCCCTCGGCAAGAGGCTTGCCGGGGCCTTGCGGCCGTCTTGTCTTCTGGTTCTCAGGCTTGGCTGCTTCTTTTTGGCTTATGTCATCCTCCTGGCAGGCAGGATGCTCCTTGCCGGAAGGTGGCTTGAGTCTTGCTTGCCGATGTAGCGCTTGTCGGCGAAGATGGATCTTCTTTAGTGTGCTTTTATCTTCAGCAGAGAACTTTGACGTTCTCGATGCCGGCTTCCGGCAAGCTCGTCGCCAGGAAGGCTTTTATCTTCAGCAGAGAACTTTGACGTTCTCGATGCCCAATTTCAGTGAAGAACTCCGGAGTTCTCGACACCGACTCCCGGCAAGATCCTCGTCGGGAAGGCTTATGGTGAAGTACTTTGTTGTCCTTGACACCGGCTCCCGTCAAGATCGTTGCCGATAAGGCTTATGGCGAAGAACCTCGTCGTTCTTGACACCAAGAGGATTGGTCCCAAAGGCGTTGCCAGCCCCCGGGCCATAACTGTGTTTAAACATGATAAGTGATTAGCATCTGAAGTGCACTTAACTTACTTGTAAATTTTTGACTTCTACTACATATTCCCTATGCCTGCTGGAATACTTTCCGGCCAGACGATCCAGCCAGCAGCTTGAGGGAACGGGCCCTTAGCGGCTATTCGGGAACGTCGCCTCCGGAAGGTTTACCTTCCGGCACTAAGCGCGACCGCACAAGTTGCCGAGCGGACTCGAGGCAACATGGAGCTTAACTAGCCCCGAGAAGGCTCCTTGGCATACAGGTCTATGCAGAAATCTCAAATAAATAGTGCATGCTATCTTCCTGTTCAACCTCTCTTTGTATGTCCACCCCTACGCCAGGGAACTTGTCGGTAGCAGCACACAGGCCGCGAAGCGCCGAAGTGCGGACGCCAAGAGCTCTTTGGCGGTGCCGCCACCGACAAGAAACCTTGTCGCAACTAGTTGCAGCTCACTTAAGTTGTTGAGCGGACTCGAAACAAAGTAAGGCGCAACTAGTCGCAGCTCACTTAAGTTGTTGAGCGGACTCGAAACAAAGTAAGGCGCCAACTAGCTACGAGTTGGTTCCTCCGCCGCAGGTTTTCCATACAAAGCACGGTCGTTCGAGGAAGATAACTTAAAAAATTTTAAAACTGATTGCTCAAACTTTAGCAACTTAGCTTTTCTGTCGTTTGCTTCTCGGTAAGGCTAGACTTCCTTGAGCGACGCTTGGTCCACACCATTATCTTCTCCTTTCCCCCCGGCAAACTTGTGGCAAGGGAACCTTCCTTTCTTTGAGAAAGAGAAAGAAGAGAAAATAAAGATATGGAGCCTTATGGCTCGTTATTGCTTACCGGGGTAGGTGCTGCACAAAGTGTCAGATAACGCATGCAAATAGAAGTAGAAAGCATGAAATTGACAAGACGTGCGAAGCATTGCGGTGGAGCTCGATGGTGCGTCCTCGACGGTAGCGTAGCACTCCGAAGAGGTGCGCTTGCCGGAGTGGGCATCAGAGCTCTTGCCGGACTTGGGCTTTACTTATGCACGGGGTCTGCGCCCGGCTTTGTACAAAGGATTACATGCAACATCGGCAAGACTTGTACAAAAGGTGGTTGCCGGAACAGGTTCCGGCAACCGCGCTTCTGAGTAAAACTTACGAAGATGCTCAATGTTCCAGAGTTGCTCACCGGAATGCCATCTTCGGTCTCAAGGCGGACGATGCGAGCCTAGTGACTCGTTTCACCCGGTAAGGGCCTTCCCACTTCGGCGTCAACTTGTTGGAATTCTTGGCGGACTGAACGCGCGAAGAACAAGGTTGCCTTCCTCGAGACTTGGCATTAACTGCGGCTATGGTAGCGGTGCAAAGCTTCTTTGGTAGAGCTTCGATGGTGCGTCCTCGACGGTAGCGCAGCACTCCGAAGAGGTGCACTTGCCGGAGTGGGCATCAGAGCTCGTACAGCAGCCTGAAGACGATCCCCCTCAAGGAGCAGCGCGTCATCTTGTTGCAACTGCTCTTACTCAAGCTCATCATAAGCGAGCACTCGAGGTGATCCGTATACGAGTTCCGTGGGGAGAACTAAAGGCATATCTGCTGCTGCGGGAACATCCGCTTCTACGCCGAGAGCCTGCGGCTCAGCCGGAGCTTGACGTTCCCCGGCAAGCTTGACGGAGCAAAACTTGTCGGGAGCGTCTGCTTCAACGAAACAAACCCTAGGGCTTGTCGGAGCAGACTGCTCCTCAGCACTCTTGGTGTTGATCTTGGGGACCTTCTTGGCGGCGGCTTCGGGGAGCTCTGCCATCATCTTCTTACACTTGCCGGTGGAGCTCAATGGTGCATCCTCGACGGTAGCGCAGCACTCCGAAGAGGTGCGCTTGCCGGAGTGGGCATCAGAGCTCTTGCCGGACTCGGTCTTCTTCTTCACTCTTGCCGGTGGAGCTCGATGGTGCGTCCTCGACGGTAGCGCAGCACTTCTAAGAGGTGCGCTTGCCGGAGTGGGCATCAGAGCTCTTGCCGGACTTGGTCATCTCCAGGGGAGTCTCCTCCCTTCCTCAGCACGTGCACACTTGTCGGCCAGGGCATATAGCTCACTGATGTCTCTGATCTTGCACATCGCCATCTCCTCCCGCATCCTACGGTTTCGCACGCGTTACGATGGAACGCAGCTGATTACATGCGGCAGGTGGACATCTGGGATGTTGTCAGTCTGTGGCTGAATCTCTGAATGTACTTGCGAGGGCTCTCCTTCCTTCGGGCGGCAGATGAAGGTCGCTTTCTTGGCCATGGGGCTTGTGGCACCTGTAAAAGGCGCCGACAAACTGATGGCATAGATCTGCCAAGAGGATATGGAGTTGTCGGCAAGTGCATGAGCCAGATCGACATTGGGCTTGAGCACCAGCGAAGTAGTTGGCCAGGATCTTGTCGTCTCGCCCCGGCAGCTTGCACCGCGATGGTGTAGATGCTGAGGAACTCCGGACGAATCGTCTTGCCGCCGTACCTCTCGGGTCTGGCTTGAAATTCTTCTTCTTTGGGCCATCGACTTGCCGCAGCTCACGAGTGAACGCAGGGCAACCTATCACAGACGGCAAGTCGCCTGGTTCCCTGGCGCATGCATGTTGACAGAGGGCCCAGCGCTGGTCGGATTGACGCCGCGCTTCTCTTGGCGCTGATGCGAAGTTCGGCGTCTTCTTCTTTGCCGTTCATGAAGAACTTGGCGCTGATCGCGACGAGCTCGTGGATCCGGCGATGCGGTGGAGTCGCTGTCGAGGTGGATCCGCGAAGTCGGCGATCTTGGCCTTCGGGCGGAGAGTGCATGGTGGTTGCACCCCCACCGGTTTCGTCGCCACCGGCTCGTGCCTTGCAGTCTTGCCGCGGCAGCGATGCACTCGGCTGCCGCGGAGCGTCGCCGTTGGCAAAGCCGATGAGACTCTGAATGGTGGCCCTCCATTCATCGACCTTGTCGGCTGTTGGAGGGTAATCCAGGAGCAGTTGAGCTCTCGCCAAAGCTTCGTTGGAGTGGTGGGTGGCGATGGCGAGCGGCGCGAGGAGCGGATATGCCGGACTTCTAACTATGTTAGAAGGAGCGATATCCGTCGAGCGACCGATGCCTCGCTTCGCCGCGCCAAAGATGTTGGCGTGCATGCTGGTCTTGAGCATCCCAAGATCCACCAGCTTGATCTTGGTCCAACGAGCGTATGGCGTTGTGAATACCATGACGTTATCGGTCCCGCGCCTCACGAGACGGGCGCGGTGCATGTATCGACGCCGAGGTCTCATGCAGCCTTGTCCTTGGACTTGGCAGCACCGTGGGCTCCCCCGTCAACGTCCATTCTTCCGCCGGTGTCTACCCCACCACCCGTTTGCTCCGGTGGTGGTGGGTTCGACGCGGACGGAACATCTGCCGCCGAAGCCTTCTTCTTCGGTGGCATGTCGATGAAAATGATGAAGATCTAGCTCGTGTGGACGCCGGATCAGGTTCACACAATCTTGACGCCCCCCTACCTGGCGCGCCAAAGATGTCGGGGATGCTGATCTGGCCCACGAACACCTATGGGACCGGCGGAACGAGCCCCTTTCGGTTCGGCGGGGGGCGGAGGTCGCACGAAGAGCAGATCGAGGCAAAGCACACGAGCGTTTTACCCAGCTTCGGAGCTCTCCGGAGAGATAACACTCCTACTGCTGCATGTCTGAGTGTATTGAGTTCTTGCTCAGGAGCGCTGAGTGCTACAGTACACACAAGCTGCTAACTAGACCGAGCGTGAGTGTTTCTGGTCTCCACCTTTTTCCTCTCCCCCCTTCTACGTTGCGCACGGGCCTCCTTTTATATGCTCAAGGGGTCTCCGACAGGTGGCAACGTAGGCAAGGGTAAAAATGGAAAAGGAATTGTGGTTGGTACAACTACTTGTACAGTGTACCATACCTAACCACGACGGCAGGGGACAAAGGCATTAAATGCCTGTCTACGCCGCCAAACAGTGCAAACAGGGACGTCGGGCGCCACCGCTTGCCACGATGGCAATCTTGTCAGCGCCGCTTCTTGCCGCGCTCACCGGGCCGCAAGACGCCTATTGCCACACGCTACCGAAAGGTCCTGTAGGCGACATGTTAGTGGATGTCTTTGAGCGCAGTACGAGTGGTGGTCTGCGGCAAGCGCCTTGCCGCGGTTGTTGCCTTGTCGCGTCCGGAAGCTTGTCGCTCACGGGCCTTCCCCGGCAAGCTCCTCTTCTTTGGGGCCTTGTCTTCTAGGCGCCTTGGCTGGCCTTCTCGGCAAGCTCCTCTTGCCGGGGCCTTGTCTTCTACGCGCCTTGGCTGGCCTTCCCGGCAAGCTCCTCTTGTCGGGGCCGTGTCTCCTTTGCTTGAATACTTTGTTCTTGAATGGCTCCAAAGGAACCACGGAGGACCTTGGCGGTCATCCGGTAAGCCTTGCCGCGGAGGGCTTCAACTGCCCGTGCACAAGTTCGGGATACTAGGGTACCCCTACTCTAGTACACCGACACATGGCCCTGGATTAAAGCCTATCATCCGGTCAGGGGGCATGGGTGTTTCCGGTTGGGACCGAGAGGGGGGCACCCCTTAGAGCGCGTGTATAGAAATTTGATCCCATGCTATTCGAGATTGTGATCTCCCCGTCTCAAAGTTTTTCTTGAACGCTGTCTAGGGTGATTCCTGGCATCGTGAGGTGGGATGGGTGTGTACTGGTTAGCTGTGTTTCCTCCGAAATACCGTAAATGTAACTAGTCCTTCGTGACTACGGAAATCCGTTGGTTGTGGATAATTTTAGTACAAACTCTGCAGAGTCAAAACTCCTTGAAATCATCTTATCCATGTCCAAGTGTTGTGTTGATCTTATCTTGTCAAGTGCCAGTCTCGGTGACAGAAACTCCTGAGAACCACATGAGTGTCATGTCCGATTAAATGCTTATTTCCTGTGGATGAACTAACTCATTATTATCATGTGTTGAATATTTTCCTATGAGCACTATTTCTTGCAAGTTAACAGATATGAAGAGTGAATTTTAAGCCCTTTCTGTGATGTCGCTCAGACGTCCGACTGCGGCATTGTTATTATTTACTTTTGTTATAAGCCCTTTCTGCGATGTCGCTCAGACATCCGACTGTGGCATTGTTATTATTTTCTTTTGTTAAAAGCCCTTTCTGTGATGTCGCTCAGACGTCCGACTGCGGCATTATTGCTATTTACTTTTGTTATAAGCCCGTTCTACGATGTCGCTCAGACGTCCGACTGCGGCATTGTTATTATTTTCTTTTGTTAAAAGCCCTTTCTGCGATGTCGCTCAGACGTCCAACTGCGGCATTGTTGTCATTTATTTTCAATATAAGCCCTTTCTGTGATGTCGCCCCGACGTCCGACTGCGGCATTGTTGTCATTTATTTTCAATATAAGCCCTTTCTATGATGTCGCCCCGACGTCCGACTGTGGCACGCATGTCTTTTATTTTCAGTATAAGCCCTTTATGTGGTGTCGCTCAGACGCCCGACTGTGGAATGATTAATTTATTTGTTCACCCTTCGAGGCATCGCTTCGGACACCCGATCGGTTTTCAGTTATTTTTACTATCACCTGACTTCCTTCTTGCTAATTATTGTTGCGTTACTTCCTCATTTGGATGTACCATACTAATTGTTCATGACGCATTCATGCATGCATTTGTTATATCTTATGTCCGAACTGTCTTGCGAGTACTTTCAAAGTACTCACCTGGCTTGTTGATTTGGCCAGATGCTGACGAAGGCGATCTCATGGATGAAGAGTTCGATAGCGAGTCTGACGCCTAGAGGAATCCTAGTCAGTCTCGTGCGACCCCTGGATTAGTCACTATGTTACTTCCGCTTCCGCTACCCAAATAATTCATCGAGTCTCACCTCGACGCTCGATGAACCGCCAGTGTAGGAGTTATGTTATCCACTCCACTGTGTTATTCCACCACCACTTTACCTCGAGTCAGTAGTATGCCACCACTCCATTGTATCATATCCGCCATTATGTAAATTATTGGCGTGCTTGTAATAATGGTTGAATACCCCAGCTCGACCCCTGTAATATATCCTAATGCTACTGGCTTATTGTATCAAGATTTTGTCTACCAGTCAGGAGGATTTTTCCTCGTACTGGACTCAAAAGGTCGGTTTCTCAATAAGCATTTTATTGGAAAACCGGTCGTGACAAGCTTGGTACCAGAGCCAGGCTGATTGTAGGAAGCCACTAGGTGCGATCGCTAATCGGTTATTAGCATAATAGAGCTTATTATTTATTTACGCAATGTAGTCATTTTCTCGACAACAAGATAAATTTATGACCTGACCACTCAGAAATTTGGCCTACTTTTGTAGATGGCTGGCAACGACTGCGAGTCACAGATGTTCGCCAACATACCTAATGGGTTCGTCAAGCTTCTCTCCTTCGTCGTCCAAGTCGCGATGGGGCCATCTGTGCGCCCAGTCTTCACACTCTCTCAGCACAAGGTCAACGACAGTCTAACCATGCACCAGGCCGAGGTGCAATTCAAGGGAGGGCGTGTTGAGTTACGCCGTTTCTGGTTCTTGGGGAGAGCCATGCCTACGGAGAAGCATGCGATGCAGATGGCAGCCCGTGAGGCGATAACTCGTCTCAGGGATGTCCTTCCTTCAATGAAGACCCGTCGTTACCGCTACCTTCCATGTCACGTGCCGTACACTTGTCACTACGCGTTCTCTTGCCCTAGAGGAGAACGAGACGAGGCTTTTGAGATGCTTATCGAGTATCTCCGGGCCCTGGAGGCAGCCTTCGACAACCTGGTGGACGACCTTGTGGCTGCCCGCATGGACTCAGTCCATGGCTGTGCCGCCAACAGGAGGGAGCTCCTGCGCACCGCACCGCCACTAACTTTCGTCTCGTCATCGGCATATTTTGCACCTACTACTCTCGCCACTACTCGTCGCCTGCCTACCACTGACGAGTTTAACCAAGTCACTGCGCCTACTCCAGTTCGTTCTGCACCACCCCTTGCACCCGCTCATGTTCGTGTTGTACCGCATAGGGCGCCCGCTCCACCAACTCAGCGCAACACTTCACGTCTGGAGCCTATTAGCGAGGTGGAGGTTGATTCCCCAGCCTCATCGCCTCACCCTTGGCAGGCCAAGGGAAATCCTTACCATCTCCGGATCGAAAGTACGCTTAGCCGCCATGTGATGTACCGACTTGTACGATATGTTTATATGTACATAGGCTGTGAGAAGTAGCTTGTTTGCGCATCATGTAGGAACTGGGAGAAGTGCACTAGCCTAAATAACATGTCAGGTATATGTACGCATATCCTGAGTGATGTATTGTATAATTACTGCTTGCGTGTAATATATGTAATGAGCAGTCCTTCTCCGCGCGCAAACATTTATTCTCTTGAAAAATCTTGGAGCATTTAAGACTTTTCCGTCTTCATGAATTTATTGACTTTTTCGACTCAATTTCTTTTCTTATGAGTTTTACAGAATATATCCCCAGAGTGAACAATGTCTCGTCCTTGGACGCGCTCCATGCCAACTCCGTCAGAGGAAAATTTTGGCACACCACCAAGCAACAATTTCACACAGGGGCAGTCAAGTCAACAGGACAGTGAAACAAAATTTTCCCAAATGTGCCGTCTTTACGAGCAAAGTCAGCAACAACATCAGGAAATGATGAACCAAGTCATCAATATGGGAAATCACCATGGACAGTATCAACAGCAATCAAAGTTATCTGAGCTACAGAAGACGCGTCCCCAAACATTTTCTCATACTGACAAACCTCTTGAGGCCGAGGACTAGCTTCGAGACATGGAGAGAAAATTAATTATTGCCCAGTGTTCAGATCTTGAGAAAGTGCTATATGCACCGCACTATCTCACTGGAGCAGCCGCATCGTGGTGGGAAAATTTCCTACACATGCACCCCAACGAAAATAATATAACACAGGAGGAGTTCAAAGAAGGTTTTCATGGGGCACATATTCCTAAGAGTCTTATGAAGATCAAAAAGAGAGAATTTGATGACCTCAAGCAAAGGACAATGACGGTGTCAGAATACAACAGTCAGTTTACTCTGTTGTCTCGCTACGCCAACGAGGAGCGTATGTCTGAAAGCAAGAAGATGGAAAAATTCCTAGATGGTCTGGCGCCCGCGCTTAAATGCCAGTTGGTTGTGCACACCTTCCCAGATTTTAAGACGCTGGTGGATAAAGCCATTACTTTGGAAAATGAGAGACGCAGCTTGGAAGATTTCCATAGCGAAAAGGACCAGACTAATCATGCTCGCAACCACCGCAGCAAGACAGAGTTTCGTAAAGGTGGGACACCCAAACCCACGACAAACGCCTCACGCCCAATCAAGAATTTCCATGCAAGGGACAAGGAGTTCACATACCGCCTAGGCGTTACACTGCTACGCTTGTGGAGAAGAAGGGCACTATGCCAAGCAAAGGCCCCAAGCCAAGGAACTTCGACCCCACAGCCGAACAACGGAGGCAATAATTCGGCGCCAAAGCGCAACAATTTCAGCCCAAATAACAACCACAGGAAGGGTCATCTGAACCACGTGACCAAAGAGGAAGCACGGAATGCCCCAGATATCGTACTCGGTACGTTTCCTGTCAACACAATACCTGCCATGGTTTTGTTTGATTCTGGAGCTTCTCACTCATTCATTTCGAAAAGTTTTGCCTTGCAAAATAATTTTTCGATGCTTCCCTTGAAAAAATCTATGATCGTCAAGTCCCCTGGGATTAAGCAAATTACCCAGAGTTATTGCCAAGGTGTGGTTATTGAGTTTGAAGGGTTGAAGTTTCACGCCAACCTTATTGTGTTGGAAAATAAAGGACTATATGTCATCTTAGGGATGGATTGGTTAATCACCAACAAAGGTTTTATTGACTGCTTCAACTGGACCGTGATTCTCACCCACCACCACGGGAAGACAATAAAAGTTTCAGCCAAGGAAAGAAAAATATCCCGGCAACCGAGATTGAAAAAGGTGGATATTTCTGAATTAAGCAAGGTTCCAGTAGTGTGTGAATTTCCCGACGTATTTCCCGAAGAACTACCAGGCATGCCACCAGACCGAGAGATAGAGTTCAGCATTAAGCTAGCACCCGGAACAGCCCCCATATACAAGAAACCATACAGAATGGCACCATCCGAATTGGTAGAACTGAAGAAGCAAATAAAATAATTAATGGACAAAGGATATATCTGAGCCAGCTCCTCACCTTGGGGTTCACCAATTTTATTTGCCAAAAGAAGGATGGAACACTGAGATTGTGCATAGACTATCGAGCGCTTAACATGGTCACAATCAAGAACAAATATCCGATGCCACAGATAAATGATTTATTTGATCAGCTCGCTCAGGCCAAGGTATTCTCAAAAATTGACTTGAGATCGGGACACCATCAATTAAAGGTACGAACAGAAGATATTCCCAAGACGGCATTCACCTCCAGATACGGATTATATGAGTTCACCGTAATGTTGTTTGGACTAACGAACGCCCCCGCATATTTTGTTCACCTCATGAACAAAGTATTTATGAAGTTCATGGACAAGTTTGTTGTGGTATTTATCGACGATATTCTGATATACTCCAAGACACCAGAAGAGCATCTTTGAACATCTCCGAATTGTACTAGGGGAACTCAGGAAACATCAATTGTACGCTAAATTCAGCAAGTGTGAATTTTGGCTAAGGCAAGTAGGTTTTCTGGGCCACGTACTGACCCAAGAAGGTATTGCCGTAGACCCGGAAAAAGTCAAGGCCGTACTTGGCTGGAAACCACCAGCCAGCGTAACGGACGTACGAAGTTTCTTGGGAATGGCAGGATACTACCGAAGATTTATTGAAGGATTCTCCACCATAGCAAAGCCAATGACGCAGCTACTCAAGAAAGACAAGAAGTTTGAATGGACGGAAGCTTGCGAGAAAAGTTTCCAAGAATTAAAAAGGAAATTAACGACAACACCAATATTAATTGTGCCAGACATACACAAGAATTTTGAGGTGTATTGTGACGCATCCCGGAAGGGCCTCGGATGCGTGTTGATGCAAGAAGGCAAGGTAGTCGCATATGTCTCCAGACAACTTCGCAACCATGAGGAAAATTATCCTACTCATGACCTGGAGTTAGCAGCAGTTATTCATGCACTCAAGGAATGGAGACACTTTTTGCTTGGAAATCGTTGTGAAATATACACGGACCATAAGAGCCTCAAGTATATTTTCACACAACCGGAACTAAATTCTACGGCAACGACGCTGGTTGGAATTAGTGAAGGATTATGACGTTGGAATCCACTATCATCCGGGGAAAGCAAATGTAGTGGCGGATGCTTTAAGTCGAAACCCCAAGATTTAACAACGACAGACTACCAAACCTGAGACCTGAATTTCGGCAAGAGTTTGCTAAGCTCAACTTGATGGTGGTCACCCAAGGCAGTGTGTCAAATTTAGAAATACAGCCTACCCTGATAGGAAAGGTTAAAGAGGCTCAGCATGGTCACCCCAGCATTGAAGGCATAAAACGGAAAGTGAGTTTGGGCAAGGCCTCAGAATTCGTTATCGACGAACAAGGAATATTGTGGTACGGAGATAGACTCTGCGTACCAAATATCAAGGACCTTAAACAGCAGATCTTAGCTGAAGGCCACACCGCCCCGTATTCAATACATCCTGGAGGGACAAAAATGTACAAGGATATTCAGGAAAAAATTTGGTGGCACGGTCTAAAAAGGGACATAGCCACGTTCATCGCATGTTGTGACTCTTGTCAACGCATCAAGGCCGAGCACCAGAAACCGGCCGGACTTTTACAGCCAAATAAAATACCCGAGTGGAAATGGGACGAGATTGGAATGCATTTTTTTGTTGGGCTACCTCGGTCACGGCATGGAAATGATGCCATATGGGTCATCACTGATAGACTGACTTAAGTAGCACACTTCATCCCCATGAAAACAACCCACACCTCTCAGAAGCTTGCCAGGCTTTATCTTTCCCGTATCGTGTGCTTACATGGAGTCCCAAAGACAATAATATCGGACAGAGGCACTCAATTCGTCTCCCGATTTTGGGATCACTTACAACAAGCTCTGGGAACTCAACTGGCATTCAGTATCGCATACCACCCCGGCGATGGACAAACTGAACGAGTAAACCAAATTCTAGAAGACATGCTAAGAGCATGTGTCCTCACCTATGGGACCAGTTGGGAAGAGAGCTTACCATACGCAGAATTCGCATACAACAACAGTTACCAAGCCAGCCTGCAAATGGCACCATTTGAGGCTCTGTACGGGCGGAGATATCGTACCCCGCTAAATTGGTCAGAAACCGGAGACAGCCATATCTTCGGCCCAGACATGCTCAAGGAGGCTGAAGATAAAGTTAGGGTGATAAGGGATCGACTCAAGACAGCCCAAAGTCGACAGAAGAGTTATTACGATCAAAAACATCGGGGAGTCAGTTTTGAACCCGATGAGTTTGTGTACCTACGAGTATCTCCTATGAGGGGCCTGCAATGATTCAAGATTAAGGGGAAGCTCGCACCAAGATTCATCGGACCATTCTACATAGTGGCACGGAGAGGCACGGTAGCCTACCAGCTAGACTTACCCGAGGATTTATCCGACGTCCACGACGTGTTCCACGTCTCGCAATTGAGGAAGTGCGTGAGCAACCCAGAGAAGCAGGTATGCCATGAAAACATTGACGTGCAGCCAGACCTCACATATCGGGAGCATCCAATAAAAATCTTGGAGGAGTCTGAAAGGATGACCCGACAGAAAACCATCAAGTTTTTCAAAGTTCAGTGGAGCAACCACACTAAAAGTGAAGCCACTTGGGAAAGAGAGGATTTTCTTCGGACAGAGCACCCACACTTATTTGAGGATCAGCTGAAATCTCAGGGACGAGATTTTTCCTAAGGGGGTAGGTGTTGTGACACTCAAAAAATTTTGTTTGGTTTTCAACAAAAGCATTGTTGGTTTTGAAGGAGGTCATTTAAATTCTTCCAAAAACCTCTCTCTCAAAACTTCTCCCTTGGCAAGGATTTCATTGTTGATGTCTTTTTCAACTCTGGTGTTTGGTTATTAAAAACCTTTCTTCTGATTCTCCCCTTCTCAAATTTATTTTTGGGATCTATTTTCTTTTAAAAGAAAAACCCTAGGATTTTTGGGTCTTCTCTTATATTGAAACCAACCATGATTTTACCATGCCTCATGTGGTAGATCTTCCCAAAACCCCTCCTTCCACTTTGGGGCAATCCAAATATTCTGTCCCAAGAAGTCCAACTCATTTTTGGATTTTATTTCATTTATTTCTTTCCCCAAAACAATTATGTCCATTATTTTGAGCCTAGGTGATTTGCAAAGCAAGTACCTAATTGCCTTTGAGTTTGAATCTCAAACCAACTCCACTGGTTAGTCCCTAGCACCCACAACCTAGAACCATCAAGATCCACTCTTCTTCTTTTCAAAATTTTCAAGTTTCAGCTTCTGCAAGTTTGGACCAGATTTGTCAAATTTGATGAAATTCATATCTCCTCTTCTCCAAAAATTCCACCAAAATTCAGGCAGCCCCCAGTTGCAATGAGAGGCCACTCCACCAAAAACCAGCTCAAGGAAAAATCCCAACATGCCAAAATCATTCTGTCGAACACCTGGCCTGCACTGTTACTTTGCACTTTCAGAGAAATTCAGAGATTCAGTGTCGTTTCTTCGTCAGAGATCAGTCACCTGTCAACAGTGCGCCCTGGCGCGTTGCGCACGGCCTCTCCTCCCTGGCCAGAGCGCCGCACGCCCCCTTGGACGGACGCAGGCATCGGTGGAGGCGAGCCTCGCCGGCGTTGGCGGTTTCTGCGGTGGCTGCGCCACCCGTGGCGGCCAGCGAGGGCCCGGGCCTGCTCGCCACGCCACCCTGCGCCGCCCATCGGTCCCTGGCCCTCCGCGTGGCTCATGCATGCCAACGCATGCCCGCTGCACCGTCGTCGTGGCCCAGCAAGCACAGGGCACGCCCTCTGCCGCCGACGGGCCCGCGCCGCCCCGTTCCGTCGAACCACCCCCAAAGCCTCTCGTCCAAGCTTGTTTAGTGCCTAAATGAAGCCAGTAGACCTCCACGTTGAAGCTCAAACCGCTAAACCACCCCGACTAAGCCCTGCGCCGCCGTAACCTTCGCCGGAGAACTCCGTTCACGGCCATCCCCCCTAATCGCCTATAAAAAGGGGCCCCAAGCTCGCCCTCGAGCACGCACCATCTCTGCACCTCTCCAACACTCCGCCAGGCCACCAGGAGGACCTCGAGGAGGTCTCCTCCCCCAACTCCAGCCGCCCCGTTCCGCCTCGGCCACCACCTCGATTCACTCTGTTGAGGCCGTCCCCGGCGCCCTAACCTCGTCAGCAACCCTCTCGAGCACCCAGGAGTCTAACCCCCACTTCAATTTGCTCTTCGTAGCACTCTCCGGCGAGATCCAACCCCTCCCGAACCGCCGTCCGTCGGAGCCAGGGCCGCCGTCGACGTAGTGCTCGCTGGCTACCACCACCACCCACCGACACGGAATGATGCACTACGCTCGGAGGTACCACCCGATCCCCTTGCCTCGCCGCGGATCGCCGCCGCCGACCACCGCAGCCCTCGGGCGCCGACGAGCTCCGTCTCCCCATTTTTAAAATTTTTAAACCTGACGGGTGGGACCCGCCTGTCAGTCTCTCATTTTTATTAAACGAACCGTTTTCTGAAAGCATATTCTGGCAAAATGCGCTTTCCAGTTTGAATCGTTTTCTAGACTTTTCTGCATAACCCCGTGGGAAGTTTCTGTTTCATTACAGAGAGGTCCTTGGACCAAAACACTTATAACTTTTAAACAGAAAAGGATTTTTGAGTGATTCTTTTTCTGCCCTCTTCAAAATTGTGTCTAGTTTCTTATCAGATTTATTTGAAAAATATTTGATATATTTCTGTACAACTCACGGTATTTACGATAGCGTGTGTATTTTTGTATACCGTAGATACCGAAGGAGGTGACGGAATCGCAAACTTCACCGAGCTAGGCCTCGACTACTCCGGACCAGGCAAGCATGTTTGAACTTTTGATATGATGAGTGTTTTGACATGTTTGCATTAAATAGTTGCATGGCATGATCATGAGCACCTCGATGAATGTCATATTACATGCAAAGTGGAGACAAGTGAATTTCGATAATCCATAAGTTGTTGGATATGAGTTTGCATGGCCATGAGATGGCATGAGAATGCGTAAGATGGCAGTGTTGTAGCATGCCAGTCTTACGCCAGACCGTTTGACCCAGTGTCAACATGAATCAGTCTAGTTCCCGTCCGTTTTCCCTTTCCGTACTATCACATGTTTTCCGCAGAAATGCGGCTTAGTAAGTTGCAAACCGCTTTACGGTACACACCAAATCGAGAGGCCGGGATGAGGGTTCCATGGCCCTGGATTAAAGCCTATCATCCGGTCAGGGGACATGGGTGTTTCTGGTTGGGCCCGAGAGGGGGGCACCCCTTAGAGCGCGTATATATAAATTTGATCCCATGCTATTAGAGATTGTGATCTCCCCGTCTCAAAGTTTTTCTTGAACGCTGTCTAGGGTGATTCCTGGCATCCTGAGGTGGGATGGGTCTGTACTGGTTAGCTGTGTTTCCTCCAAAATACCGTAAACGGAACTAGTCCTTCGTGACTACGGAAATCCGTTGGCTGTGGATAATTTTAGTACAAACTCTGCAGAATCAAAAATCCTTGAAATCATCTTATCCATGTCCAAGTGCTGTGTTCATCTTATCTTGTCAAGTGTCAGTCTCGGTGATAGAAACTCCTGAGAACCACATGAGTGTCAAGTCCGATTAAATGCTTATTTCCTGTGGATGAACTAACTCATTATTATCATGTGTTGAATATTTTCCTATGAGCACTATTTATTGCAAGTTAACAGATATGAAGAGTGAATTTTAAGCCCTTTCTGTGATGTCGCTCAGACGTCCGACTGCAGCATTGTTATTATTTACTTTTGTTATAAGCCCTTTCTGCGATGTCGCTCAGACGTCCGACTGTGGCATTGTTATTATTTTCTTTTGTTAAAAGCCCTTTCTGCGATGTCGCTCAGACGTCCGACTGCGGCATTATTGCTATTTACTTTTGTTATAAGCCCTTTCTGCGATGTCGCTCAGACATCCGACTCCGGCATTGTTATTATTTTCTTTTGTTAAAAGCCCTTTCTGCGATGTCGCTCAGACGTCCGACTGCGGCATTGTTGTCATTTATTTTCAATATAAGCCCTTTCTGTGATGTCGCCCCGATGTCCGACTGCGGCATTGTTGTCATTTATTTTCAATATAAGCCCTTTCTGTGATGTAGCCCCGACGTCCGACTGTGGCACGCATGTCTTTTATTTTCAGTATAAGCCTTTTATGTGGTGTCGCTCAGACGCCCGACTGTGGCATGATTTATTTATTTGTTCACCCTTCGAGGCATCGCTTCAGACACCCGATCGGTTTTCAGTTATTTTTACTATCACCTGACTTCCTTCTTGCTAATTATTGTTGTGTTACTTCCTCATTTGGATGTACCATACTAATTGTTCATGACGCATTCATGCATGCATTTGTTATATCTTATGTCCGAACTGTCTTGCGAGTACTTTCAAAGTACTCACACGGCTTGTTGATTTGGCGAGATCTTGTGAAAGGTGATCTCATGTTTGAAGAGTTCGATAGCGAGTCCGACGCCTAGAGGAATCCCAGTCAGTCTCGTGCGACCCCTGGATTAGTCACTATGTTACTTCCGCTTCCGCTACCCAAATAATTCATCGAGTCTCACCTCGGCCTTTCGATGAACCGCCAGTGTAGGAGTTATGTTATCCACTCCACTGTGTTATTCCACCACCACTTTACCTCGAGTCAGTAGTATGCCACCACTCCATTGTATCATATCCGCCATTATGTATAATTATTGGCGTGCTTGTAATAATGGTTGAGTACCCCAGCTCGACCCCTGTAATATATCCTAATGCTACTGGCTTATTGTATCAAGATTTTGTCTATCAGTCAGGAGGATTTTTCCTCATACTGGACTCAAAAGGTCGGTTTCTCAATAAGCATTTTATTGGAAAACCGGTCGTGACAGTGCTAGGTGTGCCTGATCCTGTAACGGTCATCACTGCCTTATCCTTGCGCCTTTTATTGTGCTTCTTTTTCTTCTTCTTCTGACGGGTGGCCTCGTCATCATCCTGTGAGTCAATGTCGAGGTGCCGCGAGAAACCACGACACCTATGGGGCCAGGAGGCCCCTTGCTTGTTCGGCAGGGGGACGTTGCGTTGCACAAAGAGCAGACGAACATGAGGCAGCACAGCAGAGATCACACGGGCAATTTACCCAGGTTTAGGCCGCCGCGAGGCGTAAAACCTTACTCCTACTTTTGGTGGATTGATGGTGGAAATGTGGTGGTGGAGTGTAGTACACTTGCCCGGCAACGTTTGCCGCAAGGCGGTACCGACTACGCGCGTATGGGGGTGCGAGTTATCCAACCTTGTAACCTCTCAAACCCCTTCTACCATTGCCATGGGCATCCTTTTATATGTTAAGGGGTGATAGTTTCCAACATATCTATAATTTATGAAGTATCCATGCCATGTTTACAACAATTTTATATGGTTTTGGTATGATTTGCATGGAACTAACCCGGACTGACGCTGTTTTCAGCAGAACTACCGTGGTGTTGTTTTTTGTGCAGAAATGAAAGTTCTCCAAATGAGCTGAAAATTTTTGACGATTTTTTTGGGAACAAAAGAGACCCCCCCAAGCTTCGTGGAAGGACCAGAAGGTGAAGGAGTAGGTCACAAGACACCGGGGCGCACCTGGGCCCTTGCCCGTGCCCCGGTAGGTTGTGCTCACCTCGAGGCCCATCTTAGCGTGAAACTAACGCCAAAAATTCCTATAAATAGTGAAACCATCAGGTAACTCAGAACGCCCGGACACACCCGCCGGTGGTCGTTACTCCTGGCGAGATCTAGACTGGTCCCATAGATCAATACTAGTATTTTTTGCGCACTTTGTCCTCACTCGTGCGCACCCGGGAGAAACTTCCCGCTCGGTCACCCATCCTGAAATTACTCCAAGCTGAGCACGCTTAACTTTGGAGTTCTTTCCGAATGGGCTCCCGGAAAAGAAGGAATTCCTTATTGATATGAGTAGTCTATCATCCCTAATAATCCAGGCTATCACATACACCCCCACTCAGAGGAACGGACGTCCTCGTTGGGTCACAGGAACATTCCCTCTTGGCACATATGTCTGTGCATCCAGTCCGGCACATATGCCATGCCGTGTGCCATGATGGGTCACAAATGTCACGCACTACATGACCGCGCACCTGTCCACAAACATCCGTGTAACCGCGAGGGTCGGCTCTGATACCAACTTGTAACGCCGCGAACACACCCGCCGATGGTCGTTACTTCTGGCAGGATCTAGACTGGCCCCACAGATCAATACTAGTCTTTCATGTGCACTTTGTCCTCACTCATGCGCACCCGGGAGAAACTTCCCGGCCGGTCACACATCCTGAAATTACTCCAAGATGAGCACGCTTAACTTTGGAGTTCTTTTCGAATGGACTCCCGGAAAAGAAGGAATTCCTTATTGATATGAGTAGTCTATCATCCCCAATAAGCCAGGCTATCACATAACCCTAGATCAGAAGTTCCGCCGCCGCAAGCCTCTATAGCCACGAAAAACCAATCTAGACCCCGTTTTGGCACTCCACCGGAGGGGGAAATCATCACCGGTGGCAATCTTCATCATCCCGGCGGCCACCATGATGAGGAGGGAGTAGTCCACCCTCGGAGTTGAGGGTTTGTACCTATAGCTATGTGTTTAATCTCTCTCTCTCTCTCTCTCTCTCTCTCGTGTTCTTGAGGTGCGACGATCTTGATGTATCATGGGCTTTGTTAATATAGTCGGATCATATTGTGTTTTCCCATCTCTATCTTGTGATGAATTGAGTTTTCCCTTTGAGATTTCATTTTATCGGATTGAATACTTTTATGGATTTGAGAACACTTGATATATGTCTTGCATATGAATACTCGTGGTGACAATGGGGTATTATATTGATTCACTTGAGATATGTTTTGGCACTGAACTCAAGGATTCCCGAGGTGACATTGAAGTAATCTATGCATAGGGGTTGATGCACATTCTCGTCTTTTGTTTATCCACTAGAAATCTTGGGGCACTCTTTGAGGTTCTTTGTGTTGGATTGAGTATTATGAATCTGAATTTGCTTTGGTTTTATTTTAGTACGAACTCTTGATAGATCGATTGGAAAGAATAACTTGGTGTTATTTTAGTAGAACTCTTGGATAGATCGATCGAAATGAATAACTACAAATAATTTCTTCTTATGTTCTCTGCTAGATAGGAACTCTGGAGTGATTCTTCATCGCATTTTGAGGGATGGTTATATGATCCAATTATATTAGCATTGTTGAGAGATTGCACTAGCAAAAGTACGGACCCTATGCTTCATTTTCAAGCATTACAATATTGTTTGTGCTCTGTTTTATCAATTGCTACCTTGCTGTTTTTTATTGCTACTATTACAAAAATAAATATCTACTATCCTTATTACACTTGTATCACCATCTCTTCGCCAAACTAGTGCACCTATACAAATTACCGTTGTATTTGGTGTGTTGGGGACACAAGAGACTTTTCGTTATTTGGTTGCAGGGTTGTTTGAGAGAGACCATCTTCATCCTACACCTCCCATGGATTGATAAACCTCCCATGGGGTGTAAAAAAACCATCAAAAAAGGTGCAAAACGTTTACGATGGAGGATGCATCAAACACGGTTCAGATTTAAGTTGCATGTGCGATGCAGGGCATACGGTTCAGTCCACTTAACAGTTTTTGCGATGAGGAGGAACAAAAGAAAGCAGGCGGCAGATGAAGGTGTGTGCGATATACATCATACGGTTCACTTTCGGATGAACTGTTTGTGATTAGGCAACACAAAAGAAACGGTCACCAGATTCAAGGTGTAAAGCGATATCGACATGCGGTTCACACTGATGAACTGTTTGTGTTGAGACAAGAGAACAGAAAGGGTTCAATATAACAAGATGTGTGTGATACGTGGCAAACAGGTCTGTAATTAGAAATGTGTGCGAAGACCAATAATAAAACAGACGGTTGCCGCTAATAAGACGTGTGTGTTGTGCAATGGGATTGCAAACAGAACAACAACATCATATACACACTTATAAGGACATGGTTGCATAACCAAATTAAACATCCACTTACATACACTACTAGGGAAAACCTTATACACAAAATCTTACCAGTAGCGCGTGTTAAAATGAGGTGCTACTGCTACTTAGCAGTAGCGCGTTGACATAAAGGGCGATGCTGCTATCCACTTAGTAGTAGCGCGGCAGGAATAAAATGCGCTACTACTATAATTCTCACACCGTTGCCGACATGCTAGGTATAGTAGTAGTGCCCTTCTACAAACCGCGCTACTGCTAAAAATTAGTAGCAGCGCACTTTTAGGGGGGGGGGGGGCTACTGCTAAGGAAAGAAAAATAAAATGAAAAACATATAGAAAAGTAAATGAAAATGAAAGAAATAGAAAAAGGGGAAGGAAAAAAAGAAAATGTGAATGAAAATAAATGAAAAAGAAAAATAAAGGAGAAATGCGTAGCAGCAGCGGGCTTTATGGACAGGCACTATAGCTAATGTAGCAGTAGCGATTTCCGTGGAACGCGCTACTGCTACTTTTGACTTAAGAACGCGTCCTTCTTCCCCACGCCCACTTCCCCCAAATCCGACGTGCGCGTCTGCTATCGCCGTCGTCATCGCCCGACCACCGCCGTCGACGCCGCCCCCGACCCCGACCTCGACGCCGCCCCCGACCCCGACCTCGGCGCCACCCCAGACCCCGACCTCGTCGCCCCCTACATCGCCGCCCTCCGCCTTGTGCCCGCCACCCCGACACCGACCCCATCCCCGACCTTGATGCCGCGTGCCCCTCTCCCTAACTCCGCCGGCGCCCGAGGTGTGCACGCCCTCCTCCTCCTCCTCCCCTACCTCTGCCTAGCTAGGGTTCTTAGGGTTAATTTTCAGAGTTCATCTAATTTAGTTAGGGTTCATCAAATTAGATGCTAATTATGGCAGTAGTTGTTAAATAGAATTAGTTTTAGACTTCATCAAATTAGTTAGGGTTAAATTTTAGAGTTCATCAAATTAGTTAGGGTTCATTAAATTTTAGAGTACATCAAATTAGTTAGGGTTAAATTTTAGAGCTCATCTAACTAGTTTTTTTACTGTTGTTTAGTAAGTGTTTAATAGAATTAGTAAGAAAATTAATAGAACTAGTTGAACTAGTTTATTTTTAGTAAAAACTAGTTTATTTTTATTTATAGTAAGTGCTTAATTGCACTAGTTGAGTTAATATAACTATTTTATTTTTAGTACTAAAATTAATAGAACTAGTTTACTTTTTTAGTTAAAGCAATTATTTCCGCATCAACGTCGATGATGCCTATCCCGCATCCTCGTCGTCGAGTCGGCGGAGGACACCTGCGTCACCAAATGGGCCATGTCCGGGACTGGGCTCCGCCGGGGTGGTACTGGGAGGCGCTACCTACCGGGGGCGCAGGTTGGTGAGGAGTCAGCCCGTCGTTGACCTGAACCTTCTTTGGTGGCGGTCACGTGGGCCAGTGACGGTCTAGAGGCTCGAGGACCCCGCGGAGGTGGTGCATCACCGTGTTAGTGAGGAGTACATGCACGTCCGTCGCTACTTGTTTGCGTTGGAGCACAGGTTCTCCAGGGATCTCATTGGAGCTATGATCCTGTGATGGTTCCTTCTTTGTGGGTGTCCACCGCCCGCACCGATACCCGTCGTGAGCTACGGTTTTAGTTGTATTAGTGATGTTATATGTATGATACTATTCGGGGCGTATTAGTGATAATATTTGACGATGTACAGACGCATGAGATGATTTACTTTTTCTTATTGAATGCATGCTAATTTGAATACTTATTTATTTTATGATTTGGTTTTGCTTATTGAATGCTCATGTTAATATGAGTCCTATAAGATATTTTGAAATGTATATATTGTGTTGCTCAAATAGGATATGTTCTTGCCCAAGTGGCCGGTCATGTTTGCAGGTTACACCTCCGAGTAGCCTATGTTTTGCCAGAGTGTTGATTCATTTCCGTTCCGGCAAATTTCAGGCGCTCGATATGTCCTATTTTAGCAAAGGTCATGCCGGATTTTTCCGTGAATTTTGGCATGACTTGTGCCAAAATATGTAGGAAATATCGAGTGCCCTGGATTTATGTGTCGAGTATCCTGGTAGTTGCCTTCGATCGATTTTCAATTAATGCTTCAACTATGAACATAGGAAATGTCTGATGACGAAAAGGATTTCGGTATTTGGGAATACTGCGAAGACGAGTGCGGCCTGTGCGACAGAATCTTCCTAGATGATGATAGCCGCTTCAGCATCAAGCTGGACGAGAACTTCGAAGTGGATACAGTAAGTCACAACGACAAGCCTTTTCTCATAATTAAGCATGACATCTGCTTCATTTGCTTCAACTTATAATCTATTTTTTTTACTATTCTACTAGCGTATCCCCTGCCATGCAAGAGTTTTTGTCTTGGATAAGATAGGTTTCAGTCCTATGATAAATACTATGGAGGTAAAGAGAGTTTACCTGAAGACCGAGCATGGTTATACTTTCCACGCAAAATTATACAACGCAGACACCTACACCTATTTTGAATACAAAACTTGGCAAGCACTATGCAAGACTTATGCATTTGAGCCTGACATGGTTATCACCTTTGATATTCGTCCAGAAGATGATATTGAAGGTAATATCGACATCTGGGTCGATGTGCGATCGCCACCAGTTATACCATTATGTGAGTTTCTCAACCATATTTATGTCTTCGATATTGTTTATTCATAAATAGTTGACAACTAATTTCTATTGACAGCTTATTTCCATTCAAGCAAACATGTCCGACGCTTGGTAGACATGACCGTTCACTGTCCCGGGGCTGAACTAAATTGCGAGGAGATAGGTCATTATGTTTCATGGCTTGAGCATATTGATGTCGTCAAGGCAAATTATTTTTCTAGACTTAAAAATCTTAGTACTCAAAACGTGCGACCAATAGTGATCGTATTGAACTACGGTCACATCTATTTAGGAAAGATGGTAAGATTTTTACTATTTTTCCTCAGTGTATCTTTTGCATACATTATTTTAATATACGATGTTCTTCAACAGGGACTGCCGATGAATGTTGTGCCTCATTGGATCGAGACTAAAGGTCACATGAGAATGGTTAGCTTACGGGCACGATATCCTACAATGTATTTTAGTGCATTCAGGATTTCTAACAGCGAGGAATGCTTAATAGTGAAATATTGGAGCAAAATTGTGAACGATCACAGAGAAGTACTAGGGGGTAGCAATCAGAAGCGCAGCCCACGATTAGGAGACAGGTTCATCTGCATGCTCCAACTTGATGAAGCAGGAGTGCTACACATGTTTTATGCTATTTTACCTGAGAGAGAGGAGCAGGAGTGATTAGCTAGCTAGAAATGAGTTATGATGATTAAATAGCTAGTGTTGGTGGTAATGACTATGATGATTATTATTAGCTAGTGTTGGTGGTGATTAGATAGCTACCGCAGCTAGTGTTGGTTGTGATTAGCTAGCTAGAACGAGTTTGAAAATGATGATATGTGCTACAATATGACTATGATGATTAAATAGCTACGGTTGGTGGTAATGACTATGATGATGATTAAATAGCTTGTGTTGGCGGATTATATTCAAGTGGAGGCAACATGTGGTGCACATCAAAAGTACTACTAGTCCAAACTAGATGAAGTTTGGATTAGTAGTATACTTTTGACATGCACCACATGTTCCCTCCACTTGAACCTAATCCACCTTCATTTGACACACTCTTATGGACATATTGATATAACAACCTCATAATTGGTATTGTACCGAAATTTGTATAACGGCGTATAAATACACCAAAAAATAAAAAAAAAGAGAAAAAGAATACTAGTAGCGATGGGAGTAAACACGCTACTACTAGCTATATTAGCAGTAGCGCTGGAGTGAACAAACGCTGCTGCTATATGCCTTAGCAGCAGCGCGTGGATCGCGCGCTAATGCTAAGGAATAGCTGTAGCGCCTTATCAGTAGCGCGTCCTCCCGCGCTACTGATAGGCAAAATACTCGCGCTACTGCTAGGGTTTTCCCTAGTAGTAATAGGTGGTTACTACAACCATGGCATTTGCACACACCAAAGTAAACTATTACATGCATAATTACATAGGTGGCTACTACACACATGACATTTCGACACACCAATAAAGTAAACTATAAATTACATGCATGATTAACTAGAATAAACGATCATCTGATCATCATTTACTTCTTGCGACACTTGCTCTGCATGTGGCTCGATCTGGGCTCGTTGATTTGGGTAACGAGGCACTTCCTCGTGTCAACGATCCACCTGTGCATCTCATAGCATGTGTACACGATCTTGGCCGCAAACCTAAGGTGAGGTTCATCCAGTTGCCGCATCCAGGCCTTGTGCCAGGATACGGGACTTGTTCTCTGGGCATCCTGCTTCATCTTTTCATAGTAGGGGTCGATTATGGCCGACGCGAGTTCGACCAGGGAGTCCTGCTTCGTGCTGCCCCAGACCCTATAGTGGTCACGGATTTCGAAGGTTCTTGCAGGCCAATCCCGTAACACTGAGCACTTTTACATCGTCTTTGGTTTCCACCGTGGCGAACTTGTAGTCGGTGATGTTGACAAACCTGTTGAAATGGTCGCAAGGCTCTGTGGCCATGCAGTAGTGGTAGATGAGGACATTATGGCGCACGCACAACTGGGCGGCGACAACCTTCTGATCTATGCCGGGACGACCGGCGGTGTACTGGAGGTCGATGCCAACCACCTTGTACTTGTCTCAAGCAAGCAACTGCTCAACGCTGCTGATGTAGTCGTCCACCATGGCCGGGTCGCTGGTGTACACCACCGAGAGATCTGTCTTCCTCGCATGGGTCTCCACTCTATGCTCGTCGAACTCCATTGGAGCGCTGCTAGACATCCCCTCTCTATGTGTCGTCGTGGGTGTGCTTGTTGTGTTGTGGGGCGCGGTTAAAAGGTAGAAGAGACTAAGGTTATAATGGCCACGGGAATTAAAGGGGAAGCCGGACGGCCAGGAATATCGGCAGGCCCTGATGGCAGTTCTAATTTGCAGCGCGTAACTCCATCGTGCCGCACGTAACTGCATCGCGTGGCAATGCACGCGGCGCAACCGCATGCATATGGGGGCCCGACATGATCATGCGCACGCCCAACCGCTGGCAGAGCGCGCATGGAGGGACGCGAGCAGAGCGCTCCGCGGTCGCATCAATGGCGAGCAACCATATATATATGCATATAGCAGTTGAACGCGCAAGGAAAAGCTGTCCACAAGCCGAGCGCACCGACGGACGCGAGCGGAGCGTGCTGCGGCGCCTAACAGCGAGCACAGCGCGCTCCGGCACCTAACGGCGGCATAGACCTTCATTCAAGCCAATCAACATGTGTTCAAAAAACAAAAATTATCAAAAAGTAATGAGATAGACACTGGCAGCACACAACTTATAAATTGATGGATGGAGTACTAGTTACAGTGATGCACATAATTAGGCAAGAAGAAAGATGCATCCATCAACGTACGACCTCCTCCTCCTCAACTCAGTGCGCCGGGCCACTGACCAACGGCTAAGGAGCGGCGGCTTTTGTGGCGAGGTCAAGGTGCTTCTCAACAATGGCATCCAAGGATTCCAGCCGGTTGAACAATGCCAACGTCGTAGCGTCCTCACGGGCCTTGTAGATACCTATGTAAATGATTCTCTTGTACACATGGATATGTAGGTCAACGGTTTCTTGCAGGGCGAGGTGCCTTGCGGCGAGCGCGACCTCCAGGTGGACATTCTTCGTGGCGTCGGCGGGCAGTCGCCGGGCCACCAGTGCTTGAAAGAGGTTCTGACCATGGAGGCCGATTAGGGTGGCAGGCAATGAGGAGCCCGGGAACACGGGGTGGAGGAGTACGGAGATGTCGTCCGCGAGCTTCTTGACGAGGGTGAACATGTTGGTGGTGCGAACGATCATCTGGTCGTACTGAGAGTCATAGCTGGCGTCGACGGCGGCCATCCACCAGTCGGTCGCCAACACCGTGTGGAGACGATCCACGGTGCCATGCCGCAGGACGGCGTCGTGGACCATCTGGCACAGCCGCTGGCCGCTCGCGCGCATCGCCGCCATGAGTCTGGAGTGAGCAATTTTGTGCTTATTAGTGTAGGTGCTTAGGCAAATGCTTAGGTGCGTACGATGTGGTAGATGCATTGGAATGGAGGGGCGCCTTTATATGAGTGCAAACTGCATTGCATTCACATCGTGCTGCCACTTTTCCCGGTCGTCCTCCCATTACTTCCCTCATACATTCACACGATGCTAATTGAAGGAGGATGCATCATTGGCCTTTCAACATTTCGGGAACCACTACCCTCTCCCTCGTCTGCATGGAAGCCGTATCGGGAACTATGCCGCCTGCTGTCAAATCGAATAGTACTACGCCGCCCGCTGCACGCCCGGCTGAACACGCCTCCTCGCCTCCATCTAGGCTTAATTACTGAATTTTAGTTGCAAAAATTAGATACTGCTAGTGATTTTTAGCTTCATATTTTGACAAATCACGGTGTCACAAGGTTGGCAAATGGCAATGTTACTAGATCAACAAATGTCAATCTTTCTAGTTTGACAAATGGCAACATACCCAATATGACAGATGCAAATCGCACCAAATTGTTTGTAAGTGGTTTACACGGGTCATCTAAAAGAACCGTTTGTGTCCAAGAAATGCACAAATCTTGCTCTCACTTTACATACGGGTGTTCTATCTAAAACGTTTACGATCAAGAGCCATTAAAACCTATAGCCATTAAAACAAAGACACGTGGCGTCACGTGAATGGTTAACTGAACGCACACGATTTGAATTATACAAACGTTTGAGGTATTAAAGTGGAGGCTATTTTTTTCAAAATGCCTTTGTTGGCTGTCATTATTCGAGTGCGCCTTCTTTCAAAAGGGACACAAAAAATACCACAACATGTGGCGTGCCCTTCCATGATAGCATGCCAAGTTTCATGAATTTTAGACGAGTTTTAGATTTACTAGAATTAAAAAACCAGGCATCTCAATTTTTTGTCAGCAATCGACGGTGCCCTGGTGTTTGAAATTCATTCCCATTTCTTGCCTGGGACATAAGCATGCACCCAAGGAGACAGATTTGATATTTCAACCAATTTATATGCACTGGAGCATGCGCATGTAGTTCAAATTCGAATTATGCACATAAATGCATTAAAAACTCAGTTAATGGATAAAAATGTCCATACAAACCCAAAAAAATCATAAAAATTCACACAACACTCCTGTTGTTCTATCTTGACACAAGCAAAAAATTTGAAAGCAATAATAGGCAATGGATATTATTTCGTCCCCAAAGGTGGGGCGTTCCCTACCGAAAACCATCATGCTTGTTGTGAGAAGCTCCGGTTTGTGAGAAGTATATACCCAAATCTGCCCCTAATTGGACAAAATGTATACCACGACATGTTGATGCCGCCCCATGATAGCATGCCAAGTTTCATGAATTTCAGACGAGTTTTGGATTTACTAGAATTTAAAAACCAGGCATCTCAATGTTTTGCCAGAAATCAACGGTGCCCTGGTGTTTGAAATTCATTCCCATTTCTTGCATGGGACATAAGCATGCACCCAAGGAGACATATTTGATTTTTAAACCAATTTATATGCACTGGAGCATGCGCATGTAGTTCAAATTTAAATTATGCACATAAATGCATTGAAAACTAAGTTAATGCATAAAAATGTCCAAACAAACCCCGAAAAATCACAAAATTCACACAACACTCCTGTTGTTATATGTTGACATGAGAAAAAATATTGAAAGCAACAAGAGGCAATGGATATCGTTTCGTCCCCAAAGGTGGGGGCGTTCCCTACCGAAAACCATCATGCTTGTTGTGAGAAGCTCCGATTTGTGAGAAGAATATACCCAAACCTACCCCAAATGGGACAAAATTTGTACCACGACATGTTGATGCCGCTCCATGATAGCATGCCAAATTTCATGAATTCCAGACGAGTTTTAGATTTACTAGAATTTAAAAACCAGGCATCTCAATGTCTTGCCGGCAATCAACGGTGCCCTGGTGTTTGAAATTCATTCCCATTTGTTGCATGGGACCTAAGCATGCACCCAAGGACACATATTTTATTTTTCAACTAGTTTATATGCACTCGAGCATGCACATGTAGTTCAAATTTGAATTATGCACATAAATGCATTGAAAACTCAGTTAATGCATAAAAATGTCCAAATGAACCCCGAAAAATCACAAAAATTCACACAACACTCCTGTTGTTCTATGTTGACACGAGAAAAAATTTTGAAAGCAACAAGAGGCAATGGATATCGTTTCGTCCCCAAAGGTGGGGCGTTCCCTACCGAAAACCATCATGCTTGTTGTGAGAAGCTCCGATTTGTGCGAAGCATATACCCAAACCTTCCCCAAATGGGACAAAATTTGTACCACGACATGTTGATGCTGCTCCATAATAGAATGCCAAGTTTCATCAATTTCAGATGAGTTTTGGAATTACTAGAGTTTAAAACCAGGCATCTCAATGTTTTGCCAGCAATCAACAGTGCCCTGGTGTTTCAAAGTCATTCCCATTTCTTGCATGGGACCTAAGCATGCACCCAAGGACACATATTTGATTCTTCAACTAGTTTATATGCAGTAGAGCATGCACATGTAGTTCAAATTTGAATTATGCACATAAATGCATTGAAAACTCAGTTAATGCATAAAATGTCCAAACGAACCCCGAGAAATCACAAAAATTCACACAACACTCCTGTTGTTCTGTGTTGACATGAGAAAAAAATTTGAAAGCAACAAGAGGCAATGGATATCGTTTCGTCCCCAAAGGTGGGACGTTCCCTACCGAAAACCATCATGCTTGATGTGAGAAGCTATAGTTTGTGAAAATCATATACCCGGACCTACCCCAAATGGGACAAAATTTGTACCACGACATGTTGATGCCGCTCCATGATAGCATGCCAAGTTTCATGAATTTCAGACGAGTTTTGGATTTACTAGAATTTAAAAACAAGGCGTCTCAATGTTTTGCCGGCAATCAACGGTGCCCTGGTGTTTGAAATTCATTCCCATTTCTTGCATGGGACCTAAGCATTCACCCAAGGACACATATTTGATTTTTCAGCCAATTTATATGCACTAGAGCATGCACATGTATTTCAAATTTGAATTATGAACATAAATGGATTTAAAACACAGTTAATGCATAAAAATGTCCAAATGAACCCCGAAAAATCACAAAAATTCACACAACACTCCTGTTGTTCTATGTTGACACGGGGTAAAACTTTGAAAGCAATAAGAGGCAGTGGATATCGTTTCGTCCCCAAAGGTGGGACGTTCCCTACCGAAAATCATCATGCTTGTTGTGAGAAGCTCCGGTTTGTGAGAAGCATATACCCAAACCTACCCCAAATGGGACAAAATTTGTACCACGACATGTTGATGCCGCTCCATGATAGCATGCCAAGTCTCATGAATTTCAGATGAGTTTTGGATTTACTAGAATTTAAAAATCAGGCATCTCAATGTTTTGCCGGCAATCAACGGTGCCTTGGTGTTTGAAATTCATTCCCATTTCTTGCATGGGACCTAAGCATGCACCCAAGGACACATATTTGATTCTTCAACTAGTTTTATATGCACTAGAACATGCCCATGTAGTTCAAATTTGAATTATGCACATAAATACATTGAAAACTCATTTAATGCATAAAAATGTCCAAACGAATCCCGAAAAATCACAAAAATTCACACAACACTCATGTTGTTCTATGTTAACACGAGAAAAAATTTGAAAGCAACAAGAGGCACTGGATATCGTTTCGTCCCCAAAGGTGGGGCGTTCCATGCCGAAAACCATCATGCTTGTTGTGAGAATCTCCAGCTTGTGAGAAGCATATACCCAAACCTACCCCAAATGGGACAAAATTTGTACCACGACATGTTGATGCTGCTCCATTATAGCATGCCAAGTTTCATGAATTTCGGACGAGTTTTGGATTTACTAGAATTTAAAAACCAGGCATCTCAATGTTTTGCCGGCAACCAACGGTGCCCTGGTGTTTGAAATTCATTCCCATTTCTTGCATGAGACCTAAGCATGCACCCAAGGACACATATTTGATTTTTCAACCAGTTTATATGCACTAGACCATGCACATGTAGTTCAAATTTGAATTACGCACATAAATGCATTGAAAACTCAGTTAATGCGTAAAAATATTCAAACAAACCCCGAAAAATCATAAAAATTCACACAACACTCCTGTTCTTCTATGTTGACACGGGGTAAAACTTTAAAAGCAATAAGAGGCAATGGATATCATTTCGTCCCCAAAGGTGGGACGTTCCCTACTGAAAACCATCATGCTTGTTGTGAGAAGCTCCAGTTTGTGAGAAGCATATACCCAAACCTACCCCAAATGGGACAAAATTTGTACCACGACATGTTGATGCCGCTCCATGATAGCATGACAAGTTTCATGAATTTCATACGAGTTTTGGATTTACTAGAATTTGAAATCCAGGCATCTCAATGTTTTGCCGGCAATCAACGGTGCCCTGGTGTTTGAAATTCATTCCCATTTCTTGTATGGGACCTAAGGATGCACCCAAGGAGACATATTTGATTTTCAACCAATTTATGTGCACTGGAGCATGCGCGTGTAGTTCAAATTTGAATTATGCACATAAATGCATTGAAAACTCAGTTAATGCATAAAAATGTCCAAACGAACCCCGAAAAATCACAAAAATTCACATAACACTCCTGTTGTTCTATATTGACACGGGGAAAAACTTTGAAGCAATAAGAGGCAATGGATATCGTTTCGTCCCCAAAGGTGGGACGTTCCGTACCGAAAACCATCATGCTTGTTGTGAGAAGCTCCGGTTTGTGAGAAGCATATACCCAAACTTACCCCAAATGGGAAAAAATTACCACGACATGTTGATGCCGCTCCATGATAGCATGCCAAGTTTCATGAATTTCAGATGAGTTTTGGATTTACTAGATTTTAAAAACCAGGCATCTCAATGTTTTTCCAGCAATCAACGGTGCCCTCATGTTTGAAATTCATTCCCATTTCTTGCATGGGACCTAAGCATGCACCCAAGGACACAGATTTGATTTTTCAACCACTTTATATGCACTGGAGCATGTGCATGTAGTTCAAATTTGAATTATGCACATAAATGCATTGAAAACTCAGTTAATGCATAAAAATGTCCAAACGAACCTCGAAGAATCACAAAAATTCACACAACACTCATGTTGTTCTACGTTGACACAAGAAAAAATTTGAAAGCAACAAGAGGCAATGGATATCGTTTCGTCCCCAAAGGTGGGGCTTTCCCTACCGAAACCCATCATGCTTGTTGTGAGAAGCCCCGGTTTGTGAAAAGCATATACCCAAACCTACCCCAAATAGGACAGAATTTGTACCATGACATGTTGATGCCGCTCCATTATAGCATGCCAAGTTTCATGAATTTCGGACGAGTTTTGGATTTACTAGAATTTAAAAACCAGGCATCTCAATGTTTTGCCGGCAATCAACGGTGCCATGGTGTTTGAAATTCATTCCATTTCTTGGATGGGACCTAAGCATACACCCAAAGACACATATTTGATTTTTCAACCAGTTTATATGCACTAGAGCATGCACATGTAGTTCAAATTTGAATTATGCACATAAATGCATTGAAAACTCAGTTAATGCATAAAAATGTCCAAACAAACCCCAAAAAATCACAAAAATTCACACAACACTCGTGTTGTTCTATGTTGACACGAGAAAAAAATTTGAAAGCAACAAGAGGCAATGGATATCGTTTAGGTCCCCAAAGGTGGGGCGTTCCCTCACCGAAAACCATCATGCTTGTTGTGAGAAGGTCCGGTTTGTGAGAAGCATATACCTGCACCTACCCCAAATGGGACAAAATTTGTACCACGACATGTTGATGCCGCTCCATGATAGCATGCCAAGTTTCATGAATTTCATACGAGTTTTGGATTTACTAGAATTTAAAAACGAGGCATCTCAATGTTTTGCCGGCAATCAACGGTGCCCTGGTGTTTGAAATTCATGCTCATTTCTTGCATGGGACCTAAGCATGCACCCAAGGACACATATTTAATACTTCAACTAGTTTATATGCACTAGAACATGCACATGTAGTTCAAATTTGAATTATGCACATAAATGCATTGAAAACTGAGTTAATGCATAAAAATGTCCAAACAAACCCCGAAAAATAACAAAAATTCACACAACACTCTTGTTGTTCTATGTTGACACGGGGGAAAACTTTGAAAGCAATAAGAGGCATGGATATCGCTTCGTCCCCAAAGGTGGGACGTTCCCTACCGAAAACCATCATGCTTGTTGTGAGAAGCTCCAGTTTGTGAGAAACATATACCCAAACCTACCCCAAATGGGACAAAATTTGTACCACGACATGTTGATGCCGCTCCATGATAGCTTGCCAAGTTTCATGAATTTCATACGAGTTTTGGATTTACTAGAATTTAAAAACCAGGCATCTCATTATTTTGCAGGCAATCAACGGTGCCCTGGTGTTTGAAATTCATTCCCATTTCTTGCATGGGACCTAAGCATGCACCCAAGGACACATATTTTATTTTTGAACTAGTTTATATGCACTAGAGCATGCACATGTAGTTCAAATTTGAATTATGCACATAAATGCATTGAAAACTCAGTTAATGCATAAAAATGTCCAAACGAACCCTGAAAAATCACAAAAATTCACACAACACTCCTGTTGTTCTATGTTGACACGAGAAAAAAAATTGAAAGCAACAAGAGGCAATGGATATCGTTTCGTCCCCAAAGGTGGGGTGTTCCCTTCCGAAAACCATCATGCTTGTTGTGAGAAGCTCCGGTTTGTGAGAAGCATATACCCAAACCAACCCCAAATGGGACAAAATTTGTACCACGACATGTTGATGCCACTCCATAATAGCATGCCAAGTTTCATGAATTTCAGACGAGTTTTGGATTTACTAGAGTTTAAAACCAGACATCTCAATGTTTTGCCGGCAATCAACTGTGCCCTGGTGTTTGAAATTCATTCCCATTTCTTGCATGGGACCTAAGCATGCACCCAAGGACACATATTTGATTCTTCAACTAGTTTATATGCACTAGAACATGCACATGTAGTTCAAATTTGAATTATGCACATAAATACACTGAAAACTCAGTTAATGCATAAAAATGTCCAAACGAACCCTGAATTATTCCAGTTCTTTTATGATCTCTGCAAATAAAAGGTCTAGCAATTCAAACACCGTCCATGGCCGGTGTGACCCCATTATGTAATTCAAATCAAGACTAAAAGTCAAGTAGATCCCACATAGTTTATTATAACCGACCGTGTGAGATGCAGCACAAAATATCTTCGGAATGTGTCTGAATAAGGGACCGTGTCTGATGATACTTTGCGTGCCAGTTTTTGTCCTAAGCGATTCCAATTTTTCGCTTCCATGAAATATCTACCTCCCCGCCCCTCCCCCTTACCAAAAGCAACATTTCCCCTCTTTCCGCCTTCTTTTCCAAGTTAAAACCTTCACTCCTTGCTTGCAGCGCCACCGCCTCCTCACCGGCGACCCTCCTTCACGCTGCTCGGCCTTGCCTATCCAGGCAGGTAATCCACACCCGACCCCCATCCTCCTCCTCCTTCCACATCCCACATGCCCCGACCGCCGGCGCGAGCGCGACACCTTCCACCCAAATCACCAACCCCTCCACCAAATAAGCGCCAGCCTAAGCCATGGTGCACGCAGTATAGCCAGGACCTCAAGGAGCATTCGGCAGCAGAGAAGCAAATCGTGGTCAAGACGCTGGATGAGGTCACGATGGCTGCCATTCGTGCTGACCCCCAGATCTTGGAGGAGCACCTCGCTGTCGAGGCCACCGTTGACGCCTCGCGCGCCGACGCCGCGATGCGGTTGGATGCTTTAAATGAAAGTTCATGGTGTTTTCTCGAGGTCACCGTCGGTGCCTTCGATGAAGACTACGAGGTGTTTTCTCAGTGTGAACGTGCTTACCTCATATCGAGAGCCAGAAGGCGGGTGCCCGGAGCGGCTCAGGCAAGTCACTACTACAACGAGGGCACCCACGATGCGGAGGCCTCACCCTCTTCCATGTCCAAGGAGCCTATCGTCATCGATATCTCCGACAATGAGGAGTAGCTTGTGTTATTAGCTCACTATAAGGACCCATGTTCAGTTTGCTAGCTACTGCCTTTCCTTAACAAATTCTAGTGAATTGTGCTATCTACTTTCACCATGCAATCTTCTGCTATAGTGTAAATGTTCTATATGTCATGCAATGTGGTGTTCAATTAACTGCTTGGTTCAATTCTTTAAATGTGATGTTCAATTCTTCAGGGTGCAATATTTCCACGTTGTTAAGCTTGCTTGGTTTGGTTAACTGTCTGATCTTCTATTAGGAGTATGTTATATTGTTCAATTGGTGTTTACTTAACTGCTTGGTTCATTTGTTGTGGCTTGGTTCACTTGTTGTGATGTTTAGTTAACTGCTTGGTTCAATTCTGCAATGCGATGTTCAATTGTTGTGGCTGCATTTTGTTATTGTATACCATGTGAGGAATAAATCGAATTTGGCTGTACTAAATGCATGAGCAACAAATACAATTGTTATATTTCCAAGTTGTTAAGCATGCTTGGTTTGGTTAACTGTCTAATCTTCTATTAGGAGTATGTTATATTGTGCAATGTAGTGCTCAGTTAACGTTTGGTTCATTTGTTGTGGTGTTTAGTTAACTGCTTGGTTCAATTCTCCAATGCGATGTTCAATTACTGTGGTTGCATTCTCTTAATGTATACCATGCGAGGAATAAATCGAATTTGGCTGTACTAAATACATGATAAGCAAATACAATTGCTATATTTCCAAGTTGTTAAGCATGCTTGGTTTGGTTAACTATCTGATCTTCTATTAGGAGTATGTTATATTGTGCTATGTGGTGCTCGGTTATCGTTTGGTTCAATTGTTGTGGTGTTTAGTTAACTGCTTGGTTCAATTATGCAATGCGATGTTCAATTGATGTGGCTGCATTCTGTTATTGTATACCATGTGAGGAATAAATTGAATTTGGTTGCACTTAATACATGAGAAACATATACAAGTGCTATATTTCCTAGTTCTTAATCATGCTTGGTTTGGATAAATGCGTTTTCCATGTGGCTTGAATTAATCTGATGAATCTGCAATGTGCTTATTTATCATCAACATATTTTACTGATAGCATGCGAACCCTTACTTAACCTTATGACTAACTACTTTATATGTGTTGCAGGGAAACAATGGGAAGCACTGAGGTTTACAAGATGGTACTAACTATTGTACCTTGCGTTTTTGTATTCCTTTGCCCCATTTCCAATATACAAAAGATATTTATGCACATCCTTGTTTTCAGGCTTCACTGATGATTACCTTTCAAACCACCTCTGTGGTCAGGAGGCGAGGAAAGTTTTCATACAACACCCACGGTTCAATATTGAAGTGTTCCTGAGGAGGTCGAAGGATGGACGGTCAATCATCCATAGGCACTGGCCTAAAGTTACAAAGACCTTCAACATGAATGAAGGCTCAATATTCGCCTTCCACTTCAGCAGTTTTCCAGATGAGATGCGTCTCCCTATGTACCGTCTATCATGCTAATTTCGAAAGGTTCTAGATGTTGCATGTGAAACTTGCTACTGGTGAAGTTGTGTAATGGGGTAGCTGAGTGCTGAAGCTATATCATGTTTTTTTTTGACAAGCAAGCTATATCATGTTGTACTCTGATGTATTTCAATTATGAAATCCTGCTTTGTTAATATGGAAATGGAATATACTATGTGCTTAATATGAATGTCAATTAGATTAGTAAATGGATTATTATTAATAGGGCAATTAGCATGCTAATTGGCCAATTAGCTTCCTAATTGGGTTTTCCTATTGCAAATGGTTAATGAGAACTACCGTGGGCGATGACCTCAGGCAACACACACAGTTTCTAGGAATAAACCGTGTTGGGTCAATGAATAATCACACACGACATTCTCTTCAAAACTGTTTGCGTTACGCCACCTTGCGCACATGTTTTCCTTGTAGTTACTGTGTGGAATGTATATACGAACGGAAACGTTTAGTGGTTACTGACTGTGTGGGATGTACTTACGACCGGAAATAATTTCTCCTGTATAATTGTATTTTTTTGAGCACTACTGTACGTATTTCTCTATTTGAGTGCTCGTCGGCCGCACACGACCTCATTTTGCTGAGCGTGTGTGCCAGGAGGGCATATCCCCAACGGTTTCTGGGTCATGTGGGAAGGACCCCCCTATCGCCCACACTCACTTGGCGACGGTTTTGAATGCCGTCGCGGAAAGGGGTTAAAAACCGTTTGCTTAGGACCGACGCATACCAGTGAATAATATCAAGTTTCCTCTCTATGTGTTGAAAATCTTGAAGTTTTGCTTGTTTTTCCTTCCTATGATGGTTGATTCTTGTTCCCATAAATTGTTTGCTCACAAAATCCCTACGCATAGGAAGTGGGTTGGACTTAAATGTGCTAGTCATATGCTTCATGATGGTCTCTTCATGTTTTAATTCTTATCTTCTACATGAGCATCATTGAAATCATCATGCCTAGCTTAAAAGGCATAAAAGAAAAGTGCTTGTTGGGAGACAAACCAACACTTTTACCTACTGTTTTTGTTTACATGATTATGCTAATGTGGTAGTGATGTTTTATTTCTTTTGTTTTCAATAAAGTGACAAGTAAATCCTTTGGGATAGTGTGGATGATAGTTGACTTCAATCTCTGCAAAACAGAAACTTTTGCACTCAGTCCAGGAATTTTAAAAATTCACTAGAATGTGCTTTTAATCTGAAGTTTTTACATGTGATAGATATACAAATTATCAATGTTGTCCTAATTTTTCAGTATTTTTTGACTTAAATAAGTATGGTTGGAGTACAGATTACTTCAGACTGTTCTGTTTTTGACAGATTCTCTTTTCAATGCATAGTTTGCTTGTTTCCTAGTTTCTATGGTTTATATTGCTCAATATAAATTGTGAAAATGATAGGCTAAATTAGGAATTGTGTGAGAACAATTATGAATCTTGCTTTGACAGTACCAAAGTGAATGGTTTGCTCTTTATCATACTAACCTATCTCACGAAGTTTCGTTAAGTTTTGTGTGATTGAAGTTTTCAAGTTTTGGGTGAGATAACGATATGAGGAGAATAAGGAGTGACAAGACCCTAAGCTTGGGGATTCCCAAGGCACCCCCAAGGTAAATTTCAAGGAATAGCCAAGAAACTACGCTTGGGGATTCCCCGGAAGGCATCCCCTCTTTCGTCTCCAACATTATCGGTAACCTCACTTGGAGCTATGTTTTCATTGGTCACATGATATGTGTTTTGCTTGGAGTGTCATTTTATTTTATTTTTATTTGCTTTCTATTATTTATAATAATGTTTTGCATCTTTTATTTCAATAAAAATGTCAAGTATAGCCTTTGCCATGCTTATTTTGCAAGTCTACATGTGGATGTTTCCAAACAGAAAGTTTATTGTTGTTGCAAAATTTCTCTAGAAAAGTAAGAATGTGATAAAATGTTGAGACGTTTTGCATAGTAAGCTATAATAAATTTTATACAGTGTGCTAATTTTTCAGAATTTTTGGAGTTAGGGAAGTATGATGAATCTTGCATTCTTTACAGACTGTACTGTTTTGACAGATTGCTGTTATGTTTGCATTTTTCGCATATGTTTGCTTGTTTAATGATTCTATTTGAGGATAGGACTATTAAATATGGAGATGCATTTAGTATGCAATGTTAAATAATAATTTTAGTGATTTGCTATAGTAGAGAATGATAAGGTTATTGCATTGATTTATACTAACTTATCTAACGAGTTCTTGTTGAGTTTTGTGTGGATGAAGTTGTTAAGATTTAGGAAAACCGTGATATAAAAGGAATTAAGGAGACACAAATCTCAAGATTGGGGATGCCCAAGGCATCCCAAGATAATATTTCAAGAAGTCTCAAGCATCTAAGCATGGGGATGCCCCGGTAGGCATCCCACCTTTCTTCATCAACAATTATCGGTTAGTATCGGTTGAGCCTAAGTTTTTGCTTCTTCACATGAGTTGTGCTATTCTTGGAATGTCATTTTGTTTTGTTTTGCTTGCTGTTTTAATAAAATACTGAGATCTGAAAGTTTTTAAATAAGAGAGAGTCCTCAAATAGGTACCCATTTACTTAACTACTCGTTTGATCTTCACTTATATCTTTTTGGAGTAGTTTGTCATTCACTCTTATGCTTCACTTAGATTATTTTGAGAGATGAAAATTTTTATGCTCATGTTCTCCACTTAAATTTATTTGATCTTGTCAAAAGCAATGGCAACATATGAAACTAGTCCCAAAGTGATAGATATTCAAGAGGGATATAATAAAAACTTTCATGAAGATAATTGGACAAATTAAACTTGATTATTTATAATAGTTTTGCGATATGATATCATGATATAATGTGTGAGTCATGTTGATGAGTAATTGTGCATTAGTAAGAATATTGGTGTTAAGGTTTGTGATTCCCTATGCAAGCACGAAAGTCAATAGTTATGCAATGAAATTACATCCTGCTTGTGGTGCATTATTCGGTGTTTTTTATGCTTAATGCTCGCTTATGAGATTTTTCGTTTCTTGGTTGGATGCTTCTCAATCTTTTTGCTATCCTTTGCTTGTACTAAGTAGGAATACTACTTGTGCATCCAAAATCCTTAAGCCCAGTTTTGCCGTATGAGTCCAGTATACCTACCTATATGCGGTATTTTCGTGCCGTTCTAAGAAAATTTGTATGTGCCATCTCTAATTTTCAAAATAATTTCCTTTTTGTGTGCTCGTATCGCTGATGAAGCGGTAGGGGGTGGCCAGTATTTTCCATGCTAGATGTGTTATTCTCAAGATGAGTGTTTATTCACTTGTCAAGGCACGAGAGTATGACAAAGGTATTAGGGATGCCCGGTCCCGAAATGAAAAATGAATTTACTTTACATTGTCGAATTATAAATTCCTTGGAAAGTGTTGGTGTGGACGGTACCCCTGGATACGGCTAGCCATGGAGTGTGAAAGTATGGTGGAAAAAGGAATAAACTTTATTTTCTATTTGGGAACCGCCTATAATATATCTAGCATGGAAAGTGTTGGGAATTACTCGCTCGTTTTCGTTGACGGGAAAAGTATGCCTCTCAAAAATATTATCTCTCAATTTAAGCTTTGAGCTCTAGCACCTCTACAAATCCCTACTTCCCTACACAAAGGGCCTTTCGAATTACTTTATGCAATTTTTATTTTTATTTGACTCTCGATCTTCTCTTATAAAGCACCAACTAAGGGCACTATGATCATACTTGAGCATTGGGTAGAGCTTATAAGTTTGATGAGAAATAAAAAGGAATATTGAGATTTCAAGGTGGCTGAAGTCAAGCAGCTACTTTTGAAGTAACAGAAAGAAAAGCGAGTGTGTTTCATGAATGGATCAATGATTGAGCATGATGGGCTAGTGATAACTTTCTTTAGTGTTGATATTTTGAAAGACATGGTTGCTTGTTGATATGCTTGAGTATTGAAGTCTTCATGTCAAAACTAGACTATTGCTTTGAACCATATAAAAGTCCAAATGTCCATACTGCTAAAGAAAAGAATATACGATGAATATGATAGGTAGCATTCCACAAAAAAAAATTCCGCTTTCAATTGCCACTTTATCATGATGAGTTTTATGAGAAAGAGTTGATGTTAGGATGCTACGAAAAGTGAATGAAATTATCATTAATCAAACTTATCCACTACGCTAGCATTCACACTTCATAAATTATTTCTTTTATCATTTACCTACTCGAGGACGAGTAGGAATTAAGCTTGGGGATGCCGATACGTCTCCAACGTATCTATAATTTATGAAGTACTAGCAAAAGGGCCCGTGCGTTGCAACGGGAAAAAATAATCATAATCTTCAATTGCCAAGATACAATATCACCCTCAATTTCGTGAAATCTTGAATAATTTTTTAAATCATATACATTTTTTAAAACTCGTGAACATTTTTCAAATTCGTGAACACTTTTACAAATTTTCGAATACTTTCTAAAAGCAAGAATATTTTTTATATTTAAGAACATTTTATATTATTGTCTACCATTTTGTTTTATTATGAAAAAATTTATAAACAATTTTCTTGAATAGGCGAACATTCCTAGAATTGACAAACATTTTTTTTTGAAATTGGTGGAACAATTTTTGAAATTGAAGTACATTTTTTTGATTTAACGAACATCTTTTGAAATGCATGATCATTTTTTGAATCAACGAACATTTTATGAATGAATAAACTATTTTGTAAGTCACAAACATTTTTTGAATTTTTAGGATATTTACCATTTATGAAAAAAATTGAATTGCCAAAATTTTGGTCAATTTTATTCATATTTTTAATACACAATCTTTTTAAGAAATTATGAACATTTTTGGATTTCCCAAACATTTGTTTTCAAAATTTCTTACATCTTTCTGAATAAGCAAACATTTGTTTAAAAAATCACAACATTTTTTGAATCCGCAAACATTTTATGATTTATTAACATTTTATTTCATAATTGAATTTTTTGAAGTCCTAAACTATTTAAAGTAGAAAAAACAAATAAGGAAAATAAAAATAAAAAAACAGGCCGCCCGGGCATGGGCCAGTCGAAGTGGGCACGTTGCATCTTCTCCCAGCACGTATTGCGCTATATAGGAGGTCCCTAGATATAGATAGTAACCATGCATGTGTCCACCAACAAATATAAAGTTGACCGTGCCGAATGGACTGGAAATTTTAAATTATAGTTGAGCATAAGAATTTTCACATTCCTTTAAAAATTGAATAAATACATGTGGAAACGTCTTCATAGACAGCTCGTGGAGGTCTCACAAAAGAAATACAACATTACAAACTGTAGGCTCCTCGTAGAGAAAGGTCAGATATACTGAAGAGTAATGTGAAAATCAATGAGGTTCAATTTGCTTTCAACATGCTATAGATACAATCCACCAAATAGTACTACCCAACAGATTACAAATAGGGCAATCATGTCCAGCAATGACCTCACTATCCATGTCGTTGTTGTCAGTGGACACGGCAAAATATCCGGTGGAGTCTCTATCTCCCGTGCACCACACAATCTCCGGTGGTTCCCAGCTAAGCTAGGCTTGCCCGAATCACAATTTGGCGGACGACATTGTGATATCATCACTAATGTCTGAATTAGAATTTAGGATACTCGTCGTGCAAACAGAATAATCGGCTTCTCTGTTTCCATAAACAAAAAGTAAACACAATCCATCAGTGTGTAACTGCAACTATCAACACAAGGCCATAAAATTCTTAGATTTGAATCCAGATTGAACTATAGATTTATTAGCAAAAAGGTTGCATCTGAAAAACAAATATTGTACCAGAACATGCATTTATAGAACCTGATACCATGGAAATAAAGTATAGTGCAATGGAAATAATAATCAAGAAATTTTTAATTAGCACGGTACTTTCAAGGTATTACGACCACTACTGAACCACTACCAAGATTCCAAAACACATATACCATATATATATATATGATATATATATATATATATATATATGCAAATCATCATACTATATATATATAGCTCCACATTCAATGCGAATATATGAAGATTGTTAGCAAATCCATTGAGAGTACCATTGGTACATATGCAAATCATCATACTATTTAGAAGAGCATACCCTGCGGCCTCGGTCACTACATCGAGCCCAGTCTTCTTGGCAGTCACCTCGGACTTGGCAGTATGCACTCCCTGGCCCTGGTGTGTCCGTGATGGTTGCGATTATTCTCCAGTCCATGGTGCCAATCCTTGTGAACTGCCAAGTTTCAGTACCAGTGGAAAAGAAGAGTAATTATTCAAATCAACCTAGTGCAAGCTGCTACCTGGCACTTGCAGCTGACTTGCACATGGACTGACATATTTTAAACACAGTATTACAATCTCCATCACAATGGTAGGCGTAGAAAAGTAACAAAAAATTTCTAAAACTCATGTCTGACAAAACTTGATAGTCAAAACTTTTCACCAACAGAATATATACATGGATCAGTGTGCAGCGCATCTAGTAATTAAACACGGGGAAAAAAGACTATATAACAGTAAACCTGGCGCATTTCATACTGCTACTGCTACTGAATATCAAGGCGTTTTTCAGATATCAAGGTAGGCCTCTGCTATTTCTATGGCGTTCGCATCCCCTGGCGCATTTCTACTACTACTGCTACTGTATATCTGAAAACTTTTCACCAACAGAATATATACATGGTCTCACTGCTGCTACTGAATATCAAGGTGTTTTTCATTCTGCATTTTTCGAGGCTTCAGCTTACATGTCTCAAAAGGTAGTTTGCACTCTATAATCATGGAGGACTTATAACCATATATATATATAGGCATTTCGCAATGGCCGCGGAAGATACTGTGGAATGTAAAGTCTGCAAATTAAAAATTGAAAAAAAACAATGGCATGAACATAGAAGGCATGTGTCTCCTACAACTACATCATGCCCATCTAACAAACTAAAGCAATCGTCAGTCTTATATATTTTCAGATTAGGCTCGCTCGTTACCATACAACTTTTAGAATGAATAAATCATACATTACACAAAAACTGCAGAGAGAAAAATAGAATAAGGGAAAGAACCATGAACCACCGACACACACAACTTCCGACATAGAACCTCTGGTGAAGTTGCAACATTTGCAACTCTTCAAGCGGCAGTCCCCCATGCTGAGTCTCTCCTACTATATGTGATATGCTAGAAATAACACCAACAATCAATTATTCGGTTTATTAAATCTACACATGCTATTTGAACCACTATAATCTTTACTCACATGCATTTGTTAGAAAATTAGGGGCATCCTTAAGCAAACAAACAAATTAAGAGAAGACCAAAACAAAGATGAAACACGGTTAATAAGGACCTGAAGTTCTATTTTTGTCATATCGTAATTACATAAGAATATGTGACTAAAACATTTCTAAACAGAGGACCGACAGACATGGCATTTTTAATACCATGGAGGCTTAAATTGTGTGTGACCTATGTGGTTGGTAATTTTGTCAAATTCCAATGAAAGGGCTTCGGAGACTACCTTGGAAGTTCTTCTACAACATAAATCTCTTTGCATCATTCAATTCTTACTTTGCAAACAACAACAACCATTATATGAAGGCTATAGTATGTTTGATTGGCACATCACGTGCACCAATGTGTAAACCTCAGTTCAACACCTGCCATCGCATTCAATTATTCACTTTCTCTTCTTATACGCCCCAAACTGGATAAAAACGGGAAAATCATAATATATCATGTAATATAAAATGCATAGCAACAACAAGCAGGAGCACATTTAGGCTGCAGTACAGCCTAAAAACTGCTTACCAAATCTAAGCATAGTAAAATAGTTATATGCAGATCCATGACATATATATTCTTACCGAATCGGTAGCCTATCTCCAAGTATTTCATTCTTCATTCTAGAAATTTGTCAAGAGCACTGCTGGACAAACCGAACTTGCACTGGAGTCAAGACAAAGATCAGAAGATTGTATGTTGCTTCCCTGGGTGAATTCCCAGATTCAATTCGCTCGCCGTACACCCCTGCGTGTGCTCCACGTGAGATTAGCAGCTGCTGCATCAAAGTAGTAGCATCAGCAACATCAATCAATCAACAAACAACAGGAAAGCAGCAGTATAATAAGCAACTAACAGGAGCACACCAGCAGCACACAACATACAGAGCAATCGTCCCTCTCCCATGCCCTCCCTGCACCAGCAGTGCACCAGACTGTCCTTGTCCTCGTCCATCTCCCCCTGTGAGCCCGCACCACGCGCTCCCCGACCAGCGCCTCCGTCGCCAAACACCGCCCACTCCCGCGAACGTTCGCGCCCTATCTGCTCTTCACCGGAGAAACCAGCAGCAAAACTCCCTGCCGTGCCTCCCCTTGTTTCTCCTTCCTCTCGGTTTTCTCTCTCCCTCTCCCTCATCCTCCCTCCTTTTCTTACGGGAGCACGCTGGAGGAACCATGGTGCCGCCCCGGAGAACCCCGACGCCTTGCAAGGTCCCGCCGCCGCTCGCCTGGATCCGACCGCCGCCAAAGTTACGCGCGTCCAGCCCGCCAGCTCGCCAGCCGCCACCCTATGCAGACCTCACTCGATCAGATCAAGCGAGAGATCCGCCTACCGCCCGCATGCTCGTTGACCTCCTCGGTCTGGATCGATCGGGAGGAGACCCTGATGCGTCGACCCAGCTCAAATGAAAAAGCAAAAAATAAAAAGATGGCGGGTTGAATACTCTAAAATGTAGCGTCCTTTTTTTTTAAAGCGAAACATTTTTTTTAGCCACTTAAAAGAGGACTGCGGGTTGAATACCAAAAAGAGCAGGGGCTTTTCTGGAAAAGCGCCGTGACGGCGGGTGAGCGGGCAGAAGCAGTAGCCGCTCTATTATTAGGGAAAGATTCATGCCATGTTTGCAACAATTTTATATGGTTTTGGTATGATTTTCATGGAACTAACCCAGACTGACGTTGTTTTCAGTAGAACTGTCGTGGTGGTGTTTTTTGTGCAGAACTGAAAGTTCTCCAAATGAGATGAAAAATTTTGATGATTTTTTTGGAACAAAAGAGAACCCGAAGCTTCATGGAAGGACCAGAAGGTTAAGGAGTAGGGCACAAGACACCGGGGTGCACCTGGGCCCTTGCCCGTGCCCCAGTGGGTTGTGCTCAGTTCGAGGCCCATCTTAGCGTGAACCTAACGCAAAAAATTCCTATAAATAGAGAGACCAGCAGGCGTAACCCTAGATCAGAAGTTCTACCAACGCAAGCCTCTGTAGCCACGAAAAATCAATCTAGACCCTGTTCTGGCACTCCGCCGGAGGGGGAAATCATCACCGGTGGCCATCTTCATCATCCCGGCGGCCACCATGATTAGGAGGGAGTAGTCCACCCTCGTGGCTAAGGGTTTGTACTAGTAGCTATGTGTTTAATCTCTCTCTCTCTCTCGTGTTCTTGAGGTTTCACAATCTTGATGTATCACGGGCTTTGTTAATATAGTCGGATCATATGGTGTTTTCCCTTCTCTATCTTGTGATGAATTGAGTTTTCCCTTTGAGATTTCGTTTTATCGGATTGAATACTTTTATGGATTTGAGAACACTTGATATATGTCTTGCATACGAATACTCATGGTGACAATGGGGTATCATATTGATTCACTTGAGATATGTTTTGGCACTCAACTCGTGGATTCCAGAGGTGACATCAGGGTAATCTATGTATAGGGGTTGATGCATGTTCTCGCCTTTGTTTCTCCGCTTAGAAATCATGGGGCAATCTTTGAGGTTCTTTGTGTTGGATAGAGTATTATGAATCTGAATTTTCTTTGGTGTTATTTTAGTATGAACTCTTGATAGATCGATCGGAAAGAATAACTTGGTGTTATTTTAGTAGAACTCTTGGATATATCTATCGGAAAGAATAGCTACAAGCAATTTCTTCTTATGTTCTCTGCTAGATAGGAAATTTGGAGTGGTTCTTCATCGCACTTTGAGAGATGGTTATATGATCCAATTATATTTGCATTGTTGAGAGATTGCACTACTGAAAGTACGGACACTAGGCTTCATTTTCAAGCATTGCAATACGGTTTGTACTCTGTTTTATCAATTGCCACCTTGCTGTTTTTTATTGTAACTATTACAAAATAAATATCTATTATCCTTATTACACTTGTATCACCATCTCTTCTCCAAACTAGTGCACGCATACAAAATTACCATTGTATTTCGTGTGTTGGGGACACAAGAGGCTTTTCGTTATTTGGTTGCAGGGTTGTTTGAGACCATCTTCATCCTACACCTCCCACGGATTGATAAACCTTAGGTCATCCACTTGAGGGAAAATTGCTACTATCCTACAAAACACTGCGCTTGGAGGCCCAACACGAGTCTACAAGAATAAAGTTGCATAGTAGACATCAAGGGGTCACCACAATGGCAAATCAGTCATTAGACACTGATAAGATAGCAAATAGTGCTATCATACCTAACTCTGTAGGCTGACAATGCACACTAAATGCGCCGTTCAACGTTGCATTGTTGGTTGCCCGACAAGGCTTGCCGAGCTATCTTGCCAGCTCCACGCCTGCTCATCTGACACGTCGCAGGACGGGTGTCATCTGTGGGTTTTCTGGTAGAAAGGGGCTGCCATGTGGCGAATGGCTGCCACTTAATCACTCTGTGACTTGACACCGCACTGATCGATGATGTGAGTCGTGGTGGAGTGGTTGGTGAGGTGGTTTAGCCTCCGCAAGTCCCGGCATGTCCTGCCGGGACGCCTTGGTCATCTTCTTCTGGGGGTGGCCTCGTCCCTTGCCGGGCTCGCCTGCCTGGCAAAGGAGGCCTTTCTCTTGATGATATCTCGCTTCTCTGGCTTGGTCTTGGTCCCTCTGATCTGCTTGTAGGTTACTCAAATCTCTTGGTTCCTTGTACTCTGTCTTTGGTTGGTGTTTCAATCTTGATCCCATGCTCAGCATTCAGGCAACAGACCTGTGGTTTGTTGCACCGACAGAACCCTCGGCCTGCCCGAACACGCCGAAAGGCCGTCGGAGTAGGGCCTAATAATTGCACATGCAGAGTTGCTGAAGAGGCTGACCTCTTGAGATCTTCTTTGCTTCTTCATTAGTCTTGATTTCGGACCAGTTTTTGGTTTCTCCGCAAGGCCGTAAAGCCAATAGTGGTGGGGCCGCTCGAGTAATGGCCCGTGAATGACTTTAATGCATGGGGTAAAAACGGCCAATTCACTCTTCCCACCACGACCTTATCCTTAGCCACGTATGTTGCATGCATCACGCGGGGTAGGTAACAGAGGCGCGTGGTGCAGGAGAGCATAATGGCGAGGGCCCGGCTTCCTTGAATTGGTGGAGGAGGGTGGCGGTTACCCGTTGCGGAACTAGCCCCCAGACGCCTGCTTGCCTATAAAAGGAAGAGCATGGGAGGAGTGGAGGCATTCATCCGCACTCTTCTTGTCCTCTGCCTTGCTCCGTCTTGGATATGCTGGAAGGGAGAGCCTGGGACTGGCCCCTGGGCCTGAGCTTTGGGTTGAGGATGTCGAGCAATGGTGCTGGCGCCCGGGGAGTGAGCTTGGTACAAGGTGAAGGGCTCGGGATCGTTGGAAATCCCAGTACGCCCCTCTTCTTGGAACTGGGGTCGATGTCGATGAGGTGGGCGTCTTCCTGCCCGCCACGATGGGGCGTGGTGTGCTCCGGGCCCTCTGGTCATCTTGGTCGCTCACCGTCTCCCTGGAGGGGGTGTCGGACCGTGAGGCTGGCACTTCCCTAGAGAGGTGTTAATGAAGATGAAGCCGGGGAAGACAGAGAAGGCGGGAGGCAGGCCGTCAGGATGGAGTACGACTGCATCGACGAGTTTATCTCGTCCTGGCAACTTGCCGCCTCGTCTTTCCCGTTCTTCCTCACCTCCCAGGCACCATCATCACCGGCCTCCTGGTTGCCGGGGAGGGGGTTGTTCTCTTGGTGCCTTCGCCTCCTCCAGCAGTCTTCCAGCTGAGCTTTGGTGGATGACTCCACTGACGCTCGAGTTGGGGCTTCTGGTGGGCCCTGGTGGTGGTGACCAAGGGCACCGCCGGGCTGCTCCGCCCGCCCTTTTCCTTCGCAGCCTCGCCACTCCCGATCTTGTCAGGCTCTGCGTCCGGCAGGCCACGACGAGACTGAGGTGGACTCCTGCTTGGGTGCTACTCCTGCCCCTTTTCTTCTGTTCGTGCTTCCTGGGGGGAGAAGGAACATGGAGAGGAGTTTACAGGGCACCTATCTTTTTTCTATCTTAAACCTGTAGGCATTTGCCAAATTTTAATTCAAATAATTTAATCTCTCGAGTCCATATTTGTGTTCTGTAATGCGAGTACTTGTATCAGCATGTTAGTGAAAAAGATGAACCTTGCCGGGAACCCGTGCATGTATATGTCCATGTAGAGGCGAGATGCCCCTTTAACGCAAATAAATGAGTTTTTCCCGACAGGCTATCTTGCCGGCACCCTTTTTGTCTGCCGGAGAGCCACACCTGCCGGGTTACAGACAAAGGGACCAGCCCCCCAGCAACTCCCTTTTGCCAAAGGCCACCGCGACCATTCTGACTGAAGCAACGTTCGAGTCAGGAATGGGATCACCTAAGTTTAAAAAGAGTGGCGAGCTTTTCTAGTGCATAAGTTATAGCTTACAGAACACGAATGGACAAGAGGCAAAACTTATCTGTTTGGCATGCTGGGGATCGCAGTGTCGGGCAATCTTCTCAACTCCTTGTCGAAGCCAAGTTCACGGTAAGAACCTGCAACTCCATGCAGATGAGAATGAATGCAGGATGCAATATTATGTATATGCATATGCAGATGCTCATGAAATGCTTATGTAGTGGTCTTGGAATGCTCATGCATGCATGCAGTCTAGGTTGGGCCCCCCGCTACAGCTTCTTTATTTTCTCTCGCACGGGGTCATCGCCCTGGCTTTGTACAAGGGGTTATATGCAACTGAGGCAAGGCCTATACAAATGGGTGGCTGCCGGTCAGGGCCCGACAGCCTCGTGCCTTATGGGTAGAACTTGCGGAGATGCTCAATATTCAATGAGTTTTGCAACTGAGTGCCATCTCCAGTCTCTAGACGGACTGGGCTAGGTCTGGTGACTCGTACTACCCGGTATGGGCCTTCCCACTTCGGTGACAACTTTTTTGTACCCTTGGCAGACTGAACGCGCTTAAGGACAAGGTCACCTTCCTCAAAACACCGGGCATGAACCCTAAGGCTATGATAGCGACGAAGGGCTTGCTGATAGCGTGCAGGACGCGTAGCAGCCCGGAGACGGTTCTCCTTGAGTAGAACAACATCGTCACACCGGTGCTGATCTTGCACTACTTCATCGTAGGCAAGCACTCGAGGTGACCCGTAAATGAGTTCCATGGGGATAACTACTTCTGCCCCGTAGACCAGGGAGGAGGGAGTCTGCTCGGTAGCTCGTTTTGGTGTCGTTCTGAGGGACCAGAGAACTACCGGCAGCTCCTCGATCCACTGCCTGCCGTGCTTCTGCAGCATACCAAAGGTTCTTGTCTTGAGTCCACGCAGCACTTTAGCGTTCGCCCTCTCACACTACAAAAAAAGACACATCCATGACATTATGGGCCGAAGAAATTTTTTCTGTCATACTGACACTTCTATGACGATAATTGTGACTAAACCCGGTATCATCATAGATGTGGTGGGCTCCTCCTTCTATGACAAGAAATCATGACAGAAAATGGGCTTTTCATTCCGGCAGGCCGAGACGCAAATTGCATGACATTCTTTGGGCCGTGCATGACAGAAAAACCATGGTAGAAGCGAGGGCAAGGAAAATATTGGGGAGTTCCCGGTTATGGTGGGTGGTCGGTGGCCGAGTGATGCAAGTTTCTCTCGTACATGTACGCGCGTGGGTGCGAGGCGCTGGGCTCTAACTGAACCTGAGCGGGCGTTCGCCTAACTAAACCGGAGCGATTGCACTGCAGGCTACGCATTACTGAACCCATGCGATCGATCGATGGCTGTTAACTGAACCTGATCAAGCGATTCCTTCGCTACTGCTGCTAACTGAAGCCGATCGATGCTGCCTATGGATGAACAGTGAGCGTTGTCGGGGGGTTTGGATGAACAGTTCCCGGTGGGGGGTTGGATGAACAGGACCCCGTGGTGTTGCCGCTGGATGAATAGGACCCCGATCAATCGAGCCGGTTGGGGGTGGATGAACAGGACCCCGTGGAGGGCTAGATGAACAGGACCCCATGGAGGGCTGGTTGAACAATAGCCAGTGGAGGGCTGGATGAACAGTAGCCCGTGGAGGGGTGGTTGAACAGGACCCCATGGAGAGGGCTGGTTGAACAGTAGCCGGTGGAGGAGCGCGCGGTGGTGGCTGGATGAATAGGAGCCCGTGGATGAACAGTCGTAGGTGGAGGCTGGAGGAGGTCGACGGTGGATGAACAGTAGCCCATTGAGGCTGGAGGAGGTCGACGGTGGAGATGAACAGTACACCGTGGAGTACTGTTTTGCGGTACGCAACACCCCTCCCGATGAACAGGACCCCCGTTTCGACCGTAGCGCTCCAACACAAGTCTGTTTCCTCCGTTTTGCGGTACGCCACACCCCTCCCAGTCAACAGGACCCCGTTTCGACCGTAGGAGGTCTGTTTCCTCCGTTTTGCGGTACGCCAGACCCCTCCCAATGCAAAGGATCCCGTTTTGACCGTGGACGGTCAAACACAAGGCCGTTTCCTCCGGAGGCGGTACGCCAGGCCTCGTTTTCATCGGCTGCTCAGTCCAAGCTGCTTGGCTCCCGATGAACAGCACGCGTTCCGTTGCCTCCCGATGAACACGACGCATTTTGTTGCCTCCCCATGAACACGAGGATGATGCAGTTTCTCCGTTTCGACCCAACCATGTACACGAGCCATGGCCGTACGTATGCGCGAGTAGGCATTCGAGACCCCGCCCGTATGTACGTACGTGGCCGTATTTTCATTCTTGCACCCTGGCCGATGTACGTACGTGTACATGCTACATGCGCACCTCTACTACGACACCTGCGCGCCTCTACTACGTCACGTGCCCTTCCTTACACGGCCAAAGTTCATAGCTGCAGCCTGCAGACAGACCGATCTATGTACGTACACGTTCGCGACTAGAATGACAATGCTACATACGCTTTGAATAGGTGGGTCCCGGCTGTCAGGCACTTCCTTGCGTGCGAAGATGTAGCTGGTAGGTCCCAGCAGTCAGGGGGCGAATCAATTTTTTGGCCGGTAATATGGACGCACTTCCTTGCGTGCGAAGATGTAGCTGGTGGGTCCCAGCAGTCAGGGGGGAAACATTTTTTTCGTGAAATACGGTGGCCCGTCTGGTGGGTCCCTGCTATCAGGTGGAGGAATAATTATTTTGCGCGTAATAAGGAGGAACTTCCTTGCTGCGGTTGCGGACCCAGCTGTCAGCCTCTCCACGTACATTACTCTTCCGATGGAAGTTGTTCCTTGACCACGTTGACCACGCCGCGCCGAGAGCTCCAGGGCGGTGGATGAAGGTGAGGCCTAGGAAGGGGACGACGCAGAGCCAGGGAAGCCGCGACATTGGAAGCCCACGTGAATAGGAGTACAAGAGTTCACTGGTTCGGCTGCGGTGTGAGGCTGCTGTTGCCGCAGAATAACAGGGGGTGTGGGTGAGTAGAGGCGGATGGCCTGGCCAGCAGTGGGAGTAGTAGGGGCGGTGAGGCCTCCGCGACATCACAGCCGGCCACGGGAGGCAGGAGCATGCGACACGACCGCCGCTGCTTTGGGCGGCTGGAGCAAGAAGACCAGAGGTTGAAGAAGCACTACGGCCGTTGGATGGACATCGTACGGTCACTGCAGCTAGAATCGTTTATATTGACTAAGTTGACAAAGCCCTTGGTACGGGTCAACTTAGTAGGCCCACAGGTCATCCTTCGAAACAGTGTGCCCCAGATGTCAGGGGGAGGAATCATTTTTTGGATGGCTGAAGCAAGAATATCCGAGATTGAAGAAGAAGCACGACATCCGTTGGATGGACATCCAACGGCCACTGCTGCTAGAACCGTGTGTTGACTATAAGTTCACAAAGCCTTGCATACACGTCAACTTAGTTTTTTTGGGGGACGCGTCAACTTAGAAGGCCCACAAGTGTGTGGCAGAGAACATACAACCCATTTTTTATTTGTAAGAATGTACAACCCATTTTTGAGTTCTAATGGAATTTACTACAGCCCATTTACAGTTTGTTAAAAGTACAGCCTATTTTTCAAGCTAGGACAATGATTAATAATTTCAACCAACCTCTCAAAACATAATTCAAAACAACTTCCCAATTTTGATGGGATCCGAAATATTTTTGTCCCGAAATTTTCTAGTCAGATTAAATACATTTTCAATACAAATTTGTATTACGTAAAAATCCAAGGAAACATTGCGCGCGCAACAATTAATGAAATTAAAATTTTCAAAATCCAAAAATAATATTTTGTAAACTAATTACATGTTTGGTGCATTTTTTATAGTTACTGCCCAGTTTTTATAATTACATCCATTTTCCTGTTAAGCCTAATGCATCCCTCCTAGGAAAGATTTGCAGACTAGCGGGGCGGAGAATAACAAGTTGACCTTGCCTGGGTATTCCTAGAAAAAAAGTATAGCTGGGCTAGCCATTTTCAGGTTGAAAATTTTTAATATCTGGGCTAGATATCTAGCCTGGGCTAGACGGGCCACAGCCCACCCACTTAATACCCTGCTCTCCTCTAAACAACAACGAAAACATCGCTCAAGAAAAACTCTACAGTGCTGACACCAAAAAAACACAAATATTGCTCGAGCTGCTTGGTCCCTGCTGTTGGCCGCTCCTTGTGCAATTCTCTCGTTTATTGACAACATAGGTTGACAATGGTGTGGGACCGTGATGTCATGAAACCAGGAGGAAGCAAAAAAAATATAGTTGTACATAATAAGGAGGCACTTGCGTACCTACGGCTATGGCCCTAGTGGGTCCCTACTATCATCCAGTCAAAATAAAGTGATCTCCTGAATCCTCATGTTCGTTGACCATGTTGACAATGCTCGGCGCCACGGCGAGCGCAACAACTCGAAGGACAATGGAGAGGGCCTCGCGGGCCCTACGGATGGTCTGATACAGCGCCCGCTGCTCATTCAGGAAGCCATTATCATTGGATACCTATGAGCACCTTCGAGAGACTGAGACGACATGAAACGTTAAGGCCGCACTTGGGAGCTCTTGTCTATTTCACACTTGTATTAAGATACAAGTGTAATTTACTCATCATCGGAAACAACGCGTAAAATACAAGCGTAATGAAACCGAGGGCCCGAGGTCTGTAACGAAAAACGGCGAGTTACATGTGTAATTTGAGAGACCAGCGCATATTTTACTAGTCAAAATCGACCAACCAAGCGCTTCGCCCGAGACCATCTGCTTTTATTTACAAGCGTCAATTTTACAAGCAGTTTTTGTTGAAAACGACGATCCAATCATGGCCTAAGATGATGAGTTGGTTGGAAGATCATATGGTTTCACCTCTAACCTACCCGAGTTGTCGTATAGGCTATGAATGAAACATAAGACAATGAACTTCTTAAGAACAGAAACAACAGAACAGGATGATCTTCTTAAAATGCAAATCACGGGCATTAGCTCAACATGCAAAACAATATGAAGCATTATTCTCAGGAGGCACGGTGAACAGCTCGTGATGCCGCATGCCACAACATTCCAAGCTCAACTTTGCAATCAAACTCACATGGCCTGGCATTACATAGACAACATTTAGAACAAACTCTTAAAATACCCTACATAAGTCAACATTCATGTGACTATGCATCTCAGCAGAGTAAATATTTACTTCTGAACTGAAGACAGGAATAGGAAAAAACGATCGACGTTGCTCACAGCAAAGGGCGTCCCACTCAAAAATATCAAATCCATGTCTTCTGGCTAACATCAATGAGCAACATTTGACAAGGTTTTCCAATTACAATATATTAAACTAATGTCTTCTTGCTAACATCAATGATTAAAATTTGACAAGCTTTTCCCATTCAGAATATTTAATGCCTATGATTGTGGAACGGGCAGGTATTGTCATCAGTTTGTAATCTAATAGTCTGGTGGCTCAAGGTGACGACGAATGATTAGAGAACCATTCAATGTATTGTGCATGATGAAGTATTATGGAGGACACGAACCATCTGAACATTTTGTGCAGTTCCACTAAAATCAAGCTGAGCATCCCTGTGGATTTCGTATTTATATGCTACAAGAAAACAAAGACACATCAGCACACACATGAATATTGGCCCCAGTGTCAACCCACCAATCGGTGGACTAACAAACTGAAAGTACGGTAAACAGATTACCATACCCAGATGCGCCATCATTGTTGCTTAGAGTGACATTGACAGACTTGGAGTCATGTCCTGGCTTCTTATACTTGTTTGGGCACTTGTTTTCCCGATGCTCCTCCGAATCACAAGTAAAGCAACTAATCTCTCTTTTTGTCTTTCTTCGTACCCTTCTTAATGGCCTATGTTGGCAGCTCCATTCAAACAGATAGTCCGGTGGCTCAAGGTGACGATGAATGATTAGAGAACCGTTCGATGTATTGTGCATGATGAGGTATTATGGAGGACACGAACCATCTAAACATTTTGTGCACTTCCACTAAAATCAAGCTTAGCATCCCCGTCTGCATAAATACAGAAAAAGTGTGATGAATATAATAGTGGTACTAGTTTATTAAACATACACTTACAACTATAATCATCTTCATTATCTTTAACAGGAAAAGATAGCAATACAATAGCTTGAATTAAACATTTATTCAAAACAATACAACAATATAAGTAGCAGAACATAACAAAGCACAATCATGTGGATGAAGGCCGATACTGACTTGTTTGTTACAGATGCTTCGGCAACTGACTTGGTCATACCTTTCCTTGTGGAGTGAATTTTGCACTCCACTTGTTGTTAAGTAGCCCAGGCTCTCTGCAGACTAGTCATGTCACTAGTGACTATTAATACTCTGTAAATCTTCTTGATCGTTCCTTCTGTAATGTAGCGCAAATAGTGACTCCTTCTTTTTGCAAAGCAGTAAAACCAACTGGACCCACTAATGCAGTAGTTTGCCTTAGACACATTGGCTCCTTTTGTGCAGTTAAACTAAAATCAAATTCGAAATAAAATTGAGCTTTAATTTTGATATCCCTGTAAGCAACAATAGGTATAAGAGAAACAACTAAAGAGAAATAACGGTTGATGACTTGTACTCCCAGAAGAAAAACATCTAATAATCTACCTTATCTTAAGGGAAAGCAAAGTAGGAGAGTATCAATTCTCAATCAGTGCGATTCATTCATATTAACTGAGACATTATCTTAACTATGCCTTGTTTCAACATGTATAAAGAATGACAAAGCAGAAATGTGCCATTCCTAAAACAATGCGACTGATTCATTTACTGGCCAATAAAGGAGGATGAAACATGCGGCCACAAAAAAGTTACAGTTGTGATTCAGTAGTGAATTCTGAGAGTGGCATTGCTTAATTTTACCAGTGGCATTAGATTAACAAAAAGCATAAATAGTTCCAGGGGAGTGGGCAATAACAAACATGTGCTTCCATCTACTTATAAAGGGGGTGATGCAGAGTTTTGTTGTAAGAAAGAAACAAGCATCATGTCTAGGTTGGAACAATTTTTGCTCACTTAATGGTAAAAGACAGCAGTTCAATAGCTTCAATTCAACATTTATCTAAAACAGTACCAATACAAGTAGCACAACATCTCAAAGCACACTGCAGCATCATGTGGATGAAAGTCGGTACTGACCTTTCTTCACCAAGATTTGAAACAACTCGCGAGGAGGACTTGAAACATAACCCAACACATATATGAAAATCCGATCTCCTTTTGTGCAGTTCCTCAAAAATTAAGCAAAGTCGCCGGTGTGACATTCAAGTTGAACTGCACAAAACACTCTTAAACCATAAGTGTTTCGCGTAGCGAAGCAAAATGTCACAATAGCAACAAGTTGAATAGATATCCCTGTTTTAACAGAGGCAAAAAAGGAATCAATTACTGGCCAATAAAGGAGGATGAAACATGCGGCCACAAAATGATAATCCCGCCAATCCCTAACAAGTGTTGCAGCTTTGAACTAAGATTCGTAGTTAATTCTAAGAGTGGCATTGCTTAATTTTACCAGCGGCATTAGATTAACAAAAAGCATAAACAGTTCCAGGGAGAGTGGGCACAACAACACTATGTGCTTCCATCTACTTATAAAGGGGGTGATGCAGAATTTGTTTTAACAAAGCAACAAGCATCGTGTCTGGGTTGGTACCATTTTTGTTCACTACTTAATGGGAAAAGAGAGCAATACAATAGCTTCAATTCAATACTTATTTAAAATAGTACCAATACAAGTAGGACAACATCTCAAAACACACTGCACAGTAATGTGGATGAAGGCAAGTACCAACCTATCCTGACGCACACAAGATCACGTATGAATCTGCCAACACGAATAGGAAATCCAATCTTGTTTTGTGCAGTTGCACTGAAATCAAGCAAAGTCGCCGGTGTGACATTTAAGTTTGCTATAGCAACAAGTTGAATAGATATCCCTGTTTTAACAGAGCCAAAAAAGGAAACAATTACTGGCCAATAATGGAGGATGAAACAAACGGCTACAAAAAGAAGCATCTAACTTATCTTGATGAAAATCAAATTCGGATAGTAGCATTTCTAAAACGGTCGCATTGATTCATATTAATAGAGACATTCTCTTAAAACAACATTCGTTAAAAATGTAATTTACTTTTAACAGTGGCATTGCTTTAGTTTTCCAGCGGCATTCTTAGATTAACAACAGCAAAATAGTTGTATGGGACATGGGACATGGGACATGCCAGCACCATGTGCGTCCGCACATATAAATGGGTGATGCAGAGTATGTAGCCAAGCAGCATATCTACGTTGGTCCCATATTTGTTCTCTTTGAACCTTTTTCCTATGTGAGGGCAGCAAATCTAGTCCTGCATAAACTACCCGACCCCCTGTTTCTTTCCCTTTTCAAAAAAGAGATCGGTTCCTTACAGATGTGTGTATAGGGTTACCCCCTTTTTCCCTTTTCGACCAACAAAGCGGTTGGGTAGCCAGTCTATACTACTTTCCCTCCCTCCTTTCCTCATTGAACCACGTCCTAGATTCATGCTCCACCCCACCGCACCCTTCTTTCCTCTTTGAACCAAGACCTAGATTCGACTACAGAATCGAAAAAGATCCGGATGCAGCTAGAGCAATGACGGTTTCAAAGAAACTTATACCTTAGGGTCGTCGGGATGTGGCAAGGCATGCGGTGGGAGGCCGGATCTGCCCACACTACATACGGTAACAAGGAAGAAGGGGTCGGTGGACCTCCCGCATAGGCGCTGGGTGAAAGAGAACAGCGCAACCGGCAGTGGATTGCCTCCCTCGCCGAAGGCGATAGAGTGAACGCTGCACCTCCTCCCCTTCCCAGTGTGATGGGATCCGGACACCTCCTTCACCAGCTGTGAGGGGGGAGAGAGAGACAGAGTCCAACGCAGTCTTGTTAGATCTGGTGAAGAAGGTGAGAGACTGTGAATATAGCAAACCCTAGCAAAGGAACGCTGAGCCTCCAACGTGTATATATATATGTAGTGCGGCGAGAGTGTAGAGAGTGCAAACCCTAGCGAACAAGCGTTGAGGCTCCAGCTTATATAGTACTCCCTCCATTCCTAAATCTAAGTCCTTTTAGAGATTTCAAATGGACTACAACATACGGATGTATATAGCGAATATCGAAAACGCCTCCCGGGCTCATCTCTATATAGACATATTTTAGAGTATAGATTCACTCATTTTGCTTCGTATGTAGTCACTTGCTGGAATTATATTTGGGAACGGAGGGAGTACTACATATATAGTACGGACTGAGCTCCGGTGCCTTAACTACACCTACCTTTGGCTGTATTGCAGGTGGGCCAGCCACATTTTGGGCCCACCTGTCATAAACCCAAAGGTAGGTGCACTAAGTCAATGAAGCTGTGTCCATATAGTACTCATGTATACTACTAGTGTATAATGGAGTGGTTTTCTTATTCTCTCCATAACAATCATTTTAAATTGTGTAAGTACGAAACGAAACTCTTTATTTAACATACGAGTGAAGAAAACTTGTACTTCCAATGAACCAACTATCCACGCGTCCTGGTCGCACTTCATGTCCTTCACGTGCGGTACACTACCCTCCCTTATGTGAACAACCACACATGCGCCAAATTATCAGAAATGTGTGAGAGTGTGTACAAATAAAGAATTTTAATTTCAATTATCGGAAAGTTTTGAGAGTATGTACAGTTTGCCCTGTCTCAATAATTATGGTTTGTTGCGTTCAGCCTAAACTTGGTCAAACTTTACAAAGTTTGACTTCAATCAAATCTAATATGCAGAGTAAATAAAAATGGAGGGCTACTACGTCCATCCGGGTTTTTAGTCCACACCATTTTTTTAATCAAAGTTAATAGCTGGACAAATAAAACTACAGGGGAGCTGAAGACAAAGTTGTGAGAAGGCTTAGAAACAAATACAAAACTTATGCTCTTAGTACCAATGTCGATCCTTATTCAAGGAAACATTTGGTTCATAGCCAATTGTGTGATAGAACTGCACCAACGTGAAAGATGACTGCGTCTCCAACGCAACCAAGGTGAACTAATGAAGGATATCATCTTTGTGGGTAACAAGCAAAGAGCACTGATGTAAGTCATCTTGTTTTTTATTGAAAATCGATCAGCTTCACTAGCTGATGCAACCATGAGGCGCAACCATGAGCATCGATAGGTCATCATGGTGATGCATCATCCATTCGGCATCAAGTTTGGGTAAGGCACCTATGAAGTTCGACAAATCCTCATTGTGGTCTGTTTCTTCTCAGTAATCAAGCTCGAGGAAGGAAGAACCACGTGGCAGAGGATAGTGAGGTGGAACAACAATGGCCATCCAATTTTGTGCAGTTCCACTAAAATTGAGGAAGACATGTCCGGGTACGGAGATACGCATCGTTGTTTGCAAAAATATAAAAAAGGGATATAGTGTAGTTACTTTGTTTTGGCAGTGGTACAAGATTAACAGCGACATCTCGACTGTCAATGAGGATTAATGAAAAGTACACCAAATAACAGAAGCATCATGATTATCTTGATGGGAACTAAACCAGGATACCCGAGAAAAAAAGCATTTCTTCATTCAACCAGTGATAGTATTAGATTAGCAGCAGCAATAGTAGCATATGGACAATGACCGCACAACCACCATGTACTCTTTGTCAAAACAGCATGTATACCTCCACCGAGGCATCAACCAGGACAACTTTTCGAGTGGCATTTCCTCTATAATAGTAGGTCATGTTGGACCAGCCAACGAACCCTAGCTACTGTACATGGGGAGCTGGGGAGTAGTTGCATAGAAGAAAACCCGCATGCAGCGACCTGGGGAGCTGGACCAGTACAAGAAGTTATACCTTAGGTGGGCGAGATGTCGCTTAGGCGGGCGGGAGGGATCTACCCACACGACGGGAGCGAGAAAGGGCGCGGAGGACCTTCGTCCGCGCTGGCTCCGAGAGGACGGTGCACATCGGCTTCCTCCATCACCGACAGCGATAGCGTCAACGCTTCACCTCCTCACCTCCCGCAGTGGACGGGATTCGACCGGATCTGTGACCACCGATGAGGAGAGAGATAGAGCGGACACTGTCATCTTGTTATGATATGGAGAGGGTGAGAGAGCGAGACGCGAGAAACCCTAAAAAACAAGAGGCTATATATACAATGGAGTAAAAAATCTCTCCATAGCAGTGGTTTTAAATAGAATACGCGCATTCCCGGAAAAAAGAAACAAAAACTGGCTGACAATTTTTTTACGTACTACCAAGAAAGAAAACTCGATCAAAACACGCCCCGTTTCCAGGTCGCGAGAGTCAGCACGCACACACACATAGACATAGACATGCATATCTGTGTTTACGTAAAATTCCATCTCCCTCTCCATACCCATCTCCAATCATATTTGTCCAACTGGCACATTATTTATGTTGTTAATTATATATGCAGCAATATTAACGTACAACATCTCTTCTTTGCGGGCGTTCGGACCGCTGCCACTCCCGCTCCTGACCAAGCCGAAGCCTCTTGTAGGACCTTGAAGTATGTACGGGTGATTAGACTACTTGACCAATTAAAAACTTAACCTTTTCCCAATTTCAGACTTTGGCAGATTTTAGCTATCTTTGCATATGTCAAGCAATCTTCACACAATTCAAGAAAGCATGCAAAGAGTATATGAGCAGCGGAATGTAAAGCATGAAACTTGCAAGAATGTAAAGGGAAGGGTTTGGAGGATTCAAACGCAATTGGAGACACGGATATTTTTGTCGTGGTTCCGATAGGTGGTGCTATCATACATCCACGTTGATGGAGACTTCAACCCACGAAGGGTAACGGTTGCGCGAGTCCACGGAGGGCTCCACCCACGAAGGGTCCACGAAGAAGCAACCTTGTCTATCCCACCATGGCCGCCGCCCATGAAGGACTTGCCTCACTAGCGGTAGATCTTCACGAAGTAGGCGATCTCCTTGCCCTTACAAACTCCTTGGTTCAACTCCACAATCTTGTCGGAGGCTCCCAAGTGACACCTAGCCAATCTAGGAGACACCAATCTCCAAGAAGTAACAAATGGTGTGTTGATGATGAACTCCTTGCTCTTGTGCTTCAAATGATAGTATCCCCAACACTCAACTCTCTCTCACAGGATTTGGATTTGGTGGAAAGAAGATTTGAGTGGAAAGCAACTTGGGAAGGCTAGAGATCAAGATTCATATGGTAGGAATGGAATATCTTGGCCTTAACACATGAGTAGGTGGTTCTCTCTCAGAACTGGTAAGTTGGAAGTGTAGGTTTCTTCTGATGGCTCTCTCTCCACGAATGAAGAGGAGGTGGAGGGGTATATATAGCCTCCACACAAAATCTAACCGTCACACACAATTTATCAAAATCGGTAGGACCGAATCAACAAACTCGATCGAACCGATTCAGTAAACCTAGTGACCGTTAGGGTTTTCGGTGGGACCGATATGCAACTCGGTAGGACCGATATGGTTAGGGTTAGGGCATAACGTAATCTCGGTGAGACCGATTACACAAACTCGGTGAGACCGATTTTGGTAATTAGCTAACCAGAGAGTTGGTCAGGTAAACTCGATGGGACCGATCGCTCTTTTCGGTGAGACCGAAATGTTACGAAAGGGAAACAGAGAGTTTACATTGCAATCTCGGTGGGAGCGATCGCTCACTTCGGTTAGACTGAAACGTTACGAAGGGAAACAGAGAGATTACAATCCCATCTCGGTGAGACCGAGATCCCTATCAGTGAAACCGATTTGCCTAGGGTTTGTGGCAGTATCTATGACATTTGAACTCGGTGGCGCCGGATAGAAAGAATCGGTGGGCCGAGTTTGACTTTAGGTTTAGGTCACATGTGGATGTGAGAAAGTAGTTGAGGGTTTTTGGAGCATATCACTAAGCACATGAAGCAAGAGGCTCGTTAAGCAACACCTTATCCCCCCTTGATAGTATTGGCTTTTCCTATAGACTCAATGTGATCTTGGATCACTAAATCTAGAATGTAGAGTCTTGAGCTTTTGAGCTTGAGCCAATCCTTTGTCCTTAATATTTTGAGGGATCCACTTTCATCATCCATGCCATGCCATTCATTGAGCTTTCCTGAAATATTTGTCTTGGAATAGCATTAGCTCAATGAGCTATATGTTGTTATGAATTACCAAAACCACCTAGGGATAGTTGCACTTTCAATCTCCCCCTTTTTGGAAATTGATGACAACATATAGATCAAAGCTTCGACAAATGATAATAAGATTGAAAAACATCGTCGCTTTGAGAAGTATGTGATAAGCAAGAGCTCCCCTAAATTTGTGCATAGTTTAAGATTTGCTTTGGACTGCAAATGCACAAGGAATTAGGCTCATGGGTTACTCTTCCATGTCACATACATCTTGGTGGAGCGCTCAAAATAATAAAGATTGAATACATGCACTCATCACCAAGAAAAGTGAATGATCATATAAGGATAAGTAAGATAATATCAATTAACGAGCATAAGTGTAGCTTATGATCAAAAACATGATCATCAATGTCTCACAGATAATATTATAGCATCTCAAGCAAGCAAAGGCAAAAAAAGTTCAACCAAGAAGACAAGAGAGAACAAAAGCAAACTCTCTCTCTCTCTCTCGAAGCCTATGATCTATACATTTTTATCCCCCTTTGGCAACAAGTTACCAAAAAGTTCCTATAAAATGCATAGTACTATATCGTCTCTCAGGCTTGGTCTTCAGTTGGTGGCGTAGAGATGGCTCCTTGGACGAAGACTTCAGTTGATGTGGATGGATCTGAAGGAGTTGGTCTTTGGAGCTGGTTGCACTGGAGCTGTAGCCGGAGCGGATGAAGTGACTCGTGTCATTCATCGGCTCTGTAGCTGATCTCTGAGCTCGTGGCACTCTGGCAAATGCATCGATGGTTGTCCCGCCCTTCCTCTCCTGCATGTCATCCTGTAGCTGCTCCACGGTGGCCGAATCTCAGTTACTTTGACATCAAGATCATATAATTTTTGTTCCATGATTCTTTCCAGGCTCTCCTGGTTTTGAGTTAGGGTGGCCAACCCTTTCTCAATCCTCAGAGTTGATGCTATCAAGTAACCAAGTTGGTCCTACTTTCTCTTCAAAAAGTACTCAGATGCCTCCTCTTGTGTTGGCATCTTGGCAGCCTTCTCTTTCCTTGCTTTTTCCTTCTACTCTTGAGCTTGTACTGATGATGGTTCATTCTCATTCATCACAACTTGATTGTCCTCAAAGTCTGGATAGAGGACCAAGTGTTCCTTATCCAACTGATACTTTCCTGTGCCCATCTTTGAGTTAATCAACTCCTGAATTTGTGGGGCATATCCACAACTTCTCTTTTGGTCTGCTGCTGTCCTCTTGATGGTCTCAACCATGAGGCTCATGACCTTGAAATTATGTGGCACATCAAATATGTGTAGAAAATTAATTGCATGCCCTCTGATCATGTTGTGGTCACCTGACTTGGGCAAAAGAGTGTGCCTTAGGATCCAGTTGATCGTTGGCAGCCCTGATAGAAGAAAATGAACTGACCCAAACTTGAAAGACTCAAGATCTTTGTCTGGGATCTCCTTGTACATCTGTGACATAGAGTTGTGATCCATCTTTTTCTTGGCATAAACGTCCAACTCATCTTCACTCTCCTTTGGGGCATTGATCAGACTTGCCCATTCCTTGATGGTTGATTGGTATCTCCTTCCTTCAGACATCCAGACTATCCTGCCATCTGGATAGAAATGTGCTATGGAGTAGAATTGCATGATGAGCTCATCATTCCAGTTTGTGAGCTTCTGCCCAACAAAATCTGCAACTCCACACGCATTGAAGCTGTCATACACTCCAGGATAGTGTCCTTCATTTTCCTTTATGTAGGTCCAGTCGACCCACCTCATATCACACACTATGGGCTTCTTGTCCAACAAGATTGTCTCATAGAAATCCGGCTGTTCCTTTGTGTGGAACCTGTAATCAACAACAGTTCTTCTCCTGGTAGCATATGGATCTGACTCTCTCCATAGCCGTAACCCTGAATCTCTCCTGATCTTCATGTTTTCAGCCACAGGATGAGCACCATTGTGGTCTGGAATCTTGGGTTTGAGCTTCCTCAGGACTTGTCCTTCATCATCTTCCTCAGCAGCAACATCAGGCACTAGGGCCTTGTTCTTTTCAGCAGCTGGTATATTCCTGGTATTCTTCTTAGGTGCACTCTTGGGCTTGGAGACTGCTTTGGGTGCTTCTTTGGGCTTTGATGTTGCAGCCCCTGACTTTATAGCATCACCCATCAGCTTTTGTACCTTGGGTGCTGGTGCAGCAACCTCTTCTTCTTCATCTTCCATCATGGAAGCCTTTCCAATCACTCTGGCCATGGTCTTCTTGACCCTTTCCTTCCTTTTCTTTCCTTCTGCAGCAGGCTCTTTGGGTTGGGATTCCAAAGATGCTTGAGTGGAGGCTCTGGCTTTAGACATTGGTTGTCTTCCTGCAGGCCTTTTTACCTTCATCCCTGGCTTAACTGCAGCTGAGCTATACTCCTTCTTGAGCACTTTCTTCTTTGAAATAGCCTCATCTTCTATTGCCACATAATCCTCATCCTCAGATTCTGAGGTTCTCTTCTTCCTTGTTCTAGTGGCAGCTTTGGGCAAATTGCTGGGAGTGCTTCTGCTTCCATCATCTGAGCTGCTAGAGGGACTAGTGCCCTCACTCATCTCTGCTCCTCCGACTTGTTCTCGCTGTCACTTTGGTCTCGACATGCTGCACACACCGACCAATTCTCTGTGAATAGTTATAGATGAGATAGAGTGGATGAGCATCACAAAATGCAGAGATTTTTGCAAAAGAATGATTTAAAAAACTTAGTATTAGTTTTCCATAGAAAGCGTTTCGGATCAACCGATTTTCAAACTAGGTGATACCGAAGCTGTTTTGGAACCTAAACTAGTGAACTCGGTCAGACCGAGTCACAGTTCGGTGGCACGGAGACTGCTAGGGTTTCACAAAGTTCTAAAATCGGTCACACCGATTAGCAATTCTCGGTCAGACCGAGAGTTACTAGTGCAATGGCGTTTAGCCGAATCGGCGGGACCGAGTTTTTCAACTCGGTGGGTCCGAGATGGTTTCGGCGGAAACCTAACCCTAAATTTTCGAATCGCATCTATTCTAAGGATTGTTTTGACTGGATAGAAGTGTTTCAATTGTGGCAAGAATCATAATGAACACAATGTGCTGAGAATCAGACGAGGATAGCACTGTGATCGAGTTCATACCCTAGTTCGACGATGAACTTTCTACGACGGCAACGGCGGAGATGAAATCCATTGACGGTGGCGGAGACCAGCGACAGGAGGCGGCTGGCGAAGAAGTCGATGATCCGGAGACCTAGTAGGCAGAGCGAGCTATGAGCGGGAGAAAGGTTTGGAGAAAGTTTTCCAAAATTTTGCCCGTGTGTATATATATAGCCCGACACTGTCGGCGTGACCGAGTGGAACAACTCGGTGGCACCGAGATGCATAACTGTTGACAGTTATAGCAACTCGGTGTGACCGAAAAGTTCAAATCGGTTGCACTGAGATGAAAACCAAGATCGACTTAATGATCTCTGTATGACCGAAATGGAGGAATCGGTCAGACCGAAAAACACAAAGAAGTTTTGGAAGTTTAAGTCTATGACGAATCGGGGACTCCGAGTGCTCCTCACACAGAGTGGTTCAAACCTGACTTGATCAAATTTTGTGATGTAGCATGAATAGAGTTTGAGACGAGAAAAACATAGATAGATAGAGAAGGTTCTTAGGCATAATTGTCCATCCACTTGGCCAAAGAAAAATAATCCAATCAATCAAAACAACAAGTGGATGTCCTCGAATGAGTAAAATATGCAACCAACATGCTCACACAATAAAATGACAAATTAAATATGTGACAAAGCATGCACAAACAATTCTAGCATCTATCAAACAATTGGCGATGACTAGGTCATCTATATATGAGTATATTGACTTAGGAGTCAAATGAGAACATTTGATCATAGGCCATACTCATCGTTTAAGCTCAAGTGGGGTTACCACTTTTACATAAAGCATTTATGTGTTCACATCATTAGAGTTGCTTTGACTCAATTCTTAGAGTTAAGCTCCCCCTAGATGTGATACCCCCCCTTAGAGGGATGAACTAACCTTGGGTTTTGTCGATGATGACTTCATGTAGGTGTTGAAGATGTGGATGCTCAATATTGATGTAGATCTTTTGGAGCAATCCTTTGGAGTGAGTTGCGCTTTCAATACCTACATGGGTTAGTCCCACAAGGAACAAACAAGAATATCCATAGACATAGAGTGATGCACACACAAGATGATGTCCATGAAAACATTGGGTTACCTTGTCCCTTGCCTTACCAACATGAGGGTTTGTGACTCCTTGAACTAGTGCAAGATATGGAAGTTGATTGCACTTGTCCTTGCCATAATGATATGAGTGAAGAATGTTGGCGGAGTCACCCTCAAGAACACTCTAGTTCTTCTTCTTGGGATCCACATCATCTTGATGGGAATCCTTGGTGTTATAGTTGTACTTGATGAAGTAGAAATTGACGTAGTCTTGGGAACCCACTTGACCAAGGCCTTAGGTGCTTCTTCAAATGCATCAATCTCCTCTTGAAGCTTGTCCTTGCCTTTGTTCTAGTGGTCTTGTGGTGGAAGATCATCTTGTGCTTGTGTCCCCTTGAAGGAAGTAGGATCATACTTCTCTTGTTGAGGAACAAACTTCGTCTTGGGGTATTGATCTTCTTCCCACTCAACTCCATTGGCATTGAACTTTCGTTCAAAACCAACACCTTGATTCTTCCAGTGCCTTCCTTGCTTGCGTACAATTTCCTCGAATTTCTTACTCCCGGCAAGGCTCTTGTATACACCTTTCTCTATAATTCCCTTCAATAAGCTGTTTTCTTGCTCAAGTGTAACTTGGCTAAGATAATCATTAGTGGAATCAAGAGAGAAAATAGAAGCAACAATATTGGATTTAGCATTGATATTGTTACTACTAGAGGAAGAATATTTCTTGTTCTTGTTACTAGACTTGACTTGAGGCATGTAAGTAGATAAGAGTAAACGCTTGGCAATGTAAGAAGAACTTTTCTTACGGAGATCATCATTGATTGCCTTTAAGAACTCATGCTCTTGCTCAAGATTGAGCTTTTCAAAGCGTAACTTCTCATGAGCCCTTAAAAGTTCTCGATGATCTTGAAGATAGTTTCATGAGCTAACTTAAGAGTGTTTAGTTCTTTAGTTAGAAGCTCAATCTTCTCCTTATCATTGTCATTCGTTTTATCTTGATTAGCATGATTAATTGACGTTTCATCATAGTATTCATCACTAGAGTTGTCAATAAGTAAATCATCATCACCTAACAAGTCATCTTCATCACTATTAAAATCAACATACTCGGGATGTGTTACCTTAGGACCTTTGGCCATGAAGCATATTCCAATTCCTTCATTTGGTGAATCAAATATGTCGTAGGAGTTGGTTGACACAAGTGCTAGACCGGCAACACCTTCATCTTGAGTATATTCAGAGTCGGAGTGATAGCTTCTCTCGGAGTGATTGTCGGAGTCGGGCCGGATACCCATTCACCAACATGAGCTTGATGTCTTCGTTTTGTGTAGCTCTTTGATGACTTGTCCTTCCTTTCCGAATCCTTGCTTCTCCGTGAGGGTCTTCGTTCATAACGATCATCTCTACTCCTTCTCTCTCTTGGTGGTGATTCTTCTCTTCTACTTCTTATTTTTGGAGAATCTTCTCTTCTTTTGTATGGTGCGGTACACTCATTGGAATAGTGTCCGGGTCTCCCACAATTGTAGCAATTGCGCTCTCGACTAGAAGATCTTTTGTCATATTAGGACCTTGACTTAGAGCTTCTTTCTTTGCTTCTACTTTTGTAGAATTTGTTGAAGTTCTTCACCATTAAGCTCAATTCTTCATTGAAGGTTTGTTTCTCACTTGATGATGTGGGGGCTTCACATGAGGCTTTGTAAGCACCACTCGACTTGTTGTGAAGTTCCTCCTTATCCTTGAGTGACATCTCATGAGCAACAATTCTTCCAATGACTTCCGTTAACTTGATATCTTTGTAATTTGGCATCATTTGGATCAATGTGCACGGTATCATATTTTCCATCGAATGCTCTTAGGATCTTCTTGATGATGAATCTGTCGATCATCTCTTCACTTCCTAAGTCGGCAATATCATTTGTGATAAGAGCAAGCCTAGAGTACATTTCAGTGACACCTTCACCATCCTTCATTTTGAACTTGTCAAGCTGACTTTGGAGCACATCCAACTTGGATTCCTTGACGGAGTCGGTACCTTCATGCATATCAATCAAAGTATCCCAAATTTCCTTTGCATTCTCAAGACGGCTGATTTTGTTGAATTCTTCAGGGCACAATCCATTGAACAGGATATCACAAGCTTGAGCATTGTATTGCAGCATCTTCAATTCCTCCGCACTAGCTTCACGGTTCGGTTCTCTCCCATCAAAGAATTCACCTTGCAAACCAATACACACAATAGCCCAAACGGCGGGGTTATGTCCGAGAATATGCATTTTTCATCTTATGCTTCCAACTAGCAAAGTTAGTGCCATCAAAGTAAGGACCTCTACGGTGATAATTTCCCTCGCTAGACGCCATACTCTCCTAGGTTGTGAAACCAAGGCTATGACCACCAAAAGCTATGGAAATCAAAGCAAATGGAGACCAAAGCTCTGATACCACTTGTAGGACCTTTAAGTATGTCTAGAGGGGGGGTGATTAGACTACTTGACCAATTAAAAACTTAACCTTTTCCCAATTTTAGACTTTGGCAGATTTTAGCTATCTTTGCATATGTCAAGCAATCTTCACACAATTCAAGCAAGCATGCAAAGAGTATATGAGCAGAGGAATGTAAAGGGAAGGGTTTGGAGGATTCAAACGCAATTGGAGACACGGATGTTTTTGTCGTGGTTCCGATATATAGGTGGTGCTATCGTACATCCACGTTGATGGAGACTTCAACCCACGAAGGGTAGCAGTTGCGAGTCCACGGAGGGCTCCACCCACGAAGGGTCCACGAAGAAGCAACCTTGTCTATCCCACCATGGCCGTCGCCCACGAAGGACTTGCCTCACTAGCGGTAGATCTTCATGAAGTAGGCGATCTCCTTGCCCTTACAAAATCCTTGGTTCAACTCCACAATCTTGTCGGAGGCTCCCAAGTGACACCTAGCCAATTTAGGAGACACCACTCTCCAAGAAGTAACAAATGGTGTGTTGATGATGAACTCCTTGCTCTTGTGCTTCAAATGATAGTCTCCCCAACACTCAACTCTCTCTCATAGGATTTGGATTTGGTGGAAAGAAGATTTGAGTGGAAAGCAACTTGGGAAGGCTAGTGTCGGTGTACTAGAGTAGGGGTACCCTAGTATCCCGAACTTGTGCACGGGCAGCTGCAGCCCTCCGCGGCAAGGTTTACCGGGTGACCGCCAAGGTCCTCCGTGGTTCCTTTGGAGCCATTCAAGAACAAAGTATTCAAGCCAAGGAGACAAGGCCCCGGCAAGAGGAGCTTGCCGGGAAGGCCACCCAAGGCACCTAGGAGACTAGGCCCCGGCAAGAGGAGCTTGCCGGGAAGGCCACCCAAGGCACCTAGGAGACAAGGCCCTGGCAAGAGGAGCTTGCCGGGAAGGCCCGATGAGCGACAAGCTTCCGGACGCGACAAGGCAACGACCGTGGCAAGGCGCTTGCCGCGGCGAACTACCACTCTGCACTGCTCCAAAGACATCCACCAACGTGTCGCCTGGGACCTTTCCAGCGCTGCTGCGTGGCGAGAGGTCAGCGGCCAGCGGAGCACTGGTGGCAAGCGGCACAAGATTGCCATCGTGGCGGCGGTGGCGTCTGGCGTCCCTGTTTGCACTTTGTTTGGGCGGCGTGAGCGGGCATTTAATGCCTTTGTCCCCTGCCGTCAGGGTTAGGTATGATACACTGTACAAGTAGCTGTACCAACCACTCCTTTTCCATTTTTACCCTTGTCTACGTTGCCACCTGTCGGAGACCCCTTTAGCATATAAAAGGAGGCCCATGCGCAACGTAGAGGGGGAGGTTCAAAAAGGTTCGAAAGGTTCGAGGCCAGAGAACACTCACGCTCGGTCTCATTAGTAGCTTGTGTGTACTGTAGCACTCAAGCGCTCCCGAGCAAGAACTCAATACACTCAGACATGCAGCAGTAGGAGTGTTATCTCTCCGGAGAGCTCCGAAGCTGAGTAAACTGCTCGTGTGCTTCGCCTCGATCTGCTCTTCGTGCGACCTCCGCCCCCCGTCGAACCGAAAGGGGCTCGGTCCGCCGGTCCCATAGGTGTTCGTGGGCCAGATCAGCCACCCCGACATCTTTGGCACGCCGGGTAGGGGATAATGGTGTGGACCAAGCGTCGCTCAAGGAAGTCTAGCCTTACCGGGAAGCAAACGACAGAAAAGCTAGGTTGCTAAAGTTTGAGCAATCAGTTTTAAATTTTTTAAGTTATCTTCCTCGAACGACCGTGCTTTGTATGGAAAACCTGTGCGCGGAGGAACCAACTCGTAGCTAGTTGCGCCCTTACTTTGTTTCGAGTCCGCTCAACAACTTAAGTGAGCTGCGACTAGTTGCGCCCTTACTTTGTTTCGAGTCTGCTCAACAACTTAAGTGAGCTGCAACTAGTTGCGCCCTTACTTTGTTTCGAGTCCACTCAACAACTTAAGTGAGCTGCGACTAGTTGCGACAAGGTTACTTGTCGGAAGCGGCACCGCCAGCAGGCTGCTGACGTCCACTTTTCGGCCATGACCCAGTGCCTCGCCGACAAGTTCCCTAAAAGCGTAGGGTGGACATACAAAGAGAGGTAGAACAGGAAGATAGCATGCACTATTTATCTGAGATTTCTGCATAGACACAGATGCCAAGGAGCCTTCTCGGGCTAGTTGCGCTCCATGTTGCCCCGAGTCCGCTCGGCAACTTGTCTTGATTCAGCTTAGTGCCAAGAAGGTAAACCTTTCCGGAGGAGACGTTCCCGAATAGCCGCTAAGGGACCGTTCCCTCAAGCCTTCTTGGCTGGATCGTCTGTGGCGGAAAGTATTCCAGGCATAGGGAATATGTAGCGTAAGTCAAAATTTACAAGTAAGTTAAGTGCACTTGGATGCTAATCACTTATCATGTTTAAACACAGTTATGGCGAGGCTGGCTGTGGCATATGGGACCAATCCTCTTGGTGTCAAGAACAACGAAGTTCTTCGCCATAGGCCTTTCCGGCAACGATCTTGCCGGGAGCCGGTGTCAAGAACAACGAAGTTCTTCACCAAAAGCCTTCCTGGCGACGAGCTTGCCGGAAGCCGGCATCGAGAACGTCAAAGTTCTCTGCTGAAGATAAAAGCCTTCCTGGCGACGAGCTTGCCGGAAGCCGGCATCGAAACGTCAAAGTTCTCTGCTGAAGATAAAAGCCTTCTGGCGGCGAGCTTGCGGAAGCCGGCATCGAGAACTTCAAAGTTCTCTGCTGAAGATAAAAGCCTTCCTGGCAACCAGCTTGCCAGAACCCGGCATCGAGAACGTCAAAGTTCTCTGCCGAAGATAAAAGCCTTCTGGCGGCAGGCTTGCGGAAGCCGCATCGAACGTCAAAGTTCTCTGCTGAAGATAAAAGCCTTCTGGCGGCGAGCTTGCGGAAGCGGCATCGAGAACGTCAAAGTTCTCTGCTGAAGATAAAAGCCTTCTGGCGGCGAGCTTGCGGAAGCCGCATCGAGAACGTCAAAGTTCTCTGCTGAAGATAAAGCCTTCCGGCGGCGAGCTTGCGGAAGCCGCATCGAGAACATCAAAGTTCTCTGCTGAAGATAAAAGCCTTCTGGCGGCGAGCTTGCGGAAGCCGCATCGAGAACGTCAAAGTTCTCTGCTGAAGATAAAAGCCTTCTGGCGACGAGCTTGCGGAAGCGGCATCGAGAACGTCAAAGTTCTCTGCTGAAGATAAAAGCCTTCCTGGCGGCGAGCTTGCCGGAAGCCGGCATCGAGAACGTCAAAGTTCTCTGCTGAAGATAAAAGCCTTCTGGCGACGAGCTTGCCGGAAGCCGGCATCGAGAACGTCAAAGTTCTCTGCTGAAGATAAAAGCCTTCCTGGCGACGAGCTTGCCGGAAGCCGGCATCGAGAACGTCAAAGTTCTCTGCTGAAGATAAAAGCACACTAAAGAGGATCCATCTTCACCGACAAGCGCTACATCGGCAAGCAAGACTCAAGCCACCTTCCCGGCAAGGAGCATCCTGCCCTGCCAGGGAGGACAGATACAAGGAAAAAAGAAGCAGCCAAGCACGAGAACCGGAAGACAAAGGCGATCACAAGGCCCGGCAAGACCCTTGCCGGAAAATACGGCGTAACCCAGGCAAGGCCGCGTGCCGTTGCTGTTTTGGGCACAGCCCAACAGCGTTCGGCACCGTGTGGCCCAGCCGGGGCTCCTGTCGGTGTACTAGAGTAGGGGTACCCTAGTATCCCGAACTTGTGCACGTGCAGCTGCAGCCCTCCGCGACAAGGTTTACCGGGTGACCGCCAAGGTCCTCCGTGGTTCCTTTGGAGCCATTCAAGAACAAAGTATTCAAGCCAAGGAGACAAGGCCCCGGCAAGAGGAGCTTGCCGGGAAGGCCACCCAAGGCACCTAGGAGACTAGGTCTCGGCAAGAGGAGCTTGCCGGGAAGGCCAGCCAAGGCGCCTAGAAGACAAGGCCCCGGCAAGAGGAGCTTGCCGGGAAGGCCCGGTGAGCGACAAGCTTCCGGACGCGACAAGGCAACGACCGCGGCAAGGCGCTTGCCGCGGCAAACTACCACTCTGTACCTGCGCTCCAGCACATCCACCAACGTGTCGCCCTGGGACCTTTCCGGTAGCGTGGCGAGAGGTCACAAGCCGCCGGAGCGCGGTGGCAAGCGGCGCTGACAAGATTGCCATCGTGGCGAGCGGTGGCGTCCCTGGCGGTCCCTGTTTGCACTGTTAGGGCGACGTAGACGGGCATTTAATGCCTTTGTCCCCTGCCGTCAGGGTTAGGTATGATACACTGTACAAGTAGCTGTACCAACCACTCCTTTTCCATTTTTACCCTTGTCTACGTTGCCACCTATCGGAGACCCCTTTAGCATATAAAAGGAGGCCCATGCGCAACGTAGATGGGGAGGTTCAAAAAGGTTCGAAAGGTTCGAGGCCAGAGAACACTCACGCTCGGTCTCGTTAGTAGCTTGTGTGTACTGTAGCACTCAATCGCTCCCGAGCAAGAACTCAATACACTCAGACATGCAGCAGTAGGAGTGTTATCGCTCCGGAGAGCTCCGAAGCTGGGTAAACTGCTCGTGTGCTTCGCCTCGATCTGCTCTTCGTGCGACCTCCGCCCCCTGCCGAACCGAAAGGGGCTCGGTCCGCCGGTCCCATAGGTGTTCGTGGGCCAGATCAGCCACCCCGACAGCTAGAGATCAAGATTCATATGGTAGGAATGGAATATCTTGGCCTCAACACATGAGTAGGTGGTTCTCTCTAAGAACTGGTAAGTTGGAAGTGTAGGTTTGTTCTGATGGCTCTCTCCACGAATGAAGAGGAGGTGGAGGGGTATATATAGCCTCCACACAAAATCTAACCGTTACACACAATTTACCAAACTCGGTAGGACCGAATCAACAAACTCGGTCGGACCGATTCAGTAAACCTAGTGACTGTTAGGGTTTTCGGTGGGACCGATATGCAACTTGGTAGGACCGATATGGTTAGGTTAGGGCATAACGTAATCTCGGTGAGACCGATTACACAAACTCGGTGAGAACGATTTTTGTAATTAGCTAACCAGAGAGTTGGTCAGGTAAACTCGGTGGGACCGATCGCTCTTTTCGGTGAGACCGAAATGTTACGAAAGGGAAACAGAGAGTTTACATTGCAATCTCGGTGGGACCGATCGCTCACTTCGGTTAGACCGAAATGTTACGAAGCGAAACAGAGATTACAATCCCATCTCGGTGAGACCGAGATCCCTATCGGTGAAACCGATTTGCCTAGGGTTTGTGGCAGTGGCTATGACATTTGAACTCGGTGGCGCCGGATAGAAAGAATCGTTGGGGCCGAGTTTGACTTTAGGTTTAGGTCACATGTGGATGTGAGAAAGTAGTTGAGGGTTTTTGGAGCATATCACTAAGAACATGAAGCAAGAGGCTCATTAAGCAACACCTCATCCCCCCTTGATAGTATTGGCTTTTCCTATAGACTCAATGTGATCTTGGATCACTAAAATGTTAAATATAGAGTCTTGAGCTTTTGAGCTTGAGCCAATCCTTTGTCCTTAATATTTTGAGGGATCCACTTTCATCATCCATGCCATGCCATTCATTGAGCTTTCCTGAAATATTTGTCTTGGAATAGCATTAGCTCAATGAGCTATATGTTGTTATGAATTACCAAAACCACCTAGGGATAGTTGCACTTTCACCTCTTCATCACCCGCGTGTGCTTCCCGCCCGAAACGGTCAGTGCCGCATTCATGCTCGGCCAGAGCGGACGCGACCTCTCACTGGCACCAGCATTGTAGCGGCGCGCCGGCCGAGAGAGCGTCGCCCTCCGCTTCCCGGTGCACTCGACTAATCTGCGTTCACATGTCGCAATAGCCAGCCACAACATGCATGTAAACAGTTCTCGGGAGTCCGTGCTACAGCTAGCTATCCTCCCCCAACACTACAAGAAAAATACACTTCCGTGATGATACGTGTTTGTTATAGTAGGTCACGTTTTCTGTCATGCATGTACATCCATGAAAAAATTATGACAGAATCAAGATAGTCATACCTGTGCTGTCGTAGAAGTGTTCCATGACATTATCAATAACATCACGGAAGTGTCCACTTCCATGACGATAAATCGCGCGTCATAGAAGTGTTTTCGTCAAGGGTGACCGACATGTGGCATCCACCGTAACGGAACGCCGTTAAGCTATCGGGTCCAGTATTGGATCCGATAACCCGTTAACAGCCCCGACCAATGGGGATTTTCCACGTGTAAAATCATCATTGGCTGGAGGAAACACGTGTCGGTTCACCATTGGGACAGATGTCATCCACAGGGCCTATGATACGTCGACACATGGCACGGCCCAACAGAGGCCCATATAGGTTAAAAAGGCCGGCCCAGTCAAAGGCCCGTAGTACTTACTCAGGTACTAGTGGGCCAACCCAATAACGGCATACTTAATAAAGGCCCATTTACGGCCCGAAGCAAGATCTGGCCCGTTAATTGTTCGCCGAATATTTGGGCCCATTTACTGCTCGAAGCCAGATCTGGCCCGTTAATTGTTCGCCAAATATTTGGGCCCAATTACAGCCTAGTGACTTTCTGCCTGTTAGAGGCCCAATGTAGACATGGGCCCATTTCAGCCCGGTGTGACTTTCGGCCTGGGAATGGCCGGTGCTGCCCATGGGCCATATATGGTCCGGCAGGACATCGGGCCCCACTAACAGCCCGTGATAAAGGTGGAAACAGTTAAGCCCAACGTGACTTTGGGCCTATTAAAGGCTTGTCGCATAATTCGGCCCGTTGATGTCTGTACTAAGCTTTCAGCCTCTTAAAGGCCCATGATATCAGTGGGCCAACTAAGGCCCGAGATATGTTTCGGCCTGGTAACTGCCCTGATATAACTGGGCCCAAAAAGGCATGGTCTACGTTTCAGCCTGCTGTAGGCCCGTCGATGACTAGTGAAAATTGAGGCCCAATATGCATTTTGGCCTGCTAAAGGCTCATGGTTTCATCTGGGCCGTAACAGGCCAGTACAATATTCAGCCTGTTAATGGCCCAACGCAACCTGGTCCAAACTAAGCGCTGGGTCCACAAAAGGCCCAACTAAAATATAGGCCGGTGTAAGTTGTGGGCCTCGTGCAAAGTGTGAAGGCCCCAATGATTTGGGCCCAAGAAAGATGCAAGCCGGCCCAATTGTGGCCCGCTAAACACCAGGCCCGTTAGAGGCGAATGTTTGACCCTATCGACTACTTTTGAATTTTTTTCAGATAGCGAATGATGGCAGTAACTAGTAGGAATTACGAACAAACCTACTCTATACAATAAAAAAAATTACGGCATAGTAACTAAGAATAAACCTACACTATACAATAAAGGATTTATGGTATATTACATCCACTGGGCATCGAAGTTCACCACCAGTGATCATAACGTGCAACGAAGAAGCAGATTACAAAAACTGGGCACCATTGCAGCGTAACAAAATAATACTGAACCAAAGACCACTTCCAAGACAGTTCAAGAAAGGTTAGCCTTTCGCGGGAACTGCTGCACAAGCTGTTGAGCAAGGCTGTGAGACCGGCCTAACATGTCGGTCATAGCTTCCAGGTGTAGTTGTTTAGCGATGAGGTTCTCATTGGTGTTCTCTGCAATCTTTCTTAGAGATAGGACTTCAAGTCGAAGTTGAGTTGCAGAATGCCTTTACTGCTAGAACTTGGGGATGAAGAAGTTGAACTAATTCATACAACGAATTAGTGAGCTTGTCGATTGCTAGTCTCAAGTAACTTGAACCTTTGCATCAAGACAAGACTTTGGGGTTGTCTCGCTATCTTCAAGATGTTGTGCCTTCTTTGCTGCAATATATGTTGGGTTTGTCTCACAGCCTTCAAGCAGACTTGTGCATGCCATCGTGCATATCACCTGAAACAAAGCAGAGAGATGAAAGGTTTTGCACGTGTATAAATAAAGATGATAATTGTGCTGTCAATTCCATCCAATTTCAAATTAGAAAATAAAGAGAAAGTTCAAAATATCAATAGCATAATCTGGCATTGTGCATAATGCAGGGAGCTTCACCACACTCTTTGGATTACCATGTCAACATAACAAGCATAGATGAAGGGCAAAGAAAATCATTGTATCTATTTTGGTTAATGTGCATGGCATGTTGTTCATATCATCACCACATCGGTAAGATAAAACATGAGATGACAAGGTGCAAAGCGTGGGATGCTTCACCACACAATCGGATTATAGATCCACAAAAACAAGCATACATATAGGGAGTATTGAGTAATGTGCATGGTATGAATAAGGAATTTGGTTTTACAAGTAAAACTTAGAACTTACGGTTCTTGCGAACATGCATTTTGGTAGAAACAACAAACTAAACAACAGTAATGTGGGGACCCCGACTCATAAGTCGTGATCACCGAATGCACGCGTGTCTGATGATCCCGCAGATCAATGCTCACGAACACAGAAGCTGAATAACAAGAGTCTTACATCCATACATACCGTATTACACAAGTAGGACCATTATGGTCAAGTCTTGAGTATAACTTTTCAGTGGAAATCTTCGTCGATAACTTGGACCCATGGCATCTGCCTTAACCCTAGGCATTCTGACTGGGAAGCGTCCTAGCTCGCATGTTCGTCACCGAAGTATTCTTCATCATATCCTGTTCTTTCATGCCTGGCCAATAAAATAACCAGTGGCAAGCCAATGAGTACTTTGAATGTACTACTTAAGCAACCCATGTTTTGGTTCGAGAGACGACAATGCCGATATAGGTAAATTTTTGCGAAGCTAGTTTTGAGTGCAATGACATGTTCAACAACTTGTAAGCTATGCATCAGGAGAATTCAAGTATCCATGAGGACAGGTTACGATATCAACATAAATAGAGTGGGCACCAACCCAACTCAATCATGTCAAGTCCCTTGACTTGACCCAAGTAGTTATCCAAACACACACACCCGGTTTGTAAACATGTGGACGTAGCCCAAGATCGGTTACCCAACTGTCCTTGACCGTGGACACGGCTATTTGAATAGTTTTACACTCTGCAGAGGTTGCACACATTACCCACAAGATCCGGGGAACTTCCGTGTCATCCACGACCCGCGATACCTCAAGTACCCGGGGTAAGCACCCGATCACTATCTTTCCCTAGACGACACTAACAAGGAGTACACTCGTTGTTCCGTATCACGATGTACATCATATGAGACTCAATCGAGATTGTAACATCCGAGAGGGGACACAACGGTGTATCCGGTGCCCTGTAAAGACAGTCATGGCCGCCCTACACAGCACGACCCCATCCCGAGAGAGAGCACCAACTCTCCCCGTCACTAGTAATGTGGGCTCCAAGCTAGTATCGGCCTAGGTAATCAATAATGCCCTTTCCCATATAAGGGTAGAGTGGTTGCGCATGTAAGGTTGGAATAACGGTCGCAACTTAAACCAATCCGTTTTTGAAAACAATACACACACTTGCCTCGGTACACCACTTCGTCATCAAGTGGCTATACCCGTCCCTTTTTTAGTAGCATCTACTTTAGCATCCTACCTACTCCCACCGGCATAACCCTCATAGAAAGGTAGGGTCATGCATCATGCAAGTGTCAATGAGAAAAGCAACGGAGGCAAACCACCTCAAGTGGTCACCATTTTATCATGACTTCGATGTAAGCAATAAAAATGCCATATGGCATGCAAAAAAAGGGTTTCTTAGACATTGTCAAAGGGTTGCTTGCCTGTTTTAACAAAGTCTTCGAGGTCTTCAAAAATATCTGGTCCAACTCCAAGCATTTCGTCTACTTCGTCAACTATCGTCGGAAACAATCACAATAAGCAACACAACAAGGCAAGAATTAATGTGCTCTAAAAATATGAAGTTGAATTTTATTGGATACCTCTGGTCATATGAGGAATGACCAAAGTGATTTCATTGGAAGTGGATCAATGGATATTTCTAAACATTTCGATATGATGAATCAGGGGGTTTATGGATTTGCAAGAAGTGTACAGAAATATATTTTTGAAAAATGAGCAAGGGCACCCATTTAACAAAGGAAGATTTTAGAAGCATCTAGGAATTGGTTTCATTGGATTTGGAGTTGAGATGATTTTCCTATGAATTTGCAAAGTTGGCTATATATAAAGAAATAGACCATTATTTGAGGTGATACAGAAAGTATTAGTAAAAATGTTCAAAAACTAAGTTTTGAACTTATAGACATCTAGGATTTTGAATCATGGAATTTGGATAAAAAATGAGCTCTCTGTGATTTTCTAAAGTTTATCACAGAATTAGGAAAAATAGGATGTGATAAATATTTGTGAAGGAAATGCTTCTATAAAAATGTGACAATAGCACCATGTGGTAGGGAATGATTTTAGAAACTACTAGAAATTTGAATCATCAAATTTGGAGTTAATTTGAATTATTTATGGATTTTTGAAGTTCACTGGAAAAGAAAAAGAAAAAGATTTGTGTTATACCTAAACTGTGCGCAGGGCGCAGTTTAGCACCGCAGCGCACTGGGCCGGCCCAGCTGCACGGCCACGCGGCTAAGAAGGGCCACGCCGAAGGCGTATTAGCCAAATACGCGTCCCTGCGGGGCAAACGGCTTCCCTGGTCCCGCCTCCACTTAACCCGACCTGCGGGGCCGGCTCGGTTGCCATTGCCGACAAAGGGCCGGGCATCGACGTGGCGTGGCGTCGTCCTCAACCTCCCGCCCGAAGCAGAGGAGGCGAGGCAGGGGAGACGTCGACGGTGACTGCCGGCGCTACCGGCCACCGTTTCCAGAGATCCAGCCACCGGCGTGCTCGGGGAAACGTGCCGCATCCGGGATGCCACACTACGGGCGCCAGCTTCCTCGGAGGGAAGCGGGCCTCCGCCCACGGCGGAGGATGGCATCGGCCATTGCCGGCTTTGAGCGCAGGGGCGCCCTGGGAAGAATGGAGGCGATGGGGGCTTCGTGGTGGTGGTGAGAATCTTGGAGTGGGTAGGGAGAAGAGAGAGGGGCCGCGGTGCCCGAATCCGAGCGGCGGTTGGCAGCGGCACTCCGGCCATGGAGAGGGCAGGAGAGCACTAGGGGGAGAGGGATGTTGTCTGGGAGGTGCACGGGGGAGAGAGGGATCCAGAAGAGTCGAGGGAGTGCCCGGGGGAGGCTCTATATAGGGGGGGCCGTGGTGCACCGTGGACGCGGTCTATAGCGCAATCGGGTGAGGTCGTGGAGGGGAGAGGAGACAGGTTTCGGAGGGGGCCGACATCTTGCCGTGTCCCAGACGCCGAGGCGGCCTCGTGAGACACGCTGGGGAGGCCCGAGGTGGCCGGAGGTGCTTGGCCGGGGGTGGCTACAGTGCGGGAGGCGCCTCAGAAGGCAGCTCAGGCGTGCCTTTGGCTGCCATGGCATTGTTTAAAGGGCAGGGCGTGCCCACTCATGTCTGGTAGCGCCAGGGAGAAGTAAACAAGTGGGGAGTAGCATTGGATGCCCTAGAGAGCCACTAGATGAGAGGGGAGGTGGAGAGAGAGGTGAACAGTGGCTGTCCAGAGGGGTAAATGAGGAGGTTTCACCCCTCAATCATTGATTTGAGGCCAGGAAGAGTTCTTTGGAGGTGCAAGGGGACCCTGAGGGGTTGTGGTAAAAAGTTGAGGTCATGGAGAAGAGTGGAAGTGGTCAAAATGATGATTTTGGAAAAATGGCAGAAGGTGTTTGTTGTGAAGGAAATATGCCCTAGAGGCAATAATAAAGTTATTATTTATTTCCTTATATCATGATAAATGTTTATTATTCATGCTAGAATTGTATTAATCGGAAACATAATACATGTGTGAATACATAGACAAACAGAGTGTCACTAGTATGCCTCTACTTGACTAGCTCGTTAATCGAAGATGGTTATGTTTCCTAACCATAGACATGAGTTGTCATTTGATTAACGGGATCACATCATTAGAAGAATGATCTGATTGACATGACCCATTCCGTTAGCCTAGCACTTGATCGTATAGTTTGTTGCTAGTGTTTTTCTTCATGACTTATACATGTTCCTATGACTATGAGATTATGCAACTCCCGTTTGCCTGAGGAACACTTTGGGTGCTACCAAACGTCACAACGTAAATGGGTGATTATAAAGGTACATTACAGGTGTCTCCGAAGGTACATGTTGGGTTGGCATATTTCGAGATTAGGATTTGTCACTCCGATTGTCGGAGAGGTATCTCTGGGCCCTCTCGGTAATGCACATCACATAAGCCTTGCAAGCATTGCAACTAATGTGTTAGTTGTGAGATAATGTATTACGAAACGAGTAAAGAGACTTGCAGGTAACGAGATTGAACTAGGTATTGGATACCGACGATCGAATCTCGGGCAAGTAACATACCGATGACAAAGGGAACAACGTATGTTGTTATGCGGTCTGACCGATAAAGATCTTCGTAGAATATGTAGGAGCCAATATGGGCATCCAGGTCCCGCTATTGGTTATTGACGGGAGGTGTCTCGGTCATGTCTACATAGTTCTCGAACCCGTAGGGTCCGCACGCTTAACGCTTCGATGACAGTTACTATGAGTTTTTATGATGTTTCTGTACCAAGGTTGTTGAGTCCGGATGAGATCACGGACGTGACGAGGAGTCTCGAAATGGTCGAGACATAAAGATTCATATATTGGAAGTCTATGTTTGGACATCGGAAGTGTTCCGGTGAAATTGGGAATTTTACCAAGTACCGGAGGTTACCGGAACCCCGAATGCTAATGGGCCAACATGGGCCTTAGTGGAAAGGGAGAAAAGGGGCCCAAGTGCTGGCCGCACCTTCCCCTTCCCTAGTCCTATTAGGACTAGGAGAAGGGGCGCCTCTCTCTCCTTCCCACTTGGGGAAACCTAGTTGGACTAGGATTGGGGGAATCCTACTCCTAGTAGGAGTAGGAAACCCTGGTGCGCCTCCTCTCCTTGGCCGGCCAGCCCTCCCTTCCCTCCTTTATATATGAGGCAGGGGCACCCCATGACACACAAGTTGATCCTTGAGATCTTTCCTTAGCCGTGTGCGGTGCCCCTTCCACCATATTACACCTCGAGAATACCAGAGCGGAGCTTAGGCGAAGCCTGCGCCGGTGGAACATCATCATCGCCACCACGCCTGCCGTCAGGCCGACGTAAACTCTCCCTCAACACTCGGCTGGATCGGAGTTCGAGGGACGCCATCGAGCTGAACGTGTGCAGAACTCGGAGGTGCCGTGACGTTCGGTACTTGGATCGGTTGGATCGTGAAGAAGTACGACTACTTCCTCTACGCTATGCGTCAACGCTTCCGTTGCTGGTCTACGAGGGTGCGTAGACAACACTCTCATCTCGTTGCTAAGCATCACCATGATCTTGCGTGATCGTAGGAAAATTTTTGAAATTACTACGTTCCCCAACAAAGTGGCATCCGAGCCTAGGTTTTTATGGTTTGATGATATGCACGAGTAGAACACAAGTGAGTTGTGGACGATACAAGTCATACCGCCTACCAAAGCATGTCATACTTTGGTTCAGCGGTATTGTTGGATGACGATCCAGACCAACCTTACGCGTACTCTTACGCGAGACCGGTTCCCTCGACGTGCTTTGCACATAGATGGCTTGTGGAAGACTGTCTCTCCAACTTTAGTTGAACTGAGTGTGGCTACGCCCGGTCCTTGAGAAGGTTAAAACGGAGTCTATTTGACGAAGTATCGTTGTGGTTTTAAATGCGTAGGTAAGAACGGTTCTTGCTCAGCCCGTAGCAGCCACGTAAAACTTGCAACAACAAAGTAGAGGACGTCTAACTTGTTTTTGCAGGGCATGTTGTGATGTGATATGGTCAAGACGTGATGCTATATTTTATTGTATGAGATGATCATGTTTAGTAACCGAAGTTATCGGCAACAGGCTGGAGCCATATGGTTGTCGCTTTATTGTATGCAATGCAAACGCCAAGTAATGCTATACTTTATCACTAAGCGCTAGCCATAGTAGAAGAAGAATAAGTTTGGCGAGACGACAACGAAGCTACGATGGACATCAAGGTGACGCGCCGGTTACGATGGTGATCATGACGGTGCTTGAGATGGAGATCACAAGCACAAGATGATGATGGCCATATCATATCACTTATATTGATTGCATGTGATGTTAATCCTTTATGCATCTTATCTTGCTTTGATTGACGGTAGCATTATAAGATGATCCCTTACTAAATTATCAAGAAGTGTTCTCCCCGAGTATGCACCGCTATGAAAGTTCTTCGTCTTTGAGACACCACGTGATGATCGGGTGTGATAGGCTCTACGTTCAAATACAACGGGTGCAAAACAGTTGCACACGCAGAATACTCAGGTTATACTTGACGAGCTATGCATATAAGATATGACCTCGGAACATAGAGACCGAAAGGTCGAGCGTGAATCATATAGTAGATATGATCAACATATTGATGTTCACCATTGAAACTACTCCATCACACGTGATGATCGGTCATGGTGTAGTTGATATGGATCACGCAATCACTTAGAGAATTGGAGGGATATTTTTCTAAGTGGGAGTTCTTAAGTAATATGATTAATTGAACTTTAATTTATCATGAACTTAGTCCTGGTAGTATTTTGCAAATTATGTTGTAAGATCAATAGCTCGCGTTGTTGCTTCCCTATGTTTTTATATGTATTCCTAGAGAAAATTGTATTGAAAAATGTTAGTAGCAATGATGCGGATTGGATCCGTGATCTGAGGTTTATCCTCATTGCTGCACAGAAGAATTATGTCCTTGATGCACCGCTAGGTGATGCACCTATCTATTGCAGGAGCGGATGCGCACGTTATGAGCGTTTGGCTAGCTCAATATGATGACTACTTGATAGTTTAGTGCACCATGCTTAAAGGCTTAGAATCGGGAATTCAAAGACGTTTTGAACGTCATGGACCATATGAGATGTTCCAGAATTGAAGTTAATATTTCAAGCAAATACCCGAGTTGAGAGATATAAAGTCTCCAACAAATTCTATAGCTAAAAGATGGAGGAGAATCGCTCAACTAGTGAGCATGTGCTCAGATTGTCTGGGTACTTCAATCGCTTGAATCAAGTGGGAGTTAATCTTCCAGATAAGATAGTGATTGATGTAATTCTCTAGTCACCATCACTAAGTTACTAAGAACTTCGTGATGAACTATAGTATGCAAGGGATGACGAAAACGATTCCCAAGCTCTTCGTGATGCTGAAATCGACGAAGGTAGAAATCAAGAGAAGAGCATCAAGTGTTGATGATTGACAAGACCACTAGTTTCAAGGAAAAGGGCAAAGGGAAGAAGGGGAACTTCAAGAAAGAACGGCAAGCAAGTTGCTGTTCAAGTGAAGAAGCCCAAGTCTAGACCTAAGCCTGAGACTAAGTGCTTTTTCTGCAATGGAACTAGTCACTGGAAGCGGAACTACCCCAATTATTTGGTGGATAAGTAGGATGGCAAAGTGAACAAGAGTATATTTGATATACAGGTTATTGATGTGTGCTTTACTAGTGTTTATAGTAGCCCCTGAGTATTTGATACTTGTTCGGTTGCTAAGATTAGTAACTCGAAACAGGAGTTACGTAATAAATGTAAACTAGTTGAAGGGGAAGTAACGATGAGTGTTGGAAGTAGTTCCAAGATTGATATGATCATCATCGCACACTCCCTATACTTTCGAGATTAGTGTGGAACCTAAATAAGTGTTATTTGGTGTTGAGCATAAATATGATTTGATCATGTTTATTGCAATACGGTTATTCATTTAAGTAAGAGAATAAATTGTTGTTCTGTTTACATGAATAAAACCTTATATGGTTACACACTCAATGAAAATGGTTCATTGGATCTCGATCATAGTGATACACATATTCATAATATTGAAACCAAAAGATGCAAAGTTAATAATAATAGTGCAACTTATTTGTGGCACTGCCGTTTAGGTCATATTGGTGTAAAGCGCATGAAGAAAACTCCATGCTGATGGACTTTTGGAATCACTTGATTATGAATAATTTGATGCTTGCGAACCGTGCCTTTTGGGCAAGATGACTAAAACTCCGTTCTCCGGAACAATGGAACAAGCTAATGACTTATTGGAAATAATACATACCGATGTATACAATTCAATGAGTGTTGATGCTCGTGGCAAGTATCATTATTTTCTCGACCTTCACAGATGATTTGAGCAGATATGCGTATATCTTCTTGATGAAACATAAGTCTGAAATAGTTGAAAAGTTCAAAGAATTTCAGAGTGAAGTAGAAAATCATCATAACAAGAAAAATAAAGTTTCTGCGACCTGATCGTGGAGATGAATATTTGAGTTACGAGTTTGGTCTTCAATTAAAACAAAGTGGAATAGTTTCACAGCTCACGCCACCTGGAACACCACAACGTTATGGTGTGTCCGAACGTCAGAATCAGTACTTTATTTTGATATGGTACGATCAATGATGTCTCTTACCGATTTACCAAATTCGTTTTGGGGATATGCATTAGAGACAATTGCATTCACGCTTAATGGGGCACCATCTAAATCCGTTGAGACGACACCATATGAACTATGGTTTAACAAGAAACCTAAGTATGCGTTTCTTAAAAGTTTTGAGTTTTTATACTTATTTGAAAAAGTTTTCACCAGATAAGCTCGAACCCAAATAGGAGAAGTGCGTCTTCATAGAATAACCAAAGGTAACTATTGGGTACACCTTCTATCACAGATCCGAAGGCAAGTTTTTCGTTGCTAAAATGGATCCTTTCTAGAGAAGAAGTTTCTCTCGAAAGAAGTGAGTGGGAGGAAAGTAGAACTTGATGAGGTAATTGTACCTTCTCCCTCATTGGAAAGTAGTTCATCGCAGAAATCAGTTCCAGTGATTCCTACACCAATAAGTGAGGAAGTTAATGATGATGATCATGAAACTTCGGATCAAGTTGCTACCAAACCTCAGAGGTCTTCCGTAACAAAATCCGCACTGTGAGTGGTATGGTTATCGTGTTCGGAAGTCATGTTACTAGACCATGATGAACCTACGGACTATGAAGAAGCGATGATGAGCCCAGATTCCGCGAAATGGCTTGAGGCCATGAAATCTGAGATAGGATCCATGTATGAGAAACAAAGTATGGACTTTGATTGACTTGCTCTATGATCAGCAAGCCATGTTAAATAAATGGATCTTCAAGAGGAAGACGGACACTGATAGTAGTGTTACTATCTACAAAACTCGACTTGTTGCAAAAGGTTTTCGACAAGTTCAAGGGGTTGACTACGATGAGACTTTCTCACCAGAAGCGATGCTTAAGTCTGTCCGAATCATGTTAGCAATTGCCACATTTTACGAAATCTGGTAAATGGATGTCAAAACAACATTCTTTAATGGATTTATTAAAGAAGAGTTGTATATGATGCAACCAGAAGGTTTTGTCAATCCTAAAGGAGCTAACAAAATGTGCAAAGCTCCATCGATCCATCTATGGACTGGTGCAAGCATCTCGGAGTTGGAATAAACGCTTTGATAGTGTGATCAAAGCATATGGTTTTATACAGACTTTTGGAGAAGCCTGTATTTACAAGAAAGTGAGTGGGAGCACTACAACATTTCTGATAAGTATATGTGAATGACATATTGTTGATCGGAAATAATGTAGAATTATTCTGCAAAGCATAAAGGAGTATTTGAAAGGAGTTTTTCAAAGAAAGACCTCAATGAAGCTGCTTACATATTGAGCATCAAGATCTATAGAGATAGATCAAGACGCTTGATAAGTTTTTCAATGAATACATACCTTGACAAGATTTTGAAGTAGTTCAAAATGGAACAGTCAAAGAAAGAGTTCTTGCCTGTGTTACAAGGTGTGAGATTGAGTAAGACTCAAAACCCGACCACGGCAGAAGATAGAAAGAGAATGAAAGTCATTCCCTATGCATTAGTCATAGGTTCTATAAAGTATGTCATGCTGTGTACCAAGATCTATTGCATACCCTACCACTATGCTTGGCAAGGAGTGCAATAGTGATCTAGGAGTAGATCAATGGACAGCGGTCAAAATTATCCTTAGTAGAATAAGGATATGTTTCTCGATTATGGAAGTGACAAAAGGTTAAATGCGTAAAAGGATTACGTCGATGCAAGTTTTGACACCGATCTGGATGACTCTAAGTCACGATCTAGATACATATTGAAAGTGGGAGCAATTAGCTAGAGTAGCTCCGTGCGAGCATTGTAGACATAGAGATTTGCAAAATACTTACGGCTCACATGTATATGAGACCCGTTGACTAAAATTATCTCACAAGCAAAACATGATCACACCTTAGTACTCTTTGGGTGTTAATCACATAACGATGTGAACTAGATTATCGACTCTAGTAAACCCTTTGGGTGTTGGTCACATGTCGATGTGAACTATGGGTGTTAACCACATATAGATGTGAACTATTGATGTTAAATCACATGGCGATGTGAACTAGATTATTGACTCTAGTGCAAGTGGGAGATCAAGGAAATATGCCCTAGAGGCAATAATAAAGTTATTATTTATTTCCTTATATCATGATAAATGTTTATTATTCATGCTAGAATTGTATTAATCGGAAACATAATACATGTGTGAATACATAGACAAACAGAGTGTCACTAGTATGCCTCTACTTGACTAGCTCGTTAATCGAAGATGGTTATGTTTCCTAACCATAGACATGAGTTGTCATTTGATTAACGGGATCACATCATTAGAAGAATGATCTGATTGACATGACCCATTCCGTTAGCCTAGCACTTGATCGTATAGTTTGTTGCTAGTGTTTTTCTTCATGACTTATACATGTTCCTATGACTATGAGATTATGCAACTCCCGTTTGCACGAGGAACACTTTGGGTGCTACCAAACGTCACAACGTAAATGGGTGATTATAAAGGTACATTACAGGTGTCTCCGAAGGTACATGTTGGGTTGGCATATTTCGAGATTAGGATTTGTCACTCCGATTGCTCGGAGAGGTATCTCTGGGCCCTCTCGGTAATGCACATCACATAAGCCTTGCAAGCATTGCAACTAATGTGTTAGTTGTGAGATAATGTATTACTTAAACGAGTAAAGAGACTTGCAGGTAACGAGATTGAACTAGGTATTGGATACCGACGATCGAATCTCGCAAGTAACATACCGATGACAAAGGGAACAACGTATGTTGTTATGCGGTCTGACCGATAAAGATCTTCGTAGAATATGTAGGAGCCAATATGGGCATCCAGGTCCCGCTATTGGTTATTGACCGGAGAGGTGTCTCGGTCATGTCTACATAGTTCTCGAACCCGTAGGGTCCGCACGCTTAACGCTTCGATGGCGATTACTATGAGTTTTTATGATGTTTCTGTACCGAAGGTTGTTCGAGTCCCGGATGAGATCACGGACGTGACGAGGAGTCTCGAAATGGTCGAGACATAAAGATTCATATATTGGAAGTCTATGTTTGGACATCGGAAGTGTTCCGGTGAAATTGGGAATTTTACCAAGTACCGGAGGTTACCGAACCCCCTAATGCTAATGGGCCAACATGGGCCTTAGTGGAAAGGAGAAAAGGGGGCCCAAGTGCTGGCGCACCTTCCCCCTTCCCTAGTCCTATTAGGACTAGGAGAAGGGGCGCCTCTCTCTCCCTTCCCACTTGGGAAACCTAGTTGGACTAGGATTGGGGAATCCTACTCCTAGTAGGAGTAGGAAACCCCGGTGCGCCTCCTCTCCTTGGCCGGCCAGCCCTCCCTTCCCTCCTTTATATACAGGCAGGGGCACCCCATGACACACAAGTTGATCCTTGAGATCTTTCCTTAGCCGTGTGCGGTGCCCCTTCCACCATATTACACCTCGAGAATACCGTGGCGGAGCTTAGGCGAAGCCTGCGCCGGTGGAACATCATCATCGTCACCACGCCGTCAGGTCGACGAAACTCTCCCTCAACACTCGGCTGGATCGGAGTTCGAGGGACGTCATCGAGCTGAACGTGTGCATAACTCGGAGGTGCCGTACGTTCGGTACTTGGATCGGTTGGATCGTGAAGAAGTACGACTACTTCCTCTACGTTGCGTCAACGCTTCCGTTGCTGGTCTACGAGGGTACGTAGACAACACTCTCATCTCGTTGCTAAGCATCACCATGATCTTGCGTGATCGTAGGAAAATTTTTGAAATTACTACGTTCCCCAACATGTTGTTGGTTTGGGCAAGAAAATTAATTCCACTTGCCATCAGAATTAACAGGATGGAATGACACATAGAAGTAGGGTGTTCCACCAAGTTTCAGCTCATTTGGGCAAAATAGCCAATGTAACTTTGGTAAACCCTAGAAATCAACAGAAATGGACTTTCCAAGATTTAGTCATGCAAATCTGCTCTCCTTGATGCACCACTTGGTGTAGTGTCATCATTTGAGGTTATGAACATGTCCACAAAAGTTTAGATCAAAAGGAGAAACTTTCCAATGTAGAGTTGTTCAAATTTGATTCTGGACAGGAAGGGTTTTGGGGCACTTTGATCAAGTTAACTTGTTCTCCAGCTTGTGCCACTTGTTCTAGATGAATTATTAGACCATTTTAGCATTTTCACAAGGTTTGAGAACATTTGGACATGTTTGGCAGTGCAAAGTTGTTCAAACTCGAAAAAGGATGTAAGTGGTTTTGAGAGGGTTTCATGGGGTTATACTGTTCTCCATGACATGAGACTTGGCAATACCATCAAAAATGTCATATGTGACATGCTAGAATTTTCTTGGAATATTTGGGGAATATTTCCTTTGTAAATATTTCAACAGCTTGAAATATCCAGAAAGGGTTTTTGAGGGATTTGACCAATACTTTGATCATGACCATGTGTTGAAACTCTTATATATGGACAATATATGTCTACTGAGTTTCCCTAGATTTTTGTCAAATATTTTTAAAGCATTAAAATAATTTTAACCTATTAAATACCATTTCTGGCCTTAAGAAAAAGCTTTTAAATAAAATATTAAAATAACTTTTAAAATTATATTTTTGTGGTTTCTGGGTATCCTGTATGTAATAGGAGTCAAAAATATTTTTGTAACGATTTTTACTGCCCTCAATTAAGTAATTGCAGTGCAAACCTCAATTCAGGGGTTTTTGAAAAACTAATTTTTGAAAATACTATTTGGCCAAATTATTTTTGTAAGAAATTATTTTTGTGTCCTATACACATGGCATGATCATTGGTTCAAGAGTTTGGAGCAAGGAGATGAAGTATATGAGTTGGAGGATTTATTTGATTTTTAGAGCACTAGCAAACAGCAGACAAAAACCAATCAAGGCAAGGTCCAAATCACTCAAAAGTTTTTGTCAAACCACATTTTATCATGATTGTTAGCTTAAGTGTAGTGGCATGAAAATCAGGGTGTGACAGACCTACCCCCTTACAAGAATCTCGGCCCTCGAGATTCCCAAACTAAGCGCCGGAAAGGGATCTGTAAACTTGGATCTGGGGTAGTCTTCATGTCCTCATGTTGCTTCTGCTTCTGTGTAGTGCTCCATTGAGCTTGAAGTAATTGATGATGTTGCTTCGTGTATGACGCTCTTCTTGATCCATGTTGCTAATTGGTAGCTCGCGGTAGGTTAGATTGGGTTAGGGGTCGATGGCTTGGTGGTCAATGCCCTCGTAGAGATCGGGCAAGTTAGGAAGTTGGAAACACTTCCGGAGTTGTGTCATGTGGAAACATTACACACAGTGGGTAGCTCAGGTGGTAACTCCATCTGGTAATTGTCTTCTCTTCATCTTGTGGCGATCTCTGAGGGGGTTGTTAAATCTTGGAGTGATCTCGAAGAGGGCCGATGAATCTTGGTGTGGGTATCCTTGTCATGGAAATGCTTGGTTCCTTAGAGAGGAGTGGCTTGCAGATACACATGGTCTTTGACGCGGAAGTATACTTCTTGAAGATGGTGGTTGGTGTAGTTCTTCCTCTTAGACATGACGGTCTTCAGATGTTCCTTGACCAGCTCAACGATTCTTCTTCCGTCTTCAGGTAGACGAGTATGTCATCAAAGAAAGATGACAACTAACTTGTCCAAGCACTCCATGAAGTCTATGGGGTGCGTAAAGTGGGCTGAGGCATTGGTGATGGTCACGGTTGAGCATTGGCAAAGGTCTTCTCGTCCTAGAGCCAAAGCCCGTGGTCATGATCCGACCATGATGTGGTTTGGGGGGCATAAGGGTTTCAAGGATTCTAGTGTGCGAGCGAATGTTTATCATCCCATCCTTGAGCACAGTTTCTGAGATGCCAATAGTTCTACCTAGTCTTCACCTCATATTACCAAAAGAATCATCTCGTATAGGTCAACTCCAATCATCACTCATGTTATTCATATCCTCATGGCTCCCGAGGGGAGGTCTAACAAAATCATTCATGACAACTATTCCCAAACTCATACCTATGCAAAAGTCCAGGGGTAGAACATACAAGCTGCTAAGCTTGAATTTAATCACCACAACCCAAGTGCTCCGTCTATTGATCCAAGGTCTATGTTAGTGCATCTCTATCCTAAGGAAACACGTCATATGCCACTCCAAGATCTAGTTTCCTTTCATATGAACCAACTCCAAAAGCCCATTAGTTACATAATTCATTAATTCTACAAATCCAATGTCTAGGGTGTCCCACATGATCTTATAATGCCCTGTAATCCCCAAATACTTGAAAGGGCTACCTTGCTATAGTCAGTCCACCAATTTCCATTATCATGGTTATGTAAACTCCAACCTCAAGCTTATATAGATCCCTAAATCAACCCCGACAATTAATCCAATCTCTTAGTTTATTGTCCACCGAGAAACATGGTATCATGATCAGGATCATCAGTCTAAATCCACTTTACTCCGAACCATGTAAAATTACTCTGCATCCATACTCCACTAGGGTAACCTATTTAATCCAAATCTCATGTCCCGCGAGAGTTTCCACACTTTCCCCCAAGTCATTATCGTAATATCAACTATCCCCTATCAATATCCCCCTGGCTAAGTCAAATCCTTATACTTCCAAGAATTTCAGCTTGTGATCATAATTTTCCTATTAAATCCAATTTACTCAGGAGTAATGAAAGCTATGCTACTCTATAATCATGATCCCACCAAGTTCATCTACCAACATGAAAGCCCTATAATCCTCCGAAGAGTCTCAAATAATTCCTCAAGGTCAGTGATATAAACTCATCAAGTCATTTGTCCTCTGTTCCTATATCCTCAAATTGGTCTTCCCTATGGCATCATCGCCTGGTGCTATATTAGGATGATAAGGTGCTCATTCCCTCGTCCACTAGTTCCATAGTGAACCCAATGTTGAGCGAGGTTACGGAGGCTTAACCGTTCTCTTTGCAAGTCCGAGAGTTAAGCACATGGTTAAGGATTCGAGATGGGTTATCTCATGAAGTCTCGAAGGGTCTAGGGATGGGGTTCCACCATGAGGATAAGCATAACTCTACGGGGCTGTACTTGGTCGAAGAGGCGGCAGCAAAGGTCTTCAGTGCTAGTTGGTCGCTGGAGTAGACTCCTTGGTGCATCTTGTCTTGCTGGTCTTCAGTTGAGGAGAGAGATGAGAGGGAAAAGTAGCATAGAGGAGGGGAATGCCTAAAGGGGGTTCTATAGTGCAAGTGCAAACAAACAAGTGCTGAAAGGGCCAAACACAAACAATAAAATAAGGCAGGTGATATAGCCGCGTACTAGTTGCCTTGGGCAAAAGGGCGACTGATATCAAAAAACAAACAAATAAAAACAAGCAACACACAATCATGGTTCTATTTGAACCATCATACGGGCTCGACTGCGCATAGGGGGTACACGACTCATCCTACCCTAGGGGTTCTCGGACTCAGTAGTCGTGCCTTGTGCCTCATGCAGTCTTCCAGGTTTTCCTCAGGTGTTGCTACCTCTCTTGTAGTTGTTCGACGAAACGATCCCGGTTGAGCTTGAAGAGTCTTCAACAACTTCTCGCCTATTGAAGTGATGGGGTGAAGGTAGCTCCTCGTAGCTGGCATTGACTCGGCCTTCTGTTGTCTTCTTAATCATGACGATCCCTTTTGCCTTTTAAGGCGTCAAGGGTTTTGGGTAAGCAATCATTTATGCAATGACATTAACAAGGCATAATAGAGGTCCAACATATCAGTTACGTTGATGACAATATCGATACCAAGAGCGGGGGATGAAGAGAACCATTTTCCTGCTCACTATAGTGAGGCGGACCAAATGGCTAGGTTCTCATCCACCGGTGGTTGCCGATATAGCAACGGTAGTGACATGGTTACTCTATTAGCGATGTATATCATTATCTTGCATATCCTATGCCCTGATCATCGTAGGCTAGGGTTGCGTCATCTTGGGGCAGTGTCAAGGGTGTCACCATCTCCTGGGTCTTCATATCCTCATTCTTCGAGGATGTATCTTCTGTTGGTATCGTCTTGTTGTGATGTCGCCAATCTTGTGTTCGGGAGATGTGGGTGAATGTCTGGCAATGCATCTTCCTTCTGGATTGTCCTCGAGGTTTACAAGGAATCCAGTGGTTAGGGGCATAAGGGTTCTAGCGACCAAAGGTTTTGAAGGGGAAGAGACCAATAAGGAAAGTATACCTTAGTTTTCGAAAATCTGAGAAGGGAAGAGAAGTATAGATGGTTTTGAAAACTAGTAATAGTTTTGGAAATAGTTTTATCCTAACTAACGACCATGCTAACTAAGGCTTCCTACAGACAGGATGGCTCGACGATACCAGGCTGTGGGGACCCCGACTCATAAGTCGTGATCACCAAATGTGTGTACAAAGTGATCCCAGAGATCAATGCTCACCGAACACACGTAAGCTGAATAACAAGAGTCTTACATCCATACATACCAGATTACACAAGTAGGACCATTATGGTCAAGTCTTGAGTATAACATTTCAGCGGAAATCTTCGTCGATAACTTGGACCCATGGCATCCGCCTTAACCCTACAGGCATTCCGACTGGAAGCGTCCTAGCTCGCATGTTCACAATCAAGTATTCTTCATCATATCCTCGTTCTTTCATGCCCGGCCAATAAAATAACCAAATGGCAAGCCAATGAGTACTTTGAATGTACTTAAGCAACCCATGTTTTGGTTCGAGATACGACAATGCATGATATAGGTAAATTTTTGCAGAAAGCTAGTTTTGAGTGCAATGACATGTTCAACAACTTGTAAGATATGCATCAGGAGAATTCAAGTATCCATGAGGACAGATTACATGATATCAACATAAATAGAGTGGGCACCAACCCAACTCAATCATGTCAAGTCCCTTGACTTGACCCAAGTAGTTATCCAAACACACACACCCGGTTTGTAAACATGTGGACGTAGCCCAAGAGCGGTTACCCAACTGTCCTTGACCGTGGACACGGCTATTCAAATAGTTTTACACGCTGCAGAGGTTGCACACTTTACCCACAAGATCCAGGGAACTTCCGTGTCATCCACGACCATGATACCTCAAGTACCCGGGTAAGCACCCGATCACTATCTTTCCCTAGACGACACTAACAAGGAGTCCACTCGTTGTTCCGTATCCTCACGATGTACATCATATGAGACTCACTCGAGATTGTAACATCCGAGAGAGGGACACAACGGTGTATCCGGTGCCAGAAGATAGTCATGGCCGCCCTACCGGCACGACCCGTCCCCGAGAGAGAGCACCAACTCTCCCCCATCACTAGTAATGTGGGCTCCAAGCTAGTATCAGCCTAGGTAATCAATAATGCCCTTTCCCATATAAGGGTAGAGTGGTTGCGCATGTAAGGTTGGAATAACGGTCGCAACTTAAACTAATCCGTTTTTGAAAACAACACACACACTTGCGTCGGTACACCACTTCGTCATCAAGTGGCTACCCAACTCATCATCTCCCTCGGGCATAAGTGGCACCCGACGGGGTTTTCGAAAAGTCTTTTGAAAATACTTTGTCTCCTTCATCATGCATATACCCGTCCCTTTTTGAGTAGCATCTACTTTAGCATCCTACCTACTCCCACCGGCATAACCCTCATAGAAAGGTAGGGTCATGCATCATGCAAGTGTCAATGAGAAAAGCAACGGAGGCAAACCACCTCAAGTGGTCACCATTTTATCATGACTTCGATGTAAGCAATAAAAATGCCATATGGCATGCAAAAAAAGGGTTTCTTAGACATTGTCAAAGGGCTGCTTGCCTGTTTTAACAAAGTCTTCGAGGTCTTCAAAAATATCTGGTCCAACTCCAAGCATTTCGTCTACTTCGTCAACTATCGCCTAAACAATCACAATAAGCAACACAACAAGGCAAGAATGAATGTGCTCTAAAAATATGAAGTTGAATTTTATTGGATACCTCTGGTCATATGAGGAATGACCAAAGTGATTCATTGGAAGTGGATCAATGGATATTTCTAAACATTTCGATATGATGGAATCAGGGGGTTTATGGATTTGCAAGAAGTGTACAGAAATATATTTTTGAAAAATGAGCAAGGGCACCCATTTAACAAATGATGATTTTAGAAGCATCTAGGAATTGGTTTCATTGGATTTGGAGTTGAGATGATTTTCCTATGAATTTGCAAAGTTGGCTATATATAAAGAAATAGACCATTATTTGAGGTGATACAGAAAGTATTAGTAAAAATGTTCAAAAACTAAGTTTTGAACTTATAGACATCTGGAATTTGGATAAAAAATGAGCTCTCTGTGATTTTCTAAAGTTTATCACAGAAATAGGAAAAATAGGATGTGATAAATATTTGTGAAGGAAATGCTTCTGTAAAATGTGACAATAGCACCATGTGGTAGGGAATGATTTTAGAAACTACTAGAAATTTGAATCATCAAATTTGGAGTTAATTTGAATTATTTATGGATTTTTGAAGTTCACTGGAAAAGAAAAAGAAAAAGATTTGTGTTATACCTAAACTGTGCGCAGGGCGCAGTTTAGCACTGCAGCGCACTGGGCCGGCCCAGCTGCACGGCCACGCGGCTAAGAAGGGCCACGCCGAAGGCGTATTAGCCAACATCTGGCGTCCTGGGCAAACGGCTTCCCTGGTCCCGCCTCCACTTAACCCGACCTGGGCGGGCCGGTTGTCATTGCTGGCCGACAAAGCGGGCCGGGCGTCTTGGCGTGGCGTCGTCCTCAACCTCCCGCCCGAAGCAGAGGAGGCGAGGCAGGGGAGACGTCGACGGTGACTGCCGGCGCTACCGGCCACCGTTTCCAGAGATCCAGCCACCGGCGTGCTCGGGGAAACGTGCCGCATCCGGGATGCCACACTACGGGCGCCAGCTTCCTCGGAGGGAAGCGGGCCTCCGCCCACGGCGGAGGATGGCATCGGCCATTGCCGGCTTCGACCGCAGGGGCGCCCTGGGGAAGAATGGAGGCGATGGGGGGCTTCGTGGTGGTGGTGAGGGAGTACTGGAGTGGGTAGGGAGAAGAGAGAGGGGTCGCGGTGCCCGAATCCGAGCGGCGGTTGGCGGCAGCACTCCGGCCATGGAGAGGGCAGGAGAGCACTAGGGGGAGAGGGATGTTGTTTGGGAGGTGCACAGGGGAGAGAGGGATCCAGAAGAGTCGAGGGAGTGCCCGGGGGGAGGCTCTATATAGGGGGGGCCGTGGTGCACCGTGGACGCGGTCTACAGCGCACTCGGGTGAGGTCGTGGAGGGGAGAGGAGAGAGGTTTAGGAGGGGGCCGACATCTTGCCGTGTCCCAGACGCCGAGGCGGCCTCGTGAGACACGCTGGGGAGGCCTGAGGTGGCCGGAGGTGCTTGGCCGGGGGTGGCTACAAAGCGGGAGCCAAGATCAGAAGGCCTCAGGCGTGCCTTGGCTTCCATGGCATTGTTTAAAGGGCAGGGCGTGCCCACTCATGTCCTGTAGCGCCAGGAGAAGTAAACAAGTGGGGAGTAGCATTGGATGCCCTAGAGAGCCACTAGATGAGAGGGGAGGTGGAGAGAGAGGTGAACAGTGGCTGTCCAGAGGGGTAAATGAGGAGGTTTCACCCCTCAATCATTGATTTGAGGCCAGGGAAGAGTTACTGGAGGTGCAAGGGGACCCTGAGGGGTTGTGGTAAAAAGTTGAGGTCATGGAGAAGAGTGGAAGTGGTCAAAATGATGATTTTGGAAAAATGGCAGAAGGTGTTTGTTGTTGGTTTGGGCAAGAAAATTAATTCCACTTGCCATGAGAATTAACAGGATGGAATGGCACATAGAAGTAGGGTGTTCCATCAAGTTTGAGCTCATTTGGGCAAAATAGCCAATGTAACTTTGGTAAACCCTAGAAATGAGCAGAAATGGACTTTCCAAGATTTAGTCATGCAAATATGTTCTCCTTGATGCACCACTTGGTGTAGTGTCATCATTTGAGGTTATGAACATGTCCACAAAAGTTGAGATCAAAAGGAGAAAGTTCCCAATGTAGAGTTGTTCAAATTTGATTCTGGACAGGAAGGGTTTTGGGGCACTTTGATCAAGTTAACTTGTTCTCCAACTTGTGCCACTTGGTCTAGATGAATTATTAGACCATTTTAGCATTTTCACAAGGTTTGAGAACATTTGGACATGTTTGGCAGTGCAAAGTTGTTCAAACTCGAAAAAGGACAGAAGTGGTTTTGAGAGGGTTTCATGGGGTTATACTGTTCTCCATGACATGAGACTTGGCAATACCATCAAAAATGTCATATGTGACATGCTAAAATTTTCTTGGAATATTTGGGGAATATTTCCTTTGTAAATATTTCAAAATCTTGAAATATCTAGATAGGGTTTTTGAGGGATTTGACCAATACTTTGATCATGACCATGTGTTGAAACTCTTATATATGGACAATATATGTCTACTAAGTTTCCCTAGATTTTTGTCAAATATTTTTAAAGCATTAAAATAATTTTAACCTATTAAAGACCATTTCTGGCCTTAATAAAAAGCTTTTAAATAAAATATTAAAATAACTTTTAAAATTATATTTTTGTGGTTTCTGGGTATCCTGTATGTAATAGGAGTCAAAAATATTTTTGTAAAGATTTTTACTGCCCTTAATTAAGTACTTGTAGTGCAAACCTCAATTCAGGGGTTTTTGAAAAACTAATTTTTGAAAATACTATTTGGCCAAATTATTTTTGTAAGAAATTATTTTTGTGTCCTATGCACATGGCATGATCATTGGTTCAAGAGTTTGGAGCAAGGAGATGAAGTATATGAGTTGGAGGATTTATTTGATTTTTAGAGCACTAGCAAACAGCAGACAAAAACCAATCAAGGCAAGGTCCAAATCACTCAAAAGTTTTTGTCAAACCACATTTTATCATGATTGTTAGCTTAAGTGTAGTGGCATGAAAATCAGGGTGTGACAAGTAAATGATAGGGAGTATGAGCAAATTAAACAGCAGTTGAGGATAAAGGCTTTAGAAGGACTGACTTACATTAACAGTTAACACCGGCTTTATAATGCCCTTCTCCATGTCAAGGGAAGGATAACTCAAGAATTTCAGCACATAATCTTCTTCATAAGCATTGCCTGTACTCTACATTTTGTAGAGAGTAATTATAGATATGATAATACTTGAAGGGATAGAGGATAATGAAGATAAGATGCAGATTGATGCTACATAATCAACTACCAATCTTTGGAAGTACAAGCATTACATGACAAAATATACTGAAAAGAGCAATGGGCTACACTTCTGCACTGGCATTGTCTGTGTATTCTACTTTTTGGTAAGATTAAATATATATCTGATCTTTTTTAGTAAATGGTGGGCGAGGGAGATAAGATGCAGAATGCTACACAATGAACCAATCCCTCTTCCCATAATACAAGAGTGTTTTGAACACTGGTGTACTGTACAAAACGTTCTTATATTATGGGACGGAGGGGTAGCTGTTAATGTAAGTACAGTGATAGACGACATTCATTCCTTACAACAGGACTGCAGAGCTAAACCTCTTCAAAAGCATTGGGTTGATTCTAAATTTATGTAAGAGTCCATACAGATCTTATAATGTCCACCAAATGGACGACAACGAGGCTAATATGTGTAGTGATGCTACATAATCAAACAGCTATGAAAGTAAGTATGGTCATATAGGGCAATAGGTACTCACAAGAGCAATGCAGTGTGCAGTATAGTTGTGAGATTCTGTGGTCCCTTGAGAATGATTTTTCTTCTGCTAACAGTTTTCGTACAAGTGAGACGTTAAGGCAAATGCAGAAATGTAATTCAAATTGTGATGTGATATCATAGATAGTACCTTACAGTGCAGCCAGGACCAATGTGTAACAAGATTATTCCAGTTACCGACGGATAAATGTAGCACCGGAGACTTTACAGAAATTTCGTTTAGAGGCTTGCCATCAAAGTGCGCTTGCCTCAGGTAGGAACGATACTTCATCAACGAGTGCTTGAAAAGCGCAACCAACCCTTGCTCGTCTTCACAATCCAGTTTGGTCCTTGCCTATTTAAAAGAATGAAATCTTGTGTCTTCTGTCAGCAGAAACATATGTAGCAATGACCATGAATAACATTAGTACATTACTTACGCATAAGTTGCGGAGGAAGAGGAAATTGTTCTGTGTCTGTGGTGTAATCTTTCCATGAAGGAAAGATGCGCACAAAGATCCCGACAACATTATAAGCTTTGTCTTCAAAACTGGGAAGAAATGGAACATGGGTCCTATTTGTTGCAATTGGGGCTCTCTCTGGTTCGAAAAGGGATTTGGCAACTGGATTTGGTGTACTCTTTGCTGGAATGGGGGTTTTGCGTCGTAGAGCTGGTGCTATGTCAACTAGCATAATCATAATGTTTGCTGCAGCTGGGGTCTGCTGAGTTGGGGCATCAGAAATGACAAGTGTAGTAGGGCTAGAGTCTGCTAGAGTTGGGGCGTTTTGTGGGTCAGGTGATATTGCAACTACACCTAATGGGATATTTGATTTATCAGGTGCCACTACCTTATTAGGCGCCCTCTTCCTTTTGAACGTCTGTTACACAAGAACAACATTTGAATGGATAAATATGGTATGATGACAGATGGAATATGTACTGAAAATGGATAGGCAGGGCGTATTCACATACACAATGTGTAAACTAAGCTAATGGCAGTTCAAGAAAGTAGAAGCAAGGCAAAGCATCAGTTGCAAGATATGTGCGACAAATATAACCTTGGAAAGTTAGAGCAAGCACCTTGATGGGTGAATAAGATAGGACATCTTCCTCTGACTCCTCCACTAGGGAGCTACATTGACTTAGGTCTCCCTCTAGCTCGTAATCACTCATTAGGATCATATTCTGAGCATGAATATGTAGGTGGAGAGCGTTCGCATTGCATTGCTTCCAGACTTGATTTCAGTCCCTTAATGCCAAGTTTGACAGCCATGGCATTGTTCTGCTTTATTCTTTTCATGCACGCAAGCTCATAATCATTATGATGTCGTTTCAGAATCTGAGATTCATGAAAACATAAATAGTAGTCAGATTATCTATGGAATGCATTGCGGATTCAACTCGAAGAGTGTCTCCCTATAAACCCCTGCATATGCAAAGTTCACCCCGGCCCCAACCATGCTGACCAGACCACAACAGAAATACAAACCCTTTATGTCTCTATAACAGGCAGACACACATTTCAAAACTGAAGTAGGAACATTAGAATCATATGAAATTCGTATTTGAACAAATAAACTAAGGAATTATGAGTGGCGTAATATTTGAGTGTTGGTAGTGCGACACAAAGCAAGTAGGCAGATTGTATTCCGATCGAAGCCTATGTAAAAGCTGGAAATGACACTTTCCTTCTATACAATGCAGTGTTCGTTCCCCACACATGATGGAAGAGATCACATAGAGAAATACTATTCACTCATGTCTACGGTTGCAGTATTTAGAAACAGGGTGGTCCACCCTAAAAGAATATTGACAACAAATATGACAAGTCAAGCATAGATGTAGTGAATCAATCATTTACTTGTGAGCTTACTAGGACAAGTATGCAGAATTGTAATCGCAGAAGAGACCGTCCAAAATCTGAATCAAGAAGTTTGTCTAGCACTTATTGTTTGCAACTAATTGACGTGAATAATTGGATATTATATCGAATGAGTAAGAAAGACAAGTAAAATTGTCAACAAACCTGGCTAGAAGTAGTAATCTGGGTCAATGTCACTACGACCAACAATCCAAAATGACTAGTGTCTGTTCCTAGGGCAGGAATTTTGAAAACCCTGTGAACTTTACAGGTACTAAAGATTACTGAAATACATCTGAACCATTAAGTGTAGGTAGCACTGAGCACACAACAATCCCTAATGATAGTCCTGCCTAATGAGTAATGAATCAATTAGAAAATGGGTGATGAGGAGTGGCTCACGAGTGTTGAGGACTTATCTCAGGATAAATCGGGTTGGCTTAGTGGGTGCTGCACGCCTGAGCCCTGAACGGACTGGGAAGGTAGGCACGGCGGCGCGCCCGGGCAACGGTGACGCTGTTGGGCGAGCGGCTCCTGACCTCCTATTAGTCCGGCGTCTCCTCCTAGAGTCATGCTGTCCGGGGACGGCAAGTCGCCCAGGCAAAGCGGCTGGGGAAGTAGTAGAGAACGGAAGCGCAGCAGTAACAGAGGGGAATCGGGCCTGGAGACGACCCAAAATCCTGTGGTGGGCCGCCCACCATGGGCACCTCAGAGCGATACACACCCGAGCGATGAACATGCATTTTCTAAACTAATTTAGGAACATTTAGCTGACCAATTAAATGAATCTGTTTTAATAATATCAGATTCGTATTTGAACAACTAAGCTTGTTTAGCTTGATGGGTCGAGCAGTGCTATTATGACACAAAGCACGTATTCTGATGGTATAGTGATCATAAAAGGGGGAAATCGGAGAAATGATATTTAGCAGCCATTGTTTGCTTCGAACTACGAACTAAATTCTAAGAGCTGAATAGAAAGTAGAGTAACCGAGTTAAGATCTATTTTCTGGTTGAGATCAAAAAGTTGAGGAGATATGAAGTACCACCTCTCTTGCGGCGCCGTGTAGGCATCGGGGGTGCGATGGCTGTCGGTGGCGTTGAAGCAGATCTGCGACGGTAGACGGGTGCATCGGGGGATAAGTCCCGTTGCGGTGGAAGAGAAGGTCGTGTGAGCGGTGCTACCTCTTGACCACTGCGTTGGATTTCCTTGAAGAGGAAAGGGTGATGCAGCAGAGTAGAGTAAGTATTTCCCTCAGTTTTTGAGAACCAAGGTATCAATCCAGTAGGAGGCTACGCGCGAGTCCCTCGCACCTGCACAATACAAATAAATCCTCGCAACCAACGCGATAAGGGGTTGTCAATCCTGTCAGGACCGGATTTTCGGGATATTAATTTCCAGAAAATAGCCCTTGTGCTCACCAGCCCCGTGGATTATCAAGGCGATGAGGCACCAACTTGATACATAAATTCCAAGCAAAATACAAAATATGTAGTACAAGACCATTCTGGCCTATGAGTACAACAAATGGTTTCTAGTGGTTGATGGCGGAAGCGGTTTGTGGATCATCAGTGTCTATGGGACTCCATTTCCCACAGGAACAGCTGACCAGGTTAACTCCTATCTTCGCGAGGCTGCTATCACCATTGCATAGGTTCTGGGGCTGTCATCGCAACGCTCCTCTCCAAGCAAGATATCTGGCCAAGACAATAGCCAGGGACAAGCCAGTGAGTACTTTGAATGTACTCGCAAACATTATGAACATGGGTATAATATAACAACCGATAATCATGCTCTGAAATATTCTATGATCACAAAGTCAGTCCTAAAATAAAATCCCTGATGCATGCAAGCAGGTTATTTATATGCAACATGAATATGCAATAATGGAGTAGAAATAAAATGCACCGATCGGGTGTCTGAAGCGACGCCTCGAAAGGATCATGATATGAAGCATGCCTTAGTCGGGCGTCTAAGCGACACCACATAAAGAGCTTATGAAGTAAATAAATAACAAGCATGTTACGATCAGGCGTCTCAAATGACACCACATAAAGGGCTTATAAAGTAAACAAGTAACAAGCATGCCACGCAAGGTCTGAGCGACACCACATAAATGGCTGATAAAGTAAACAAGTAACAAGCATGCCACAGTCAGGCATCTGAGCGACACCACATAAAGGGCTTTAAAGTAAACAATCACAATGAATATCCAGGAGGTACAACCGTCCCAAGGATACTCAATAATTCAAGTAATATAATGGGTTAGTCCATAATAATAATAATCACAATCGTCATAATCAACACAAGTCACAAGTCATGATCCATGTTCTGGTTTAGCAGTTTCTCCTCCGGAGACCGACACTAAGACCGACACTTGACCCATCCCAGACTGTAGTCCTTAACCATGGACACGGCTATTCGAATAGATATTATCTCTACAGAGGGTGTACTCTTTACCCACGAGTAACGGGTTCCTTTAGTCCATCGGGACTAATTCCGTCTACGGTCTTTTAATTGAAAACACACCTGAGTTGCACACACGAGCTTAACTTACCGGTGTCTGGAATCACCCACGACACCTGCCAAGTAAAACTCTAAGTGGGGAGGCTACAACCTCGCGTAGCATGGCATCAAATTTATGTCGCGCGCTCTAAGGGGTGCCCCCCTCTCGGTCCCAACCGGAAACACCCATGCCCCCGGACCAGGTGGCATGCCTACTGGATGCATCCGGTATCTTACACCATGGCCTCTCATGCGGTGTGTGCCAAGAAAGGGTTGACAACTTATCGAATCAGATCCTACCTCCGGCAGGGACAAGTGGTAGTACGAAAACAAGTATGGGGGTTACTGGAACAAGACTCGATCTACGGTCGACTCAGGAGGTTTAAAAAATAATTCCCTGCAAGATATGTGTAACCAATATATATTTCAACCAACAAAATCACCACTCATTATACCTCACTATGCCATACCGGACATAACCGTCCCGACGGAGATCGGAGACAAGCTCACGCCTACCCAAGGCAGAGGTTTCCCCGGGTTTCTTTCCGGCATGCATGCAAGGCATACGAGGACGATTACCATCACAAGTATATCCATTTCCAACAGCAAGGAAATCTCCAATATGCATTCATGCAAATGATCGCGTCACCACATAAAATAACGAGTTCTCAATATTAAGGCGGTGTTATAATCATGTCAACCAACACACCAAAAATATTATGCGTGGTTCGTGATGCTTGCCTTCAAGAGTATGCAAGTGGGGTGTGCCCTTTTGAAAGTTGACCTCTTCTTCGAAAACCTATTTTGAAATTATTCAAATTAAAACGTAGTTTCAAAACAGTATAAAAAAAGTTGTCTGAATTTTTTTCAAATAAATCTTAAAATAAACTAGACTAAATTTGAGAGAGGTAGGAAAAAGAATCAACTCATTGGGAGTTTTATTTTAAAAGATATAGCCAGTCAAAGTTTTGGTCAAATTCTGTTTTTAAAATAAAACAGAAAAAAAAGAAAAATGTTTCGAAACTGAACACGTCGAAGGCGCAATCTATGTTTACGCTACCACTTAAAACACGTGGCGGCAGGGCTGGTCACTGACAGTGGGTCCTCTGGGCCCACTGGTCAGGTTTGACCAGTCGCCCGCATCTTCTCCCTCCTCTGCCCGAGCAGAGGCGGGGTTCCGGCGATCGCCGCCGATGAACGGCGGCTCCCCACGGGGATCCAAGGGCAGGGATGGATCTGCCAGGCCGGGGCGGTCCTCCCGGTGGTAGTTGGGTCAATGAGGTGAAGGAGTCTCCGCGGCGAAGCCATGCGGCCGGTAGCCGGGTGAGTTTGGGGTCCTGGCTGCGGTGGTTCCCGAGCGGGTCTGAGGTGTTGGGCGGCTCCGTAGGGTCATGGGGAGTCGACCGGTGGCGTCGGACGGGTAGGGGGGGCCCTGGTTGCGATGAACGGGGCTGGGACATGGCGGCGGCCGAACCGGCCGGAGTCGGTGAAGACTGCTTCCCCCCGACGATTGCTGGCTGTGGGGGTGCTATGGGGGTGGCCTGAGGTCGCCTGAGTGGCTGGACGAGTCAGGGGGTCTCCTTTTATAGCTCATCAAGGTCGGTTCTGCGGCGGCCGGAGATAAGCTCGGCGAACCGCCTCGCTGTAGCTTGCAGGGCATCGTGGCGGCGACGGGCGCTTGTGGACAAGCTCGTGGATGAGTTCGGTCTGTTCCACGAGCGAACTGGCACGCTGGCATGGCTCGGGCGGCACCGACCAGGGCAGAGGCTGTCGGGCGGCGGTGGCGGCTTGCGGAGGCGGTGCTGTAGGGCGCCAGGAGGGTGGGGGGCAGGCAGCCTGTGGCGAGGGAGGAGTCAGGGGCGTCGACTGGGAGAGGGGAGGGGCCAGAACGGGTGCGGGGAAGCGGCCGTGGGACGCGGCGACTCGTGCGCATGCACGTGCAAAACGCGCGCTCTGGCCGCGCCCAGAGCGTGCACGCCAGGCATTCGGCGAAATGCCAGCGTGAGTTAGAGAGCGTGGTTGAGGCTGGCAATTAGCAGGGCTAGGTCATAGGCATCTAGGAGCTTAGTGGACAAGGTTTCTGGGTCAGTGGATCAAGCTCAAAGTGTAAACTAAAACTTATGCCAAATCTGACCATGCACACAAGGTGCTTGACAGAATGCCACATGCACCTAGGCATTTCTTGGGGTGGCCAAACTCTCTAGGCTGGTGTCTCTTTAGATGCAGGTGAGGGTGGCAAGGTCATTTAAGAAGCCATGAACTTGCTAATGCAAGTTTTGCAAATCTTCAGTTTTGGACAGAAAGAAAAAGGCATGATTGCATGCACTTAAAATCCTCCAGTGGGTCCATTCTCATGGACTTAAGGGTTTTGCAGGGTGGTCTATAAGCAGGAGAAAGAATCACAGCTAAAAGGGCAAGTTAAAATATGGTTGCTATACAAATCACCATGGTGGACCAGAATGAAAAAGAGGTTGATTCACTCAATTTTTTCAAAGGACAGCACTGGGTTTTTGCATAAAGTTGAATAATACACTCCTATTAACATCCCAAAATTTTGGTGGAAGTTTTAAAGAAATATTTAATTAGGTTGTAGTGCAAAATTGCCCACTGGACCAGATTTGAAAACTTGTGCAAAAACTCAAAATCTCCAAATGGCTAAGGAATATCTTTGCATAAAAGTGAATTAGGGACATCATATGTCATCCCCAAATTTTGGTGAGATTTTTAAATAAATTTATCAAAGGGTTGCAGTGCAAATGGAACCCTAAAACTTATGAAAAACCATTTTAGAGAAATAAAGCTCAGGGAAAAATAATTATGCAAATAAATTCCACTGACAATAGAAATGTTTTTCTTGAAAGGGCAAACAAGTCCAATAATATATTTGGAAAGTTTTTTCTTGGGGTAAAAACTCCATAATAATAAAGAAAAGAATGGTTCTGAAATCAAAAGAAAATTCAAAAAAATAAAAGTTTAAGTTTCCTGGCAAAATTTTAATTAATAAAACAAGGTTAAATTTTTGGGGTGTCACAACACTACCCCCCTTAAGAAAAATCTCGTCCTCGAGATTTGTTAAGAGTTGTTTTGAAACTATTTCTGTTATTAGCTGAAACCAAATAGTTTACTCATAGCACAAACTTTTGTGTCGTCGATGTTGGTTTTTGGTAGCTACGCCCGCGATTAAAAAATGCAATCGCACATCAACATACTCATGCATGGCTATTACTAAAATAGGGGTGCACAAGCAAATAGCATTTAATCATGGCGATACAGGATCACATAATTACAGGGCGAGGACATACTAAGACTCGGTACTCCTCGAGTGACTCAGTCTACTTCGTTAATATCTAAGCGGGCTTGCCTTGTGGACGTCGAGGCTTCTCCACGGTTTTCACCGTCGGGATTAGCTGGAGGGGTTGAGGAACTGAAGGGTCGGGGTAGCGATGATGACCATCTCGGGGATTGTTGGCCATGATCTCGTTGGAGCATGTTCCCAAAAGGCGACGAAGCACTTCTGGGGTCATCAAGGTATTTTGATCGATGACTGGGGCAGACCTTAAAGACTCGATCGGTTGTCCAAACAACATGACTATATTGTCGGCGTTGGGCTCCTCTTCTCCTCTTGCCGGGGCTCGGCGAATCAGCTCTCCACGAGCTGCGATCAGATCAAGGGTGATTTGATCGAACATATCCTCTAGTGCACTTACATAGCGCACCAGATGCAACAAAGCAGGGTCCGTCTCGTGATCTCCGTTGGCGACCTGGGGTGACCTACCATACCCGTCTCGGCTGGGGTAGTAGTAGAACGAATGACAGTTAACTCTGGGTGATAAGTGCCGGAGTTGAACTACAGCCTCTCGAGCAGCTAGTTGGATGGCTTGTGGCTCAAAGGAAGTTGTCCTTCCGGTGAAATCAGAGGGCGTTACGGAGATAGACTCCTACCATAGATGTGCACGGTGGCCCAGAATTGACGGCTTTCACCGCTCATGGGCCCTTGGTAAATAACATATTCTGGGGGCTCTTCTAATGCAAAGGCACGGCGAGTGAGGTTCGCGAGCACGGTCACAAAACCTCCAAGGTTGGTTGCTATGGTCTCATTGTGCACGACGGGGCCAGGCATTATAGCTCGGTCTGGGGAAAGAGTTTGTGTTGTGCTGTGTTGAGGTTGGCGTGCCCTTTTTATAGAAAAAGGGGACGGAGTCTTCCTTCGCACGCTTGCGAATAAGACAATATAGGTGTCGGTCACTGGCGCATGATCGACAGGCTAGGCTGATAGGTTGGGCACCGACTGCCAAAAGTGTCGGGGTCACTGTTGTTGGGGAACGTTGCAGAAAATTAAAAATTTTCCTACGGTTTCACCAAGATCTATCTATGAGTTCATCTAGCAACGTGTCATGGGAGAGTGATTGCATCTACATACCACTTGTAGATCGCGTGCGGAAGCGTTCAATGGAACGGGGATGATGGAGTCGTACTCGCCGTGATTCAAATCACCGTGACCTAGTGCTGAACGGACAGCACCTCCGCGTTCAACACACGTACGGAGCGGATGACGTTTCCTCCTTCTTGATCCAGCAAGGGGGAAGGAGAGGTTGATGATGATCCAGCAGCACGACGGCGTGGTGGTGGATGCAGCAGAACTCCGGCAGGGCTTCGCTAAGCAACTACGGGAGGAGGAGGAGGTGTTGCAGGAGGAGGGGGGCGCCAGGCTTATGGGTGCGGCCACCCCTCCCTCCCCTCCCTTTATATAGGTGCAAGAGAGGGGGGAGGGCGCAGCCTTGCCCTTCCTCCAAGGAAGGGGTGTGGCCAAGAGAGGGGAAGGAGTCCATCCTCCCCAAGGCACCTCGGAGGTGCCTTCCCCCTTTAGGACTCTCCCCTTTTTCTTATATCTTGGCGCATGGGCCTCTTGGGGCTGGTGCCCTTGGCCCATATAGGCCAAGGCGCACTTCTACAGCCCATGTGGCCTCCTAGGGCAGGTGGACCCCGGTGGACCTCGACCCCTTTCGCACTCCCAGACAATACCGATAACGCGAAACTTTTCTCGCGACCAAAATAAGACTTCCTATATAAATCTTTACCTCCGCACCATTCCGAACTCCTCGTGACGTCCGGCTCTCATCCGGACTCCGAACAACATTCCGTTTGCTGCATACTCATATTCATACAACCCTAGCGTCACCGAACCTTAAGTGTGTAGACCCTACGGGTTCGGGAGACATGCAGACATGACCGAGACGGCTCTCGGGCAATAACCAACAGCAGGATCTGGATACCCATGTTGTCTCCCACATGATCCTCGATGATATTATCGGATGAACCACGATGTCGAGGATTCAATCAACCCCGTATACTATTCCCTTTGTCAATCGGTATTTTACTTGCCCGAGATTTGATCGTCGGTATCCCAATACCTCGTTCAATCTCGTTACCGCAAGTCACTTTACTGCATCAGTAATGCATGATCCCGTGACCAGACACTTGGTCACTTTGAGCTCATTATGATGATGCATTACCGAGTGGGCCCAGAGATACCTCTCCGCCATACGGAGTGACAAATCCCAGCCTCGATCCGTGTCAACCCAACAGATACTTTCGGAGATACCGTAGTGCACCTTTATAGTCACCCGATTCGTTGCCAGACGCTTTGGTACACCCAAAGCACTCTTACGGTATCCGGGAGTTACACGATCTCATGGTCCAAGGAAAAGATACTTGACATTGGAAAAGCTCTAGCAAAACGAACTACACGATCTTGTGCTATGCTTAGGATTGGGTCTTGTCCATCACATCATTCTCCTAATGATGTGATACCGTTATCAATGACATCCAATGTCCATAGTCAGGAAACCATGACTATCAGTTGATCAACGAGCTAGTCAACTAGAGGCTCACTAGGGACATATTGTGGTCTATGTATTCACACGTGTATTACGATTTCCGGATAATACAATTATAGCATGAATAAAAGACAATTATTATGAACAAAGAAATATAATAATAATACTTTTATTATTGCCTCTAGGGCATATTTCCAACAGTATCCCACTTGCACTAGAGTCAATAATCTAGTTACATTGTGATGAATCGAACACCCATAGAGTTCTGGTGTTGGTCATGTTTTGCCCGCGGTAGAGGTTTAGTCAACGGATCTGCGACATTCAGATCCGTATGTACTTTACAAATTTCTTTGTCCCCATCTTGAACATTTTCACGAATGTAGTTGAAGCGACGCTTGATGTGCCTGGTCTTCTTGTGAAACCTGGGCTCCTTGGCAAGTGCAATAGCTCCAGTGTTGTCACAGAAGAGTTTGATCGGCTCCGACGCATTGGATATGACTCCTAGGTCAGTGATGAACTCCTTCACCCAAATTGCTTCATGTGCTGCCTCCGAGGCTGCCATGTACTCCGCTTCACATGTAGATCCCGCCACGATGCTCTGCGTGCAGCTGCACCAGCTTACTGCTCCACCATTTAACATATACACGTATCCGGTTTGTGACTTTGAGTCATCCAGATCTGTGTCGAAGCTAGCATCGACGTAACCCTTTACGACGAGCTCTTCGTCACCTCCATAAACGAGAAACATGTCCTTTGTCCTTTTCAGGTACTTTTGTACCTTCCTACCAAACTTACGGCAAGGTTTACATCAGGTCTGGTACACAGCATGGCATACATAATAGATCCTATGGCTGAGGCATAGGGGATGACACTCATCTCTTCTTTATCTTTTGTCATGGTCGGGCATTGAGCCGAGCTCAATTTCACACCTTGCAAAACAGGCAAGAACCCTTTCTTGGACTGATCCATTTTGAACTTCTTCAAAATCTTATCAAGGTATGTGCTTTGTGAAAGACCTATGAGGCGCCCTCGATCTATCCCTATAGATTTTGATGCCTAATATGTAAACAGCTTCTCCAAGGTCCTTCATTGAAAAACTCTTATTCAAGTAGGCCTTAATGTTGTCCAAAAGTTCGATATCATTTCCCATCAAAAGTATGTCATCTACATATAATATGAGAAATGCTACAGAGCTCGCACTCACTTTCTGGTAAACGCAGGCTCTCTGCATAAACCCAAACGCTTTGATCATCTCATCAAAGCGAATGTTCCAACTCCGAGATGCTTGCACCAGCCCATAAATGGATCATTGGAGCTTGCATACCTTGTTAGCATTCTTAGGATCGACAAAACCTTCCGGCTCCATCATATACAGCTCTTCCTTAAGGTAACCGTTAAGAAATGCCGTTTTGACGTCCATCTGCCATATCTCATAATCATAGTATGCGGCAATTGCTAACATGATTCAGACGGACTTAAGCTTCGCTACGGGAGAGAAAGTCTCATCGTAGTCAATCCCTTGAACTTTGTCGATAACCCTTAGCGACAAGTCGAGCTTTATAGATGGTAACATTACCATCCGCGTCCGTCTTCTTCTTAAAGATCCATTTGTTTTCTATCGTCACGATCATCGGGCAAGTCTGTCAAAGTCCATACTTTGTTTTCATACATGGATCCTATCTCGGATTGCATGGCTTCAAGCCATTTGTTGGAATCTGGGCCCGCCATCACTTCTTCATAGTTTGAAGGTTCACCGTTGTCTAACAACATGATTTCCAGGACGGGGTTGCCGTACCACTCTGGTGCGGAACGTGTCCTAGTGGACCCTACGGGTTCAAGAGCAACTTGATCCGAAGTACCTTGATCATCATCATTAATTTCCTCTCCGGTCGGTGTAGGCACCACAGAACATTTTCCTGAGCTGCACTACTTTCCGGTTCAAGAGGTAGTACTTCATCGAGTTCTACTTTCCTCCCACTTACTCCTTTCGAGAGAAACTCTTTTTCCGTAAAGGATCCGTTCTTGGCAACAAAGATCTTGCCTTCGGATCTAAGGTAGAAGGTATACCCAATGGTTTCCTTAGGGTATCCTATGAAGACGCATTTTTCCGACTTGGGTTCGAGCTTTTCAGGTTGAAGTTTCTTGACATAAGCATCGCATCCCCAAACTTTTAGAAACGACAGCTTAGGTTTCTTCCCAAACCATAATTCATACGGTGTCGCCTCAACGGATTTAGACGGTGCCCTATTTAAAGTGAATGTAGCTGTCTCTAGAGCGTATCCCTAAAATGATAGCGGTAAATCAGTAAGAGACATCATAGATCGCACCATATCCAATAGAGTGCGATTACGACGTTCGGACACACCGTTATGCTGAGGTGTTCCAGGCGACGTGAGTTGTGAAAGGATTCCACATTTCCTTAAGTGTGTACCAAATTCGTGACTTAAATATTCTCCTCCACGATCTGATCGCAAGAATTTTATCTTTCCGTCACGTTGATTCTCTACTTCATTCTGAAATTCCTTGAACTTTTCAAAGGTCTCAGACTTGTGTTTCATCAAGTAGACATACCCATATCTACTCAAGTCATCGGTGAGAGTGAGAACATAACGATATCCTCCGCGAGCCTCAACACTCATTGGACCGCACACATCGGTATGTATGATTTCCAATAAGTTGGTTGCTCGCTCCATTGTTCCGGAGAATGGAGTCTTAGTCATCTTGCCCATGAGGCATGGTTCGCATGTGTCAAATGATTCATAATCGAGAGACTCTAAAAGTCCATCAAGATGGAGCTTCTTCATGCGCTTGACACCAATGTGACCAAGGCGGCGATTACACAAGTATGTGGGACTATCGTTATCAACTTTACATCTTTTGTTATTCATACTATGAATATGTGTAATATTACGTTCGAGATTCATTAAGAATAAACCATTGACAATCGGAGCATGACCATAAAACATATCTCTCATATAAATAGAACAACCATTATTCTCGGATTTAAATGAGTAGCCATCTCGTATTAAACGAGATCCTGATACAATGTTCATGCTCAAACTTGGCACTAAATAACAATTATTGAGGTTTAAAACTAATCCCGTAGGTAAATGTAGAGGTAGCGTGCCGACGGGCGATCACATCGACCTTGGAACCATTCCCAACGCCAGCATCGTCACCTCGCCCTTCGCCAGCCTCCGTTTATTCCGCAGCTCCGCCGTGAGTTACATATATATGTGCAACGGCACCGTATCAAATACCCAGGAGTTACTACGAGTAATCGGTAAGGTACACATCAATTACATGTATATCAAATATACCTTTAGTGTTGCCGGCCTTCTTGTTCTGCTAAGTATTTGGGGCAGTTCCACTTCCAAAGGACCCTTCCCTTTGCAATAAAAGCACTCTGTCTCGTGCTTGGGTCCATTCTTTGACTTCTTCCGGCAACTTGCTTTATCGGCGGCAACATCCTTGCCGCCCTTCTTGAAGTTCTTCTTACCCTTGCCCTTTTGAACTTAGTGGTTTTATTGACCATCAACACTTGATGTTCTTTCTTGATTTCAACCTCTGCTGACTTCAAAGATTGAAAATACTTCAGAATGGTCTTCACCATCCCTTGTAGTTCATCACAAAGCTCTTGTAGCTTGGTGGGAGCGATCAAGGATTGTGTCAATGACCGCCTCGTCCGGAGGTTAATGTCCAACTGGACAGGCGGTTGTGCAACCTGCATATTTTGAGTATGTGCTCACCGATGTAACTGTTTTCCTCCATCTTACAACTATAGAACTTGTTGGAGACTTCATATCTCTCGACCGGGCATGAGCTTGGAAAACCATTTTCAGCTCCTCGAACATCTCATATGCTCCATGTTGCTCAAAACGCTTTTGGAGCCCGGTTCTAAGTCAGTAAAGCATGCCGCCTTTGAACGAGGGAGTAATCATCAAGACGAGACTGCCAAGCATTCATAATGTCTTGGTTCTTCGATGGGTGCATCACCTAGCGGTGCTTCTAGGACATATTGTTTCTTGGCTGCTATGAGGATGATCCTCGTGTTCGGACCCGATCCGAATAGTTGCTGCCATCGCCTTTCAGCTTGGTTTTCTCTAGGAACGTTGAAGTTCATGGTGACATGAGCGTTGGCCATTTGATCTACAAGACATTTTGCAAAGATTTTAGACTAATGTTCATGATAATTAAGTTCATCTAATCAAATTATTTAATGAACTCCCACTCAGATTTGACATCCCTCTAGTCATCTAAGTGTTACATGATCCGAGTCGACTAGGCCGTGTCCGATCATCACGTGAGACGGACTAGTCATCGTCGGTGAACATCTCCATGTTGATCGTATCTTCCATACGACTCATGTTCGACCTTTCGGTCTCTTGTGTTCCGAGGCCATGTCTGTACATGCTAGGCTCGTCAAGTTAACCCTAAGTGTTTATGCATGTGTAAAACTGTCTTACACCCGTTGTATGTGAACGTAAGGATCTATCACACCCGATCATCACGTGGTGCTTCGAAACGACGAACTTTAGCAACGGTGCACGGTTAGGGGGAACACTTTCTTGAAATTATTATAAGGGATCATCTTATTTACTACCGTCGTTCTAAGTAAACAATATGCAAAAACATAATAAACAACACAATAAAATATATAAAGTAGTGACAAGATATGGCCAAAATCATATAGCTCCATTAATCTTCATCTTCGTGGCTCCATGAACATCTTGTCACCGCATGACACCATGATCTCCATCATCATGATCTCCATCATCGTGTCTCCATGAAGTTGCTCGCCAACTATTACTTCTACTACTATGGCTAACACGTTTAGCAATAAAGTAAAGAAATTTACATGGCGTTGAATCAATGACGCGCAGGTCATACAATAATTAAGACAACTCATATGGCTCCTGCCGGTTGTCATACTCATCGACATGCAAGTCATGATTCCTATTACAAGAACATGATCTCATACATCACAATATATATCATTCATCATTCATCACAACTTCTGGCCATATCACATCACATGACAATTGCTGCAAAAACAAGTTAGACGTCCTCTAATTGTTGTTGCATCTTTTACGTGGCTGCAATTGGGTTCTAGCAAGAACGTTTTCTTACCTACGAATAACCACAACGTGATTTTGTCAACTTCTATTTACCCTTCATAAGGACCCTTTTCATCTAATCCGCTCCAACTAAAGTAGGAGAGATAGACACCCGCTAGCCACCTTATGCAACTAGTGCATGTCACCGGTGGAACCTGTCTCACGTAAGCGTCACGTAAGGTCGGTCCGGCCGCTTCATCCCACAATACCGCTGAAGCAAGAAAAGACTAGTAGCGGCAAGCAAGTTGACAAGATCTACACCCACAACAAAATTGTGTTCTACTCGTGCAATAGAGAACTACGACAGACCTAGCTCATGATGCCACCGTTGGGGAACGTTGCGTAAAATTAAAAATTTCCTATGGTTTCACCAAGATCCATCTATGAGTTCATCTAGCAACGAGTCATGGGAGAGTGATTGCATCTACATACCACTTGTAGATCGCGGAAGCGTTCAATGGAACGGGGATGATGGAGTCGTACTCGCCGTGATTCAAATCACCGTGACCTAGCGCTGAACGGACAGCACCTCCGCGTTCAACGCACGTACGGAGCGGATGACGTCTCCTCCTTCTTGGTCCAGCAAGGGGGAAGGAGAGGTTGATGATGATCCAGCAGCACGACGGCCTGGTGGTGGATGCAGCAGAACTCCGGCAGGGCTTCGCTAAGCAACTACGGGAGGAGAAGGAGGTGTTGCAGGGAGGAGGGAGGCGCCAGGCTTATGGGTGCGGCCACCCTCCCTCCCTCCCTTTATATAGGTGCAAGAGAGGGGAGGCGCAGCCTTGCCCCTTCCTCCAAGGAAGGTGCGGCCAAGAGAGGGAAGGAGTCCATCCTTCCCAAGGCACCCTGAGGTACCTTCCCCTTTAGGACTCTCCCTTTTTCTTATATCTTGGCGCATGGGCCTCTTGGGGCTGGTGCCCTTGGCCCATATAGGCCAAGGCGCACCCCTACAGCCCATGTGGCCCCCCAGGGCAGGTGGACCCCGGTGGACCCCGGACCCCTTTCGGCACTCCCGGTACAATACCGATAACGCGCTAAACTTTTCCGGCGACCAAAATAAGACTTCCTATATATAAATATTTACCTCCGGACCATTCCGGAACTCCTCGTGACGTCCGGGCTCTCATCCGGGACTCCGAACAACATTCGGTTTGCTGCATAGTCATATTCATACAACCCTAGCGTCACCGAACCTTAAGTGTGTGGACCCTACGGGTTCGGGAGACATGCAGACATGACCGAGACGGCTCTCGGGCAATAACCAACAGCGGGATCTGGATACCCATGTTGTCTCCCACATCCTCCTCAATGATATCATCGGATGAACCACGATGTCGAGGATTCAATCAACCCCGTATACTATTCCCTTTGTCAATCGGTATTTTACTTGCCCGAGATTCGATCGTCGGTATCCCAATACCTCGCTCAATCTCGCTATCGCAAGTCACTTTACTGCATCAGTAATGCATGATCCCGTGACCGCACACTTGGTCACTTTGAGCTCATTCGATGATGCATTACCGAGTGGGCCCAGAGATACCTCTCCGTCATACGGAGTGACAAATCCAGTCTCGATCCGTGTCAACCCAACAGATACTTTCGAGATACCGTAGTGCACCTTTATAGTCACCCAGATTCGCCAGGACGTTTGGTACACCCAAAGCACTCTTACGGTATCCGGGAGTTACACGATCTCATGGTCCAAGGAAAAGATACTTGACATTGGAAAAGCTCTAGTAAAACAAACTACACGATCTTGTGCTATGCTTAGGATTGGGCCTTGTCCATCACATCATTCTCCTAATGATGTGATCCCGTTATCAACGACATCCAATGTCCATAGTCAGGAAACCATGACTATCAGTTGATCAACGAGCTAGTCAACTAGAGGCTCACTAGGGACATATTGTGGTCTATGTATTCACACGTGTATTACGATTTCCGGATAATACAATTATAGCATGAATAAAAGACAATTATTATGAACAAGGAAATATAATAATAATACTTTTATTATTGCCTCTAGGGCATATTTCCAACAACTGTGTGGCTATCTTACGCGAGAAGCTTGGCCGGGGTTAGGTTAAGGTCTGGTGGGTTGGTTAACCTTGGTTTATTGACCCGACTAAGATAGGATTAGCCAATGGTCAGCCTGGCTCTGATACCAAGTGTGTCAGGACCGGATTTTCGGGATATTAATTTCCAGAAAATAGCCCTTGTGCTCACCAGCCCCAGGATTACTGTTAGCTGATGAGGCACCAACTTGATACAGAAATTCCAAGCAAAATACAAAATATGTGGTACAAGACCATTCTGGCCTATGAGTACAACAAATGGTTTCTAGTGGTTGATGGCGGAAGCGGTTTGTGGATCATCAATGTCTGTGGGACTCCATTTCCCACGTGAACAGCCGACTGTGTTAACTCCTATCTTCGCGAGGCTGCTATCACCATTGCTTAGGTTCCGGGGATGTCACCGCAACGCTCCTCTCCAAGCAAGATATCTGGCCAAGACAATAGCCAGGGACAAGCCAGTGAGTACTTTGAATGTACTCGCAAACATTATGAACACGGGTATAATATAACAAACGGTAATCATGCTCTGAAATATTCTATGATCACAACGTCAGTCCTAAAATAAAATCCCTGATGCATGCAAGCAGTTTTTTTATATGCAACATGAACATGCAATAATGGAGTAGAAATAAAATGCACGATCGGGTGTCTGAAGCGACGCCTCGAAAGGATCATGATATGAAGCATGCCTCAGTCGGGCGTCTAAGCGACACCACATAAAGGGCTTATGAAGTAAATAAATAACAAGCATGTTACGCAAGGCGTCTCAATGACACCATATAAAGGGCTTATAAAGTAAACAAGTAACAAGCATGTTACGATCAAGGCGTCTGAGCGACACCACATAAAGGGCTGATAAAGTAAACAAGTAACAAGCATGTTACGATCGAGGCCCGAGCGACACCACATAAAGGGCTTTTAAAGTAAATAATCACAATGAATACCTGTGGAGGTAGAACCGCCCAAGGGATACTCAATAATTCAAGTAATATAATGGGTTAGTCCATAATAATAATAATCACAATCGTCATAATCAACACAAGTCACAAGTCATGATCCATGTTCGTTTAGCAGTTTCTCCTCCAAGACCGACACTAAGACCGACACTTGACCCATCCTGCATCAGTAGTCCTTAACCATGGACGCGGCTATTCAATAGATATTATCTCTGCAGAGGGTGTACTCTTTACCCACGAGTAACGGGTTCCTTTAGTCCATCGGGACTAATTCCGCTTCACGGTCTTTTAATTGAAAACACACCTGACTTGCACACACCAGCTTAACTTACCGGTGTCTGGAATCACCCACGACACCTGTCAAGTAAAACTCTAAGTGGGGAGGCTACAACCTCGCGTAGCATGGGATCAAATTTATGTCGCGCGCTCTAAGGGGTGCCCCCCTCTCGGTCCCAACCAGAAACACCCATGCCCCCGGACCAGGTGGCATGCCTACCGGAGGCATCCCGTATCTTCCACCATGGCCTCTCTGTACGGTGTGTGCCAAGAAAGGGGTTGACAACCTACTGAACCATACCCTACCTGCGGCAGGGACAAGTGGTAGTACGAAACAAGTATGGGGGTTACTGGAACAAGAATCGATCTACGGTCGACTCAGGAGGTTTAAAAAATAATTCCCTGCAAGATATTTGTAACCAATATATATTTCAACCAAAAAAATCACCACTCATTAACCTCACTATGCCATACCGAACATAACCGTCCCGACGGAGACCGGAGACAAGCTCATGCCTACCCAAGGCAGAGGTTTCCCCGGGTTTCTTTCCAGCATGCATGCAAGGCATACGAGGACGATTACCATCACAAGTATATCCATTTCCAACAGCAAGGAAATCTCCAATATGCATTCATGCAAATGATCGCATCACCACATAAAATAATGATCGCATCTCCAATATGCATTCATGTAATAATCGTGTCAACCAACACACCAAATATATTATGCCAAGGTTCAGGATTCTTGCCTTCAAGAGTATGCAACTGGGGTGTGCCCTTTTGAAAGTTGACCTCTTCTTCGAAAACCTATTTTGAAATTATTCAAATTAAAACGTAGTTTCAAAACAGTATAAACAAGTTGTTTGAATTTTTTTCAAATAATCTTAAAATAAACTAGACTAAATTTGAGAGAGGTAGGAAAAAGAATCAACTCATTTGGTGTCTTATTTAAAATATATAGCCAGTCAAAGTTTTGGTCAAATTCTGTTTTTAAAATAAAACAGAAAAAAAGAAAAACGTTTCGAAACTGAACACGTCGAAGGCGTACTCTGTGTTTACGCTACCACTTAAAACACGTAGCGGCGGGGCTGGTCACCGACAAGGTCCTTCTGGGCCCACTGGTCAGGTTTGACCAGTCGCCCGCGTCTGCTCCCTCCTCTGCCCGAGCGGGGGCGGGGTTCCGGCGATTGCCGCCGATGAACGGCGGCTCCCCATGGGGCGGTCCTCCCGGTGGTAGTTGGGTCGGCGGGGGTGAAGGGAGTCGCCGGCGGCGAGCTTCGCGGCGGCCGGCAGCTTCCGGTGAGTTTGGGGTCCACGGCTGCGGTGGTTCCCGAGCGGGTCTGAGGTGTTGGGCGGCTCCGTAGGGTCATGGGGAGTCGAGCGGTGGCGTCGGACGGGCAGGGGGGGCCTGGTTGCGATGAACGGGGCTGGGACATGGCGGCGGCCGAACCGGCCGGAGTCGGGGAAGACGGCTTCCCCCCGACGATTGCTGGCTGTGGGGGTGCTATGGGGGTGGCCTGAGGTCGCCTGAGTGGCTGGACGAGTCCGGGGGTCTCCTTTTATAGCTCATCGAGGTCGGTTCCGCGGCGGCCGGAGATAAGCTCGGCGAACCGCCTCGCTGTAGCTTGCAGGGCATCGTGGCGGCGACGGGCCCTTGTGGACAAGCTCGTGTATGAGGTCGGGCTGTTCCACGAGCGAGCTGGTGCGTTGGCGTGGCTCGGGCGGCGCCGACCAGGGCAGAGGCTGTCGGGCGGCGGTGGCGGCTTGCGGAGGCGATGCTGTAGGGCGCCAGGATGGGGGGCCAGGCGGCCCTGCGGCGAGGGAGGAGTCAGGGGCGTCGACTGGGAGAGGGGAGGGGCCAGAACGGGTGCGGGGAAGCCGCCGTGGGACGCGGCGACTCGTGCGCATGCACGTGCAAAACGTGCGCTTTGGCCGCGCCCAGAGCATGCGCGCCAGGCGTTCGGCAAAATGCCAGCGTGGGTTAGAGAGCGTGGGTGAGGCTGGCAATTAGCACGGTTAGGTCATAGGCATCTAGGAGCTTAGTGGACAAGGTTTCTGGGTCAGTGGATCAAGCTCACAGTGTAAACTAAAACTTATGCCAAATCTGACCATGCACACAAGGTGCTTGACAGAATGCCACATGCACCTAGGCATTTCTTGGGGTGGCCAAACTCTCTAGGCTGGTGTCTCTTTAGATGCAGGTGAGGGTGGCAAGGTCATTTGGGCAAAGCCATGAACTTGCTAATGCAAGTTTTGCAAATCTTCAGTTTTGGACAGAAAGAAAAAGGCATGATTGCATGCACTTAAAATCCTCCAGTGGGTCCACTCTCCTGGACTTAAGGGTTTTGCAGGGTGGTCTATAACCAGGAGAAAGAATCATAGCTAAAAGGGCAAGTTAAAATATGGTTGCTGTACAAATCACCATGGTGGACCAGAATGAAAAAGAGGTTGATTCACTCAATTTTTTCAAAGGACATCACTGGGTTTTTGCATAAAGTTGAATAATACACTCCTATTAACATCCCAAAATTTTGGTGGAAGTTTTAAAGAAATATTTAATTAGGTTGTAGTGCAAAATTGCCCACTGGACCAGATTTGAAAACTTGTGGAAAAACTCAAAATCTCCAAATGACTAAGGAATATCTTTGCATAAAAGTGATTTAGGGACATCATATGTCATCTCCAAATTTTGGTGAGATTTTTAAATAAATTTATCAAAGGTTGCAGTGCAAATGGAACCCTAAAACTTATGAAAAACCATTTTAGAGAAATAAAGCTCAGGGAAAAATAATTATGCAAATAAATTCCACTTACAATAGAAATGCTTTTCTTGAAAGGGCAAACAAGTCCAATAATATATTTGGAAAGTTTTTTTCTTGGGGTAAAAACTCCATAATAATAAAGAAAAGAATGGTTCTGAAATCAAAAGAAAATCCAGAAAAATAAAAGTTTAAGTTTCCTGGCAAAATTTTAATTAATAAAACAAGGTTAAATTTTTGGGGTGTTACAAATCCCTTTACGGTCACTTACGAGAGTGAGATCTGATAGATATGATAGGATAATATTTTTGGTATTTTTATGATAAAGATGCAAAGTAAAATAAAAGCAAAGTAAAAAAGCAAAGGCAATAATAAAGTGTTGGAGATGGATATGATGAAGATAGACCCGGGGGCCATAGATTTCACTAGTGGCTTCTCTCAAGAGCATAAGTATTTTACGGTGGGTGAACAAATTATTGTTGTGCAATTGACAAAATTGAGCATAGTTATGAGAATATCTAGGTATGATCATGTATATAGGCATCACGTCCGAGACAAGAAGACCGACTCCTGCCTGCATCTACTACTATTACTCCACTCATCGACCGCTATCCAGTATGCATCTAGAGTATTAAGTTCAAGAAAACAGAGTAATGCCTTAAGCAAGATGACATGATGTAAAGGGATAAATTCATGCAATATGATAGAAACCCCATCTTGTTATCCTCGATGGCAACAATACAATACGTGCCTTGCTGCCCCTACTATCACTGGGAAAGGACAACGCAAGATTGAAACCAAAGCTAAGAACTTCTCCCATTGCAAGAAAAACCAATCTAGTAGGCCAAACCAAACTGATAATTCGAAGAGACTTGCAAAGATAACCAATCATACATAAAAGAATTCAGAGAAGATTCAAATATTGTTCATAGATAATCTTGATCATAAACCCACAATTCATCGTTCTCAACGAACACACCGCAAAAAGAAGATTACATCGAATAGATCTCCACGAGAGAGGGGAGAACATTGTATTGAGATCCAAAAAGAAAGAAGAAGCCGTCTAGCTACTAACTATGGACCCGAAGGTCTGAGGTAAACTACTCACACTTCATCGGAGGGGCTATGGTGATGATGTAGAAGCCCTCCATGGTGAATGCCCTCTCCGGCGGAGCTCCAGAACAGGCCCCAAGATGGAATCTCGTGGGTACAGAAGGTTGCGGTGGTGGAATTGGGTTTTGGGCTCCGTATCTAATCGTTTGGGGGTACGTAGGTATATATAGGAGGAAGGAGTACGTCGGTGGAGCAACAGGGGGCCCACGAGGCAGGGGGCGCGCCCTGGGGGGTAGGGCACGCCCCCACCCTCGTGGCCTCCTCGAAGCTTCCTTGGAGTAGGGTCGAAGTCTCCTGGATCACGTTCGGTGAGAAAATCACATTCCCGAGGGTTTCATTCCGTTTGGACTCCATTTGATATTTCGTTTCTTCAAAACTCTAAAATAGGCAAAAAACAGCAATTCTGGGCTAGGCCTCCGGTTAATAGGTTAGTCCCAAAAATAATATAAAACTAGAAAATAAAGCCCAATAATGTCCAAAACAGTAGATAATATAGCATGGAGCAATCAAAATTATAGATATGTTGGAGACGTATCAGGCATCCCCAAGCTTAATTCCTGCTCGTCCTCGAGTAGGTAAATGATAAAAACAGAATTTTTGATTAGGAGTGCTACTTGGCATAATTTCAATGTAATTCTTCTTAATTGTGGTACGAATATTCATATCTGAAAGATTCAAGACAAAAGTTCATATTGACATAAAAATAATAATACTTCAAGCATACTAACTAAGCAATTATATCTTCTCAAAATAACATGGCCAAAGAAAGTTCATCCCTACAAAATCATATAGTTTAGTCATGCTCCATTTTAGTCACACAAGAATGCTCTCATCATGCACAACCCCGATGACAAGCCAAGCAATTGTTTCATACTTTAGTAATCTCAAACCTATAAACTTTCACGCAATAATGAGCGCGAGCCATGGACATAGCACTATGGGTGGAATAGAATATGATGATGGGGGTTATGTGGAGAGGACAAAAAAGGAGAAGATCTCACATCAACGAGGCTCATCAATGGGCTATGGAGATGCCCATCGATTGATGTTAATGCAAGGAGTAGGTATTGCCATGCAACGGATGCACTAGAGCTATAAATGTATGAAAGCTCAACAAAAGAAACTAAGTGGGTGTGCATCCAACTTGCTTGCTCACGAAGACCTAGGGCACTTAAGGAGGCCCATTGTTGGAATATACAAGCCAAGTCCTTTAATGAAAAATTCCCACTAGTATATGAAAGTGACAAAACAAGAGACTCTCTATCATGAAGATTATGGTGCTACTCTTAAGCACAAGTGTGGCAAAGGATCGTAGCATTGTCCCTTCTCTCTTTTTCTCTTTTTTTGGGCCTTCTCTTTTTTATGGCCTTTCTCTTTTTTTTAATTTTTTTTATTCCTCACTTGGGACAATGCTCTAGAAAATGATGATCATCACACCTCTATTTATTTACAACTCAATTATTACAACTCGATACAAGAACAAAGTATGACTCTATATGAATGCCTCCGGTGGTGTACCGGGATATGCAATGAACCAAGAGTGACATGTATGAAAGAATTATGAATGGTGGCTTTGCCACAAATACTATGTCAACTACATGATCATGCTAAGCAATATGACAATGATGGATGTGTCATGATAAACGGAATGGTGGAAAGTTGCATGGTAATATATCTCAGAATGGCTATGGAAATGCCATGATAGGTAGGTATGGTGGCTGTTTTGAGGAAGATATAAGGAGGTTTATGTGTGATAGAGCGTATCATATCACGGGGTTTGGATGCACCGGTGAAGTTTGCACAAACTCTCAATGTGAGAAAGGGCAATGCACGCATCAAGAGGCTAGCAACGATGGAAGGGTGAGAGTGCGATAATCCATGGACTCAACATTAGTCGTAAAGAACTCACATACTTATTGCAAAAATCTACAAGCCATAAAAACCAAGCACTACGCCAAGCATGCTCCTAGGGGATAGATTGGTAGGAAAAGACCATCGTCATTCCCCGACCGCCACTCATAAGGAGGACAATCAAAGAACACCTCATGTTTCAAATTTGTTACATAACGTTTACCATACGTGCGTGCTACAGGACTTGCAAACTTCAACACAAGCATTTCTCAAATTCACAACTACTCAGCTAGCACGGCTTTGATATTATTACCTCCATATCTCAAAACAATTATCAAGCATCAAACTTCTCATAGTATTCAACACACTCATAAGAAAGTTTTTACTATTTTTGTATACCTAGCATATTAAGATTGTTTAAGCAAATTACCATGATATTTAAGACTCTCAGAATAATCTAAGTGAAGCATGAGAGATCAATAGTTTCTATAAAACAAATCCACCACCGTGCTCTAAAAGATATAAGTGAAGCACTAGAGCAAAACTATATAACTCAAAAGATATAAGTGAAGCACAAAGAGTATTCTAATAAATTCCAAATCATGTATGGCTCTCTCAAAAGGTCTGTACAGAAAGGATGATTGTGGTAAACTAAAAAGCAAAGACTCAAATCATACAAGATGCTCCAAGCAAAAACACATATCATGTGGTGAATAAAAATATAACTCCAAGTAAAGTTACCGATGGAAGTAGACGAAAGAGGGGATGCCTTCCGGGGCATCCCCAAGCTTTGACTTTTTGGTGTCCTTAGATTATCTTGGGGCATCCCCAAGGTTAGGCTCTTGCCCCTCCTTGTTCCATAGTCCATCAAAAGATTTCACCCAAAACTTGAAAACTTCACAACACAAAACTCAACAGAAATCTCGTAAGCTCCGTTAGCGAAAGAAAATAAAAGACCACTTCAAGGTACTGTAATGAACTCATTCTTTATTTATATTGGTGTTAAACCTACTGTATTCCAACTTCTCTATGGTTTATAAACTATTTTACTAGCCATAGATTCATCAAAATAAGCAAACAACACACGAAAAAATAAATCTGCCAAAAACAGAACAGTCTGTAGTAATCTGTAACTAACGCAAACTTATGGAACTGAACAAATTCGGCCAAAATATGAAGATCTAGGAAATTTGTTTATTGATCAGCATCAATTGGAATCACTATTTTATCACGTTCTGGTGATTTTTGACAATTGTTTTCGTGAACAGAATGTTTTTGGAAATTACAGCAAGATCAAATAACTATCATCCAAGAAGATCCTATAGGTTTAACTTGGCATAAACACTAATTAAAATATAAAAACACATATAACCAGAGGCTAGATAAAATATTTATTCCTAAACAGAAGCAAAAGCAAGAAAAAAACTAAAAATAAAATTGGGTTGCCTCCCAACAAGCGCTATCGTTTAACGCCCCTAGCTAGGCATAAAAGCAAGGATAGATCTAGGTATTGCCATCTTTGGTAGGCAATCCATATGTGGATCTCATGATAAATTCATATGGTAATTATATTTTCTTTCTAGGGAAGTGTTCCATGCCCTTCTTTAATGGAAATTGGAATCTAACATTCCCTTCCTTCATATCAATAATTGCACTAATCGTTCTAAGGAAAGGTCTACCAAGAATAATAGGACATGAAGGATTGCAATCTATATCAAGAACGATAAAATCTACGGGCACATAATTCCTATTTGCAACAATAAGAAAATCATTAATTCTTCCCATAGGTTTTTTAATAGTGGAATCCGCAAGGTGCAAGTTTAGAGAGCAATCATCAAAATCACGGAAATCTAGCTAGCAAATCGCACAAAGTTTTGGGAAATAGTGGAAACACTATCACCCAAATCACCTAAAGCATAAAATTCATGATCCTTAATCTTAATTTTAATAGTTGGTTCCCACTCATCATAAAGCTTTCTAGGGATAGAAACTTCCAACTCAAGTTTTTCTTCATAAGATTGCATCAAGGCATCAACGATATGTTTAGTAAACGCTTTATTTTCACTAAAAGCGTGAGGAGAATTTAGCACGGATTGCAACAAGGAAATACAATCAATTAAATAGCAACTTTCATAATTAAATTCCTTGAAATCCAATATAGTGGGTTTAGCAACGTCTAGGGTTTTGATTTGTTCAATCCCACTTCTATCAATTTTAGCATCAAGATTTAAAAACTTCGAATTCTTGGAACGCCTTCTAGGTAAAGGTGGATCATATTCAGTCCCATCATTATCAAGATTCATATTGCAAAAATAAGATTTTATAGGGGACACATCAATAACTTTTAGATCTTCATCATTATTTTCATAGGAACTAGAAGAACACGCTTTAATAAAGGCATCTTTCGTAGCACGCATCCTAGTGGTTCTTTCTTTGCACTCATCAATGGAAATTCTCATGGCTTTGAAAGACTCATTGATATCATGCTTAGGAGGAATAGATCTAAGCTTTAAAGAATCAACATCAAGAGAAATTCGATCAACGTTCCTAGCCAATTCATCAACTTTAAGCAATTTTTCCTCAAGAAAAGCATTAAAATTCTTTTGCGAATTCATAAACTCTTTAACACTAGTCTCAAATTCAGAGGGCATCTTATTAAAATTTCCATAAGAGATGTTGTAGGAATTTCCATATTTATTAGAAGGATTACTAGGATAAGGCCTAGGATTAAAGTTTCCTCTATAAGCGTTGTTACCCAAATTATTCCGACCAACAAAATTCACATCCGTAGATTCATTATTATTCTCAATCAAAGTAGACAAAGGCATATCATTAGGATCAGAAGAAACACTCTTACTAGCAAATAATTTCATAAGTTCATCCATCTTTCCACTCAAAACATTAATTTCTTCTATCGCATGCACTTTTTTATTAGTAGATCTTTCAAAGGTGCCATTGAGAATAATTAACCATAATATTATCTAGGAGTTTAGTAGCATCTCCTAAAGTGATTTCCATAAAAGTGCCTCCCGCGGCCGAATCTAAAAGATTTCTAGAAGCAAAATTCAATCCGGCACAATTTTTTTGTATAATCATCCATAAATTCAAACCATGAGTAGGGTAATTACGTATCATTAATTTCATCCTCTCCCAAGCTTGTGCAACATGTTCATGATCAAGTTGCTTAAAATTCATAATATCGTTTCTAAGAGAGATGATCTTAGCGGGAGGAAAAATACTTAGAGATAAAAGCATATTTGCACTTGTTCCAAGAATCAATACTATTTTTAGGCAAAGACGAAAACCAAGCTTTAGCACGATCTCTAAGCGAAAAAGGAAATAGCTTCAATTTAACAATATCATTATCAACATCTTTCTTCTTTTTCATATCACACAAATCAACAAAGCTATTTAGATGAGTAGTGGCATCTTCACTAGGAAGGCCGGCGAATTGATCTTTCATGACAAGATTCAACAAAGCAGTATTGATTTCACAAGATTTAGTGTTGGTAAGAGGAGCAATTGGAGTGCTAAGGAAATCATTGTTGTTGGTATTGTTAAAGTCACACAATTTTGTATTATCTTGAGCCATCGTGACAAACAAGCAATCAAATACACGAGCAAACAAAAAGCAAGCGAGAAAAAGGCAAACGGAAAAGAGAGGGCGAATAAAACGGCAAGGGTGAAGTGGGGGAGAGGAAAACTAGAGGCAAATGGCAAATAATGTAATGCGGGAGAGAAGGGATTGTGATGGGTACTTGGTATGTTGACTTTTGCATAGACCTCCCTAAGAACGGCGCCGTAAATCTTCCTTCTACCTCTTGAGCACTGCGTTGGATTTCCTTGAAGAGGAAAGGGTGATGCAGCAGAGTAGAGTAAGTATTTCCCTAAGTTTTTGAGAACCAAGGTATCAATCTAGTAGGAGGATACGCTCGAGTCCCTCGCACCTGCACAATACAAATAAATCCTCGCAACCAACGCGATAAGGGGTTGTTGATACGTCTCCGTCGTATCTATAATTTTTGATTGTTCCATGCCAATATCATTCAACTTTCATATACTTTTTGGCAACTTTTTATACTATTTTTGGGACTAATATATGGATCCAGTGCCCAGTGCCAGTTCATGATTGTTGCATGTTTTTTGTTTCGCAGAATATCCATATCAAACGGAGTCCAAATGGGATAAAAATGGACGGAGCTTATTTTTGGAATATTTGGAAAATCTGGGAGAAAGATCAACGCGAAACGGTGTCCGAGGTGGCCACGAGGCAGGGGCCCACGCCCTCCCCAGGAAGGTGCGCCCCCCACCCTCGTGGGCCACCCTTAAGGCGGTTGATGCCCTTCTTCGGCCGGAAGAAAGCTAATTTTTGGTAAAAAATCACGGCGAAGGTTTCAGTCCAATCGGATTTACGGATCTCCATATATACCTGAAACAGTGAACAGACAGAGAGATAGATCCAATCTCGGAGGGGCTCTCGCCCCTCCCATGCCATGGAGGCCAAGGACCAGAGGGGAAACCCTTCTCCCATCTAGGGAGGAGGTCAAGGAAGAAGAATACAAAGGGGGCCCCTCTCCCCTTCTCTTCCGGTGGCACGGGAACGCTACCGTGGCCATCATCATCATCACCGCGATCTTCACCAACACCTTCGCCATCTTCACCAACATCTCCATCTTCACCAACAACTTTGCTTGTTTGCTTTATCACTAAGTAATTTATATTTGCTTTTCTTAGTTGTTCTTTATCTTTAGTTATGGATATGGAACACAAAATACCAAAAAAATTAGGTGTACTTGCTGCTCATGGTGATGGGGAACCTCCTAAAACCCTCGATGCTCAATATGTGAAAAATATTATGTACCACTTTGATAATCCTGAGAAAACCTCATTCAATTTGGTAATGGGAGTAACATTGGATCAAGGTGAATACTTTTGGATTATCGCTTGACACAAAAAGGGAAATTATGATGGGATCAAATTTATATATTGAAGTGGTATGCTCGGCAAGTATGCTTGAATTATGATTATAATTGTTGCTCTAGGATGAAGGCTCCACACCTTCCCTTTTCATGCAAATTTAATGATAATGAAACCTTAGCTTCTTATGCTAATGGTATATATGATTACTATGATGTGGAACAAATAGAAGAATTTGTTGCTTTTAAGGGTGCTTATGAAATTGAATCTATGTTTGAAAAGTATGAAGCTTTTTATGATGATGTTTATAGGCCTGAAAATTTAGCTATCCTAAAATATTGCTATGATAATTATAAATATAATTCCTATATTAATGCACTTATTAAGAAAGTCTCCGCTGTCCAAGAAGAGACTAATATTTTGCAGGAATCTATGGAAGAAGAAATTGATGAAATTGTGAGCTCATTGGATGAAAAATATGATGAGGAGAACGAAGAACAAAAGGAAGAAGAGCGGATTAGCTACCCATGCCCACCTTCTAATGAGAGTAACCCTCCAACTCATACATTGTTTAATTTCCCTTCGTGCTTACCGAAGGATGATTACTATGATCCCATTGATTCTCTTGAAATATCCTTTTTGATGATGCTTGCTATGCTTGTGGCCAAGATGCCAATATGAATTATGCTTATGGAGATGAACTTGCTATAGTTCCTTATGTTATGAATGAAATTGTTGCTATTGCACCCACGCATGATAGTCCTATTATCTTTTTGAATTCTCACAACTACACTATATCGGAGAAGTTTGCACTTATTAAGGATTATATTGATGGGTTGCCTTTTACCATTGCATATAATGATTTTGATAGATATAATATGCATGTGCTTGCTGCTCCTACTTGCAATTATTATGAGAGAGGAACTATATCTCCACCTCTTTAAGTTTCCAACATGAAAAAATTGCAAGAAACAGTTTATACTATGCATTGGCCTTTACTTTATGTGCATGAATTGTTCTTTTATGACATGCCGATGCATAGGAAGAGAGTTAGACTTCGTAATTACATGATATATGTTGCTTTGTGCTAACTACTAAATTACAAATCATTGCTAATTAAAATTGGCTTTGATATACCTTGGGATCCGGGTGGATTCACTACTTGAGCACTATATGCCTAGCTTAATGGATTTAAAGAAAGCGCTACCAGGGAGACAATCTGGAAGTTTTAGAGAGTCATTTATTTCTGTTGAGTTCTTTCATATAGTTTAAAAACAATAAAAATAAAGAGGGGAACCCAAAACTTTTCAAAAAGGAAAGTGAAAGTGAGAAAGACAAGCATTGTTGAAGTGGGAGAGCTCCTTGAACTTTGTTCATGCTCACGACAACTTTGTAAATCTTGATTACAGAAACGTTTCAACAAAAATAATTATCCCCTTGTACAATTCCATTGTATTATAAAAATAATATGCCAAGATTTGCCTTTAGGATGTTTACAATGCTTGTTGGTTTGTACGGTGCAGGACAGAAACTTTGGCTGTAGTGCACGAGTTTCAATGTTTTACTGGACGTCAAATGGTTCTGATTCTTTTTTCACTATCTTTCTGTACAAATTTTTTATTTTTCCTAATTTTTGCAGAATTTTTCATGTATCAGAAATATGGTTAATGTTCAGATTGTTACAGACTGTTCTGTTTTAGACAGATTCTGTTTTTGATGCATAGTTTGCTTGAATTCATGAAACTATCGATTTATATCAGTGGATTAAGCCATGAAAAAGTTATATTACAGTAGACATAATGCAAAAACAAAATATGAATTGGTTTGCAACTGCACTTAGAGTAGTGATTTGCTTTATTATACTAACGGATCTTACCGAGTTTTCTGTTGAAGTTTTGTGTGGATGAAGTGTTCGATGATCGAGAATGTCTCGATGTGAGAAGAAGGAAGAGAGGCAAGAGCTCAAGCTTGGGGATGCCCGAGGCACCCCAAGTAAATATTCAAGGAGACTCAAGCGTCTAAGCTTGGGGATGCCCCGGAAGGCATCCCCTCTTTCTTCAACAAATATCGATATGTTTTCGGATTCGTTTCATTCATGTGATATGTGCAAATCTTGGAGCGTCTTTTGCATTTAGTTTTCATTTTCTTTTATGCACCATGCTCGTATGAGATCCTTGGTTGATTTATAGAATGCTCTCTGCACTTCACTTTTATCTTTTGAGTATGGCTTTATAGAATTCTTCATGTGCTTCACTTATATCATTTGAAGTTTGGATTGCCTGTTTCTCTTTACACAGACAACCGCCATTTGTAGAATGCTCTTTTGCTTCACTTATATTTGTTAGGAGTGGGCATATCTTTTGTAGAAAGAATTAAACTCTCGTGCTTCACTTATATCTATTTAGAGAGATGACATGAACTGGTCATTCACATGGTTAGTCATAAAATCCTACATAAACTTGTAGATCGCTGAATACGATATCTTTGATTCCTTGCCATAGTTTTGCGATATAAAGGTGGTGATATTAGAGTCGTGCTAGTTGAGTAATTGTGAAATTGAGAAATACTTGTGGTGAGGTTTGCAAGTCCCGTAGCATGCACGTATGGTGAAACGTCATGTAACGAAGTCGGAGCATGAGGTGTTCATTGATTGTCTTCCTTATGAGTGGCGGTCTGGGACGAGCGATGGTCTTTTCCTACCAATCTATCCCCCTAGGAGCATGCGCGTAGTACTTTTTGCGATGACTAATAGATTTTTGCAATAAGTATGTGAGTTCTTTATGACTAATGTTGAGTCCATGGATTATACGCACTCTCACCCTTCCATCATTGCTAACCTCTTGATGCAGTGCATTGCCCTCTCTCACCTCGAGAGTTGGTGCAAACTTCACGCCATCCAAACCCCGTGATACGATATGATCTATCACACATAAGCCTCCTTATATCTTCCTTAAAATAGCCACCATACCTACCTATTATGGCATTTCCATAGTCATTCCGAGATATATTGCCATGCAACTTCCATCATCATCATATACATGACTTGAGCATTTATTGTCATATTGCTTTGCATGATCGTAAGATAGCTAGCATGATGTTTTCATGGCTTGTCCGTTTTTTGATGTCATTGCTATGCTAGATCATTGCACATCCCGATACACCGCCGGAGGCATTCATATAGAGTCATATCTTTGTTCTAGATATCGAGTTGTAATATTGAGTTGTAAGTAATAAAAGTGTGATGATAATCATTATTAGAGCATTGCCCCAGTGAGGAAAGTATGATGGAGACTATGATTCCCCCACAAGTCGGGATGAGACTCTGGACGAAAAAAAAGAGAGAAAGGCCAAAAAAAGAGAAGGCCCAAAAAAGAGAAAAAAAAGAAAACAAAAAAATGAGAGAAAAAGAGAGAAGGGGCAATGTTACTATCCTTTTACCACACTTGTGCTTCAAAGTAGCACCATGTTCTTCATATAGAGAGTCTCTTGAGTTATCACTTTCATATACTAGTGGGAATTTTCATTATAGGACTTGGCTTGTATATTCCAACGATGGGCTTCCTCAAATGCCCTAGGTCTTCATGAGCAAGCAAGTTGGATGCACACCCACTTAGTTTCAATTTGAGCTTTCATACACTTATAGCTCTAGTGCATCCATTGCATGGCAATCCCTACTCCTCACATTGACATCAATTGATGGGCATCTCCATAGACCGTTGATTAGCCGCGTCGATGTGAGACTTTCTCCCTTTTTTGTCTTCTCCACATAACCCCCATCATCATATTCTATTCCACCTATAGTGCTATGTCTATGGCTCACACTCATGTATTGTGTGAAAGTTGAAAAGGTTTGAGAAACGCCAAAAGTATGAAACAATTGCTTGACTTGTCATCGGGGTTGTGCATGATGTGAATATTTTGTGTGGTGAAGATGGAGCATAGCCAGACTATATGATTTTGTAGGGATACGCCTTCTTTGGCTATGTTATTTCAGTAAGACATAATTGCTTGGCTGGTATGCTTGAAGTATTATTGTTTTTATGTCAAAGGATAGACTATTGCTTTGAATCACTCGTGTCTTAATATTCATGCCATGATTAGACATGTGATCAAGATTATGCTAGGTAGCATTCCACATCAAAAATTATCTTTTTTATCATTTACCTACTTGAGGACGAGCAGGAATTAAGCTTGGGCATGCTGATACGTCTCCGTCGTATCTATAATTTTTTATTGTTCCATGACAATATTATTCAACTTTCATATACTTTTTGGCAACTTTTTATACTATTTTTGGGACTAACATATTGATCCAAAGGCTCAAAGGCGCCTCCTGTCTGTTGCATGTTTTTGGTTTCGCAGAATATCCATACCAAACGGAGTCCAAACGGGATAAAAAACGGATGGAGCTTATTTTTGGAATATTTGGAAATTCTGGGAGAAAGATCAACGCGAAACGGTGTCCAAGGTGGCCACGAGGCAGGGGCCCATGCCCTCCCCAGGAGGGCGCGCCCCCCACCCTCGTGGGCCACCCGTAAGGCAGTTGATGCCCTTCTTCGGCCGCAAGAAAGCTAATTTTTGGTAAAAAATCCCGGCGAAGGTTTCAGTCCAATCGGAGTTACGGATCTCCATATATACCCGAAACGGTGAAAGGGCAGCGTAATGTAACGCGTAAAACAGAGAGAGACAGAGAGATAGATCCAATCTCGGAGGGGGTCTCGCCCCTCCTATGCCATGGAGACCAAGGACCAGAGGGGAAACCCTTCTCCCATCTAGGGAGGAGGTCAAGGAAGAAGAAGACGAAGGGGCCCCCTCTCCCCTTCTCTTCCGGTGGCGCCGGAACGCTACCATGGCCATCATCATCATCACCGTGATCTTCACCAACACCTTTGCCATCTTCACCAACATCTCCATCACCTTCCCCCCTCTATCTACAGTGGTCCACTCTCCCGCAACCCGCGGTACCCTCTACTTGAACATGGTGCTATATGCTTCATATTATTATCCAATGATGTGTTGCCATCCTATGATGTCTGAGTAGATTTTGGTTGTCCTATCGGTGGTTGATGAATTGCTATGACTGATTTAATTTGCTTGTGGTTATGTTGTTGTCCTTTGGTGCCCATCATATGAGCGCGCGCGTGGATCACACCATAGGGTTAGTTGTATGTTGATAGGACTATGTATTGGAGGGCAAGAGTGACAGAAGCTTCAACCTAGCATAGAAATTGATGCATACGGGGTTGAAGGGGGACCAATATATCTTAATGCTATGGTTGGTGAGGGTGTCCTGGACTAGGGGGTACTCACCACATCATCTCCCGATCTGTTAGATTGGGCCGAGGACCCCCATGGCCGTATACTCATGGGCCAGTTCGGACAGCTGCGACATACAAGGAAGATTCCACAAGTCTTGGTGATCAAGACAAGGACTCCTCCCCAACGGTGTATTCGGCTAGGACTCTTGTTACCCTAGGCCTCTGGTGCATTATATAAACCAAGGCCAGGCTAGTCGATAGACAATAACAACAATCATACCATAGGCTACCTTCTAGGGTTTAGCCTCTACGATCTCGTGGTAGATCAACTCTTGTACTAATATCATCAAGATCAATCAAGCAGGAAGTAGGGTATTACCTTCGTCGTGAGGGCCCGAACCTGGGTAAACATTGTGTACCTTGCCTCCTGTTACCATCCACATTAGATGCACAGTTCGGGACCCCCTACCCGAGATCGGCCGGTTTTGACACCGACATAGGTGCTTTCATTGAGAGTTTAGCTGTGTGATCGGCAAAAGGATCGATGGCTCGCCTGCAGATCAACTGTGACTTTGGCATCTTCGTCACTAGCTCGACTGGTCACCTTGGTTCGACCAAGGACAACGCCCTACCTCCAATCATCATGTTCGGATGAGGGTCTTCATCAACATCAGCTCCGATCTCTATCAAGATCATGGAGGAATCATCCAGGGAGCCCCGAGGCTCAATGTCAACATTGCCCTCGGGCGACCGTGCTGTTTTTCTGGATAGCAAACTTGTGTCCGCCGCCCCCGCCTCCTCAACTGTCGTTTTAACAATTGCTTCGGTGGAATTGTGCGGAATTGAGTCTACAACAACCCTGGAAAATTTCGTCAAGTTCCGATGGAGGAATCTCTGGCAATCCACGATATACCGGAGCCCTGTCGAATCTGGACGGGAATCTGGATGAGTTTAGGGCGCGATGTCCAGCTTCTAGCTCAGACATCCTTTGGAAGATCCAACCGTTGATCGGCTGCGAAATTCCTATATCTACCACCCCTCAAAATTTCAGATCGATCCGACCGTCCAAACTCCGGGAACCTTCCGATTAGTGCATCACTTTTTGGATCTGTTTTCTGCGTGAATACGGGTCCGACCCGAATTCATATTGTTTTATGAACGTGACATTGGACAACCTTTTTAAAGGAATTTTCTTCTAGGGTACTATGCGTCGTTTTTAAACACGTGCCCATAAAATTTTAAGCCTCCTCTGAGGTAATCTTCACAATCAAGCCGGTGTCAAACCAGTCTGGCAATATTGCTGTACGGCGGCAGACCTGCACTAGACGGGTCGTCACTTCATTGAGCCGAGCTCAACTTCTTCAATCATCTGGCAAGCCGAACAAGAGTTCGGAATCGCAAAGGATAAACCATCACCAACATCGCCGCCCCACAGATCACACGGAGCGGGCATACTGGCATCGTCGCATGGTCACTTCATCAAGTCGGCATTGACCACGTCATGACCTGCATCGGCATCGCCTTACTATTGCTTCTTCAAGCCGATGTCCATCACGCCGAACTGCTTCAACGCATCGGCTGACATGGCAGCTGCAACATCTCATACCGACCTGCTCCGTCACCTCGTCTAGACCGGGGGCTTCACCATTGAGGGAGTTCCGGACTAGGGGGTGTCCGGATAGCCGAACTATCATCATCGGCCGGACTCCAAGACTATGAAGACACAAGATTGAAGACTTCGTCCCGTGTCCGGATGGGACTTTCCTTGGCGTGGAAGGCCAGCTTGGCGATACGGATATGTAGATATCCTACCTTTGTAACCGACTTTGTGTAACCCTAACCCTCTCCGGTGTCTATATAAACCGGACGGTCAGTAGTCCATAGGACGAACAACAATCATACCATAGGCTAGCTTCTAGGGTTTAGCCTCTTTGATCTCGTGGTAGATCCACTCTTGTAACACACATCATCAATATTAATCAAGCAGGACGTAGGGTTTTACCTCCATCAAGAGGGCCCGAACCTGGGTAAAACATCGTGTCCCTTGTCTCCTGTTACCATCCACCTAGACGCATACGATTCGGGACCCCCTATCCGAGATCCGCCGGTTTGACACCGACATTGGTGCTTTCATTGAGAGTTCCTCCGTGCCTTCACCATCGTGAAGGATGCCTTTTCCGTCTTTAAAGACGGCGCCGTCATTAAGGGAGCTTTGGCGCGGGCCGACTATCCGGCTAGGCGGTTTTCTCATGACCGCTGTTCGCCACCGCCGACAATGACCTCTCAAGTCATTAAAAGCGATCTTCACGTCAGCTCGAATTCGCCGAGCAGCTAGATTCGATTGAGTTCTCCTCCAGAACGAGCTCTTGGATCGCATCGCCGCTCGAGTCGCTACCGACTACGATCAGATTGGGCTTAAAACCGATCGAGAGAAATTAACTCTCCCCAGTTACCCACCACGTTGTCGTGGTAGAGGAACAATGCGCGACTCTTCTTCTATGTTAAAATCCAACTATGTCCGGTTCCGGATCCCTCCATGCCGGATTCCAGCGGAGGATGGACGCTAATCAAATACTGAACCTAAAGTCGCAGCGGACCAGATTTGTTGGAAAGCGCCAAGAAACCAAGCTTCGAATCCGAAGCTTCTTGGCCTTTGAGCCTCGGACCGGGCGGGTTCCGAACTTAATTCCACCCGCCCACCCAAACATAAGCGATCTATCTCAAATACGGCAAGAGCCCGATGAAGCGATACATCATTATCGGGCGATTCCTCCTGGTTATGAACAGGATAAAGGATCAGAATGAAGAAAGCGCGATTTGAATCTTCTCGCAACAACCGCACGGACAAGGGAATCATAACGCCATCGATCGTCGCAGTTTCACGCCTCGCCGACCTAGCGACCATCATACAAAAATACTGCGCGATGGAGAGTGCCTGGAAAACCGAAACTAGGTTTTGGGACAATCCGGCCCTGAATATAAACCCAGTCCGAAATAAAAGGGTGCTTCATATTCAAGCACCTGGGTTAAAAACCAAAAAGCAAAAACCCCCTAAAGGGTACGGAACCGTACTGGAGGGATCGCTCAACGGACCCTGCAAAATCCACAGTACGGAGGGCGCCACTCCAACACATAGCCTTCGAGCGTGTTGGATACTACGGCAGGTGGCCAAAAGTGGCGTAGGCTTTTTAGCCTCGGGCAGCCAACCCAAAGCAGTAAAGACGGTATTAATAGTCTTGAGACTTTCGCATCAAATAACATGCGGAAACGAACAATCCGCAGCCTCGCGAAGTCTACCAAGTAGCAACAACAAATCCATGGAGCGACACGGCTATCACCTTCAACGCCAAATGACGAACCTAAATTCCGAACAGCTAGAGCACCAGCCGCATTGGTCCTCGGTCCGATAGTGGACGGTTTCGTCTTACTAAGGTACTCATGGATGGCGGCAGCGGATTAAACGTCATCTATGAGGAAACCCTTCAAAAATGGAAATTGACTGGAGCCGCATTGAGCGAAGCAAAGCACAACCTTCAGAGGGATAATCCCTAGTCGAGAAGCACGCTGCACAGGAAAAATCACACTAGATGTAGTGTTCGGCTCATCGGACAATTACAGGTCCGAGGAGGTCATGTTCCAAGTGGCCCCATTCGGCAGCGGATATCACGCTTTGTTAGGGCGAGAGGCATTCACAATCTTCCGAGCTATACCCCACTACGGGTACATGAAGCTCAAAATGCCCGGACCCAATGGGATAATCACTCGCCAAAGGATCCGGATACAACACTTCGCGCTGAAAATAAGACAGCCGCACTGGCCCTAGAGGCATTGTCCGAAGCCCTAGCGGCAGAGAAACTAACTACGCTGCGCTCCACGGTGGATAGGGACGATGTGATCCTCGATAAGAGGTCCAAGTCCACCTCTTTTAAACCAGTAGACGAAATAGTCAAATTTCAGGTCCATCCAACGGACCCCACAAAGACGGCCTCCATTGGGGCACAATTAAGTCCTGATGTCGAAGTCGCACTACGAGAATTCCTTCGGGAAAATTGGGACATTTTGCTCGGCACCCTTCGCACATGTCAGAATCCCACGCAGTCGGGCAGAGCACAGCCTAAATATCCTAAAAGGATTCAAGCCACCAAACAAACTCTTGGCGATTTTCTCAACCCAAAAGACAGGCAATGGGAGAGGAGCTAGCCAAACTCTTAGAAGCCGGATTCATCGGAGATATAAAACATCCGGACTGGCTAGCCAATCTAGTAATGGTACCAAAAAGGACAAATCCTGGCGCCTCAAGGCCGATTTTAAAGACCTTAACAAGGCCTGTACAAAGGACCCTTTCCCCCTCCCTCGCATCGACCAAATCATCGATGCTACCGCAGGGCACGATTCATTGTGCTTCCTTGACGCATACTCCGGATACCATCAAATCAAGATGGCGGAGAAAGATCAGGCCGCAACGGCAATCATTACTCCATATGGGCCATTCTGCTTCAACACAATGCCCTTCGGACTCAAAAACGTCGGCGCAACATATCACAAGATGATTCAAACATATCCGCTACCCAGATAGGCAAAACAGTAGAGGCATACGTAGACGATGTGGTCGTCAAGACCAAACACGTCGGAACTCTAGTAGAAGACTTGAGGGTGACATTCGACAACCTCCGAGCATATGACATTAAGCTCAATCCGGAAAAATGCATCTTCGGCGTACCAGCCGGAAAGCTCTTGGGCTTCATCGTATCCGGTAGAGGAATTGAAGCAAACCCGGCCAAAATCCGAGCTCTATCACAATTGGATATTCCAAAAGACCTCAAGAAGATACAAAAACTAACCGGATGCATAGAGGCCTTAAGTCGATTCATCTCCCGTTTGGGAGAAAAGGCTCTGCCCCTCTACCGCCTCCTCCGGTGCACTGAACATTTCGAATGGACGGATGCTGCCACAGCCGGACTCGAAGAAATAAAGGCCATACTGGAAACAACTCCGGTTCTAGCCGCGCCCAACCTGGGTGAACCTATGTTATTATATATCGCAGCAACACATCAAGTTGTCGGTAGCGATACTCGTCGTTGAACGAGAAACGAAGGGCTGATTCCCTCTTCAAAAACCAATGTACTACGTATCCACTGTTCTAACTCCATGCAAATCCCGGTACCCACATTATCAAAAGATAGCGTATGCGGTGTTCATGGCATCCCGGAAGCTGTGACACTACTTTCAAGAGTGTTCAATAACGGTGGCCTCCGAAGTACCTCTCAACGATATTATAAACAATCGCGACGCAACGGGCAGGATTGCAAAATGGGCTATCGAGCTCTTACCATTTGATATAACCTACAAACGACGGCGAGCTATAAAGTCACAGGTTCTGGCTGACTTCGTCGCCGAATGGACCGAAGCTGAACTCCCTAAAGAGTACGGCGCGTACTCCAACTGGATCATGCATTTCGACGGATCCAAAATGTTGGCTGGCTTTGGGGTCAAGGCGTCTCCGACGTCCCCAATCGGAGACACAATCCAATACGTACTTCAAATAATGTACATGGACTCCAACAACGCAGTCGAATACGAGGCCCTCCTACATGGCCTCCGGATGGCAATCGCCATGGGCATTCAACGCCTAGAGGTGCGCGGGGATTCAAACCTCGCAATATCCCAAGTAATGGAGACTTTGACGCCAAAGATCCAAAAATGGTAGCTTACCGCAACGCCGTCCTAAAAATGTCAGCTCGGTTCGAAGGACTCGAATTCCACCATGTAGCCCGGGATAATAACCAGGCAGCAGACGTGTTAGCACGCATCGGCGCGAAATGAGATGCCGTCCCTCCAAACATCTTCCTGGAACGGCTATTTAAGCCATCCATATTATGGGAAGAGGAGTCCGGAAATAACAATCCGGAGCCAGCTGCATCACCTAACTCAGACCATTCTGACACAATCGGCAGCCCAGCCAATGAAATAACACCTTGACTCACGAAATAATGGCAGTAATTGCCCGTGGATGTAACCATTCCTAGCCTACTTAATGCGGCAGGAACTTCTCGAAGACCAAAATGAGGCCCGCTGCATAGTTCGGCGATCTAAAGCCTACAAGGTCCATGAGGGAGAACTTTATAAGAAAAGCACAACTGGAGTCCTTCAAAGGTGTATCTCCAAAGAGGAAGGGCGAAATATCCTGGCTGAAATTCACGCCGGACTCGGCGGGCACCACGCTGCAACCCGGGCCCTTGTAGGCAAGGCCTTCCGTACAGGATTTTATTGGCCGACAGCCCGGGCAGATGCTCAGGACTTAGTCCGACGATGCGTCGGTTGCCGCCTCTTTGCTAATCAGAGCCACATGCCACCCACCGCCTCAAAACTATACCCATTACCCGCCATTCGCGGTCCGGGCGGCTTGACATGGTTGGACCCCTTAAAGGGGGAACCCACAAGCACAAATACTTATTGGTCATGGTGGACAAATTAACCAAATGGATTGAGGCCAAGCCGGTTAAAACGGCAGAATCCGGACCGGTGATAGACTCCATATCCGGGGTAGTACACCGCTTTGGCGTCCCCACAAGATCATCACCGATAACGACCACGAACTTCACGGCCACGAGGTCAAACTCTGTGCAAAAACATGGGCATCAAGCTCGATTACGCTTCAGTCTATCACCCCAATCTAACGGTCAAGTCGAGCGAGCAAATGGTCTAATCATGAGCGGCATCAAACCCGAGTAGTGCGGTCCTCAAGGAATCTAACACGACCTTGGTAGAGGATCTCGACTCCGTACTCTGGGGCTGCGGACCACGCCAAACCGAACTACTGGATTCACACCATTTTTCATGGTATACGGCGCAGAGGCGCTTACGCCCTGCGATATAATTCATGACTCACCTGGGTAATGCGCATGTACGAAGAAAGAGAAGCCGAGTTGGATCAGCAGGACAGTTTGGACACCTTAGAGGAGGAGCGGGACGTGGCAAAGGCTCGTTCCGCATTTTATCAGCAGCAGGCTTGAAGATATCAAAGCAGAGATGTACGGGCCAAAACTTACAATGTTGGCGAACTTGTTCTACGCTCACGGACAAGAAAAAGGACAAACTTAAGCCCAAGTGGGAAGGTCCCTTCATCATCGACCAAGTCCCGACCGGGCGGAGCATACCGCTCACGTAACGCATCTGACAACCGACTCGAGCCGAACCCATGGAACGCAACCCGTCTCCGAAGATTCTACGCCTAACGCCGGACTCCAAGTTCGTTTCACTCCCCCGTCCACCTTTTTATATTTTTACTGTCTCTTGTCCGCCTCCTTCTTCCCACTTTTTTTCAATACCTTTTATCGGCTGATTTGCGCTTTGTTCGCACACACTTGATGTGCTCCTGGCACTCATTATACCTAAGGGCTTCTTTAACAGAAGCTTATTAACGGGCTTCATGCCCAATACATGTGTCATACTTCCGCATGTACCTTTTATTCACCATTGTATGCATCGATATGACTTAAGTTTTGGCCAAGCTGGGTTGCCTGGCTCCTGTGCTTACCCCTACGTTCCCGATTGTTCGACTAGGAGGTAAAGGGAGCACCTCTGCGATTACTCTTGCCGGGTCGACGGATGTGTACCTCGTGACCGGGTGAAGCCGAAAGCTAGCATTCTTAAGAGAATATTCGGTCGGTGACTTGAAAGATGATTTATTACTTACTTATTTATCTGCCCCCAGATGCTTTTTCTGCTATTTTCGCAGTCCGACATTGCACTTTAGGGCATGCCTCCCAGGGAAAGGAACCCTTAACGGAACTATTCTCCCTGGAAGATGTTTCTTACTAACCATGTAATATAACATAACTAGTTGGGCACTTGTCTGATAAAGCAATTATGACCCCAACGCCTTGTCTCCATGCATGCCCCGGTTCTTTTATAACCGTAAGGGTATTCGGACACACTCCGGACTGTTGGGTCCCGAGGTTGAAGCGAAACGGTCCGCAAAGACAAACGATCTACAATCCGGCTAGAAGGCATTTTACATGTCATTTCAAATTACATCGTCAAACCGACTGATTGTACTCCTCCTCAATCCCATCTAACAGGCTGTCTAACTTACAGTCCTGTTGGGAATATTTCGCGGCCAGTTCTACTTGGCCGTACATCAAGCTCACAGGGATCTCCTTCCCATCAGGCCCCGCAGGTCCGACCTTGACCATGTGGTTTGGGTCAGCCTTCGGGTAACTTGTCTTCACCATGGCCCAGGCCTCCCTGGCGCCCTGACGGCAGGCCGATATCTTCCACAAATGGAGGCGTCGCCGTGCTCCCTGAAGCTTCTCAGCAAGCTCACCAAGGCCCTTGGGCAGGGAGACGGATGGCCATAAAGCATGAACGATGCCAATCATCGCCTGCCGAACACGTTCGAGCAATTGCACCAGCTCGGGAAGTTGGTCACCCGTTGACCTGTGCATTTCTCCAGCAGGCGACACTGTGAGCACACCTAAAGACATATTTACGTCAATCGACTCCCTCGCCAATTCTTCTTTTCAAAGGAATTTGTTCAAGCACTTACTATAAATGCCGCTGACGAAGCCGCTGATTCTCCTTCACGGAGCTGACAGCTGGGCCCGAACACCTTTCAGCTCTTCTCCTCGCTGGGTGTGGGCATCTTGGAGCTTGTTTCTCTCCTGTTGCACCTTCTTAAGCACCCTCTCGCCGGCCTTTAGCTGACGCAGTAGCTGTTGCCTGTTCGGATCTAGTTCGGCGCCCTCTGCAATATTATTGTCAGATTCATGCCGCACTTTGTAAAATAATTATCTTTTCACAGTACGTCTTACCAGTGGGGGTCTCTATGGCTCCCCCTGTGGCGGCCAGTGCGGCCTCAAGTTGGGCCTTGCACTCTTGGAGCTCCTGGGACAGATGGGTATTCTTCTCCGTAAGATCCTGCATAATAATTGATCCTTAAATCAGTTATTTCAACTATTTTAAGTCTCGGGGGCTACTGGCATGTATAACTATTAAAATTACTTACCCGTATGTCTTTCACATACTGCTCCGTGACTCTGGTTAACCCATCTTGAGCGGCACGGAGGTGCGCGTTTCCCGCATCAAAGGCATTTAACGCCTCCGGGGATAAACACGCGTCACGAAGAACTGTCCGGCGACGCCTGTGATTCATGGCGCTCTCCACCTCAGACCGGGTGGCGGACAGCCTATCGGCATCCTCCGTCGGAGGAGCGTCTGGCTCATGCCTTGTATTCGCCTCCCCTCCGGACCATGCGTTGGAGCATGGTCATGGAGGCTTGATTGGCAACCTCTCCGGACACCGTCCGACGAGTGCTCTTTTCCGGAAAAGTTATGAGCATTAATATACCTCCGGGATCCTTCCCTTAAAAATAGCGGTGCTCCGTGCATCGTTGCGGGCGACGTTTCGGTTCGCGTCGCACTCCTCTTCCTCCCGCTGGGCCGGACTGACCCTTGTTGGTCGGCCACCGCGGGTTCGGCTTCCCGCCTTAAAGGCACCTCCTGCGATGCACCATCAGTATGGGATGGTCAGAATTGAGCGTGGATCGAATGATGGTGTCAAGACCTCGGTCGTAGTCACCTGGGAGGCCGGAACAAACCGGGTAGTCACCGTAATGGCGACTAGGGCATTGTCCATGCTACGTTGGTGGAACACCCGTCAATCAGCTCCAGCTTTATGTCCGGATCCTCTTCGGAGGTCGGATCAAGGGATCGCTCCGGATCCTCGGCTGTGGAGTTAGGCTTCAGATGCCCTCCACGCCCCGGCGCAGCTCCCCGTCGAAACCACGAGTAAGATACTTGACTTTAAAAGTATGGATCGGGTAGATGAACATCCGCTTACCCAGCTCCGAGGGTTATTCATAGAGAATCCATTCAACGGATTCGCACGGAGGAAGTCCTCCTCCTCTCCCTTGTACAAGCCGGACAGGATCTTTGCCAGATCGGCTGCCGAGCCTGGCCCTTTGCGGCCATGACGGGTGGCGTCATCTTCCCCGTTGAAACCCACATAGGGTGGCCCCTATATTGGAGTGTGTGCACCCCTCGCATAATGCACGTGGCCATGACTCCGATCATGGTCAATCTGGAGTGGGCCAGTAACCGAATCCGGCCCATCAGATAATGGACGCTCCTATTATCTTCCCGTTGAGGGCTCCGCGGGCGCCAACTCAGGCGTTTCTTCAAGGGAGCATTGCTGAACTCAGGGAGGCCGATCTGAACTGGATCCGGCCAGAGGGCGTCCTCCATATAGAACCATTCAAGGCCGGTCTTCGACGCCTTCTTGAAGTGCCGGATAGATATCCGTCCCGTGATGCGCCATATTTCGCTCTGCCCACTTGATATATCGACCCCTCATGATAACGGGTATGAGACAAAACAATCTCTTCCATAAAGGCAAAATGGGGCTCGATGCCCAAGAACAGCTCGCAAGAAGAGCTACGAAGCCCGCGATGTGCAAATCGGAGGCGGGCGTGAGGTGGTGAAGCTGGAGTCCGTAGAACTCTAGGAGTCCCCGGAGAAACGGATGTATTGGAAATCCGAGTCCCCTTATTAGATAGGGGACAAAGCATACCCGCTCCCCTTTGGAAGGGTTGGGGACGCTCTCCTTTGCTTTCCACCCTTGTAGGTGGCTAGTCCGGCTCGAACCGGAACCATGAAAGCTGGGAAGATATCCTCGCTTTGGAGTGCCACTAGCTCATTTGTGTGGAATCGAGCATCTCCGCCAATCTCCTGGCTTAGAGCTGGGAGCGCGAGAGGAGGAGCCGCGTCGGCTATCCATGATGGAATGGATTTTTGTCAGAGGCGCTTCGATGAGAACTTGCGGATGGAGGATGGTGTGAGCTGGATCTAGATCCTCGCCTCTCTTATAGGCGGCTCGTTCGCACGGCTAGGGGTAAAATGTAAAAATACCCCAGCCTTTCGCATTCGTACGACACGTGGAAGAAGGCCATTATTGGGCGTAGAAGCCAAGGAGCGCAACATTTATAAGGAAGCCGGACACTATTCGACGGGAACATGAAGACTGAAGGAGAACCCGCCTTGCAACGCCGAAGACAGTATACACGACGGACTCGTCATTGCTGAAGCCCGGTTCGGGGGCTACTGAGGGAGTTCCGGACTAGGGGGTGTCCGGATAGCCGAACTATCATCATCGGCCGGACTCCAAGACTATGAAGACACAAGATTGAAGACTTCGTCCCGTGTCCGGATGGGACTTTCCTTGGCGTGGAAGGCAAGCTTGGCGATACAGATATGTAGATCTCCGGTGTCTATATAAACCGGACGGCTGTAGTCCATAGGACGAACAACAATCATACCATAGGCTAGCTTCTAGGGTTTAGCCTCTTTGATCTCGTGGTAGATCCACTCTCATAACACACATCATCAATATTAATCAAGCAGGACATAGGGTTTTACCTCCATCAAGAGGGCCCGAACCTGGGTAAAACATCGTGTCCCTTGTCTCCTGTTACCATCCGCCTAGACGCACAGTTCGGGACCCCCTACCCGAGATCCGCCGGTTTTGACACCGACAACCATGTCTTCATCAACATACTCCGGTGACTTCGGCGTCACCAGCCGACCAGCTTCGTCATGTTAGCTGGACCGGGGGCTTTGCCTAGGCGATCCAACCTTTGCCAGATCGCCACGCCATCGCCCTATCGTCCATCAGGCAATGGGTGAAGGAAATATGCCCTAGAGGCAATAATAAAGTTATTATTTATTTCCTTATATCATGATAAATGTTTATTATTCATGCTAGAATTGTATTAACAGGAAACATAATACATGTGTGAATACATAAACCTCTGAGTGTCACTAGTATGCCTCTACTTGACTAGCTCGTTAATCAAAGATGGTTGTGTTTCCTAACCATGAACAAGGAGTTGTTATTTGATTAACGGGATCACATCATTGGTTGAATGATCTGATTGACATGACCCATTCCATTAGCATAGCACCCGATCGTATAGTTTGTTGCTAGTGCTTTTCTTCATGACTTATACATGTTCCTATGACTATGAGATTATGCAACTCCCGTTTGCACGAGGAACACTTTGGGTGCTACCAAACGTCACAACGTAATCGGGTGATTATAAAGGTACATTACAGGTGTCTCCGAAGGTACATGTTGGGTTGGCATATTTCGAGATTAGGATTTGTCACTCCGATTGTCGGAGAGGTATCTCCGGCCCTCTCGGTAATGCACATCACATAAGCCTTGCAAGCATTGCAACTAATGTGTTAGTTGTGAGATGATGTATTACGAAGCGAGTAAAGAGACTTGCGGTAACGAGATTGAACTAGGTATTGGATACCGACGATCGAATCTCGGGCAAGTAACATACCGATGACAAAGGGAACAACGTATGTTGTTATGCGGTCTGACCGATAAAGATCTTCGTAGAATATGTAGGAGCCAATATGGGCATCCAGGTCCCGCTATTGGTTATTGACCGGAGAGGTGTCTCGGTCATGTCTACATAGTTCTCGAACCCGTAGGGTCCGCACGCTTAACGTTTCGATGGCGATGTTACTATGAGTTTTTATGATGTTTCTGTACCGAAGGTTGTTCGAGTCCCGGATGAGATCACGGACGTGACGAGGAGTCTCGAAATGGTCGAGACATAAAGATTCATATATTGGAAGTCTATGTTTGGACATCGGAAGTGTTCCGGTGAAATTGGGAATTTTACCAAGTACCGGAGGTTACCGAACCCCCGGAATGCTAATGGGCCAACATGGGCCTTAGTGGAAAGGAGAAAAGGGGGCCCAAGTGCTGGTCACCTTTCCCCTTCCCTAGTCCTATTAGGACTAGGAGAAGGCGCCCCCTCTCTCTCCCTTCCCACTTGGGGAAACCTAGTTGGACTAGGATTTGGGGGAATCCTACTCCTAGTAGGAGTAGGACACCCTGGCGCACCTCTCCTTTGCCGGCCAGCCCGTCACCTTCCCTCCTTTATATACAGGGGCAGGTGGCACCCCATGACACACAAGTTTATCATTGAGATCTTTCCTTAGCGGTGTGCGGTGCCCCATTCCACCATATTACACCTCGAGAATACCGTAGCGGAGCTTAGGCGAAGCCCTGCGCCGGTGGAACATCATCATCGCCACCACGCCGTCGTCTTGTCGACGAAACTCTCCCTCAACACTCGGCTGGATCGGAGTTCGAGGGACGTCATCGAGCTGAACGTGTGCAGAACTCGGAGGTGCCGTCACGTTCGGTACTTGGATCGGTTGGATCGTGAAGAAGTACGACTACTTCCTCTACGTTGCGTCAACGCTTCCGTTCTTTGGTCTCACGAGGGCGTAGACAACACTCTCATCTCGTTGCTATGCATCACCATGTCCTTGCGTGATCGTAGGAAAATTTTTGAAATTACTACGTTACCCAACAAAGGGCATCCGAGCCTAGGTTTTTATGGTTTGATGATATGCACGAGTAGAACACAAGTGAGTTGTGGACGATACAAGTCATCTTGCCTACCAAAGCATGTCATACTTTGGTTCAGCGGTATTGTTGGACAGACGATCCAGACCAACCTTACGCGTGCATTCTTACGCGAGACCGGTTCCTCGGCGTGCTTTGCACATAGATGGCTTGTGGAAGACTGTCTCTCCAACTTTAGTTGAACTGAAAAGTGGCTACGCCGGTCCTTGAGAAGGTTAAACGGAGTCTATTTGACGAAGTATCGTTGTGGTTTTGATGCGTGGGTGAGATTGGTTCTTGCTTAAGCCCGTAGCAGCCACGTAAAATTTGCAACAACAAAGTAGAGGGCGTCTAACTTGTTTTTGCAGGGCATGTTGTGATGTGATATGGTCTAGACATGATGCTGAATTTTATTGTATGAGATGATCATGTTTTGTAACCGAAGTTATCGGCAATCGGGCAGGAGCCATATGGTTGTCGCTTTATTGTATGCAATGCAATGCATACCTGTAATGCTTTACTTTATCACTAAGCGGTAGCGATAGTCGTAGAAGCATAAGTTTGGCGAGACGACAACGATGCTACGATGGAGATCAAGGTGTCGCTACCGGTGGCGATGGTGATCATGACGGTGCTTCGGAGATGGAGATCACAAGCACAAGATGATGATGGCCATATCATATCACTTATATTGATTGCATGTGATGTTAATCCTTTATGCATCTTATCTTGCTTTGATTGACGGTAGCATTATAAGATGATCCCTTACTAAATTATCAAGAAGTGTTCTCCCCGAGTATGCACCGTTATGAAAGTTCTTCGTCTTTGAGACACCACGTGATGATCGGGTGTGATAGGCTCTACGTTCAAATACAACGGGTGCAAAACAGTTGCACACGCAGAATACTCAGGTTATACTTGACGAGCTATGCATATAAGATATGACCTCGGAACACGAGACCGAAAGGTCGGCGTGAATCATATAGTAGATATGATCAACATATTGATGTTCACCATTGAAACTACTCCATCACACGTGATGATCGGTCATGGTGTAGTTGATATGGATCACGCAATCACTTAGAGAATTGGAGGGATATTTTTCTAAGTGGGAGTTCTTAAGTAATATGATTAATTGAACTTAAATTTATCATGAACTTAGTACCGATAGTATCTTGCTTGTCTATGATGTGTAGATAGATGGCTCGTCTTTGTTGTTCCGTTGAATTTTAATGCGTTCCTTGAGAAAGCAAAGTTGAAAGATGATGGCAGCAATTACACGGACTGGGTCCGTAATTTGAGGATTATCCTTATTGCTGCACGGAAGAATTACGTCTGGAAGCACCGTTAGGTGCCGTGCCTGGTGCAAGGGCTGCGCCGAAGTTGTGAACGTCTGGCAAAGCAAAGCTGATGACTACTCTATAGTTCAGTGTGCCATGCTTTACGGCTTAGAACCGGGACTTCAACGTCGTTTTGAACACCATGGAGCATATGAGATGTTCCAGGAGTTGAAGTTAATATTCCAAGTGAATGCCCGGATTGAGAGATATGAAGTCTCCAATAAGTTCTATAGCTGTAAGATGGAGGAGAACGGTTACGTCGATGAGCATATACTCGTAATGTCCGGATATAACAATCACTTGATTCAACCGGGAGTTAATCTTCCGGATGATTGCGTCATTGATGAAATTCTCCAATCACTGCCACCAAGCTACAAGAGCTTCGTGATGAACTATAATATGCAAGGGATGACCAAAACAATGCCCGAGCTCTTGGCGATCTTTGAAAGCAGCGGAGGTAGAAATCAAAAGGAGCATCAAGTGTTGATGGTTAACAAAACCACTAGTTTCAAGAAAAGGGCAAAGGAAAGAAAAGGAAACTTCAAAAAGAACGGCAAGCAAGTTGCTAATCAAGAGAAGAAACCCAAGTCTGGTCCTAAGCCTGAAACTGAGTGCTTCTATTGCAAGCAGGCTGGTCCTTTGGAAGCGGAACTGCCCCAAGTATTTGGCGGATAAGAAGGATGGCAAAGGTTAACAAAGGTATATGTGATATACATGTTATTGATGTGTACCTTACTAATACCGCATAGCACACAGGTATTTGATCTGGTTACATTGCTAATATTTGCAACTCAAAGCAGGGCTACGGATTAAGCGAAGATTGGCTAAGGACGAGGTGACGATGCGCGTGGGAAATGGTTCCAAAGTCGATGTGATCGCAATGGCACGCTACCTCTACATCTACCTTCGGGATTAGTATTAGACCTAAATAATTGTTATTTAGTACCAGCGTTTAGCATTAACTTTATATCTTGATCTTTTTTGATGCGAGACGGTTTTTCTTTTAAATCCGAGAATAATGTTTGTTATATTTATATGAATATTATCTTTTATGGTCATGCACCATTGAAGAATGGTTTGTCTTTACTTTATCTTGATAGTAGTGATACACATATTCATAATGTTGAAACCAAAAGATGCAGAGTTGATAATGATGGTGCAACTTATTTGTGGTAATCGCCGTTTAGGTCATAGCGGTGTAAAGCGCATGAAGAAACTCCATCCTGATGGACTTTTGGAGTCACTTGAGTATGATTCACTTGGCACTTGCGAAGCGTGCCTTATGGGCATGATGAGTATGACACCGTTCTCCGGAACTATGGAGAGAGCAACAGATTTATTGGAAATCATACATACCGATGTATGTGGTCCAATGAATGTTGAGGCTAAATGGCGGATATCGTTATTTTCTCACCTTCACAGATGATTTGAGCAGATATGGGTATATCTACTTAATGAAACACAAATCTGAAACATTTGAAAAGTTCAAAGAATTTCAGAGTGAAGTGGAAAATCATCGTAACAAGAAAATAAAGTTTCTACGATCTGATCGTGGAGGAGAATATTTGAGTTACGAGTTTGGCCTACATTTGAAACAATGCGGAATAGTTTGCAACTTACGCCACACGGAACACCACAACGTAATGGTGTGTCCGAACGTCAGAATCGTACTTTATTAGATATGGTGCGATCTATGATGTCTCTTACTGATTTACCGCTATCGTTTTGGGGTTATGCTTTAGAGACGGCTACATTCACTTTAAATAGGGCACCATCTAAATCCGTTGAGACGACGCCTTATGAACTGTGGTTTGGCAAGAAACCAAAGTTGTCGTTTCTGAAAGTTTGGGGCTGTGATGCTTATGTGAAAAAGCTTCAACCTGATAAGCTCGAACCCAAATCGGAGAAATGTGTCTTCATAGGATACCCAAAGGAGACTGTTGGGTACACCTTCTATCACAGATCCGAAGGCAAGATTTTTGTTGCTAAATTCGGAAACTTTTTGGAGAAGGAGTTTCTCTCGAAAGAAGTGAGTGGGAGGAAAGTAGAACTTGATGAGATAATCAGTATCTACTCCCTTATTGAGAAGTAGTACATCACGAGAAAACAGTTTACGTGACACCTACACCAAATAGGGAAGAAGCTAATGATGATGATCATGAAACTTCAGATCAAGTTTCTCAGAACTTCAGAGATCAACCAGAGCAAGATCCGCACTGCAGTGGTACGGTAATCCTATTCTGGAAGTCATGTTATTGGAACATGATGAACCTACGAACTATGAAGAAGCGATGGTGAGCCCAGATTCCACAAAATGGCTGGAGGCCATGAAATCTGAGATGGGATCCATGTATGAGAACAAAGTGTGGACTTTGGTTGACTTGCCCAATGATCGGCAAGCAATTGAGAATAAATGGATCTTTAAGAAGAAGACTGACGCTGATGGTAATGTTACTGTCTATAAAGCTCGACTTGTTGCAAAAGGTTTTCGACAAGTTCAAGGGATTGACTACGATGAGACCTTCTCACCCGTAGCGATGCTTAAGTCCGTCCGAATCATGTTAGCAATTGCCGCATTTTATGATTATGAAATTTGGCAAATGGATGTTAAAACTGCATTCTGAATGGATTTACGGAAGAAGAGTTGTATATGATGCAACCAGAAGGTTTTGTCGATCCAAAGGGAGCTAACAAAGTGTGCAAGCTCCGGTCCATTTATGGACTGGTGCAAGCCTCTCGGAGTTGGAATAAACGTTTTGATAGTGTGATCAAAGCATTTGGTTTTATATGACTTTTGGAGAAGCCTGTATTTACAAGAAAGTGAGTGGGAGCTACATAGCATTTCGATATTATATGTGGATGACATATTACTGATCGGAAATGATATAGAATTTCTGGATAGCATAAAGGGATACTTGAATAAAAGTTTTTCGATGAAAGACCTCGGTGAAGCTGCTTACATATTGGGCATTAAGATCTATAGAGATAGATCAAGGCGGCTTGATAGGACTTTCACAAAGCACATACCTTGATAAAGTTTTGAAAAAGTTCAAAATGGATCGAGGCAAAGAAAGGGTTCTTGCCGGTGCTACAAGGTGTGAAGTTGAGTAAGACTCAATGCCCGACCACCGCAGAAGATAGAGAGAAAATGAAAGATGTTCCCTATGCTTCAAATGCATAGGCTCTATCATGTATGCAATGCTGTGTACCAGACCTGATGTGTGCCTTCTTTGTAAGTTTGGCGGTAGTACCAAAGTAATCCAGAGTGGATCATCGGACAGCGGTCAAGAACATCCTTAAGTACTTGAGAAGGACTAAGGATATGTTTCTCATTTATGGCGGTGACAAAGAACTTCAAATAAATGGCAGTTACGTCGGCGCAAGCTTTGACACTGATCCGGACGATTCTAAATCGCAAACCGGATACGTATTTACATTAAGCGGAGGAGCTGTCGGTTGGTGCAGTTCCAAACAAAGCGTCGTGGCGGGATCTACATGTGAAGTTGAGTACATAGCTGCTTCCGGAAGCAGCTAATGAAGGAGTCTGGATGAAGGAGTTCATAACCGATCTAGGTGTTGTACCTAGTGTATCGGGTCCAATGAAAATCTTTTGTGACAATCTGGTGCAATTGCCTTAGCAAAGGAATCCAGATTTCACAAGAGAACCAAGCACATCAAAAGACGCCTTCAACTCCATCCGGATTTGGTCCGGTGGGAGACATAGAGATATGCAAGATACATACGGATCTGAATGTTGCGGACCGTTGACTAAGCCTCTTCCACGAGCAAAACATGATCAGCACCAAGACTCCATGGGTGTTAGAATCATTCTTGTGTAATCTAGATTATTGACTCTAGTGCAAGTGGGAGGCAAGGAAATATGCCCTAGAGGCAATAATAAAGTTATTATTTATTTCCTTATATCATGATAAATGTTTATTATTCATGCTAGAATTGTATTAACGAAACATAATACATGTGTGAATACATAAACCTCTGAGTGTCACTAGTATGCCTCTACTTGACTAGCTCGTTAATCAAAGATGGTTGTGTTTCCTAACCATGAACAAGGAGTTGTTATTTGATTAACGGGATCACATCATTGGTTGAATGATCTGATTGACATGACCCATTCCATTAGCATAGCACCTGATCGTATAGTTTGTTGCTAGTGCTTTTCTTCATGACTTATACATGTTCCTATGACTATGAGATTATGCAACTCCCGTTTGCACGAGGAACACTTTGGGTGCTACCAAACGTCACAACGTAATCGGGTGATTATAAAGGTACATTACAGGTGTCTCCGAAGGTACATGTTGGGTTGGCATATTTCGAGATTAGGATTTGTCACTCCGATTGTCGGAGAGGTATCTCTGGGCCCTCTCGGTAATGCACATCACATAAGCCTTGCAAGCATTGCAACTAATGTGTTAGTTGTGAGATGATGTATTACGATTCGAGTAAAGAGACTTGCCGGTAACGAGATTGAACTAGGTATTGGATACCGACGATCGAATCTCGGGCAAGTAACATACCGATGACAAAGGGAACAACGTATGTTGTTATGCTTGGTCTGACCGATAAAGATCTTCGTAGAATATGTAGGAGCCAATATGGGCATCCAGGTCCCGCTTATTGGTTATTGACCGGAGAGGTGTCTCGGTCATGTCTACATAGTTCTCGAACCCGTAGGGTCCGCACGCTTAACGTTTCGATGGCAGTTACTATGAGTTTTTATGATGTTTCTGTACGAAGGTTGTTGAGTCCCGGATGAGATCACGGACGTGACGAGGAGTCTCGAAATGGTCGAGACATAAAGATTCATATATTGGAAGTCTATGTTTGGACATCGGAAGTGTTCCGGTGAAATTGGGAATTTTACCAAATGCAGGGAGGTTACCGAACCCCCGAATGCTAATGGGCCAACATGGGCCTTAGTGGAAAGGAGAAAAGGGGCCCAAGTGCTGGTCGCACCTTCCCCCTTCCCTAGTCCTATTAGGACTAGGAGAAGGGGCGCCTCTCTCTCCCTTCCCACTTGGGGAAACCTAGTTGGACTAGGATTTGGGGGAATCCTACTCCCAGTAGGAGTAGGACACCCATGGCGAACCCCTCGTTGGCCGGCCAGCCCATCCCCTTCGCTCCTTTATATACAGGGGCAGGGGGCAACCCATGACACACAAGTTGAGCATTGTGATCGTTCCTTAGCCGTGTGCGGTGACCACTTCCACCAAATTACACCTCGAGAATACCGTGGCGGAGCTTAGGCGAAGCCTGCGCCGGTGGAACATCATCATCGTCACCACGCCGTCAGGCCGATTTAAACTCTCCCTCAACACTTTCGGCTGGATCGGAGTTCGAGGGACGTCATCGAGCTGAACGTGTGCAGAACTCGGAGGTGCCGTGACGTTCGGTACTTGGATCGGTTGGATCGTGAAGAAGTACGACTACTTCCTCTACGTTGCGTCAACGCTTCCGTTGCTGGTCTACGAGGGTACGTAGACAACACTCTCATCTCGTTGCTATGCATCACCATGTCCTTGCGTGATCGTAGGAAAATTTTTGAAATTACTACGTTACCCAACAATGGGTGTGCGGATCGAGTCCCAATTTTGGGAGTAACCTCTCTTCAGATATCCACAACAGATAAACCAGGTGCTATTAATCCTATTTTTTCCTACTTGGGTTTGTTTTTCCCAAGGAATTATTACTCTGGTTTGTTTCATCACCTATACATAGGTCTATCAAATGGTGGCCGCATTAACGATGATCGCATGGTGGTTCGCTCAGTTTCCGTACAAATTCCGGCGAACGTCGCATCCGGAACTCGGACCGACATGTGAATTCAGGCTTTGCCACGCCTTTACCGCATCACGGTGACGCCCTGCATCGACATTGACTTTGGTGCCAAGCCATATTTCTTTTATTACTCACTTTGCATAAATTATTTATTATACAACAATTTTTTTATTATTATCATTACTATTATCTCCGGTTTGCACTATTTTTTGTGCACAGGAAAATGATCCGGATTGGGCAGTATCGTCAACTCGGCGTACTGACATACCACGTCACCTCGGCTAGACGGGGGGCTTCGTCAACACTTCATTACCCCATGCCGGGGACTTCAGCATCACTCTGCCTGCCTGCATTGACCGTGCTATGTCACCACTTCGTAGTGCCGAGCTCTTTGCTCCGCCACCTTGGGACTGGCTTGGGGGATGGAACATTGTCCCGCATCAAGCTCGGACCATGTCATCAATACCAAACACATTAACCAGCTAAGTCGCCTTCATGCTCAAAGTTTTAAATTTTTAACTTGTGTTCGGTTCGACCAAGCATTATACTTTTGTGGGAAAAAAGTTGCTTGTAAAAAATTTCCTTGTCTAAACTTTGTTTGTGACGCAAAAATTCAAATACCTAGTTCACTTGGGGGCTTCCTTCATGAAGCTTTTCCTCTTGCATATGATTATACTTGTACGACTTCATTCCTTGTTCGTGTATTACGCCACAATATGCACCATGTTGACTTAAGAGATTTGCAAGCTGAGTTGCCTCGCTCCTGTGTTTACCCCTACGTTCCCGATTGTTCGGCTAGGGAGTAAAGGGAACACCTCTGTGATTGTCACGATCGGGTCATCCGAGCCGGACCTCAGACTGGGTGAAGCCAAAAGCTAGCGCTCTTATTGTTTTCAATTATGGTCGGCACACAACGGAACTCATGAGTACAAAAATATATTGCACAAGTCTCATAGTAACAATGAGCACCGAAGAAAGGTATCGGTGGGGGTACTATTTTCTTTGAAGATGCTTCTTACACTTCGTCAGTAATATAGCATAAATTCCCTGAGCGCGCTTTGTCTGTTACAGCCTTATGGCCTGATTGCCTGGTTATTGGAAACACCGTCGACATTCTCGACAGGTGGAGTACATAACACTTTTCGGTCCTTCACCGAAGAGGGAGAAGCCGACGGCCGGTTAAGACGCGTTTAAAGTTCGGGTGAACATAGATATGATATAAGTACTTCGGTCGATACAATCATTCTTTTACCCAAGTCACCTGGGGGCTCTTAAGTTTATTTGAGCCATTTTGTAATAAGTGTTTTTCTTCTTAGTCGTTGCAAAGTTATTATTATTATTATTACTATTTATCACTCCTTTTTTCGACACGAGTGTGTGGTCACTAGCCGGGGAGCCTAATTTCTCTCTCAAAACCGCCAGAGTTTAGTTTGCTAAACTGGCCTAATGAGAAGTACTCCGCCTTCAGGATAGGAGGTTGAAGCCGTAGGCTGACCCGCTTGAAGTCTTGAGATAGGATGTGTCATGTTAAAGCACGGCAGAAGCACTTTTTTAAAAGTCCAACTTTCGGATTGGCACGAACACTTGATCTAGTTCGGACATTAAACTTTTGAATAAGTTTTTTGGCTTTTCGAACTGTGGCACTTCTAAACTATTTGTGCATTTCCGTGATTAGTCTCGCGGTGATTACGCGTCGGACACCTTTAGGGATTCGGCAAAAACATTCTCGGATATTGCTATATATGTATCGGTTTCGAATTGTGTCTTCGGTCAATAGTTGGGTTGCCCGGCTCCTGTGCTTACCTCCTACGTTCTGCTTTGTTCGTCTACGTGTGTAAAGGGAGAACCACTACGATTGTGCTGCCAGCTCGCATGGTTAAGCACCTCAGTGGAGAAAGCCGAAAACTGACTGTCACAATAGGCATAAACTGGTCAGCGATCCGATGACTATGTTAAATGACGAGCCGTTCATAAAATTGGCCGAAGTGTTTATGGCTTGACCTCGGATGTCGCCGAACAGTAACCGGGGGCTCATAGCTAGCTTCCCCAGTTTAAAGCTCCTATGACTAAGTGAAAGTTATAAAGCCCGCATATCTGATTTCCTTGTTTCTGCTAACACAACCGCCTCCGGGCACCGAGACGTCGGCTAAGGGTTGTTTTTTTAGTGCGGAAACACCCTGCATAGTATCTACCAAGGGGTAGAAGCCGACGATGGGCCACTTTCAACTGATAAACAGTCACAATGGAGTCAAAATAATGATGTACTTGGATACATAGAATCATTACACATATTCTGTGATTTTACTCTGGATATCAATCCTTAATTCGGCCACCCGTGCCCACATTAAGGCTCGGGGGCTACTGGGCTTTGCGCTCATTATTTACAAATATTAAAGGGGCACATCAATCCCCTGATCTGGTGTTGCCACTCGACCAGTGTCTCGGGGGCTACTGCATTACCTATTCAATGCGGAAAATTTGAAGTGTTTAGTGTTCTGCTTGACCGAACTATGGGAAAACGCGTCTACGGATAACAATACGAACCATCTGGACCAATATAGCGTCAAGCTAATATATTGCGGCAACTCCTCAAGACCCTCTCTCAAGGGACCGTTTGCCGATCACTATTATCTCTAATATGTTACACTGCGTTTTTATTCCTATGTATGTTGCCGAGCTAGGATTTGATCATCAGGCCGATTTCGCGCATTGACCTGAGTCTCAGGGGCTACTAGGAATAGTGGTTTCATGTTTTCCTTCAGGTGCATATCGGGTTTTAGACTGATACACACCTTGAGGGCTACTAGATTTACATATACTGGCTATATACCTCGGCAGAGAATAAACTGCACCAGTTAAAAATATTCACAAAAATCAGCCCGCGGTCGGGTGGTGCACCACCTCGGAGGCAGTCCGGCATAAAGCTCGGGCGCCAGCGGCTAGCTCCATAGAGGGCATTTCCAGCTTAAGCTCGGCTAAACTCCTTCAACTTTTTTGAACCAAGGTGACCTATGACACCTCAAATATAGTCCGGCGTTGGAGCTCCGATACAGTCCGGCGTTGGAGCTTGGACATAGTCCGGCGTTGGAGCTCGGATACATTCCAACGTTGGAGCTCGGAAGCGGTCCGACGTTGGTGCTCGGCTGCAAAGGATACCTCGAATGCAGTCCGGCGTTGGAGCTGGGACGCAAGAGGACACTGCCTCCCGGGAACAAGTTCAAACCAGAGGCGTGGCATAAAAATAACAAGGCATTGATAAAGGCAAGACTTAAAGGGCTCCTCGGATACCCGACGTATAAACTCGTCATATTTAGCTTGGCAATCCTCAAGACGGATGATGGGAAAATTTGTTGAACCAGTTTCAAGACCAATGACCAAAGATAAAGAACAGTTCGGAAGAATCAAGGAGCGTCCCTAACTTGAAGATTGGTTCAGGGGGCTACTGACGGTGTCCTGGACTAGGGGGTACTCACCACGTCATCTCCCGATCTGTTAGATTGGGCCGAGGACCCCCATGGTAGTATACTCATGGGCCAGTTCAGACAGCTGCCGCATACAAGGAAGATTCCACAAGACTTGGTGATCAAGACAAGGACTCCTCCCCACCGGCGTATTCGGCTAGGACACTTGTTATCCTAGGCCTCTGGTGCATTATATAAATGAAGGCCAGGCTAGTCGATAGACAATAACAACAATCATACCATAGGCTAGCTTCTAGGGTTTAGCCTCTACGATCTCGTGGTAGAACAACTCTTGTACTACTCATATCATCAAGATCAATCAAGCAGGAAGTAGGGTATTATCTCCATCGTGAGCGCCCGAACCTGGGTAAACATTGTGTCCCTTGCCTCCTGTTACCATCCGCCTTAGATGCACAGTTCGGGACCCCCTACCCGAGATCCGCCGGTTTTGACACCGACAGTTGGGTTTTACCTTAATGAACGTTAGTAGTTGCGGATGCTTGCTAATAGTTCCAATCATAAGTGCATAGAATTCCAAGTCAAGGATGACATGCTAGTAGTGGCCTCTCCCACATAAAACTTGCTATCGGTCTAGTAAAGTAGTCAATTGCTTAAAGGACAATTTCGCAACTCCTACCACCACTTTTCCACACTCGCTATATTTACTTTATTGTTTCTTTACCTTACAACAGCCCCTAGTTTTATTTTCATGCTCTTTACTTTCTTGCAAGCCTATCCAAAAACACCTACAAACTGCTTCTAGTTTCATACTTGTTCTAGGTAACACTACAAAAAAAATACACTTCCGTGATGATACGTGTTTGTCACAGTAGGTCGCGTTTTCTGTGATGCATGTACATCCATGACGATTTTATGACAGAATCAAGATAGTCATACCTGTGTTGTCGTAGAAGTGTTCCATGACATTACCAAAATTATCATCATGGAAGTGTCCACCTCCATGACGATAAATCGCGTGTCATAGAAGTTCTTTCGTCAAGGGTGACCGACACGTTGCATCCACCGTAACGGAACGCCGTTAAGCTATCGGGTCAGACTTTGGATCCGATAACCCGTTAACAGCCACGACCAATGCCGATTTTCCACGTGTAAAATTCTCAATGGCTGACGGATCCACGCGTCAGCTCCGCGTTGGCCCAGGTGTCACTCATCCAACGGTCGAGATGGGCCTATGATATGTTCACACGTGGACCGGCCCAAAAGTGGCCCACAAAGTTTAAATGGGTCGGCCAAACCGAAGGCCCATAAGATTTAGCGGACCATAATGGGCCGGCCCAGCTAAAGGCCCAAAAATTTAGCAGACCATAATGGGCCGTCCCAGCTAAAGGCCCACACGATTTTGTAGACCATAATGGGCCGGCCCAGCTAAAGGCCCACAAAATTTAGCGGACCATAATGGGCCGGCCCAGCTAAAGGCCCACAAGATTCTGCAGACCATAATGGGCCAGCCCAACTAAAGACCCAACATTCTCTGTCAAATTGGCCCGTCAACGGCCTGTCCTAAACTTGTCATCAACGCGGCCCATGGTCACTTCTGGCCCGTTAACAGTCCGCTAAGTAATTGGACCGAATTACAGCCCGGTGTATTTCCGGCCTGTTAAAGGTCCGGCTTCATTTGGGCCCATTTACAGGCCATCAAAACTTTCGGCCCATAAACGACCGTGAAGGATTTGGGTCATATTCGGCCATGTCTGACATTCAGCCTGGTAGAAGCCCACTATAGCTTTGGGCCACTTTCGGCCTGTTGTCATTTTCGGCATGTTAACGTCGGAGGTAAACCATGGGCCATATGTGGCCCAACGTCATATCGGGCCCATTAACGGCCCATATGTGGCCTGCTAAGTCCAGTGGGTTATTTGGCACAATCAGGGCCAATCTCACTTTCGGTCTATTAAAGGCCCATGTTTTTATGAGCTCGAGATATTTACACCTGTAAACGGCCTATTTTTACTGAGGGCCCAAATTATGTTTAGGCCTGTTAAAGACCCACTATGGCACAGGCCTACCAGAAAAATATGAAAGCTTATGCTGATTTAGGCTCAGATATTTTTAGTGGGCTACATGCCAATTTCGGCCCGCAATCGTTTTTAGCCCAATTGGAATGGGGCCGGCGAATGTTGGCATGTTGGGCTCCTATGAAGCTTTCGGCCGAATACATTACTAAGATAAACCTACACTATACTGAAAATAGCGTCAGAATTACTGCAGCCTGTGGCAGCATCATAAATGTTGTATCACAACAAAATAAATTCCAACCATACAACAAAAGGCCTGTTGGCATAAAGTTTACAAATTCCTTCTAGATAAAAAGCACCATCAGATGTATAGAAGCACAAATCATTTGACCTGAGTGCTAATGTTTCAGGCTGTAGAATCTGATGGAGCAGCACAATCTCCACCTTTGTTCCGCCATTGCTCTTGAACAACGAAGCGAATGTCTGATAGTCTGGTTTCAAAACCATTCATATCTTGACGACATTTCTCAACCACTATTCTTGTTTCCGAAACATCGTCCATTAGGGATTGGACTTGTGTCTGGAGCACAGATATATCACTGTCTAGCAGGAAGATTTAGATCAGTAGGCGATTTGGACGAGGTTACCTTGACAAACAACCCAGAATTACGCAGGAAGGTGCTTTTTGCACTGTTAGTGGAGAGATACTGACGCACTGCAGCAAGAGGTGACATTGTGCCTGTAGTAGCCTCGTCACCTTAAGGTGGTTGTGGCTGTTCAATCATTTGTTTCATAGCTTCCAACAGTTTAAACTTGTAGATTAGTGTACCGGATAAGTTACTAATGAGACAAAAAAAAAGTAGGTTAAACGTTTATACATAACTTATTTTGGTGAACTACTGTAATACATTAGCATGTATTGTAGTGCCAACTACATAATAAAATCACTTTTGGAACATATGTCCATGTAGCATGCCTACTGTATTTCCTATTTCCTCACATTCATTGACATCTAAGGATAAAGAGACATGGTTTAAAGTGGGATGAACATAGTATGACATCATTCATATCATGGGCAAACAGATATAAAACAAACAGGCTATTTTATCATTGTGTGCGCACATGAACATAACTACTAGATTACAGATGAAGACCAAAAGAATATCCTTCATCTCTTTTAAACCATGTAAGGTGAAATGATACGTTAAGACAACTGTGTATAAAAGTGAACAGAGTAACTAACATTGGGTGCGAACCAACTAGTTAAATGAACACATCACAGTACCAATCAGTTCAAGGCAGGAGGAGTAAGGACTTACAACAGCAGCTCGAACTGGTGTGCTCATGCCCTTCATCTTGCTGGTGTGGCAATCCTTGAAGATTTGCACTACATTCAGTTTAGGTTTTTTTTGTTCCGCACGGGTTTTCCTCTGTATTTGGAACAAGTCAATATAAATACGATAATATGGCACAAAAAAACGAAGGAAGTAGCAGCTATTTACAAGAGCCTCGCAATGTGCAATATAGCTACGAGATCATGTTATCTGTTGGAATTTCACTTTAGAACGGTTGGTTTTGTTCTTCAAACAGTTAGCCTAGAAGAAGATACACTTGTAAGGCACATACATAAATACAAGTTCAATATGTGGTCTCGATCAAATACATATAGCCTACGATACTTTGGATCGCACCCGATTGTTTAACGAGGGCTGTCCAGTCTTCATCTATAATATATTCCACTGGAGATGTTTGGGCGATTTCATTGTTAGCCTTGCCTTCAAAGTGAGATTTTCTAAAGTGGTACCAATACTGTCGCAGAGCAGACTGAAAAACATGAGTGCATGCTTGTTTAGTTGCATTCATCTTTCGGATCCAACTTGAACCTCATCTGTTGAAAAAAGAATATGAGTCTTATTAGGAGGAAGCTAGAAAGTATGGGACAGAGCAAGACAATATTACTAATTGCGATGAATAACATTACTTACGGATAAATGTTCAAGGAGGGTGTTAAACTGGGTATTGTCTTTCTCATTCCTGTACTGGATCCACGTCTGGAGGATACGTGCATGACACCTAACGGCAACGGCTGCCTCTGATACTAACTTGGCTGACTCTATAGCATCATGTGGCCTTTTTAAACCTGCCTCAAAATGGATCTCCATTCTTCCTTCTTTAGATTTTGTTAATCTGTCAAGCATTATCCCTGATGTCTGTTTCCGCTTGCGCCGTGGTGCTAGTTCAACAACGAATATGGAAAGTGTTAGTGTACATCAAACTGTGAGAGTAAATATAAAGGAGCATGTTGCTACAACTTGACTCGGTCAGGTACCGTCTTGGTCTTGATGCTCATGAGGTTCATCTGATCTTGCCAAGTCCTGTTGTGTCGGCGATTAACGGAAGTAGTGTTAGGTGTGAAAGGCGATTAACGCCCGGATTCGATCGCCCAGTGTACGCCAAACCGTCTTTGCCATGTAATGTGCTTGCGTGTTGCACTTTGCCATGTCATCATCTGCATTTTTATCATGTCATCATGTGCATTTCATTTTGCATACGTGTTCGTCTCATGCATCCGAGCATTTTCCCCATTGTCCGTTTTGCAATCCGGCACTCCTATGTCTCCCGGCGCCCCCTTTTACCTCTTTTCATGTGCGGGTGTTAAACAGTCTCGGAATGGACCGAGGTTTGTCAAGCGGCCTTGGTATAGCACCGGTAGACCGCCTGTCAAGTTTCGGATCATTTGGAGGTCGTTTGGTACTCCAACGGTTAACCGGGTAACCGCAAAAGCCTCTTTTGTGTTGCAGCCCAACACCCCTTTAAAAGTGGCCCAAAACCCAGCAAACTCCCCTCCATGCTCTCGGGTTCGATCACGATCGCGTGGCCGAAAACCGCACCTCATTTGGACTCTCCTAGCTCCCTCTACCTATTTATAGGCGCCTCCCCCCGAAAAATCGCAGATGAAACCCTAGCCATCGCCCTTCGCCGCCACCGGACACGTCCGGCCGGCGCTGGACATGTCCAGCCGCCGCCCCCGACCAATCCCGCCGCCACGCGGCGCCCAGCGCCCATCGCCGCTGACCCGCTGGGCCGGGCAAGCCCGCCGAGCCCATCGGGCCGGTCTCGCCGCCGCTTCGGCGGCAGCGCCACCCGCCGGCCCCGCCTCCGGCGGCGAGCTCGCCGGAGCCGCCAGCGCCACGCCCGCCCGAAACTCCTCCGGCGCCTCCTCACGCCGCCTGGTGCGCCCCGCCATCGCCTCACTGGCCGCCGCCTTGGCCCCGCCGTCCCCCGGCAGCAGCTGCCGGCACCCGCCCGCCCTCGCCGCCATGGCCGGGCGAACTCCGCCGCCAGCTCCGCCCTGCCCGCCCGAAGCTCCCGTCTCGGTCGGGAGCTCCTCCCCGAGCCGCCCGCGCCTCCACCGGCGCCCCTCGCCTCGCCGCCATCGCCCCTCGCCGGAGTCCCCCTCGCCGGAGTTCGTCGTCGCCGGATCCGGCCGGGGTTGGATCAGATCCACCAACCCCGCCATCCAAACGCCCCTGCCTCGCCCGGATCCCTCCGTCCCGCTCCACCTCGTCCCCGAAATTGTTGCATTTTTGTTGCATTTTCATCATGCCATAACTCTGCATCCGTAGCTTTGTTTTGTGCGTGTAATATGTCAAAATGTTCGCCTCGAAGAGTAGTTCATTTCATCTCATTGCGTCATTTTCATTTGAGCTCATCTTGATGCCCGAAATTCTGTTGGAAGAGTGCTATGTGATGTTAGTTTCTGATTCTTATCGTAACATGCACTTTTGTTATTTTTGCTATGATTGATGTGTGCACCCTATGAATTTGAGTCCTACATGTGTTTTGTAATATGCTATGCCATATTTCCAGGGGTGTATGCCATGTATTTTTGTGATCTATGTGGTGACTAGCACAAGCATGCAAACTAGGCTTCCTGATGTTGCTGATTTCAGCCCTGTTTTGCTGATATTTTCATGCCATGTTAACTTGATGCTACCGAGAGATCCATGCTTATTTTGAGATACTTCAGTAAGGATGTTTTGTTATACATGTCTTGCTCAATCCATCCATGCCCTTGTTTGCAATTATGGAGTGCCATAGCTTGAGTCAATCGAGCTCTACTTTTGCTATAAAATGTTTCCTGGCAGATTGTTTACATGTTATTCAATTTTTCCAAGGTTGTTGTAGTTGATCCGTGTATGCTATGATGTTGTTCTTGCCATGTATAGCTTCTATGCCATGTCTTCTTACTGTTGGTTGCCTTGCCATGCCATGTATTGCTCTGTGGTGAGTGGTTCAAGCTCACCAACATGTCTACTTATTGTTGTTCCTGCCATGTTCAAATCTGTAATATAACTTGCCATGTTTACATGGGTGCCATCATATTTTTTGATCCTTTTTGGCTCATGGTCACTAAAGGACATTTGATCTATGCATTTAGTAGATTCATGCCATGCCTTTGTTTGACATGTTAAGTTCCTGTAACATGTTGTTTCATAGCTCTAAACATTGCAACCTGATGTTATTTCTGCCAATGCCTGAAACTGTTATTATTTGCAATCTTTCCATGCCTTTTTGAGCATGTTCTAGTGATTTCTGGAGATAGCTCAGTGTTCATGTTTTGTAATGCTTTACCTGTACATCATGCCCATGCCTTTTGTTTTCATATTGAGGTCCTGTAGAATGTTGTTTTGGTGCTTGCAATATGCCTAGTTGCTGTTTTGGACAGATTGTTGCCATGCCTTGTATAGAGTGTATGTGTTGAACCGTTGCTCCGTTTGGAGTGTGCTCTATACGAAACTTGCTTGATTTTGCATGTAGCTTCATATTATCATGTTGCATCCTTGTTTTGATGTGTTTGCTTGATGTTTGCATGCATTTTGCATCAATGCCATGTCTAACTTGTTTTGCTCATATCTTCTAGGCCGTAGCTCCGAATCTAATGAACTTTATATGTAACTTGACTAGAATTTCGTGTAGATCATCGTGGTGCATCTTAACTTGCTTTTTAACCACTTGAACTTAAGGTTTATTCAGATCTGGACCAATTTCGAAATTTGCATATGAGGACTTACCTAATTGTTCTATGTTGTTTCCGGCCTCATTTAAACTTGCTTTGATATGTTGTTCTTGTTTGCATCATCTCTTGCCATGAGTAGCTTCATGTAGTCTTGTCATGCATCATGCTTGTTGTGCATCATGCCTTGTTCATGTGTGGTGTGTTTACCATGTTGTGTTCTTCTTCTTGTTAGTTCCTGTTTCGCTATGCGATCGTGAGGATTCGATTCGTCTCACGCTTGGTTCGGCTTCATCCGCTCGTCTTCTTCATGGACTCGTTCTTCTTCCTTATGGGATTTCAGGCAAGATGACCGCTACCCTGGATCTCACTACTATCATTGCTATGCTAGTTGCTCCGTTCTATCGCTATGATGCGCTACCTATTACCTGTTTATCAAGCCATCCCAAATTGCCATGTCAGCCTCTAACCTTTTGCACCCTTCCTAGCAAACCGTTGTTTGGCTATATTACCGCTTTGCTCAGCCCCTCTTATAGCGTTGTTAGTTGCAGGTGAAGATGAAGTTTGTTCCTTGTTGGAACATGGAGATGTTGTTCCTTGTCGGAACATGTTTACTTGTTGGGATATCACAATATATCTTATTTAATTAATGCATCTATATACTTGGTAAAGGGTGGAAGGCTCGGCCTTATGTCTGGTGTTTTGTTCCACTCTTGCCGCCCTAGTTTCCGTCATATCGGTGTTATGTTCCCGGATTTTGCGTCCCTAACGCGGTCGGGTGATTTATGGGACCCCCTTGACAGTTCGCTTTGAATAAGACTTTAACAGCAAGGCCCAACATTGGTTTTATATTTGCCTCACCTAGCCTTTTTCCCTTGGGAGTCGCGCATCCCCCAGGGCCATCTTTATTTACCCCCCCCCCCCCGGGCCAATGCTTGTCTAAGTGTTGGTCCAAACTAGAGCACCGTGCGGGACCATCCCTTGGCAACTTGGGTTACGTCGGTTCCTGTACGCTTCGCTTATCCGGTCGTGGCACGAGGCAGAGATCTGTGCGGCTACTATCGTGGTGTGTCGACGCCGAGGTCTTGCTGGTCTTGTTTTATTGTTGTCGAAATGTCTTGTAGCCGGGACTCCGAGACTGCCCGGGTGGTCCCGGGGAGAACGAATATCCGTCGTTGATCGCGAGAGCTTCTCATGGGCTAAGGTGGGACACCCTGCAGGGTATAAACTTTCGAGAGCCGTGCCAGCGGTTATGTGGCAGATGGGAATTTGTTAATATCCGGTTGTAGTAAACTTGAAGCAAACTCTCCTAAAATACACCAACAGGTATGCGTAACCGTGAGTTTCTCTTTTCGGGGTTGATCGAGAGGAGAACACGGTTTCTGGGTTATGTCTGACGTAAGTAGGAGTTCAGGATCACTTCTTGATCATTTCTAGTTGACGACCGTTCCTTTGCTTCTCTTCTCGCTCTCATTTGCGTATGTTAGCCACCATATATGCTTAGTCGCTGCTGCAACCTCACCACTTTACCCCTTCCTTTCCCATTAATCTTTGCTAGTCTTGATACCCATGGTAATGGGATTGCTTTGAGTCCTCGTGGCTCCTGATTACTACACCAACAGTTGCGATGTACAGGTTTGCGATGATCATGACGTGAGAGCGATGTCTGCTTGTTTGGAGTTCTTCTTCTGCTTCTTCTTCGCTCAGGGGATAGGTTCCAGGTCGGCAGCCTGGGCTAGCAGGGTGGATGTTGTTTGAGTTTCTGTTTATGTTTCATCCGTAGTCGGATGTTGATCTCTTGTATGATGTTGATGTATTCTTGTGGCATTTGTGCCTTATGTAGGTATCCCCACCTATTATGTAATGTTGATGTAATGATATCCACCTTGCAAAAGCGTTTCAATATGCGGGTCTATCCCTGGTGGGACCGTCGAGTTCCTTTTGGATAGGGTCGCATATTGGGCGTGACAGGCAGCTTGGGAACTGGCCAGTTCTGGAGCAAACGAACGAGTAACTGGTTGAGATGCTGGTACAGTTGAAGCGGATGCTGCAGCTGGTGGAGCAGGTGATACTGTGTTTGTAGATTTAGCTGGTGGACTTGGACCTTCTACTACACTATAAGTACCAGCAGAATCTCGACGGCAGAACCTTTTCCGTTTCACCCGACGAGTAACAGCACTCCCTACTATATTATTTTCCTTGCTCTTTTTTGACTTTGCCATGTCAAGATGTACCCACAACACAAAAGAATAAAATCACTCTTCAGAACTCATTGATGCATGATACAGACAAGCAATACTTTGATGTAAGACAACCGTATGAGGATGGAATATGTAAGAGAAACATGACGGCATGACATATTCACAGCTACGATGTGCAAACTAAGCAGAAGGATTTTCAAGAAAATAGAAGTAATGCAAGCTAGACACAATATGAAAGATGCAACCAATATTACTCTGCCATGTTAAAAGTGTCTTGTCATAAGTGGCAATTCGAAAAATTAGAAGCAGTACAACGTAGAAATCAAAGCAAGATGCAACCACTATCAAACGGCCATGTTAAAAGCGTCCAATCATGAGTGACTGATGCGGGATACACAACAACAGTACTTTGATGTAAGAACATGGTATGATAGATAGATCACGATTAATATTCTAGACACGTAAAGCCATGTCATATGCACATGTATAACGTATAAACTCAGCAGGTGCAATTTAATCAAAATAGAAGAAATATAGGCTAGACAACATATGCAACATGAAACCAATTATCACATCACAACTTAGAGCAAGCACCTGCGATGGTGGAGTACGGGAGATGAACTCATCATGTAGACTTGGGACTTCAACTTCATTAGCAGTAGCAGTGGCAAATCTAGAGAGTCTCTGTTTGCGTTGGTGCGGAGGACCACCAACATCCCCTAGCTTACTCTTTCCCTTCCTATTTTCTGATATTGCCTTATGAAGTCAAAACCACAAGAAGATGAATAAAATTAGCTCTGCATAAATGGTTGATGCATGATACAGACGAACACTACTTTGATGTAAGGCAAGCGCAAGATAGGAGGATGGAATATATACAAAAAAGTCAACGTTTTATATTCACACGTACTATATGATGATGGAATATGTATGAAAAAACAGTAAGCGGAATGCATTTCAACAAAATCAGAAGAAATGAAAGCTAGGCATCATATGAACATGCAACTAATATTACTCTATCAGGTAAAAAGTGTCTCGTCGTAAGTGCCATTTCAAGAAATTAGAAGCAGTAAAAGCTAGAAGACAATGCAAGATGCACCCTACATCACAGTCCCAAGTTAAATGTGTCTTATGGGTAAGTGATCGTTGCAGGTATAAGTTGTAAGCTATGTGCTACGTCTCGAGCTTGCGTTGGTTTTCCCAGAAGAGGAGGGGATGATGCAGCACAGTAGCGTAAGTATTTCCCTCAGTTTTTGAGAACCAAGGTATCAATCCAGTAGGAGGTCACGCGCAAGTCCCTCGTACCTGCACAAAACGATAGCTACTCGCAACCAACGCGATTAGGGGTTGTCAATCCCTTCACGGTCACTTACGAGAGTGAGATCTGATAGAGATAATATTTTTGGTATTTTTGGTATAAAGATGCAAAGTAAAAAAGTAAAAGCAAATCAAGTAAATAAAAGTGATGGAGATTGATATGATGAGAATAGACCTGGGGGCCATAGGTTTAACTAGTGGCTTCTCTCAAGAGCATAAGTATTCTACAGTGGGTGAACAAATTGCTGTTGAGCAATTGATAGAATTGAGCATAGTTATGAGGTTATCTAGGTATGATCATGTATATAGGCATCACGTCCGTGACAAGTAGATCGAAACAATTCTGCATCTACTACTATTACTCCACTCATCGACCGCTATCCAGCATGCATCTAGAGTATTAAGTTAAAAACAGAGTAACGCTTTAAGAAAGATGACATGATGTAGAGGAATAAATTCATGCAATATGATAAATAGCCCATCTTGTTATCCTCGATGGCAACAATACAATACGTGCCTTGCAACTCTTTCTGTCACTGAGTAAGGACACCGCAAGATTGAACCAAAAGCCATGCACTTCTCCCATTGCAAGAACTACCAATCTAGTTGGCCAAACCAAACGGATAATTCGAAGAGACTTGCAAAGATAACTCAATCATACATAAAAGAATTCAGAGAAGATTCAAATATTATTCATAGATAAGCTGGATCATAAACCCACAATTCATCGGTCTCAACAAACACACCGCAAAAAATAAGATTACATCGAATAGATCTCCACGAGAGAGGGGAGAACATTGTATTGAGATCCAAAAGAGAGAATAAGCCATCTAGCTACTAGCTATGGACCAAGGTCTGAAGTAAACTACTCACACTTCATTGGAGAGGCTATGGTGTTGATGTAGAAGCCCTCCGTGGTGCCCCCGGCGGAGCTCCGGAACAGGCCCCAAGATGGGATCTCGTGGATACAGGAAGTTGCGGCGGTGGAATTAGGTTTTTGGCTCCTGTTCTGATCATACGGGGATACGTAGGTATATATAGGAGGAAGGAGTACATCGGTGGAGCTCCGAGGGGGGGGGGCGCCCTCCACCCTCGTGACCTCCTCGGAAGCTTCTTGGAGTAGAGTCCAAGTCTCCTGGATCACGTTCGGTTGGAAAATCACGATCCCGAAGGTTTCATACTGTTTGGACTCCGTTTGATTTTCTGCTTTCTTCAAATCTTGAAAAGGCAAAAACAAGACTTACGGGCTGGGCCTCCGGTTAATAGGTTAGTCCCAAAAATAATATAAAAGTGAAAAATAAAGCCCAATATAGTCCAAAATAGTAGATAAAGTAGCATGGAGCAATCAAAAACTATAGATACGTTGGAGACGTATCAGGCATCCCCAAGCTTAATTCCTGCTCGTCCTCGAGTAGGTAAATGATAAAAAAAGATTTTTTGATGCGGAGTGATACTTTGACATAATTTCAATGTAAATCTTCTTAATCATGGTATGAATATTCAGATCCGAAAGATTCAAGACAAAAGTTCATATTGACATAAAAATAATAATACTTCAAGCATACTAATCAAAGTAATCATGTCTTCTCAAAATAGCATGGCAAAAGAAAGTTCATCCCTACAAAATCATATAGTTAGGCTATGTTTCATTTTCGTCACACAAAGATGTTCCCAACTTCTATACCCCCGATGACAAGCCAAGCAAATGTTTCATACTTAAATAATCTCAAACTTTTTCAACCTTCACGAAATACATGACCGTGAGCCATGGATATAGCACTATCGGTGGAATAGAATATGATGATGGGATTGTGTGGAGAAGACAAAAAGGGAGAAAGTCTCACATTGACGAGGATAATCAACGGGCTATGGAGATGCCCATCAATTGATGTCAACATGAGGAGTAGGGATTGCCATGCAACGGATGCACTAGAGCTATGAATGCTCAACAAAAGAAAACTAGTGGGTGTGCATCCAACTTGCTTGCTCATGAAGACCTAGGGCATTTTGAGGAAGCCCATCGTAGGAATATACAAGCCAAGTTCTATAATGAAAAATTCCCACTAGTATGAACAAGACAACTTAATAGACTCACTATATGAAAAACATGGTGCTACTTTGAAGCACAATATATGAGACTCACTACATGAAGAACAAGGTGCTACTTTGATGCACAAGTGTGGAAAAAAATAAGATAGTAGCATTGCCCTTTTTTTGGGCCTTTCCTTTTTTATTTTGGCCTTTCTCTATATATATATTTTTCTTTCTCTCTTTTTTTAGGCAATGCTCTAATGATGAACATCACACTTTCATTACAACATATGAATTACAACTCGATAATAGAACAAGATATGACTCTATATGAATGCCTCCGGCGGTGTACCGAGATGGTGCAATGAATCAAGAGTGACATGTATGAAAAATAATGCATGGTGGCTTTGCCATAAATACTATGTCAACTACAAGATCATGCAATGGCAATATGACAAAAGTAATGCATGTCACGATGATGATGGTGGAAGTTGCATGGCAATATATCTCGGAATGGCTATGGAAATGCCATAATAGGTAGGTACGGTGGCTGTTTTGAGGAAGATATAAGGAGGTTTATGTGTGATAGAGCGTATCATATCACGGGGTTTGGGTGCACCGGCGAAGTTTGCACCAACTCTCAATGTGAGAAAGGGCAATGCACGGTACCGAAGAGGCTAGCAAAGGCGGAGAGATAAAAGTGCGTATAATCCATGGACTCAACATTAGTCAAAAGAACTCATATACTTATTGCAAAAATTTAGAGGTCATCAAAAATCAAGTACTACGCGCATGCTCCTAGGGGGATAGATTGGTAGGAAAAGACCATCGCTCGTCCCCGACCGCCACTCATAAGGATGCACAAGCCAGGTACACTTCATGTTTCAAATTTGTTACACAACTTTAACCATACGTGCATGCTACGGGATTTGCAATCTTCAACACAAGTATTTCTCAAATTCACAACTACTCAACTAGCACGACTTTGATATTATCACCTCCATATCTCAAAACAATTATCAAGCATCAAACTTATCTTAGTACTCAACGCACTCAAAAGGAAGTTTCACATATCTTGAATACCAAGTATATTAACATTAAGCAAATTACCATGCTATTAACGACTCTCAAAATAATCTAAGTGAAGCACTAGAGCGAAAATTATCAAGCTCAAAAAGATATAAGTGAAGCACTATGAGCAAAACTATCAAGCTCAAAAGATATAAGTGAAGCACATAGAGTATTCTAACAAATTTCAAATCATGTATGGCTCTCTCAAAAGGTGTGTACAACAAATATGATTGTGGTAGACTAACAAGCAAAGACCCAAATAATACAAGACACTCCAAGCAAAACACATATCATGTGGTGAATAAAAATATAGCTCCAAGTAAATTACCGATGGAAGTGGATTTAAAGAGGGATGCCTTCCGGGGCATCCCCAAGCTTTGACTTTTTGGTATCCTTGGATTATCTTGGGGGTGCCATGAGCATCCCCAAGCCTAGGCTCTTGCCACTCCTTGTTCCATAATCCATCAAAAGAATTCACCCAAAACTTGAAAACTTCACAACACAAAACTCAATAGAAATCTCGTGAGCTCCGTTAGAGAAAGAGAACAAAAGACTACTTCAAAGTACTGTAATGAACTCATTCTTTATTTATATTGGTGTTAAACCTACTGTATTCCAACTTCTCTATGGATTATAAACTATTTTACTAGCCATAGATTTATCAAAATAAGCAAACAACACACACAAAAAATAATCTGTCAAAAACAGAATAGTCTGTAGTAATCTGTAACTAACGCAAACTTCTGGAACCCAAAAAATTCGACCAAAATTAGAAGACCTGGACAATTTGTTTATTGATAAGCATCAATTGGAATCAATATTTTATCACGTTCTGATTATTCTTAACAATTCGGGCACTGAGCGCAAAGATTCTGGAAATTACAGCAAGATCAAATAACTATCTTCCAAGAAGATCTAATAGGTTTAACTTGGCACAAACACTAATTAAAAGATAAAACCACATCTAAACAGAATCTAGATGGATTATTTATTCCTAAACAGAAGAAAAAAAACACAAAATAAAATTGGGTTGCCTCCCAACAAGCGCTATCGTTTAACGCCCCTAGCTAGGCATAAAAGCAAGGATAAATCTAGGTATTGCCATCTTTGGTAGGCGATCCATAAGTGGCTCTCATGATAGATTCATATGGTAATTTTATTTTCTTTCTAGGGAAGTGTTCCATGCCTTTCTTTAAAGGAAATTGGAATCTAATATTCCCTTCCTTCATATCAATAATTGCACCAATCATTCTAAGGAAGGGTCTACCAAGAATAATAGGACATGAAGGATTGCAATCTATATCAAGAACGATAAAATCTACGGGCACATAATTCCTATTTGCAACAATAAGAACATCATTAATTCTTCCCATAGGCTTTTTAATAGTGGAATACGCAAGATGCAAGTTCAGAGAGCATTCATCAAAATCACGGAAATCTAGCAAATCACATAATGTTTTGGGAATAGTAGAGACACTAGCACCCAAATCACACAAAGCATGAAAGTCAAAGTCTTTAATTTTAATTTTGATAGTAGGTTCCCACTCATCATTGAGTTTCCTAGGGATAGAAACTTTCAACTCAAGCTTTTCTTCATAAGATTGCATCAAGGCATCAACAATGTGTTCGGTAAAGGCCTTATTTTGACTATAAGCATGAGGAGAATATAACACAGATTGCAACAAGGAAATACAATCAATTAAGGAGCAATTTTCATAATTAAATTCCTTGAGATCCAAAATAGTGGGTTTAGCAACATTTAGATTTTTATTTCTTTCAATCCCACTTTTATCAATTTCATCATCAAGATCTAAAAACTCAGAATTCTTAGAACGCATTCTAGGTAAAGGAAGATCATATTCAGTTTCATCAAGATTCATATTGCAAAATAAAGATTTAACAGGGGACACATCAATAACTTTTAGATCTTCATCTTGATTTCCATAGGAATTCGGTTTAGCGGCCATCTTATTGACTAAGGTAGCTTGCATATCCGAAATTTCAGCGGTCATCTTTTCGAGACGAGCAATTTGTGCTCTTACGCCATCAAATTCTTTGGACATATCATCGAGCTCTTTATTCATATAACTCATAAAACTCTTTTGTTCCTTAAGCTCGTTTCTAAAGAAATTATTATGCTCAAATTGCAAAACCATAAACTTCCTGACATTGTTTTCGATCTCCTCTAGCCTTTTAAGGTGAAGATCACCAAATTGAGGTAGGGCCATCACGAAAAACAAGCAAACTAACACACGACCAAACAAAAGGCAAAGGGAAAAGGCAACGGAAAGATAGGAGGAGATTGGGAAAGAGAGGGCGAATAAAACGGCAAGGGTGAAGTGGGGGAGAGGAAAACGAGAGGCAAATGGCAAATAATGTAATGCGAGAGATGGGGATTGCGATGGGTACTTGGTATGTTGACTTTTGCGTAAGCCTCCCCGGCAACGGCACCAGAAATCCTTCTTGCTACGTCTCGAGCTTGCGTTGGTTTTTTCCCCGAAGAGGAGGGGATGATGCAGCACAGTAGCGTAAGTATTTCCCTCAGTTTTTGAGAACCAAGGTATCAATTCAGTAGGAGGTCACGCGCAAGTCCCTCGTACCTGCACAAAACGATAGCTACTCACAACCAACGTGATTAGGGGTTGTCAATCCCTTCACGGTCACTTACGAGAGTGAGATCTGATAGAGATAATATTTTTGGTATTTTTGGTATAAAGATGCAAAGTAAAAGTAAAAGCAAAGCAAGTAAATAAAGTGATGGAGATTGATATGATGAGAATAGACCCGGGGGCCATAGGTTTCACTAGTGGCTTCTCTCAAGAGCATAAGTATTCTACGGTGGGTGAACAAATTACTGTTGAGCAATTGATAGAATTGAGCATAGTTATGTGGTTATCTAGGTATGATCATGTATATAGGCATCACGTCCGTGACAAGTAGATCGAAACGATTCTGCATCTACTACTATTACTCCACTCATCGACCGCTATCCAGCATGCATCTAGAGTATTAAGTTAAAAAATAGAGCAACACTTTAAGCAAGATGACATGATGTAGAGGAATAAATTCATGCTATATCATAAATACACCATCTTGTTATCCTCGATGGCAACAATACAATACGTGCCTTGCAACTCTTTCTGTCACTGAGTAAGGACACCGCAAGATTGAACCCAGAGCCATGCACTTCTCCCATTGCAAGAACTACCAATCTAGTTGGCCAAACCAAACAGATAATTCGAAGAGACTTGCAAAGATAACTCAATCATACATAAAAGAATTCAGAGAAGATTCAAATATTATTCATAGATAAGCTGGATCATAAACCCACAACTCATCGGTCTTAACAAACACACCGCAAAAAGAAGATTACATCGAATAGATCTCCACGAGAGAGGGGGAGAACATTGCATTGAGATCCAAAAAGAGAGAAGCCATCTAGCAACTAGCTATGGACCCGAAGGTCTGAAGTAAACTACTCACACCTCATCGGAGGGGTTATGGTGTTGATGTAGAAGCCCTCCGTGGTGGATGCCCTCTCCGACGGAGCTCCGGAACAGGCCCCAAGATGGGATCTCGTGGATACAGGAAGTTGCGGCAGTGGAATTAGGTTTTTAGCTCCTGTTCTGGTCATACGGGGATACGTAGGTATATATAGGAGGAAGGAGTACATCGGTGGAGCTCCGAGGGGCCCACGAGGCAGGGGGCGCGCCCAGAGGGGCGCCCTCCACCCTCGTGACCTCCTCGGAAGCTTCTTGGAGTAGGGTCCAAGTCTCCTGGATCACGTTCGGTTGGAAAATCACGATCCCGAAGGTTTCATTCCGTTTGGACTCCGTTTGATATTCTCTTTCTTGAAATCTTGAAAAAGGCAAAAACAGCAATTTCTGGGCTGGGCCTCCGGTTAATAGGTTAGTCCCAAAAATAATATAAAAGTGAAAAATAAAGCCCAATATAGTCCAAAACAGTAGATAAAGTAGCATGGAGCAATCAAAAATTATAGATACGTTGGAGACGTATCACTATGTAGATGCAATTCAACATAATCAGAAGCAATACAAACTAGACATCATACAGAAAACACAACCACGTATAACAGTTCCAAGTAAGATCAAGCACCTGTGATGGTGGAGTAGGGGAGATGTGCTCGTCATGTACACGTATGTTCTAGAAACAGGAACACATGTCATATTCACAGGCATTATGTGTAAAGTAAGCAGATGCAATTCAAGTTAGAAGCAATACAAGCTAGACATCATACGCAACATGCAACCACATATAATAGTGCCAAGTTAGAGCAAGCACCGTGATCTTTGGAGTAGGGGAGATGTGCTCATCATCTACACAGCTACGTTGACTGTCTAGCCTTGCGTTGTCTTACGAATCTTGTTGGGAGGATGGCGGAGTAGAATCTGTAGAGAACCTCCGTTTCAGTTGCTCGGAAGGACCACCATCATCCAATGCCTTGCCAATTTCCTTCAGCTTTATTGATTTTGCATTGTGAGGTCATACCGACAAGAAAAAGGAATATCATTCTCTCTTCAGAACTCATTCATGCATGATACTGACGAACACTACTCTGATGAAAAGCAAAGTCATGATACGAGGATGGAATATGTACGAAAAAATGGACGGCTTGACATATTCACACCTATGATGTGGTAACTAAGCAGAAGGCACTTCAACAAATTAGAAACACTACAAGACACCATATGGAAGGTGCAATAAATATCACTCTGCCAAGTTAAAACTATCTCGTCATAGGTGGCGTTCATCAAACTAGAAGCAATACATGCTAGAAATCATATTCAAGACGCAAACCAATATCACACTGCCAACTTAAAGGTGTCCCATCATAAGTGACTGATGCAGGATACACAAGAAGAGTAGTTTCATGTAAGAACATGGTGTGATAGATGTATATAGTATGTATCAAAAACAGGAAAGCATGTCATATTCACATGTATCATGTCTAAGCTAAGCAGATGCAGTTTACACTAATTAGGAGCAATACGAGCTAGACACCATATGCAACATGCAACCAGATATCACACTGCCAAGTTAGAGCAAGCACCTTGGATGGTGGAGTAGGGGAGCGGAGACTTGGACCTCGTAATGCACTATCAGTACAAGGAGAATCGGTAAAGATGCTCCGTTTATGTTGCTGCAGAGGACCACCATCATCGCCTTCCTTACTCTTTTCCTTCCTATTTCTTGATTTTGCCTTGTCAAGTCAAACCCACAAGAAAAAGGAATAAAATTTTCTCTTCAGAACTCATTGATGCATGATACTGACGAACACTACTTTCATGTAAGGAGGATGGAATATGTATGAAAAACAGGACGGTGTGACATATTGACATGTATGATGTATAAAGTGTAAACTAAGCACAAGGTGCTTGAACTTATTAGAATCGATGCAAGCTAGAAACCATATGAAAGATGAAACCAATATCACTCTGCCAAATTAAAAGGGTGCCCTAACAAATGTATTTGACCAAATTAGAAGCAATACATGGCAACAGGCTAGAAATAATATGCAATATGCAATGAATAAAGGCGACTCATCGTAAGTGATTGATGCAGGATACAGAAGATAGGTAGTTTCATGTAAGAACAAGGTTAACACATACATGTAGTGTGTACCAAAAATAGGAAGGCATGTCATATTCACAGGTATAGTGTGTAAACTAAGCACATGCAATTTACCCTAATTAGAAGCATTACAAGATAGACACCGTATGCAACATGCAACCACAAATCACACTGCGAAGTTAGAGCAAGCACCTATGATGGTGGTGTAGGGGAAGTGCGGTCTTCAGGTACAGATCTACGTTCAATATCTTCATTTAGGCTTGTTGTTTCTTGAGAATCATGTGGAGAGGATGAAATTGCATTCTTTATAAGAGTATTGCGTCTCATATTAACCCACACGCGTGACTGTCTCATCATAAGCGATAGATGCAGGATACACAAGAACATTAGTTTGATGTAAGAACATGGTGTGATAGGTAGATGTAGTATGTACCAAAAACAGGAAGGCGTGTCATATTCACATGTATAATGTGTAAGCTAAGGAGATGAAATTTAACAAATTAGGAGCATTGATGAGGGATACACAAGAAAAGTAGTTTGATGTAAGAACATGGTTAATAGAAAGACGTGGTATGTACCAAAAACAGGAAGGCATGTCATATTCACAGGTATAATGTGTTAACTAAGCAGAGGCAATTTACCCTAATTAGAAGCATTACAAGGTAGACACCATATGCAACATGCAACCATATATCACTCTGCCAAGTAAGAGCAAGCACCTGCGATGGTGGTGTGGGGGAATTGGGGTGATCAACTAGAGAGCTACGTTGACTATCTTCATTTAGCCTTGCTATTTCTTGAGAATCATGTGGGGAGGACGACACTGCACTCTTTAAACGAGTAGGGCGTCTTACAGTAACCCAGTCGGGTGACTGTCTCATCATAAGTGATTGACGAGGGATACAAAAGAGCATTAGTTTGATGTACGAACATGGTTAATAGACAAATGTAGTATGTATCAAAAATAGGAAGGCATGTCATTATCAAAGGTATAATGTGTAAAGTAAGCAGATGCAATTTAACCAAATTGGAAGCAATACAAGCTAGACACCATATGCAATATGCAACCACATTTGACAGCGTGAAGTTAAAGAAAGCACCTGGGATGGTTGTGTGTGGCAATTGAGATCATCAACTGCATAGCTACATTTACTGTCTCCAACTTCTGACACTGCACCCGTTAGAGCACTGAAACACTTAGTGCTTATCTTCGAATTACACTAGAGCGACTTCTGTCTTTTCTTTTCTGCATTCATCAACACTGTGTCAGAGTCTGAAATACCCATGCATAAAAAACAATAGTGTGAGTATGGGTGAAGTGTGTGCACAATTAGTACAGTATAAAGGTAGCAGATAGCAGGTCGGTGAGAAATAAATGACGGGAGACATATGATAGCTCTACAACATGCATGGCACACTAATTTACTACTGGATTCTATGAAAATAATAGTCGACTGAAAGCAAATAGGTCAGTCCATTTTTTCTACACGGTCCGATGTACAAGGAACGGGCAGATCGCCTTCATCTACCTCCAGGCAGTCAGTGTTGACGATCTTCCTCGAAACGCCAGTGACCACCGGCCCAGTATTCCTCCCCTGCCTGCGCCCTCCCCTCGACCTCCTTTGCACCGCTGCTTGGCACCACCCGGCCATCCATTCAAGCCCCTCCGACCTCCGGATCGGGCAAGCAGATTCTGCGCCCACACCCTTATGATAGACACCGGCGCGCCGCTTCCCGGGAACAGGTGGACTAGGTGCTCCGGCGCCCTAAGCGGGTGCTGCTTCTTTTAATTGCGGTTCGATCGACCTGAATTGAAATCCAGGCAAAGCTCGACCTCTAGCAAAGGTGAAATAGTAAAAGGGAGGAAACCTTGTGCATTTAGTATCACGAAGAAGATGCGATGAAAGCGCTCAACTAGTTTCTTTCGTGGGATGAATACGGTGTGAGCGGAGACGTAAGATTTGCACGAATAAGGGAAGAGGAGTACCTCTTTCTGCTGGTAGTGCTGTGTCCTCCTTCTATTTTTCCGATGATCTTCTTGTTGTTCGCCGGAAACCAGAAGTTGTGGAGGACGGTGCAGCCTTGGATGAACCCATGGCCAAGTTGTTGAGTGTGGTGCGGTGGCCGTCTGTCGGCGGCGGGGAAGCAGATCCGAGGCGGCGAACGACGGCGTAGCGGGAAAAGCTCCGGTGCGGTGGACGGTTGCGACAGTGGAGCCGCAGTAGTGAGGCGCAGGACGGTGTCGTCGGAGTGGTTGCACGACGACGCCGTCGGCGTCGGCATCATGGAGGCAGCTCTGCCGGCTTCACCGCTAAGTCCTTGAGGGTGTTGCGGTTGCGGTTGCGTTGGACGACGACGTCGGGGTACCGGCTCCGGCGTGATGGAGGAGGGCGGCGGTGGATTGGCCGCTATGGGGTGGAGGACGGAGGAGGCTGGGGTTTCGCGGCTGGTGGAGAGGGCGTTTTCGCGCCCACGGAGTATGAATGGGGAAACGGAGGGAGGCGGGGAACTAAGGGGGAACAATGTTTCGGTTTGAGACGCGCTTGTTTGAAATTTGGGGAAAGTTACAAACTTTGCCCCCATCTAAAATTTTGGACATATTGTGGGTTGGAGGTAGGACAGTCATGTCAGGTGTCCCAAATGTGGGTGGGATAGATTTCGGCAGAGCGCATGGGTAGGCGCCCACGACGTATGAATGCTTATCGGAGGCGGTTAAGACTGGCGTCTTGGTGAAGTTACAAACCAACCCTGGTTTAGACCTTTGGACATCGGGTCGATAGGCTACACGGGCCAGAGTCAGGACAGTAATTTCCTACCACCAAAACATTAGTCTCACGCGGTTTCGGGTGACCAGAGGCCTATTTGGCACTTCGTTCAATATTTGGGAGCAGAAGCATTAACGTTTTCGGTTCTCTTGAATTGAACTTTCAGGATTTGTCAAACTTCAGAAATCTTTACTCTTGAAAATCCTAAAGCTATGATTATTTTGGAATGGAGGTTGTACATTTGTATATACATTTTACATGAGTATATATTAAAAAATATGCAACTTACCTCAGTTCATGCATGGTTCCAGATATAATCTCCTTGGTTGAAAAAAAAAGTTAGATATGCGTATGAATATATATAGCATGTTCAAACTCACAACAAAGATTGATGCCCCCTTTTACATCTGATTTACAAATGCCATTATCTCGTGTTCAAATAGTTGAATGCACTTCCTATGAATTCGAATCTTCGAAACCCCCTTTATGTTGAATTCGACATGCATTCTATTTCGTAGCTAGCAATTTGGAATGTATCCATGCAAGTGACAAATGTATAAAGTGCTTCACACTAACAACATGGAGTGCACTAATTAATGTTTATATATGAATTGCAAAAGCATCCATTGCTTGTATTTCAAACCGCTCTCACTCTATAGATCGATAATATGAAATAAACACATGCACATGCTAGAATTCAATAGAGTATGGGTGTCTGATAGAGCGATTTTCGTCCATACGCAATTTGCAAAATTCATGATCTCATCCAACAATAATAATGCCATTTATATTTTAATTTAATGCGTAGAACCGCCTTTTACACGTAGATGCACTATGCCTCGCCCCGTTCTCACAAACACGTTATATATCTCTCTATCTAATGCATAAGTGCACACACTTTATATGCATCGGCATTTCTCTTTCACACATGCTCACAATCTCTCTCGTGGTGTCGGGGTGTCTCACGCACATGCTCTCTCTGTTTTCTCTCTCTTTCTGACTACTATGTACCACTCTTTTCACTAATCTCAGTTGGAAAACACTATTTCTCTCACATGCATATATACACATGCACGGTCTCTACTAGCCCTCTATACGCACATATATGTGCCTATGTGTCTCCCGCACGCACATTATCTTTAGGCCTCTCTCGCACACATTGCCCCCCCCCCGGCACACCTCTCTCTTAGTAGTTGGCAGATATGATTTCATCATATCAATCGGTAGGATATCCCTGGCTGTTAGGCTGGATGGTAATATGAGGCAAAGTTTTACCCTAGTTCGGATCGGACCCTTGCAGTTGAAGAAAGAGCCTACTCCACAGTACTGTATATTAGTGATAGGGGTGTGTACAAAGTACACGTGTATACCGAGCATTGTGCGTGTGTGTATACTATCGATTTAACTAGCCCCAAAGCTTGTATAACATACTAAGGGCCTAGGGTTACAAATCATATATAGTCGGCTTATCACCAGTGGCGATAGAGTCCTCTGCGACTCTGGTAGCTTCGTGTTGTACATCGAGTCCTCCACATGGGTCTTCGTATAACACGTCTCGGTCCAAGCTATATGTGGCGCAGGATGGAAACGACCCATGAGTCTTCATGTTGACCCACCACAACTAGAAATGATGTGCCCACAACACCACACACGCAATCGGCCACTAAGAAAATAAGCATATACAATAGTATAACGGTATCTAGCTCACGATACGTCTCCATATTTTGTTGATGACACTGACGGACTTTGCATTTGATGTGTGCTCCGTATTTTGTTGACGACACTTACGGTCATTATATTTGAAGCGAAAGCACGATATGGTCACTGGACTTCAGAATAAGCTCATCACGGTCACCACATACATTTTGTCGTGCTAACCAACATGTGGTTGGATGGTTAGAGGACAGTGGTTTCTTGAGCCCACCAAGGTTAAAGTCCCGGTGCTCGCATTTATCTTGTGTTAATTTCAGTATTTTCCGGCGATGTACGTTCAGTGGGAGGAGACGTTCTAGTCGACTACGAGGCACCTATGGTGACTTCGTAAAATCTCAAGATCATATATGCTGGCCCAGTCTCTTGAAGGTGCTCATAGGGGTAGGGTTCGCGTGTGTGCGCTTATAGCGGTGAGTGCTTGCGCATATATATGAGCCCTTGCGTCTGTACCGTGTTAAACAAATACATATCATGATTATACAGTCACTGGCTCACCCATACAACTCCGTATTTTGTTGATGACACAATCAATTGAACAGTCAAACGTTCCACCCGGCGCAACTAGTGTTGCACCATCGGGGCGCGTAACCGTCGGGCCCACCTGTGCCCATATATGAAAGAAAGAAATGGTAGTTTGAGTCTGTACTGTATTAATAAAATAGGAGTACATTTTAGAGTGATCATACGGTCACTGGCTCACCACATAGCTCCGTAATTTGTTGATAAGACGATCAATTAACCAGTCAAACGGTCCACACTCAACAGCGCACATTACCATAGGGCCCACCCATCAGCGCGTATATGAAGGACAGGAATGGTAATAAATTAGTGGTCGGTGGGTATTCGTAGTCGTGAGACCTCTGGTTGGCAGTCACCAGCGGTTGGGGGGCGTTCATTGGGCGGTGGGGTGGGGATCCCTGGAAAAAATCTCGCCGGGGCTAGAGGGATGGTCGGTGCGGCGGCGGACTGGCGGTGGGGAGTGGTTTTGGGGAGGGCGGGCCGGCCGCAGGTGGCGGGGGCTGGCGGTTCGGCCGGTGGTGGCTGGCGGCTCAGCGGGGCGGGGGGGGGGGGGTGGAGTTTGAAGATAAACTGGAGGCCCTTGATTTTGTATCCAACGGCTGGAAAATCTAATGACCAGAGATGAAAAAGTCAGTCGACTGACGTGTAGCCTCACCCTGCACGTACACATGCACGCATGCATGTAGGCGTGCAACACTGACACGTACACACGCACGCATGCCGGCGTGCAACACTGACACGTACACATGCAGTCACGAACACACGCACGTACGCACCCATGCATGCAACACTGAAATGTACCCTTGCACACACGCAACACTCGCACGCCTGCATGCACACAACGCACGACGCAAGACACACGCTCAACCTATACGTGCATGCACCCTTTGTTAAGGACATGGATTGTTACGGGTATTAATCAATCTTATCTGTGATAAGCAGAACATTGATGTTTGCATCGATCTTTATGAATCACAACGTAACGAACGGGCTATCAACATAGTAGGCTTATCTACATGAAAAAGATGACGTCACACTCAATGAAAATCATCGGTTTATGAAATGCCCACTTCTGACCGCCCTGGCCCACCAAAGGTTCCTCTGCTGTGCGCTGCCTGCGTTGGGTCACTGACATGCAGGCCATGCACCCAAAGAGCCCACACGTTAGGGGAAGAACGGCACGGTGTCCTAGGTAAGAGTCGAGGGTGCCACTCGCGGCACGCCCGACTGAACACGCCTCCGTGCCGCATTCTAACGCCTCCATGAAACCCACCCGTGTGGAAGCTGAGAAACCCACTTTGGACACACGTCCGTTCATGATCGGGCCGGTGTTAAACGCAACGCCGGCCGAGCTCCTCCCGTCCGCTGTCTATTTAATCTCCTATTTAAATGAGGCCAAACGCCGGCCACGAATCGCACACCTCCGCCGCTCCCCTATCTCCTCCACCATTTTGTCCACTCTTACAATGGCTTACGAAGAGTAGTTATTCCGCATCCAAGCCGGCTGGGTAGCCCACCGGATACGAGCTATGCAGCTCGCTGATCCACCTCCCTCCCCTCGCCCGACGGAGCCAGTTGCCGCCCCAAGCCGGCGCGCGGTTCAGCAACTCGCCACTCCAGGCCAGCTCGACGAGGAGCAGCGCACGGGCGTCGTTGCTGCCGTCCACGCCGCCGCCTCGTACCATGTTTCCCGTTTCTGTGGCCGAGACTCCCATGCCGGCGCTCGCGCCATGCAAGCAGTGGCAGAAGCCGGGTGCACGGAGAGAGACGAGTCGGTGGCCAGCGCCTCCACGTCTGCCGCCATCATCGAGGAGAAGTAGAACACTGGAGGCTGCCGCCGCTTGGGTCCCATGAAGGCCACCGCGGAGGCAATGCCGGCGTACACAACAGGTGTCTTGCCGGATCCTTTTGTTGCGAGGACCTTCGTCGACCCCGCATGGGCTCCACGGAAGAGGGAAATGTTAGGATGAACTCGAGCCGGTGCCGGCCATGGTGAAGTAGTGGCCGGTGATGAACTCGAACCGGTGCCGCCACCATCATCTTCGCACCAGCCAATGATATCGGTTAGGCGGTGGGGAAGCGAGCCGTCCTTTGCGCTGAAGCATATACCTCCGGGGCTCCCGGTCCGGTGATCATGCTTTGGGACATGAGGAACACAAATCGATCGTGAGGCGACCATTTAGGCCAGGTATTATATACCTGTGCTGTCCAAAACTAGCACCGCGTAGTTCATTTGAATGTAATGAAATCCGTCATGTTTGTATGAAAATACGGTATTTTATATGATTTCCGTCGTTGTTTATATGAAATATCAGTTTGTCTGCGTGTTTGCGTGAATTTCGTCCGGTTGGTTGAGTTGCTGTCATAATGTGTGCGGCTACGGTTGGATGGCGTAATTTGCGGGTCACCGGTCGGTCTGCAGGCGGCTCGGGCAGTGTTGTGGGACAAAAAAACACAGCTTGTGTGAGCTCGTCTCCAACGTGCGCGCTGGAGGATGCATGACATCATGAGCACCCGAGCCATTCCTCGTTCATCGGTGGCAAAGGCACCGGTGGACAAAAGGGTCGCCAATATTTTGGCTACCCCGGGCAAGATCCAAACAGCCCCTCCCAATAGATTCAAATCCCTCGTTCGCCGTGGAATTTTGCCATGTGTTGTTTTCATGGACTAGCAAGATGCCCATGCATTGCACAGAACATCAAGATGCATTCTTTTACAAACTCCCGCATGCATGCAAGGGATAATTAATGTCCTCCTTTGCTAGTACCACGAGGAAAACACCATTAATATTGCATCGATTAGTGTTAGTGGCCTTGTATATCTGGAAATTGTAATTTTGATAGTGGCCCCTTGTATATAAAAATGGAGGGAGAAAGATGAGAGATAAGGTGAGGAGGAGTGGGGCGTGGTGGTGACTGGTGGTCGGACTGGGCGGAGGCATGGGGATGGACGGCGCATTATGTCTAGGTTTGTATCTCTCTCACACACACCCACGTAGGTGGGGGACGTGCACGAAGAGAAGAGGTGCACGCACGGTGCACGTACTCCCGTCTCTTTCCCAACCACACCCATGCTGGTACACGGTGGAGCTCATTTCTGTACGAAAAAGGCAGCCCACGTGGTAATTTGGCACGTGTACTGGTTGTCCACTTGGTGGAGGGAGGATCGTATACCACGGGTGAACAAACAAATTGCGACTTGACGCATTATGTTAAATTAAAAAAAGAGGCAAACCATGTGGGGCCTACCTTAGAGGCAAGGCTCAGACACCGGAGTACTTTTGATGTGTCCCGTCAACTCGCATGAGCGAGGAGAAGCTTGCTTAGCACGCTGCGTCTTCCCGCCCACGAGCGGTGGCTCGCAGGATGAGGTGAAGCTTGCTTACGAGTAGTAGTAGTAGTAGTAGTAGTAGTAGTAGTAGTAGTAGTAGTAGTAGTAGTACTACTACTACTACTACTACTACTACTACTACTACTACTACTATCGCCTTTTACGCCCGCCTCCATCGCCACGCTGGTGGCTCGCAAGACTAGGAGAAAATTTTACTACTCCTCCGTTTACTCCTCGTCCCTACTACGTACTTTGGTTAGTACTCCCTCCATTTACTTATACAAGGCCGCTATAAAAAGTTATATTTTGCATCTATACAAGGCCACAAATAGTAATCGAGACAAAAGTTACTACTCCCTCCTTTCCAGTTTATGGCTCAATTTCAAAATCTCTCCAACCAAGGTAGATGGTGAGTGGTCGAATTAATTTCGTAGTTTGCACAAGTAATTAGTACGCCTGCTTTTCTCAAGAAGTTATGTTTACCGAGGCATTAATTAGAACGAATGCATGAATGACCACTAAATTTCCATGAACTTGTACATGCATTGGTTAGTTTCCTCTTGACACTGCTTGCGTCGGGTGATCTAACGCACCTCGAAATCCAACATGTAATGGTACTACTACTAGTATAGTAGAATTGAGACTTATCCAACAGAAAAATGAATGTTTTTTTAGATGATCCCTATAAACCCTAGTGGGTACGTACTCCGTAAAAATAGATTTTTCCAAAAATAAGTCGCTCCCTTTCCTGAATTCTGTAGTATACTCCTCAGTCGACGCTCCCTTTCATGAATTTTGTACTTCATGTCGCCGACATGTGGGACATATAGCAACTGGGTCGACGTGTCAAGCACCAAATAACAGTGCAGAACAGCAGGAGGGACCCACCCCACTCGTACCGGCCCAGTAGTAGTAATGAGCAATGAGACATCAAATCACAATGCCGCACCTTCCTAGACGGACGAAGCTACCATTATTTCACACTTTGGTTCTCCATCATCTCTAACCACGTAGTATTGCTTCTGCCTCAAGAGGGACACGTGCATCGCCTTGGTACATCATGACACGTGGGACCGCATGACAGGCCATGCTCCCCACCGTTAAGCTCGGTAAAATCACCTCATTTTACTATACTTCCTCCGTGTCGGTTTACTACATGGCATGCACATTGTTCTAGGTTGAGAATTTAACTGGCTATATATGTGATGAACAGTACTCTAGCCTTTTAAAAAATGTACACTTTTGTACAGTAGTACTATCAATGGATTGCGCCATGGAGCAAAAATTGAAATTTAAAAAAAGATGGTACATATAGAGAGCGCTCGTCGCCAAATTATGAATATAGTACTATTAAAAAAGCTAGTACGTTCTTAATTGGGGTACTAAATTTTGTTAAAGAAATACTAGTAGTATGTACATACTGAAGAGTTAAAGTAACGAGAAGAAACATAACATAGTTCTGCTGGGGGCTCAGCACAACACACCCCTCAGATTAAACTAAGCACACCTGCAGAAAAATTAAACTATGCTACTAATCCGGTAGACATTGCATTAGAAGTTTAGAACCACCATGAGCAACGACACTGCCACCTTACTCGGAGTCCTCGTCCACGTCCTCGACTTCGTCCTTGTCCCTCTTCCTCTTGGCCGATACTTCTTTGCTTGAACCGCACACTTGGCTGTTGCTCTTCATCCAACCCTTGTAGATATTGAAACAAAGGTAGCCATTCATTGCAGTTTAGTGGATGTGGTCTATATCTAGTACATTCCGCTGCCATGCATGACGATGAAACGTGTAATGAGGTTTCTCTAGTTTACGGTACGAAGGATGAACCATGGCTCCTGCTAGGGTCAGCATTGAAGGCTGACGAGAGGGCACCAGCCGATTCTTCTGGAGGTTGAAGAGGTTGCCTACAACGAGGCCTATCCGACCCAGGACTTCTTTGTCGTTCTTAAAGTCTACAGTAACGAATTTCACTGTTTTGTCCTGGAGGAAGTTCTTAAAATCCTGGCACTCAAAGTCGGCATGGCATATGTGGTAGACCAAGCAAACGTTATGTACGCAAACCTTGATCACGGCGGGCTTCTTCCTCTCTTCGTCCTTTAGATCCTTCTCTCGTCCCAGGACTGTGGTGTACTCAACATCTAGCCCAGCGACCCACTCATCATCTGAGTTTTCAAACATGCGTCTGAAGCGAGAAAGGCATCCTTTCACCGTCGCGGAAGAACGGGTGTAGATGACGTCGAAGTCATCGCCGGTGATGGTTCTAACCTTGTACTCACCGCTGATCGTGGAGATTTGGGACGCCATGAATTTGGGAGGAGGGTTAGGATTAGTGGAACTGCCGTAATGTGAATGGACGGGACGACTAGGAGCGAACCACCGTAGTATTAAACGACGTGCGGGGACGAGTAGGAGCGAACTTCCAGCATGCAAACGACAGGGTAGTAGCTTTCCATTCTCCCATGATACGGGCTTCCGAGAGCCCTTGGATCTGAGATCGAACGGTTGCATGGCGTGATTGTAGACCTATGGGTGAATATCCTATCCTGGAGGGTTATTCTGCAAATTTTCAGCAACTTAGCATGCGACCGTTTGATCTCAGATCCAAGGGCTGCCATGCCCAGATCGTGGTCGCGCCTACCACGACCGTCAGCGTCGTCAGGCGGTCGCGCCCTTGGAGATTTAACATGGTGCGTTAGGCTATCTGATGTTGGCATGTCATACATAGTCATCACTTAGTCACTCATACTACAACAAGGTTTTGGCTATAAGGTTGGCTATAAGTGTAGTTTTTTTACTTCTCTCTATCTCTTTCTTCGTACTCCCTCCGTCCCATAATATGAGAACGTTTTTGACACTAGTGTAGCGCCAAAAACGTTCTTATATTATGGGACATGTGAGTACTAGTATTTATTGCATTTGCCAAGGAGTGACCTCTTCCAATGAAATGGTGTTGCTAAGTTTGCTTCATTTAATTAGCTATAGACTCAAAATTGTCTTTTCTCCTAGGTACAGGCGCTTAGCACCATTTCTTCCTTGGGTCACCAAACTAGTCTCTCTCTTCTTGATTAACTTGCCACATCAGACTTTATGCCTATGTGGGAAGCTTAAGCACCTGTAGGAGCAAGTAAAAGTAAGTAAAATAGTACGCTTTACATGGCATTTTTGCATATGTGGAGGAAAGAGAGGCAAGGAAAAAGCGGAGAAGTGGGCTCTCATGCAAGAGCCAGCCTCTACTACATGGTGGAGCACTGGGACAGGCACCTGTATGGAGGTGGTCAGGAATTGGGAGACTCACGCCATGTAGCGCCAGCAGCTTAAAATGATAATGGCAAGTCAAATCACGGGGCCCCACCTGTCCAAAGATAACTTCATTTGTCAAATCACATAGCCCTACGTTTGCAACAGCCTACTCCCTCGTCTTCTCGCGTCTCTGTCGAACCGACTAGGCGGAACTGCCCCGCCTACCGTGCAGGAAAAGCCCCGCCCTCGAATTCTAAATACAACTACATCCGCTTAAGAATCCAATGATATACTTTTTGTGACATAGTAACTCATATTTAGTTAGTCAAATGGATGACCTAGAACTACGTGCAGGCCCTATAAACCGAGAAGCCTAAAAATAAAAAACCCGAGACAGAGAGGGTAGTTCAGCATGTATCTTTTTAGATCAATATAGTCGGGATTCACCAAGGAGCAAAACCAAGTGGTAGGCTGCTCATGTCGTGTTGGCGTAGCAACTCAAGCAGGGTCAGTCCACACACGAAATGGTGACACACTTAACAGAACCCCTTTGGCCGACATGTGGCTCATCCACCGTCTTGTTCCACGTGCGACGCACCAAATTACAGTTCGGAGCAGCGGTTGGAATTGGAGGCACCCCGGTCGTAGCGCCGCAGTAGTAGAAAATGAGCGATGAGGGGTCAAATCACAAAGCCCCACCTTTCCCGCAGTCTAAGTTTGACGGACGAAGCAACCATCATTTCACTCTAGGGCGCAAGAGCATAAAAAAAGAGAAAACAATGATGCGTGCGGCAGCTACCTAGGGCACCCTAGGGTAGGGGTCTCCACTACAGATCCTTTTTTCTAAAGCGCCTCCACTACAAATCGGCTTCTCCCTCGTCCTCTTGAAAAAAAACGATGATGAGTGCGGCGGTAGGGTTTGTAGGAGTACTACGGCGTGCGGGGCCACGTCGTAGTAAACGGGTTCGATTCGACGCCTTAAATATGTGTGGGCCGCTTGGTTTTACAGGAACGAGGCAACATTTTGGGTTCGGGGACCAGTGGAGATATAGTACGTACAAAAAATTGTGGACGTAGGTTCGACCGAAAGGCAATGATGCATGGGCCCTGCATTTTGATATACCCGGGGCCGCGTGAAATTTGCTACTCTACTCAAAACTAGTATGGTACACATGTATTGAACGCATGAGATTTCGAAACCAAATTATGAATAAATACACACTATAGCATGTAAAGCTTTAAGTCATATATGCATGATGTAGATGTTCGTTTAGTTCTTATAGTTCATCTCATTCAAAATCAATTAGTTTTATAAAAATGTTAAGATTCATGGGGTTGTGCATTGTAAATCATAAAGTAAAAAACAAATAATGGCAATTCATTTAGAAAAAAAAAATCAATTATGATACAGAAGATTCTAGAACAAAGGAGAAATGCTTGTGTTTTGAGGTTTGTGCATTATGCTTAAGTTCAACCATGGAGTCTTCTAAATTGTAGATGTGGCAGATCTGGTGGAATGTTGATGATATCCAACGGCCAGTAGTGCTCGGATTTGCCTATCTCTGACCTTTGTCGGGTTAGCTTCATCCAACGACCATCTTTCAAAGTTATTGGCACACTATATAGTTCTTGTGCCATAGTTGCATGTTTTGGAAAAAAGCTACTAGTGGGTTGTACTATCTATTTAGAAATAGAAGATGTATACATGTTTAGGGAAAGAGATAAAATGGAGCATCTCAATTCCTATAAGTAGGGATTGGAAAAGAGATGTCATTTGGTTCACATCATAGGAACTTATCTATTGAATCTAGAGATGACATGTATCTCAATTCCTATGAGGAGGGATTAGAAAAGAGATGTAATTTGGTTCATATCATAGGAACTTTTCTATTGAATATACACTAATGTTTATTTTCCTTTCAAATTAAGGGAGTATAGGAATCCATTCATATGAACCAAGTGGATCTAAAGCTATAGAAATGATATCATGTTTATTTCCTTTGAAATGTGGAGTATATGAATCTATTCCTATGAACCAATTGGCTCTAAAGGAAAAAAATCCTATAAAAATCATATCATATAGAGTTCCTATGATATTCCTCGACACTAAAGGATGCTTGAAATTGCTGTGGGTGATACGATGGTCTTTCTTTGTAGACTCCTCACCCATCTCTATAGTTACCTCTTGAAGATGAATGAAATGATATATACACGGTATTCTACATGTGCAATTTGGTACACGAAAACTCGGTAGAAGTTCGCGAGGTTCAAATTTTCAATAAAGCTATATGCACTGCATTTCGGAACGGAGGGAGCATACGGCAGTTGCTAACACTCACATGGAAGATTTGTGTGTAGGAGGAGTGGCTGTTCTGTTAAATGACATGGCAAAACTGACACTGTCGGATGCCGATCTAACAGTTCTTACGGCATTCGTCAGGAAAAGGCTTGTGGCAAATGTTTATTCAGATAATGATTTATGGACACATGCATTGCATTGATACGTGCCCCCCTCTCTCTCACGCACACGCACCCTCACGAGTCACGACTCTCCCGAGTCCTCTCGCAGACTCGCACGTTGCACCCACCGTCTATCTACAGGTAGACGTCACGCACATATGTGCTCTTCACACCCTACCATCAGAACTTCTAAAAAACAAAAGACAGCGCGCACATTTTATTTTAGCTCGCACGTCACACACTTATACTATTACTCTTGCGACGAACGTTCTTTGGGCATAGTATATTGTACTCTCACGAAGAGTAGCGGTGCATGCACGCACGCACTAGTTCTCTCACACCCACTTGCGGGTACACGTAGGAGCGCATTTTTTGAAGTTGGTACAACAAAATCACTCCACTATATATAAAAGCAGGAGCCTTAGCGCTTGCTTTACTAGGGTTCCTCTCGTTCACTCTCTCATGCTCTCCAGATCTAAGCAACACATAGGTGGCCACACTCTCTCTCAGCTCACGGCTGGTCACAAATCCGGCCGGACAACCTCGACCGGGACAGGGGTGTACGTGCATCGTTCATGTTATCGTCGGCGGCGAGGGAGGAGACCAACGGCTGCCCGCGCATCCCGATCGGCGGCCGTGCCGTTCTCTCCGAGAGAGCGCCGGCTCGGCAGGGCCTCCGACCCCTTCTTCCTCCATGCGGTATTGTGGCGAAGATGTGGCCTACCGATGCCGTCTTTGCCACATGCCGATGACCCTCAGGTATATATTCCTTCGAAACCTGCCTTGCTCTACTGCCCCAGCTCCCTTTGTGTGGATCCTTTTCTACTTCCGTCCGCTATTCCAAAGCCACCTAGATTTCTACTATTATTAGAAGTAAAGCTAGTTCATACAGTCGACTCAAAGCATTGGTTCAAACAGGGAAGAAAGTGGGAAAGCTGTAGCATGAATCTAGGACTTGGTTCTAAGAGGAAACGGGAGAAAGTAGTAATATCTCTCACTATTTAAATAACCATATTTCATATTTGTGCAAACAGGGATGCTTGTCTCCATATCGTTTCAGGATGTCTGTCTCCGTATCGTTTCTATCCGCGCAATCAAAAGCACACACCTCAGTTTTAGTACAACTGCGCAAAATGAGATGGCTATCCCTCGCTGCTGTCGTCTAACCTCCCATCTTCAAGGTATCCCTACATTGGTACTAACTAAGGTAGAATGACCAACGCAATCTAAAAGAAACTGATTCATATGTTTTACTTCCTGATTGCAGTGCAGGGACGAGCGAAAACTACTGCATCCTAGTCCGGAATGCACTTTCTACCAGTTCATCCATGGACCGAGGACTAGCTGGCATGACTGCACGGCGGTTTTTTGGACAGGTGCACGGACAAGAGGCATTGTGGTCTGCTTATTTCTGCAAATAGTGGTGCTTAAATTTAGTGGAATGCACAAGCATTTCAGCTGGTCAGTACACTACATGGTTCAGTTCAGCATTCCAACTGAGACCAGAATTATAATTGGTTATTCTGGAATGAGAAAACCTAACCCTGGATGGTGGCAACAAGAAAAAACCAGAGTGAACTCCAGGAAATTTAAGCCTGCCGGGAGGCCCTATGCTCAGAGAAGCCTTGCTTGTTTTTTCCTAATTTGTAAACCTTCTCACAACTTTGTCTTTTGCTGTGAACTAGTATATATTTGTTATGTTTTCAAGTTTTTTTATGAAGACGAGATTAATGTGAGTGTTCCACATGAGCGCCGGACTAGCGTGTGAACGTTTGGAATTTATTACATTGTGGCCTCAATTAACTGCATGAACCACTGTAACAAGATACATAGTTGCTTATATGTCAGATAGCAGATTGTTGATTGTTAGCTGGTCGATAGCCTAGTGTTGAAGCGAGCTGAGCCAATGTGCCGTGTTTTGCACAATTGCTTACAAGTGGGGTAGCACCAACAGTGTTTACAAGTACTTATGTATACGTCGGCGCACGGTTCTCAAACGAGTCCTCTATTTCATCAAAACACACACTACTCGTATGATAAACCGTGACAACTAATGTCTTACCATGCCATATTCATGAAAAAACTAGTGAGGACGCATCTGTTTCGGCAACAATTACGATGGTTCTCACATGATTCACGGGCTGACTTGTGGGCCTACTAAGTTGACGGGGACGGAGGGCTTTGTCAACTTAGTCAATACTCCAGTGACCGTATGATGTCCATCCAACGGCCATAGTGCTTCTTGAACCTCTGGTCTTCTTGCTCCAGCCGCCCAAAGCAGCTCCGGTCGTCACTTTGCTCCTGCCTCCCGTGGCGGGTTGTGCTACCGTGAGGCCTCACCGCCCCCATACTACTCCCACCATCGCCGTGCCATCCCTCCACTCACCCACACCCCCTGTTATTCTGCGACGACGGCAGCCTCACACCGCAGCTGAACCAGTGAACGCTCGTACTCCTCTCCGTGTGGGCATCCATTGTCGCGTCTTTCCCGGCTCCGCGTCGTCCCCTTCCCAGGCCTCGCCGTCGTCCACCGCCGTGGTGCTCTCGGCGCGGCATGGTCAATGTGGTCAATGACCGACTTCCATCGGAAGAGTACTGTACATGGAGAGGCTGACAGCTGGGTCCACGGCAACCGCAAGGAAGTGCCTCTTATTATGCGGAAAAAAATTATTCCTCCACCTGACAGCGGGGACCCACCAGACGGGCCAACAGTATTTTGCGAAAAAAATCGTTTCCCCCTGACTGCTGGGACCCACCGGACGGGCTACCGTATTTCGTGAAAAAACGTTCCCCCCACTATCAGCTCGGAGCCACCGAAAGTGCCTCCTTATTACGCACAAAAAATGAATACTCTCCCGGCTAGCTGTGACACTCAAAAAAAAATTATTTGGTTTTCAACAAAAACTTTGTTGGATTCGAAGAAGGCCATTTAAATCCTTCCAAAAACCTCTCTCTCAAAACATCTCCCTTGGCAAGGATTTTTACTTTTGATATCTTCTTCAACCCTGGTGTTTGGTTATTAAAAACCTTTCTTCTGATTGTCCCCTTCTCAAATTTATTTTTGGGATTTATTTTATTTTAAAAAAGAGAAAACCCTATGAGTTTTGGAGCTTCTTTCATTTGGAACCATCCATGGTTTTACCATGCCTCATGTGGTAAACCTTCCCAAAATCCCTCCTTCCACTTTGGGGAAATCCAAACATTCTGTTCCTACAAGTCCAGCCCATGTTTGGATTTTATTTCATTTATTTTATCTCCCAAAACAATTCTGTCATTTATTTTAAGCCTTGGTGATTTACAAAGCAAGTACCCAATTCCCTTTTAGTCTTAATCTCAAACCAACTCCTCTGGATAGTCTTTAGCACCCACAACCTAGATCCATCAAGATCCACTCTTCTTCTTTTCAAAATTTTCAAGTTTCAAGCTCTGCAAGTTTGGACCAGATTTGTCAAATTTGGGGAAATTCATATCTTCTCTTCTCCAAAAATTCTACCAAAATTCAGGCAGCCCCCAGATGCAGTGAGAGGCCACCCCAGCAAAAATCAGCTCAAGGAAAATTCCCCACATGCCAAAATCATTTCGTCGAACACCTGGCCGGCATCGTTACTATGCACTTTCAGAAAGTTTAGATTTTCAGAGAAGTTCAGTGTCGTTTTTGTCAGAGAGTTGTCACCGATCAATAGTGCGCCCTGGCGCGTTGCGCACGGCCTCTCCTCCCTGGCCAGAGCACCGCACGCCCCCTTGGACGGGTGCAAGTGTCGGTGGCGGCGAGCATCACCGACACCGGCAGCTTCTGCGGTGGCAGAGCTACCCGTGGCGGCCAGCGAGAGCCCGTGCCAGCTCGCTACACCGTCCGGTGCCGCCCAACGCTCCCTTGCCCTTCGTGTGGCCTCGCGCACGCTAGCGCACCCCGCAGCACCATCGCCGTGGCCCGGCAAGCACAGGGCGCGCCCTCTGCCGACGGGCTCCAGGCCGCCCGCCTGGCCGAACCCACCCAGAGCACCTAATCCGAACTTGTTTAGCGCCTAAACGGAACCGGTGGAACTCCACGTTGACGCCCAACTCCCTAAACTCCCCGACCAAGCTCTGCGCCGCCGTAACCATCGCCGGAGATCTCCGTTCACGGCCACCGCCTCGGATCTCCTATAAAAGGAAGCTCCAAGCTCGTTCTCGAGCACGCACCACCACTGCACCTCACAAACACCCCGCCAGGCCACTAGGAGGACCTCGAGGAGGTCTCCTCCCCCAACTCCGGCCGCCCCGATCCGCCTCGGCCACCATCTCAATCCACTCCGGTGAGACCATCCCCGACGCCCAAACCTCGTCAGTAACCTCCTCGAGCACCTAGTGAGCTAACCCAAGACTTGATTTGACCTTCGCAGCCCTCCCCGGCGAGATCCAACTCCACCCGAGCCGCCGTCCGCCGGAGCCAGGGCCGCCGCCGACGTAGTGCTCGCCGACGACCACCACCACCACTCACCGAAGCGGAAGGTCACGCAGAGCACGTAGGTAACGCCCGATCCCCCTGCCTCGCCGTGAATCGCCGCCGGCGATCACCGCAGCTCTCGGGTGCCGACGAGCTCTGTTTTCCCCGTTTGAAAATTTAAACCTGACGGGTGGGACCCGCCCGTCAGCCTCTCTGTTCTTTTTTTCGAACCGTTTTCTGAAAACGTATTCGGGCAAATACGATTTCAGTCTGAAATGTTTTTCTGGTCTTTTCTGTTCAGCCCCCTGAGAAGTTTCTGTTTCATTACAGAAAGGTCCCTCGATTAAAACCATTATAACTTTTAAGCAGAAAAAGATTTTTGATTGATTCTTTTTCTGTCCTCTTTAAAATTTTGTCTAGTTTTTTATCAGATTTATGTAAAAATATTTGGAATATTTTTGTGCACCTCACGGTATTTACGATAGTGCGAGTATTTCTGTATACCGTAGATACCGGAGGAGGTGACGGAACCGCGAACTTCACCGAGCTAGACTCCGACTACTCCGAACTAGGCAAGCATGTTTGAACTTTTGATATGATGAGTGTCTTGGCATGTTTGCATTAAGTAGTTCCATGGCATGTTTTTGAGCATCTCGATGAAGGTTATATTACATGAAAAGTTGAGTCAAGTGAGTTTCAAAAATCCATAAGTGGTTGGATATGAGTTTGCATGGCCATGAGATGGCATGAGAGTGGGTAAGATGGCAATGTTGTAGCATGTCAGTCTTATGCCGCACCATTTGACCCAAAGTGTCAACATGAGTCGATCCAGTTCCGTCCGTTTCCCTTTCCGTACTACCACATGTTTTCCGCAAGGGATACGGCTTAGTAAGTTGCAAACCGCTTTTCTGGTACACACCAAATCGAGAGGCCGGGATGAGGGTTCCATGGCCCTGGATTAAAGCCTATCATCCGGTCAGGGGGCATGGGTGTTTCCGGTTGGGACCGAGAGGGGGGAACCCCTTAGAGCGCGCGTATATAAATTTGATCCCATGCTATTCGAGATTGTGATCTCCCCGTCTCAAGGTTTCTCTTGAACGCTGTCTAGGGTGATTCCTGGCATCGTGAGGTGGGATGGGTGTGTACTGGTTAGATGTGTTTCTTCCGAAATACCGTAAACGGAACTAGTCCTTCGTGACTACGGAAATCCGTTGGTTGTGGGTAATTTAGTACAAACTCTGCAGAGTCAAAAATCCTTGAAATCATCTTATCCATGTCCAAGTACTCTGTTCATCTTATCTTGTCAAGTATCGCCTCTCGGTGATGTAAACTCCGGAGAACCACATGAGTGTTAAGTCCGTTAAATGTTTATTCCTATGGATGGACTAACCCGTTTATTATCATGTGTTGAATATTTTTCTATGAGCATTATTCTTGCAAGTTTAACATATATGAATAATGGATTTAAGCCCTTTCTGCGATGTCCCTCAGACGTCCGACTGTGGCACGCATATTATTTACTTTCAATATAAGCCCTTTCTGCGATGTCGCTCAGACGTCCGACTGTGGCACGTTTGTTATTTTACCTTGGATATAAGCCGTTTCTGTGATGTCGCTCCGACGTCCGACTATGGCACGTATCTCTATTACTTTCAATGTAAGCCCTTTATGTGGTGTCGCTTTGACGCCCGACTGCGGCATGATTTATTTATTTGTTCACCTTCAAGGCGTCGCTTCAGACACCCGATCGGTTTTCAGTTATTTTGTGGATTTCGGGAGGACTACCGCCTGATTTCCTTATTACTATAAAATGTTGTGCAAGTTCATCATTTGAATGTACATTACTTATTGCTCATGACGCATTCATGCATGCATTTGTTATATATTATGTCCGAACTGTCTTGCGAGTACTTTCAAAGTACTCACCTGGCTTGTTGATTTGGCTAGATGCTGACGAAGGTGATCTCATGGATGAAGAGTTCAATAGCGAGTCCGACGCCTAGAGGAGTCCCAGTCAGTCTCGTGCGACCCTGGATTTGGTCACTGTGTTATATCCGCTTCCGCTACCCAAATAAATTCATCGAGCCTCACCTCGACGCTCGATGAGCCGCCAGTTTAGGAGTCATATTACCCACTTCACTATGTAATTCCACCACCACTTTACCTCGAGTCAGTAGTATGCCACCACACCATTGTGTCATATCCGCCATAATGTTTAATTATTGGCGTGCTTGTAATAAATAGTTGAGCACCCCAGCTCAACCCTGTAATATATTCTAATGCTACTGGCTTATTGTATCAAGATTTTGTCTACCAACAGAGGATTTTTCCTCGTCTTTGGACTCAAAAGGTCGGTTTCTCAATAAGCATTTTATTGGAAAACCGGTCGTGACAAGCTTGGTACCAAAGCCAGCTGATCAGAGGGAAGCCACTAGGTGCGATCGCTAATCGGTTATTAAGCGTAATAGAGCTAATTCATTTTTGCAAATGTAGTCATTTTTCGACATTTGTCAGCATAAATTTATGATCTGACCACTCATAATTTTTGCCTACTTTTGTAGATGGCTGGCAACGACTGCGAGTCACATATGTTCGCCAACATGCCTGATGGGTTCGTCAAGCTTCTCTCCGTCATCGTCCAGGTCGCGATGGGGCCATCTATGCGCCCAGTCTTCACACTCTACCAAAGACAAGGTCAACGACAGTCTGACCATGCACCAGGCCGCGGTGCAATTCAAGGGAGGGCGTGTTGAGTTACGCCGCTTCCGGTTCTTGGGGAGAGCCATGCCTACGGAGAAGCATGCGATGCAGATGGTAGTCTGTGAGGCGATAGCTCATCTCAGGGATGTCCTTCCTTCGATTAAGACTCGTCGTTATCGCTACCTTCCATGCCACGTGCCATACACCTGTCACTACGCGTTCTCTTTCCCAGAGGAGAACGAGACGAGGCTTTTGAGATGCTTATCGAGTATCTTCGGGCTCTGGAGGCAGCCTTCGACAACCTGGTGGACGACCTTGTGGCCGCCCGCATGGATTCAGTCCATGGCTGTGCCGCCAACAGGAGGGAGCTCCTGCACACCGCACCACCACTGACTTTCGTATCGTCCTCAGCATCTTATGCGCCTACTACTCTCGCCACTGCTCGTCGCCTGCCTACCACTGAGGAGTTCAACCAAGTCATTGCGCCCACTCCAGCTCGCACTGCACCACCCTTTGCGCCCACTCCTATTCGTGTTGTTCCGCATAGGGCGCCCGCTCCATCAACTCAGCGCGGCACTTCACGTCTGGAGCCTATTAGTGAGGAGGAGGTTGAGTCCCCAGCCTCACTACGCCTCACCCTCGGCAGGCCAAGGGAAATCCTTACCATCTCCGACTGAGTACGCTTAGCTGCCATGCGATGTACCGACTTGTACGATATGTTTATATGTACATAGGTTGTGAGAAGTAGCTTGCTTGCGCATCATGTAGGAACTGGGAGAAGTGCACTAGCCTAAATAACATGTCAGGATTATGTACGCATATCCTGAGTGATGTATTGTATAATTACTGCCTGCGTGTAAGATATGTGATGAGCAGTCCTTCTCCGTGCGCAAACGTTTATTCTCTTGAAAAATCTTGGAGCATTCAAAAATTTCCCGTCTTCATGAATTTATTGACTTTTGCTACTCAATTTCTTTTCTTATGAGTTTTACAAAATATATCCCCAGAGTGAAAAATGTCTCGTCCTTGGACGCGCTCCATGCCAACTCCGCCAGAGCAAGATTATGGCACACAACCAAGCAACAATTTCACACAGGGGCAGTCAAGTCAACAGGACAGTGAAACAACACTTTCCCAAATGTGCCGTCTTTATGAGCAAAGTCAGTAACAACATCAGGAAATGATGAACCAAGTCATTAATATGGGAAATCACCATGGACAGTATCAGCAGCAATCCAAGTTATCTGAGCTACAGAAGACGCGTCCCCAAACATTTTCTCATTCTGACAAACCTCTTGAGGCCGAGGACTGGCTTCGAGACATGGAAAGAAAATTAATTATTGCACAGTGTTCATATCTTGAGAAAGTGCTATATGCACCGCACTATCTCACTGGAGCAGCTGCATCGTGGTGGGAAAATTTCCTACACATGCACCCCAACGAAAATAATATAACCTGGGAGGAGTTTAAAGAAGGTTTTCATGGGGCGCATATTCCTAAAAGTCTTATGAAGATCAAGAAGAGAGAATTTGATGACCTCAAGGAAAGGACCATGACGGTGTCAAAATACAACAGTCAGTTTACTCTGTTGTCTCGCTACGCCAACGAGGAGCGTATGACTGAAAGCAAGAAGATAGAAAAATTCCTAGACGGTCTGGCGCCCGCGCTTAAATGCCAGCTGGTTGTGCACACCTTCCTGGATTTTAAAATGCTGGTGGATAAGGCCATTACCTTGGAAAATGAGAGACGCGGCTTGGAGGATTTCCGCAAGCGAAAAAAGGACCAGACTAATCATGCTCGCAACCACCGAAGCAAGACAGATTTTCAGAAAGGTGGGACGCACAAACCCACGACAAACGTCTCACACCCAATCAAGAATTTCCATGCAAGAGACAAGGAGTTCACATATCGCCCAGGCGTTACTTGCTACGCCTGTGGAGAAGAAGGGCACTATGCCAAGCAATGCCCCAAGCCAAGGAACTCGACCCGAAAGCCGAACAACGGTGGCAATAATTCAGCGCCAAAGCGCAACCGTTTCAACCCCAATAACAACCACAGGAAGGGTCACCTGAACCACGTGACCAGAGAGGAAGCACATAATGCCTCGGATATCGTACTCGGTACGTTCCCTGTCAACACAATACCTGCCATGGTTTTGTTTGATTCTGGAGCTTCCCACTCATTCATTTCGAAAAGTTTTGCCTTGCAAAATAATTTTTCCATACTTCCCTTGGAAAAATCCGTGACCGTCAAGTCCCCTAGGATTAAGCAAGTTACCCAAAATTATTGCCAAGGTGTGGTTATTGAGTTTGAATAATTGAAGTTTCACGCCAACCTATTGTATTGGAAAATAAAGGACTGGATGTCATCTTAGGGGTGGATTGGTTAACCACCAACAAAGGTTTTATTGACTGCTTCAACCGGACCGTAATTCTCACCCACCACCACGGGAAGACAATAAAAGTTTCAGCCAAAGAGAGAAAAATATCCCGGCAACCGAGATTGAACAAGGTGGATATTTCTGAATTGAGCAAGGTTCCAGTAGTGTGTGAATTTCCAGATGTATTTCCCGAAGAACTACCAGGCATGCCACCCGACCGAGAGATAGAATTCAGCATTGAGCTAGCACCCGGAACCGCCCCCATATACAAGAAACCATACAGAATGGCACCATCCGAATTGGTAGAATTAAAGAAGCAAATAAAAGAATTGCTGGACAAAGGATATATACGAGCCAGTTCCTCACCTTGGGGTTCACCAATTTTATTTGCCAAAAAGAAGGATGGAACACTGAGATTGTGTATAGACTATCGAGCGCTTAACATGGTCACAATCAAGAATAAATACCCGATGCCATGGATAAATGACTTATTTGATCAGCTCGCTCAGGCCACGGTGTTCTCAAAAATTGACTTAAGGTCGGGATACCATCAATTAAAAGTACGAACATAAGATATCCCCAAGACGGCATTCACCTCCAGATACGGATTGTATGAGTTCACAGTAACGCCATTTGGACTAACAAACGCCCCCGCATATTTTGTTCCCCTCATGAACAAAGTATTTATGAAGTTTATGGACAAGTTTGTTGTGGTATTTATCGACGATATTCTGATATACTCCAAGACACCAGAAGAGCACGCTGAACATCTCCGAATTGTACTAGGAGAACTCAGGAAACATCGATTGTACGCTAAATTCAGCAAGTGTGAATTTTGGCTAAGGCAGGTAGGTTTTCCGGGCCACGATCGACCCAAGAAGGTATTGCCGTGGACCCGAAAAAGTCAAGGTCAGATTTTGCTGGAAACCACCAGCCAGTAATGCATTTACGTCTAAGTTTCACAGGAATGGCAGGTTACTACCGAAGATTTATTGAAGGATTTTCCACTATAGCAAAGCCAATGACGCAACTACTCAAGAAGGACAAGAAGTTTGAATGGACAGAAGCTTGCGAGAAAAGTTTCCAAGAACTAAAAAGGAAATTAACAACAGCACCAGTATTAATTGTGCCAGACATACACAGGAATTTTGAGGTGTATTGTGACGCATCCCGGAAGGTCCTCGGATGTGTGTTGATGCAAGAAGGCAAGGTAGTCGCGTATGTTTCCAGACAACTTCGCAAGCATGAGGAAAATTATCCTACTCATGACCTAGAGTTAGCAGCAGTTATTCATGCACTCAAGGAATGGAGAAACTTTTTACTTGGAAATCGTTGTGAAATATACACGGACCATAAGAGCCTCAAGTATATTTTTACACAACCTGAACTGAATTTACGGCAACGACGCTGGTTGGAATTAGTAAAGGATTATGACGTTGGAATCCACTACCATCCAGGAAAAGCAAATGTAGTGGCAGACGCTCTAAGTCGGAACCCTAGCCCGAACGACGATGACCTACCAAACCTGAGACCTGAATTTCGGCAGGAGTTTGCTAAACTCAACTTGCTGGTAGTTACCGAAGGCAGCGTATCAAATTTAGAAATGCAGCCTACCCTGATAGAAAAGATTAAAGAGGCTCAGCATGGACACCCCAGCATTGAAGGCATTAAACAGAAAGTGAGTTTGGGCAAGGCCTCAGAATTCGTTATCAATGAGAAAGGAATATTGTGGTACGGAGATAGACTTTGCGTACCAGATATCAAGGACCTTAAACAGCAAATCTTAGCTGAAGGTCACACCTCTCCGTATTCAATCCATCCTGGAGGAACAAAAATGTACAAGGATCTTCAGGAAACATTTTGGTGGCACGGTATGAAAAGGGACATAGCCACATTCATCGCATGTTGTGACTCTTGTCAACGCATCAAGGCCGAGCACCAGAAACCGGCCGGACTTTTACAGCCAAATAAAATACCCAAGTGGAAATGGGACGAGATTGGAATGGATTTTATTGTTGGGCTACCTCGGTCACGGCACGGAAATGATGCCATATGGGTTATCACAGATAGACTGACTAAGGTGGCACACTTCATCCCCGTGAAGACAACCCACACCACTCAGAAGCTTGCCAGGCTTTATCTCTCCCGTATCGTCTGCTTACATGGAGTTCCAAAGACAATAATATCAGACCAAGGCACTCAATTCGTCTCCCGATTTTGGGATCACTTACAACAAGCTCTGGGTACTCAACTAGCTTTTAGTACAGCGTACCACCCCGAGGCTGATGGACAAACTGAACGCGTAAACCAAATTCTAGAAGACATGCTGAGAGCATGTGTCCTCACTTATGGAACCAGTTGGGAGGAAAGCTTGCCGTACGCAGAGTTCGCATACAACAACAGTTACCAGGCCAGCCTGCAAATGGCACCATTTGAAGCCTTGTACAGGCGGAGATGTCGTACCCCGCTAAATTGGTCAGAGACCGGAGACAGCCGTATCTTCAGCCCAGACATGCTCAAGGAGGCTAAAGATAAAGTTAAGGTAATTAGGGATCGACACAAGACAGCCCAAAGTCGACAGAAGAGTTATTACGATCACAAACATCGGGGGGTCAGTTTTGAACCCGGTGAATTTGTGTATCTACGAGTATCTCCTATGAGGGGCCTGCAACGATTCAAGATTAAGGGGAAGCTAGCACCAAGATTCATCGGACCATTCTGCATAGTGGCACGAAGAGGCACGGTAGCCTACCAGCTAGACTTACCCGAAGAATTATCCGATATCCACGACGTGTTCCACGTCTCGCAGTTGAGGAAGTGCGGAAGCAACCCAGGGAAGCAAGTATCCCATGAGAACATTGACGCGTGCAACCAGACCTCACCTATCGGGAACATCCAAGAAAATCTTGGAGGAGTCTGAAAGGAGGACCCGACAGAAAACCATCAAGTTTTTCAGAGTTCAGTGGAGCAATCACACAGAAAGTGAAGCCACCTAGGAAAGAGAGGATTTTCTTCGGACAGAGCACCCACACTTATTTGAGGATCAGCTGAAATCTCAGGGACGAGATTTTTCCTAAGGGGGTAGGTGTTGTGACACTCAAAAAAAAATTATTTGGTTTTCAACAAAAACTTTGTTGGATTTGAAGAAGGCCATTTAAATCCTTCCAAAAACCTCTCTCTCAAAACTTCTCCCTTGGCAAGGATTTTTACTTTTGATATCTTCTTCAACACTGGTGTTTGGTTATTAAAAACCTTTCTTCTGATTGTCCCCTTCTCAAATTTATTTTTGGGATTTATTTTATTTTAAAAAAGAGAAAACCCTATGAGTTTTGGAGCTTCTTTCATTTGGAACCATCCATGGTTTTACCATGCCTCATGTGGTAAATCTTCCAAACATCCCTCCTTCCACTTTGGGGCAATCCAAACATTCTGTTCCTACAAGTCCAACCCATGTTTGGATTTTATTTCATTTATTTTATCTCCCAAAACAATTCTGTCATTTATTTTAAGCCTTGGTGATTTACAAAGCAAGTACCCAATTCCCTTTTAGTCTTAATCTCAAACCAACTCCTCTGGATAGTCTTTAGCGCCCACAACCTAGATCCATCAAGATCCACTCTTCTTCTTTTCAAAATTTTCAAGTTTCAACCTCTTGCAAGTTTGGACCAGATTTGTCAAATTTGGTGAAATTCATATCTTCTCTTCTCCAAAAATTCTACCAAAATTCAGGCAGCCCCCAGATGCAGTGAGAGGCCACCCCACCAAAAATCAGCTCAAGGAAAATTCCCCACATGCCAAAATCATTTCGTCGAACACCTGGCCGACACTGTTACTATGCACTTTCAGAAAGTTCAGATTTTCAGAGAAGTTCAGTGTCGTTTTTGTCAGAGAGTTGTCATCGATCAACAGTGCGCCCTGGCGCGTTGCGCACGGCCTCTCCTCCCTTGCCAGAGCACCTCATGCCCCCTTGGACGGGTGCAGGTGTCGGTGGCGGCGAGCAACGCCGACGCCGGCAGCTTCTGCGGTGGCAGAGCCACCCGTGGCGGCCAGCGAGAGCCCGTGCCACCTCACTACGCCGTTCGGCGCCGCCCAACGCTCCCTTGCCCTCCGCGTGGCCTCGCGCACGCCAGCGCACCCCGCAGCACCATTGCCGTGGCCCGGCAAGCACAGGGCGCGCCCTCTGCTGCCAACGGGCCCGCGCCGCCCCGTTCCGTCGAACCCACCCAGAGCACCTAATCCGAACTTGTTTAGCGCCTAAACTGAACCAGTGGAACTCCACGTTGACGCCCAACTCCCTAAACTCCCCGACCAAGCTATGCGCCGCCGTAACCATTGTCGGAGATCTCCATTCACGGCCACCGCCTCGGATCGCCTATAAAAGGAAGCTCCGAGCTCGTTCTCGAGCACACACCACCACTGCACCTCACCAACACCCCGCCAGGCCACTTGGAGGACCTCGAGGAGGTCTCCTCCTCCAACTCCGGCCTCCCCGATCCGCCTCAGCCACCATCTCGATCCACTCCGGTGAGACCATCCTCGACGCCCAAACCTCGTCAGTAACCTCCTCGAGCACCCAGTGAGCTAACCAAGACTTGATTTGACCTTCGCAGCCCTCCCCGGCGAGATCCAACTCCACCCGAGCCGCCGTCCGCCGGAGCCAGGGCCCTCGTCGACGTAGTGCTCGCTGGCGACCACCACCACCACTCACCGACTCGGAAGGTCACGCTGAGCATGTAGGTAACGCCCGATCCCCCTGCCTCGCCGTGGATCACCGTCGGCGACCACCGCAGCTCTCGGGCGCCGACGAGCTCTGTTTTCCCCATTTGAAAATTTAAACCAGACGGATGGGACCCGCCCGTCAGCCTCTCTGTTCTTTTTTTTCGAACCGTTTTCTGAAAACGTATTCGGGCAAATACGCTTTCAGTCTGAAACGTTTTTCTGGTCTTTTTTGTTCAGCCCCCTGAGAAGTTTCTGTTTCATTACAGAAAGGTCCCTGAATTAAAACCATTATAACTTTTAAACAGAAAAGGATTTTTGATTGATTCTTTTTCTGTCCTCTTTAAAATTTTGTCTAGTTTTTTATCAGATTTATTTGAAAAATATTTGGAATATTTTTGTGCACCTCATGGTATTTAGATAGTGCGTGTATTTCTGTATACCGTAGATACCGGAGGAGGTGACGGAACCGCGAACTTCACCGAGCTAGACTCCGACTACTCTGAACCAGGCAAGCATGTTTGAACTTTTGATATGATGAGTGTCTTGGCATGTTTGCATTAAGTAGTTCCATGGCATGTTTTTGAGCATCTCGATGAAGGTTATATTACATGAAAAGTTGAGGCAAGTGAGTTTCGAAAATCCATAAGTGGTTGGATATGAGTTTGCATGGCCATGAGATGGCATGAGAGTGGGTAAGATGGCAATGTTGTAGCATGTCAGTCTTATGCCAGACCATTTGACCCAGTGTCAACATGAGTCAGTCCAGTTCCCGTCCGTTTCCCCTTTCCGTACTACCACATGTTTTCCGCAAGGGATATGGCTTAGTAAGTTGCAAACCGTTTTCCTGGTACACACCAAATCGAGAGGCCGGGATGAGGGTTCCATGGCCCTGGATTAAAGCCTATCATCCGGTCAGGGGGCATGGGTGTTTCCGGTTGGGACCGAGAGGAGGGCACCCCTTAGAGCGCGCGTATATAAATTTGATCCCATGCTATTCGAGATTGTGATCTCCCCGTCTCAACGTTTTTCTTGAATGCTGTCTAGGGTGATTCTTGGCATCGTGAGGTGGGATGGGCGTGTACTGGTTAGATGTGTTTCTTCCGAAATACCGTAAACGGAACTAGTCCTTGGTGACTACGGAAATCCGTTGGCTATGGGTAATTTAGTACAAACTCTGCAGAGTCAAAAATCCTTGAAATCATCTTATCCATGTCCAAGTACTGTGTTCATCTTATCTTGTCAAGTATCGCCTCGGTGATGTAAACTCCGGAGAACCACATGAGTGTTAAGTCCGGTTAAATGTTTATTCCTATGGATGGACTAACCCGTTTATTATCATGTGTTGAATATTTTTCTATGAGCATTATTCTTGCAAGTTTAACAGATATGAATAATGGATTTAAGCCCTTTCTGCGATGTCGCTCAGACGTCCGACTGTGGCACGCATATTATTTACTTTCAATATAAGCCCTTTCTGCGATGTCGCTCAGACGTCCGACTCTGGCACATTTGTTATTTTACCTTGGATATAAGCCCTTTCTGTCATGTCGCGCCGACGTCCGACTGTGGCACATATCTCTATTACTTTCAATGTAAGCCCTTTATGTGGTGTCGCTTAGACGCCTCGATCATGCATGATTTATTTATTTGTTCACCCTTCGAGGCGCCGCTTGCACACTGATCGGTTTTCGATTATTTTGTGGATTTCGGGAGGACTACCGCCTGACTTCCTTATTACTATAAAATGTTGTGCAAGTTCATCATTTGAATGTACATTACTTATTGCTCATGACGCATTCATGCATGCATTTGTTATATCTTATGTCCAAATTGTCTTGCGAGTACTTTCAAAGTACTCACCTGGCTTGTTGATTTGGCCAGATGCTGACGAAGGCGATCTCATGGATGAAGAGTTAAATAGCGAGTCCGACGCCTAGAGGAGTCCCAGTCAGTCTCGTGAGACCCTAGATTTGGTCACTGTGTTATATCCGCTTCCGCTACCCAAATAAATTCATCGAGCCTCACCTCGACGCTCGATGAGCCACCAGTTTAGGAGTCATATTACCCACTTTACTGTGTTATTCCACCACCACTTTACCTCGAGTCAGTAGTATGCCACCACACCATTGTGTCATATCCGCCATTATGTTTAATTATTGGCGTGCTTGTAATAAATGGTTGAGCACCCCAGCTAATTCTCGTAATATATTCTAATGCTACTGGCTTATTGTATCAAGATTTTTTCTACCAGTCAGGAGGATTTTTCCTCGTACTGGACTCAAAAGGTCGGTTTCTCAATAAGCATTTTATTGGAAAACCGGTCGTGACACTAGCTGGGACCCACCTTGGTGAGAGGCTGACTTGTGGGCCTACTAAGTTGACGGGGACGAAGGGCTTTGTCAACTTAGTCAATATGAACAATTCTAGCTCCAATGACCATACGATGTCCATCCAACGGCCGTATTGCTTCTTCAACCTATGGTCTTCTTGCTCTAGCCGCCCAAAGCAGCGCCGGTCGTGCCGCATGCTCCTGTCTCCCGTGGCCGGCTGTGCTGCCGCAGAGGCCTCACCGCCCCTACTATTCCCACTGCTGGCTAGGCCCTGCGGCGACGGCAGCCTCACACCGCAGCCGAACCAGTGAACCCTCGTACTCCTCTGTGCGCGGGCTTCCACTTCCGTGTCTTCCCGGCTCCGCGTCGTCCCCTTCCTAGGCCTCGCCATCGTCCGCCGCCGTGGTGCTCTCAATGCGACGTGGTCAACGTGGTCAAGGAACGACTTCCATCGGAAGAGTAGTGTACGTGGAGAGGCTGACGACTGGGTCCACGGCCACAGCCTAGTTTATTGTGATTTGCCAAGTAAGTCGCTTTGTCAGGCCTGTTGGGTTGCAAATCTTTCAAGACGAGGAGAGCTTTCATTCGGCTGGCCGAGCAAATGGCCCATCAGTAATGAGAAATGGGTTGTACATTTTTAAAACACATCAAACCGGCAATTAGTTTCAAATATCTTTTTTTTCATTTCAAGATTTTAAATTACATTAATTTTTATGCGTGGAGAATTTGTTGGATTTTATATTGATATACATTTATTTTTAAAATCAGTTTGAATGTGAGTCGAAATTTCGGGATTAAAAACAGTTTGGACCGCACCGAAATATGCAAAAATTCGTATCATTTTTTAACCGCGGCCACAATATGGGTTGTAATGCTAACAAAAAGAATATGCGCTCCAAAAAAACCATAAGAATTAGCAAATGGGTTGTAAATTATTAGAAATAATGGCAGATGGGCTGTATGCTGTTTTCCACAGATTTGAGGCTTTCCTAAAAAAAAAGGTTGACGCACAAGCACTGATTGTTGGATGTCCATCCAACGGCCGTCGTGCTTCTTCAATCTCTGCTCTTCCTGCTCCAGCCGCTCAAATAAGCGCCGGCGAGACTGCTCGCTTCCTTCCTCCTCATGTCGGTCAGGTTGCCGTCACAGCAGCCTCACCGCCCAACCGTACTCCCATCATCGGGCCTAGCCATCCCTCTACTCACCCACACCTATCGTTATTCTCCGTGACGACAGACGAACGGTAAACCCTAAATGCAGTCGTACTCCCCTCCACGTGGGAAACAACTGCTGAGTCTTCCCTGCCTCTGTGTCGTCCCCTTCCTAGGCCTCGCCTCATCCACCGCCGTGGTGCTCTCGGCACGGCGTGGTCAATGTGGTCAACGACCGACTTCCATCGTAAGAGTAGTGTGCGTGGAGACGCTGACAGCAGGGTCCACGGCCGCAGCAAGGAAGTGCCTCCTTATTACGCGCAAAATAATTATTCCTCCACCTGACAGTGGGGACCCACCGGATGGGCCACCATATTTCACGAAAAAACGTTTCCCCCTGACTGTTGGGACCCACCAGCTACACCTTCGCACGCAAGGAAGTGCGTCCAGGAGAAAAAAACAAAACAATTCGCCCCCCCTGACTGCTGGGACCCACCAGCTACATCTTCGCACGCAAGGAAGTGCCTGATAGTCGGGACCCACCTGGGTATGTAGCGTTGTCATTCTGGTCGCGAACGTGTACGTACATATATACTGGTGGATGTAGAGGCGCGCACGTGTCGTAGTAGAGGCGCGCACGTAGCATGTACATGTACGACAGCCGCCGTGGTGCAAGAAAGAAAATACGGCCACGTATGTGTACATACGGGCGGGTCTCGAACGCCTAATCGCCAAGACACGCACGGGCGAGGGCTCGTTGACATGGCTGGGTCGAAACAGAGAAACAGCGTCGTCGTCATGTTCATGGGGAGGCAACGGAATGCGTCGTGTTCATGGGGAGGCAACGGAATGCGTCGTGTTCATGGGGAGGCAACGGAATGCGTCATGTTCATCGGGAGGCAACGGAATGCGTCGTGTTCATGGGGAGGCAACGGAATGCGTCATGTTCATCGGGAGGCAACGGAACGTGTGGAGCCAACCGGCTGGGTCGGAATGGAATGCGTGGTCGTGTTCATCGGGAGGGCTTGGACGGAACAGGCGGTAGAAACGAGGCATGGCGTATCGCAGAGCGGAGGAAACGGCCCTGTGTTCGACCGACCATGTTCGAAACGGGATCATGTTCATCGGGAGGGGTCTGGCGTACCGCAAAATGGAGGAAACTGACCTCCTACGGTCGAAACGGGAGTCCTGTTGATCGAGAGGGGTGTGACGTACCGCAAAACGGAGGAAATAGACCTCCTACGATCAAAACGGGGGCCCTGTTGATCGAGAGGGGTGTGGCGTACCGCAAAACGGACGAAACGGACCTCCTACGGTCGAAACGGGGGTCCTGTTCATCGGGAGGGGTGTGGCGTACAGCAAAACGGGACTCCACGGGATACTGTTTCATCTCCACCGTCGACCTCCTCCAGCCTCCATGGGCTACAATGACCTCCTCCAGCCTCCACGGGCTCCTGTTCATCCAGCCTCCACCGCGCGCTACTCCACCGGCTACTGTTCAACCACCCCTCCACCCTCTACTGTTCATCCAGCCCTCCACACCATGGGTCCTGTTCAACCACCCCTCCACGGGCACCCCTCCACCATCTACTGTTCATCTAGCCCTCCACCACACCACGGGGTCCTGTTCCTACAACCCCCCGCTTCGCAACGCCATCGCTCATCCAATCGACCGCTTCAGCTTAGCAGCAGAGCGAAGGAATCGCTTCGATCGGGTTCGATTAACGACCATCGATCGATCGCTCGGGATCGATAACGCACAGCCTGCGGTAATCGCCGGGTTCGATTAGAGCCCAACGCCTCGCTTCGGGTTCAGTTTGAGCCAACGCCGCACACACGCTGCGCAGACGTACGAGAAACGCGCATCGCTCAGCCCCCGACCTCCCACCGTAACTGGGAACTCCCTGAAATTTTCCTCCCCATCGCTTCTACCACGGTTTTTTCCATCATGGACGGCCCAAAGAATGTCATGCACCTGAGCCTCCCGCCCGCCCAGGATGAAAAGCCCATTTTCTTTCATGATTTTTTGTCATAGAAGTAGGAACCCACCACATCTATGATGATACCGGGTTTTGTCACAATTATCGTCATAGAAGTGTCATATGTATGACAAAAAAAAATTCATTCGGCCCAAAATGTCACGGATGTGTCTTTTTTTTGTAGTGTAAAGTAAACGTTAAGCGTGCGTAGAGTTGTATCGGTGGTCGATAGAACTTGAGGGAATATTTGTTCTACCTTTAGCTCCTCGTTGGGTTCGACACTCTTATCGAAAACTGTTGCGGTCCCCTATGCTTGTGGGTTATCAGTTGTCAATCCCTTCACGGTCACTAACGAGAGTGAGATCTGATAGATATGATAGGATAATATTTTTGGTATTTTTATTATAAAGATTCAATGTAAAATAAAAGCAAAGTTAAAAAGCAAAGGCAATAATAAAGTGTTGGGAGATTGATATGATGAAGATAGAACTGGGGGCCATAGATTTCACTAGTGGCTTCTCTCAAGAGCATAAGTATTTTACGGTGGGCGAACAAATTTCTCTTGAGCAATTGACAGAATTGAGCATAGTTATGATAATATCAAGGTATGATCATGTATATAGGCATCACGTCTGAGACAAGTAGACCGACTCCTGCCTGCATCTACTACTATTACTCCACTCATCGACCGCTATCCAACATGCATCTAGAGTATTAAGTTCAAGAAAACAGAGTAACACCTTAAGCAAGATGACATGATGTAGAGGGATAAATTCATGCAATATGATAAAAAACCCCTCTTGTTATCCTCGATGGCAACAATACAATACGTGCCTTGCTGGCCCTCATCACACCGGGAAAGGACACCGCAAGATTGAACCCAAAGCTAAGCACTTCTCCCATTGCAAGAAAAACCAATCTAGTAGGCCAAACCAAACTGATAATTCGAAGAGGTTTGCAAAGATAACCAATCGTACATAAAAGAATTCAGAGAAGATTCAAATATTGTTCATAGATAATCTTGATCATAAACCCACAATTCATCGGTCTCAACAAACACACTGCAAAAAGAAGATTACATCGAATAGATCTCCACGAGAGAGGGGAGAACATTGTATTGAGATCCAAAAAGAGAGAAGAAGCCATCTAGCTACTAACTATGGACCCGAAGGTCTGAGGTAAACTACTCACACTTCATCGGAGGGGCTATGGTGATGATGTAGAAGCCCTCTGTGGTGGGTGCCCTCTCCGGCGGAGCTCCGTAACAGGCTCCGAGATGGGATCTTGTGGGTACAGAAGGTTGTGGCGGTGGAATTAGGTTTTTGGCTCCGTATCTGATCGTTTGGGGGTACGTAGGTATATATAGGAGGAAGGAGTACGTCGGTGGAGCAACAGGGGGCCCACGAGGCAGGGGGGCCCGCCCTGGGGGGTAGGGCGCGCCCCCCACCCTCGTGGCCTCCTCGAAGCTTCCTTGGAGTAGGGTCCAAGTCTCCTAGATCACGTTCGGTGAGAAAACCACGTTCCCGAAGGTTTCATTCCGTTCGGACTCCGTTTGATATTCCGTTTCTTCAAAACTCTGAAATAGGCAAAAACAACAATTACAGGCTGGGCCTTGGTTAATAGGTTAGTCCCAAAAATAATATAAAAGTGGAAAATAAAGCCCAATAATGTCCAAAATAGTAGATAATATAGCATGGAGCAATCAAAAATTATAGATACGTTGGAGACGTATCAAGCAGCCCCGGCAAAGAGGACGACGGCGCCGATGAAGCGAGAGGACGTGATGCAAGGCTCTTGGGCTGTCGTTGTGGATGAGAAACGTCCATCTCTAGCAGTGGACGACGCGGTCTTGGTAGGTGCTCCGGCATGGTGGAGGATAGTGGCGATGGATGTGGTGGAGGACGGCGACGATGGATGTGGTGGAGGATGGCGGCGATGGATGGGGTGGCGGACGGTGGCTGGTGTGGGGATGGTGTTCTAGCGCGGACGGTGTATGAATGGGAAAATGGAGGGAGAGGTACGGGGAACCCTGTTTTTGGGACGTGCCTGGCTGAAATAGGGGAAAGTTACGAACTTAGCCCCCATTTAAAATTTGGACGTCTCATCGGTTGGGGATACGAAGGTAATCTCACATCTCGCCAATATTCGCCCAGAGCGATTTCGGGCCAGGAGAGGGTGGTTGGCGCCCACGGTGTATGAACGGGGCTGACAGGTAGGGCGGTTGTGTCACGTCTGAGTGAAGTTACAAACCTGCCCCTATTGAAAATATTTGCCTACATCGTTTTTGGCCTAGTGGAGTTTGTTTTGCCACCCACCGTGTATGAATGGGGAAATGGAGGGAGAAACAGAGGTCTTTCGGACGAGCTTGAATCAAATGTGTTTTGCCGCCCATGTTTGGCGCCCACCGTGTCGGAATGGGCTCAGAGGCGGCCGTGTCACGTCTAATTGAAGTTACAATCCTACCCCTATTTAGAGCATTGGAAATCGGGCCGATGGATTGTCCGTGTAATGGGTAGACAGTAATTTCCATCTCCCAAACACTTGGCTTCGGGCAGCCGACGTGGGAGTGGACATTTTGCCGCTCCTTTCAAATTTTGGGACAAGAAGCATCCACGTTTACCCTGGCAACTAAATTTGAATCCATTTTGTATTCCTATACGAATCTTTATAAATCATTCTATGTGTTTTTATATATCTTCAAAAGGACGACAAAGATGTATTCGACTATCATATACGAATATGGTTTACAAATGCCGATACTCAAATTCAGAAGCTAGAATCCAGTTTAAGGTGAATTCGAATATTTGGAACACTTCATGTCCAACTCAAATGTCACACGCATCATAATGTGTACTCCCATTTAGATATGTACACAAGCAATGTATCAAGATTCAAATACCGAGTCAATCAACCAAGAATATATAGAACTAACAGACATACAAACACTTATAGAGTATATGGATCAATAATATCAACTACATACATAAGCCAGGCCGCTGTACTTATCTTTGCTACAACAGCATCCTTTTTTTAGGCAAGCTACTACAGCATCTTGGCCCTTTCCGATGCGTGCCACTTATGGTCCATCTATACTAGTATTATTGCTGAATGCGCATTCAGCCCGATTGGCATATTTGTAGGTCTGGCACAACAATCAAAATGAAATGTCTCCGAGCCTTATCAATTAATACAGACTTGTGCTCAAATAAAATTAGAAACCAAATAACAAAAAACAAAAAACAATTATTACATGATCTATAAAACAAATGGTTTGATTGATTACATGAACAAACAACACAAAGGTTATTCAATGATGGAAAGAACATTTCACCTATGATTTGCCAAGTGAGAATTTAATTTCCTTTTTTCCTTCAGGACCTTAACAATGTGGTCAGTCTCAGCTTGCTTTGTTTTGAAATCCACCAAATATCTAATGGTTGTATTGAGTACTGCTACTGATTGTGATGTTTGCTTCCTCAACATGTCAACTTCATATCTAAGTGCAGAAGCAGAATCTCTTTCTACCACTAGTTTAGCCTCTAGAGCATCAGCAGTTGGCAATTCATAATGCACGATTGGGCGGGTGCCACTGTTGTGGGGTGATACAACGTCCATGGGGACCTCGCTCTTTGATCTTGGGCTAACATGTTTTGCCACTAAAGTTCCGGTTGGATTCAGAAAAGTTGAAGTTAGAAAAACATCTCAACTGGGAGTTATAACAGCAAACCAGTTAAACAAACAAGGAATTAAAGAGTTTCAATTCGATGCTGAAAAGTAGTTATTAACATCATTGTAACCCATTGTTGCAGCAACAAAGCAGTTAATCAAACAAGTAGCTATTTAAGTTCAGGCAAACAAGTAATTATTAACAGTAAGTATCAAACACATAGATAGGCGCAGTCTATAATAGGATTAACAGGTTGTGGCATTATGTAATCACTAGCAAACTAAATTAAGCCAAGCAACGTAATTGAACAATTTTGCAATAAGTGGCTAACTAAAATTCTGAGAAGCAGGTAACTGAACTTATGCTAGTTCTTTGTACAGGCACACTGCAACTTCTTTTTCTCTTACAAGGTTGTACGAAGGAGTCCATGGCATCAATTGCTTGGATACACAGTCCTAATACTTCTTTCTTCCCACACTGCATTGGTAAGTCGAATGGTTAATCTGGTAAGATGGTGCGTCCTTGATATGTTATATGAGTACGTGTAGTTAGACTAGTGGTAGCCACACACATCACACTGGCTTTTACTGTATATTTCATGCGATTACTTTTGTCATATCGAGATCTAAGAAATCTACAATGGGATGAAAAGACTGGCATCCTTCACATTATTGGCGAACTCAGTTCACAGAAACAAGCAATTCAACCATTTTGTGGGTAAATCAAAAGCGCCACTGGAATATTTTCACTAGCCCTGTCATACACGCAAAAAGGGGTGACGCCACCATAGGGGATGGTATGGCGGCCGCCTCGGGTGGCTCGAAAGTGTGCACCTAGTTTGATTCATCTAGGTTGGCCCAGGCTAGTTTTGTTCGTCCCAACGCACGAGCAGGCAATGTAAAAAATGAAGAATAATGTTTCAATTTGGATAGGCCAATAACATAAGTGCAAGGCAGGCCCTATAGCAGGCTCGCGGCCCAATCTAGCGCCTCCCATATCGATTGACAAGAGGAAAAATCCCAATTCATCCGCTCCAGCCTCCAGTCTGGTTTGCTCCTAACCTAGCCGTCGCTGGAAAGACCGACACATCACTTCCTCGCGCCCTCGTTGGAGGGCGGTCGCCGGGCTTCAAGAGAACGGAAGGACAAGAAGATGAAGATCCAACCACAGGTGTAGCTCTGCATGGGAGGCAGCGGCGGCAAGACGGGCATGGCATCGAAGTTTGCATAAGCAGACAGTCACGGCTTGCAAGAGTAGCATGCGCAACGAGCAGGTACATCACATCCCTGATTATATCTAATTCAACTCTTCAATTTATGGCCAATAGTTAAACCTGACGGTGTTGTAAAATTGCTTGTATGTAGGGAATCTATGAGAAAATGAAACCAACGTCTACTTATTTTATAACTCCCCCAATCAATACTTGAATCGATTGAATCGATGAATCTAATCAAGTTTCGTGCAAACATCCAAGCTCATGTTGTTCTTGAGCACAAGTGTCTAATGAATGCATCGCTAATGAAGGATTTGATGCAAACTTTTACATGCTCCTGATGATGAACATGTAGTGTCTAATGAGGCATCTAATGCAAGCATTTTGCAAGCTCCCATTGAAGGATTTAGTGTCTAATGATGATCTGCTATGTTGAGAGAGACATAGAGATTTGCAGGCATTGATGACATGCCAATTATAGTGCATTTTCATGGCTTGAGGAAAGCGTCGAGGCCATCTACCGTAAAGTCCCCGTATCATGACAACATAGCATAAATACTTTTCTAATCTGTTGTTTGAAACTATTGGCATACTTGTGCGGGATAGATGTATTGATATGCAGTTTGCGCATGACCGGGTTATAGGTGCAATTACACTTCAATATTTTCAGCCGGAGAATGAATAGTTCAAGCAGTGCATGCACCATGTTTGTAGTCCTTGTACACAATGTTGCATTTTGTATTTTTTGGTTCTTGCATCATTTATTGTTTATAATCTAAACTACTTTGGATCATTAGCTGGTTTCAAAGTGCATGTAGCTTCACATTTCTCAAGTTATGTTGATTTCTGGAGTGCAAGTGCCTTCGTATTTTTTAAGTTAAACGTTCGCCCCTGGTAACTTGAATTCGTGGATCCGCCACCGCACAAAAATCATACACGAATGCTAGTACGAATTAAATGAAATGCAGGGACTTACGCTAGCTCTGCTTGCGCTTGGGATGTTCCATGTACAAGTCCATGTTACCACTTGCTTGTATGTGCTGGACTTGTGCTCCTTGCATCCCCCTCTGCAGTTTTGACACGACAAATGGCTGATCAAATAAGAGGAATTGACCTTGTTGTTGTATCGGAGGACAGATACTTACAAGGTTATACGGGTGTGCAGGATGTGTACCAGATCCCGTAGCGCCATCATGCTTCACTAAAAAATGGATTTGCTTGTTTCAGATGATATCTCCAGAAGAAATAAGAGTTGAAGTCAGAGTTGGATAGGCGCGTAAGCTAAGAGAGTAGTGAAAGGATATCCAAACATTGTCGGAACAGTGCACAAGGGAGTGATGTGTGGATACCTAGTTCGGGCCGGCGTTTGGGCATGCTCGCCTAGCTAGAGTGTGGGTCACTTCAGAGCCGTTGAGGGTGATGCTGGCGTTGGCTGGCCGCGCACGGATGCAGATCTTGAGTGGCAGCGGAGCGCTATGATGCGGTGGACGAGACCGTTGGTTAAGCCCCAGCGGCCTCGGGAGGCGGAGGCGCGACGATGTGCTCGGTGAAGTAGCCCCGATGAGCTAGGAGATGGCGTCGGTGAAGCGCACCTGATGTGGTGGAAGTCGGTGTCTGTGAGGAATATCGGTTGCGGCGGCCGACATTGTCCGTGGACCACCCGGTGCGGTGGACGAGGGCGTAGATGAGGTAGCTCCAGTGCAGTGGTGAAGCGTGACTGTCGTCTTCGTGGTCGTCATCTGGCACAGAGGTGGGGAAAGAGACGAGACGAGGGGAAATTCGAACTTTGCTTGGGTTGGCGGCGAATTAGGGATTTGAGCAATCTGGGCCCGGAAGGGGACGGTAGAGAAGGGAGATTTTGCAGGGCTGGAATTGGGACTGCCAGATATTTCAATCCGAAACATGGAAGCGCGAACTTATTTTGTCGTCGTCCTTTTTGGGGGGGAGGGGGAGGGAGGGGGGTGGGTGGCTGGGTGCTAAGCGTCCGTCCGACACACGCGACCACCACGACACGACCCTGGTCTGCTTGGTGCACCTACATTTGAGAATGCAAATGAATCTTCTTTCATTTGCAAACGAATCTGTATGTATTACCATGCCGATGTTTTCCTTACAATAATTAGTCATTCGAAATGAGATACTACAAATTAATTAATGAGGAGTTATTTTTAAAAAATCGAAACGGTATCAACGCTAACGTGGATTAGAGTTTGTGTCACATAATTAGTTATTTGAATTAGAGTGTGTCACATAGCGATCTCCAATTCTAACGTGGATTTCGCATTTCACTGTATCCATGCTACTTTTTTAATACAAATTCATATGTATATGATGAACACCATGGTAGTGAGAAAACTTTAGGATAGATTCAAACATATGACCTACAAAATAGCACAACAAATCGAGTTAATGTCAACTTTTCTAAACCTAGTATGGCACGAATTCGAAATAATGACCCATATGCATGGTACTCAGTTCAAATCTTATAATGTACACCGAATTGAAACATCGATATTAAGTCTCCTACTATCTACATTCAAATGTTGTTTTTAGTCCCCCCCCCCCCGCACACACGCTACATACTTCCTGTATCTGTCAATCTTCCTCTCCTAACCACCTTAGGAAGCCATCAGTTTCCAACACACATCCATTCTTTCTCTCCATGGTTCGATCTCTAACTCTCTCAACTACACAACCCCCTTTTTCCACTCTGTTATGAAATGTATTTACCTCACACACCCGCCATTGCACCCCATGCCGAGCTCTCTCTCTCTCTCTCCCTCTCCCTCTCACCCTCTCGCGCTAAATACATGCATTGCCTATCTAGCCCCCAACCTCTCGTGCGCATGCACGCACGTTGTCTATCTAGGTCACTCCCTCGAGACTGTCTCACTCTTTCTTCCGCACGGCGGGCCACACTCACTTAATCTCGCTCTCTTTATCTGAGTCTCGTTTAACCTCATTTTCTTTCACACGCAAATGATGTATCTCCCTGTTCGGGCCTCGATCGACACACTTTATACTCTCTCACGCAAGATTATCTATCTAGGTCATTCCATCGAAGCCGCCCCCACTCTTTCGACCTCATGGCTGGCCATGCTCGCTCTCTCTCTCTCTCTCTCTCTCTCTCTCTCTCTTTGTATGTTCGATTGAACTCGCTCTTTCTCGGACAAAAACGATATATCACCATGTTTGAGCCTAGTTCGACTTATTCACATTGTATACTATCTCACGCACATTGTCTATCTAGGTCACTCTCTCCAACCCGTCTCACTCTTTCGATCGCATGACGACTCTATGTGATCAAATGACCTTGCTTCCTCCCACGCACAAAATATATCTACACGTCTGTGATAGGATCATCTCTCAAGCTCTATCTTACAGCCCTCACCCTTGCCAAAAGCTCAATCAGACAATATCTCTCCTGAGCATATATATTTGTTCAATGAATGTCAGACCACACTCACTTTTTATCTCTATCTATATGTCTCTCGATTGACCTCGCTTTCTCATGCCGTATCTTCCACACATTGAAGCTACCTCTCCATTCCTCGCAAAGCTGGAGCTATTTACATGGTGAGGGGCACTCCAACCTTGGATTAATTTGTGTAGGCATTTATTCCGGTCGGTTTAGATTATATTTTCGTAGCATTCGGCCCACAACTACTCGAAACACCGTTGCAACCCACGCAACTCCCCTAGTTGATTTCCCTCTGGCTCGGTCATCGCTCTCTCGCACGTCCTTTCTCGCCTTCAACGTCGCACCATTGTATTATTGCAAAGAACTCGGTTGTTCTCTTTAATTATTATAAATAAGCTACAAAACTACACACCGATAGCCCACCTGGAATGGAACAAATTTTGACCCACAAATTAAAGTGCTACAAACTACACACCGAGGGGCCCACATGTCATGAAACAAATTTTGACCCATATACAAAGGACGAGGATCGAACATGCGACCAGGGCCTTCAAGCCACACGTCAATATGCAACATACGTAGAACAGCAATGTTTGGTGTACCTCCCTTTGTTCATATAATGTTTTTATATTACCACAACCTATTTAATTGATAACATGTAATATTATTTTTAGTACTATTCGCCTTCACTTACTGGTGGGTTCCATGTGTGCTCTCTCTCTCCTCCCCTTCTGCGTTTAGACGCACGGGCAAACACGAAGAACTCGCGGGCGATGTTGCCGTTGACCATATCTGGACGCGTTCACAAGTTACGGCACCAGTTTCACGAGCTAGAAGCACTAGTCAGTGTGTACGTGCAATGCACGTTAATTTGGAAGTATATTAAGTGCATGCAGATATTTAGTAGGATATTATTTGCGTGTTATTATGTGATTAGCACTATTTTTGGCATGAAATTAACTGCACGCTAAACATGTTGAGCGCTCGACATTGAAGCAGTCTAGGTCGTTGGATGACAAGGAATACATGTGGCTTGATGACGTTTTATATTTAATTCGATACGGCTCTAGAAGAACATTCAATCGATCAAACCATAGATTTCGTTCAGTCTGACTCCGACTTTAAATTATACAACGATCGATCTAAAATAAATGGAAATGATAAACGTTCGGATTTTAAGCATGGCAATCCGAACGTTTTTCATGGCAAATTTAGATTACGCGGCGGCGGCGGGGGCATCTTGCGGTGGGAAGCGGCTCCTCTGCCGTGCTCTGTGTGTCGTCGGGCCACTGACCGACACCAACGGTGGTGCCTTGCGCCGTTGTTGGTATACTCCTGGACGTTGGCCTAGCTTTAAGGAAGGTCAAAATATTCTGGACTTCGGAGAGAGTCAACTGGCGGGAGGAGGCGACTGGCGTTGGTGCAAGGAAGCGGTCGACGGCGGCCATCCATGCCGCTAAGGAGGGCACTGACACCCACGCGGGGACAGGCGGTGTCAACGGTGCGGCGGAGAAATTTGTGTGCACGGGCACCGGCACGGGCGTGCACGTCAGTGCACGCGCAGGCGCATGCGCTGGTAGGTGCACGGGCACCGGCACGGGCATGTGCATCAGTGCACGTGCAGGCGCATGCACTTGGAGGTGCACGGGCGCGTGAAAGTCAGCGGGGACCTCGTGGAATCCCGTGGCATCAAGCTCGGCGACAATGTGCGGCTCCCCGCCCATCAATGCCACGGGGATGGGCGCTGGCGCAGTCGTGGTGACGGGAGGTGGAACGGGAGTGGGGACAGGTGCGGTGTCTTCCCGCAAGGCCACTTCAAGCTCATCTCAAAGCTCCTTATTTCTTGAGACTCCGGCTGGGTGTCTTCCTCCGGAAACTAGAAGACTAAGGGCAGACCATCGTGATGCAGCATGGCGTACGTTTAGGTCAGGCTGGTTGGAGGTAGATGACAGGAGAATCGGAGAGGAAGAGAGAAGATTGTGGCGATACCGGGTAGTGCGGGATTGATTTTAAACTGCGGCGCCGGCGACATTAAAAGTGGGAACAGTTGGGACGAAGGTGGGCGACGGAGCCTGGTCAAAGGGCTCACCTCCCGGTGAGCCTGCACGGCGGTCTGCTCGCACGCCTCCCTGTCAGCCGGTGCATCGGTCTGCTCGCACGCCTCCTGTCGACTCACATGCTTGCTCGGACGACACCTGCCGATGAGAAGCAGGACTGGTGGCGGCACGTAAACGCCCACGGTTTCAATAGTGAAAGCGTTCGCCTTAACGTGACAGGTCTTTGTTCCAAAATACCTTGGCTCTTCATTTGTGCTACTTGTCATAAGCAGCTTGTCTCAAATTGAAGAAAAAAATTACAAGGATCGTGACAGGGCCCTTGCTTCTGCTGTCGGGGTCGTCGACAGCTGCAGCTTGGAAGGCACGCTCGAGGGAGCACACCGCATCTCTCTCTTCACATGGGACCGTGATGATTCCGCCGCTTCCCGGCATCTTGAGGACGTTGTAGCTGTTGTGGGTGACTGCCATGAACTTGGCTAGGGACGGATACCCGAGGATGGCGTTGTACGGCAGGCGTATGTGCGCGACGTCGAAGTCGATGAGCTCGGTGCGGTAGTTCTTGCGCTCCCCGAAGGTGACACGCAGGCGGACCTGCCCAATCGGTGTCGTGGAGCCGTCGGTCACGCCTGTGAAAGGCTTGGTAGGCTGAAGCTGCTCATATGGCACTTGTAGGTTGTCGAACGTGTCGACGGACAGGACATTGAGCCCTGCGCCGCCATCGATGAGGGTCTTGGTAACCTGAGCGGGCGTGTGGCCTCGAGCTTGTGAGCACCGCATTCACTTCATGAGTGAACTGTTCGAAGATACGCTCCAAGGCCGGGGCCTGGGCTCCGCCCAAGATGCAGGCGACTGCACGCGGCTCTTGGAAGCCCCCAGCCCCCTTGTCCTGATGGTGATTGAGGGAGTCCCGGACTAGGGGGTGTCCGGATAGCCGGACTATCGTCACGGCCGGACTCCGAGACTATGAAGATACAAGATTGAAGACTTCGTCCCGTGTCCGGATGGGACATTCCTTGGCGTGGAAGGCAAGCTTGGCGTCTGGATATGTAGATCTCCTACCATTGTAACCGACTCTGTGTAACCCTAACCTATCCGGTGTCTATATAAACCGGAGGGTTTTAGTCCGTGGGGACGAACAACAATCATACCATAGGCTAGCTTCTAGGGTTTAGCCTCCTTGATCTCGTGGTAGATGTACTCTTGTACTACCCATATCATCAATATTAATCAAGCGGAGTAGGGTATTACCTCCATCTAGAGGGCCCGAACACAGGTAAAAACATCGTGTCCCTTGTCTCCTGTTACCATCCACCTAGACGCACAGTTCGGGACCCCCTACCGAGATCCGCCCGGTTTGACACCGACATTGGTGCTTTCATTGAGAGTTCCTCGTGCCGCCGCCATCGGTAGGATGCCTCATCTCGTCTTTAAAGACGATACCATCGCCAAAGAAGCCTTGGCGCTGGTCGACTCTTGACTAGGCGGTTTTCTCATGACCGCTAGTTCGGCGCCGGCGATGATGACCTCTCGAGTCATCGAAACCAATCTCCATGTTAGTTCGGAACTTGCCGAACAGTTAGATCCGATCGAGCTCTCCTCCATAAACGAGCTCTTGGATCGCATCGCCGCCCTGGGAGTCACCACAGATTACGACCGGATCGGGCCTAAAATCGATCTGAGAGAGTTCAACTCTCCCCAGGCTACCCATCATGTTGCTGTGATAGAGGAGCAATGCGGCGACTCTTCTTCTATCTTAAGGACTAGCTGCGTCCGGATTCCCGATCCCTCCATGCCGGATTCCTGCGGAGGGATGGATGTCGATCAAGCCCTGAACTTAAAGTCGGTGACGGGTCGGACTCATTGGATAGCACTCAAAATCCAAACTTCCGAGTTCGAAACTTCCCCGCCTTGAGTCCTAAATTGGGCGGGTTCGATTTAGTGCCACCCGCCCACCCAAACATTAGCGATCTCTCTCGAATTCGGCAAGAGCCCGCTGAAACAAGACATCATTATCGGGCGATTCCTCCCGGTTATGAACAGGATAAAGGACTGCCGAGAGGAGGACGCAGACCAATCTTCTGCAATAATTGCACGGACAAGGGAATCCTAAACGCCATAAGTCGTCGCGAAATTACACGCTTTGTCGACTTGGTGACCATCGTACAAAAGTACGTGCGATGGAGAGCGCTGAAAACCGAAAGTAAATTTTGGGATAATCCGCCCCGAATACATCCCTAGTCCGAAACAAAAAGGTGCATCATTATCAAGCACACGGGTTAAATACCAAAAACCAAAACCCCTAAATGGTACGGAACCGTCTTTGGAGGGTTGGCTAAACGGACCCTGCAAAATTCATAGCACGTAGGGCGCCACTCCAACTCATAGCCTTCGAAAGCATGTTGGATACTACGGCAGGTGGCCAAAAGTGGCGAAGAGCTTCTAGCTTGAGAATCCCAGCCCAGCAACACCAAGATAAAGTGTTAATAGTCTTCGAGACTTTCGCATCAAATAACACGCAACGAACACTCCGCAACCTTGCCAAGTCTACCAAGTATCAACAATAAATCCATGGAGTGACACGGCTATTACCTTTAATGCCAGTGACGAACCTAAATTCCGAACTGCTCGGGCACCAGCCGCATTGGTCCTCAGCCCGATAGTAGACGGCTTCCGCCTTACTAAGGTACTCATCGATGGCGGCAGCGGACTAAACCTCATCTATGAGGAAACCCTCCGAAAAATGGAAATAGACTGGAACCGCATTGAGCGAAGCAGCACAACCTTTAGAGGAATAATCCCTAGCCGGAAGCATGCTGCACAAGAAAAATTACATCGACGTAATGTTCGCTCACGGACAATTACAGTCCGGGAGGTCACCTTTCAAGTGGCCCCGTTCAACAGCGGATACCATGCTTTATTAGGACAAGAGGCATTCACAATCTTTCAAGCTATACCCCATTATGGGTACATGAAGCTTAAAATGCCCGGACCTAACGGAATCATTACTCTTGCTAGTGATCCGAACATAGCACTCCGCGCTGAAAACAAGACAGCCGCACTAGCCCTCGAGGCACTATCCGAAGCCCTAGCGGCCGAGGAACTCACCGTGATGCGCTCCACGGTGAACAGGGACGATGTGATACTTGATAAAAGATCCAAGTCCACCTCTTTTAAACCAGCGGATGAAATAGTCAAATCCCAAGTCCACCCAACGGACCCTGCGAAGGCGGCCTCCATTGGGGCACAATTAAACCCTGATGTAGACGCCGCACTACGAGAATTTCTACGAGAAAACTGGGACATTTTTGCCTGGCACCCTTCAGACATGCCAGGAATCCCACGTCGATTGGCCGAGCACAGCCTAAATACCCTAAAAGGATTCAAGTCACCAAACAGGCTCTTGATTGCTTTTCCGAACCCAAGAGACAGGCCATGGGAGAGGATCTAGCCAAACTTTTGGAGGCTGGATTCATCAGAGATATAAAACATCCGGAATGGCTAGCGAACCTGGTGATGGTACCAAAGAAGGATAAATCCTGGCGCCTATGTGTTGATTTCAAAGACCTTAATAAGGCTTGCCCAAAGGATCCCTTCCTCCCTCAAATTGATCGAATCATTGACGCCTTCAGCAGGACACGACTCATTGTGCTTCCTCGACGCTGTACTCGGCTACCACCAAATCAAGATGGCGGAGCTGCACTAAGCTGCAACAACATTCATCACCCCATACGGCCCGTTCTGCTTCAATACAATGCCCTTTGGGCTAAAAAACGCCGGCGCAACATATCAGTGCATGATTCAGACATGTCTGGCAAACCAGATCGACAAAACAGTGGAAGCATATGTAGATGACATGGTCGTCAAAACCAAGCACGTCGAAACTCTAGTAGACGACTTGAGGCTCACATTCGACAATCTTCGAAAATATGACATCAAGCTCAATTCAGAAAAATGCATCTTTGGCGTTCCAGCCGGAAAGCTCCTGGGCTTCATTGTGTCCGGTAGAGGAATTGAAGCAAACCCAGCCAAAATCCGAGCACTGTCACAATTGGATATTCCAAAGGACCTCAAACAAATACAAAAATTGACGGGGTGCGTAGCGGCTCTAAGCCGCTTTATCTCCCGTTTAGGAGAAAAGGCATTACCTCTTTACGCCTCCTCCGCCGCACCGAACACTTCGAATGGACGGATGCCGCCACGGCCGGACTCGAAGAAATAAAGGCCATTTTGGCAACAAATCTGGTCTGGCAGCATAACGTATGAACCAATGCTATTATATACCGCCGCAACACATCAAGTTGTCGGTAGCGGTGCTCGTTGTCGAACGAGAACGGACGGACACCGGTTCCCTATTCAAAAACCGGTTTATTATGTGTCCACTGTCCTAACTCCATGCAAGTCCGGTACCCACACTATCAAAAGATAGCATGCGCGGTGTTCATGGCATCCCGGAAGCTGCGACACTACTTTCAAGAGTGTTCGATAACGGTGGCCTCCGAAGTACCTCTTAATGACATTATAAACAACCACGACGCGACGGGCCGGATTGCTAAATGGGCCATAGAGCTCCTCCCATTCGACATAACTTATAAGCCACGAAGAGCTATTAAGTCGCAGGTTTTGGCCGACTTCGTGGCCGAATGGACCGTCAACTCCCTAAAGAGTACGGGCGCATACTCCAATTGGATCATGCACTTCGACGGCTCCAAAATGTTGGCGGATCATTTGGCGTCGTCACGACGTCCCCAACCGGGGACACAGTCCAATACGCCCTTCAAATAATGTATACGGACTCCAACAACGCGGCGAATATGAGGCCCTTCACGCACGGCCTCCGGATGGCGATCTCCATGGGCATTCAACGCCTAGAGGTGCGCGATTCAACCTCGCAATATCTCAAATAAACGGGACTTTGATGCCAAAGATCCGAAAATGGCAGCATACCGCAATGCGGTCCTAAAAATGTCAAGACGGGTTCAAGGGCTCGAATTTCATCATATAGCCCGGATAACAACCAGGCGACGGATATATTGGCACGCATCGGTGCAAAACGCGATGCCGTCCCACCCAATATCTTTTTGGAACGGCTGTTCAAGCCATCCGTACTATGGGAAGGGGAGTCCGGCAATAACAATCCGGACCCAATCGCACCGCCTGACGCCGAACACTCTGACACAACCGGAGGCTCCGCCCCCGAGATAACACCCTCTGCTCATGAAACAATGGCGGTTATCGCCCCGTGGATGGAACCATTCCTAGCCTACCTAACTAGGCAAGAACTCCCCGAAGACCAAAATGAGGCTCGCTGCATAGTGCGGCGCTCTAAAGCCTATAAAGTCCATGAGGGAGAGCTTTATAAGAAAAGCACTACCGGAGTCCTTCAAAGGTGTATCTCCGAAGAGGAAGGGCGAAACCTCCTGGCTGAAATTCATGCCGGACTGGGTGGGCACCACGCCGCAGCCCGGCCCTTGTAGGCAAGGCCTTCCGTACAGGATTTTATTGGCCGACGGCGGGCAGACGCTACAGGACTTAGTCCAACGATCGTCGGTTGCCGCCTTTTTGCTAACCAAAGCCACATGCCACCCACCGCCTTAAAACTATACCCATCACCGGCAGTTCGTGGTCCGGGGCTTGACATGGTTGGACCCCTCAAGGGAGGAACCCACAAGCAAAAATACCTATTGGTCATGGTGGATAAATTCACCAAATGGATAGAGGCCAAGCTCGTTAAAATGGCGAATCCGGACCGATGATAGACTTCATATCGGGGTAGTGCACCGTTACGGTGTCCCCCACAGTATCATCACTGACAATGGCACCAACTTCACGGCCGATGAGGTCAAATTATGGTGCAAAAACATGGGCATCAAGCTCGATTATGCCTCAGTCTATCACCCTCAAACCAACGGCCAAGTCAAAAGGGCAAATGGTCTAATCATGAGCGGCATTAAACCCGGACTAGTGCGGTCCCTCAAGGAATCTAACACGACCTTTGGGTCGAGGAGCTCGACTCCGACTGGGGCTGTGGACCACGCCGAATCGTGACTACGGATTCACACCATTCTTCATGGTGTACGGCGCAGAGGCGGTCTTGCCTGCGACATAATACATGACTCACCTCGCGTGCGCATGTATGAAGAAAGAGAAGCCGAGCTTGATCGGCGGGACAGTTTGGACGCATTGGAGGAGGAGCGTGCCGTGGCAAAAGCTCGTTCCGCATTCTATCAACAAAGCAGCTCGAAGATATCAAAGCAGGGAAGTACGAGCCAAAGCTTATAACGTTGGCGAACTAGTTCTACGTCTGCCGGACAAGAAAAAGGACAAACTCAAGCCCAAATGGGAAGGTCCCTTCATCATTGACCAGGTCCTGACCGGCGGAGCATACCGTCTGCGAAACGCATCGGATAACTGACACGAGCCGAACCCATGGAACGCAGCCCGTCTACAAAGATTCTACGCCTAAGTGCCGGACTCCAAGTTCGTCTCCTTCCTCCGTCCGCATTCTTTATTTTTGCTTTTGTGCTGTCTTTTATTTCTCTCCTTCCTCCTTCTTATTCTTGTAGCCTCTAGAGGCTCATTTGCGCTTTTTTCGCACACACTTGACGCGCTGTCCGCGCTCATTATACCTGGGGGATTCTTTAACAGAAGCTTATTTATACGGGCTTCATGCCCAACACATGCGTTAAACTTCCGCATGTACCTTTTATTCACCATTATATGCATCGATATGACTTAAGTTTTGGCCAAGCTGGGTTGCTCGGCTCTGTGCTTACCCTACGTTCCCGATTGTTCGGCTAGGTGGTAAAGGGAGCAACTCTGCGATTATTCTTGCCGGTCAGCCGGATGTGTACCTCAGACTGGGTGAAGCCGAAAGCTAGCGTTCTTAAGGGAATATTCGGTCGGTGAACTGAAAGATGATTTTTAAACTATTTATCCATCTGCCCCCAGATGATTTTCTACTTTCATAGCGGCTTTGACATGCACTTTAGGGCATGCATCCCAAATAAAAGGAACCCTTAACGGAACTATTCTCCCGGAAGATGTTTCTTACTACCCATGTAATATAACATAACTAGTTGGGAACTTGTCTCGATACAGCAACAATGACCCCTACGCCTTTGTCTCCATGCATACCACGGTTCTTATACAACCACGAAGGTATTCGGACACACTCCGGACTATTGGGTCCGGAGGTCGGGTTAAGGTCCGCTATGACAAACGATCTACAATCCGGCTAGAAGACATTCTTTCATGTCATATTTTTACATAGTCAACTCGACTCATTGTATTCCTCCTCAATGCCATCTAATAGGCTATCTAATTTACAATCTTGCTGGGAATACTTGACCGCCAATTCTACTTGGTCAGACACTAAGCTTACAGGATCTCCATCCCATCCGCCCCACAGGTCCGACCTCGCCATGTGGTTTGGGTCAGCCTTCGTGTGCAGCGTCTTTACCATGGCCCGTGCCTCCCTGGCGCCTTGACGGCAGGCTGATATCTTCCATAGCGGAAGCGCCGCCGTGCTCCTTGAAGCCGCTCTGCCGGCTCCCCTATGCCTTCTGCGGGGAGATAGATGGCCACAAGGCTTGGCCGATGCCTTTCATCACCTGCCGGACTCGTTCAGGTAGCGCAATTCGGGAAGAAGATCACCCAAAGAACTGGGCATCTCCTCCTCAGGACGACCTGTGAGCAAACCTACATACATGTTTATGTTAGTCACCTTCCTCGCCGAACTCTTTCAAAGTTCGTTCATGCACTTACTGAAAATGCCGCGACGAAGCCGCCGATTCTCTTTTACGGAGTCAGACAACTGGGCACGAACATCTTTTAGTTACTCACCCAGCTTGGTGTTTGTCACACCCTGATTTTCATGCCACTACACTTAAGCTAACAATCATGATAAAATGTGATTTGACAAAAACTTTTGAGTGATTTGGACCTTGCCTTGATTGGTTTTTGTCTACTGTTTGCAAGTGCTCTAAAAATCAAATAAATCCTCCAACTCCTATACTTCATCTCCTTGCTCCAAAAACCTTGCCCAATGATCATGCCATGTGTATAGGACATAAAAATAATTTCTTACAAATATAATTTGGCCAAATAGTATTTTCAAAAATTTGTTTTCCAAAAACCCCTGAATTGAGATTTGCACTGCAAGTACTTAATTAAGGGCAGTAAAAACCTTTCCAAAAATACATTTGACTCCTATTAGATATAGGATACCCAGAAACCACAAAAATATAATTTTAAAACTTATTTTCTTATTTTATTTAAAGGCTTTTTCTCAAGGCCAGAAATGGTCTTTAATAGGTTAAAATTATTTTAATGCTTTAAAAATATTTGACAAAAATCAGGGAAACTCAGTGGGCATATATTTCCCATATATAAGAGTTTCAATACATGGTCATGTTAAAAACATTGGTAAAATCCCTCAAAAACCCTTTCTGGATATTTCAAGCTTTTGAAATATTTACAAAGGAAATATTCTCCAAAAATTCCAAGAAAATTCTAGCATGTCACATATGACATGTTTGATGATCTTGCCAAGTACCATGTCATGGAGAATAGAATAACCCCATGAAACCCTCTCAAAACCACTTCTGTCCTTTTTCATGTTTGAACATTTTTGCATTGCCAAACATGTCCAAATGCTCTCAAATATTGTGTACATGCTCAAATGGTCTAATCATTCATCTAGAACAAATGGCACAAGTTGGAGAAAAAGTTATATAGATCAAAGTGCCCCAAAACCCTCTCTGACCAGAATCAAATTTGAACAACTTTGTACTACCAACTTTGTCTCCTTGACCCCAACTTTTGTGAGCATGTTCAAATGACCAAATTAGGCCACCACACCAAGTGGTGCATCAAGGAGAAATGATTTGATCAACTAGATCTACACAAGTTCATTTACGCTAATTTAGGGTTTACAAAAATTGCATTGGCAACTTTGCCCAAATGGACTCAACCTTGGTGGAACCTATTATTATCTCATTCCATTGAACCCTGTCAAGCCTCATGACAAATGGAGATCATCTACTAGCCCAAACCAATATCAAACACCTTCTGCCACTTTACCAAAATGCCATTTTTGACCTCTTCCACTATTCTTCTTGAGCTCAACTTTTTACCACAGCCCCTCCTAGTCCCCTTGCACCTCTAGTAGCAATGGAAAATCCATAGCTCAATTATTGGAGGGGTAAAACCCCACTTTCTCTCTCTGGACAGACCATTGCCCTCTCTCCCTCAACCTCTCTCCTCTCCTACTGGCTCTCCAGGGCATCCAATGCCTCTCCACACTTCTTTACTACCCCCTAGCACTACCAGACATCAGTGGTCGCGCCCACTTTGCCAAAACAATGGCCATGCCGGCCAAAGACGCTCGAGCGCGCCACAAGGCGCCCTAGCATCAGAAGCCGCCTTCCCGCCGAGCCACCGGACTACCTAGGGCCTCCCCTCAGTGTTCATGAGGTCGCCTCGACGTCCAAAGACACGGCACGCTGTCGGCCCCTTCTTCCTCTCTCTCTCCTGCCCCGTCAAGACGCTGCACCATTGCCGCCCGAGAGCTCCAATGGGCATGCTCACACGCGCGCTGCCCTGACGCTCCCCCGCTCCTTCTCTCCCTTCCCCTGGCCGTAGACCACGCCCAGGAAAACCCCGACTCGAAGCCAAGCACCCCCGTGGCCTCTAGCGATGGCTACGACCTCGCCGGCGCCTGCGGCCCAGCACCTCGCCCCTTCTATTTAAGGCCACCCCGAGCCTCCTCTCTACTCCTTTGCCTCTCTCTCCACCCAGAGACCCCCAGGCCAACTCACTCCTCTCCCCGCGCCCTCCAGAGCCCTCCATGGCCGGAGAGCCGCCACCGGCCTCCACCTAAATTCATCCAAGCCCGAGCTCTTCTCCCACTCCTCTCTCCACCAGCAGGCTCCCCTGAGCAAGGCGGAGCTCCCACGCTCTTTCCCTCGTCCGAGGACGCACCGTAGCACCGTGCCCAATCTTGCCCGACGCCACCGTCCGCCGGCATCCAAGCCTTCGTCGCCTCGAGCATCCCCGGCAGCCGTGGCTTACACGAATGGATGCGACGCTCGACGCCGAGCTCATCCATAGCCAGAGCATCGCCGGAGGTGCTCTGTAGCGCCGGCAGTCGTCGTCGGGGCTCTCTGCTTCCTCGGCCGAGGCGCGGAGGAAGACGAAGACGATGACCTGCAGGCGGGCCCGCCGTTAGTGGCCCAGCCACCGGGCCACGCAGCAAGTGGAGACGGGCGGGCGAAATCGCTTCGGCGTCGCTTTGTCGTCCGCGTGGCCGAGCATTGGGCGCCCACGGCTATCTCGCCGGTCTTGCAGGATAAGGGTAATGCCTTATATTTCTTTTTATTCTTTTCCAGTGAGTTTCTAAAATTCATAAATAATTCAAATTAACTCCAAATTTTATGATTCAAATTTCTAGTAGTTTCTAAAATCATTCCCTACCACATGGTGCTATTGTCACATTTTTACAGAAGCATTTCCTTCACAAATATTTATCACATCCTATTTTTCCTATTTCTGTGATAAACTTTAGAAAATCATAGAGAGCCCATTTTTGATCCAAATTCCATGATTCAAAATCCTAGATGTCTATAAGTTCAAAACTTAGTTTTTGAAAAATTTTACTAATACTTTTTGTATCACCTCAAATAATGGTCTATTTCTTTATATATAGCCAACTTTGCAAATTCATAGGAAAATCATCTCAACTCCAAATCCAGTGAAACCAATTCCTAGATGCTTCTAAAATCATCCTTTGTTAAATGGGTGCCTTTGCTCATTCCTCATATGAAATCTCAACTCCAAATCCATAAGTCCCTTGATTCCATCATATCGAAATGTTTAGAAATATCCATTGATCCACTTCCAATGAAATCACCTTGGTCACTCATCATATGACCAGAGGTATCCTAGAAAAGTCCAACTCACCTTTTTAGAGCACTTTTGTTCTTGACTTGTTGTGTTGCTTATTGTGTTTGTTTCCGACATTAGTTGACGAAGTAGACGGAGTACTTGGAGAAGGACCAGAAGATTTCAAGACTCTGATGAACCAGGCAAGCAGCCCTTTGACCATGTCTATGAAACCCTTTTTATGCATGTCATACAACACCATATTGTTGTTGCAACGGAATCCAATGAGGTAGTAACCACTTTGATGGGTTGCCACCGTACTTCCTCGTTGATATTTGCATTGTGCATGACCCTACCTTCTTATGAGGGTTATGCTGGTGGGAGTAGATAGGATGCTAATGTAGTGCTACGCAAAAGGGACGGGTATATGCATGGTGAAGGAGATAAAGTATTTTCAAGGGACTTTTCGAAAACCCCGTCGGGTGCCACTTATGCCTGAGGGAGATGATGATGATGGGTAACCACTTGATGACGAAGTGGTGTACCGAGGAAAGTGTGTGTGTGGTTTTCGAAAATGGATTAGATTTAAGATTTGTCGACTGTCCCAACCTCACATGCGCAACCACTCTACCCATGTTTGGGAAAGGGCATTATTGATTACCTAGGCCGATACTAGCTTGGAGCCCGCATTACTAGTGACGGGGGAGAGTTGGTGCTCTCTCTCGGGACAGGGTCGTGCCAGGTAGGGCGGCCATGACTGGTTTTACAGGGCACCGAATACACCGTTGTGTCCCCTCTCGGTTGTTACAATCTCGAGTGAGTCTCGTATGATGTACATCGTGACGATACGGAACAACGAGTGGACTCCTTGTTAGTGTCGTCTAGGGAAAGATAGTGATCGGGTGCTTACCCCGGGTACTTGAGGTACCGCGGGTCGTGGATGACACGGAAGTTCCCCGGATATTGTGGGTAAAGTGTGCAACCTCTGCAGAGTGTAAAACTATTCGAATAGCCATGTCCACGGTCAAGGACAGTTGGGCGGTGCTGCTTAAACTACGTCCAGAGCTTTGCAAACCTGTGTGTGTGTGTGTGTGTTGATAAAACTACTTGGGTCAAGTCAAAGGACTTGACATGACTGAGTTGGGTTGGTGCCCACTCTATTTATGTTGATATCTGTAACCTGTCCTCATGGTTACTTGAATTCTCCTGATGCATGTCTTACAAGTTGTTGAACATGTCATTGCACTCAAAACTAGCTTTCTTCAAACAAAAAAAATTACCTATTTCATTAATTGTTGTATCTTGAACCAAAACATGGGTTGCTTAAGTAGTGCATTCAAAGTACTCATTGGCTTGCCACTGGTTATTTAATTGACCAGGCATGGAAGAACCGGAGTTCGAAGAAGAGTTCTTTGGAGACGAACATGCGAACTAGGACGTTTCCCAGTCAGAATGCCTGTAGGGTTAAGGCAGATGGCATGGGTTCTACTTATCGACGAAGATTTCCGCTGCTTGTGTTTCACTTGATGTTCAGCCCTTAAGGCTTTATCAATGTAAGACTTGACCATAATGGTCACAACTTGTGTAAGACGATATGTATGGATGTAAGACTCTTGTTATTTAGCTTCTTTGTGTTCAGTGAGCATTGATCTCTGGGATCACTGTACACGTGCATTCGGTGATCATGACTTATGAGTCGGGGTCCCCACAGAGCTGGTATTAGAGCCATCCTGACTGTAGGAAGCCTTAGTTAGCATGGTCGTTAGTTAGGGTAAAACTATTTTCAAAACTATTACCAGTTTTCAAACTGCCTGTACTTTTCTTCCCTTCTCAGTTTTTCGAAAACTAAGGTATACTTTCCTTATTGATCTCTTCCCCTTCAAAACTTTTGGTCGCTAGAACCCTTATGCCCCTGACAACTGGATTCCTTGTAATCCTCGTGGATAATCTAGAAGGAGGATGCCTTGTCGGACATTCGCCTACATCTTCCGAGCACAAGATTGGCGACACCACAACAAGACGATACCAACAGAAGATACATCCTCGAGGAATGAGGACATAAAGACCCAGAAGATGGTGACACCCTTGACACTGCCCCAAGATGATGCGACCTTAGGCTATGATGATCAGGGCATAGGAAATGCAAGATCATGATATACATCGCTAATAGAGCAACCATGTCCTTACCATTGTTGTATCGGCAACCACCGGTGGATGAGAACCTAGCCATTTGGTCTGCCTCACTATAGTGAGCAGGAAAACGGTTCTCTTCATCCCCCGCTCTCGGTGACGATATTGTCAACAATGTGTCCGACGGGTTGGACCACTATTATGCCTTGATAATGTTATTGCATAAAGGATTGCCTACCTGGTACCATCGACGGCTTAGAAGACAAAAAGGGATCGTCGTGATTAAGAATACAATAGAAGATCAAGTCAATGCCAGTTACGAGGAGCCACCTTCACCCCATCACTCCAATAGGCGAAAAGTTGTTGAAGAATCTTCAGGCTCAACCCGGATTGTTTCATCGAACAACTACAAGAGACGTAGCAACACCTGAGGAAAACCCAGGAGACTGCACGAGGCACGAAGTAAAGCACGACTACTTCGTCCGAGAACCCCTAGGGTAGGATGAGTCGTGGTACCCCCTATCTTGTGCGCAATGAAGTCCGTATGATGGTTCGAATAGAACCATGATTGTCTGTTGTTTGCATTTATTTGTTTGTGTTTTAATATCAGTTGCCCTTTTGCCCTAGGCAACAAGTACGACTATATCACCTGCCTTATTTTGTTGTTTGTGTTTGGCCCTTTTGGCACTTGTTGTTTGCACTTGGACTATAAAACCCCTTTAGGCATCCCCTGCTCTATTCTACTTTTCTCTCTCATCTCTCTCATCAACTGAAGACCGGCAAGACAAGATACACCAGGGATTCTACCTCGGCGACCAACAAGCACTGAAGACTTTTGCTACAGCCTCCTCGACCAAGTGGAACCCCGTAGAGTTGTGTTTACACCTCAAAACTAGAACCCTATCCCTATACCCTACAAGACTCCACGAGATACCCCAGCCTACTTTGCGTACCCCATAGACTTCATGAAATACTTGGACAAGTTAGTTGTCATCTTTCTTTGATGACATACTTGTCTACACGAAGTCGGAAGAAGAATCATTGAGCTGGTCAAGGAACATCTGAAGATCGTCATGTCTAGGAGGAAGAACTATACCAACCACCGTCGTCAAGAAGTAAACCTCCGCGTTGAAGACCGTGTGTATCTGCAAGCCACTCCTCTCTAAGTAACCAAGCATTTCCATGACAAGGAAACCCACACCAAGATTCATCGGCCCTCTTCGAGATCACTCCAAGATTTAACAACCCCCTTAGAGATCGCCACAAGATGAAGAGAAGACAGTTACCAGATGGAGTTACCACCTGAGTTACCCACTGTGTGTAATGTTTCCACATGACACAACTCCGAAGTGTTTCCAACTTCCTAACTTGCCCGATCTCTACGAGGGCATTGACCACCAAGCCATCGACCCCTAACCCAATCTAACCTACCGCGAGCTACCCATTAGCAACCTGGATCAAGAAGAGAGTCATACACGAAGCCACATCATCAAGAACTTCAAGCTCAATGGAGCACTACGTAAGCGAAGCAACATGAGGACTTGAAGACTACCCCAGATCCAAGTTTCAGATCCCTTTCAGCGCTTAGTTTGGGAATCTCGGGACGAGATTCTTGTAAGGGGTAGGTCTGTCACACACCTGATTTTCATGCCACTACACTTAAGCTAACAATCATGATAAAATGTGGTTTGACAAAAACTTTTGAGTGATTTGGACCTTGCCTTGATTGGTTTTTGTCTGCTGTTTGCAAGTGCTCTAAAAATCAAATAAATCCTCCAACTCCTATACTTCATATCCTTGCTCCAAAAACCTTGCCCAATGATCATGCCATGTGTATAGGACATAAAAATAATTTCTTACAAAAATAATTTGGCCAAATAGTATTTTCAAAAATTTGTTTTCCAAAAACCCCTGAATTGAGATTTGCACTGCAAGTACTTAATTAAGGGCAGTAAAAACCTTTCCAAAAATACATTTGACTCCTATTAGATATAGGATGCCCAGAAACCATAAAAATATAATTTTAAAAATTATTTTCTTATTTTATTTAAAGGCTTTTTCTCAAGGCCAGAAATGGTCTTTAATAGGTTAAAATTATTTTAATGCTTTAAAAATATTAGACAAAAATCAGGGAAACTCAGTGGGCATATATTTCCCATATATAAGAGTTTCAACACATGGTCATGTTCAAAACATTGGTAAAATCTCTCAAAAACCCTTTCTGGATATTTCAAGCTTTTGAAATATTTACAAAGGAAATATTCTCCAAAAATTCCAAGAAAATTATATCATGTCACATATGACATGTGTGATGATCTTGCCAAGTACCATGTCATGGAGAATAGAATAACCCCATGAAACCCTCTCAAAACCACTTCTATCCTTTTTCAAGTTTGAACATTTTTGCATTGCCAAACATGTCCAAATGCTCTCAAATATTGTGTAAATGCTCAAATGGTCTAATCATTCATCTAGACCAAATGGCACAAGTTGGAGAAAAAGTTATATTGATCAAAGTGCCCCAAAACCCTCTCTGACCATAATCAAATTTGAACAACTTTGTACTACCAACTTTGTCTCCTTGACCCCAACTTTTGTGAGCTTGCTCAAATGACCAAATGAGGCCACCACACCAAGTGGTGCATCAAGGAGAAATGATTTGCTCAACTAGATCTACACAAGTTCATTTCTGCTAATTTCTGGGGTTTACAAAAGTTGCATTGGCAACTTTGCCCAAATGGACTCAACCTTGGTGGAACCTATTATTATCTCATTCCATTGAACCCTGTCAAGCCTCATGACAAATGGAGATCATCTACTAGTCCAAACCAATATCAAACACCTTCTGCCACTTTACCAAAATGCCATTTTTTACCTCTTCCACTATTCTTCTTGAGCTCAACTTTTTACCACAGCCCCTCCTAGTCCCCTTGCACCTCCAGTAGCAATGGAAAATCCATAGCTCAATTATTGGAGGGGTAAAACCCCACTTTCTCTCTCCGACAGCCCATTTCCCTCTCTCCCTCAACCTCTCTCCTCTCCCATCGCTCTCCAGGCATCCAATGCCTCTCCACAGTTCTTTACTACCCCTAGCACTACTGCACATCGGTGGCACGCCCACTTTGCCAAAACAATGGCCATGCCGGCCAAAGACGCCTGGAGGCCTTCTGATCTTGCCCTAGCACTGTAGCCGCTCTCTGCCCGAGCCACCGGACTACCTAGGGCCTCCCCCTCGTGTTCCGCGAGGTCGCCTCGACGTCCAGTACACGGCACGCTGTCGGCCCCTTCTTCCTCTCTCTCTCCTGCCCCTGCTCGCACGCGCACCATGGCCGCCCGAGAGCTCCAATGGGCATGCTCACACGCGCGCTGCCCTGACGCTCCCCCGCTCCTTCTCTCCCTTCCCCTGGCCGTAGACCACGCCCAGGAAGACCCCGACTCGAAGCCAAGCACTCCCGTGGCCTCCAGCGATGGCTACGACCTCGCCGGCGCACGGCCCCGCTGTGCACCTCGCCCCCTTCTATTTAAGGCCACCCCCGAGCCTCCTCTCTACTCCTTTGCCTCTCTCTCCCACCCAGAGACCCCCTGGACCAACTCACTCCTCTCCCCGCGCCCTCCATAGCCCTCCATGGCCGGAGAGCCGCCGCCGGCCTCCACCTAAATTCATCCAAGCCCGAGCTCTTCTCCCTCTCCTCTCTCCACCAGCAGGCTCCCCTGAGCAAGGCGAAGCTCCCACGCTCTTTCCCTCGTCGAAGGACGCACCGTAGCGCCGTGCCCAATCTCGCCGACGCCACCGTCTGCCGGCATCCAAGCCGCCGTCGCCTCGACCATCCCTGGCAGTCGTGGCATACATCAATGGATGCGGCGCTCGACGCCGAGCTCATCCATAGCCAGAGCATCGTCGGAGGTGCTCCGTAGCGCCGGCAGTCGTTGTCGGGGCTCTCTGCTCCCTCGGCCAGGCGAGCGCGCGGGAGGAAGACGAAGACGATGACCTGCAGGCGGGCCCCGCTTGCCGCTGGCCCAGCCACCGGGCCACGCTGCAAGTGGAGACGGGCCGGGCGTATACGCCTTCAAGGCCACTGTCATCGTCGTGGCCGAAGCTGGGCCGCCCACGGCTATCTCTCGCCGGTCGCAGGATAAGGGTAATGCCTTATATTTCTTTTATTCTTTTCCAAAGGAGTTTCTAAAATTCATAAATAATTCAAATTAACTCCAAATTTTATGATTCAAATTTCTAGTAGTTTCTAAAATCATTCCCTAACACATGGTGCTATTGTCACATTTTTACGTACATTTCCTTCTCAAATATTTATCACATCCTATTTTTCCTATTTCTGTGATAAACTTTAGAAAATCACACAGAGCTCATTTTTGATCCAAATTCCATGATTCAAAATCCTAGATGTCTATAAGTTCAAAACTTAGTTTTTGAACATTTTTACTAATACTTTCGGTATCACCTCAAATAATGGTCTATTTCTTTATATATAGCCAACTTTGCAAATTCATAGGAAAATCATCTCAACTCCAAATCCAAAGTGAAACCAATTCCTAGATGCTTCTAAAATCATCCTTTGTTAAATGGGTGCCTTTGCTCATTTTTCAAAAATATATTTTTGTGCACTTCTTGCAAATCCATAAGTCCCTTGATTCCATCATATCTAAATGTTTAGAAATATCCATTGATCCACTTCCAGTGAAATCACCTTGGTCATTCCTCATATGACCAAAGGTATCCTAGAAAAGTCCAACTCACCTTTTTAGAGCACTTTTGTTCTTGCCTTGTTGTGTTGCTTATTGTGTTTGTTTCCGACGTTAGTTGACGAAGTAGACGGAGTACTTGGAGAAGGACCAGAAGATTTCAAGACTCTGATGAACCAGGCAAGCAGCCCTTTGACCATGTCTATGAAACCCTTTTTATGCATGTCATACAGCACCATATTGTTGTTGCAACGGAATCATGATGAGGTAGTAACCACTTTGATGGGTTGCCACCGTACTTCCTCGTTGATATTTGCATTGTGCATGACCCTACCTTCTTATGAGGGTTATGCCGGTGGGAGTAGATAGGATGCTAATGTAGTGCTACGCAAAAGGGACGGGTATATGCATGGTGAAGGAGATAAAGTATTTTCAAGGGACTTTTCGAAAACCCCGTCGGGTGCCACTTATGCCCGAGGGAGATGATGATGATGGGTAACCACTTGATGATGAAGTGGTGTACCGAGGCAAGTGTGTGTGTGGTTTTCGAAAACGGATTAGATTTAAGATTTGTCGACTGTCCCAACCTCACATGCGCAGCCACTCTACCCTTGTATGGGAAAGGGCATTATTGATTACCTAGGCCGATACTAGCTTGGAACCCGCATTACTAGTGACGGGGGAGAGTTGGTGCTCTCTCTCGGGACGGGGTCGTGCCAGGTAGGGCGGCCATGACTATTTTTACAGGGCACCGGATACAGCGTTGTGTCCCCTCTCGGTTGTTACAATCTCGAGTGAGTCTCGTATGATGTACATCGTGAGGATACGGAACAACAAGTGGACTCCTTGTTTGTGTCGTCTAGGGAAAGATAGTGATCGGTGCTTACCCCGGGTACATGAGGTACCGCGGGTCGTGGATGACACGGAAGTTCCCCGGATCTTGTGGGTAAAGTGTGCAACCTCTGCAGAGTGTAAAACTATTCGAATAGCCGTGTCCACAGTCAAGGATGATTAGGCGGTCTGCTTAAACTACGCCAGAGCTTTGCAAACCAGTGTGTGTGTGTGTGTTGATAAAACTACTTGGGTCAAGTCAAAGGACTTGACATGATTGAGTTGGGTTGGTGCCCACTCTATTTATGTTGATATCTGTAACATGTCCTCATGGTTACTTGAATTCTCCTGATGCATGTCTTACAAGTTATTGAACATGTCATTGCACTGAAAACTAGCTTTTTGCAAACAAAAAAAATTACCTATATCATGCATTGTTGTATCTTGAACCAAAACATGGGTTGCTTGCGAGTACATTCAAAGTACTCATTGGCTTGCCACTGGTTATTTAATTGGCCAGGCATGGAAGAACCGGAGTTCGAAGAAGAGTTCTTTGGAGACGAACATGCGAACTAGGATGCATGTAGGGTTAAGGCAGATGGCATGGGTTCTACTTATCGACGAAGATTTCCGCTGCTTGTGTTTCACTTGATGTTCAGCCCTTAAGGCTTTATCAATGTAAGACTTGACCATAATGGTCACAACTTGTGTAAGACGGTATGTATGGATGTAAGACTCTTGTTATTCAGCTTCTGTGTGTTCAGTGAGCATTGATCTATGGGATCACTGTACACGTGCATTCGGTGATCACGACTTATGAGTCGGGGTCCCCACAGTGTTGGCATCCTGGAGGTTATTTTTCTCCTGCCGCACCCACGTAAGCACGCTCTCGCCGACCTTTAGCTGGCGCAAGAGCTGTTGCTTGTCCGGATCCAGTCCGGCGCCATCTACAATGTTTTTGTCAGATTTATACACCCGCCGCGCTTCATAAACTATTTATTTTTTAAAGTGTATATTACCAGTGGGGGTCTCTGCGGCTCCCCCTATAGCGGCTAGTGCGGCCTCAAGTTGGGCCTTGCACTCCTCAAGCTCCTGGGACAGTCGGGTATTCTTTTCTATAAGATCCTGCATAACAAATGATCCTTAAATCAGTTATTCTAACTATTTTAAGTCTCGGGGGCTACTGGCATATATAATCACAAATTTTCTTACCCGTATGTCCTTTACATCTTGCTCGTGGCTAGCTAGACCATCTTGAGCGGCACGGAGGTGCGCATCTCCCGAATCAAAGGCATTCAAGGCCTCTTGGGAGAAACATGCGTCACGAAGAACTGTCCGGCGACGCCTGTGATTCAAGGCGCTCTCCACCTCAGAGTTGGTGGCGGACAATCGGTCGGCATCCTCTGTCGGCGGAACATCCGACGCACGTCTCGTGCTCGCCTCAGCCTCCAGACCCGGCTTTGAAGCTTGGCCGGTTAAGGTTCGATTGGCAACCTCTCCGGACTCAGTCCGGTGAGCGCTCTTTTTCCTGAAAAGGGCATCAGTGTTAGTACGCCTTCCAAGAATCAATCCTGGGAGTATGTTGACATGCCGTACCGTTGCGGCGGAGTTTCGATCCGAACCGCACTTCTTTTTAAGCTGCGGGGCCGCATTGCCCTTTGTTGGCCAGCCGCCGCGGGCTCGGCTTCCTGCCTCGAAGGTACCCCCTGCGAAACACCATTGGTATACGGTGATAAAAAATAAGCACAGATGGGTCATTATCAGGGTTTTGGGATTTCGGTCTCATTTACCTGTGAGGCTGGAAGTATTCCGGGGTAATCAGCCGTAATGGCAACCAAAGCATTGTCGATGCTAAGTTGGTAGAATACCCCGTCGATCAACTCCACCTTTATATCCGGATCCTCTTCGGAGGTCGGATCGAGGGACCGTTCTGGATCCTCGGGTTGTGGGGGCGGGTTGTGTATCTTCTCACAGTCCGGCGCAGTTCCTGCGCAGAAACCACGAAATGAGATATTTAACCATGGGAACATGGATCGGACAGGTCATAAAGATGTTTGCTTACCCAGCTTCGAGCATTATTCGAAGAAAACTCCTTCAGTGGATTGACACGGAGGAAATCCTCCTCCTCCCCTTTATACATGGCGCATAAGATCTTCACCACCGGTTCGGTGACCGATCTTGGCCCTTTGCGGCCATGGCGGGTGGCATCGTCCTCCCGTTGAAGTCCCACATGGGGTGGCCTCAGATTGGAGCGGCTGCACTTTCATAATGTAGATTGCCATGACTCCTGTCATGGTCAATCCGGCATGAGCCAAGAACCTTATTCGCTCATCAAATAACGGACATCCCGTCATCTTCTCTCCGGGGCTCCGAGGGCGCCCGGCTTAGGGCGCTTCTTCAGAGGAGCATTGCTGAACTCCGAAGGCCGATCCGAACAGGATCCGCGGTGGGACGTCCTCCATGTAAAACCATTCAAGGCCGGTCTTGGACGCCTTCTTTGGGGTTCCGGATAGGTATCCGTCCCGCAATGCGCCATAGCTCGGCTCCGCCCACTTTATATATTAACCCCTCATGAGAACGGTGTACTAGGCAGAATATTCTCTTCCACAGTCCGAAATGAGCCTCGACGCCCAAGAATAGTTCGCAAAGGGCCACGAAGCCCGCGATGTGCAGGATGGAGGCAGGAGTAAGGTGGTGCAATTGGAGGCCGTAGAACTCCAAGAGCCCCGGAGAAACGGATGGATTGGAAATCCGAGTCCTCTTACTAGATAAGAGATGAAGCACACCGACTCTCCTTTAGAGGGATCGGGGATGCTCTCCGCTTGCTTTCCGCCCTGGTAGGTGGCGAGTCCGGCTTGAACCGGAACCATGAAGGCTGGGGGGAGAAATCCCTTGGCTTGGAGTATAACTAGCTCGCTATGCGGGACTGAGCATCTCTCCCAATTTCCTGGCTGGGGCCGGAGCGCGAGGAGGAGGAGCCACGACCGTCCATGATGGAATGGGCTTTGGTTAGAGGCGCTCCGATGAAAGCTCGCAAAGGGGGATGGTGTGACTCAGATCTAGATCCTTGCCCCTTTATAGGCGGCTCATTTGCACGACTAGGGGGGTAATTGTAAAAATACCCTGGCTTTTCGCATTCGTTCAAACACGTGGAAGATGGCCATTATTGGGCATAGAAGCCGAGGAGCGCAGCATTTATCAGAAGCCGGACACTATTCGACAAGTATATGGAATTTGGAGAAGAACCCGCCTCGCAATGCTGAAGACAATCAACGCACGGACTCATCGTCATTGAAGCCTGGTTCGGGGCTACCGAGGGAGTCCCGAGTAGGGGTGTCCGGATAGCCGGACTATCATCACGGCCGGACTCCAAGACTATGAAGATACAAGATTGAAGACTTCGTCCGTGTCCGGATGGGACTTTCCTTGGCGTGGAAGGCAAGCTTGGCGATACGGATATGTAGATCTCCTACCATTGTAACCGATTACGTGTAACCATAACCTATCCGGTGTCTATATAAACCGGAGGGTTTTAGTCCGTGGGGACGAACAACAATCATACCATAGGCTAGCTTCTAGGGTTTAGCCTCCTTGATCTCGTGGTAGATCTACTCTTGTACTACCCATATCATCAATATTAATCAAGCAGGAGTAGGGTATTACCTCCATCGAGAGGGCCCGAACCTGGGTAAAAACATCGTGTCCCTTGTCTCCTGTTACCATCCGCCTAGACGCACAGTTCGGGACCCCCTACCCGAGATCCGCCGGTTTTGACACCGACAGTGATCGTCGTTCCTTCTTGGTGGCGACAGCAGGGGAAGACTGGCATTGCCCTGGGGGCGATCCTCACGAGGCTGGTCTCTCCAGGCACCCTCGTTGGTCCTCACGAGGCCTGTCGCACCACTCCCGACGTTGGCCACAGTCGTCCCAGCGTCCGCCTCCACGTCCTCCACCACGTCCGTAGCCCCGGTCGCTGCGCTCGGGGCGTCGGCCGAAACGTCCTTCGCGAATGGCTCTGAGCTCTTCATAGTCGCTGGTGTTGTGGGTGTTCAGGTTGTGGAAGGCGCAGAATGATTCGGGCTGGTCTCTGCCCCGCTTGGTGTCGGGCTCCGCTGTGAGCACAGCTTACTCCTTGCGCTTCACGTCCTTGGCCTTGGCCTTCTTCTCCTCTGCAGGCGTAGCTGGCAGCTCGAGGAGGGAAACACGCCACTCCTCAGTTGTTGCGCACTTGGTTGCCAGGTTGAATAGCTCCTGAGATGTGCACAGCTCCTCGTGGATAGCGAGCTCTTCCTTCATCTTGACGTCACGGATGCCGTGTGAGAACGGGAGATGATGGCCTCGTCCATGACCTTAGGGATCTTGAGGCGAGTGTTGTTGAAGCGCTGGATGTACTTCTGGAGGGTCTCCCCCGGCTGTTGCATGATGTGGCACATGTCACCCGCTCCGTGGCGGTCGTGGGTGCCACAGAAGTTGGCGGCAAGCGGTCGCGCATCTCATCCTGTGAGGAAATCGAGCCGTCTTTGAAGGTTCAGAGCTGAGGCGGGCACCGTCCTTGAGAGCCATAGGGAACCAGTTCGCCATGACTTTCTCGTCGCCGTTGGCTGCTTCGATGCTCAACTTGTAAAGCTGCAGGAACTCCGCGGGATCGGCGGTGTCGTCGTAGCAGGGAGGCAGATCCGGCTTGAACTTGCCTGGACGTAGCTCGAGGGTGAAGGCGCGGCAGCCGGCCGTGGTTGCCGGGGCCCGCCTCGGAGGTGGAGCTTGGTCTTCATGAGGTCCACGCGCTGCCACCGCAGGCGGCGCATGGTCTTGACGAGGCGGCACGGGGAGCGCTAGTGCCGCTTCTCACGGCCGTGGGATTTCTTGGCAGCTTCTCTCTTCGCACGCGGGCACCGGACGTGGCGGAATACGCCGTGGGGCCACGCGGCTTGGCGCCAAGGCGCAGTCTTGGGGCAGAGGTGGTGGAGGCGCGCCATGAGCCACTTCGCCCGTGGCTGGCGGAGGGTGAGGCAGAGAGAGGGACAGCACCGGGGAGCCCCGTGCGTCTTGGACGAGCTCGGTGACACGGTCGAGCCACTCCTCGTAGAGGTCGTCAAACAGGCGGTAGCGCAGGAGCTCGTTCTCCGCGAGGAGCGCGGCCCACACCTCCAAGGGAGCGCGGCGTGCATGAGACGAAGAACCGGCCGGGGTCAGCGATGGAGTGGCAGTGCGGCCGTCCTGCCGCACCGATGGATGCAGCGAGGATGCCTGCTGCTCGTTCCCCGCCGGGCCGGTGGCAGCGTTGGCGGCGGGAGACGGAGAACGACGAGGTGGCCCGCCGACGGTAGTCGTCTGAGCAACGTAGGCGGTGAGGGCAGCCTGGCGCTCAGCTCGAGCACGGCAAGCGTCGGCCATGGAACCGATGGAGCGACGGAGCGACGGATCGACGAAAGAGAAGCTACGGCGCGCCCCTACCTGGCGCGCCAAATGTCGGATGTGGGGTTACGGCAAAACCCTTAAGGTTCGAACTCTAGGGTGCGCGCGAAGTCTTTCCCTCCTACCGATCTACACCCTTGCTCACTAAGATCTCGCGGACGAACTCGACGAACTCGCAGCACAGAAAGACACGAGATTTATACTGGTTCGGGCCACCGTTGTGGTGTAATACCCTACTCCAGTGTGTGGTGGTGGATTGCCTCTCGGGCTGATGATGAATAGTACAAGGGGAAGAACAGCCTCATGAGGTTGAGGTGTTCTTGTGTCTAGGGTTGCCTCTCGATCGGATGACCTGTCTACTACTGTGGTTGCTAGGCCTATTTATAGAGGCCCTGGTCCTCTTCTCAAATATTGAGCGGGAAGGGAGCCAACAATGGCGGGCAAATTTGAAGGGGGACAGCTAGTACGAGCTATCCTGACAAAAGTGGTCTTTGCCTGCGAAAGGCTCTGGTGGTGATGCCGTCTTGGGCTCCACAATGACCTCCGTCTTGCCGTCCTTCCGGTCCTGGTCTTGTTGCACCGATATGGCAACCTTTGCTTGATGCCTCGGTACTCCTCGCCTGCGCTTGCCTCCTTAGCACCAAAGAGGAAACAAGAACGCTGCGCATGCTGGCGCCCGCCTAGTCTCGATCGTCATGGCTCACGTCATGAGAGCCTCGTGAGGTTTGCACCGCCTTGATATCTCCGCTCCTCATGAGCCTGCCCGTCTAGGACACTCCTGAGGAGGTCTTGCATCGTCCGCCTCGCGAGGGTCTTGGATGCTGGGTCGTCCGCCAACTTAGCCACGACGTGGGCCGCAGGTAGGCAAGTCTGGGGACCCCTGTTCCTAGAACGCCGACAAGCACAAAGACTGCTCTGATGCCATTGGATCTCAGATCAAATGACCTCGAAGTTCGTATCACTGTAGCATCCAAGCTGCGAGAGAATATGAGGTGCTCCCGCACCGTAGATTCTATGGTGATACGAGTTCACGGAGATCTAATGGCCCACAGTAGGAGGTTTGAATGTTTTTGCAATATACGGCTGAGAGAGTTTGGGAATTGCGCAGAAAGTACAAGTGCTTCGCATGTGCCATCTGATCACTGATCATATGACCTAGATGCTCATATCACCGTAGCGGGTAATTAAGCTATGTGGAGCACCTAATATGAGCAACGGGGAGCAGTTGGATCCAAGATGCAGCGGCACACACGAGGCCTGAATGTTTTATTTGCAAAAAAACTTTGGAGAGTTTGGAGATTGCGCATAATTACAAAGACTACTCCCAAGCCATTGGGTCTCACTTCCAACGGTGTAAAAACTCGTATCACCATAGCATCTATGCTGCAGGGTGGATGTGATATTCTATGCCGCTGTCATTTTTGTTTGTAAACTTGCAAAATATGTGTAACTTGTGCCGTTACTTGTCTAACCGCGCAAAGTGTTTGTTCAAAAAACCATCCTACACTGAAATATCGGAATAACACATTGGGGTCCCACTTGTTGTAACACCCCCAAAAATTTAACCATGATTTGTTTATAAAATTTTTGCCAGGAAATTTAATTTTTATTTTCTGGATTTTTTTCCTTTGATTTCAGAACCATTCCTTTCTTGGATATTGTGGTGTTTTTACCCCAAGTGAAAACTTTCCAAAAATATTATTGGACTTGTGCATCCTCTCAAGAAAACATTTTTTTATCAGTGGATTATTTATATGATTATTTTCCCTGAGCCTCATTTCTTTTAAAAGTGATTTTCATAAATTGTAGAGTCCCTTTTGTACTACAACCATTTGATAAATGCTTTTAAAATTCTCACCAAAATTTGGGGATGACTTGTGATGTCCCTAAATCACTTTTATGCAAAGACCTCTTTGGTCATTTGAAAATTTTGAGCTCTACCCCTAGTTTTCAATTCTGGTCCAGTTTGCAAAATTGCACTACAACCTATTTAAAAATTTCCTTGAAGCTTCCACCAAAATTATGGGATGTTTGTAGGAGTATAGTATTCAATTTTATGCAAAAACCCATTAATGTTCTTTGAAATATTTGAGCAAATCATCATGTTTTGCTCTCTGGTCCAGTGAGGTGCTTTCTACTGCAACCCTAGTTTATTTTGCTCCAATTACCATGGTTCTTTTCCCTACTTATAAATCACCCTACAAAACCCTTATATCCAGGAGAATGGACCTATTGGAGTATTTTTGGTCCATGAAACTATGCCCTTTTCTTTCTGCACAGATTTGATTTTCTCAAAAACTTGCACTAACAAGTTTTTGTTTTTCACAAACTAACCTTGCCACCCTCTTTAACATCTACTCCCTCTGTTCCTAAATAATTGTCTTTCGAAAGATTTCAACAAATGACTACATACGGAACAAAATGAGTGAATCTATAATTTAAAATATGTCTACATACATCCGTATGTTGTAGTCCATTTGAGATGGCTAGAAAGACAAATATTTAAGAACGGAGGGAGTATATATATATATATATATATATATATATATATATATATATATATATATATATATACTACTACTACACTACTAATAAAGCAAGGTGTGTTTCACCAAAT